>JASDDO010000026.1:21810078-23060078 GCA_030015575.1 Agapanthus africanus | reverse complement strand
AGGAAGGGTTTCGTCATTCCCGGTATTGCGAGTTGATGTTGCGCTATGCTCGATTGGCTATAACAGCAAGTCCCTGACCATGGCTGATGAGATTTACTGGTAAATGCTATCAGTAGTTTCTCGAACGGTTATAGGCTACACATCGGCATGACTTATCAAGTTACTGGGGTCTGACGATTCTACCCCCAGACTCGATATGCGGCATATCAGACGAAGAGACCGGACTGTACGGTAAGTGTTGCTTATAAACTTCACGGGAGTTTGAACAAGTTTCCTTGTTGATCTTCTATTCGCTCAATACCTGGATAGCCGTTACGTCTAGTTAATACCGCTGACGGCTTATGGGTAGTTGATATGATCAATACCTACTGTTGGCGTATTGACGAGTCTTTAGAGTCCCACACAGAGGTTTCCTAGCTCAAACGAAACGAAGTAGGGCACATATGGTGATATGTGCGGAAGCTTGATTAAATACGAGCATGTGATACCGTATTCTAATCTCGTGATATTTGATATCGGTTAGGTTATATGCGATATAACCGTATTATTGAATCGAGTGTTGATTCAATAATTTGTTATATGTATATATATATATATATATATTTGATATTAGCCGGTTATATATGATATGACCGGATTATTGAATCAAGTGTTGATTTAATATCTAATATTGAATATTGTCGGTTATATGTGATATAACCGGGTTATTGAATCAAGTGTTGATTTGATAATATGATATACATATAAATGATATTAGTCGGTTATATTTGTTATAACCGGATTATTGAATCAAGTGTTGATTTAATAAATTTATATATATATTTATATTTGATATATTAATATATATTAACTAATATAATTGCTCACTAAAGATTTTCTTCTCTTGATATATAATTGTGTGTGTGTGTATAATTGAATTGTATCGTGATAGATGATACATAGAACATGGGTGTATGGGACTCACACTAGAGCTAAATATAATCGGGATAATTTAATTTAAAAGTAAAATGAAAAAGAGTAGAAAATGAGTCATGGCTTGGATGCTTGGAGAAGTATTGAGAAGCCATTACTCATCTTCTCTTTTTGTTTTATTCTTAGATATTTATTCATCCCAACCTTATCTCTAGCTCATGGTTCATTCTCTCATACTGATTCACTCACACACCTAAGTTCATCTTCTTCCTCGAGAGCTCTCTAGGGTTTTTTCTTGAGTTGGAAAAAGAAAAAGAAATAGAATTCTAAAGTGAGCAAAATTCCTACTTCATCAACGTACGCTATCCTAGCCCTTTAGTATAAGTTGTTTGCTTCACTAATACTTTGATTAGTGAAGAGTGAGCTTGTGTTAGAGAGACTTCAAGATGGATCATTTTCGGCTTCGAAGATTACAAAGTAAGCTCGTTCTTTTCACCAAGTGGAGTCTAAGAAGAGTTCTAGGGACTACTATTTGGAGCTATACAAGTGAAGGACCGGTCTACAAAGGTTGTAACCCTCTTCACTTAGTTTAGAACATGTTTGTTTACAATAAACCCTAATTCTCTAGTTCGATTCCAGAATAGTATAACTTAGCACTCTAAATTTTTTTAAATTGCATACTCGATACTCCTTGAAACCTAGTGGTGGTGCTAAGACATATTTTCATGATAGACAAGCCCGGTGACAATACCGGCATGTGTATGTAAGTCCGCTTCGTTTCTTCTCCTCCTCTTATTGAATTATCCGCATCTTGTCATGTCTCCACCGATTTCCATACTTGCTCGCTTCATCTGTAAACTCCCTGTTTAGAAAACACACATAAAATAAATAGATAAGCTAATAATTAATTGTTTTGTAAACTTATTTACCTTCATGAATAGAATACATTTTAACTAGTAGTGATTATCTTGTTTCATGTTTTAGTGGTTATGAAAATATGTGAATTGTATTATTCTATATTGCGTATCATCACATAACACGATCATTTATTCAAAACAAAAGAAAAGTGTTTAATAATTTTTGTATAGAATCTTTATTAATCTTTTATATCGATTTTAGTATATATATCATGACCGATTCGTATGCTTGTCTGTATACCTTTCATAATTTATTGCTTGCAATTTTTATTTTCTTTTATTTATATTTAGTTTTAAAAGAAAATGAGATTTCAAATAAATACCATGACCTTGTCAATCTCAAATACCGCCTTGAACAAATACCCTTACCTTCAAAATAATTTTTAGAAAATCAATCTTGACATCTGGACATTCTAGGAAAGTTATATTATATACTAGATAGAATTTTAGTTCTACGGTAAAAATTTCATATCAAACCGAATAACGGTTTAGGAGTTATGTAGTTTTTTATTCACTGTTTTTAAAACCAGAAAACTTTCAATAAGGGTCTTCTTCGAGAGACCATAACTCTATAATCGTTGGTCCAAATTAAGTGTTTTCAGATGTTTTGAATATATACATCGAAAGATATAGATTTTTTTAGTTGTAAGTTTTTACTTAAAATCGACGTAAAATATAGAAAACTGCGTTACAATATTAAGCGACGAATCTGGACAGAATCTGTCCTGATTCGCACAGTATTTTTAAATAGGATATAACTCGAACTCCCGATATTCGTTCGTGATAGACTTTAGATGTATAGATGCAAAATTGATAGAACTATAATTTCCTATATATTATATTACTTAGAAACACATGAAATAACCCGATATAGGCTTTGCAATATAATATATAGTTGCTGTCCAGAAATCTGAATTTCTGTTTTAAACGCTGATATTAAAATGATCATAATTAGAGCTTAAGAAATCCAAATCATGTGAATCTTGGTGTTTTGGATAAGTATATCTAAAGAACTACAATTTTCTAATAATTTTTGTAACCTGAAACCCGATGGAAAATAACTCAAACTGCGTTTTAAAAATATATGACGATGCTGAACAGATTCTGATCTGTTTTGCTCGACGATACAAAAAAAATGGTATATCTCCCAAACCGGTAGTTGTGTTTAGGCGAGACTGGAACTCACGCGTGCACAACACTTAGATATATATTTCTGTTAATATTCCGAAATTTATTGACTTGATTGATTAGTTGTACACAACACTTATTTACAACATTGTTTTTTGGACGTTACTTGTATACTTATATCATGTTCTGTGATTGCTTATTTATTTTTATCTATATGACTTGTGATTAAACCATTACATGCTAGAATTGACTTGATCATGACACGACTCAATCATGAATATTTGAACCCAGTATGTACACTTGAACCAAATTGACTCGAACCATGAATACAATTGGCATGACTTGCACTTGACATGACTACATGAACTCAATCTTGAAAACTTGATATCATACATCACCTTTTGTATTCATGGATTCGATCAAGACTCATAACATTAATCATAGACTAATAAACGCGGGGTGTTGGGGTAGTTTAAGTATGAATCCAACGAAATCTCATGAGTCCCATTATTATAAATAATGTTGCTATGGAACCGGGCTAAAACGGTACAAATAACGTTACTGTGGTACCAGGCTGAAATGGTAAATCATGAATTCACTAATAAGGGCCTGTGTTTCTGAACCCTTGACAATAGCATGTTATTTGGAATACTTCAATAACAATTGAAATCCCGCTATTTTGGACCTATGATTCCTTACTCCTGAACAATAGCCTTGGGTTCGAGAGTACTCTTGAGATTTGGTTGGCATTCACACTTGAACTCACGTTAATTAAATTTACCATTTTAGAGACCTTTTTAGGACACTTATATTCACTTCATGTTCACTATACCTACACTCCACGGTCATGTTAAATTCGTTTGCCATGCTTACATAGTTGCCATATATATATTACTATACTTGTTCACATATTATGATTTTTTTAATATTATATTACATGTCATCCTGCACTCAATCTATATATTACACATCTTTTTGGTGCTTACCGAGCGTAAGTTCGCTGACGAGCATTCCACCCATCTTTTGTTTCTTGGAATGTTCGTCAGGTGACTTAGGATCAGAGGAGGTCGAATCCACTTCAGAGAATTACAACCAGTTCGCACCGGAAGCAGATCATAAGTTTTCTTTCCTACTTTTCTTCTTCAGTAAGTCACATGTTTAGACACTTTCTTTTCATATTCAGACTTCTTGTATCAGTTAAATTCTGTAAAGTTAAGAATGTAAATATATAAAGTGGTTAAATTTTATGTTCACTTGTCTTTTCTTGTCTTTGTTATACTGCTTATATTACGCTTAGCATATTTGTTTTGAGAAATGACATTCTCTAAATAAATACGTCGCGGGCTTGTCACGTGTCGTTACCGCTCTTTTGGGAAGCGTGGCGTGACAGGGCTCTAGGCTGTGAATGAGTTAATCCGACTAATATTCGAGTAAAATAAAAAAAGTGGTTAATACGGGACTCCTGAAGCTCCGTTGGATTCACACAAGAAACTATCCCAAGCACCCCGAGTATAATATATTATAACCGGTTAATATACTTAATTGATTTGATTGATTTATTAGCATGTCTTGATCGAAACCATAGACTGCAAAAGGTATAGAATATAGTCGAGTAAGTCGAGTAATATGCGAGTCATGACAATTACAATCTTGGTTCCAGTCGAGTTGGTTCGAGTAATTTAAGTTCGAGTTCATAGTCGAGTTTAGATTTGTGTTTAGTTAGGCTTCAAGTTTGTGTCCGAGTTTTTGTTCGAGTTTGGATTCGAGTTCATGTTTTTTCATGTGAATTGATGTAAATTGTTAAAAATCTTATGTTCGGAAGAAATCGGCAACTGCTGCACATGGACGGCAGGATTTGTGTCTTTTTCCAAAACAATTGCCATTTGATAACTCCATTGAGTTATCTAACCTGAATAGGCAAGCACTCACTTTCTCCGGCTCCATGGGGCTCAAGAGAAATGATACCGCTTAAACCTATATTAATTCTAGAGTCCTTAAAATATCGTTTGCATATCTCGAGGGGTTGTTATGAAAAATATATATTAATATTGTTTAAAAATTACCTCGAGGGTGATTTATAATATTTAGGGTTTTCATGAACATGTATTTTAATTATTGTGGTGTTTTGGTGGTAAAACCTATGTCTTTTTGAAACTTTATAGTATTTTTGTGAAAATTACTACTTTTGGAAACTTGGTGGTATTTTATTGAAAATTCTAATTTTTTATTTTAAAAATATAGTTTCTTAACATGCTTTTATTGAAAATACGGATTTCATAATTTTATATAATTTTTTCCAAAAATTAGCTTTTATTAGAAAAGTCGCGTTTCTTAAAAACCATATTTTTATTTTCTTTCGAGACCGAATACTCCGTGAGGAGTCCTGCATCTCGTTCTACTGTCCTAAGAATGTACGCTAATCTGCACCATCTATTAGCGGGTCTCCTGACGAGGGTTGTAGAGACATAATTGCTAAGGATTTCGAAATACCGATTTGAAGAAACCCATTTTAAAACGGTGTGGTATTTTAATAAAAAAGCTCTCCTTTGAATTAACTATAGCTCTAGAATATTGTGCTATGGAACCATAGTGTGCGTGTGGGGTATGTCGTTACCCTATGAAGTTTTTCTAAAAGTATTTAAACTAATTATCGATAAGAGAGTGATACTAAAGTTTATGGTATTTTAGTGAAAAGTTTGTTATATGTTTGTTTCCTATGAATTTTTTATTAAATTAAAAACTAAAAGATGTAAAATTATGTTAAGATTAGTGTAGCATGTTAGTTTGATTTAATTTGCTTAACAAATGTCTTACAAATGTAAAAAGAATATAATATCGGAGATAACTTCTCTTTTGTCGAGTTGTTTTAAAATACGAATTGAGATGAAAGAAATGGATAGAAGAGGGGCTTACAGTTTTTAGATAGTTAAGAAAAGATTGAAGAAGCTTTCGGGGTCGTGGTTTCGTCGGAGATGCTCCGGTCGTCGAGTTTGGCTCGCTACTCCACTTGAGGGGCTTAACTCCACTTGGCATTTAGAGAGTTTTGAGAGAATTTTTGCTAGAATTTCATAATAGGGGAGAGCTATGGTATGGGGTGATATTTATAGTGAAGAATTAGGGTTTGGGAATTAAAATTTTGGATTAAAATATATTAAAAAGGTGTTAAATGGTGAATTGAAGAGTCTCTTTTTGATTGTAGGAAAATCAAACAGTGCAGAGGAGTTAAAGGGAGTCGAAGGGGTGTGTGTGCAAAGCATAGAGGCAATTGGGCCTATATCGACCGTCGGCGCCGGCCCTAGGAGCATTTTGGGCAGTCGGATCTTGAAGCGTTGCCTCGAGATTCGTGCCACGTGTCGATTTGGGTGTGTACACCTCATTGCGGCTGTTTGATTTTTCTGAAACTTTTCATTTCTCCGTGTATTTCACGTGCAACTCTTGAGCTTCCAAAAATTAAAAGGAAAAAATCTGAAAAAATAATTGTGTCTAATGGGAATTGAATACACAGGCTATGTCACAGCAGTGTAGAGGCTTTACCAGTGAGCTACAAGTTACTTCTTGCTTTTATTTAACAAAGATAACTTTTAACTCCTACACAGGCTGTAATACTCTTTTCTGTATAATAACAAGAAAATTTTTGTATAGTGATTTTAGAGTCGTTACAAGCCCAACATCATAAAGAATATCTGGCCTCATGCAAGTCAAGTAACGAAGACTTCCGACCAACCTCTTGAAATATACCAGATCAACTTTGCTTCCGCTATCAAACTTTGACAACTTGATGCTGTACTCGACTGGTGGGTTTACCGGGTTGCTTTTCTCTATATTGAACTTCTTAAGATTTGACTTCGCATTGCCTTCTTGGGTGATGAGAATGTTATCACTACTTTTCTTCATCTCGGTGCCAAGATAATAAGACATGAGCCTAATATCCGTCATCTCGGATTCTTGAACCATGGAGTTTTTGAACTCACCAAACATATGTGGATTGTTACCTGTAAAGATAAGATCATCCACATACAAGCACACAACAAAAAAATCTCCACGTTCATTCACCTTAGTGTATAGAGCATGTTCGTAAGGACATTCACCTTAGTGTATAGAGCATGTTCCTCAAGCCTTCGGTGCTTGCTTCAAGCCGTAAAGTGACTTCTTCAACTTCAACACTTTGGTTTCACTGCCCTCTTTCACATAACCAAGGGGTTGTTCAACATAAACCTCTTCTTCAGGAACACCATTCAAAAATACTGACTTCACATCTAGTTGAAACATGTACCAATTGTTTTGTGCAGCCAAAATATAATCAAACGAATAATTTCAAGTCGAGCAACAGGAGAGAATACCTCATCATAATCAATTCCAGCCTTTTGTTTGTAGCCTTTTGCCATCAATCTTGCTTTATACCTTTCGACTTCGCCCTTTACATTCTTTTTCTCTTTAAATAACCACTTTACACCAATTGCCTTTTCTCCTTGTGGAAGTATTGTAAGTTCCCACATGTCATTTTTCTCAATTGTTTTGATTTCTTCATCCATCGTTTCTTTCTATCTTTTATCTCGAATAGCTTCCTCAAAATCTAGATGCTCACAATCGGCAAATAAGCAAAACAATATTAAATCATTTTGATTTTCAGTTACCTCATATAATTCTTCTAAAGATCTCATTTTTCTTGAAGGTGAGCTTGATGAGGTTGAGGAAGAAGATGATGCCGGAGAGTAGGGTGTTGATGGTGGTGATAAAGTATGTGCTTGAACTTCTTTTGGAACCTCAGCTTCTTCATAAATAATATTGATCGAGCCACTATAAACTTCTCCATTGCTCCATTCCCATGATTTTTCCTCGTCAAAATGTACATCTTGACTAATGACAAGCTTCTTGTTGCAAGGATCATATAATTTGTATCTTTTGGTTCGCGATTCATAACCAACGAATACATATAGAACGCTTCTATCATTCAGCTTCTTTCTCTTCTAATCAGGAACATGAGTATAAGCAATACTCCCAAACACTTTAAAGTGGCTCACATTGGGTTTGTAACTGGTCCAAACTTCTTGCGGAGTGATGTTGTGGAGGACGTGAGTAGGACCCCGGTTCAGGATGTAGGTGGCACAAGCAACTGTTTCAGTCCAAAATATCTTACGCATCTTCTTGCTATTTAGAATGCTTCTTACGATAAACAGAATTGTTCTATTCTTTCTCTCAGCAACTCCATTTTGTTGAAGCAAGTAAGGAGCTGTGAGGAAGTGTCGAATGCCATGTTGTTCACAATATGCTTCGAAATCTTTCGAAGCAAATTCACCGCCTCGATCTGACCTGATAGCCTTAACATAATAACCACTTTTTTTCTCTCTGCATTAGCTTTAAATCTTTTAAACATATTAAATACATCAGACTTATCTTTCAGAAAACGCACCCAAGTTTTCTACTAAAGTTATTGATAAAAGTAAGAAAATATTTGTTCTCACCGAATGAGGTAGGTGTGATCGGCCCACACACATCCGTATGCACAAGTTGAAGTGGTTTTGATACATGAAATGAAGCTTCTTTAGGGAAGCTAGCTTGGTGATGCTTTCCAACAAGACATCCTTCACAAAGTTGCTTTGAATGATCAATAAAATGCAATCCTCTCACCATTTGTTGCTTTGCCAATGTTTGAAGACTATCAAAATTGAGATGTTTGAATCTCAAGTGCCACAGCCATGATGGATCATTGATGTTCGTCTTCAAGTATTTCACATCTTCACTTTCAAGGTTAAGATTGAACATTCGATTTTTCGATATTTGTACATTTGCAATTAATCTATCCTTTTGATCTCTAAGAAGAAGACTACAATATTTCATATGAACATTATAGCCCTTTTCTAAGAGTTGCCCCAAACTTAAGATATTGTTTTTCATATTTGGCACATAATAAATATTTGAAATAAATTGATTTTCTCCATTCTTGAGGCGAATAAGAATTTTACATCTACCCTTTACTGGAACTTTCGACGAATCTCCGAAGGTTACTTGGCCATTCACAGATTCATCCATATCGACAAATATGCTTCTTTTTCCACACATGTGATTGCTAGCGCTGGTGTCGAAGTACCACACATCTTTTTTATCTTCATCTCCTTTAAGTGCTAAAAGAATAGCATTATCTTCCCCATCTTCTTTCTCGGCATAGTTTGCTTTTTCCTCCATTTGAGTATGACTCCAACAATTAGAAGCATAATGACTGTACTTGTTGCAATTAAAACATTTAATTTGAGATTTACCTCGGCCACCATTGAATCTTCTTCGATCTCGGCCTCCATTGAATCTTTGATTTTGATCTTTTTCTTCAAAATTCTTGTAATCTCTTCGACCATAGCCTCCTCGGCCACGACCTCGATCTCGAGCTTCTCCACGGCCTCAACCTCGAGCTTCTCCATGGCCTCGACCACCATGGCTCTTTTCTTTCGAATCTTCTCAAGAATTCTTCAAATTAAGTTTTGTTTGGAGAGCTTTTTCCACCGGCTCTTGCCTCTTGCTAAATCTCTTCTCGTGGGCACTTAAGAAACCCATGAGCTCATCGATTGTCATTGTGTCCAAATCTTTGGACTCTTCAATAGTGTTCATCGCCAAAAACAGAGATGGAACCGCGTAGGTCGTCTTGCCTAAATTTGGTGGCAGATACTATTTGGCTTTATCCGTCCACCTCTCCGAAGATACCAAATTGATTTATGGCACCGTATATCGGAGGTTTAGACAGATGCGGCCATTGTAGCAGATTTCGTTAGATTCCCCCTCGTCTACGAGGGGTTTTTGATTGTGGGGAAGCTCTTCCCTGCAGGCGCAAGCCCCTGCAGTTAATTACGCTACCGTATAGCGGTAACCACTTTCTCTTTCTCTAGATGGTCATTTCGTGTCGTGTGTGTTTGTTTTATTTTTGGTTGCCTATGGATTGTATACGTAGACTAATGTATGTTGTCGCCCGTAGGGCGCAGATTAGTCCAAATCCGTGTTTTCTTAGATTTGGGTTTGATTTGGGTTTAAGGATCGGTAATCTCATTGAGATTTGGATCAACTTAAACGTTTGTTGAGGATATGTTAGTCTAATTTTAGATTAAGATCTACTCAACAGGATTTTGGGATCATTTAGATCCAATGAAAGAGTATTTGGACTCTATCGTTTTAGTTTAGGGACATTGTGGTCCACTGGATTTAAGGACGTCATAGTCCATGGAGTTTAAGGACATCATAGTCTGTAAAGTTTAAAGACATCATAGTCTATGGGGTTTAAAGATATCATAGTCTGTAAATTTTCTGGTTGTCGAGACCCGCCACCTCTCTGAAGACTTTGAAGAATTACAACGACACATATCAAAGGTGTGAAGAGATGTACCATTGAACCGATGTTGGTTGAGAGACCTGTAGTCAAGGTTTGAGACTAAGATCAATTAAGGACATGGGCTCAGTTAATCTGAATTGAGGTTTGAGATTGTGAGCACATGGGCTCAGTTAATCTGAATTGAGGACTTATGGCCAGCTTGGGCTCAGTCCACTCAGATTTGAATAAAATGTTGAACATTTGTTTGGGCTCAATCCCTTTTGGTTCGATAATGCTGAGCATTAATTTGGGTTCCGACACCCCTTTTTCTTTTGTCTTTTACTGAGTGTTGAACACTTTTTATGGCGCTGAGCTTTATTTAAAGAACACTTTGTGTTCCCTCAGCGCACATGTAAGGAGCACGTGGTGCGCTTGGAGCTGAGCACCAGACCTGAAGCGCTAAGGCACTTCAGGTGAAATAGCGCATACGTGAGGAGCACGTGGTGCGCTTGGCGCTGAGCGCCAGACATGGAGCGCTGAAACGCTTCTTTTGAAATAGCACACGCGTGAAGAGCACGTGGTGCGCTTGGCGCTGAGCGTCAGACTTGGAGCGCTAAAGTGCTTCTTTTGAAATAGCGCACACGTGAGGAGCACGTGGTGCGCTTGGCGCTGAGCGCTAGATTTGGAACACTGAAGCGCTTCTTATGAAATAGCGCACACGTGAGGAGCACGTGGTGCGCTGAGCGCCAGACTTGGAGCGCTGAAGCGCTTCTTCGGAAGTTCTGGTCAGTTCTGTGCTCTGAGAATTAAATTCTTGTTTATAAGAGACCTTGTATCACAGATCTAAGTTCTAAGTTCTTCTTTTTATGAAGAGATGCTATGATCTCTTCTGTTTTTGTGGGGGAAAAAATCTTGTAGATCTGTGATCTACAAAAAGAACCAAGTTCTTTTAATGTGAGAGTTAAACTCTCAAAAATCGAGGAGATATTATGATCTCACTTATTATCATTTACCTTAAAGAAAATTTCTTCTTCTTATAGCTTGCTCTTCTCTTTTTCTTTTTGAAGTTTATGGGGGGTTCCTCTCTCGAAGACTTGAAGTCTTGGGTCCATTATTTAGGGGATGCTGATTTGTTGAGTCAGTTAAGAAAATCTTTCTCTGATTGATTTGGGGACGTTTCCCCATCATTGGATCTTTGATCCTAAGGCTTCTGTTTTACAGAAGATAATTTTCTTGGTTTTAACAAGATTGGGAAAATATTTTCCCATACAGAACTTATTCTGTATCTTGGGGATTTTTAATCACCATTGGATCTTTAATCCAACGGTGCTCCGATTTATAGAGCACAATCTTTCCTGATTGGAAAGATTTGAGGAGTATTTCCTCAACAGAATTTTATTCTGTAATTTGATAATTTTTTAATCATCTTCGCTGGATCTTTGATCCAAGGGTGGGGAACATTTAGTTTTAGCGCTGGCGCCCTCATGCTTTGCACGTGAGACGCCGCCTCAGAGTCTTTGACTCTTGGCGCTAGCGCTCTCGTGCTTTGCACGTGAGGCGCCGCCTCAGAGTCATTGACTCTTGGCGCTAGCGCACTTAGCGCAAGCGCTCTCGTGCTTTGCACATGAGGCGCTGTCTCAAAGTCCTCAGCGCTGGCGCTCTTATGAGGTGTTGTCTCATTTCAAATTTCAAATTTTAAATAATGCTTTGCTCTCTGATTGGGGGAAACAAATAGTACACACAATATAATCAAACTTAGAAGTATATTCTCCATACGAACATCTTCAATCTTCTTGTCATTTCTTCAAAATTGATTCACAATGGCCAAAACTCTTATGAAATAGTCTGAAACTATTTCACTGTCCTCCATCTCTAAATCTTCGAACACCTTTCGAAGTGTTTGAAGCCGAATCTTCTTCACCTTCTCCACCCTTTTATAGGAGTTTTGAAGTTAGTCCCATACTTGTTTCGAACTCGTCGCGTTGGAAATTTTCTCGAATGCCGATTCATCAAGTCCTTGATAAATAAAGTAGAGAGCTCTACTATCTTTCTTGCTCATTTCACGAAGAGAATCTCTTTGGGTCGTCGTCAACACGGTCTCATCTTGAGGCCTATCATAGTTGTTTCCTTATGAAAAATGAATAATAAATATAAAAAGCAATGGGAAAAGTCCCCAAATAGAGTATCACGTGCCCATACGTGATAGGCACTGCGCTTGACAAAACAAGGCTGAAACTGAGCCTCGCGTGCATACACGTGACCTTTATATACAAAGTATATAGGCGCCTTCTTAAAACAAACAATTGGCCAGAAAAATTCACGTGATAGCACGTTACGCTCTTTGGTGGGCTTAACTTTGTGGGGGTCACGTACTACACGTGATGGGATCCTATACCTTCTGAACCGATAGAATTAAATTCTAAATAAAAGGGATCAAAGCCCTATTTGGAAAGTATTTTCTTAGATCTTTCTAAATAAGAAAGATTGCGCTCTGTAAAGCAGAACGCCGTTGGATTAAAAATCCAATGGTGATTAAAAATCACCAATTTACAGAAGAAGATTCTGTATAGGGAAATATTTTCCTAATCTTGTGAGAAACATCTTCTGTAAAACAGAAGCCCTTTGATTAAAAATCCAACGATGAATAAAATTCACCGATTGATCTAAAAGATTATTTTGGTTGATTATAAAATCAATCAAAATCTCTCAATGAATGATTTTCTGAACAAATTGATTCTTTTTTTTCTCCTATAAATAGGAGCCAAGAGACACAAAGAAAAAAAGAGAAAAAGAAATAGAGAAACCCCTCGTAAGCTTAAAAGAAAAGAGAATTTAATTCCCCAGAGAGAAGAAGACCTCCTAAAAGAGAAAAAGAAACTCTAGATAAGAGAAGGAACAAAATACAGAGAATATCTCATCTCCTTTTCTCCTTCATAAGAGTTTAACTCTTCTAAAAAGAACTTTGTTCTTTCTCTGGTTGAGATCTGCAGAAGCAGATCTCCCCACAAGTTGAGAATTTAATTCTCATCGGGGAGATTCCGTTATGTAGATTCAAACCCAGGGGAAAGAACTAAGTTCAAAGAATTTAATTCTTACCAGAACATATAGGAATTTAATTTCTCTAATAAAATTAGGGTTTAACCCTATAGAAGAATTTAATTCTTATAAAACAAAAGGGGCTCGAACGTCTCAAAACTCAAGATCTCCATACACGTAAAGAAAAGATTAGTGCTTGAAAAAAGAGAACAAACTGAGATCGGCTCATGCGATCCCACGTAACCCCCTAATCAGTGCTTAGCTTTCATAAAGCAAAAAGGGAATAGATCAAAGGCAGTAGCGCAAAATTTCGAGCGCCTCACGTGCCTCCACGTGAGCGCCTCAAATTCTTAGGGTTTTAACACTGCTTCAAGCGCCTCACGTGACCCCACGTGAGCGCCTCAAATTCTTAGTGTTTACCACTACTTCAAGAGCTTCACGTGACCCCACGTGAGCGCCTCAAACTCTCAGTGTTTTAACACTACTTCAAGCGCCCCACGTGGCCCCACGTGAGCGCCTCAAATTCTTAGTGTTTAACACTACTTCAAGAGCCTCACATGACCCCACGTGAGCGCCTCAAACTCTCAGCGTTTAACGCTACTTCAACCTCCCCACGTGAGCGCTTCAGATCTTCAGTATTTAAACAATACTTTAAGACCTCATGTGGGAGCACGTGAGTGCCGAACATATGCTAGTGTTTAATACTATGATAGACCAACCTTAGCCCAAATTAGCTAAGTCTCCCAAAGCTAAAACTCTTTTTCAACCGAGCCCCAATTATACTCAGGTCTTTCAAAATTGATCTCAGATGGCATTCAAAGTAATGTTATCCCATTTCTTCTCAATCTAACATTTGATTCAAGGTTACATCTCTTCACACCTCCGATACATGTCATTGTAATTCTTCAACGTCTTCAGAGAGGTGGCGGGTCCCGATAACCAACAACTTTTTGGTACATTTCCAAACTCATGGATACACCCCAATGTCCTTAAACTAACTATGGACCGTAATGTCCTTAAACTAATCTTCAAGGACTATGATGTCCTTAAACTCCACGGACTATAATGTCCTTAAACCCAATGGACCGCAACGTCCCTAAACTAAGACGACAGAGCCCAAATGCTCTTTCGTTGGATCAAAAATGATCCTGAACCCTGTTGAGTAGATCTTAGTCTAAAATTAGACTAACGTATTCTTAACAAACATTTAAGTTGATCTTAATCTCAAAAGAGATTAACGATCCTTAAATCAACCCAAACCCAAATCTAAGAAAATACGGATTTGGACTAATCCACGCCTTACGAGTGACAACATAAATTAGTCTCCGCATACAATCTATGGGCAACCTAAAACAAAACAAACATACACGATATGAAGTAAACATCTGGAGAAGGAGAAAGTGGTTACCGCGATGCGGTAGCATAATTAACTGTAGGGGCTTGCGCCTGCAGGGAAGAGCGTCCCTACAATCAAAAACCCCTCGCAATGAGGGGGAATCTGACGAAGTCTGTTACAACGGCTGCATCCGTCTAAACCTCCGATACACGGTGCCATAACTCAACTTGGCATCTTCAGAGAGCTGGAAGGATAAAACCAAATAGCATCTGGCCCCAAAATTCAGGCCAGACGTCCCAACGTCCCGGTCGCGCCTTTCGGCGGCGAATAGATTCTGGCATGCCCGGTGGGACCTTTTCCTCTTTCCACTCCACACTTCGTGTGTTGAGTTCGCAAATGAATCGTTGTTTAGTATGGTTGCCCCTGGATTCGAGGTACGAAGATTTGGTGTCTTTCTTCGTCTAGAAGAAAAGATAGCGTCAATGGGTTCCAACTGCACCAACTGCAACAACAACTCTCGCTCCGTCCTCGCCAGAGGAGTGACCTATGGGCCCCAAGCGGCTTCCATCTTCGCAATGCCGGTAGAGCAGGTGACACAGGCCACCATTGGGTTGTTCTTCAGGACCATACTCCCGCCAATGAGCTTCAATACTCCGGCGCCGTCACAGGAAGCTCCAAAGAAGTCGGTCTTTGATCGGCTTACCACTACCACGGCCCCTCTCAACCGGTCGTCCAAGTCTAGCGCCTCGGTCTTTAACAGACTAGGCCAAAGCTCAAGCGGGCCCGTGAAGAAGCCTGCAATACCCGAAGGAGCTATCCCGAAGCGGATAGCATTCCAGCTCCGGTAAACGAAGTCATCAGAAGGGCTTCTCCTGCTAAGGGGTCGGTCTTCGCAAGATTGGTCATTCCAACTCTCGCTGCGGGTGGAGTCGTCCAAACTGCTTCCCCTGCTCGAAAGTTGGTCTTCGACAGATTAGACGTTCCCCCTCAACGGACGTCAGTCTTTGACAAGCTGGCACCAACAACAGCCTCTCCTCAAAGTAGGGAGCATGATGAAGTCACCCCCATAACTGAGCCGGTCCCGTCTGCAAGACATGCTCGACGTCGCCACAGGCGCCGAGTGAGGAAAGCTGGGGGCATTTCCCCTTCTGGATTGACTCCACCAGTTCCGATGGTGGAAATTGATGCTGATGTTCCAACTGGGAACAGCTTTGGGCCGCTCAGGAGGGTGCGCGAGAATTCTCCAACTGCCGTACTAAAAAGGTCTTCTCCACCCGCTGAAAATTTCATGAAGGCGAAGCCGGAGCAGCCCCCTCAGCGGCTGTCCTCCAAAATCCACAGGGTCTGGCGAAGAGTCCAAAACTCTGTAGTTGACCAAGACTACCCCCGCCGACAGAAGAAAATGAAGGGTCGACAGGAGGGGGACCATCTCACCGCCATGCCACGGAAGGTATCTTCTATATGGGTGCCCGCTGCAACGACCCCCTCAACTTTGACCGCCCATAAAAGGAGAAGGCCGGAGAAGATCCCTGTGTCTGCGACAAATATCAAGGATGCTGAATCCAAACGCCCCAAGTCTTGGGGCATGGTAGCGCACACCATCTACATGGCTTCCGGGAAAGAGGATAGCCGTATCTCCACGGGTTATCGACCACTCACCCGGTCTGTGACAAAGGCTCAGGAGCAACAGCAAAAGCTCCAGGAGATGCTAACGAAGATGGCCGCGCTCACTGAGCCGAAAGAAAGCCCGGAGACGTCGTCGTAGCAGCGCCAGGAACAGGAAACCGACGCCGAGTTCCTCCGAAGAATGCTCGAGAAGAAAGACAAAGAGGCCGCGGAACAAGCGGCTAATATAAAACAAATGACGCTCTTGTTCCAGGATATTATCGGGATGATGATACAGCCGGGTCCTCCAGCTGAAGACCCTCTAATAATTCTTAAAGACGACAGAGGGAAGATATCAAACCCTATTCCGTCTCTATCAGTAGCCAGGGAAGAGACCATCTCCAAAGCCGCCCTTGATGAATATATAGCTCAACAGATACGAGCTCATCAGGCGAGCGAAGCGGCCGGCCAACGACAAGACAGGACGACCCTAGCCGGGTTGGTACGATCAAATAAAGTACCCGCCAAGATATACGATCCCTAAATTCCATGTGTATAAAGGGACGGGTAATCCACACCAGCACGTTGCTCAATTCAGGGCTCTGTGCGGTAATATTGGGGGTAACGACAAACTGCTGCTTCGCCAGTTTGTTGGCAGCTTGTCGGAAACAGCATTCGAATAGTACTCCGAGCTCTCGAATGACTTGTCAAGACATTTGCAGAAATGAAGCTACTGTTTACACAAAGATAGCGCTAGCGAGCGCACCCCGATCACCGCACTAATTAACTCTAGAGTGAAGCCGGGAGAAAGCTGGGTTCAATATGCCATTCGGTGGCGGAACCTGTGGTCAAGATACGAACAGCGCATAGAGGAAGCTCCTGCCGTGGGCATGTTCGTGGGGACCCTTAACCCTCAGGAAACCATTTCCTAATTCATGATGTTCTTCAAGCCAACCACTTTCCAGGCCTTGATCGACAAGCTGGCCCAAATGGACCAGATGGGCCATAGACCGTCCTCCTCAAAGACGGATCCTCAGAATGAAAAAGGGAAAGGGAAAGCGACCTTCATCGCCAACGCTCAGCAACAACCGACTGGACCGAAGCCGGTCGCTCACCAAAACGATAAACAGCGATCACTTGGAGAAAAGATGAAACGCCCTTACTCGTTCCCACAGGATAAGACGAAGAGATTATTCGAGCTAGCGCTGCACAACAGGCTCATCACTCTGCCAGAGCTGAGACGCCCAACGCAATCAGGCGATGTTAACAACCCCAATTACTGTCCTTACCACCGAATATTGGGTTACCCAATCGAAGATTGTTACTGTAAGTGCACGGCGGCGCCCCGGCCGTCAATCCGACGGCCAAACGCGGAAGCGGTGATAAACTTTAATTTTTGCGGACTTAGCAAACCGGCACCACCGCGCACTAAAACTCCGGATCGTGCCATTAAACTAGTCTAAGCTAACAAGAGGATGGGTTAGAGATATACCGACTGATCCGAGTCCTCCGGTCTTCATCTCCACTCCAATCTCCTCGCGGGATCTCCGGTCGTCGCCTCCTCGCCGGAAGGGCACCACGTCGCCTGCATCTTTTACGGGCTCCCGCCTCTATACCGAGGCAACTCGGGCGCGAAGCTGGCGAATCGACGCGTCCAAGATTTGCTGTAGGAAGTGTAGTGTAGAATCATAGTCTCTTTTGGGGTTTGTTGCCATTTGTAGATGATGGAGGAATCAAGGTAAGAAAAATGGTGCTTGCATTTTTCTAGCATCAAAAATGAGATCAAGAATGCTACTCTCTCAAAGATGAAGATGAAGCTCTCTTCTTCTCTTTTCTTCTTCTCACTTAGAAAAACTAATTGTGGAGGAAAAATGAAATCATCCATACATAAACCATGAAGGAGAGTGAGTGTAGGAGGAAAGCAATGGTGACCACATCCAAGAGACAAGAAAACATCAACCATAACAAAACCCATACCTATAACAAATCCATTCACTTCACAATAAATGCAAGAATGGTGCAAAAGAAAAGATGCTCTCATAATAAATCCTTTTTCAAGAAACCCCCTCCACTAATGTTATTTGCACAATTGCAAATAACCCCCTCCATCGGAAAAGTCCGGCCGGGACAGAACAAAGGAAAACCGGCCGGAACGGAAAGCAAACAGGCAACTCCAGAAAACTGGTCCCGTAATAAATTAAAGGAAAACCCCATATTGTGCATACACACCCGCATCTGTATTCCGTCCGGATACAAATGCAATGAGACAAAATCTACACTGTACTATACTAGGATCCGGCTTAAACCAAAACCGGCTAGTAATATCTGTCCGATCCTGATCCGTGCAATACCGCACGTATCTGATCGAACGCTGCCATATAACTATACGGCCACTAGTACAAAACTGTCCGATCCTGATCCGTGCAATACCGCACGTATCTGATCGGACCCTGCCATATCTCCATACGGCCTCTACAGCATTTCGCCCGAAAGCCTGAGTAACTGAAAGTGTGGTGGACTCTAAAGACTCGTCAATACTATGGCTGTGGATTTAACCACTAGAACGTCAGAGGTATAAGCCAATACGTAACGGGCCACCAGCTATTGACTAAAAGGGACGTCGATGAGCGAACTCATCCTGACACCCTACTGAGCCTGTCAGTGACAATATCCGTACAGTCTGGTCCGTTCGTCTATGAGCATCGCATGTCGGGCCTAGGGGGTTGGTAAAAGTCAGACCCCCAAAAGCGGTACAAGTCGTGTCGGAGTGTAGCCCAGAACACCCTGAGATACTACTGGAATACCTACCAGTAAATCTCCTGCCTTGGCCAAGGTCTTCGTGTAATGGCTCTCCTAGACACAGCGCGACCTCACCCCCAATACCGGGAGAGACGAAACCCCTGAAGATCCGCTCACTGCCTCCATGTGGCTCGGGACTGTACCCAACTAAAACCTGTTTGCACGACTCCTTTGAGCCGTGGTAGGGTAGTAATCAAAGTACAGTGGGAACTCACACGAGACAAATGACGATCCCCAGGTCGATGAACTAACCTGTACACATGTCACCAGGGAACTGCTATCTGACGTCAGGTATAAGACCAACTAGCATGTTCCCGGCGAGTCCTGTCCGGTGTACTCATAACCCAATGAGCACCTGTATACATCTTAGGTGAACCAACCAACACCAGTGGCTTGTGAGACCGGCCACCGCCCCTCGTCGGGGTCTCGACTGTATACACTAGTCTACTCTGGAGAATCGATGCCCTGTTTCGAAACTCCTGCGACTAGGGACCTTTTAAGGATGCGCTTATAGACTCCAGCTCTCACTTATATGATCGCCCTCATACTGCTGGCAGTCAAGCAAGAATCCTAGGGGCTCTATCAACGTGCAATAGCGACATGTCATGTCGCCTAAAGCAGTACACGATGATAAAGGTAAACCAGATAGCATACTATCATCTCGAGTAAGACTGTCCTACCGGGATAGGTCCTCCCTCAATCATTGCAATCACGTGCCTGTGACCCAATAATTGACTCTGAGGGCACTATCTCCAACAATCTCCCACTTGCACTCAAGGCTAATTATTGCGATGTCGCATACTCACAGCCCGTGTGATACCGAACACCCAACTCCTCTACTAGTCAGTCTCACAAAAACCGTTTGTGAAACTATTGCGTTTGAGGAATAGCCTCAGTGAGTGGATCCGCCTTGATGTTTCTTTCTATGTCTCTCTATATCTCATGTTCGCGGAGAAAGCCATCTCCCGAAATGAGCAACACCTGTCTTAGAATGTCTGGATACCTGATGGGACCTAGCTCATAAATGAACTCTAAATCCAAACTTCTTAGACTGTATCGTCAACTGAACTTAATCAGTATCCTGCGCCATGCCACCCTCAGTATTGCCTTGGATCACCTGTCCAAAATACTGCCCCTCGTCAGAAGGAAAACTATAACTCTGACAACCTCCTTGTCGTCCATGTCACCTTGGAAGCCTGGAATGATAACTGTTTCCCGAATGGGGCTTTCGTTATCATATCCCTAGAACAGCCACTTATGTTCTAAAACTGCTTCCGACTGTTTCTCCAGGATTGGATCAATATCAACTTATTGCATCTGGTGCAAGAACAATATCTGGTGTGGTACTTGACATCTCATGATTGACTCAATTGCCTAAGCAAGTGACCTGCCAATCATGCGTATCCCTCTCCCCTTTAGTCTGTAAGACACCTTTAGAGAGGGTGACTCCATTACCTGCAGGTACACTACCGTGCCAGGAGTCGTCCATTCTAAATACTCTTAGAATGCTGTCAAATTACCCTGATTGGGAAACCACCCAAATCTAGATCTAAAACCATAGATCTAGTAACCAGTATGTCTGATATAATGTCCAAGTCCTTTGTGGAGAAACCACTGTGTGACGACCAAAGTATAACCGATCGTAGTATAGGAATATCACTTCCTACTACCTTCTCAACAGATCCATCCCCTATTCTGATGACGTCAAACCTATGACTGTCACATCAGAAATAGATGATCTATTTCCGCTACATCTGCTTTAGTCTATAAATAGACATAAGCCTGATGTCCACCAATGCTTCCGCTGCTCCCACTGACTACGACAACCCTCTGCCAGAGTCATATAGACGTGCACTTCTAAAACTAGTTTAGAACGACGCTATACTCATCCTCCTGCCGGGTCTCGCAGCCTGGAACAACAACAATGGCGAGTGTGGGTAAACAAGAACTTCCCTGTCACCGTCCTTGAGGCTATCGGAGTACCTCTCGGGTGCCTGAAGTTACCCACCTTATCTGCGGAGTGGCCAATGGAATGTCAAAACAGATTGAATCTTTAGGTTCCTTATCAAATCTTCAGTAATCGTCTGCGGTTCTGGAATGACTTCCAGTTCTACCATACTCCCACTACTGTTTTCTGAAAAAAATCTATTTCTTTTAAAATTGTGGCGAGTGAAGAACAATATCACTATTGATCTTCCAAATGGTAGAAAGTCAACCCTCGTCATAGCCTGGGTCAACCCACAAACAGCCATTACAGAAACGTGCCTTGAGTTGTCCAGTGTCTGGTTTTAATCATAAGCCGGACAACTCCCCGTACCTTAACAACGTTAAGATATGAACTGTTCTACATCCAATATAGAACCAGAGGCACAGATTTAATTTAACCAGATTCAAATCATGCAACTGTCTCCAGTGCATGTCAACTAAATGGAGAGAGGCCGATCTGCGTTACTCAACTTAGGAATGCTTCCAATTATGAGTAACCTGAAAAAGAAGCAATTCCTCTTTATCATTACTATCAACTGAATACCATATACAAGTATCTACATCTTCGATCACTTTGAAGAATCCCGATACTTGCTACACTTGGTTCTCTACTCTATTCAAATACCTATAACTCCTCAAAACTTAGACCCTGTGTTTCTACGAAACACATGTCTAAGAACTAGAGAAGTTAAAAGTAAATAGAATATAGTATGAGGACCAACCCCTCTGTCCTAATGGACACTGGACAACATACAATACTCTGTATAAGTCCGCTGAGTCTAACAACTCTTTCACTGTGTGTTGTAGGTTGAAAACTGTACTTATGGTTAAGAAGAATTACACCGTTGTTTAATGCTCCTTACCTAACCATCCACTGATATAGGTAAATGTCATCGACATAATATCAAAAGGTATATCTCACTCTATGAAAATAGACGTACAGATATATCAATTTGAAATTGGTGCACAACAGCGGATATTCAAAACCAAATATTTGCCGACCGGCAAACAGCCCAGATGATCTCCTCAAATATCACCGATTACAACGAATCCCGATATAATGAGGATGATTACCCTATTCCCAATAACTTACTTCCACTCATCATCTGTAAAACCATACAGATGTGAGAATCAAACCTGGTAAATACATACCCTGGAGCAAGTGTCTAATCGGGAAATCAGTTTTCTTTTAACATTACACAGTGAAACTGAAACATTGAAATGTTTCAACGGGGTTTCCTGATATTCCTAGCAATGCCTCTTCCATTATCCAGATTCGCAACTATAACCGTATAATTCTTTACCACCTCTCCAAATCCCTTTATATGTCTTTAGTCATTACCTTCTGTACACCCCTTTAGGCCAAATGGTTTTCTTCCTTCCCTACCGTTCGGCACCAGCCTATGGTTTGGAAGAAGACTATCCAATAAGCATAAAGGGTGTACTGTCCTAATCCTAGGAGCACTCGCATCGCGAGAGAAGGTGAAGATAAAAGACACCTGAATGTACTTAATTCCTATTTCTCCTGAACCAGGATCCATCCCCGAACTGGAACAAGTTCCTTTCGAGTTCGTATATAACCATACGATGGATTATCCAATAAACTGGGATCTTCGTAGTAATACGGAGTGTCCTGGAGAAATACAAAGGTGATTTAGGATTGGCGAAGAAATACTTGGTTTGGTCGTGAATATCAGTCGCAATTTACTTTGCCCTCTTACTAATCCCTTGCTTCGTCTTAATCTTAATACCTTCTGCACACCGTTTAGGCTAATTGGTTTTCTTCATTCCCTACCGGTCGGCACCAGCCTATAGTTTGGAAGAAGACTATCCAATTTGCGTAATAGGTGTACTACTCCTAAACCAAGGAGTACTCGCAACCTGAGAGAGGGTGAAAAGAAAAGACAACTGAATAATCCTATCCGTTTTCTCCAGAACCGGAAACCATCCTCGAATTCCTTCGAGTTCGTATCTAACCATACGATGGTTTTGTCCAATGGAAGTGGACGTTCGTAGTAATACGGGGTGTCCTGGAGAAAAGGGTAAAAGTAGGAGTGGCAATGAGGTTTGCAACTCTGACAATCCAAAAGCCAGTGTTAAGAAGGTTCGGTCAACTTGGTCACTGAGTCATAGTCTTAGGGTCGGGTCAATGGTCGCTGCCAGAGAGAGAGAGAAAAGAAACACTCAGCGTGCACTCTATCCTAGATCAGAATGGTTACCAATTTATCTAATCTGGAAACCTCCCACTGTACCTCAAATTCTCCTCCAAACCTGAAAGAAGAATTAGTCGGGGTCACCCGAGGAGTAAACCAACTCATCAGTGGGAATCGGGATCCAACTATCATCGCATGATAACGTGACGGAATCCGCTCACGCTATCACACTCCAGAAGGTATGCGCATATCTGGCAAGTTTCAGTTCTTTTGAAACTCCCGATGTGATTTCTACCCCATGCTCTTATGACCTTGACTTTGGCCAACATATCATAAGTCACATGTCAAGTTCTACCCGTCATTCTCCAGGTTAATTTGAACCCACCCGTACATACCCTTGACTTTGGCCAAAATGGCAGTACGACTGTCCCAAACCAACGCATCTATCTATGCTGCATATGAATACCCCAATAGCTACCAATCACTGTGCCTTGACTTTGGCTAACATACACAGCTTGAATACTATTGACAACCCATATGAAACGACGGAGGGCTACGAATGGTTTCTGGCGAAAACCTTTAACGTAATGAACTTGATTTCGTTGAAGGAACGGATAGCTTTTTAGAAAATATAGTGATGAAAACCTTTACTAAAGAGGTCACTCCCGGTGAAGGGATCTCGGCTCTTTCCCCGTAGAATGGGGTGCAGGATATTCTAACTGAATACCACGGTGCAAAGCAAAAGTAATCGGCTATAGTGAAGTTAATGCCTTGACGCAAAGTTCTGTCCAAGGGGTCACTCCCGGTGAAGGGATCTCGGCCCTTGCCTCGTCGACTGAGGAGCAGGATATTCCAAATGAATACCACGATGCAAAACAAAAGTGAACGTCCTTGCAATAACAGCTTTTTGAAAAGTGTTCCAACAACATCAGATTAGGTTTGTTTAACTTGCATTGATTCGAATCAACGCAGTCCCATCAATTGATCACACTACAAAGAACGAAAATATACTGACGTACGTATATGCCATCCGCATTCGCCACTGGGTCCCGTCATCACCCGTTAGGTTAGCTAACTAACGGTAGAGCGGGGACTGGACTAGCGCGGATGAAAAGCATATACAACATCTACTAATATATATACCAATATATAGTATTTCGCTCAAGGCGTGAATAAAATGCAACATCACAGAAATGTACAGCATCACAGAACAATACAGATATCTGGGATCCCCGGGTTTCACAGAGCCATTACTGAAACCCGACGTTCCCCTGGTCGTGTGGATAGCCTGTGCAATGAAATCCTAGACCCCTACGGGCGCGGCAAGTCACCCGCCAAAACCTGAAGCGAGGCAGCCCCCTTCAGCTCCGTGAATGGACCACCCAGCACTCCACGGAATCCGGCAACTTGGGCACCCCTCCTGGGTCAACCTGTACCCCCTACGAGTGCGGCGAATAGCCCGCCAATCCCAGAGTGAAGCCCCCTCCGTCTCAATGCCATGAGATGCGGGCTTGTTACCTTCCAGAACCCGGCTATCCGTGCACCCCTCCGCGGGGTAATCCTAGTACAGAATGTAAAATATACATACACCGGGTACATCGACCGCAACCAGGTCGTGCCCCAAAAGAATAATACAAACAGGCAGTGACGGCAGTCCACAAGTCGGACGCTCGCCCCGCAATATCAAATGTACATAATACAACAACACAGTACTAGCATTGCATCCAGGCTATCCCCCACGACCGATCCGCAACATCACAGCAAATACATAGAACATCAACGTGAAAGTCACGTTCGCAAATCCGTCTAACCGGGCTATAGCAGTTAGACCGGATTTACCGATCGAGTGACATTCACGGTCGCAGATATAATGTAAATACTGTGAAAAATGTGTTTAAAATTTTCCGATTGATCAAACAATTAACAAGTGGGCCCCAAAGAAAACTGTAGCACTCACAGAAATAATTGGCCCAACTTTAACATTCCAAAACCCATATTTTAAGCCCAGAAGGCCTCTGTAAAAAATTGGTGCAGTAAACCCTACAGTGCGCGGCGGAAGGGCGGCGGAAGGGGGGATTTCGCGGCGGTTCCGCGCTCCTACTGTGGAGTTACTTCGTCGAAATTTTACAGAGGTCTTAGGTTTTCCAGTACATCAATAATTTACAACCTGAAAAATTTTTAGAGACCAAAAAATTTCAACAGAAAACTGTCATGACAAAATACGGGTTTTTGGACATTTCGATCGATCGGAACTGATAAACACATTACACAAAGCTAGACTATGTTAATGGCGAGGCTTTGATACCACTGTAAGTGCACGGCGGCGCCCCGGCCGTCAATCCGACGGCCAAACGCGGAAGCGGTGATAAACTTTAATTTTTGCGGACTTAGCAAACCGGCACCACCGCGCACTAAAACTCCGGATCGTGCCATTAAACTAGTCTAAGCTAACAAGAGGATGGGTTAGAGATATACCGACTGATCCGAGTCCTCCGGTCTTCATCTCCACTCCAATCTCCTCGCGGGATCTCCGGTCGTCGCCTCCTCGCCGGAAGGGCACCACGTCGCCTGCATCTTTTACGGGCTCCCGCCTCTATACCGAGGCAACTCGGGCGCGAAGCTGGCGAATCGACGCGTCCAAGATTTGCTGTAGGAAGTGTAGTGTAGAATCATAGTCTCTTTTGGGGTTTGTTGCCATTTGTAGATGATGGAGGAATCAAGGTAAGAAAAATGGTGCTTGCATTTTTCTAGCATCAAAAATGAGATCAAGAATGCTACTCTCTCAAAGATGAAGATGAAGCTCTCTTCTTCTCTTTTCTTCTTCTCACCTAGAAAAACTAATTGTGGAGGAAAAATGAAATCATCCATACATAAACCATGAAGGAGAGTGAGTGTAGGAGGAAAGCAATGGTGACCACATCCAAGAGACAAGAAAACATCAACCATAACAAAACCCATACCTATAACAAATCCATTCACTTCACAATAAATGCAAGAATGGTGCAAAAGAAAAGATGCTCTCATAATAAATCCTTTTTCAAGAAACCCCCTCCACTAATGTTATTTGCACAATTGCAAATAACCCCCTCCATCGGAAAAGTCCGGCCGGGACAGAACAAAGGAAAACCGGCCGGAACGGAAAGCAAACAGGCAACTCCAGAAAACTGGTCCCGTAATAAATTAAAGGAAAACCCCATATTGTGCATACACACCCGCATCTGTATTCCGTCCGGATACAAATGCAATGAGACAAAATCTACACTGTACTATACTAGGATCCGGCTTAAACCAAAACCGGCTAGTAATATCCGTCCGATCCTGATCCGTGCAATACCGCACGTATCTGATCGAACGCTGCCATATAACCATACGGCCACTAGTACAAAACTGTCCGATCCTGATCCGTGCAATACCGCACGTATCTGATCGGACCCTGCCATATCTCCATACGGCCTCTACAGCGTTTCGCCCGAAAGCCTGAGTAACTGAAAGTGTGGTGGACTCTAAAGACTCGTCAATACTATGGCTGTGGATTTAACCACTAGCACGTCAGAGGTATAAGCCAATACGTAACGGGCCACCAGCTATTGACTAAAAGGGACGTCGATGAGCGAACTCATCCTGACACCCTACTGAGCCTGTCAGTGACAATATCCGTACAGTCTGGTCCGTTCGTCTATGAGCATCGCATGTCGGGCCTAGGGGGTTGGTAAAAGTCAGACCCCCAAAAGCGGTACAAGTCGTGTCGGAGTGTAGCCCAGAACACCCTGAGATACTACTGGAATACCTACCAGTAAATCTCCTGCCTTGGCCAAGGTCTTCGTGTAATGGCTCTCCTAGACACAGCGCGACCTCACCCCCAATACCGGGAGAGACGAAACCCCCGAAGATCCGCTCACTGCCTCCATGTGGCTCGGGACTGTACCCAACTAAAACCTGTTTGCACGACTCCTTTGAGCCGTGGTAGGGTAGTAATCAAAGTACAGTGGGAACTCACACGAGACAAATGACGATCCCCAGGTCGATGAACTAACCTGTACACATGTCACCAGGGAACTGCTATCTGACGTCAGGTATAAGACCAACTAGCATGTTCCCGGCGAGTCCTGTCCGGTGTACTCATAACCCAATGAGCACCTGTATACATATTAGGTGAACCAACCAACACCAGTGGCTTGTGAGACCGGCCACCGCCCCTCGTCGGGGTCTCGACTGTATACACTAGTCTACTCTGGAGAATCGATGCCCTGTCTCGAAACTCCTGCGACTAGGGACCTTTTAAGGATGCGCTTATAGACTCCAGCTCTCACTTATATGATCGCCCTCATACTGCTGGCAGTCAAGCAAGAATCCTAGGGGCTCTATCAACATGCAATAGCGACATGTCATGTCGCCTAAAGCAGTACACGATGATAAAGGTAAACCAGATAGCATACTATCATCTCGAGTAAGACTGTCCTACCGGGATAGGTCCTCCCTCAATCATTGCAATCACGTGCCTGTGACCCAATAATTGACTCTGAGGGCACTATCTCCAACAGTTACATCTTCAAAAGTTGGATCGAAGGACAGTACCAACAGGGCAAGTTCGCGCTGTCCGAAAACTGGAGGGTAAACCCGCCACAACCACATGCTCCTAAAAAGGTGGACACGCTGGGGGCATCATGCTCACTTATAGAGGAAGCCCCATGGGAGGTGGCCCTTTCAGCTAAGACTAAAAGAATGTTGAAGGACCTTCAAGCATGTCCGGCGATTAGGTGGAAGAGCCTGCTGGAGCCTAAGATTATTGAGGGGATGCTGAAACCGCGTCCAACGCTGAAAGTTGGTGAGAGTGGACAGAACCTTCGAGCCAAGCCTCCGAAGTCTTTAAAGAAAAAGAAGAAGGCCAATAAGCCCGTCCAACCCGACGACAACCGTACAGGTTTGCAGAAATACATCGATGCGCTGGAAGAATATAACCAGAAGGTACGGACCCCAATTACATTGGACGAATTCTTCAAGCATGTTCTTGTGAATGAAGACGATAACGCTGATGAAGGAGACGATTCTTCAGAAGAGCCCGAGAATTATGTGGCGAGCTGTCACATGATCTCTCACTCATCAATAGATGGTAAAGAAGGTCCTAATGCAGAGAGACTGGGGGCAGAACCGGAACCAAAATCCCTGGAGCCATTAGACGATTGATTGACAGGCTGCTGAGCGAACCTCTTCAGATGAGCAAAGCTGACCGAGAGCGTGAAACGGCCATATACGAAAAGGCCAAGCATCGGCGTCAAGCTGAAGAAGCTCCGGTAATGAGAAGCCATAAAATACCCCAACCGGGTCAAAGTGCCCTTGTTACTGGCAAAAGCAGACTTAAGACGAGGAAACGACTCGCTAAGGCCTTATCAATGGGAATGAAGTTGCCACCTTTCAAAAAAAGCACTTCAAAAAGTACATGCCCCGACGAACCAAATGCACATTAAAACTACTGCTTATACCATCGGAGGATCACGCACCCTACCGAAGAGTGTAACGCCTTCAAGAAGTGGTGGTAGGAATACGTCGCCCATCGACAACAATTCAAGCGAAAAAAGCGCAAAGCTCGTCGGGAGCAGAGAAGCACGACAGATGGGCACAAAAGAGCTGCTGGCAACTGTCACGTGTTTGATACCAGGGGATCGCGATTTCTCACCTTTGGGAGCGATTCTGATGAAGAAATGGCCCTTGACCTCGCCATTAACATAGTCCTAGCTAACTAGAGAAGGGGTAGAGAGATATACCGAGCGATCCTTGTCCTTCGGTCTTCTCGTCGTCGTCCCGATCACCCCGCGGAATCTCCGGTCTTCAACTCCTCGTCGGAAGGGCACCACATCGCCGGGTTCTTTTACGGGCTCCCACCTCTGGACCGAGGCAACTCGGGTGCGAAGTTGGCTAGCCGACGCGTCCAAGAAGTGCTTTTTGTAGATGAACCTGGGGATTTTTACAAAGCCAAATAGATCAAAAATCCCCACTAAAAAATTTGGACAGCCCCCATAAGAGCATGGCCGGCCAAAACATTGGAGAGTGAGAGAATGGAGTTAATCCTCATGAAAAAGAAGTGAGCCCCAACCTTATCCAAGAGAGAGAAAGGGTCAAGGCTATCATGCAAAGAAATGATCACCCACTAAAACCCACACTCCATCAACCAATCATCTCATCACAAAGTCAAGCAATCATGAAGTCAAGAAAGTCAAGGAATGGTGCAATCATCATGACACTACATCTTGCAAAAACAACCCTCCAAAATGCTTATTTGCACAAATGCAAATTAGCCCTCCTCCACCAATCTTCAGCCAATGAAAGATACAAAGAATATTGGCCGAAACGAAAAACAAACTGACAACTTCAGAAAATAGATCCCGTAATAAATTACAGGAAACCCCGCTACTGTATATACATACCCGCATTTGTATTCCGACCGAATACAAATGCGCAATGAGACAAAATCTACACTGTACAATACTAGGATCCGGCTTAAACCAAAGCCCGCTAGTATTATCCGTCCGATCACGATCCGTGCAATACCGCACGCATCGGATCGAACCCTGCCATATCTCCATACGGTCTCTACAGCGTTTCGCCCGAAACTTGAGAAACTGGTCTGTGGGGGACTCTAAAGACTCGTCAATACTTTGGTTGTGGATTTAACCACTAGCACGTCAGAGGTATTAACCTATACGTAACGGGCTACCAGGTATTGACCAAAAAGGACGTCGATGAGCGAACTCATCCTGACACCCTACTGAGCCTGTCAGTGACAATATCCGTACAGTCCGGTCCGTTCGTCTATGAGCATCGCATGGCGGGCCTAGGGGGTTGGTAAAAGTCAGACCCCCAAAAGCGGTACAAGTCGTGTCGGAGTGTAGCCCAGAACACCCTGAGATACTACTGGAATACGTACCAGTAAATCTCCTGTCTCGGCCGAGGGCTTTGTGTAATGGCTCTCCTAGACACAGCGCGACCTCACCCCCAATACCGGGAGAGACGAACCCCTGCAGATCCGCTCACTGCCTCCATGTGGCTCGGGACTGTACCCAACTAAAACTTGTTTGCACGTCTCCTTTGAGCGTGGTAGGGTAGTAATCAAAGTACAGTGGGAACTCACATGAGACAAATGACGATCTCAGGTCGATGAACTAACCTGTACACATGTCACCAGGGAACTGCTATCTGACGTCAGGTATAAGACCAACTAGCATGTTCCCGGCGAGTCATGTCCGGTGTACTCATAACCCAATGAGCACATGTATACATCTTAGGTGAACCAACTGACACCGGTGGCTTGTGAGACCGGCCACCGCCCCTCGTCGGGGTCTCGACTGTATACACTAGTCTACTCTGGAGTATCGATGCCCTGTCTCGAAACTCCTACGACTAGGGACCATTTAAGGATATGCTTATAGACTACCAGCTCCCATGTATATGATCGCCCTCATACTGCTGGCAGTCAAGCAAGAATCCTAGGGGCTCTATCAACGTGCAATAGTGACTTGTAAGGTCACCTAAAGCAGTACACGATGATAAAGGTAAACCAGATAGCATACTATCATCTCGAGTAAGACTGTCCTACTGGGACAGGTCCTCCCTCAATCACTGCAATCACGTGTCTGTGATCCAATAATTGACTCTGAGGACACTATCTTCAACAATCTCCCACTAGCACTCAAGGCTAATTATTGCGATGTCGCATACTCACAGCCCGTGTGATACCGAATACCCAACTCCTCTACTAATCAGTCTTACAAAACCCGTTTGCGAAACTATTGCGTTCGAGGAATAGCCTTAGTGAGTGGATCCGCCTTGATGTTTCTTTCTATGTCTCTCTATATCTCAAGTTCGCGGAGAAAGCTATCTCCCGAAATGAGCAATACCTGTCTTAGAATATGTCTGGATATCTGATGGGATCTAGCTCATAAATGAACTCCAAATCCAAACTTCTTAGACTGTATCGTCAACTGAACTTAATCAGTATCCTGCGCCATGTCTCCCTCAGTATCCTCCTAGACCACCTGTCCAAAATACCGCCCCTCGTCAGAGGGAAAACTATAACTCTGACAACCTCTCTGTCATCCAGGTCACCTTGGAAGTCTGGAATGATAACTGTCTCCCGAAAGAGGCTGTTGTTATCATATCCCTAGAACATCTACTTATGTTCTAAAACTGCTTCCGACTATTTCTCCAGGATTGGATCAATGTCAACTTATTGCATCTAGTGCAAAAACATCATCTGGTGTGGTGCTTGACATCTTAGGATTGACTCAATTGCCTAAGTAAGTGATCTGCCAATCATGCACATCCCTCTCCACTTTAGTCTGTAAGACACCTTTAGAGAGGGTGACTCCATCACCTGCAGGTATACTACCGTGCCAGGAGTCGTCCATTCTAAATACCTTTAGAATGCTGTCTAAGTACCCTGATTGGGACACTTCCCAAATCTAGATCTAAAACCATAGATCCAGTAACCAGAATGTCTTGATATTATATCCAAGTCCCATGTGGAGAAACCACTGTGTGACAACCAAAGTATAACCGATTGTAGTATAGGAATATCACTTCCTACTCTGTGTATGTCATCCAAATACCAGGACATCACACCCTACTACCTTCTTAACAGATCCATCCCCTATTCTGATGAAGTCAAACCTATGACTGTCACATCAGAAATAGATGATCTATCTCCGCTACACCTTCTTTAGTCTATAAATAGACATAAGCCACTTGTCCACTAATGCTTCCGCTGCTCACACTGACTACGACAACCCTCTGGCAGAGTCATATACACGTATACTTCTAAAACTAGTTTAAAACGACGCTATACTCATCCTCCTGCCGGGTCTCGCAGCCTGGAACAACAACAATGGCAAGTCTGGGTAAACAAGAACCTCCCTGTCACCGTCCTTGAGGCTACCGGAGTACCTCTCGGGTGCCTGAGGTTACCCACCAAATCTGCGGAGTGGCCAATGGAATGTCAAACCATATTGAATCTTTAGGTTCTTATCAAATCTTCAGTAATCGTTTGAGGTTCTGGAATCACTTCCAGTTCTACCATACTCCCTCTACTGTTTTCTGAAGAAAAAAAATCCAATTTTGTTAAAACTGTGGCGAGTCTAGAACAATATCACTATTGATCTTCCAGATGGTAGAAAGTCAACCCTCGTCATAGCCTGGGTCAACCCACAAACAGCCATTACAGAAACGCGCCTAGAGTTATCCAGAGTCTGGTTTTAAGCATAAGCCAGACAACTCCCCGTACCTTAACATCGTTAAGATATGAACTGTTCTATATCCAATACAGAAACAGAGGCACTGATTTAATTGAACCAGATTCAAATCATGCAGCTGTCTCCAGTGCATGTCAACTAAATGGAGAGAGGCCGATCAGCATTACTCAACCTAGGAGTGCTTCCAATTATGAGTAATCTGAAAGAGAAGCAAGTTCTCTTAATCATTACTATCAACTGAATACCATACACAAGTATCAACATCTTCGATCACTTTGAAGAATCCCGATACTTGCAATACCTGGTTCTCTACTTTATTCATATACCTATAACTTCTCAAAATTTGGACCTTGCGTTTCAACGAAACACTTGTCTAAAAACTAGAGAAGTCATAAGTAAACTGAATATAGTACGAGGACCAACCCCTCTGTCCTTATGGACACTGGACAACATACAATACTCTGTATAAGTCCCTTGAGTCTAATAACTCATTCGCTGTGTGCCGTAGGTTGAAAACTGTACCTGTGGTTAAGAAGAATTACACCGCTGTTTAATGTTCCTTACCTAACCATCCACTGATATAGGTAAATGTTATGGACATAATTTCAAAAAGGTATATCTCACTCTATAAAAATAGACGTACAGATGTATCAATTTGAAATTGGTGCATAACAGCGGATATTCAAAACCAAATATTTGCCGTCCGGAAAACAATCCAGGTGACTTCCTCAAATATCACCGATTACAACGAATCACGATATAATGAGGACAATCACCTAATTCCCAATAACTCACTCCCACTCATCATCTGTAAAACCATACAGATGTGAGAATCATACCTGGTAAATACATACTCTGGAGCAAGTGTCTAATTGGGAAATCAGTTTTCCTTTAACAGTACACAGTGAAACTGAAACATTGAAATGTTTCGTAGGGGTATCCTGGTATTCCTAGTAATGCCTCTTCCATTATCCAGATTCATAACTGTAACCGTATAATTCTTTGCCATCTTTCCAAATCCCTTTATATGTCTTTAGTCATTACCTTCTGTACACCCCTTTAGGCCAAATGGTTTTCTTCCTTCCCTACCGTTCGGCACCAGCCTATGGTTTGGAAGAAGACTATCCAATAAGCATAATGGGTGTACTGTCCTAATCCTAGGAGCACTCGCAATGCGAGAGAAGGTGAAGATAAAATACAACCGAATAAACCTTATTCCTATTTCTCCTGAACCAGAATCCATCCCCGAACTGGAACAAGTTCCTTTCGGGTTCGTATATAACCATACGATGGAGTATCCAATAAATTGTGGATCTTCGTAGTGATACGGAGTATCCTGGAGAAATACAAAGGTGATTTATGATTGGCGAAAAAATACTTGGTCTGGTCGTGAATAGCAGTCGCAATTTACTTTGCCCTCTTACTAATCCCTTGATATGTCTTTACTTAATACCTTCTGTACACCATCGTTAGGCTAATTGGTTTTCTTCATTCCCTACCGGTCGGCACCTGCCTATGGTTTGGAAGAAGACTATCCAATTTGCGTAATAGGTGTACTATCTCCTAAACCAAGGAGTACTCGCAACCTGAGAGAAGGTAAAAGGAAAAGACAACTGAATACCTATTCGTTTTCTCTAGAACCGGAAACCATCCTCGAATAAATTCCTTCGAGTTCGTATATAACCATACGATGGTTTTGTCCAATGGAAGTTGATGTTCGTAGTAATACGGGGTGTCCTGGAGAAAAGGGTAAAAGTAGGAGTGGCAATGAGGTTTGCAACTCTGACAATCCAAAAGCCAGTGTTTAAGAAGGTTCGGTTAATATTGGTCTCTGAGTCATAGTCTTAGGGTCGGGTCAATGGTCGCTGCCAAAGAGAGAGAGAAAAGAAACACTCAGCGTGCACTCTAACCTAGATCAGAATGGTTACCAATTTATCTAATCTGGAAACCTCCCACTGTACCGTCAAATTCTCCTCCAAACCTGAAAGAAGAATTAGTCGGGATCACCCGAGGAGTAAACCAACTCATCAGTGGGAATCGGGATCCAACTATCATCGCATGATAACGTGACGGAATCCGCTCACGTTATCACACTCCAGAAGGTATGCGCATATCTGGCAAGTTTCAGTTTCTTTAGAAACTCCCGATGTGATTTCTGCCCCATGCTCTTATGACCTTGATGAAGGTCAACAAATCATAAGTCACATGTCAAGTTCTACCCGTCATTGTCCAGGTTAATTTGAACTCACCCGTACAAGCCCTTGACGAAGGTCAACAAGGCTATACGACTGTCCCAAACCAACGCATCTATCTATGCAGCAGAAAGGTAACAAGCAGCTACCATTCACTATGCCTTGACGAAGGTCAACAAACATAGCATGAATACTACGTGCTACCCGTCTGAAACGACGGAGGGCTACGAATGGTTTTGGGCGAAAAACCTTTAACGTAATGAACTTGATATCGTTGAAGGAACCGGATAGCTTTTATAAAAATATAGTGGCGAAAACCTTTGCTAAAGAGGTCACTCCCGGTGAAGGGATCTCGGCTCTTTCCCCGTAGAATGAGGTGCAGGATATTCCAACTGAATACCATGATGCAAAGCAAAAGTAATCGGCTATAGTGAAGTTATTACGCTGACGCAAACTTCTGTCCAAGGGGTCACTCCCGGTGAAGGGATCTCGGCCCTTGCCTCGTCGACTGAGGTGCAGGATATTCCAACTGAATACCACTGTGCAAAACAAAAGTGAACGTCCCTGCAATAACAGCTTTTTGAAAAGTGTTCCAACAACATCAGAATAGGTTTGTTTAGCTTGCATTGATCCGAATCAACGCAGTCCCATCAATTGATCACACCAATAAAGAACGAAAATAATGATGTACGTATATGCCATCCGCATTCGCCACTGGGTCCCGTCATTACCCGTTAGGTTACTTAACTAACGACAGAGCAGGGACTGGACTAGCGCGGATGCAAAACATATACAACATCTACTAGTATATATATCAATATATAATATTTCGCTCAAGGCGTGATAAAATGCAACATCACAGAAATGTAATAAGCATCACAGAACAATACAGATATCTGGGATCCCCGGGTTTCATAGAGCCGCTACTGAAACCCGACGTTCCCCTGATCGTGTGGATAGCCTGTGCAATGAAATCCTAGACCCCTACGGGCGCGGAAAGTTACCCGACAAAACCTGAAGCGAGGCAGCCCCCTTCATCAACGTGAATGGACCACCCATCACTTCACGGAATCCGGTAACTTGGGCACCCCTCCTGGGTCAGCCTGTACCCCCTACGAGTGCGGCGAATAGCCCGCCAATTCTAGAGTAAATCCCCCTCCGTCTCAATGCCATGAGATGCGGGCTTGTTGCCCTCTAGAACCCGGCTATCCGTGCACCCCACCTTGGGGTAGTCCTAGTACAGAAAGTAAAATATACATACAACGGGTACATCGACCTCACCCCGGTCGTGCCCCAAAAGAATAATATACAAACAGGCAGTGACGGCAGTCCACATGTCGGACGCTCGCCCCGCAATATCAAATGTACATAATACAACAGACTGTACTAGCATTGCATCCGGGCTATCCCCCACGACCAATCCGCAACATCACAGCACAACACAGAACATCAACGTGAATGTCACGTTCGCAAATCCGTCTAACTGGGCTATAGCGGTTAGACAGGATTTACCGATCAAGTGACATTCACGGTCGCAGATATAATGTAAATACTGTGAACTAATGTGTTTAAAATTTTAAATCGATCAAATTTTCCTAAGTGGGCCCCCAAGCACTACTGTAGCACTTAAAGAAATTCTGGGCCCAAAAAGAATGTTCCAAAACCCCAATTTCCCTGTAAAAAGATCACTGTGCAAAAATGGTGCAGTGAAGGCACTGTGCTGCGGCGGAACCGCGGCCGGAACAGGGGTTTGGCCGCGGTTCCGCGGTCGTTCTACAGTGTTACACCACCATTTTTCTACAGATGTCTAAGAATTTCCTGAACAGTATTCTGCAACATCCTGAAAAAAATTTCGAGCCAAAAATATTTCGACAGAAACTGATGCTTTTGAAAACGCAGGTTTTGGAATTTTGTTCGATCGAAAGTGTAAACACATTAGACCAAGCTAGACTAGGTTAATGGCGTGGCTCTGATACCATGTAAGTGCACGGCGGCGCCCCGGCCGTCAATCCGACGCCGGAATGCGGAAACGATGCTTTTACTTTAAACTTTTGAACCGGCACCACCGCGCACTAAAATCCCGGATCGGGCCATTAACATAGTCCTAGCTAACTAGAGAGGGGGTAGAGAGATATACCGAGCGATCCGTGTCCTTCGGTCTTCTCGTCGTCGTCCCGATCTCCCCGCGGAATCTCCGGTCTTCAACTCCTCGTCGGAAGGGCACCACATCGCCGGGTTCTTTTACGGGCTCCCACCTCTGGACCGAGGCAACTCGGGCGCGAAGTTGGCTAGCCGACGCGTCCAAGAAATGCTTTTTGTAGATGAACTTGGGGATTTTTACAAAGCCAAATAGATCAAAAATCCCCACTAAAAAATTTGGACAGCCCCCATAAGAGCATGGCCGGCCAAAACATTGGAGAGTGAGAGAATGGAGTTAATCCTCATGAAAAAGAAGTGAGCCCCAACCTTATCCAAGAGAGAGAAAGGTTCAAGGCTATCATGCAAAGAAATGATCACCCACTAAAACCCACACTCCATCAACCAATCATCTCATCACAAAGTCAAGCAATCATGAAGTCAAGAAAGTCAAGGGATGGTGCAATCATCATGACACTACATCTTGCAAAAACAACCCTCCAAAATGCTTATTTGCACAAATGCAAATTAGCCCTCCTCCACCAATCTTGAGCCAATGAAAGATACAAAGAAAATTGGCCGAAACGGAAAACAAACTAGCAACTTCAGAAAACAGATCCCGTAATAAATTACAGGAAACCCCGCTACTGTATATACATACCCGCATTTGTATTCCGACCGAATACAAATGCAATGAGACAAAATCTACACTGTACAATACTAGGATCCGGCTTAAACCAAAGCCCGCTAGTATTATCCGTCCGATCACGATCCGTGCAATACCGCACGCATCGGATCGAACCCTGCAATATCTCCATACGGCCTCTATAGCGTTTCGCCCGAAACTTGAGAAACTGGTCTGTGGGGGACTCTAAAGACTCGTCAATACTTTGGTTGTGGATTTAACCACTAGCACGTCAGAGGTATTAGCCTATACGTAACGGGCTACCAGGTATTGACCAAAAGGGACGTCGATGAGCGAACTCATCCTGACACCCTACTGAGCCTGTTAGTGACAATATCCGTACAGTCCGGTCCGTTCATCTATGAGCATCGCATGGCGGGCCTAGGGGGTTGGTAAAAGTCAGACCCCCAAAAGCGGTACAAGTCGTGTCGGAGTGTAGCCCAGAACATCCTGAGATACTACTGGAATACGTACCAGTAAATCTCCTGCCTCGGCCGAGGGCTTTATGTAATGGCTCTCCTAGACACAGCGCGACCTCACCCCCAATACCGGGAGAGACGAACCCCTGCAGATCCGCTCACTGCCTCCATGTGGCTCGGGACTGTACCCAACTAAAACCTGTTTGCACGTCTCCTTTGAGCGTGGTAGGGTAGTAATCAAAGTACAGTGGGAACTCACACGAGACAAATGACGATCTCAGGTTAATGAACTAACCTGTACACATGTCACCAGGGAACTGCTATCTGACGTCAGGTATAAGACCAACTAGCATGTTTCCGGCAAGTCTTGTCCGGTGTACTCATAACCCAATGAGCACCTGTATACATCTTAGGTGAACCAACTGACACCGGTGGCTTGTGAGACCGGCCACCGCCCCTCGTCGGGGTCTCGACTGTATACACTAGTCTACTCTGGAGTATCGATGCCCTGTCTCGAAACTCCTACGACTAGGAACCATTTAAGGATATGCTTATAGACTACCAGCTCCCACGTATATGATCGCCCTCATACTGCTGGCAGTCAAGCAAGAATCCTAGGGGCTCTATCAACGTGCAATAGTGACTTGTAAGGTCACCTAAAGCAGTACACGATGATAAAGGTAAACCAGATAGCATACTATCATCTCGAGTAAGACTGTCCTACTGGGACAGGTCCTCCCTCAATCATTGCAATCACGTGCCTGTGATCCAATAATTGACTCTGAGGGCACTATCTCTAACACGTTCAACATTTAGCCCGAGATAAAATCACTATCTCTGGATTTGATTCGCAGTCGTCGCAGACGCTCAGGTCCGTGATACTGACATTGCGCTTTGGTCTTCTCGTCACAGACATCAAATTTCATGTCATCGACACTAGGACTTGCTACAACGCTCTACTTGGTCGGCCTTGGTTACACGAATATAACGTCATCCCTTCTACACAACACCAGTGTATGAAGTATTTCAAAGACGGCCTCAAGTACACCATTACGGGAGAGCTAAACCCATTCTCTGTGAACGAAGTCCGAAAATATGAAAACGCCATTCCTGCCAGACATCGAAGACATGGAGAAGTGTCATAAGCTGGAGCTTAAACAGAAGCCCGTCACTCCCATTCCTACCTTTAGAAGAAGCGATACCGAGGAGGACGAAGAAATAGTCTACTCGGGACAGACTCAGAAGCGGAATGATAAACTCGGACCATCCGCTTCAATTTTGGTTTTTGGCAGCGACTCCGAAGATGAAACCAACATCGTATTCTCTGTCCGCCCGTCGACGCAAACCTTCATTGGAGTAGACCGAAGTTTGCAAATCGCCCTGGTTCCGTAGCGGCACTACAGAGAGCTTGATGCGCTGGAGACATATAGTGTGCAAGAGTTGCAGACGTTCTACGTCCCTTCCAGGAGAAGAGGTGAAAAGGCAATTCTATTCTATCGATCCACGGAGACTAAAGTCGAAAGAGAAGTCTGGCATGGTGTCGATCCTACGCTCGACAGGCTCCAACCCATTCGTCTGCCCAGGTATTACACCGAGAGATTGAAAAGGTTATTAAGATGCCAAGGCGTACCATTCAAACATATTCCTCGACAAGCTCAGTTCTACAACAGGATTTGGAACGTCCCCGGAACGCAGCGAAAATTGCCCAACGGAAAAATGGAAACTATTGGGCTTGGATATGTCCAGCCTGAGATACGGGAGCGATTCCATGACTGCCATGTCATAAAGGACCTTGATGAAGAAGAGAATGCTCTTTTAAAAGACGCTGACGTTGAACCAGAATGAGGTCCAGCCATAAAAGTACCGAGTCCGTCATTTGAAGAACAGATGGACAAGCTAATAAGGGAAGCGAGTCAAAAGGTTCGGAACGACTACAGCCGTGAAATGGTCATTTACGAGAAAGCCAAGACGCAACGCCTCCTTTAGCAGGCTACGGAGGACGACGATGTCCTTCACCGTCAGCCCGCCATGCATTTCCAAGACAAGAAAAAGGCCCGACGCAGAGGCAAAAACAAGTCAAAGAACAGAAAAAATGTTCGACGATGGCAAAACGAATCCGAAAGGCCACGTGATCAAGAAAAGATCAGCCGGAATCCGTCTCTAACGAACAAGATGGGTCGAGCATATTCCTTCCCTCAAGACAAGATAAGGAAGATATTCGACCTCGTCATGAAAAATCAGATGATTACGCTCCCGGAGTCCAAGCACCCCGAACAAGCAAACGAGGTTCATCGCCCGAATTATTGCTCCTATCACCAAGCGATAGGACATCCTCTCGAAGACTGCTTCACCTTCAAAAACTGGGTCGAAGACCAATATCAACTCGGCAGATTCGCTTTATCCAACAGTTGGAGGGTAGCCCGACCGCAAAAGCATGTACCAAAAGCAACGTATATGGCGAGAGTAGAACCAGATCAATATCGGTCTTGGAAACGATCTCGTACCTGTCACGTAATAACGCCGCCAGAAGAAGGAGTGCCCGAGAATATGGATAACCTCTCCTGGTGCTTCAAAAACGAGGATGAAGAGAAATTGATCTCAGAATTTCCACCAGCGCCAAAAGAGTTGGAAGATGGAATACATACTACTGCGGACAACCTAAGGAAAATCGACTTAGGGATGGCAAACGACCCACGGCTTACGTTCGTTAGCGAGCTGCTGTCTAAAGAACAAGTGGCTACGCTAAAAGACGTGCTCATATGGTATAAGGACTGCTTCACATGGAACTACTCCGAGATGCCAGGGCTAGATCCGGAAATAGCTGTGCATAAATTGGCGATATCTCCGGACGTCAAGCCAGTTAAACAAGCACCAAGAAGAATGCGGCTTGAACTTGAAATGAGCATCAACGCCGAAGTTAAGAAGCTAATCGACTCCGGCTTCATCCAAGAAGTTCAATAGATCGCCAACATTGTCCCAGTGATGAAGAAAAATAGGACGGTGCACAACTGCGTGGACTTTCGGGACCTCAACAAAGCCTGTCCAAAAGATGATTTTCCCGTACCGGTTACCGAGCTGATGATAGACAACACGTCCACTCACGAAGTCTTCTTCTTCATGGACGGCTCATCAGGGTACAATCAAATAAAGATGCATCCCGAAGACCAGAAGCATACCGCTTTCCTGACTCCTCTGGGCATATTCTGCTACAAAGTGATGCCTTTCGGTCTGAAGAACGCCGGCGCTACCTATCAGAGGGCCATGACGAAGATTTTCGATGACCTCATACATGAAATCGTCGAATGCTATATCGATGACCTCGTGGTAAAAAACAAATCATATGAGGAACACTGGGAGCATTTGAAAGTAGTGTTCCAGCATTTTCGGAAATACAATCTGAAGATGAACCCTCTCAAATGCGCGTTTGGAGTTTCCTCGGGAAAATTCCTAGGGTTCATCATCCGACACCGGGGTATCGAAATAGATCCATCAAAAATCAAGGCGGTTATGGAAATACCTTCTCCAAGAACTCTCAAGCAATTGCGGTCTCTCCAAGGAAAGCTCACGTATATCCGGCGGTTCATAGCCAATCTTTTCGGAAAATGCCGTCCTTACAGTCACCTGATGAAGAAAGGGGCCCCGTTCGTTTGGGATTGTAAATGCCAGGGTGCACTCGACGAAATCAAGCAATACCTGCAGAATTCGCCGGTACTGACTGCTCCGGTCAAGGGAAAGCCCATCATCCTATACACAACAGCCCTTGAAGGTTCTTTAGGCGCGCTATAGGCACAGGAGAATGACCAAGGGAAGGAGAGAGCCCTCTACTATTTGAGTCGGGTTCTCCTGGGGCAGAAAACAACTACTCTCCTATCGAAAAACACTGCCTGGCGTTAATCTTTGCTATAACGAAGCTTCGGCATTATGCTTTGGCGCATGAGGTCCATCTCATATCAAAGGTGGATCCTCTCAAGTATTTTATGTCAAGAGCCATACTAACGGGAAGGCTCACTAAATGGGCCCTACTCTTAATGGAATTCTCGATAACATACCGACCTCTCAAGGCAGTGAAAGGCCAGGCCATCACCGGCTTCCTCGCTGAGCATCCGATACCTGCCAATTCCCCCTAAATTGTGAATTGCCGGACGAGCACACGTTTGACACGATCGACAGGGAGAGAGGAGGGAGTGATACCCGATGGGAACTCTACTTCAATGGGGCATCTTCCATGAAGAAGAGAAAGCACACCACCCCTATAATCAAATCGGGGGTAGGCCTTATCTTCGTGACTCCACAAGGAGGGATAATGCACTTTACCTTTTCCTTAACAGAGCCGAGGACAAATAATGAAGCGGAATATGAAGCCTTGATAGCAGGTCTTGAGATCGCCGTCGACATGGGAATCGAAAACCTCCTCATATACGGAGACTCCCAGCTGGTCGTTAGTCAAGTAAACGGCGACTATCAAATGTGCAAACCGGAGTTGGTAAAATACGGCGAAAGAGTGCAACAATTGCTGACTCAAATCCCTTCTTACGTCCTGGAAAGCATACCGCGTACAGAAAATAGCAAAGCGGACGCATTAGCCAAACTCGCCAAAGAACTGGCTGACGAAAACCTCGATGACGTGATGATCGTTGTACAAAGCCGTCGAGTTCTTGCACCAGCAGAAATGTCCACGGAGTCGTCTGAAGAAATGGAAGCGACCAAGCAAATGGCCCTACAAATAGAGAACCAATAAAAGGCTAAAAATTGGAGAGAAGTCTTTATAGACTACTTCAAATCCCGTCAAACGCCGGAAGATACATCCTCAAGACATCAGCTTATAAAACGAGCTCTGTCTTTCGCCTTCGTCAATGATACTCTATATAAGAGATCGTTCGACTCTCTGTGGATGAGATGCCTGGGACCGGAAGAAGAAAGGAGAGTTGTCCAAGAAACTTACGACGGACTCTGCGGTTCTCATCAAGCCGGACCAAAGATGAAGCTGAAGATCAAAAGGATGGGCTACTATTGGCCCAAGATGATTTAGGATTGTCCTGAATATGCAAATCAGTTCCACTTGTGCCAAATTCATGGAGACTTCATCCACCAGCATCCAAACCCGCTACACCCAACGGTGGCTAGCTGGCCGTTCGAAATGTGGGGAACCGACATAATTGGGTCCATCGAACCAGCGTCATCCAGAGGACATCGGTTCATATTGGAAACAACCGATTACTTCTCTAAGTGGGCAGAAGCAGTACCGCTAAGAGAAGTGAAGACGGAGAATATTATCCATTTCTTCAAGACACGCGTCATTTATCGGTTCGGCACTCCACGACTGATTATCTCCGATAACGGGCCGGCTTACAGAAGTCACAGAATCAGCCGCTTCGCAGAACAGCATAATATAGACTGGAGATACTCTTCGGTCTATAATCCCCGAGCTAACGGTCTAGCTGAGGCTTTCAACAAGACTTTGACGAAGATCATAAAGAAGACGGTGTCCAACAATAAGAAGAACTAGCACGAGAGACTGCATGAAGCTCTCTGGGCATATCGGACCATGTTCAAAACGGCCACAAACACAATGCCGTATGCATTAATATTCGGCGCTGAAGCAGTACTCCCCTTGGAGATAGAGCTACCCTCTCTACGAGTGGCGGTTCATTATGAGCTAACAGACGAAGAGAATGCTCATCTTCGACTTGAGGAGCTCGACGCCCTCGATGAAACTCATCTCATGGCGCAGCAAAACTCAGAGGCTTACAAAGCAAAAATGACGTGGTCATATGAGAGATTGACTAGGCCGAGAACATTTCGCCAAAGCGAACTCATGCTAGTGGTCAAGAGACCTATGATCCCCAATTGTGCCAAACGGGGGAAATTCGAGCCGAACTATGAGGGCCCGTACATCATAGACAAAGTCTACCAAGGGGGGCTTACTTGCTCATGGATATGCATGGCGAAAGACCTTTCAGGACAATAAACGGCCGGTTCCTGAAAAAATACTACGCCTGACGAGTCACGGCCTAGGTTAACGATAGATGACGACGCCTATGTACGCTCGCTATCTTCCCAAGCCTAAACTCTATAAGTAGTATCCAGCGAAAACTTTCCTCCAAATCGCTATGGACCGAGATGTCCTTAAACTAACATTGGACCGAGATGTCCTTAAACTAATAATGGACCGAGATATCCTTAAACTAGCTACGGACCGAAACGTCTTTAAACTAATACAAACCGCAGCATTCTAGGGCTGACGAAAAAAAATTGGTACGTCCATAAGAAAGATGGGCATGGATGAAAACCCGAAAGGGCTCCGTGAGTAAAAATAGCAAGGCTACCGGTGATATTTATGAAAACCCAAAAGGGCGCAGACTCGTAAAAAAAATTTTCATGCACACTTGCAAAGTCCTCTCGATCTTGTAAGGAGAAAATACCTGCGTGAGATCCTTACGACTCACAAGGGAGAAACACACTTAGGAATACCCACGATTCCTGAAGAGAAATTACACTTACGAGATCCTCACGACTCGTAAGGAGAACCCTCTTCTGAGACCCTCACGGCTCATAAGATTCAAAAGCCTTAAGCTACTGGGATCTGAACATGTTCTTAAGCCATCACATTTCCCAGACTGCCCTACAAACGGTTCAATGTTGACCCTTGTATACAATCCACGGGTACAAATAAATATTTCCCCACCCTGTTCCACCAATGGCGCGAAATTTCCTCATGTGGTGAATGACACTTGTAAGTCCTCTCGACTTATAAGGAAAAAATACTCTTGTAAGATCCTTACGACTTATAAGAGCACACACACTTAAGAATCCTCATGATTCTTAAGGAGAAAACGCACCTACGAGATCCTCATGACTCGTAGAGAGAAACGCCTTTATGAGACCCTTACGGCTCATGAAGTCAAAAACCTTAGTCGACAGGATTCTAACCCTGTTTGCTAAGCCATTTTTGTTTAAATCGACAAAGGCAAATGATGATTCGCTCCTGGTAATATCCCAGTTGCAGCGATACTAATGCCTAAATTGGTATCAAATTCCAAGTCCTTTCACGGCAAATGATGATTCGCTCCTGGCAATATTCCAGTCGCAGCGATGCTGATGCTAAGATTGGTATCAGATCTTGAGTGCCATACTCGCAAAAAAAAATGCATATGAAATAGCCGAAATGTTTGAGCAACTCGCAATAAAAATCAGCGAGTAAAATATATGCATGTAAAAATAGCCGAAATGTTTGGGCAACTCGCAATAAAAAGCAGCGAGTAAAGAAAAAGAAAAATAGCTGAAATGATTGGGCACCGCGAAAAATAGCCGAAATGATTAGGCAGTCGCGACTTTCACGATATAAAAAGCCGAAATGATAGAGCATCGTAGAAAGAAATAAAAAATGAAAGAATGAAACTTTTGCCCTGCAGGTAAGTCCATACTGACCTCTGTATACAATCCATGGGTATAAACGTAAAGGGAACCACATGTCCCAATAAACTCTGTCAAAGGAAAAGTCAGATCTCCACTGCAACATCTGCATCCCAGAAGACCAACAACGGCGTTCATCCTCATGCCAGCAGGGCACGGACGCGACACCACCAATCGGAGCCACAGCAAAGTCCCCAGTTCCAAGACTCTACGGTTCACAGACAACCTAGAGTCAGCCAATGACCTCCGTCTCAGAAACACATCAGCCAATGACCTCCGTCTCGGAAACACATCAGCCAATGACCTCCGTCTCGGAAACACGTCAGCCAATGACCTTTGTCTCATGAATACGTCAGCAAATGACCTCTGTCTCGGAAACACGTCAGCCAATGACCTCCGTCTCGGAAATACGTCAGCTAATGACCTTCGTCTCGGAAACACGTTAGCAAATGACCTCCGTCTCGGAAACAAGTCAACTAACGACCTCCCCATCGGAGCAATGCTTCGACTCGGAAATAAGTCAACTCACCAACCACTTACGAGTCCTCTCGACTTGTAAAGGAGAAAATTCTCTTGTGAGATCCTTACAACTCTCAAAAGAAAACACACTTAGAAATCCTCACGACTCCTAAGGAGAAAATACACATACGCGATCCTCTCGACTCGTAGGGAGAAAAATCTTTATGAGACCTTCACGACTCATAAAGTTGAAAAATCTTAGGCGGCAGACTTGAACCTGTTTCCTAAGCCGTCGCTGTCCTGTAAGGAGATCAATATAGACTATTTACGGAACGCATTTGCTAAAAAGGACACGCCAATATGAAATAAAGTATATGTCTTTTATTCATGAATTCAAAATGAATACAAGAAACATGTCATAAAAAGAATCAAAATGAATACAAAATATTCTCTCATTTAGGAGTGAATACAAGAAAAGGAGAATATATAAAAAAACATATATATCCTCAAGCCGGAGGACGATGCAATAAGTTCGTCAATTCGTCATTCTTTCGCTGGGCTTCGGCTTCAAGCTTTGTTATGGCCACAAGACGGGTCTCTTCCTGAGACTGTTGAGCCTGATACGAGGTGAGTCGACTCTCAAGCTCCCTTTCAGCAACTTTGTGAGCTTCAACCATCTCGCGGGTAAACATAACGGCTTTATCAAGAGCTACCACCTCCGTGATAGCTTCTTGAAGCGCCCGCCAAAGTTCGTACGCACGAGTGTTCTTAGTAGTGAGTTGAGCTTGAAGTTCCCCCAAAGCATTCGAAGCTAACTCCCTCTCCGAAAACTTCCGATTGAGCCTCTTCTCGCACGACTGTAGATTGGCTGCCCACCGTTCGATCCATCCCCGCAGACTCTATTTCAAGGTTAAGATGTCAGAGGGAAGGTGGATGCATTCAAGCCCGTGTAGGCAGACTTCCACTCGGCGACAATACTCAACTCAGACGCGTACTAATGCTTCATCATGATAGGTGGTGAGAACGGACAAGGAAGCATTGCCTTCGACAGCAAATTCTTCGGCCGAGATAAAGGTACCAGCGCAAAGGTCTTCAATGAGAGCCATCAGGGAGTAGATGCTTTGTCTCGCCATCTGTTCGGACGCACGCCGGGCATAAGGACCCGGTGGCATGAAGATCCGAGATTCCAATTGAGATAGGGTGGGCAGAGCTGTCAAGATATGTGATCAGTCAATGAAAGTCACAAACATAGAATGGGCAAATCAATGCCAAAGATAAAACCTTACTTACCCGCAGTCATGCACGAAGGGTTTGAGAGATCCCCAGGCCCATCAAGGATCTCGACCTCATCATCGGCTTCCAGAACTATGGAGCGCATATCAGCGTCATTATAAAAAATAATAATAAAACGAAAAGGGTCGAAGAACACCAACCTTGCCCGGAAGAAAGGACTATACTTTGCGGGAATATTGCCTGTAGGGCACCTATGTCAAGTAAGCGCTGGAAGGATTTCCTGGGAGATAGGTCCACAATAGAAGCCGCCAATTCCCGTAGTTCTGAAAAGAAGGAAAAGTTCAGATAATGGGAAGACTATTAAAACAAAGTATAAGAAGACTACCTTCGATACTTTTCCCACCTTGAACCGGAGGGATAGCAGCTTCGGCAGTCTCCTCCATTCCCTCAGGAACATCACCGGAGACATTTGCTGGTATGACAGCTTCCAATTGAGGGGCAACGGCCTCCACTTCAGGCTCCAATGAAGGGACGGCGGTCTCAACTACCCGTCCCACAATCTCCAGGCCGTCACTGGAAAGATCCATTAAATCTACGGCTGATAAGGACACCTTCTCTGGGATAACTGACACCGGGGGAACAGAAGCTACCAATGGAAGCTCCACAGCAGGAATAGCAGCTGTAACGACCTCCTCCGCACCTACTAATGCCTCATCGGGGACATTTACAGAGTTCGCAGTAAGGACGCGACTTGAGCTCAAATTCTCTGTCATTGCTGAAGTCCCTGCAAAGTTTTCGCAAAGATAAAGAGATATAAAAAGTGATACAAATTATTTGCCGAAAGAAAAAACACGTAAAGCACATATACCGATGCGCCAGGATGCTTCTAGTATGGCTTTTTCAAGCCGACGTTCCTTCCTGAGGAAGTGTGCTCGCCGAGGTTCAAATGCAGATTCATGGACACCGGTCTTCAATGCCAGCTCATCTTCGGAAGCGGCTGAGATAGGTTGTTTGAGGGTTATCTCATCCTCCTGTCACAGGGGACCCATATGTACCCGCCGTAGTGATGGGGGATCTTCATAGAATATGACGGGAGGATAAGGTTTCTTCGGGACACCCACGTTCTCAGTTTCGTCCTGTGACCGCCTTATAACCTCAGCCAATTGTGCGGCTTCCTCGGCAGACGAACCCGGAAAGAGAAGACCATCATCCGGCTCTTGCATGGATAAGGGTTCATCTTGGGCAACAACTTCAGATTCGAGCAAGAAGTCGAGCAGACCGGTAACCGTCTTCTTCCTCCTATTCGAGCCGGAGCTGACACTAGAGGAAGAGGATCGCTTCCTCCCCTTTGGTGCTTTGATACATCTGTAGGGTGTTTTTCGTCACCCAATTGAGATGGGAATACGCGCGCGCTTGTCATGCGTACTACAGATTCCCCCTGCCTAGGGTAGGCCGGGGTTTATTGATTGTGGGGATCCGAATCTCCGGCAGCCGCGGACTAAGCTGCCGTTAATTACCCCTCGCCTTTGGAGCGAGAGAACCTCCGATTGACGGGTTAAACTGTTCATGCAAACTCAATGTGCAGTGTTTTTTTTTGAAGGAGTTTAGGATATATCGGGGGCCCCGCAGAGTTTTTACGGGGGTCCCGCTGCCCGGATAGCGGGCTGGGGGTCAAGGGGTCTAGCAGCCTCCTTGCGGGGTGCGGGACAGCGCCCCGTTAGAAATTTTTTCTAACAGGGACGGTGTTGTGGAGTGTGTGTATCCATATATATATATATATATATATATATATATACATGTATACATATATATATATATACATGTATACATATATATATATATATACATGTATACATATATATAAAAAGGGGAAAAGCGCCCAAAGGACGCGTGGGGCCAGCGTCTCACGTGCCTAGCACGCGAGCGCTGTGCACTTGAGCGCGGTGCGCTTAGGCCCTAGCGCACCACGTGTCCGACACGTGGGTGCTGGGCGCTTGAGCGCAAGGCACTCGAGCGCTAGCGCACCACGTGCCCGGCACGTGGGCACTGGGCGCTTGAGCATTGTGCGCTTAAGCGCCAGCGCACAATTTGTCCGACACGTGGGCGCTGGGCGCTTGAGCGCTAGCGCACCACGTGTCCGGCACGTGGGCGCTGGGCGCTTGGGGCGCTAGGCGGTCGGGCGCTTGGGCGCCGGCGAGAAAAAATGGCTTTTAGCCCCAGAAATGGGATTTAAACTCCCGAAAGAGAATTTAGAGTGGAGTTAAACTCCTAAGATATTTTTGGGGATGCTGAAACGGGCTTCTCCCTTGAGCTCTGGATCTTCCCAAAGTGGGATTTTTAGGAGATGAGTCTCCTTCTTCCTCCTCTTTTGGCTGGATCTTGAAGATCAAGAGATGTGAGATTTTAAAAATCTCTCATTTCTGAGATCTGGTGGAAGATCTGCGTTCCCCTTTGTGAGTTTTGTGGTGAAAAACTATTTAGTTTTGGAAAAGGAAGAGTAAAACTCTTGATTTAATTCAAAAGAAAGAAGAAGGTTTTGGAACCTTGGGGAAGGGGAAAGAGACACAAACCCTAGATTTTGAGGGGAATGAAAATTGTATATCTTTTATTCATCATCATGTTGCCTTATATAGGCTTACATATTTACATATAGCCCCTTGGGCTTTACAAAATGGCATTTTGCCCACCCATGCCTCATGTGCTATTTCTTTTTGCACATAAGCCATGGGCTTACAAAAATTTGGCTTTATGCCCATTTTGTTTACATTCATGCATAAAAAATTACATAAAAATTATTTATTACATGATTTCATTTTGGCATGGGGGAGGGCCGGCCGCTTCATGTTCGGACTCGACCTGGGCATGGGCCCACTTGGCTTGGGGTTGACTTTGACTTTGACTTGGTCAACCGGGGTGCAATTTTCGACTTCAAAAAAGTGACCCCCATCAATTAATGCACACTACATATGTGAGTCGTGTGCATGAAATTGATGGATCTTCTTTTGCGTGGAGGCGTCTTGCTTTGGTTCCCACTTTTTGGGATGCACTGCCCTTTTTACGACATGGACGGTCGACACTTGACGCGACTCCGAGACGGAGTGTCCGTGGTAGACGTTTCCCTGGCCCGGAATGATCTAGTTCCATGTCGGAGCATCTCCGACATGGACGGTCGACGCTTGACGCGTCTCCGAGACGGAATGTCCGTGGTAGACTTTTCCCTGGCTCGGAGTGATCTGGTTCCTGCTTTGTAGGAAGCCTGCACTGCCTTTTTTGCGACATGAACGGTCGACGCTTAAAAAGAGCTATATCATTTCGATGGAACACCAAATAACCCGGCCTAATCAAATACAAGTGCATAATTTCCTTAGGCTTTAAGGATGGTGCGCCCCTTTTCGATAAATCGAATAGTTGTTGAATAGGTCCCGAAGGAGCAGAGAGGACTCGGTCGTTGAATACCATCCCACCTTCGTTAACATACGGGTTAAGCAACACACGAAGGACCCCTAGCTGAGTTGGATCAGGAGCAGAAGCATCCATCAACCTTATGAGCCGCGGGAAGGTGTAAACATCGTAGAAATCCGGCCTTTGATGCGCTGCGAACGACCCCATTACATGCATCTCGATCCATGATGTAAAGTAGTGGAGGGAGAAACTCACAACATCTACACCCAGGATCGAAGTATTGGTCAAAGTGCTCAGCCCATGGTATAAGTGTGATAGCCCCACGATACCCACGGCCAGTCATGTCCCTTCAGCCACGCGATGAGCACGATAGATGGTCGAAGCTCTCATGAAGCGACGATGCGTTAGAATGGCGAACCAGCTAAGCCAAAGGCTGATAAAACCGACAAAAAAGGTCTCTTCGTCCATGCCGGGAGCCACAATCGAATCAAAGGACACGGCCGAAAAGATCGGGATGTAAAACTGCAGTAAATCTTCTTCTTTGGCCGGCAGCTTGTTCAGCCCAAACCCGAAAGGGTCGTTAATATTCGCAAATTTCGGAGCCTCCTTTGATAAGACACCTTCACGGAGGAAGCAGGCGATGAAGCTTTTAAAGGTGACGCCCTGTCCCTCTGACTCCGCGAACAGCTTCTCCAGAATACCCAAAGTCTTGATTAGACTGGGGTACTTATGACAGACAGCGTTTTCGGTCGTCAAGCCGTCAAGCATAGCAGGCACGGTCGTGAATACATACTCATCGGGGGGCAGCAACTCTTCATAGTGCTCTCCCCTGATCGGCAATCCGGAAATCTCGCGGAGCTCTTCCAGAAAAATCGAGACCTCACGATCCTTTAGCAAGAAAGTGTTGGTGGGAAGATTCCATTGATTCAGGAAAGCTTTAACCCACCAGACATGAGGGGACTGATAATGAAAGAGGGATGCGTACACCATCTGATAAAGCCCGACCTTCTGCAATCGTGCACGATGAGCTGACAGAACATATCGAGCCCAGGGAAGATAGCCCGTTGGGCGGCGAGGGGTAAGCCCTATCTTATAGATTTGTCCCCATGGTTGAGCTTCACCTTGGCAAATGTAACGCCCCAAGATGTCTATGGCCGGCAAAGACTGGTTTGGTATCCCAGCTGTCGATGGCTCAAACCGGCCTATAGGAGTCCAATTAGCCGCCTCTACCACAAAAGCAGTCTGCGGATGCTCCATCGGCAAAATTTGGCGAAGAGGCTCTCTTGGCACTTCGCAAAGAATGTTGTGGCGGCCCCGGATGATATGCCCATACCAAGTTCCCCACAAGAGCAACGTCTGCTTCTTCGTCATTGCTTCTTCGTCTGACGGCCTTTAAAGGATAACGGCCCCTGATCATCGCCATTGCTTCTTCGTCTGACGGCGATTGTGGAAAAGCAACGTCTGAGCGAGTAAAAGGGAAGTAGGGAAGAGAAACCATTATTCCTGAAACAAGGGAAAGAAAAACCATCAGTGAAGCCCATATATATATATATATATATATATATAACAAAAGAAAACGACAAAATGTTTGTTTTGCAGGACCACTTATATATATATATATATATATATATATATATAATAACAAAAGAAAACGACAAAATGTCTGTTTTGCAGGACCACTTATATATATATATATAATAACAAAAGAAAACGACAAAATGTCTGTTTTGCAGGACCACTTATATATATATATATAATAACAAAAGAAAACGACAAAATGTCTGTTTTGCACGACCACTGCCTACATGACACATGGACCCCACAAAATCAATATGGCGGCTCACCAATGATGAGACAGGGAAATCATTATGAGAATCGAGAAGATCCTTATTAAACAGACATTGGAATTCAAACAAATTCTTGGGAAAAAAAGTTCTGTTAAGCACGCAACAAATTCAAATTTGTGCGAATAAGGGTAAAACCCTATGAAAATATTTTTAAGAACACCAGGGAATAAAATTCTCGAAGGATTCTCTTGATCTTTCAGAGCTAAGCTCTTCTCCAGAGAAATTAAATTCCTTTTATGTGATGGAATTAAATTCCAGAAACTCATAATATATATATATATATATATATATATATAAGAAACAAAATCCCATGAATTCTCAAAAATCAGAGGGGAATGCCCGAGGTATGGAGGTTTACTGCTCATAGATCACATCTTTGGATCCCTAAGCGGATGGGTCTCAGAGGAGAGCAAAGCTCTCATAATGGATTTAAAATCAATAAATTTTTTGTTCAAAAAGAAAAGTTTTTTTTTCTGATGTGCAAGATCTTTACTTAAAAAGGGTTTCTTTTTGACAGAGTTTAACTCTGGAATTACGATGGCAGAGAATTAAGCTCTGAGGAGGAGAATTAAATTCTCAAAGAAAACGAAGAAGGAAGAAGATGAAAGAAACAGTGGCTTCCTAGCTAAGAAATAAAACCCTTGCATTTATAAGATGTGACAAGGGCGGTTCACCTCCCCGTCCCCCTAGGCAATCAAACGGCTGTAAAGATGACAGCGTTGCACTCACGTGCAAGCCACGTGAGAACAACACTGTGGGGGCATTTGTTCGCTTATGAAAAATGAATAATAAATATAAAAAGCAATGGGAAAAGTCCCCAAATGGATTATTGCGTGCCCACACGTGATAGGCACTGCGCTTGACAAAACAAGGCTGAAACTGAGCCTCGCGTGCATACACGTGACCTCTATATACAAAATATATAGGCGCCTTCTTAAAACAAACAATTGGCCAGAAAAATTCACGTGATAGCACGTGACGCTCTTTGGTGGACTTAACTTTGTAGGGTCACATACTACACGTGATGGGCTCCTATACCTTCTAAACCGATAGAATTAAATTCTAAATAAAAGGGATCAAAGTTCTATTTGGAAAGTATTTGCTTAGATCTTTCTAAACAAGAAAGATTGCGCTCTGTAAAGCAGAGCGCCGTTGGATTAAAAATCCAATGGTGATTAAAAATCACCAATTTACAGAAGAAGATTATGTATAGGGAAATATTTTCCTAATCTTGTGAGAAATATCTTCTGTAAAACAGAAGCTCTTGGATTAAATTCCAACGGTGAATAAAATTCGCCGATTGATCTAAAAGATTATTTTGGTTGATTATAAAATCAATCAAAATCTCTCAATGAGAGATTTTCTGAACAGATTGATTCTTTTTTCTCTCCTATAAATAGGAGCCAAGAGACACAAAGAAAAAAAAGAGAAAAAGAATTAGAGAAACCCCCTCGTAAACTTAAAAGAAAAGAGAATTTAATTCCTCAGAGAGAAGAAGACCTCCTAAAATAGAAAAAGAAACTCTGGATAAGAGAAGGAAAAAACACAGAGAATATCTCATCTCTTTTTCCCCTCCATAAGAGTTTAACTGTTCTAAAAACAACTTAGTTCTTCCTCTGGTTGAGATCTGCAGAAGCAGATCTCCCCACAAGTTGAGAATTTAATTCTCATCGGGGAGATTCTGTTATGTAGATTCAAACCCAGGGGAAAGAACTAAGTTCAAAGAATTTAATTCTTACCAGAACATATAGGAATTTAATTTCTCTAATAAAATTAGGGTTTAACCCTATAGAAGAATTTAATTCTTATAAAACAAAAGGGGCTCGAACGTCTCAAAACTCAAGATCTCCATGCGCATAAGGAAAAGATTAGTGCTTGAACAAAAGAGAACAAACTGAGATCGGCTCACGCGATCCCACGTGACCCCCTAATCAGTGCTTAGCTTTCATAAAGCAGAAAGGGAATAAGATCAAAGACATTAGCGCCAAATTTTGAGCGCCTCACGTGACTCCACGTGAGCGCCTCAAATTCTTAGGGTTTTAACACTACTTCAAGCGTCTCACGTGACCCCACGTGAGCGCCTCAAATTCTTAGTGTTTACCACTACTTCAAGAGCCTCACGCGACCCCACGTGAGCGCCTCAAACTCTCAGTGTTTTAACACTACTTCAAGCGCCTCACGTGATCCCACGTGAGCGCCTCAAATTCTTAGTGTTTAACACTACTTCAAGAGCCTCACGTGACCTCACGTGAGCGCCTCAAACTCTCAGCGTTTAACTCTACTTCAAACGCCTCGCGTGACCCCACGTGAACGCTTCAGATCTTCAGTATTTAAATAATACTTTAAGACCTCACATGGGAGCACGTGAGCGCCGAACATATGCTAGTGTTTAACACTATGATAGGGCAACCTTAGCCCAAATTAGCTAAGTCTCCCAAAGCCAAAACTCTTTTTCAACCGAGCCTCAATTATACTCAGGTCTTTTAAAATTGATCTTAGATGGCATTCAAAGTAATGTTATCTCATTCCTTCTCAATCTGACATTTGGTTCAAAGGTACATCTCTTCACACCTCTGATACATGTCGTTGTAATTCTTCAACGTCTTCAGAGAGGTGTCGGGTCCCGATAACCAACAACTTTTTGGTACATTTCCAAACCCATGGATACACCTCAATAGACCATAATGTTCTTAAACTAACTATGGACCGTGATGTCCTTAAACTAATCTTCATGGACTATGATGTCCTTAAACTCCACGGACTATGATATCCTTAAACCCAATGGACCGCAACGTCCTTAAACTAAGACAACAGAGCCCAAATGCTCTTTCGTTGGATCAAAAATGATCCTGAACCCTGTTGAGTAAATCTTAGTCTAAAATTAGACTAACGTATCCTTAACAAATATTTAAGTTGATCTTAATCTCAAAAGAGATTAACGATTCTTAAATCAACCCAAACCCAAATCTAAGAAAAAACGGATTTGGACTAATCCACGCCCTACGGGCGACAACATAAATTAGTCTCCGTATACAATCCACGGGCAACCTAAAACAAAACAAATATACACGACATGAAGTGAACATCTGGAGAAGGAGAAAGTGGTTACCGCGATGCGATAGCGTAATTAACTGCAGGGGCTTGCATCTGTAGGGAAGAGCGTCCCCACAATCAAAAACCCCTCGCAATGAGGGGGAATCTGACGAAATCTTCTATAACGGCCGCATTCGTCTAAACCTCCGATACACGGTGCCATAAATCAACTTGGCATTTTCGGAGACGTAGACGGATAAAATCAAATAGCATATGCCCCCAAAATTCAGGTTAGACGTCCCAACGTTCCTGTCGCGTCTTTCGGCGGCGAACAATAGCCACTCACAACAATATCCCAATAATCTATGGAGCCCAATAACGCCTTCATTTGGATACACCAATTTTCATAATTTTCCTTCGTTAGACGAGAAGCGACGAACGAAAAATTGCCATTAACATTCATCTTCAAAATCGTGCTCTAATACCACTTTGATAACAAATAAATTTGAGAATAATATTTTATATAAAGGAGGATGAAAGAGAATGAAGATAAACTTTATATTGATATTTGTTTTTTTTTTGCACACCTTGCTCTTTACATATAACCCACTTATATAGGTTTTACAATGACTCTTCACATAACCAAGACTCTTTAACTTCATATATTGAATTTGATATAATAAATAATAGACTTAAATTATATTCATGCATGACAACAAGTTCATGCATATTATCTCTAACTCTTAAACTTCCTAATAACTCATTATTATCAAGTTTTGATATTTCCAACACCGCCGACCATCACCAGCGGCTCCTCCTCCTCGTCTCCTTCTCTCCTCAACAACACCTGAGCCTCATCCCCACCCTTTGTAACGACCCCAATATTACTATACCTTCGTGTTTTCTTTATTTAGTAAAATATTGTATTTATTTATTCTTAGTATTTTCAGTATATTTTATTTTCTATTAAATATATTATTTTATTATTTCATCTATTTTTCCCAAACCCATTTCTTTAAAACTAAATCTTAACCTATTTCAAATTAAACACAAGACCTAACCCAGCCCATAACCTAAATCCAATCGCATTTTCATTTTCTTTTATAAAACTATGAGCCCAAAAGCCCACTTTCTTTTCAAGTAACAGCATATATTTAGTTCTTATTAAATATGTGTATGAACAACCTTATAGCTCATTGGTTAAATCTTTATATTGTTATTCTATAGGCCGCATGTTTGAACCCCCAATCTTGCAATTATTTCTATTTATTTTTTAAACTCTCTCATAACCTACAAATGAGCCCTTTCATTTTCTCTTCCTTTTAACTCTCAAAATGAATGCATATAATAATTAGTATGGTTATGGTTATGAATTATTATAGTGACCATATTAATATTCTTTTATATGTTCTCTCCTTCATTCTTCGTCCTTCTTTCATCCTCCTTCAAAAATTATTTTAAATTTTCATCTTTAGACTTCTTAAAGTTTCGGCGTCACCGGAGCTCACTTCATCCTTAGAAATTCAAGACTGAAGTATTGTACCATTCACAAATTTCGTAAGTGTCTCTTTCCTTTTCTTTTCTTTTCTTTCCTCTCAAAAGCTCCGTAGAGAATACTTTTAGGAACTAACTTGATTCTTATCTTGGTTGCTCGAACCTAGGTCACCGAGACTTGTTTTTGCCTCTAAAATCGAATCGATGAGCCGGTTGTTATACCGACTCACACAACGCTTAAGTCCCTTCTCTATTTCTCTCCCTCCATATCTTCCTCTTTATCTTTCTCTTATCATATTTTCATGAACTGCTTCTCTTATAATATCATAGTCCATAAATGAATAAAAATATTGTTACATATATAAATATTGGAAACACACACATATAGTTATATAATTTCTTTTATACTTATGATTGCCTCTTGTTAAAATTACGTTGTCGTTTAATTGTATTATAATTTTCCTCCATGTCTTGCATATAAATTTACCTTAATTAATAATACCATGAACCTCGAGGAAAGTGATATAGTTGATACACATTCATATATAAGATTTTAGGAAAATAAGTATTGTATCAGTTTTGTCGCTATTAGCAATTCATATGTTAAGGTTGTGGAGACCAATTAGGATACATCGCTTTTTGCTGTATTTTAAATTATTTTATTTAAATTTTTATAAAGGAAAATGAAGTTACGAATAAATACATCATTTTTGTTATTCATACACACGATCTTAAGATACCTTTATATTCGAATTAAACTCTAGAGATCAATTTTGATTTCTGGAAATTCTAGGAACATTAGGATAAATATTAGATAGAATTTCAGATCTACAGTAAAATATGTTAGATTAGATCGAATAACGGTTTAGGAATTACATAGTTTTTATTCGCTGTTTTAAAAACAAAAAACTGTATTTATCAGTTAACTTCTAAAACACATAACTTGGTCTACCGATATCCAATTTGAGCAAAATCAAGTGTTTTGGACATCTACATCGAAAAATCTATATTTTATTATTTTTATATTTTTACTGAAACCCGACGTAAAATATAGAAAACTACGTTACAATATTTAGTGACGAATCTGGACAGAATCTGTCCTGATTCGCATACTGTTTTTAAATAGCACATAATTCGAACTCCCGATATCCGTTTGTGACAAACTTTAGATGTGTAGATACACAATTGATAGAATTATAATTTCCTGTATATTAGATTACTTAGAAATGCATGAAACAATCCGATATAGCCTTTGCAATACAATATATAGTTGATGTCTAGAAATTAGAATTTATGTTTTAAACGCTGATGTTAAAATGATCGTAATTAGAGCTTCAGGAGTCCAAATCACGCAAACCTTAGCTGTTTAGATATGTACACCAAAAGACCTATAAGTTTCTAATAATTTTCGTAACTTTAAATATGATAGAAATTGACCCAAACTATATTTTAAAAATATGTGACGGTGCTGAACAGATTTTGATCTATTCTACGTAATAAAACGAAAATGGGTATATCTCCCAAACTGGTATTCGTATTTAAGCGTGACTGGAACTCACGTGTGCACAATATTTAGATCTATATTTTTTTTTATTCCTAATTTGATTGATTTAATTAATTAGTCGTACACAACACTTATTTACAATATTGTTTATGGTCGTTATTTGAATAATATACTTGACCCATTTCATACTATCCGAACACGTTTATTTTGTTTTTCTTGATCTTTGAATTGTTACATGTACATGAAGACATAATTAGATATTATATATTTGACATAATCCAATTACATACTAGACTTGACTTGACCGAACTATTAATATAACTTGATATGAACTTGACATGAATACCTGAATACAACTTGAATCTGAACTTGTACTCTTTATATTCATGGATTCGGCCAAGACCTGTAACTTGAACTATATAATACAATATGCGGGGATAAGGGGTAGATTGGTACGAAATGTATATCGTGACACGAGAGGTCATTTTAAAAGACACATACATGAATTCGCGTGCGGTTGTCTCGTGGGTTATGACGGGGTCTTGTACTATTTGTTAGCTTAGTCCACGGGGTAAGTTGGACTCCTCTCGTATACATGAATATTTTTTTCATCAAACTACAAACAACCACATTAAAATAACTATTTTATACCTGTAAATGATTATACTTGGATAGTCTCATATACAACCTTACATGTTCACTTTTACTTGGTTTCTATTCACTTTATATATCTGTCTGGCATCTTTATTTACTTCTTCTGGAGACTTACTGAGCGCTAGTTCGCTGACGACATTCCTCTCTATTTCTTTTTCTTAGAATGTTCGTCAGGGGGACCGCACTCTGAAGAGATCGAACCGAGTCAGGAGGACTTGGACCAGTTCGCTACCCAACCTGATTACTAGCTCCTTTCTGCATTTACTTTCTGTATGCTATTATGTAGACATTTTAAATCATTGTATCTTTTTATTTCCGACAGTTGTATTTGAAATTTGAATGTAAATAAAGTTGTTGTTTAATTTTATTACGCCTGTTATTCTTGCACATTATTATACTGCTTACATACGCTTAATGTATTTATTAAGGAAAACGACCTTCTCATAGCAAATACGTTGCGGGCTTGCCACGTCACCGTTTACAGGGAAGCGGGACGTGACATCCTCCTCCTCTCCAAACCAAGCCGCCCCTTCGCCGCCGTCTAAGGCGCTGTCATCATTGCCAGAGTCGTCGCCGTCACCCAGCATCGAGCCACCGCCACACCAGCACACGACTCCATCACAAGACCCGCACCACCACTGGACCACGGCTGTGCCACACTTGCACCGCACCGTACCACATATCGTGTCGTCTCCGCTCTGTCCCCATCATCTTTGCCTCTATCCTCTCAGGCCCCTACCACCGCCAAGCCTTCTCACACACCCACAAGGAGAGGGAGAAAGAGCATTTAATTCATGATATCATGATAAGTTATCTTCACCGGCGATGGGTTTGTGAGAAAGGACACTAGTAAAATAAGGGGTTGCCCCTACGGATAACAACATCCGTAGGGGCAGTTAAAGTTTGGCCCTACGGATTAATCCGTAGGGCAAAGTGGTTGCCCCTACGGTCGTTCAATATTTATTTAAAATATATTAAATTTTAAAGTGTTTTTTGCCCCTACGGTGGCGCAAACCAAGCACCTACGGGTATATCCGTAGGGGCATATAAATAGGGATTTAAGAGATCGATCCCTACGCCGATTATTTCTTATTCTCTTTCTTTCGCGCGAAACCAAATTCCCAAATCGAGATCGTCGTCGCCGCCGCGCTGCAGTGATCTCGTCGTCGCCGAATCCAAGCCGAATCGTCCCACGCCTGCAGTGATCTCGTGGTCGCCACCGTGCTCCGTTCTCGTTGTCGCCACCGCCCTCGTCGTCGCCGATTACCTCTCCGTCGTCGCCTACAGGTAATTAGTTAAACATTATTATAATGATGTTAGGGTAGCGATCGATGAGGGTTAGGATTAGGTATCGGTTGTGGTTAGGGTTAGGATTAGGGTTAGGGTATGGGTTCGATCGGCGGTTGGGGTTCGACTGGTGTTGGGGTTAGGGTTAGGGTTAGGGTTAGGGTTCGGTTGGGGTTTGGTGTTGGGGTTAGGGTTCGGCTGGGGCTGGGTTGGGGTTAGGGTTAGGCCGGGTTAGGGTTTGGTGTTGGGTTGGGGTTCGGCTGGGGCTGGGTTGGGGTTAGGGTTAGGCAGGGTTAGGGTTTGGTGTTGGGTTGGGGTTCGGCTGGGGCTGGGTTGGGGTTAGGGTTAGGGGTGATATTGGAATCGAGAATATGGAATTTGAACACCCAAACTAGAATGAACAAATGTAACAAATCTCCTCAATTTTGTGATCTTTGCAATACCTAGCTATAGTTTGATCCTCATGACTGCATATAACTGAAAAGGTTTGTGGTTTTGCAGGATGCTTCTATTATCAAGAATTTACATTGTGTAATTATCCTCATATATGATTTACAACTCTGTATGTGTCTGTGTGCATGTGCATGCGTGTGTGTGGAGGGGTTATTTGCCAGTGCATTTCAACTTGGCTCCTAGGCTTATGCCGTACCTCAGGAATGGGACGCAATTCCCTATTGCAAAACTCTTTTTATCTCCCCCCTCATCAAGATGCTTTCCTGAGCTATGAGAGTATTTGGGGGACTGTACCTTTCTTTGCACTAGCTTAAACGGCATTATCCTTTCCTCTTTGTTGACTGGTTTGCTGGGGGTTCATCCCTTTTGTCCATAGTTTCCTTCATCAGGATGTGGGTAGGCTGGATACAGGTTCACTGTTAGTGATAAAATTTTGACAAAATTTCTAGCGATCCTTAATTTTTCTGTATGTAGTTTGATGTCGTTCCCAATAGACGGCTCTATTTTGACTACAAAATTTTTAATCCGTAGGGGCAGATTTAACTTGGCCCTACGGATTAATCCGTAGGGCTAAAGGGTTACCCCTACGGGCACAGACGTTCAAGAATTAAAATATTAATTCTTAATTTGGTGTTTGCCTTAGGGTTAGGGTTGGGGTTCGGCTGCTGCTGGGGTGGGGCTGGGGTTAGGGTTTGCCTTAGGGTTGGTGTTGGGGTTTAGCTGGCCACGCTGGGGTTAGGGTTGGGCTGGGGCTGGGGGCTGAGGCTGGGCCACGCGGGGTTTTGGGATCTTTGTAATTTGCTTGCTCTGTTTGGGGTTTCAGTTGATCCTCATTAAAAAATTGGTGATTGATCTCTTCAATCATATTATTATCTGTATTTAAAATTTTTGTGAAGCCTTCAGAGTTTGGGAAAATCTAGAATTACCGTTGAAATTCTGGCAACATTCAAAAACTGTGTATATGATGTGTGTGTGTGTATGCATGTATATACATTTGAAATTTATCTTTCTTCTATGATATAAAACGGTTAAACCGAAGAAAATTACTGGGGGAATTTTTCCTAAAATGTCTTGAGAGGGGGTTCAAGTGATGGGATAATTTCATTTGGTAATCTTTTACTTATTTTACATCTCTTATTTTTTCATGCAAAAATCTGAATAGGTTTCTTGCAATTTTGCCTATCGATCAATTATTATATTTATTTCTATTTTTTGTGGATGATTTGGCTTCAATTGAATGGAGGCGATGATGGCTTGCCCTCAAGCTTCCACTTTTATGAGCTTTATAGTTATGAGATTGGCGAGGCAAGCTGGTTTGTAGCCATCTTATTTCTTTTCCTAAATTCAAATCCAAATATAAACTGTCTGATTGAGAGAGAGAGAGAGTATGGGAGATTATGTATTATTCAATGTGTTTGGAAGCTGGCATGTTCTGAGCGTCATCTCTGCATGAAAGCTATGGTTTTGCAAAGGGTTTGCCCTAACTATTTTCTGTGGGGAAGCTGAAGGCCTGAAGCTTCATCAAACTCAGGATTGGATTCTGGTCGGGTATTGTAAATTCTTGTGAAAGTTCCGTTCAAGATTTGTTCAGAGCTTGCATAACATCCTTTTCATCTTTATGAGATCTTTATGCAGTCATTTTTTTGGGTTTATATATTTCTCGAGCCCGTTTGACTTTGGACTTAGGATAACCCCAAATCTCTTTCTTATTTTGATTCCTAAGCTGGCATATCTGAGGCTCGTATTCCAGTATCGTTGCTGGAAAAGCTAGGGTTGCGAACATTTTTTCAACGATAATTTCTGTATGACAGCTTAAGCACACATAAAACTTAAACAATCTTGAAGCACTGCAGTTTTTCACTAAACTTCCTAAAAGTTTTTATATTGCTGCAAGCTTCCCAATATATGATACTCGATGATAATATGAAACCTTCATATTCCCATCGATACTCATATATGAAACTAAAAGCGCCACTTTGTCCCTACGGTGCCCGACATTTTAATTTAAAAATATTATATCTTAATTTGTTGTTTGTCCCTACGGGCACCTAAATGGGAATTTAATTAAAAAAGGCACAGAAATGCCCTACGCCTCGATATCTTTCCATCTCGTTCCCAAAATTTTCTCTCGTTCCCGCGTCTCCAATTTTCTCTTCGTCGCCACCGCGCACCCTCCGTTCTCAGCCCGCCACCGCCCTCGTTCTTCCTCGTCGAGTTCCTCGTCGTCGATATTTGTGCCTACATTGATGCCTCAAGCAACGAATCAAATGATGTGGATCACAAACTAATTAAATAAATTTTGAATACCAATCTGGACTGGGATTTGAATACCAATCCTAGTTTGCTATATTTTTTTATATATAGTAGATGGTGATACTTCTTTAAGTAAAAACAACCCTACACTTAAGCGAAATCATAAATCGAAACACACATATATAGAATACAACTCATACATGGGTATCCTCAAATCTAACTTTCATTGAATTTGCACGCGCACTTAAAATAACAACCTTTATACTAAAAAAATTATGTATGTCATTACTTAGTAATTTATGGTTTTAAGACGCAAAAGTCATTTGAGAAATACTTTTTCTACCCACTATTAATCCATATTCTCAATATAGTCATTGAATTTGCACGCGCACATAATAAGAAGGAGAAGAGAATAATGTGGCAGAAGGAGAAGACAGTAATGTGGTGGAAGAAGAAAAAAATGACATTCCTCGTTCTCTGTTTCAGCATCAATCTTCTGATATGAACTAATGATGGCTTTCACATAGGCTTTTCCCTTTAGAGACTTCTTAGTGTCAAATGGAAAGCATACATCAGATTTGTGCAGGTCGGGTTCTTCTATGACTTTTAAGAAGAACCCGACCTGCACAAATCTGATGTATGCTTTCCATTTGACACTAAGAAGTCTCTAAAGGGAAAAGCCTATGTGAAAGCCATCATTAGTTCATATCAGAAGATTGATGCTGAAACAGAGAACGAGGAATGTCATTTTTTTCTTCTTCCGCCACATTACTGTCTTCTCCTTCTGCCACATTACTGTCTTCTCCTTCTTATTATGTTCGCGTGCAAATTCAATGACTATATTGAGAATATGGATTAATAGTGGGTAGGAAAAGTATTTCTCAAATGACTTTTGCGTCTTAAAACCATAAACTACTAAGTAATGACATACATAATTTTTTTAGTATAAAGGTTGTTATTTTAAGTTTTCCCTTATAGAGATATGATCTAACTGCATCTATCAACTATAAGTGTGCAGAAAATTATGATAAGAAATCATAAGAAAGGGTCGTAGCCATGCATAACCTTGAATCTACATACCAAATCATGCAAAAGCATGCACTTATTGTCATCTTGTCTTGGAATATAAAATATCTTGGAAGACTATAAGCGAGCATTTAAATCTTGTTAGCTTTTGACTTCAACATATATTTTTCTCAAGTACCATGAAATATACTTGCTCCGTATAAACCGTTTTCAGGAAGATGGATTAATAATGACAAATTATCCATTTTGACTCACTAGGTTAGAATTTTCTCTTCTATTGACCATCTTTCTAATCAGCTTGGTAAATTTATTCGGAACCGGCTGCGAATCATTAAAAGACATGCATAAGAAAGAAAACTAAAATACAGATATATAGCATACCGATACATCGAAACTTCATAGTTGCGATGGCAATCCAGAGATATTTATTTCTACACACGTGGTGCGCGTGCGAATGCGTCAGGCATCATGGACAAATATTTCAGAACATGAAAAGTATTATTCGTATAAAGTAATTAAAATTTTTAAACACCTTGGGTAGATATTTTCTTAGTTGATGCAATCATATCATGATGACTAAATTTAAGCTATTATACATATGCTTATGTATTTTTCTAATCTAATATATCACACACACAGAGAGAGAGAGAGAGGGGGAGAATACCAGGTAGATAGAGAAATCAGTTAGCAGGATCCTGAAGAAATGGAGTCCATAGCATTGCTCATCATCATCATCCGTGATCCCTTTGAAAAAATATTATCAAAGGGATCATGGATGATGATGATGAGCAATGCTATGGACTCCATTTCTTTAGGATCCTGCTACCTGATTTTTTTACCTACCAGGTGTTCTCTCTCTCTCTTTCTGTGTGTGTGTGTGATATTTTAGGTTAGAAAAATACATATGCATATATATAATAGCTTAAATTTAGTCATCATGATATGATTGCATCACCTAAGAAAATATCTCTACCCAAGCTGTTTAAAAGTTTTAATTACTTTATACGAATAATACTTTCCATGTTTTGAAATATTTGTCCATGATGCCTGACGCATTCGCACGAGCACCACGTGTGTAGAAATAAATATCTCTGGATTGCCATCGCAACTATGAAGTTTCGATGTATCGGTATGCTATATATCTGTATTTTAGCTTTCGTTCTTATGCTACTCTTTTAATGATTCACAGCCGGTTCCGAATAAATTTACCAAGCAGATTAGAAAGATGGTCAATAGAAGAGAAAATGCTAACCTAGTGAGCCACAATGGATAATTTGTCATTATTAATCCATCTTCCTGAAAACGGTTTATACGGAGCAAGTATATTTCATGGTACTTGAGAAAAATATATGTTGAAGTCAAAAGCTAACAAGATTTAAATGCTCGCTTATAGTCTTCCAAGATATTTTATATTCCAAGGCAAGGTGACAATAAGTGCATGCTTTTGCATGATTTGGTATGTAGATTCAAGGTTATGCATGGCTACGACCCTTTCTTATGATTTCTTATCATAATTTTCTGCACACTTACAGTTGATAGATGCAGTTAAATCATATCTCTATAAGGGAAAACTTAAAATAACAACCTTTATACTAAAAAAATTATGTATGTCATTACTTAGTAGTTTATGGTTTTAAGACGCAAAAGCCATTTGAGAAATACTTTTCCTACCCACTATTAATCCATATTCTCAATATAGTCATTGAATTTGCACGCGCACATAATAAGAAGGAGAAGACAGTAATGTGGCAGAAGGAGAAGACAGTAATGTGGCGGAAGAAGAAAAAAATGACATTCCTCGTTCTCTGTTTCAGCATCAATCCTCTGATATGAACTAATGATGGCTTTCACATAGGCTTTTCCCTTTAGAGACTTCTTAGTGTCCAGTGGAAAGCATACATCAGATTTGTGCTGGTCGGGTTCTTCTATGACTTTTAAGAGTCTCAACTGATTCTGTAAATTACACCCTAGTTGGGTGATACTTTTACCACTTCTCACTGCAGGTGCGCTCTCTAATATACATTTTGAATGTAATATTATAGATATCCATGCCTGTTTATGTCAAAATTACTTATATTGTCAATGTTTGATTGTCTAGTTGTTGGTGATGCGTCCATATCAGGGACAGAGGCCACTCCCGTTCCTCCAGGTATGTTTATATATTATATAGGGCATGTATATTGATTTAGAATGCTATATCATAAATATACACACATTTCTTTTGCTCTTAGTCGTCCAACTCATTATCATGGGCTGCTTGATGAGATTAGATTTGCGCCTGATGATCTACAAGAGCTTATTCACTCCCTGTCATATGTGTAAGCAGCGCTATATGCGAGTTTACCTTGTTAGTATGTATGTACTGAAATTAATTAATATTATTCAAATTTTGATACATGTAGATACCAGAGGAGCACATCTTCTATCTCTGTAGGTAAGGCTTTGAATTTGTTGATTTTGGTGTTTCTTGTCAATTTTATAGACCAGTATGTGCTAAATATAATGTTCTGACAGTTGCTAGGGGGAAGGCAACATTCGAGGCTGCTGACCCCAGTCCTGGACGCCGCACACGGACGGCACCACGGAGGTTGGGAGAGAGGCCGAGGACTAGGCTCTAGCAGGGCCCATATGAGGTTGGACTCCACCCCGGTGGTTACTTCCTCCGTCTCCAGTGAGCGACGTATCCATCATGAACTGAATAGCTTGAGGGCCAGCGTTCAGGAGTTGAAGGAGATGCTGGTATGTATACTACTTTATAGTAAAATATCATTTCATATTATATACATATCAACATATCCATAATTAGTACGTAGCTTGAGCTTATTTGGTTTTAGACTTAAGTTTGATTAATCATACACACATATGTAATTGAAATAAACAACGCTTTTCCAAACTAGATATCCAAACAGGGTTTCGAAATAACTTAATAATGATACGAATTCGAATAATAAACAGTTCTTACACACTTCTTACACACGTTATATCCAGACGCGACAGGGTAGATCGGCCGAGCCTCCACACGCAACTCCTTCGGCTGCGGCTCCGCAAGCCACTACATCGGCTGCGGTTCCGCAGACAGCTCATGTAGCTCCACCGCCCACTCAGACTCCCGCAGCCGCGGCTCCGCAAGCGACTACCTCGACGGCGGCTGCGCAGACCACATGCCGCTCAGACTCCCGCTCGCGACAAATTGCATAGTTTATTGACCGAGGAGCAGGCGCGCGTTATTCTATCGTTATTCAGAGGTGGAGCTGCACCGAGCTAGGGTAGATTTTTGGTTCTTTTTTTTTGAAACATGTATTTATTTATATCATACACATTGTACTACATTTTGAAACGATATTGATATTGGTTTGTATTTATATCATATTCAGTTTTTGTGTTTCTTTTGTATATTATATATATGCGTGAGATGTGATTATGAATACTGCAATATATGATTTGATTGATGTATATATTATTGTGCACAGGACGGGAAAAATCAAACAGCCCATTTTTAAAAAAAAAATTCAGATAATATGTACCTACGGATTAATCCGTAGGCAAACATGTTACCCCTACGGATATCGCCGTAGGGGCAAAATATCAGCAGTAACTGATATTTCCCCCAGATCTCAGTACCAGGGGGTTGGGAAAGCCCCTACGGATATATCCGTAGGGGCCACTGACTCTCCCCTACGGCGTTATCCGTAGGGGCTAAATATCAGGAATCCTGAATTTATGCCCCTACGGAAACGTACCTACGCATATATCCGTAGGGGGTAGTACATGTCCCGACGGATATATCCGTAGGGCAAAGTAATTTATTAAAATAAACCGTAAATAATATAAAATCTTATACCCTACGGCTTAATCCGTAGGGGCAACAGGACCTACACAGATAGCCGTAGGGGCAAGAATTTGCCCGTAGGGGCAAGTTCAGGGCCTCAACTTGCACCTGCGGCCTTTGCACCTACGGGGTATTTTTTCGCCCCTACGTGTATATCCGTAGGGGCAGTGGGTTGCCCCTACGGATAAATCCGTAGGGGCAACCCCTATTTGTAGTAGTGGGAGTATTTTTTGCCCAAGAAAGGAGATGTACGAAGAGGAAAGGATGGGTGATGTTAAAAAACCACTGTTAATCATTAAGATGGGTGATGTTTAAAAAATACAAACAAAACATAAAATAACTGAAAACTAAGGATAATGTTAAGAAAATAATATATACTCCTATATAATGCAGCTGGACTTGGTTAGAAGCCATCCTCTCATTTTTATTTTAAAACAAAGAGAAAAAAAGAAAAATTCTTCATTCTCAGAGCCTCCACATCATCATACAAAGAGACAAAAATAATTAATTATTATATTAAAAAAAACAAATCTTAGAGCCTCCACATTTATAAAAAGACCAAAAATAATTAAATTTCTCTATTTTTTTTAAAACAAAGAAAAAACGAACTTTCTAGAACCGGAAACAAAAAAAGAACTTTGTAGAAATTAGTTTGAATTTCAAATCCAATCTACATTATACTCAAACTTAAGACAAAAAAGAACTTTCTAAAAGTTATTTTAATTTTATCATTTTTCAAATTCTACTTTCATTTACTTATAACTATCTTTTTTTTACTTAAATATCGTAAATAACATATTATAATATCTTCTAGAATAATCTTGATCCAATTTACTAAAATGACTATTTTATTCACTTATTAACATTCAAAATAATTTTTAACCAAAAACTTCCCATTTTATATTTTTCCATGGGCTCAAGAAAAAAAACGTGCACTCTAAATAGGATAAAGAGTGTATATCGCACGTGCAAAATACTTATATAGTATAAAAGTACTCGTCATTATCATTAAGAGGTGAGACAGAAAAAATTGAAAGAAACCAACAACAACTGTCATGATTTTAATGGTCCAACCGGAATCAACCTTGTGCAATTTTCCAACGTGGAAGGTGGGAAACACGTAAGAATTTCCCGCATTTATAATGTGGACCCTTGAAGCTTGGGACAAAACAATGAGCAGTCCGTACTGTTTGGGGTATATGAAAGCCAGTGAAAGTGCATGAAAAGATACTATACAATGGACAATGGGCTCAATGATACAAAAATATTATTACACCCCTGGTTTGTCTCAATAAAAGGTTACCCAAAAAACAAACATCATGAGACCACATGTTTGGCGTTATTATCTCGGTGTTGTGGGTCCTACGATTTTGTATCTTGGATAAACTTTTGGATAGACAAATTACGGGCTGGAAAAATATTGCTCTCAATGATATAGGATTAACCGTATTTTATACAAAAATACTTTTTTAAAGATCGGCATTGTTTATTTCGATAAACAAATTACAAAGCTTACACACATTGGAAATAATATAGTTTGATGCTTCTTGTATTTCAATAGGAGGGTCACAAATCTAATGACTTATAGATAATAAAACATGTTCCATATCCAAATTAACGTTGAAAGAGTATCGAAATCATATGAAAATGGATGTACATATCTTAACAGGCCATGTCGATCAAGATGAGCGACGCCGATCATCAAAACAGTCGTGGAGGGCTGACTTCTTGACCAATCTAGAAGAGAAAATCTCTCCTATGATATTGACCCCGACATTTCTCTTATGAATAATGATAAGGAGCATTATTTACATGTGATAATGTTCTCTAAATTATTTCCTTTCATGTGGAGTCATATTTGTGTTAAAATTCTATAAAAGATCATGTAAGTTCTGCAACTGTAATTCTCTTATTTACGCCGTGGCTGTAACTAATTCAGAAACACCATAACATGTTATATTATATATTTTTGGGCAGTATATTCTATTGTGCATTGTTATTGTATCTTTCTTCTATATTACGATGCTAAGATCGTATTTCACAACGTCAGATACTTATATATAGATTGCGGGATAGCAGGTTGGTATTTTTGTTATAAAAAAAACCTCAACAATATATTAGTACATAAGCTAGCAATGATTTAGGTTGGACTCGTGGCTCAAAAACAACCACGATGTATTAGACGCATGCATTGAGTTGTCACCCCACGCACAGTACTCGTTGCATCCATTGCATGAGGGTGAAGCTCACCTCAAATATTGTGGCAAGGGAAGTGCCTCTAATTGTGTATGCATCATATTAGTGTACAAGCGTTAAGGCGCCTTTTACTTCTAAAATATCCTGGTTTTCGAAGCATGGCTTCTTTTAAGCTAGAATGGAATCACAGAATTTGCATGCAGGTCCAATTTTAGAAGTATATCTTTTATTTGAGATGAAGTGTTGTTTGGTTATTAAAGTTATTGAAACTTTGCGAAACCTAATAAAACTACGTTCTCAAATCAATCATCGTGAAGTTTGGATTCTCAATGGTCAAGACTGGACATTCCAAGTTATTATGAAAATAATTTGTCTTCAAAAAACCGGGATAAAAACTTATTGTTGTTGTTTCTATTGTTATTTTCTTACATTTATTTTCACTTCCAAGTCTTTGTAACTTTCTATGGAACAACTACTACTACAAGAACAAACCTTTCACATGCAAAACTAATTTGGTGGCCATAAACCAATGATATTATGATCTGAAAAGACATTTCAAAAGAGCTATTGACTCATCAAAATGGGGTTGCAGTTGTTCGTAGCCTCTTAGCCGCGGCAATAAGAGAGGAGGTTGGGGCTCTTGTTCCTCGGGGGCTGAGTGGCGACATAGATCAAATTGCAGAACCTTGCTCCGAAGATTACGATTATTATTTTTCTCAAATTAAATACTAGTTTTTACATATTTAAATTTTAGAATTTTTTTCTTTCTTAATTTAAATCATGATCGGTAGACAAGTCCCTCGTGTGGTCGTAGTACCACATCTCACATCACATCAAGACCATCACAAAACCGAGAGAAAGAAACCCTTTTTTCCCTAAATTTTTCTCACTACAAATATTTTGTAGAATCAAAGCAAAGCTAAGAAAAGAGAAGAAAGATCTCATCTTTCTTTATCAAAAACAAAGCAAGGAGGAAAAAAAAAAGGTGGCTCATTTTTTGGATTAAGATTTGTTTAAGGGCTCTGCACAACGCTGCAGCACCGAAAGCGACCTCAGCATCACCAGCAGCCTCTCGTTCTCTCTCCTCTCCCTCTCTCCTCTGTTTTTTTATTTTTCAAGATCAGAGAGAGAGAGAGAGAGAGGAAGCTAAAAAAAACACTACCAAACAAAGATGGCGACGATTCAATACTCATCACAAGACCCGATTTTTTCGTCGGCTTGACGTCATCCTCCCGCCTTGATCTTCTTCCTTCTTCGTTTCTATAAGTAATTATAGCTCGAGGATTGATTAATATTGTAGAGAGAGAAAGTGAATGGAGATTTGGTGATTTGGGGTGAAGAGAGAGATGAAGTTTATGAAGCTGGGATCGAAGCCTGATGGGTTTCAAAATGATGGGAACAATGTTCGGTGAGAATTTTTTTTTCCATTTTTATAAATGAGTTTCTTAATTTGTTGCATGTGGTAGTTAATATTTTCTTTTGGGTACATGAATAATGGGTAATTGGCAAAATCTCAACTTGTGCAGTAATTTTGCTGCTTTGATCATTTTTCAATATATGCTTAAATTTTTCATTTTTTTAGTTGGGTTATTATCAAATCCAAATTGCAGTAGGAAACTAATAGGCATGAAAAATTTTGCACCACTTGTAAATTTAAAGTTGTTTGAAGTTATATTTAGGAAAAAAATAAAATAAAATCTTTTTTCCATTTATTTATGTAGTTTGTAGGTTTTATTTGTGGATATCTAAATGCTAGAGTTTTTGCTAATATTTGAAGTTATAATGGAGCAGATGAATTTACTGGATGTTGCTTGTAAAACTTAGGAACTAATTCTTCTGTAGTTTTTAGAATTTTCTTCAGAGAGTAACAAGAGACCACATGTGTTGTTAGTGATCTTTTATGGATTGAGTGCAGATCATCTTTTCTTTCTTTCTTTTTCCCCCAAATTTTTTTTAAATTTATAAAGAGAAAAGGTGTAGCACATCCTTTGGTGAATAATTCAGCTAACAGGACACAGAAACTGTCGTGTTTGATGTTCTAATGAACAGCTAGGCTGAAAAGATACAGCTTGTCACTTAGCTTAGTTTGAGTGGTCAGGAACTTGTTATCGCTGTCGAGGAGCCCTTGAAAATGTTCAAATGGTTTGTGTATTTTATCTGAGAAATGCGGTTAACAAAAGGCATAGGAGAGAGTTTCTCTTCCGTATTGTGTCAAAAGGTCAATTTTCCTCGACTCTTTTTAATCTCAGCTTGATCGTCATGGCCTAAAACATATGTACACCAATTTTCATGTGACTCTGATTCTCGTTGACGGTTAATTTGGTTATGAAAAATATTCTATTATCAGTAAACTGCTAAATTTGTAACCCTCCGATGCAAGTGCAAGCAGTATCGAAATCACATAGTTTTACGTATGCATACCTTAGAACATGTTGATCAAGATGAAAAATGCCGATCGCTAAAAAATTTACATTAGATTGTTGATTTTTTGACCAACCAAGAGGATATTTTTTAACCCCCACACTTCTCATTTTATAAATGGTATTATTGTATAGCCAGGAAAACTTAAAAAGTAGATCAAGTGGTAAAACTATTTTTATATATTGTGGAGTTTGATGAGTTTTATCCAACAACCTGAAGGCTATCTAGGATTAGGCAATTGGGTGGAGGCTAGCCAATATCGATAGGATATTTGTAATATAAAACGCCAATGCAGGTGAGGAGCTATTTTAGATTATTTTCTTTATTTTTGTTTCATATTGTATCTTTAAGTTAAAGGAAAAAAAATTGCCTTTTCTTGCAATGTAAGCATTCCTCACCCAAAGAACCACTCTTATCTTATATAACTTGTTCCCCTTGAAATATATTTACTTAATTATAATCAATCATCGATACTCCTTTCCTTTTATGGTTGCATATTTATTCTGGTAACAATGGTACGAGGCTTACATTGTATGATCGAATGTGCAGGTTTGTGACATCTGATCTCGCAACCGACGTCATCATATTTGTTGGTGATGTGAAATTTCATCTGCACAAGGTCTTATTTTTCATATAGTTTAGCCAACTTAAGTTACTTAATTATGGTTTATACTAAATCTTTATAAATAGAATCATCCCAGAAGAAAAAGGATGAACAATAAAGAAAAATATATATGTCCAAGAAAACATCAATTTTGCATGAAAATTTTGGCTGATACCAATCTGAACTCAATTTACGCTACAGTTTCCTCTATTATCCAAGAGTTGTCGGCTGCAGAGAATGGTTCTGGAGGCCTGTGAGGATGAAATGGACGAAATCTACCTCAACGACTTACCTGGTGGACCAAAAGCCTTTGAGATGTGCGCTAAATTCTGCTACGGCATGACCCTTACTCTCAATGCATACAATGTCGTTGCTGCTCGATGTACCTCAGAATACCTAGAAATGACTGATGATGTCGACAAAGGGAATTTGATTTACAAAATTGAAGTTTTCTTTAACTCTAGTGTGTTCCGCAGCTGGAAAGATTCTATCATAGTCTTACAGACGACCAACTCTTTGTTACCTTGGTCTGAGGAATTGAAAATTGTTGGAAGATGCATAGATTCGATTTCTTTGAAGACTTCGGTTGACCCATCGCTTGTAAATTGGTCGTTTACATATAGCAAAAGAGCAAAAGATCATATAGTTGAACTTTATGAGCATGCTCCAAAGGGATGGTGGGTTGAGGACATATGTGAATTAGATGTTGATCTTTTCAAAAGGGTAATGGTTGCTATTAAAGCTAAAGGAAGGATGACTACTGATTTAATTGGAGAGGCTCTCAAGATTTATGCGGTTAAATGGTTGCCCGATTCATATGATACAGTAGTTTCCGCTGACTGTACAAGAAAGAATAGAACTATTGTAGAAGCCCTAATCTCGTTATTGCCAGGTTCGGGTTGTTCGTGTCGGTTCTTGTTGAAATTATTAAAGTTTGTTTTATTTGTTGAAGGTGGTGGTTTAATGAAGGAGGAGCTTATGAATAGGATTAGCTCACAGCTGCACAAAGCATCGGTAAAGGATTTGCTTATCCCGGCGAAAGCATGGGGCGACACAATTTATGATGTCGATTTAGTGAGAAGTCTTGTTAGTAGATTTATAGTGCAAGAGAGTATTGCTCGCGATTGTGATGTTATTGAGAGCGAGGAACAAAAGGGTGAATATGTTATAGGGCATACCCCGTTTCTGAGTTTAGGTAAATTGGTTGACGGGTATCTTGCGGAAATAGCAAGGGATCCTAATCTTTCGATATCTAGCTTCATTGATCTTTCAATGTTGCTTCCTAACGTGGCACGGCCAATTCATGATGGACTGTACACAGCCGTTGATATTTATCTGAGGGTAGGTTCTTCAATCTTGTTCATTTTTCAGAATTTTTGTTTTTATTTTATCATCCATACTCTATTCCAACCACCGACAACCACCGATATGTATATTGGGCTGAATTACATTAAAATACCCCTAACTATCATTGTTTTTCACTAATCCACCTTAAATTTTTTTTCCCTCCATACAATAAGCTCCGTTAATGTGCTAGCCTTAAGGGTATTTAGCGAAAAGTCTTTCTTAAATCCAAAGTTTAAGGGAGTTTACTATACTAAAAGAATCTTTTAGCGTATATCAGAGTAATTTGGCCTACATTTCGTATGTACTTAGGAAAGCTTTTGTTTCATCTTAATCAGGAGCATCCGAATCTCTTGAAATCCGAAAAGAAGAAGATATGTAGTCTAATAGAAGTGAAGAAACTATCACCCAAAGCAACGATCCACGCAGCACAAAACGAGCATCTCCCTCTTCGAGTCGTGGTCCGAATCCTCTTTTCCGAGCAATCAAGGACCCAAACGCCATCTATAACCAAAGATAACTCCCATGGAAGCGCTCAAGCCTCAGAAAATGTAGAAGATTGGGAACAACCGGCACCAGAGCACATCAAGTCTATAAAGAAACAACTGAAGAGTGTGAGAATAGTCGATAACAATAATGGTAGTAGTAGTAGAAATAATGGTGGTAGTAAGAACGTGGCATCGAGGTCGAGGAGAATATTAGATAAGTTGTGGAGTGGGAAAAGGCGAGGTGGGAATAGTAGGAGCCCGGAGGAGACATCAGGGAGTTCTCAGAGCCCTAATTCTTCGGCTGTTATTCCTGTGGAGGCTACCGAGTCGACTGGCCGCTTGCCGAGAAACAATAGGAGGCATTCTGTTTCTTGAGTTTTTTTCTTCTTTTCTTCAGGGAGACGCTAAATTTGTTGATTACTAATCTGTATAGGAAAAAGGGAAATCTTTATAAGGTTGATGTTTTTTCCCCTCCCTCGTTGGTCGCAGCTATTGTTAAGTGGTTTGTTGTTAAAAGTGAATTTTGTTTATTGTTCTTGTCAATAGTTATAGAAGCTTGGAATCAAACTTAAACTAAGACTGATTCGGATACTGCTTGCTGAAATTTTTGGGTGCCTGTATTTTTGTATTTCTTGTATTCTCATGTTAGGTTATGATTCAGGTCTGAATCCATAGATCTATACAACAATTTAGTAAAGTCAATTTGCGTAAATAAAATTAGCAATTTGCTCGAGAGACAGGAGATTGATGGTATTCATAAACAAGAAGATGTTCAGGGGTAAGCTATACAAAAGAAGCAACAGATACCAGCAGCAATCTTTATCAAACGCCTGAGGAGAACAGAATTATAGAAACAACATAACTAAACATATGAATTCCTTTGAGATAGGGAAAAATAAAACTGTAATCAGCCTGTTAATACAACAGAGCAACAATGCGGTGGCCATGCACAAAAATAGATATTTCAAAAGGTGAGCAATTAGGTACTTCTATTCAACAAATTGGTGGCAAAAACCATGTATAAGTTTCAAAACCATCGCCATGTTCGCTATAAAGAACAGCCGCAGTCAGTTTTGTTGAACAATCGTTCAAAATTCATCAGACATTGAAGCCCTCAGCACGCAGGCATTGCTTGTGGGCTTCAATGAATTTACTGCATTTGTCCTCACCATGCTCCACGATGCAGTCGTCTCTGAGCTTCTTTGTATCGGGGCAGGCACAGCAAATCTTCTTCTTCGGCTTTTTTTCTGCTTCAGGTGTTTGTGCGGTGGCCGAGGATTCCACCGCTTTCTGCTCTGGCAGCACTGCGACCTGTGCGTTACCCATTTCCACGGAATGAAACCTGCAACCAAATTTTTTTGTAAGATTATGACTAAATTCCTCTGACCAATATTTAGGAACCATCACCGGCGTTTATATTTACGCACATGAAAGAAAGCAAAGCTTCGCAAAAGGGTGGGTTCCAGAAGAACAACAATCTATATACTGAATACAGTATGAATGCAATACGACTACTCTCTGGTTTTCTTATGAACAAGTTGAGTCTTGTGACCATATCATGTAAGGAAAGAATCTATAATTCTTTTATTCAAGGAACAAGCCATTTTCCAAAGTTAGCCATCCTATGTACATTTACAAAACATTGGATGGAGCATTTGGGTGTTGGCTCAGAAATAATATGAATATTTATGTGCATCGTACAAAATACAGAAGTGACAAAATATTGCCATAGCAAATGAAATGAAAAGCCATGGCATGAAAGCTGGGAGGGATTCTTGCACCCATAATTTGCCCCATCCACAATGTGAACAATACTTTGTCTAACTTTACCATGTAGGAAACCAAACCACGATTTTTTTCATTTTAACATGTAGACAACTTTGTTTGCAAGGTAATTATGATGGCCAAGGTTCACATGAATATAGTTTCATGTTATGTTATAGCAAGTAGTCTTATCTCATTTGCACTTAGAAGTTGGGACCGAATTAAGATCTCGAGTCTGAAGACACCAATGGTTTCGTGATATGGATTAATGTCTGAAGTAAGCAATTCCAAGTGCATCCAAAGTTCATTTCAATTTTCTTAGGAAAAAGAAGTATGAACATAATAATTGCACAATATGAAAATAATAATCTACATTAGTGAGAAGCTCGCTTTTATTGGAAAAAGTGTGTTCCAATACCCGTTATACAGAGTATGTCCCATAAACTTTCCTGAAAAGAAACATAACAAATATGTTCAAAGTTCTCATTGAAGTGAACTTGCAAGAACAAAGAAAGGCAGTATTGATGTGTTTCTGTTATAGTTAACTGCACGAAACTCACCCTATAAGATAACCCGTGTAACATTTATACCCCTCAAGTGATTTAGTTCAAACCGAGGTTTGAAAAATCGTCCGACCCCGATCCAGCTCGACTGGATCAGATTGGGTTTTGAGGCGGATGAGACGAATTCCCCCTCATAATTGTGGGAAATGTGATATTTGGATTAGGTCGGCGAGAAGTTGACCGGCTCCGCTGCTCCTCGCTGATCCAGGATACAAACCAAAACCATTATCTTGAAAAAATAAAACAACTAAAATCCAAATAATCATGGAAAAGAAAACAAAAAACCCATCAAAACATAATAAATTTCTCACAATTCCTTCAATTTAAAAATCAAAGATGACATCTGAAAACCCTAGCTTACTAATTGAAAGAGAAGAAGGCAGCAAGTTCGTCGGTCTTCATGGGAAGAGGGATTGGCAGCGGTTCGAGGGAGGAGCGAGAGGCAGCGGCAGCTTGGAGTATCGAGGTAGGTGACGGCTCATGGTAAGCAGCAGAAGAGAAAGGCAGCTCGTGGTAAGCAGCAGAAGAGAAAGGCACAACTTTTTTAGGGCTTTTAGTATAGACAGAATATATATGGTTGGTTTCTTAGTCTGATTTGGGTTGGGATTTGAACTTAGTTTCATTTGAGTTAAGGTTTAATTTGAATTTGATTTGGATTTATTTTAGACTTCGGTTCAATTGGGTTTGGATTTATTTTAGTGGTTATGGGTTTATTTATTCTGGATTCATTATCTTGAGTTGGATTTCATTATCTATAATGTCTAAATTAATTCTATGATTATAATTTGACAGGTTTTGAATAAAAGAAAAAAACTACATTAGACTGTCTGTTCATCATTCATAAATAAATAAAAAGGTTACAATACTTTCAGATGAGTATACAATTTATCTTCGTTGAATTTTACTTGTTTTTTTTTTTATATTTCTCAAAGGAAAACAATATAAAATCCATTATTTCCGATCCGAGCCGATAAAGACATTGCAATTCCGATCCAAAAAAACGACGGTCCAATACCGATCCTGAAATTTCAAAACCTTGGCTCAAACACCCTCTCTAAACCCTTAAAAACACTCATATTCAACCCAACAACAATAGGGAGGTTCTAGAGCCAAATTAGACAATCATTCAAGATTCTAAGAGTCGAGTGTGGGTGTTTTTAAGGGTTTAGTCAAATGAGAAAAGGTGGCCTTTGTGCTAAATTATCATCTGAAGGCGGTCTAAATGCTATGCAGTATAAACTACAAGAAGGGAAGGGCTTTGGGGTCTTGGGGTTGGAGTTTGAGCAGTTAACCCTTTCTTCATTAGTGGTGTTATAGTGTTATATCTTTGTGTGAATAAAGTTAATTAGCAACAATCACTAGCACTTCACAACATGTCTGATGTCTCAGCTCTCGACGTGGCATGGAGGTAGACCTTCGCAATAACCTGTTATCCCTTGCTCTTGTAGCAACAACTCGTATGATGTGGGGAAAACACTGCATCAACCATACTTGCTAGGTATCTTTGCACTTGGGGAAATGACACGGCTAGCGAACTAATACCGAGGCAAAGCCAATTGCTGGTTGAAAACTATTTTAACCATATGTGATTTTTGATCTCCTTCCTTGAGTAGTGGAGGATGAAGACCCATTGCTCGCCTGCGATCTTGAGAACTCAGATCTATTTTGGTTGGTTTTGGGAAGGGTTGGTTTCTGAGCCTTTGATTTAGGTGTGGACTGAGATATAGATGGGCCTAGGGCTTTCGAGTCTCTTGTCTTTTTTCTACATAGTACAATTTATTTTCTTTTGTATTCTACGGCTAAGGAGTAGTACTCCTACATTAGGTTGTAATTTTCCCCTATTATATCAATCTAGGAAATATAGGCCGGCTGGGGTCCAAGAGAAGTTCCAGTTAAAAAAACATATGTGCTAAGGCATCGTGGATTATACCAATGTTAATGACGGTACCAAGTTATCAACTAGAAAATTCTCCAAAATTAGGTAATATAACATGACAATTCTGCAAAAACTCAAGCACCAAGCACGGGGCAATTTGTTCGTGGATGATGAATGTGATATATCACATCACGGAGAATGTAGTCAGATAAAATAACCCAAGAATTGAGGAATTAACCGAACAAATAAAATGCAATGATTTCAAAACGATTACCAAACGAAATCTACATGAGGAATGATATAAGTTCAGTGTCTATAGAGAATCGCATAATTCCAACACATCGAATCAATTTCCAAAACCCTAAACCCAAGAAAGAAAAAAAGAAATCACCTTCAACTCCAAAACCCTAGCCTAAGAAATCTCTCATCTAGAATCTTTGAACCAATCAATCGCATGGATATAAGAATAACACGATCAAAATCAAGCAAGTATAACACGAAGCAAAACCCTAATTTTTATCAAAGCGGGGAAAAATCGCACCTTTCGCCGATCAGTTCCTCGCCCACGTCTCTCTTCTGTAGACCATTCTTCGCGGGATTATAAATAGTCAGCGGCAATACCTTTATCGGGTTCGGATCATATCTCACACAAACCCGGCCCAAAACCCAAACCCGTTAAAAGCTGGCAAGTTTACTACCGCAAAAGATTTCCATTTTCGATTAGGGGAAGATGAGCGGCACGGCGGCGGCGGCGAGCGCAGGGACGCTGCTGTAGTTCCCATTCTATTACCTATTGTGGAACTATCCGCAGAAATGGGTGGATTTATGCTGAGGAAAGGGTAAACCCTAGCCATCGGATGGCGCAGGTGTCGCACGTGATCAAGGCCGTTCAGTTCATCTCTCTGCTTTCAGTCGCCGGCTGACGCGGGTCGGATCGCGTCAAGATGTTACCTTCCGTTGATCTGCTGTTGGCGATGATGGACGGCCGAGATTTGAGTTGGAGAATGGCTGTTGAAGTGTGTGGATCTCAATGGGTTTGAGGTTGTTGGGGCCAAGCTACCGGTAAGGAAGTCCCGGCATGGTTGTATCACCGAGGACCCTCCGATGATCAAGTTAGACAGAAAATCCGAGCAGAGTAACGGCCTAGTGAGTGGAAAATGACTTACTTGAACCGTCTGAAGGAGGGGTTTATATAGCGGTGGCAACAGGCACGCAGGTGCGAGAATCACGCCGGCCGTTACGCCTCCGACGTCACGCCCGCGTGATGGGCGGGATCTCCCATTAATGGCGATACAGGCTCGTTAATGGGGATCGTGATGGCATGGAATGCGGGATCGTGGGCAGCGGAGATCTCGCGCATGACGAGATTCGTGGAGGTGGGGCGGAAGCACCTGCGAATGATGTCGTTGGTCGGTCGAAGGGACCGAGGAAGATAAGCTCGGCGGGGGCTCGGGACCGAGTGGGAGGCCAAGCTATCTTGGTTTTGTGGTAGCCTGGAGGCGAGCTGAGAGGGCCGAGGAGGCCAAATGTGCAGGAGGCTCAGAGGTGAGCCAGCGGTTGTCTCTAGGACGGGCATAGGAGTGGTCGGGTCGGCCACTGTAGGTCCTTTCTTGCACGCTTCGAGACACGTCATCATCCACGTGTCACGATCTGGGAGATCACCGATATCGAGCATCATCATTAGCCCCCCACTCTCGTCCCGACCTGTTCACGGGTCGGGTCGAGTGTGGTCTGCCGGGTCACCCGAGGTGAGCTCCTCGTCGTAAATATCGTGAGCGTGTATTCCCGGGCAATCAACTGTATTTTCTTGGTGATGTCAGCGGATCAGGGGCCAGATCTCACATTAAAGAGGATGTGCCGGATTGTGTGTACGTTCGCCGAAGCGACAGCCCACGTGTCGGGCGCTGGTTGGCCGACGCGACGGGCCGCAGGCTTCTGGCGTCTGATGGGATACGACCAATGCGCGTGCGACAAGTGGGGCGATCGTGGCCGTCGAATGCACTGAGCCGTTTCGGCGGGAGATGACGGTCGCCATAGGATGTGTATGCCGGCAGCTATAAATAGAGGTGGGGTCCCCATCAAGGCCCATACCTCTACAAATTTTCCTCATCCTGAGTCTCGTTTAGCTCAGCGCTCTCCTTTTTAGGTCGAATCTCTGTGTTTTCTCTCCCGACGACTTCCCTCCATCAGGTTAGGTGTCTTCTTATGAGGAGTCCGTAGAAATAGTTCGAGTAGAGTCTAGGGAGCACCCCGTAGATTCTTCCTTTTCTTTCTTCGGCTTCTTCTCCTTCTGAGTCGAGCCTGCCTCTCCCTTTGGCAGGACAAACGGATCGATACAGGACTCTTGGTGCCCTCGGTGCTCTGTCCCGGAGGGGGTCTGGCAGTGCGGCCGCGCCTCTGTCTCACCCGAGCCCCGCACCAAATGTGCCGGCGGCGGCGTTGCCATCTGCCTCGTCACGAGCTCTGGATGATTGCCTCGGCGGCGGCCAAAGGCGTTCACGGGTTCCCAGCCCCGGACGAGGGACGCAGGAGAGGACGAAGACGGGGTTCCTCTTAAGAGGAAGAGGACGGTCTCTCGTGCGCCACCGACGGAGATTGCTGAGGGGATTCCTGTGCAGGAGGGGGACGTTCGTTTTGTAGTCCCGTCCTGGCTTTCCGTTGCTGCCAGCCTGCTTGCTGGTATGGAAGAGTCGGCCAGGGGCAAGATTCCGCGGGGGACCCTGAGGGCCCAAATGGCGACTATAGCTCAGGAGGCGGTGCAGGTATGTACTCCCTCACGTGTTATTTTGAGCGCCCTTTCTTTAGTTCGAGTGTCTCTAAGTCTCCTTGCTGTCTTTCGTCAGGTCCTTCAGCACTGCGCCCTCGTTACTCGCATGGAGGCCGAGGGGGCCATCCATGCTACGAGGCCGGCGGGAGAGTCTTCTTCGGAGGCCGAGGATCTGCGACTTGAGCTGCGTTTGGAGAGGGAGAGGATGGCCGTCCTTGAAGCCCGATCGGCCGCCGCGGAGCTCGCCGTCTCAAAATGCCGGGAGTCCTATCACCGCCTGAATGAGTCCTACCGAGTCATCGAGGAAAAGTTGATGGAACTGGCCGATCGCTTTGCAGCCATGAAGAGGGTGAGGGATCCCAGCAGGCGGGATGCCGAGGTGGCGCTTCAGGCGGCGGAGGTTGCCGAGATACGGGCTAGAAAGGCGGTGACTGATTACAAGGGGTCGGACCAGTTTTACGTTGACCTCGACGAGGCCTCCGCCATTGCATGGAATAAAGCTCTTGATGTCGTCAAGGATCAGTTTTCGGAGTTTGCCGACGGTGAGCTCTGTGCTCGGGTCCCACTCTCGATGCCCATGCCTCCGGCCGATGTTGATGAGGGAAGTGAGGTCTAGGCGGGGCTTGCGGCCCGAACTTTTTGCCTTTTCCTCCTCTCTCTTTTGTAAGCCTCCGGGTAATTTGATAAAGCTGGGGAGCCCACAATACCCTTGTAAAGACTTTTGGCTTTGTGAATAAAAATCTTACTTTGCGGTTTCTTTGCGTGCACATTTTCCTTTGTCGGTAAACACTTGTATTTGCACAGTACTGCCTTCTTGTTAGGCATGTTTTCTGTCTAGCGATCACACGTCGAGTTGAATCTGTTCATTTTCCAAGTGTGCAAAGACCGGTGAAGGATCGGTATCTCCATGGCTCCAAAGTAGAGGTTGGGATCGCTTAGACGTGTATGGCCTCATGGTGAGGGCTTGGGTCATGGCGTCGGCGGTTAGTGACACCAGCTACGGATGACCGAGCATGGTAGATGCTCAGTTGCCTCTTGTCGAGGGCTTTGATCCCTGGCGTCGTGGGGTAGGGAACTACCAGCCAGGGATAGCCGAACAGGGTAGCCGATCGGCTGCCTCTTGATGAGGGCTTTGATCCCTGGTGCTGTGGGTAAGGAGTTACCAGCCAGGGATAGCCGAGCAGGGTAGCCACTCGGCTGCTTCTTGATGAGGGCTTTGATCCCTGGCGCTGTGGGGCAGGGAGGTACCAGACATGGATAACCGAGCAAGGGCGGGCACAGTTTCCTCTTGGCGGGGGCTTTTGATCCTTAGCGTGGGAGGGGCCGTAAGAGGCCTACTAAAAATGGGCCGAGCAGGGTTACTGCCCGGTGCTTCTTGACGAGGGTTTTGATCCTTAAGGACGGGCCGAGCAGGGTTGCTGCCCGGTGCCTCTTGGCGAGGGCTTTGATCCCTGGCGTTGTGAGGTAGGGAGTTACCATCCAGGGATAACCGAGTAAGGGCGGGCCTGGTTGCCTCTTGATGAGGGCTTTTGATCCTTAGCGCGGGAGGGGCCGTAAGAGGCCTACTAAGGATGGGCCGAGCAGGGTTACTGCCCGGTGCCTCTTGACGAGAGCTTTGATCCTTAAGGACGGGCCGAGCAGGGTTACTGCCTGGTGCCTCTTGGCGAGGGCTTTTGATCCCCGGCGTCGCGGGGTAGGGAGCTACCAGCCGAGGATAGCCGAGCAGGGTAGCCGCTCGGCTGCCTCTTGGTGAGGGCTTTGATCCCTGGCGTCGTGGGGTAGGGAACTACCAGCCGGGGATAGCCGAGCAGGGTAGACGCTCGGTTGCCTCTTGGTGAGGGCTTTGATCCCTGGCGTCGTGGGGTAGCGAACTACCAGCTTTGATCCCTGGCGTCGTGGGGTAGGGAACTACCAGCCAGGGATAGCCGAGCAGGGTAGCCGCTCGGCCGCCTCTTAATGAGGGCTTCGATCCTTAACACGGAAGGGGCCGTAAGAGGCCTGCTAAGGATGGGACGAGCAGTGAAGCTGCTCGGTTGCCTCTTGGCGAGGGCTTCGATCCCTGGCGATGGGTGGCAGTGGACTACCAGCCGCGGATAGCCAAGTAGGGTAGCCGCTCGGCTGCCTCTTGGTGTGGGCTTCGATCCTTAGCGCTGGAAGGGCCGGAAGAGGCCCGCTAAGGACGGAACGAGCAGTGAAGCTGCTCGGCTGCCTCTTAGCGAGGGCTTCGATCCCTGGCGTTGTGTGGCGTCCCGGGTCCGCGTGCAGCGTCGGCAGGAGCGGGCTGCAACGGCTAGGGCCCGGCTGACTGAAATCTACTCTGAGTATCACCAGGAGTACTTCCTTGATCCCGTTCCACCTCTGTTGTAACCTCTTCTTTGTAAGGCTGAGGAGCCCATAGTACTTTTTGAATGAATAAAATTCTTCTTTTCGCAACGTTCTAGCATTCCATTCGTATTATTAAATAGAAAGGACTTTAGAAGAGTTTACATTGTTCTTGTGAAAGAAGAAATACACACTCGTGGATATTCCCTTCACTGGTATAGCTTGAGTTTCTCAGCGTTGTAAGGCCGTGGAAACTTGCGTCCGTCCGCGTCTTGCAATCGGTAGGCTCCGCCGGGAAGGACCTCGGAGACAAGGAAGGGGATGTCCCATTTAGGGGAAAACTTATGCAGCCTGCCTTGATCGACGAACTCGTTTCTCCTCAGGGCTAGGTCTCCGGTCTTGAAGAAGCAGCGCTTGACTCGCGCGTTGTAGTATCGGGCGGTTTGCTGCTGATAAGCGGAAACTCTGATCTGAGCCCGGTCTCACTTCTCCAACACGATATCTAGGTTGGTCCGGAGGGCCGTGATGTTGGCTTCGTCGTCGAAGTGTTCGACCCGGTGACTGGGTAGCCCGATCTCCGCTGGGACCATTGCCTCAGTCCCGTAGCAAAGGCTGAAAGGAGTTTTCCCGGTGGGGGTCTTCTTTGACGTGCGCAGGGCCCATAAGACCCGGGGTAATTCCTCGACCCAACTGCTTTGGCGTCCTTCTAGGCGGATATGGAGACCTCGGAAGACGTCCCGATTAGCGGCTTCGGCTTGCCCGTTGCATTGGGGATGCGCAATTGCGGAAAACTTCATGAGGATGCGATACTCACTGTAGAATTCCTTCACTTTCTCGTTCTTGAAGTTTGTTCCGTGGTCGGTGATGATACACCTCGGGATGCCGAACCAGAGTATCATGTTGTTCTGCAGGAACTTGATGGTCGTGGTGGGATCCAGTTTCCTGATGGGGACGGCCTCAATCCATTTCGTGAAGTAATCCACTGCGACGAGGACATACTTGTGCCCGCCGGTACCGGTAGGGAGCTGGCCTATCATGTCCAATCCCCACTGGGCGAACGACCACAGGGAGGTAAGGGCGGTCAGCTCGGTGGCCGGAAAGCAAGGTATACTTCCGTGGAGTTGGCAACTTTTGCATTTTCTGACGAGCTTCTGGGCGTCTTGGTGAATAGTTGGCCAGTAGTACCCCTGGAGCAATGCCTTCTGGATCAAGGTGCGGGCCCCTTGGTGTGCATCGCCAACCCTTTCGTGGATTTCGCGGAGGACGTAGTCGGCTTCGCGGGGGTCGACGTACCGGAGCATGGGTTGAGTGAAAGACTTCTTATAAAGGTTCTCATTGCTCCAGACGAAGTGACGGGCTTTGGCTCAGAGACGGCGGGCTGCTTTCCGATCTTCTGGGAGCGTGCCTTCCCTTAAGAATTCCACGAGAGGCTTCCTCCAGTCTCGGTCCTCTTCCTGGACTGTATACACATGAAGCATTGTCGCCCCGTCTTCCACGTTGGGCCGTGGCAGGGTCTCAAAGAGAATAGATCGCTTGTTGTTGGCCGAGTAGGATGAAGCCAGCTTGCTCAAGGCGTCGTCTTGGGCATTGAGCTGTCTAGGTATTTTCTCTACCTGGACCTCGTCGAAGTTCTTCCGAAGTCTTCTTACCTCGGCAAGATACTTCACCATTAGAGGTTCCCGGGCTTCGAAATGACCGGTCACTTGGCCAACGACGAGGGCCGAGTCACTGCGGATCCGAATTGTTTTCAGCCCCAGCCCGGAGGCCATGCGAAGTCCAGCCAGCAGGGCCTCGTATTCTACCGCGTTGTTTGAGGCCTTGAACCCGAGTTTCAGAGAATGCTCCATTTCTGCCTCGTTCGGGCCTCGAATGATGAGGTCGGCTCCACAGCCTTCCTCGGTCGAGGACCCGTCAACATAAATGATCCACTCAGGGACTGAGTCAGGCCCCCCCTCGATCGAGGGTTGAGCCATGAGGGTCGGCGTGGACTCCGGCTTCTTACTGGGGATGGTGCATTCGACGATAAAATCGACCAGGGCCTGTGCCTTGATGGCCTGCCTCGGGCGATATTTTATGTAAAATTGGGACAGTTCCCACCTCCACTTCTCTAAGCAGCCTGAGGATTCGGGTGACACGAGGATAGCCCCCAGCGGGCGCTCGGTAAGAACGAGGATGGTGTGCGCCTGGAAGTAGTGTCGTAGCTTCCTTGAGGCCACAACGAGCGCCAGAACGGTCTTCTCTATGGCTGGGTATCTCGTTTCAGCGTCTTTGAAGATGTGGCTCACGTAGTACACCGGCTTCTGCACTCCGTCGACCTCTCGGACAAGAACTGAGCCTGCTGCTTGGTCGGATACCGCCAGATACAGTGATAGCTCGTCTTCTTCAACTGGTCGGGTAAGCAGCGGCGGCGTCGCAAGGTGCCTCTTTAACTGTTCAAAGGCGGTCTGGCACTCCTCTGACCACTCGAACCTCAGGATCTTCCTTAGAGCTTTGAAGAATGGGAGGTACTTCTCCCCAGACCTCGACATGAAACGGCCCAGAGCGGCTACCCACCCTGTTAGTCGCATGATCTCGACGTTGGTCCTGGGCGCGGTCATGTTGAGGATAGCGTCGATTTTTTCTGGGTTAGCTTCGATTCCACGGTGGGTGACCATGAAACCGATGAACTTTCCCCCGGTGAGCCCGAATGCGCACTTTGCGGGGTTCAGCTTCATCTTGAACTTGCGGAGTACTTCGAAGGCCTTGCCCAGGTCCTTGGCATGGTCGTTCGACGAAACTGATTTGACGAGCATATCGTCGACGCAAACTTACATGTTCCTGCCGATCTATGGCTTGAACATGCGGTTGACCAATCGTTGGTACGTAGCTCTGGCGTTCTTGAGGCCGAAGAGCATCACCTTGTAGCAGTATACCCCCCGGTTCGTTGTGAATGCGGTAAGATCTTCGTCTGTCGGATTCATACGGATCTGATTATAGCCAGAGAAGGCATCCATGAAGCTCAATAGCTCATGGTCAGCCGAGCTGTCGACGAGCTGATCTATCCGAGGGAGGGGATAGTTGTCTTTGGGGCAGGCCTTATTGAGGTCGGTGAAGTCGACACACATGCGCCACTTCCCGCTTGACTTCTTGACCAGAACTACGTTCGCCAGCCACTCCGAATAGGGTACATTCCGAATGAAGTTGGCGGCGAGGAGCCGATCCACCTCGTCTTCGATAGTCTTCTGTTTGACCGGGGTGAAGCTTTGCTTTTTCTACCTGACGGGTCGGGCCGTAGGATCAACCCCGAGCTTGTGAGATATGATTTTGGGGTCGATCCCAGGCATGTCAGCAGGTGCCCAAGCGAAAATGTCGGAGTTGTTCCTGAAGAAATTAACCAGGTCATCTCGCTGAGTTCCTGTCAGAAGCGATCTGATCTGGATGATCTTTTCGTCGTCCCCTTCTATCATAGGGACATCTGTCAGCGGTTCGACCGGGGTTCCTCGGACCTCTTTTTGCTTGTCTCGAGTGTCCAGAGAACCCCTGATGTCGCCTTCACCCTTGACGTCGTCGGCAGGCTGCTCAGACAAAGATGTTGCGGTGAAGCATACCTTTACAATCCGCTGGTCTCCATATGTAATACCCTAGGTAGAGTTGGGGCTGAATACCACCTACCCCGTGAAAAGTGAGGTGTTATCCGGTATCAAGGTGGGGATGTAACCGATACGGATGCACACGGGGACCCACCAGAACAATGGGGAGTATCGAATTCCATTCCGAAAGAGAGCACGATCTGAACTATAAATGGAATGATACCACTCTTATAATACAGAGGCGCCTTTTGGATGAATCGGAACTACGGAGTTTGAAAAACTCCGTAGTTAAGCGTGCTTGAGCCAAAGAAATTCTGGGATGGGTGACCTACTGGGAAGTAGCCCCGGGTTCATTCAAAGGGACAAAACCGTGCGGAGCGGACAATACCATCTATGTTTGGGGGTGGGTCGTGATAAATATGGTATCAGAGCCGGTCCCTCAAAAGTAGGTTTGTGGTTCGAGGACGAACCATTGTTCTAAGTGGGGGGGAATGTAATACTCTATGTGGAGTTGGGGCTGAATACCACCTACCTCGTGAAAAGTGAGGTGTCATCCGATATCGAGGTGGGGATGTAACCGATACGGATGCACACGGGGACCCACCGGAACAATGGGGAGTATCGAATTCCATTCCGAAAGAGAGCACGATCTGAACTATAAATGGAATGATACCACTCTTATAATACAGATGCGCCTTTTGGATGAATCGGAACTACGGAGTTTTTTCCGTAGTTAAGCGTGCTTGAGCCAGAGAAATTCTGGGATGGGTGACCTACTGGGAAGTGGCCCCGGGTTCATTCAAAGGGACAAAACCGTGTGGTTTCGGCCAGAGCGGACAATACCATCTGTGTTTGGGGGTAGGTCGTAACAAATAAGATGTGTTTTGAGTGTTTTGTTAAATGTTTTAGTATTTGGGGAAGTTTTAATTTAAATTCGGGGACCGAATTTCTTAGAGGGGGGAAGACTGTAACGTTTTAAAAATAAATAAATTAAAATTCTTTAGGTGAATTTTCTGATAATCGATAAAATAAACCGTATTTTCCGTAAAACTTAACTATAATTATTTTTCAAAATAAACTTAAATACGCCTATTTTAACTAGGTAATTGCTAGTAATTGATATTATTTAGTGACTTATAAATTGTTGGTTTAATTAAATATTTTTCCTAAATTAATTAAATTCAAATATTAATAAAAGCTTTTAATTATACATTTAATTAGTGTAAATTAAAAATTGGAGTGGGTTAATTTTACAAAAGTGAACCATGACTTATTAGAATTAGGTTTGTAGCATACTCTTCTCTTCTTGGATTTGTCTTCAAAATTCTAGACTTTTCTAGGGTCAAATAAATTTGGAAAATAAATTAAAACAAAATAATTAATGAAAAGACATAAAAGAGGTATTAATTAAAGAAGTTTTCTACACACTTCTACCACTCACCCTCACTTCTCTCTCCCCTCATGTCTTAGCCGAAATTCCTCCTATGGCAGCCCCTCATTTCTTCAACTTCTTTTCTCTTCAAAAATCATCCAAAAATGCATCAAAAATCAATACAAAATTCCACTAATTCATCATTTAACACATACTCATTATTCTTTGGCCAAACAAGCAAGGATCTTGGAGCAAAGTTAGCATTTTGAAGGCTAGGTTGCATGTTGATCTCATGTTTGTGGAGGTATAATCCTAACCCAAGTGTTTAATTATTGATAAACTACTTTAAATCAATTTAATTAGCTAATTAATTGGTTCCAATTTCAAATTTGAAAATTCAAGATTAGGGTTTGTGATCAAGTGAGGATTTTTATCAATTATTCATGGTTTTAATGAGTAGATTAACATGTTAATGGAATGCAAAACTTAATCTAGTTACTAGTTTGCTAATTGTTAATTTAAAATTTTGCTAATTGTGCTAATGTTGCAAACTAGGTTTTTGGAAATTGATTAAATAATTGAGATTTAAATATAATTAGGGTTTTCATGACATTATTAAAATTATAAATTGTAGTTTAATACCTTAGATCATGCAAAACCTAGTTTAGTTGTTATTTTGTGCATTGCTATTTTGAAATTGTTAAAATTGGATAAATTTGTAAACTAGATTTTTAGGATTTATATAAATTGGTGAGATAAAAATATAGTAATGGTTTGTATGATCTAGTTATGATATTTAGTGAATATTGTGGCCACTAAATTTGTTTAAACATCAAGTTTTATACTAAAACGGTTATTTGAGGCTTTCTAGGTTTTCGGAAATAAATCGATTTGATTTATTTTGAGGTTTTGATGAGTTACAATCTATTTCATATCATAATTAGTGATTTGTGAAACCACGATTGGCACGTTTGGGTTTTTCTCGATCAATTGGCATTTGTATGCCGATGTCGAGGGTTATTTGGTTCTTTTGCATAAGCGGGTCATAGGTTTTAACCTATTCGCGTTTCGTGCGCCGTTTTGGTTTTGTCCGCGATTTCGGTTTACGATATTATATATGTTTGCGTATAGGTACCCCTCACGTGGACTTCGGACGATGAAGAAGAGGATGACGACATCGATTTCGGCAAGCGAGAACCAGGTGAGTAGATGTATATCTACGAGGGAAATCGGGTGGATGGCGTATAGTGTAAGTCTACGGTAGCGCCCCGGCCGTCTGTCCGAGGCCAAAATGCGGAAACGAAAACTTTTTCAAACTAGAAACCGGCGCTATCGTATACTTTAAATCCGGATCGAACCATTAACCTATAACTAGCAACTAGAGAAAGGGTTGGAAAAGCTATACCGATCGATCCGTGTCCTTCGGTCTTTGGCCACCATCCCAAGCTCCTCGCGGCATCTTTGATCTCGATCTCCTCGTCGGAAAGGGCACCACATCTTCAAGTCTTTTTACGGGCTCCTGCTTCATCCAAAACAACTCGGGCACGAAGTTCGCTAGCCGACGTGTCCAAGGCGATGTAGAGAATGTGTGTGACAACTTTGTCTCTTGCATCCATTGTATGGATGGAGGTTGAAAGTGAAGCCATCAATGGAGATTGTGAGCTAGAGGAAGAAGAAGAAGAAGAAGAGGCTTTTTTCTTTTGTGTTTCTTATGATGAAATGAGAGAGTGAGAGAGTAAGAAGGAAATACAAGAGCTAACCATGAGCTTATAGCTGCCCTTTTTCTCTCTTCCTCTCATTTCAACTTACAAATCCATCACAAAATGTGACATATTCACAATAAAAGAGACCATTAGTCACTAGGTTGCATGTGTCATAATAAATGCACATCATGATGATTTCTAGCTCACAATTTCCATTTGTAAACATTAACCCAAATGTTTACACCAACAAAAAGATATGGCAACATCTAAAGTAAACTCGTGACGGATCACAAGGATACCCCTCACCTGTATATACATACCTGCATCCGCATTCCGACCGAATGCGAATGCGATGAGACGAAAGTAATCCAACAAATCTAATACCAGGATCCGGCTTAAACCAAAACCCACTAGTATGATCCGTCCGATCATGATCCGTGCACTACTGCACGTATATGATCGAACCCTGCCATATATCATACGGCCTCTACAACATTTCGCCCGAAACTTGAGAAACTGACTGTGGGGGACTCTAAAGACTCGTCAATACTTTGGCTATGGATTTAACCACTAGCTCGTCAGAGGTACTAGTCGTACGTAACGGGCTACCAGGTATTGACCAAAAGGGAGGTCGATGAGCGAACTCATCCTGACACCCTACTGAGCCTGTCAGTGACAATATCCGTACAGTCCGGTCTGTTCGTCTATGAGCATCGCATGTCGGGCCTAGGGGGCTGGTAAAAGTCAGACCCCCAAAAGCGGTACAAGTCGTGTCGGAGTGTATCCCAGAACACCCTGAGATAGTACTGGAATACCTACCAGTAAATCTCCTGCCTTGGCTAAGGACTTCGTGTAATGGCTCTCCTAGACACAGCGTGATCTCACCCCCAATACCGGGAGAGACGGAACCCCTGCCGATCCGCTCACTGCCTCCATGTGGCTCGGGACTGTACCCAACTAAAACCTGTTTGCACGACTCCTTTGAGCCGTGGTAGGGTAGTAATCAAAGCACAGTGGGAACTCACATGAGACAAATGACGATCTCAGGTCGATGAACTAACCTGTACATATATCACCAGGGAACTGCCATCTGACGTCAGGTATAATACCAACTAGCATGTTCCCGGCAAGTCCTGTCCGGTGTACTCATAACCCGATGAGCACCTATATACATCTTAGGTGATCCAACTGACACCAATGGCTTGTGAGACCGGCCACCGCCCCTCGTCAGGGTCTCGACTGTATACACTAGTTTACTAATGGAGTATCGATGCCCAGTCTCGAAACTCCCACGACTAGGGACTTTTTAAGGATGTGCTTATAGACCCCAGCTCCCATGTATATGATCGTCATCATACTGCTGGTAGTCAAGCAAGAATCCTAAGGGCTCTATCAATGTGTAATAGCGACCTGTAAGGTCATCTAAAGCAGTACACGATGATAAAGATAAACCAGATAGCATACTATCATCTTGAGTAAGACTGTCCTACCGGTATAGGTCCTCCCTCAATCATTGCAATCACGTGCCTGTGATCCAATAATTGACTCTGAGGGCACTATATCCAACAATCTCCCATTTGCACTCAAGGCTAATAATTGCGATGTCGCATACTCACAGCCCGTGTGATACCGAACACCTAACTCTTCTACTAATCAGTCTCACAAAGCCCGTTTGCGAAACTATTGCGTTCGAGGAATAGCCTCAGTGAGTGGATCCGCCCTGATGTTTCTTTCTATGTCTCTCTTTATCTCAAGTTCACGGAGAAAGCCATCTCCCGAAATGAGCAATACCTGTCTTAGAATATGTCTGGATATCTGATGGGACCTGGTTCGTAAATGAACTCCAAATCTAAACTTCTTAGACTGTATCGTCAACTGAACTTAATCAGTATCCTGCGCCATGCCTCCTTCAGTAGCCGCTTGGACCACCTGTCCAAAAATACCGCCCCTCGTCAGAGGGAAAACTATAACTCTGACAGTCACTCTGTCATCCAGGTCACCTTGGAAGCCTGGAATGATAACTGTCTCCTAAAAGAGGCTGTTGTTATCATATCCCTAGAACATCCACTTATGTTCTAAAACTGCTTCCGAATGTCTCTCCAGGATAGGATTAATATCAACTTACTGTATCTCGTGCAAAAACAATTTCTGGTGTGACACTTGACATCTCATGATTGACTCAATTGCCTAAGCAAGTGATCTGCCAATCATGCACATCCCTCTCTCCTTTAGTCTGTAAGACACCTTTAGAGAGGGTTACTCCATCACCTTCAGGTACACCACCGTGCCAGGAGTCGTCCATTCTAAAACACCTTTAGAATGCTGTCTAAGTACCCAGATTGGGAAACTACCCAAATCTAGATCTAAAACCATAGGTCTAGTAACCAGAATGTCTGATATAATATCCAAGTCCTATGTGGAGAAACCACTGTGTGACAACCAAAGCATAACAGATCGTAGTATAGGAATTTTACTTCCTACTCTGTGTATATCATCCAAATACCATGACATCACACTCTACTACTTTCTTAACAGATCCATCCTTTATTCTGATGAAGTCAAACCTATGACTGTCACATCAGAAATAGATGATCTATCTCCGCTATATCTGCTTTAGTCTATAAATAGACATAAGCTACTTGCCCACTATTCTTCCGCTGCTCCCACTGACTACGACAACCCTCTGGCAGAGTCATATACACGTACACTTCTAAAGCTAGTTTAGAACGACGCTATACTCATCCTCCTGCCGGGTCTCACAGTCTGGAACAACATCAATGGCAAGTCTGGGTAAACAAGAACCTCCATGTCACCGTCCTTGAGCATACTGAAGTACCTCTCGTGTGCTTGAGATTGCCCACCATATCTGCGGAGTGGCTAATGGAATGACAATCCAGATTGAATCTTTAGGTCCTATTAAATTTTCAGTAATCGTTTGCGGTTCAGGAATCACTTTCAGTTCTACCATACTCCCACTACTGTTTTCTGAAAAAATCCATTTTATCAAAACTGTGGCGAGTCAAGAACAATATCACTATTGATCTTCCAGATGGTAGAAAGTCGACCCTCGTCATAGCCCGGGTCAACCCACAAACAGCCATTACAGAAACGTGTCTTGATTTTATCCGGAGGCTGGTTTTAAGCATAAGCCGGACAACTCCTCGTATCTTAACATTGTTAAGATATGAACTATTCTATATCCAATATAGAAACAGAGGCACTGATTTAATTTGAACCAGATTCAAATCATGCAGCTGTCTCCAGTGCATATCAACTAAATGGAGAGAGGCCGATCAACATTACTCAACTTAGGAATACATCCAGATATGAGTAACCTGAAAGAGAAGCAAGTTCTCATAATCATTACTATCAACTGAATACCATACACAAGTATCTACATCTTCGATCACCTTGAAGAATCCTGTTACTTGCAACGCCTGGTTCTCTACTTTATTTTTATACCTATAACTTCTCAAAACTTAGACCTTGCATTTCTACGAAACACATGTCTAAGAACTAGAGAAGTCACAAGTAAACAGAATATAGTACGAGTACCAACCCCTCTGTCCTAATGGACACTGGACAACATACAATATTCTGTATAAGTCCCCTGAGTCTAATAACTCATTCCCCGTGTGTCGTAGGTTGAAAACTGTACTTATGGCTAAGAAGAATTACACCGCTGTTTAATGCTCCTTACCTAACCATCCACTTATATAGGTAAATGTCATAGACATAATTTCAAAAAGTTATATCTCACTTTATAAAAATAAACGTACAGATATATCAATTTGAAATTGGTGCATAACAACGGATATTCAAAACCAAATATTTGTCGTCCGGCAAACAACCCAGGTGATTTCCTCAAATATCACCAATTACAATGAATCCCGATATAATGAGGATGGTCACCTAATTCCCAACAACTTACTACTACTCATCATCTGTAAAACCATACAGATGTGAGAATCATACCTGGTAAATACATACCCTGGAGCAAGGGCTAATTGGGAAATCAGTTTTCTTTTAACAATACACAGTGAAACTGAAACATATAAATGTTTCGAAGGGGTATCCGGGTATTCTTAGTAATGCCTCTTCCATTATCAGATTCACAACTGTAACCGTATATTTCTTTGCCATCTTTCCAAATCCCTTTATATGTCTTTAGTCATTACCTTCTGTACACCCCTTTAGGCCAAATGATTTTCTTCCTTCCCTACCATTCGGCACCAGCCTATGGTTTGGAAGAAGACTATCCAATAAGCATAATGGGTGTACTCCCCTAATCCTAGGAGTACTCGCAACCCGAGAGAAGGTAAAGATAAAAGACAACTGAATAAAACCTTATTCCTATTTCTCCTGAACCAGAATCCATCCCCGAACTGGAACAAGTTCCTTCGAGTTCGTATATAACCATATGATGGAGTATCCAAAAAACTGTGGATATTCGTAGTGATACGGAGTGTCCTGGAGAAATACAAAGGTGAAGTAGGAGTGGCGATGAAATACTTGGTTTGGTCGTAAATAGCAGTCGCAATTTACTTTGCCCTCTTACTAATCCCTTTATTTGTCTTAACTTATTACCTTCTGTACACCATCGTTAGGCTAATTGGTTTTCTTCATTCCCTACCGTTCGGCACCTGCCTATAGTTTGGAAGAAGACTATCCAATTAGCGTAATAGGTGTATCGTCCTAATCCAAGGAGCACTCGTAATCTGAGAGAAGGTAAAAAGAAAAGACAACTGAATAGTCCTATTCATTTTCCCCAGAACCGGAAACCATCCTCGAATCTGGAACAAGTTCCTTAGAGTTCGTATATAACCATACGATGGTTTTATCCAATGGAAGTGGATGTTCGTAGTAATACGGGGTGTTCTGGAGAAAATGGTAAAAGTAGGAGTGGCAATGAGGTATGCAACTCAGACAATCCAAAAGCCAGTGTTTTAAGAAAGTTCGGTTAACTTGGTCACTGAGTCATAGTCAAGGGTCGGGTCATGGTCGCTGCCAAAGAGAGAGAGAAAAGAAACACTCTGCGTGCACTCTAACCTAGATCAGAATGGTTATCAATTTATCTAATCAGGAAACCTCCCACTGTAACCTCAAATTCTCCTCCAAACCTAAAAGAAGAATTAGTCGGGATCACCCGAGGAGTAAACCAACTCATCAGTGGGAATCGGGATCCAATTATCATCGCATGATAATGTGATGGAATCCACTCACGTTATCACACTCCAGAAGGTATGCGTATATCTGGCAAGTTTCGGTTTCTTTAGAAACTCCCGATGTGATTTTTACCCATGCTCTTATGACCTTGACGAAGGCCAACATATCATAAGTCACATGTCAAGTTCTACCCATCATTATCTAGGTTAATTTGAACCCACCCGTACATACCCTTGACGAAGGCCAAAATAGTAGTACGACTGTCCCAAACCAACGCATCTATCTATGCTGCAGAAAAGTAACAAATAGCTACCATACACTATGCCTTGACGAAGGCCAACATATATAGCATGAATACTAAGTGCTACCTTTCTGAAATGACGGAAGGCTACGAATGGTTTTTGGCGAAAAACCTTTAACGTAATGAACTTGATATCGTTGAAGGAACCGGATAGCTTTTTATAAAAATATAGTGGCGAAAACCTTTGCTAAAGAGGTCACTCCCGGTGAAGGGATCTCGGCTCTTTTCCCGTAGAATGAGGTGCAGGATATTCCAACTGAATACCACGATGCAAAGCAAAACTAATCGACTATAGTGAAGTTATTACCCTGACGCAAACTTTTTTCCAAGGGGTCACTCCTGGTGAAGGGATCTCGGCCCTTGCCTCGTCGACTGAGGTGCTGGATATTCATAATCGAATACCACTGTGCAAAACAAAAGAGAACGTCATTGCAATAACAGCTTTTTGAAAAATGTTCCAACAACATCAGAATAAGTTTGTTTAGCTTGTATTGATCCGAATCAATGCAGTCCCATCAATTAATCACATCACAAAAGAACAAAAGTATGATGTACGTATATCCCATCCGCATTCGCCACTGGGTCCCGTCATCACCCGTTAGGTTACTTAACTAACGACAGAGCGGGGACTGGACTAGCGCGGGTGTAAAACATATACAACATCTACTAGTATATATATCAATATATAATATTCGCTCATGGCGTGATAAAATGCAACATCACAGAAATGTAATAAGCATCACAGAACAATACAGATTATCTGGGATCCCCGGGTTTCATAGAGCCGCTACTGAAACCTGACGTTCCCCTGGTCGTGTGGATAGCCTGTGCAATGAAATCCTAGACCCCTAAGGGCGCGGAAAGTTACCCGCAAAAACCTGAAGCAAGGAAGCCCCCTTCAACAACGTGAATGGACCACCCAACACTTCACGGAATCCGGTAACTTGAGCACCCCTCCTTGGGTCAACCTATACCCCCTACGAGTGCGGCGAATAGCCCGCCAATTCTAGAGTGAAGCCCCCTCCGTCTCAAAGCCATGAGATGCGGGCCCGTTGCCCTCTAGAACCCGGCTACCCATGCATCCCACCGCGGGATAATCCTAGTACAGAAAGTAAAATATATACAACAGGTACATCGACCTCAGCCCAGTCGTGCCCCAAAAGAATAATATACAAACAGGCAGTGACGGCAGTCCACATGTCGGACGCTCGCCCCGCAATAATAAATATACAAATACAACCAAACTGTACTACCATTGCATCCAGGCTATCCACCACGACAAATCCGCAATATCACAGTACAACACAGAACATCAACGTGAATGTCACGTTCGCAAATCCGTCTAAAAGGGCTATAGCAATTAGACAAGATTCACGGATCAAATGACATTCACGGTCGCAGATATAATGTAAGTACTGTAAACTAACATATTTAAATTTTCGATCGACAAAATTTCCTGAAGTGGGCCCCAAGCACAATTCCCAGTACTCAAACAAATCTGGGCCCAAACAAAAAATACCAGAAACCCCAATTCCAACTCAGAGGCCACTGTAGAAATTTTGGTGCCCTAATACTACAGTAGTGTGGCGGAACCGCGGCCAAAACAAGGGTCATGCCGTGGTTCCGCGGCGCTACAGTGGGATCAGGCTACGAAATTTCTGCAGTGTTCTAAGAAAAGCCTGCCTGATTTTCTGCAATACTCAAAATAACTTTTCGACGACAAAAACAATTCGACAGAAACTGCACAAATTGGAATCGCGGTTTTGGAAATTTCGTTCGATCGAAGTTCTAAACACGATAGAGCAAGCTAGTCAAGGTTAATGGCGTGGCTCTGATACCATGTAAGTCTACAGTAGCGCATCGGTCGTCTGTCCGAGGCCAAAATGCGGAAACGAAAACTTTTTCAAACTAGAAACCGGCGCTATTGTATACTTTAAATCCGGATTGAACCATTAACCTATAACTAGCAACTAGAGAAAGGGTTGGAAAAGCTATACGGATCGATCCGTGTCCTTCGGTCTTTGGCCACCATCCCAAGCTCCTCACGGCATCTCTGATCTCGATCTCCTCGTCGGAAAGGGCACCACATCTTCGAGTCTTTTTACGGGCTCCCGCTTCGTCCGAAGCAACTCGGGCACGAAGTTCGCTAGCCGACGTGTCCAAGGCGATGTAGAGAATGTGTGTGATAACTTTGTCTCTTGCATCCATTGTATGGATGGAGGTTGAAGGTGAAGCCATCAATGGAGATTGTGAGCTAGAGGAAGAAGAAGAGGAGGAGACCTTTTTCTTTTGTGTTTCTTATGATGAAATGAAAGAGTGAGAGAGTAAGAAGGAAATACAAGAGCTAACCATGAGCTTATAGCTGCCATTTCTCTCTCTTCCTCTCATTTCAACTTACAAATCCATCACAAAATGTGACATATGCACAATAAAAGAGACCATGAGTCACTAGGTTGCATGTGTCACAATAAATGCACCTCGTGATGATTTCTAGCTCACAATTTCCATTTGTAAACATTAACCCAAATGTTTACAACAACAAAAAGATACGGCAACGTCTAAAGTAAACTCGTGACGGATCACAAGGATACCCCTCACCTGTATATACATACCTGCATCCGCATACCGACCGAATGCGAATGCGATGAAACGAAAGTAATCCAACAAATCTAATACTAGGATCCGGCTTAAACCAAAGACCACTAGTATGATCCGTCCGATCATGATCCGTGCACTACTGCACGTATATGATCGAACCCTGCCATATATCATACGGCCTCTACAACGTTTCGCCCGAAACTTGAGAAACTGTCTGTGGGGGACTCTAAAGACTCGTCAATACTTTGGCTGTGGATTTAACCACTAGCTCGTCAGAGGTACTAGCCGTACGTAACGGGCTACCAGGTATTGACCAAAAGGGAGGTCGATGAGCGAACTCATCCTGACACCCTACTGAGCCTGTCAGTGACAATATCCGTACAGTCCGGTCCGTTCGTCTATGAGCATCGCATGTTAGGCCTAGGGGGTTGGTAAAAGTCAGACCCGTAAAAGCGGTACAAGTCGTGTCGGAGTGTAGCCCAGAACACCCTGAGATACTACTGGAATACCTACCAGTAAACCTCCTGCCTTGGCCAAGGACTTCGTGTAATGGCTCTCCTAGACACAGCGCGATCTCACCCCCAATACCGGGAGAGACGAAATCCCTGCCGATCCGCTCACTGCCTCCATGTGGCTCGGGACTGTACCCAACTAAAACCTGTTTGCACAACTCCTTTGAGCCGTGGTAGGGTAGTAATCAAAGCACAGTGGAAACTCATACGAGACAAATGACGATCTCAGGTCGATGAACTAACCTGTACACATGTCACCAGGCAACTGCCATCTGACGTCATGTATAATACCAACTAGCATGTTCCCGACGAGTCCTGTCCGGTGTACTCATAACCCGATGAGCACCTGTATACATCTTAGGTGATCCAACTGATACCAATGGCTTGTGAGACCGGCCACCACCCCTCGTTGGGGTCTCGACTGTATACACTAGTTTACTAATGGAGTATCGATGCCCAGTCTCGAAACTCGCACGACTAGGGACTTTTTAAGGATGTGCTTATAGACCCCAGCTCCCACGTATATGATCACCATCATACTGCTGGTAGTCAAGCAAGAATCCTAAAGGCTCTATCAATGTGTAATAGCGACCTATAAGGTCACCTAAAACAGTATACGATGATAAAGATAAACCAAATAATATACTATCATCTTGAGTAAGACTGTCCTACCGGTATAGGTCCTCCCTCAATCATTGCAATCACGTGCCTGTGATCCAATAATTGACTCTGAGGGCACTATATCCAACATATAGCACCCCCGAAATTTCGTAGGGTATGTTGTGGTCTTGAGATAGTTATATATCGATATGTTATGGCGAGATATGAATACTGAACAAGAAAGGTTCTAGGATGACCACGGATCGGAATTTTGGGTATTTTGGATGACAGTCCTCTTATTCTAGTCCTTAGTCGCGAGACCCAAGAGTATAGGTTAGCGCACGCGCGCGCGCGCACACACTTGTTTTCTAGGTCTACAACATATACACGTGATATGAGTATATTATATGATACTTGGGGATGAGTGGATATGATCGGGCATGATGCCGTGAGATATTTGATATGTGATCGAATTATGATATGAGACATGTTATGATACTAGTGGATCGCTGGGCGATGAGAAATATATTTATGTATACGATAAAATGTGTGATGACATTGGAATGTATGAGACTTTAGATCAGTAACCAGATCATGATATTGTTTGACGATGATACCAAATAAATGATAATGTAAATATGATAGTTGACCCGTACCCCGATTCTGAGATGCCGTACGATGGATTTTTCCGTACGAGGTATAGATGTGATGATTGATCCGCACTCTTGATTTGAGGAAGTCGTACTTTGTACATGACGCTATTGAGGCTGGATCGCCGACTACTAAAGATATTGACTCGGACTTTAGGTGGATTCTTCTAACCTATCGACTGGTTTCTTTAGTTTAGTCCTTTAGATGGTTAGGTAGATGTTTGTTAGACTCGAGTCATACATATTTTCAAAACTAACGAATCGTGTGCATTTTTAAAGACAGCCTGAGGGATACTACAGATTTTTCAAAGGACATAACTTTTCTATAAAACCTCGTAGCCCCTACTTTTCTAAAAACCATGATTCGTGCTTTTTCAAACAACAACTGTATGACTCATAATTAGATATGTATAGTCTAATGTGCATTTTATACACATTCACCGTTATATTCATATTGTATTCATCGCATTGCATGTTCATACATATGTTTCTTTAGCCAATACGAAACTCTGCCTGTTAGGACACCAGCACCATTACCGATGATGTGCATGTTCACGTACATATATTTGCCAGCTCACACACATCATCAGCGGTAATTGCCATGCCACGTACACATTAGAACATATTATCTCATTGATATAAACAGCTAAATGCTAGTTACCGCATAATATTTGTGTGATTGCGCTCATGTGTTAACTTAGAGATTGCATTCATTACTTAGATACTTCATGCATTCATATATTCATTCATATACTATTCTGTGGTTTTATGCCGATATTCATTGTTTACTTACTCTTGATTCTTGGATTTCAGATTTCCATGAGATTTCTGGATTTGGGGGGAAACCGCAAGAATTTATAATGACTTCTCTCTCTCTCTCTGATTTTAAAATGCAAGTTGCGGTTTTCTCGTGATGTATGGGTCGTCCACCATGAGTTTTCATGATTGCTGTTGGATTTCGAGACCCGATTCGAGGAGTAGAATGAACCGTTTCGGGTACATGGTGGGCCTGGTAAGGTACCCCGGGGCAAGAATCTCGAGTTGTAGATGATGAGCCTGGCAGGGGAAGACTACCTACCGGTGATGTCTGGCGTGGCGGAAATCCGGAGGATACCGACCGTTGTCGTGAGATTTGATGATATGGGCCGATCCGGACTGACGGAGCCCGAGATATTGAGACCTTGAGATATTGAGATATTGTGTCGATGCTTGACACGGGCTTTCTGTCGATTTCACTGAGGATGTTTCAGTTTTATTATACAAGTTTTACTAATGATTTCTTTATATCAGATTTTTTCAGATTCCGTGGTGGATTTCCTCATTCATGATGCATTCATACATCAGATATATGATTTATTACTGTTTAGTGATACTGACATGCGCACAGAGTATTGCACTTATGCATAGATTATTACCCTATCACTACTAGATGTCTAGTGTTATGTTAGGTATATTATTATGACCCAGGAGATCGTCGTGCATGCGATTTCTACCCGCAGATGTCTTCTACTCACGAGTTGGCAACTTACCTCCGTTGTGCCAAATTTTCTTTCAGGTTCAGATGTACAGGTTTCCTTGGCGGCTTGTTGGCACACCACTTCATTCAGGGTGATTGCTTGGTAGGTTAGTTCACTTGTATTGTGACCGTCGTTGTACTTTTATTTATTTCAGTTGTATCCAGTAAGCTCCATCAACCATACTTGTATTATTTGGTAGATTTAGAAGACCAGTTGTTTTTCTTTCGACCTTAGAGTCGCGCTTGTATTATAATGTTTTTCTGGTGGATTTTGGTTTTCCTCTGAGTTTTGTTCCTCTCCCTTCGGCGTTGTATATTATTTTCCTTGCGTGGTTGTTTCCGCCAATTGGCGTAGAGCTAGCTCCCGCTTGGGGATGTCTTTACTATTGCTTGTGTATATAATTCTTGTTTGTACCTGTTTAGGGCCAGTTTTTACAAAGGAGACTCTGCCGAAATTTTTGAGAAAATTTGATATTGCTTTTAAACATGTTTTCCTACACTTCTTCTTTTAATTGGTTTAGATTTCTGGGCTTCGGCTTGCTTAGATTACGTTACGCCTCTAGACGTTTCGTAATTTAAGTGCCAGTCACGTTCCGTACCTTCGGATCGTGATACCATAAACCCGACCTATCCCGCCCTGATCGAGAGGGGACTTCATCGCCAGGTGGTAGGTCGATATCTGGGCCCGGAGGGAGTTTAGTATTGGGTGGGCGAGGAGGATGTTGTAAGCCAACGGGATTCTTGTTACAATGAATTCCACGGGCAATGTTTGCGTATGGCCGACCTCCCCGACGTTAAACTGCAGAATGACTACCCCTTCCGCCGGGATGGAGTGGTTGGTGAACCCTGAAAGGACGTGGGAGGTCGACCTTAGGTCTGCTGGGGTGAGCCCTATGCGCAGAAAGCAGTCGTGGAAGAGAATGTTCGCCGAGCTATCTGAGTCGACCAGTATCCTGTGCACCTCGTATTGGTGGACTCGAGCCGTGATCACCAGAGGGTCGTTGTGGGGAAGGGATATGCCGTGGAAGTCCCCGTCGTAAAAAATGATCGGCTCGTTATCCCTGGCCTTCTTCCCCGGGCGGCTGTCGGCCTCCACTGCCGGCACGGGGTGCTGAGTCTCGTAGGTGCTCGACGGACCCCCTGCTGACATGACCATGATTTTTGATGAGCATTGGTTCCTTTCGGCGAGGTCCCTTAGGTCTCCTGGTGAGGTCGTTTTTGAGCTGCCTTGGCGAGTCTCGCGTGCGCGACCCCGTCGAGGGAGGGGGTGCTAGTCATGCCTGGGAGCAGGCGAGATGACCGCCACCGCCTCGAGAGGGACAAGGGTGCGACGAGACTCGAGGAGAAGCTCTCTGACGTGAGACCTTGAAGCCAAATGGGTCGGCCTGAGGGACCTGCGACTGTTGGAGACAGCGAGGCGGTGGTCGGCAGCGCCAGCGCAAGAAGAGCCTTCTCTCCCTCTATAGAGGTCCCGGTCCTGAGGTGGGGGAGCGGCGACCTGACGAGCTCGCCCCGCTGTTTGGACACGGACGAGCGCGTCCACGACGGACGCGGGTCGATCTATCTGGGCGGCTAGAGAATTGATGTCATTCGGGGGAGGAGATTCGTCCGCGCCTCCGTTGTGGAGGAGGCGGCGGCTAGTGCTTGGATCGTCGGGGTGACCGCTCGCCATTAGGTTGAGATCGGAAGATGAACTTTGTTGAGTGGAATCAAGGTTTCCCACAGACGACGCCAGCTGACGTGGGTCAGATCGCGTCAAGATGTTACCTTCCGTTGATCTGCTGTTGGCGATGATGGACGTCCGAGATTTGAGTTGGAGGATAGTTGTTGAAGTGTGTGGATCTCAATGGGTTTGAAGTTGTTAGGGCCGAGCTACCTGCAAGGAAGTCCCGGGGTAGTTGTACCACCGAGGACCCTCCGATGATCAAGTTAGACAGAAAATTCGAGCAGAGTAACGGCCTGGTGAGTGGAAAATGGCTCACTTGAACCGTCTAAATGAGGGGTTTATATAGCGGTGGCAACAGGCAGGCAGGTGCGAGAATCACGTCGGCCGTTACGCCCCCGACGTCATGCCCACGTGATGGGCGGGATCTCCCATTAATGGCGATACAGGCTCATTAATGGGGATCGTGATGGGGTGGAACGCGGAATCGTAGGCAGCGGAGATCTCGCGCATGGCGAGATTCATGGAAGTGAGGCAGAAGCACCTGCGAAAGATGCCGTTGGTCGGTCAAAGGGACCGAGGAAGATGAGCTCGGCGGGGCCTCGGGACTGAGTGGGAGGCCAAGCTATCTTGGTTTTGTGGTAACCCGGAAGCGAGCTGAGAGGGCTGAGGAGGCCAAATGTGCAGGAGGCTCGGAGGTGAGCCAGCGGTTGTCTGTATGACGGGCATAGGAGTGGTCGGGTCGGCCACTGTAGGTCCTTTCTTGCACGCTTCGGGACACGTCATCAGCCACGTGTCACGATCTGGGAGATCACCGATATCGAGCATCATCACCGGCTTCTGTTGGCCGCTGTGGTACTCATGCCTCGTCTTCTTCCTCGACCACTTCCTCAACTTCAGGTACGTTTTTGTTATTTGAACCTTGCCTTTAAAAAATTGTTGTTTTGAATCATTTGTGTGATAAAAATCGCTGCAATCGTTTTACATTTCTTCGAGCGCTAAATTGCACAAATATATCTATCAACTTTCACGTTTTTTTTTGCTATTGATACAATAAACTTTAAAACCACCATACGACTTTTGTGCCTTAATGAAATTTTAGTCTCGAAATTTTAGAGGTTGTCTAAGAATGTAAGTGGAAAATAGGGAAAACAAGTCAAATATTGATGACGTGACAGTTAAATATAACGTTTGCGGATGGAAGAAATGTTGATGGTATTTAGTTGCTATTAGGGGTGATAGTTCATGATACTTGTTTGTAATTAGATTAGTTCATGGTATCAATATTAAAAAACGTAAAAATTGATAGGTATATTTATGCAATTTAGCCTTTCTTGCAGCTTTGTGATTTGTGTTGTCAATGTCATCTTGAATAGCGAACAGTAAAATGGGGATATTGGGTCCCTACTATTAGATCTAACGGCGAGAGTTCCGGTAGAATGGAGGATCAGCGAGTTTGATTTATTTTAATCTATGATGTGGGGACAGGATCTATCATTATATGGAAATAGAATGGAAAATAATTGCAGGGCCCTGAATCCATAAACAGCTAGTGTATAACACGACTCGAGATCGCTTCATCTTTGTTATTTGGCTTGTTTCACCAAAACCATCACATGGTTTACCCAATTTGCTCCAAACCATCATGTGTTTAGAAGCCATTAATAAAGGTCTCTAGACCTCGCATTTCATTACACATCACCTGTCGTGCCCTGTTTTCTGCCATACAGTAGCGAGGCATGACTCGGTCTACAACCTAACCATACCGAGAGTGGACTAAGCTCGATTTAGTTGCGTTAAGCGTAAAAATATGCAGGCAATTTACTAAAACAAATAAATAAAGGTGAGCGTTTATTCCATTAACCAAAATTTTAATACATTACAGGACACAGCGCACAAACGAGTTTTTTACATGTCTCGAGGAAAACAGACCCTAAACAGGTGGACAACAAGAAAAGGAAAGAGTAACTAAGCATAATAGTAAGTGGAGAGCTCCACGTAATCTTCCGCTGTAGCTTCCACTTCTTCGCTTTTGTATTGGGCCCCGTCCACATCTAACGGACATTCAGGAGAAGACAGAAAAAATGATATGTCCGTCAGCGAGTTATACTCAGGTATGATTCTCAAGGTAAGGAGAGCGAACAAAGACAATAGTATGTGTGGTGCAAATCGCATATGTCAGTATGGGTATATGTAAACGGATGTCATCAGATATACGTGTTAAGTATAAGTATGGTATCGCCAATCTAATTATAAGGTACAATTAGCTTGTCATAGTTTAGTTACATAACGATACCGGCGTACTCAGAAATATATTGTTAGTGTCACCGAACAACAATATATATATGGGTTTATTTCTGTTAGCCCTACTCATACTTCAATATTTTTCTCTGTCCCCTCTATAGTTAGTATTTACCTGTAACCCCTCTATATTTATAAGTTACTCCTGCAGCCCCCTACTTCACTTTTGAAAATTATTCCTCCTCCGCCGTCTCCGCCGTCTTTCTCCTCCTCTTCAACACCATCACCGTCATCATCACCACCATCATCTTCCTTCCCCCCTCCTCTTCTTCTTCAACCCATCAAAACCAACTTCTTTTTCTCCTTTTCAACTTCACCGCCACCATCATCAACACCAACACCATCACCACCACCTTCTTCTTCCTCTTCTTTTTCAACCCACAACCGCCGCCGACATTCTTGGAGGAAGAAGGATGGCGGCGGCGGCGGCGGTTGTGGGTTGAAGAAGAAGAAGAAAAAGAATGGAAGATGGTGGTGATGGTGGTGATGGTGATAGTGGCGGTGGAGTTGAGAAGGAAGAGGAAGAAGAAGGAGACGATGGGTGGAGGAGGAGGAGAAAGATGATGGAGGAGGAGAAAGATGATGGTGGCGGTGGCGTTGAGGAGGAGGAGAAAGATGATGGTGGCGGTGGCGTTGAGGAGGAGGAGAAACAAGGAGGTGATGGGTTGAAGAAGAGGAGAAAGAAGGCAGCGGCGGTGGGGACGGCGGCTGCCGAGAAGGAGAAGGAATAATTTTCAAAAATGAAATAGAGAAGCTGCAGGAGTAATTTATAAGTATAGGAGGGCTACAGGTAAATACTAATTATAGGGGGGACAGAAAAAAATATTGCAGTATGAGAGGGGCTGACAGAAGAAAAAAACACTATATATATAGTGTTCCATTACACCCAGGAACCACGATTAATTAGAGGGGAATCCCAAGACCCTTAATACAGCCTTATGTAATCTAAACTATCCCATCCCAGATCTACGATTGTTATATAAGGGTACAGGTAGGCATTAGCACGCAGCTCTACAATGCATGGAACACGGGGGTTCGCTTTCCAAAATCAAGGTCTTTCGTATAGGAATCTTTGATGGTATTTAAGGTCATCAGTATATCAAAATCTTCAGTAGTAAGGTTATCCGTATATCGAAATCTTCAATAAAGGTCATCCGTATATTGGAATCTTCAATAGTAATTAAGATTATCCATATATCGGAATCAGTAATAGTATTTAAGGTTATCGGTATATCAGAATCTTCAATAGTAAGATTATATGTATATCGGAATCTTCAATAGTACTCCATACCTAGGTTCACGCGTCTAACTCTAATCGTATAAGATAACATGTCATATAACGTTTCTTATATTCGGTTAAGAGTTGTATTCAAGTTGTATAGGATTTGTAAGTCCCGTTGTAAAAGATAAGTATAGGGTATTTTTAGGAAGTTAAGGTTTAAATAAAGTTCATGATATTTTTATGAAATTGTAATTTTAGGAAAAGTTATGGTATTTAAGAGAAATCATAATTTAGGAATATCCATGGTATTTTAGTGTAATTATAATTTAGGAAAACCCATGGTATTTTAATGTAAAAGGAAGTTTAAAGAAGTCAGGGTATTTAAGTGAAATAGGAATTTTAGGAAGATTAAGGTATTTATATGAATTAAAGTTCTCGAAAACATAAGGGTATTAGGATTCTAGCAAAAATATATATATTTTAATAAAATTAGAATTCTAGAAACATAAGGGTATTTTAGTAAAATTAGGGATTTTATAATTTAGGGTATAAAAGTTATGACATCGTAAATAGCATGCAAGATTTATTTGGTCAAATGTCATGGTAAATCGTTACCACGACGTCTAGGGATATGTTGAAAACTAATTTCAATAAATTTCCTAAACAGGCAGCATTTCGGTATTAAAAATTAATACCAAGATTAAACAAACCCTATGAGGATTTTCTACATTAAAACTACTCCTAACTTGTTTTAAGAAAACAATATAAACTAATTTTTAAGAATTTCGATGAGATCGAGAGAAGAGAGCTGGAATCCTACCTCTTGACAAAAATTTGTTGATATGAACAAACGAATCGTACTCCCACCTCGGATTTTTTAGCACCCTCCACCAGTATCTATGCGTAGATCGTCAAGAGACGATCGCAGAGGGTTTTTTCTGAAATTATTTGGACCAGTACCTATGCGTAGATCGTCAAGAGACGATCGCACATGAATTTTTCTGAAATTATTTGGATGCCAGAAGTGTGAGATACGAGAGAAAAGGTGAAGGCTGTTTATAGGGCTCCAAACCAAATCTTATCCATAAAATCCTAAGAAAATCCCTGAAAATCTGCCAAAATCCTAACCGTTTTATTATTTAAAAAATCGATTTTCTTTTCAAAAAAGTTCATTAAGTAATACTTTTTAAATTCAGAAAAATATGGAGAAATTCAAAGAAAGTTTATTTAATTATTTTCATTTTGTAACAATTTTCTTTCAAACTAATTTCCTTTTCCATAATAATATTTCATTAAAAAAATCCTTTCTAAAAATTCAAATTAAATTATTAAAAATCCTTAAAAATTGAATTTAATAGTTTTAAAATATAAAACAACATTTCTATCAAAAGGCACTTAAATTAATTAACGACACCAAGAAAATATTTAAAAGACCTTTATTAAACTATATACAAAAAACAGTCGTTACATCACCCTTTCTGAGCATTACTTTCTATTTGAGTTGACCATCACATCCCTGAATTCTTAAATGAATGATATAGAAAGGGGAAGGCGATTTGGGGGACAAAAGAGGTTTAAGAGTGTGTGGGTGTGGGCGTGGGTGGCTGGGTGGTTACGATTATGAGGTGCTGCGCAACGGAATGTAACATTTGGGATTTTGGTGATGAGATTTAACCATAGGCAAGACGGATAAAACCAGTAAAACCACAGGGTGGTTTTGATGAAACGGCCGTTGTTATTTTGAATTTTGCTTGGTATATTTGTCTGTCAAGCTCTTATTTGAAGTTTGACAATAATCGATCCGTGAACTATTTGCGCCATTCATCTTATGGATGGAGCCTGGATACATCCTTGTGATTCAGAACGCAATATCAGGCTCAGAATCTTTTGATGAATGCGCATGTTTATATTAATTTATAGTTTCTACTCTTCAAATTTTGTGATCGCCCTGCTCAAACAATATATTAGGAAGGAAATATAGACAGAGTTTACAACCATGACAAGGAGTTAGATAGCTGTGACGGCCAATGTATAAAATGGCGATATTGGCTGGTAGACCCGGGTCGTCATCCATCGCTGCTGTTGCATACTGAGCTGTTCAAAGTTAACCCACAGCCGCAAACAAAACAATATCCTTACATCGGCAGCACAAAGAGGTTAACAGAGCTCACCTAAATTTAATAAAGATGCAATGAAACAATAAAGAAAAGGTGAAATTATTCAGTTTAACAACAGATATTAGATCTTTTCATGTTGAAATAAAATGATGGAATTTATCGAATTATTGCTCCCACATGAATTGTTCGCGCTAGCAACTTCAAAGGAAAGGCTTGGACTTCCATTATCAGGGTGCATCAGTTTTCTCTACTGAATTAATTATGAACATACAAAGCTATATCTCGCGTCTGATTCTCAATTCTCAACTCTAAGGGTGGGGCTTATGGTTTATCGAATTTCAGGGTTTATCAATTGCTTGGTGAGGCCGGTACGTACTATGGAGTTCGATTCGGGAAGAATATTCCATGGGTGACAGAATTTCCCTTCGGGTACATAAAAGACCCGCAATATACGGGGAGCATACTGAGCCTATTGGCGTGTTCATGTCGGGTTCCTTTCCAATATGTTCTCTTGTGGATCCTGGGATATTTGTTCATTATAAGAGTCGAATCTTTTGAAAATCCAGCAACTTGTGCAAAGCCTCTGTCCTGAATTTGATTGAGTGCAAGGCGAAGGAAACTAATGATCGAGGGAGGCTAATCTTTTTTGAGAACTCGTGCAAGCTGTTCTCAATGAGCACGATGAGATTTTGATCGTGTTCATGTTTTTGTCGGAGTTTAGTGTTGTGATTTCGTGTAGAACTAATCGAATGTATTGATTGGATGAGGATTATAAATGATATGATATGATTTGTGCCTGAATCATGCAACTTATATGATTCAATGTACCAATGCGATTCATTGTTGAATTCACTGTTAGTTGGTTTGAGTCCATATAATGGCTTGTAGTCAATATTGCTAATCAGCTCATTTTATATTGCATTTTTTTCTTGTCGTCAAATTTACCATCCACTCCTTGCATCTTGTTCCATTCATGAAATGATCAATTGTGTAAAAAAAAAAATGGTTTATTTTGAAACCTTCCATATGTTGGATCAAGTGATCCCAATGTATGATATTTTTCCGCTGCTTAAAAACCATCTATTTTTTAAATGTTTAATCCATCACGAGCAATGTTTACACACATTGTGTTGGATATATGTATGTCCTATAGGCCATTATTTGATAGTGGATTCTTGGATATGTATATATATACAGAGGACTTTCTCGCTCGACATGATAGTATGTTATCTGGTTACTCTTTATCTTAACATGTTACTTGATTGTGTATACTATTCATTTGATACATGTTGATAAAACCCTTAGGATATCCGCTTGACTACCATGATTATGATGCAGATCATACTAGTGGGGCATGACTGGTCTATAAGCGTATCCTTAAATGTTCCTAGTCGTGGGTGTTTCGAGACGGGGCATCGATAGTCCAGAGTAGACCGGCCTATACGTTTCTTGACACATTTGATGGGCGATAGATGATCCCATATCCATTGATGTTTGACATCAAAGATTGTATACGGGTGCTCAGTGAAGACTGGGTACACTAAACGGACTCGCCGAGAACTCTTATATGATATTATATCTATCGTCGGATAGCAGTTCTCATGTGACACTTATACAGGTTAGTCTGTAGACCCGATATCGTCATAGAGTCTTATGTGTTCTCCCATCGTGCTTTGATTTCCACCCTACCACGGCTCTACTAAGTCGTGCAAACAGGTGGTTTTTGGGTACAGTCCCAAGACACATGGAGCCAATGAGCGATAGGAGGGGTTTCGTCTCTCGCGGTATTGGGGGTTGATGTTGTGCTATGCGTGATTGGTTATAACTGAAAGTCCATGCCCAAGGCTGATGAGATTTACTGATAAGTGTTATCAGTAGTTTCTCGATCTGTTATAGGCCACATATCGACATGACTTATTGAGTTATTGGGGTCGACGATACCATCCCTAGACTCAATATGCAATATATCTGACGAAGAGACCGGACTGCACGGTAAGTATTACCGGTTGGCTCTACGGGAGTTTGGACAAGTTCACTTGTTGATCTTCTGTTCGCTTAATACCTAGGAGCCGTTACGTGTAGCTAGTACCGCTGACGGTTTGTGGGTATCTGATATGCTCACTACCTACTGCTAGTATATTGACGAGTCTTAGAATCCTACAAAGGGGTTTCCGAGCTCAGGCGAAACGAAGTGGGGCACATATGGAGATATGTGCGGGAGCTTGATTAAATATGAGTATACGATACCGTATTTTAATCTGGCGTTTTCTGTTGGTCGGGTCGTATGTGATATGACCGGATTATTAAATCAAGTGTTGATTTAATATAAAATGACCATTAGCTCATTATTGATTCCTTTCTTTATTTGTATGCATGTATGTATGTATGCTTATATGGATATATATACACACATACATGTGTGCATGTGTCATGGTTGATGATATATTGGAGATGGCTATGCTAGACTCACATGGAAACATTTATGGTATTTTATTGTTTTTGAGTTAATGGAAATTAGATAATAAATCCATGGTTGATATTTATCTTCTACACACTTCTTCAAAATATCTAAGTAACCATGGTTTATTTTCTAATTCTCCACTAACTTACTCACTTAAATATCTTGATATTTTCCATGCTCATTAAGTGAGTGTGACGCTCTCTCTCTCTCTCATTATTCTTATGTTTATCTTTTCATTAGCTCAAGCTAAGCCATTTCCATCTCTTTCTTCCTCCAAACTCTCTACCATTTTCTAGTGAGTAAAGAGAAAGAAAAAGAAAAGTTTTTTAGTGAGATATATACCCACTTCATCAATATACACTAGTTTAGCCCACTTATATAGGTTGTTTGCATCAATTCCACTTAAGTTAAGTGAAGCAAGGTGCTTGATTGAAAGGAACTCCGTGGTGGATCATCGTGGATTTCGAAGGCTTCAAGCGGACGCGTTCAAGCTTCGAGTGGAACCAAGGAGTCAAGGACATCTACACGGAGCTAAAGACAAGAAGGAGAGGTCTACAAAGATTGTATTTCTTTTCTCTTAGTGTTAGACACTTACTTGCATGTGATACTTGTTAGTTATATGCATGATCCTCTAGTTCGATTCTAAGTTCGAGTTGATTAGCACTCTAGATTTTTTAAAATTGCATACTTGTTAAAACCGAGTGAGGGTGCTAAACAACTCCAACAGTGGTATCAGAGCCAAGCTAGAGTATTAGGCGTGACCTAGACGACGTTAAAGTGTTCGATCGAACATCGAAACCGGATCTTTACATTCTCTCTGGAAATTTTTCAAAAGTTGGAATTTTTGGGTTTAAAAATATGCAGAAAATAGTGCAGGGTATTGTATGGACCCCTGAGAAAAACGAGCGCCTAACTCGACTAAATGATCGCGGAAGCGCAGCCAAAACATGCTTTTGTAAGTCTACGGTAGCGCCCCGGCCGTCTACAGACGCTAAATGCGGAACAAAAACTTTTTAACTGGCGCTATCGTATACTTTAACCCGGATCTGCTATTATTGCTAAACTAACAAACTGTAAAGAGTGTAGAAAGGTTATACCGAACGATCCGAGTCCTTCGTTCTTTAACTATCATCCCACGCTCCGTTGCGGCTGCTTTGATCTCGTCGATCTCCGATCTGCTCGTCCAGGTGGCACCACGTCACTGATTCTTTAAACGGGCTCCCGCCTCTGACTCGAGGCAACTCGGTCGTCAAGTTTGCTAAAAGAGACGACCAAGAATGATGTAGAGAATGAGTAGATGACTTTGTCTCGTTACGTCCAAAGCTATGGACGAACGGTTAATGAAGTTGCCCTGGAAATCGGGTGATGGAATGAAATGAGCTGTGAAATTCCATACACCCCAAAATCTATCATATCTTTTACAACCATCTTTTTCAAGTAGTGAGAGAGAGAAGAGGGGGCCGGCCATATATAAGGAGGAGGAGGGTGAGTGTAGGAGAGGGGGGGTGACCACAAGAACAAATATCATGTGTGAACATAATTAATGAAAAAGATGAATCACTAACCTAGTCACCTTGCATTAGTTGAACCATTAAATGCAACCAATGAAAACACAACACCATTTAACCTAGTCACCATTTCTAGAACCTTCTAGAAGCATGACTCACACTCATCCAAGAAAAGATTAATCCGTCTTTAACCGAATGTTAAAAGACGGCTGATAGAAAACTGGAAACTGGCAACTTCCAAAAGTGATCCTGAAACGACTTTCAGGATAACCCCGTAACTGTATAAATATACCCGCATTTGTATTACGACCGAATACAAATACAACTGAGACAAAGATATTATATCTACTCAATACAATACTCGGATCCGGCTTAAACCAAAGCCGACCAGTATCATCTGCCCGAAAAATAACACGTGCGTAAACGCACGTGCATTTTCCGAACCCTGCCATAAAACCATACGGCCTCTACAACGTTTCGCCCGAACTTGGGAAACTGTCTGTGGGGGACTCTAATGACTCGTCAGTACCCTGGCAGTGGGTTTAACCACAAACCGTCAGCGGCACTAGCTATGCGTAACGGCTGCCCATGGACTGACCTCAAGGGAGGCCGATGAGCGAACTCATCCGGAAACCCTACTGAGCCTAACAGTGACAATGTATATACAGTCCGGTCCGTTCGTCAATGAGTATCGCATATCTGCCTAGGGGGCTAGTAACGTCAGACCCCCAATAACAGTATAAGTCGTGTCGGAGTGTAACCCAATAACATCCTGAGATACTACTGGAATACCTACCAGTAAATCTCCTGCCACGGCCGTGGGCTTTGTGTAATGGCTCTCCTAGACACAGCACGACCTCGCCCCCAATACCGGGAGAGACGAATCCCCTGCCGATCCGCTCACGTGCCTCCATATGGCTCGGGACTGTACCCAAAAGCTACCTGTTTGCACGACTCCTTTGAGCCGTGGTAGGGTAGAAATCAAAGCACAGTGGAAACTCACACGAGACAAATGACGACCTCAGGTCGATGAACTAACCTGTACACATGTCACCAAGGAACTGCTATCTGACGATAGATATAGTACTAACTAGCAGATTCCCGGCGAATCCTGTCCGGTGTACTCATAACCCAACGAGCACCTGTATACATCTTAGGTGATCCAACTGACACCAGTGGCTTGTAAGACCGGCCACCGCCCCTCGTCGGGGTCTCGACTGTACACACTAGTCTATTCCGGAGTATCGATGCCATGTCTCGAAACTCCCACGACTAGGGACCACTATTAAGGATATGCATATAAACTACCCAACTCTCACGTATATGATCGCCATCATACTGTTGGTAGTAAAGCAAGATCTTAAGGGCTCTATCAAAGTGTAACATGTAATCAGTCACCTGAACATGTACACGACTGATAAAGGCAAACCAGATAGCATACTATCATCTCGATTAAGACTGTCCTACTGGTATAGGTCATCCGCAATCATTGCAATCACGTACCTGCGATCCAATAATTGACTCTGAGGGCACTATCTCCAACAATCTCCCACTTACACTTAAGTCTAATTATTGCGATGTCGACTACTCACAGCCCGTGTGAAACCGAACATCCAACTCCTCTACTAATCAGTTTCACAAAGCCCGTTTGTAAAACTATTGTGTTCGAGAAATAGCCTCAGTGGGTGGATCCGCCTAGATGTTTCTTTCTATATATCTCTCTTAATCTCAAGTTCGCGGAGAAAACGATCTCCCGAATTGAGTAATACCTGTCTTAGAATATGTCTGGATATCTGATGGGACCTAGTTCATAAATGAACTCAAAATCCAAACTTCTTAGACTGTATCGATCACTGAACCTAATCAGTATCCTGCACCATGCCTCCCACAGTATCCTCTTGGACCACCTGTCCATAATACTGTCCCTCGTCAGAGGGAAAACTATAACTCTGACAATCACTCTGTCAACTATGTCACCTTTGAAGCCTGGAATGATAACCGTCTCCCGAAGGAGGCTGTCGTTATCAAATCCGTAGAACATGTACTTATGTTCTAAAACCGCTTCCTTATGTTTCTCCAGGATTGGATTAATACAAACTTATTGCATCTAGTGCAAAAACAACATTTGGTGTGGTACTTGACATCTCATGATTGACTCAATTGCCTAAGCAAGTGATCTGCCAATCATGTACATCCCTCTCCCCTTTAGTCTGTAAGACATCTTTAGAGAGGGTGACTCCATCACCTGCAGGTACACCACCATGCTAGGAGTCATCTATTCTAAAAACCATTAGAATACTGTCAAAGTACCCACATTGGGAAACTACCCAAATCCAGATCTAAAACCATAGATCTAGAAACCAAAATGTCAAATATTATATCCATATCCTGTCTGGAGAAACAACTGTGTGACGACCACAGTACAACCGATCGTAGTATAGGAATTTTACTTCCTACTCTTTGTATGTCATCCAAATACCATGACATCACACCCTACTACCTTCTTAACAGATCCATCTCCTATCCTGATGAAGTCAAACCCATGACTGTCACATCAAAATTAGATGATCTATCTCCGCTATAACTGCTCAAGTCTATAAATAGACATAAGCTACTTGCCCACTAAACTTCCGCTGCTCCCACTGACTACGACAACCCTCCTACCGGGTCTCATAGCCTGGAACAACAGTAGTGTCAAGTCTGGGTAGATAAGAACCTCCCTGTCACCGTCCTTGAGGCTACCGAAGTACCTCTCGGGTGTCTGAGGTTACCCACCATATCTGCGGAGTGGCTATTGGAATGTCAAACCTGATTGAATATATAGGTCCTATTAAATTTTCCGTAATCGTTCGCGGTTCTGGAATCACTTCCAGTTCTACCATACTCCCACTACTGTTTTCTGAAAAAGATCCATTTTACTAAAACTGTGGCGAGTCAAGAACAATATCACTATTGATCTTCCAAATGGTAGAATATTAACCCTCGTCATAGCCAGGGTCAACCCACAAACAGCCATTACAGAAACGTGCCTTGAGTTATCCAGAGTCTGGTTTTAAGCATAAGCTGGACAACTCCCTGTACCTTAACATCTTTTAAGGTACGATCCATTCTATATCCAATATAGAAATTTTGGCACTTATTTAATTGGAACCAGATTCAAAATCATGCAGCTGTCTCCAGTGCATATAAACTTAATGGAAAAGAGGCTAATCAGCATTACTCAACTTAGGAATCCATCCAATTATGAGTAACCTGAAAGAGAAACACGTTTCTCAAAACCATTACTATCATCTGAATACTAATCACAAGAATCTACATCTTCGATCTCTTTAAAGAATCCCGATACTTGTGATGCCTGGTTCTCTACTTTATTCTTATACCCACAACTTCTCAGAACTTTAGACCTTGTATTTCTACGAAACACTTGTCTAAAAACTAGAGAAGTCATAAGTAAATAGAACATAGTACGAAGACCTACCCCTTTGTCCTGATGGACACTTGGACAACATACAATACTCTGTACAAGTCCGCTGAGTTGAACAACTCAAAACCTGTGCGTCGTAGGTGGAAAACTGTACCCTGGTGATTTCCTCAAATATCACCAATTACAACGAATTCCGATATAATGAGGATGATCACCTAATTCCCAATAACTTACTTCCACTCATCATCTGTAAAACCATACAGATATGAGAATGAAACCTGGTAAATACATACCCTTGGAGTAAGTATCTAATCGGGAAAACAGTTTTGCTTTAACAATGCACTGAAACATGAAAATGTTTCGTAGGGGTATCCTGGTATTCATAGCAATGCCTCTTCCATAATCCAATTCATGACTTTAACCGTATATTTCACTGCCATCTCTCCAAGTCCCTTTATTTGTCTTTAGTCGTTACCTCATGTACACCATCGTTAGGCTAAATGGTTTTCTTCCTTCCCTACCGTTCGGCACCAGCCTATGGTTTGGAAGAAGAAGATCCAGTAAGCATAATAGGTGTACTCTCCTAAACCAAGGAGTACTCACAACTTGAGAGAAGGTGATGATAAAAGACAACTGAATAATACCTTATTCCTTTAAAGGTGAAATAGGAGTGGCGATGAAGTACGCGGTTTGGTCGTGAATGATATCAGTCGCAATTTACTTTGCCCTCTTTCTAATCCCTTTATTTTGTCTTTACATATTACCTTCTGCACACCCTACTTAGGCTAATTGGTTTTCTTCATTCCCTACCTTTCGGCACCTGCCTATGGTTTGGAATAAGACTATCCAATAAGCGTAATAGGTGTACTCTCCTAAACCAAGGAGCTCTCGCAACCTGAGAGAAGGTGATAATAAAAGACAACTGAATAAACCAATTCTATTTCTCCTGAACCTTGATCCATCCTCGAAGAAGTCCCTTCGAGTTCGTATATAACCATACGATGGATCTATCCAATGGAAGTGGATGTCCGTAGTAATACGGGTGTTCTGAGAAATGCAAAGGGTAGAAGAAGGAGTGGCAATGACTTATGCAACTCGGACAATCCAAAATCCAGTATTTTAAGAAGGTTCGGTCAACTTGGTCACTGAGTCATAGTCTAGGGTCGGTCAAAGGTTGCTGCCAAAGAGAGAGAGAAAAGAAACACTCTGCGTGCACTCTAACCTAGATCAGAATGGTTATCACTTTATCTAATCCGGAAATGTCCCACTGTCCTGTCAAATTCTCCTCCAAACCTGAAAGAAGAATCAATCGGGATCACCCGAAGAGTAAACCAACTCATCAGTGGGAATCGGGATCCAACTCTCATCGCATGATAACGTGATGGAATGCATCCACGTTACTCATACTCCAGAAGGTATGCGCATACTTGGCAAGTTTCAGTTTCTTTAGAAACTCCCGATATGATTTTTGCCCCATGCTCTTATAACCTTGGCGTTGGTCAAAATGTCATAAGTCACATGCCAAGTTCTACCCGTCACTATCTTGTCAATTTGAACCCACCCGCACATGCCCTTGACGTTGGCCAAAATGGCAGAACGACTGTCCCAAACTAACTCATCTATCTATGCAACAATTGAATACCCAGCAGCTACCAAACACTATGCCTTGGCGTTGGTCAAAATACATAGCTTGAATACTACTGAATACCCAAAAGAAGTGACGGAGGGCTACGGCTGGTTTTTGGCGAAAAACCTTTAACGTAGTGAACTTGATATCGCTGAAGGAACCTGGTAGCTTTTTTAAAATATAGTGGCGAAAACCTTTTGCTAAAGAGGTCACTCCCGGTAAAGGGATCTCGGCTCTTTCCTCGTGGAATGAGGTGCAGGATATTCCACTGAATACCTCTATGCAAAGCAACTTGTAATCGACTATAGTGAAGTTATTACCCTGACGCAAACTTCTGCCCAAGGGGTCAGTCCCGGTGAAGGGATATCGGCCCTTGCCCCGTCGAATGAGGTGCAGGATATTCCACTGAATACCGCTATGCATAACAAAAGGAAACGTCTTTGCAATAACACTTTTTAAATTTGTTCCAACAAATGTAAACAGGTTTGCTTTACTTTGCATTATCAGAATCAACGCAGTCCCATCAATCGATCACACCAGAAAAGAACGAAAATAGAATGTACGTATATGCCATCCGCATTCGTCACTGGGTCTCGTCATCACCCGTTAGGTTACTTAACTAACGACAGAGTGGGGACTGGACTAGCGCGGGTGTAAAACATATACAACATCTAATAGTATATAAACCAATATACAATAATCGCTCCAGGCGTGATAATATGCAACATTACAGAAAAGTAATAAGTATCACAGAACAATACAGATAATCTGGGATCCCCGGGTTTCACAGAGCCGCTGCTGAAACCCGACGTTCCCCTGTCGTGTGGATAGCCTGTGCAATGAAACCTAGACCCCTACGGGTGCGGCAAGTTACTCGCCAAAACCTGAAGCGAGGCAGCCCCCTATAGCAAAGTGAATGGACCACCCTGCACTTCATGGAATCCGGTAATCTTGGGCATCCCTCCTTGGGTCAACCTGTACCCCCTACGAGTGCGGCGAATAGTCTGCCAATTCTAGAGTGGGCCCCTCTGCCTCTCAAAGTCATGAGATGCGGACCCGTTGCCCCTCAGAACCCGGCTATCCGTGCACTCCGTCGCGGGGTAAAACCTAGTACAGAAATGGAAAAATAGTACAACAGGTACATCGACCGCGATCTGGTCGTGCCCCAAAAGAATATTATACAACAGGCAGTGACGGCAGTCCACATGTCGGACGCTCGCCCCGCAATATCAAATGTACAAATAAACTCAAACTGTACTACCATTGCACACTGCTATCCACCACGACAAATCCTCAACATCACAGCACAACACAGAACATCAATGCGAATGTCACGTTCGCAAACCCGTCTAAAAGAACTATAGCAATCAGACGCGGTTTACCGATCAAATGACATTCCCGGTCAGAGATATAATGTAAGCACTGTAAACTAACATGTTTAAATTTCGATCGACTAAATATCACAAAGTGGGCCCCACGAACAACTGGTGAACAGTAACAAAATCTGGGCCCAAAAGATATATTCCAAAAACCCCAAATTCCAGAGGAGAAAACACTGTACAAATTTGGAAGCATGATTCAATAGAATGGCCGCGGATGCGCGGCCAAACCATGGGTTTGGCCGCGATTCCGCGGCAATATAGTCGAATCACTTGCTCAAATTTGGTCAGTGTGCTTCTACAACCCTGCACAACTTTCTGTGATATGTAGAATAATTTTAGGACATCATTTAAAATAGACAGAAACTGTGAAAATAGAAATTTGCAGTTTTTGATTTCCGGTTCGATCGATATTTTAAACGCGTTAGCACAACTTAGTAAAGCAAAATGGTGAGGCTCTGATACCACTGTAAGTCTACGGTAGCGTCCCGGCCGTCTACAGACGCCAAATGCGGAACAAAAACTTTTTAACTGGCGCTATCGTATACTTTAACCCGGATCTGCCATTATTGCTAAACTAACAAACTGTAAAGAGTGTAGAAAGGTTATACCGAACGATCCGAGTCCTTCGTTCTTTAACCATCATCCCACGCTCCGTTGCGGCCGCTTTGATCTCGTCGATCTCCGATCTGCTCGTCCAGGTGGCACCACGTCACTGATTCTTTAAACGGGCTCCCGCCTCTGACTCGAGGCAACTCGGTCGTCAAGTTTGCTAAAAGAGACGACCAAGAATGATGTAGAGAATGAGTAGATGACTTTGTCTCGTTACGTCCAAAGCTATGGACGAACGGTTAATAAAGCTGCCCTGGAAATCGGGTGATGGAATGAAATGAGCTGTGAAATTCCATACACCCCAAAATCTATCATATCTTTTACAACCATCTTTTTCAAGTAGTGAGAGAGAGAAGAAGGGGCCGGCCATATATAGGGAGGAGGAGGGTGAGTGTAGGAGAGGGGGGGTGACCACAAGAACAAATATCATGTGTGAACATAATTAATGAAAAAGATGAATCACTAACCTAGTCACCTTGCATTAATTGACCCATTAAATGCAACCAATGAAAACACAACACCATTTAACCTAGTCACCATTTCTAGAACCTTCTAGAAGCATGACTCACCCTCATCCAAGAAAAGATAAATCCGTCTTTAACCGAATGTTAAAAGACGGCTGATAGAAAACTGGAAACTGGCAACTTCCAAAAGTGATCCTGAAACGACTTTCAGGATAACCCCGTAACTGTATAAATATACCCGCATTTGTATTACGACCGAATACAAATGCAACTGAGACAAAGATATTATATCTACTCAATACAATACTCGGATCCGGCTTAAACCAAAGCCGACCAGTATCATCTGCCCGAAAAATAATACGTGCGTAAACGCACGTGCATTTTCCGAACCCTGCCATAAAACCATACGGCCTCTACAACGTTTCGCCCGAACTTGGGAAACTGTCTGTGGGGGACTCTAATGACTCGTCAGTACCCTGGCAGTGGGTTTAACCACAAACCGTCAGCGGCACTAGCTATGCGTAACGGCTGCCCATGGACTGACCTCAAGGGATGCCGATGAGCGAACTCATCCGGAAACCCTACTGAGCCTAACAGTGACAATGTATATACAGTCCGGTCCGTTCGTCAATGAGTATCGCATATCTGCCTAGGGGGCTAGTAACGTCAGACCCCCAATAGCAGTATAAGTCGTGTCGGAGTGTAGTCCAATAACACCCTGAAATACTACTGGAGTACCTACCAGTAAATCTCCTGCCACGGCCGTGGGCTTTGTGTAATGGCTCTCCTAGACACAGCACGACCTCGCCCCCAATACCGGGAGAGACGAATCCCCTGCCGATCCGCTCACGTGCCTCCATATGGCTTGGGACTGTACCCAAAAGCTACCTGTTTGCACGACTCCTTTGAGCCGTGGTAGGGTAGAAATCAAAGCACAGTGGGAACTCACACGAGACAAATGACGACCTCAGGTTGATGGACTAACCTGTACACATGTCACCAGGGAACTGCTATCTGACGATAGATATAGTACTAACTAGCAGATTCCCGGCGAGTCCTGTCCGGTGTACTCATAACCCAATGAGCACCTGTATACATCTTAGGTGATCCAACTGACACCAGTGGCTTGTAAGACCGGCCACCGCCCCTCGTCGGGGTCTCGATTGTACACACTAGTCTACTCCGGAGTATCGATGCCCTGTCTCGAAACTCCCACGACTAGGGACCACTATTAAGGATATGCATATAAACTACCCAACTCTCACGTATATGATCGCCATCATACTGTTGGTAGTAAAGCAAGATCCTAAGGGCTCTATCAAAGTGTAACATGTAATCAGTCACCTGTACATGTACACGACTGATAAAGGCAAACCAGATAGCATACTATCATCTCGAGTAAGACTGTCCTACTGGTATAGGTCCTCCGCAATCATTGCAATCACGTACCTGCGATCCAATAATTGACTATGAGGGCACTATCTCCAACAGCTTTTGGCGGCGGTTCCGCGGCGCCGTTGGTGAGGCAAGGACCGTGCCTTCTTGTGTCGGTCTGTATGTATTAGTGGCACTGTTTGGATATTTTTGAATCTGACTCAAGTGTTGAGTTCTCTGAGAATTGTGGATGTTTGATGGATCAATCGAAATGTTTAATATCGCCTAGTTTTTCTGAATGTGATACAATATTTGGAATCTACACTAATTAGTTTTGAGAAAATTAATTGGTTGCTTGTAAATCTAACATTTTGGTCTTGATCGATATCGGGAATCTTGTTGAATTACCCGATTTCTTTTGAAAAGGTGTTTTCATTTTTGAGATCCAAATGTAAGATCTACTTGGTTAGACATGAAATCCAGGATATGAGATAGACCGGGTTTGCGATGTCTAAGTGTTGTGCGGATTCCAAATGTTATAGTTTTACATTTCTTTTCTGCGACCGTAATTGTAATATGTGCATCCCTAATTTCGTTTCTATACGTCGACGACATTGGGAATACGCATATTTACTTACGTTGATAATCTATGATGATTATTCTGTTACTGTGGTGATATGGTGTATATGATCGTCGTGATTGAATAGCCGGTTTTTTTTTATGCAAGATGAGAGTTTTTCTTTTCATTCATGTAAAATTCATTGTAAGTAATATTCTTTTATTGGGACACTTCCGGGTTGAGGATGATGTCGTCATTGATGTATATTATTTACTTTTCCGCATTAGGATAGACCCAAGGAGGGGAGCACAAGTAACCGGGTTCTAGAGTCCAGTGGGAGACCATCTCGAGGAGTCGAGACCGGGTCTCCTAACTCTAGAATTGGCAGGATTGCTTGCCGCTCTCGTAAGGGTCTAGGGGTGTGGGCTTGGCTATTCGTCACGACCGTGGAATCCGTATTTTTTATAGTTGGCTTAATTTAAAATACGGACTTCTTAGTATATCTTATACATTTATATATATGTTTCTGCTGTGATGTTTTGTGATGAGATCATATTACTGCCTGAGACGAATGTTATTATATATATGATATATAATAAACGTTATTTATGTTTTGCATACGCGCTAGTCCTGCCCCGCTATGCCGTTAGTTAAGTAACCTAACGATGCATAACGGGACCCTGTGACGAATGCGGATGATATAAGTGTACGTTCTATTTTCGTTTCTTTCTGTGATGCTTAGGAACTTAAATGATGGGACTAAATTAATGAGATTAATGTAAAGGAAAAAAAAAACCTAAAGATGTTGTAGAATCGAATTTGAAACCCACTCAGCCTTTTTATGAAAAAGCAAGTTTCAAAAAAAATGTGGAGCTTAAACCACTCCTTTTAAAACTATTTGATTCTACAACGAGATCAAATTCAAAGCATTAAAGGTTTTCTTAAAAACCATCTGCAGCCCTCCGTCATTTTAGGAAGTAGAGTACTTAGTACGTGCTACGTTTGTTGACCATAATAAAGACATAGTGTACGGTAGCTAAGTGATGTCTTCCTACACAGTATATGATGCGATTAATTAGAACACTTATATGACTTTGTTGACCATAGTTAAAGGTCATATGAGTGGGTCTAATTAATCACGAAATGACGGGTAGAACTTGACTAGTGCTTGTGATTTGTTGACCATAGTTAAGGTCATAAGTGCTAGGGGTAAAAACCATATCGGGAGTTTCAAGAGTTGAAATTCACAATGAGATTGCATACCTTCTATGTGATAGTTGGATCCCGATCTCACTATGAGTAAGAGTTACTCTAAGGAGAGTTTTGCGCTTTACAATTAGCTAATCCAGTAGGTGTTTAGAAAGGTGTCAACGGGGTTATGCCTCTAGGAAAATGAGATTACTTTAATTAGGTCCGTGCGAAAGCACGGGGAACCTCCCTCAAAGTACCGACACTGGCCTGGCTAACCGGATAGCGAAGTTGTAGAATGTAATTAATCCTGACTAATTTTCTTTTTAAGGTTTGAAGGAAAATTGATAAAGAAGTGAGAAACATCGATTTGATAAGATAATAACTAATCTAATCTTTGTAAGAGTATTTCGTTGAGTGTGTTCTTTTCTCTCTCCTAATGGCAGATACCCATGACTGGACTTAAACTTTTATTAGAGAAAAATAAACTGACGGGACTCAATTATAAAGACTGGCTGAGGAACATAAATATTGCTCCTACATATGATAAGGTTGCATATGTCCTCACTGCCCCAGCCCCTCCCATCCCTGGCCCTGATTCCTCTTTTGCGGATAAGGAGATCCACAAGACATGGGATGTTGATTCTGCCATAGCCAAATGCCTCACGTTAGCTTCGATGGATAATATACATCAGAAGTAGCACGAGAAGGTGGATGTCCAATCCATCTTTCTCCATACAAAGGAGTTGTATGGGGAGCAATCTCGTACTCTGCGCTACGAAGCATCTAGAAAGTTGTTTCAGATGCGGATGGTTGTTGGCACATCGGTAGGTGATCATGTTTTGAAGATGATAGCTCTTATTGAAGAACTTGAGGGTCTGGGATGGACCATGGAGAACGAACAATATGTTGATATTGTTCTGCAGTCTCTCCCCCTGCCTATGCTCAGTGTATTGTGAACTTCAATATGCATAGCATGAAGAAGTCACTTCCTGAACTTCTCAATATGTTGAGAAGTGCAGAGAGTACACTCAAGGCGAAGACTCCCTCTCTAATTATTAGGCAATCTTCCTCTTCCGTCCCAAAAGCCAAGGCTAAGGGATGGAAGAAGAAGAAACCCACTAAATCGAGAGGTGGAATCAAAAAGGTAAATGGGAAAGACAAATCCGGGGCTGAGGGATCGGGAAAAGGAGAATGTTTCTACTGCCACAAGTTGGGACACTGGAAGCGAAATTATGTTGAGTATCTCGCTGATCTTAAGAAGAAGAAGCATGGTGATGCTTCCGCTTCAGGCGTGTTCGTGACCGAAAACTGTTTTTCTATAAACTCTGCTTCATGAGTATTAGATACCGGTTCGGGTTCTCACATCTGCAATTGTATGCAGGGATTGAGAAATAGAAAGGTTTTGAAGACTGGTGATCACACTCTACGGGTTGGAAATGGTTCCAATATACATGCTGTGCCAGTGGGAGAGTATTACTTGGGTTGCCATCGGGATGTATATTGGTTTTGAACCCGTGTTATTATGTACCAAGCATGCTGTGTAATATAATATCTGTTTCATTGTTAGACAATGAAGGATATAATTTTGTGTTGCAAAATAATGTTATGAACATTAACCGGAATCAACAGTTGATTGGGTATGGTACACTGAATAACGGGATATACGTCCTAAATCAACACACAGTTTTCAACATACAACACACAAATAAAAGAAAATTTTCAGATATAAATGAAGCTTTTCTTTGGCATTGTAGACTTGGTCATATTAACAAAACAAGACTAAACAAGCTACATAAAGATGGATATTTAAATCCCTTTGAATATAAATCTTATGCAACTTGTCAGTCTTGTATCAAGGGTAAAATGACCAAAACTCCGTTTGTTGGACACGGAGAAAGAGCTACCGAACTCTTAGGCCTCATACATAGTGATGTATGCAGGCTAATGTCTACACATGCTAGAGGCGGTTTTTCTTACTTCATAACTTTTACTGATGATTTCTCAACATTCAGACACGTGTTTTTATTGAAGCATAAGTCTGAAACTTTCGAGATATTCAAAGAGTATAAACTTGAAGTAGAAACACAAACCGGTTTGAGCATCAAGAAACTTTGATCGAATCGAGGTGGAGAGTACTTAAGCACGGAGTTTTCGAACTTACTAAAAGAGAATGGGGTTCTCTCTCAGCTCACTCCCCCTTACACGCCACAGCACAACGGTGTGTTAGTGTTGGGTTCGCTTAGCACCCCCGACAGTTTTCGGCACGTATCAAGTATGCTATTTTAAAAATTTTAGGATGTCGAGCGAGCCCGACCAAGGATCTAAATAGAGAATTAGCGTTATTATATCATGTAAACAAACTTTACACTAAGTGATATAGGAATACAGTCTTGTAGGGTGTTTTTATCACCCCATTGAGATGAGAATACGCACACGCTTGTCAGGCGTACTATAGATTCCCCCTGTCTAAGGTAGGCAAGGGTTTATTGATTGTGGGAATCCAAATCTCCGGCAGCAGCGGACTAAGCTGTCATTAATTACTCTTCGCCTTTGGAGTGAGGGAACCTCCGACTGACGGGTCAAATTGATCATGCGAACTTAATATGTCGTGTGCATGTGTTGTGTTTTGAAAGGGTTTTGGATATATCGGGGGCCTCACAAAGTTTACGGGGATGCGGGGAAGCCCCGTTAGAAAAATTTTCCTAACGGGGGACGTGTTTCTGGTGTGGAGTGCACGGAAAATGAGGGGTGAGGAGCGTCTTAAAGACGCGTGCATGGTACGTGGGCGTTGGGCGCCCACGGGTCACGTGCTTGGCGCGTGGGCGCTTGCGCCCGCGGGTCATGCGCCTGGCGCGTGGGCGCTTGGCGCCTGTGGGTCACGTGCGCAGCACGCGACCGCTGGGCGCCAGCGGGTCACGTGCACAGCACGCCCAGCGGGTCACGTGTGCGGCACGCGACCGCTGGGCGCGTGGTATGCGACCGCTGGAAATAGCATCGGGAAAAAGGGTTTTGCCCCTGTGTTAGGAGTTGAACTCCCAAGGGGGCTTTGGAGTTGAACTCCTAACAGGGATTATGTATAGATTTGGAGTTAAACTCCTAAAAAAAGGTTGATATATGGAGTTAAACTCCAACAGATCTTGAATGGAGTTAAACTCCTAGAAATCTTTGGAACTTCTTTTGAGCCTTGGATCCTCCTGAAATGGGATTTTTGGAGATGGGTATTTTTCCTCTTCCTCTCTGTTGGCTAGATCTCAGGGGGGAAAGGGGAGATGAGACTTAAAATCTCCCCTTTTAGGGATTTGATGGCAGATCTGAGCTCCCCTTCAAGGGTTTTATGGTGAAAACCTATTTATTTTTGAAAAAGGAAGAGTTAAACTCTTGATTTAATTCAAAGAAAAGAAGAAGGTTTAGAACTTTGAGGAAGGAGGAGGAGGTACAAACCCTAGTTTTTTTTAGAGAGAGAAAAAAAGTTCTTATTGATTTTTTCATCATTTTGCCTTTATAGGTAGCCCCTTGGGCTTTACCAAATGGCACTTATGTCACCACCACGCCTTATGTGCTTATCTCTTTTTGCACATAAGCCATGGGGTTTACGAAATTTTGGCTTTTTGCTTATTTTACATACATTTATTTCTATACATATCAAAAAAAGAATTACATTAAACCAATTTATGGCTTCATTCCTTTTGTCATGGGACCAGTCCTTTTGACCTGGGCTTGGGCCCACTTGGCTTGGGGTTGACTTTGATTTTGACTTGGTCAACTGGGGTGTAATTTTTGACCCCAACAAAGTGCCCTCCATCAATACATGCACACCACATATATGGGTCATGTGCATGAAATTGATGGATCTTCTTTTGCGTGGAGGTTGACTTGATTTGGCTCCCGTTTTGACGACTTGAAGGTTGATGTTGCCCTTTCGCGACGTGGACGGTCGGTGCTGCCCTTTTCGTGACGTGGACGGTCGGTGCTGCCATTTTAGCGACTTGGACGGTCGGTGTTGCCCTTTTTGCGACTTGGACGGTCAGTGCTGCCCTTTTGGCGACTTGGATGGTCGGTGCTTGCTCCGCTTCTTGCGGTGTCGGGATTTGATTTGACCTGCTCCGCTTTCTGTGGTGTCGGGATTGAAGTTGACTTGCTCCGTTTTCTACGGTGTCGGGGTTTATTTGTTTGATTTGATTTATTTTAGGAGTTCCTTACACGTCCAGCGGGACTTTTGAGCTTGGAAGCGCTACCGGGTGGGACATTAATTTGATCTGTTTGATTTCTGCCTTATTTGGCGGGACTTTTGAATTTGAGAGGAACTTAGAATTTGTATTTTGTTTGGTATCAGCATTGCTGCACTTGAATAATGTTGGGAGCAACTAATCATTTGTCTCGGAAGGACTTGAGATTTGGTTTTTAGGTCGACATCAGCACCGCTAATACTGAAGCAATGCCAGGAGCGATTCATCATTTGCCGTTGGAAAAACTTGGGATTTGGGTTTTGGGCCGGCATCAGCACCACTAACACTGAAGCGTAATGACAGGAGCGACTCATCATTTGCCGTTGGGAAGACCTGGGATTTGGGTTTTTGGTCGGCATCGGCACCGCTAACACTGAAGCGAAATTCCAGGAGCGACTCATCATTTGCCGTTGCCCGTTGGGGAGCGATGGCTCAGGAGACAGGTTTAGATCCCTATCACCTAAACCTTTTCAATTTTATGAGCCGTAAGGATCTCATAAAAGCATTTTCTCCCTACAAGTCGAGGGGATCTCGCAGGTGTATTTCTCCCTAAGAATTATGGGGATTCCTAAGTATGTTGCTCCTTTGTGAGTCGTAAGGATCTCACGCGGGGATTTTCTCCTCACAAGGTCGAGAGGACTTTGCGAGTGTATTTCATCTCTTTTCACGGTTTGCGCCCTTTCGGGTTTTCACAAACTCGCCGGCAGTCCTGCTGTTTTTACTTACGGAGCCCTTTCGGGTTTTCATCCGTGCCTATTTTGCTTGTGGACATACCGTTTTTTTTAGGCCGGTGGGACTTTAAATGTAATCTTACCGGTAGGACTTTGGGAGAGACAGGGGTCCTTTACGCCCGTGGATTGTATACGGTTTTACAGGATGTATGATCCAGACCGTAGGGACGGTGTGCTCTATTCGTCTGCGACTTGGAGCATTTACGCATAGTATTTCTTGAGATATCGGCCATTGATGGGTGGCATGGGCCTTTCTCCCTAAGCATTTGTCAGCTGGTAGGACCCTCCATCAAACACCTTCTCGATGACGTATGGTCCTTCCCAGTTTGGCTCGAATTTTCCCTTGGCATGTCGATTGGGGATGATCGGTCTTTTGAGGACCAACACCAATTCGCCTTTCTTAAAAGCACGGAAATGAGTCATCTTGTCATAGGCCCGTGACATTTGGGCTCGGTATAGCTCCAAATTTTGTTGTACTGCGAGCCTTTTTTCTTCGAGGGCTTCGAGCCGGAGGAGCACATTTTCCTCCTCCGTCAACTTGTGCTGAACGACCGTTCTTAAGCTTGGAATTTCAACTTCTAAGGGGAGGATCACCTCCACTCCGAAGAGTAATGAGTATGAAGTGGACTGAGTTGGAGTCCGGTGCGTAGTACGATATGTCCACAACGCCTCGTGAAGTTTGAGATTCCAGTCTCTCTTGTTGGCTGAAGCATTTTTCCTCAGGAGCTTGCACAGAGTTTTATTGAAGGCTTCGGCTAGCCCATTAGACCTTGGATTATAGATGGAGGAATATCTCCAGTATATCTTGTGTTGGGTAGCAAACCTTGAGGCTTTGAAACTCTTGAAAGAAGGCCCGTTGTCAGAAATGATTCTTCTTGGTGTACCGAAGCGGTATAGAATATTATGCCGGAAGAATGTCAGAATATCTTCTGTCTTGACTTCTTTTAGCGGGACATTTTCAGCTCATCTGGAGAAATAGTCGGTTGCGACCAATATGAACCGGTGTCCTTTGGATGACGGAGGATCAATTGGGCCAACTATGTCGGTGCCCCAAACTTCGAAAGGCCACGACGCCACCGTAGGATGCAACGGATTGGGATGCTTTTGAATGAAATCACCGTGAATTTTGCAGAGATGGCATTTCTTTCCATGCTCTTCGCAATCCCTTATCATGGTGGGCCAGTAATATCCAAGCCGTTTGATCTGAAGCCTCATTTTAGGGCTGGACCGGTGAGCCCCGCAGACGCCCGAGTGAACTTCTTTCATGACTTTTTGGGCTTCGGACGATAACAGGCACCTGAGCCAGAGTTGGTCATATGATCTGCAGTATAGCGTATTATTTACAAACACGTATCGGAGAGCTCTCTTCTTCAGCTGAATCCTCGTAGAATTTTCTTCGGGCAGCTTGTCGTATCGAAGGTACTCTATGAAGGGTTCTCTCCATTCGGGCTCGTCTTGAATGATCGAAGCCTCTTCGGCAGGATTGTTCTCTTGTTCTATGCTTTCTTCTTCACGCAAAGAGACTGGAGGCAGAATTTGCCGGCTTCTGACTATGATTAGAATTTCATCCATGTCAGGATCAGCTAGCTCTTTAGCTAGGCGAGCGAGTATGTCGGCTTTTCCGTTCAACGCCTTAGGGACTCTCATTAGTTCAATGTGAGTGAACCGTTTCATAAGTTCCACCACTCGGCTTCTATATCGAGCTAACTCGGGTTTGTATATCTTATAGTTGCCGCTTACCTGGTTGACGACAAGCTGGGAGTCACCGTAAACCCGCAGCCGAAGGATTTCCATTTCTATGGCGAGCTCCAGACCAGCTATCAGAGCTTCGTACTCAGCCTCGTTGTTTGTGCGAGGCTCGGTTTGAGTAAAAGAATGTCGTAGGGTTCCCATCGATGGCGTGATGAACACCAATCCTATCCCTTCTTTTATCTGCGGGATGCTTGATTTGCCGGAGCTCCTTGATGAAGCTGCATCGAAGTAGAGCTTCCAACATGGCTCATCATCCTCAAGTTACAGCACTTGTTCGTCGGGTAACTCACAATTGAGCGGTGACCCTTCTGGTATGGGATGAGCAGCAAGGAAATCAGCGAGAACTTGCCCTTTTACTACTTTCTGGGGAGTATAGATTGTGTCAAATTCAACTAGCATGACAGCTCATCTTGCCATTCTACCGGCTAGGCTTGCTTTGGTCATCAAGTGTTTGAGCGGGTCGACCTTGGAGATTAGCATAACCCATTGATCGAGCAGATAATGCCTCAGCTTCTTCACAGCGAATACCAGAGCCAAGCATTTCTTTTCGATTGAGGAATAGTTGTGTTCCGCCCCGACTAGAGTTCGATTGAGGTAGTAGAGGGCATTTTCTTTTCCCTCCTCATTTTTCTGGGCAAGGAGCGCACCGAGTGACTCATCTAGCGCGGCAGTATAGAGAATCAACGGTTTATTTAGAATAAGGGCAGCAAACACTGGAGGGTGCAATAGGTACTGTTTGATGCTTTCGAACACTTCTTGACATTCAGCATCCCAGACAAAAGGAGCTCCTTTCTTCATGAGCTTTGAGAAGGGTCTACATTTCCCCGATAAATTTAAGATAAACCTTCGTATATAAGCAAGCTTGCCTTGAAAAGATCTTAGCTGCGTCAGACTCTTTAGAGGGGGCATCTCCATGATGGCCTTTATCTTGGATGGGTCAACTTCGATCCCTCGATGTCAGACTATAAAGCCCAGGAATTTTCCCGATGACACGCTAAAAGCGCACTTCAGAGGATTCATCTTCATATCGTATTCCCCCAGTCTAATGAGAACGGTCATAAGATCTTGGATGTGATCGGCCTTAGCTTTAGTCTTGACGACCAGATCATCAACATAGCATTCGACGACTTTATGGATTAGGTCATCAAAGATATTGGTCATTGCCCTTTGATATATAGCACCTGCGTTCTTCAGTCCGAACGGTATCACTTTGTAACAGTATATACCGATCAAGGTTCGAAATGTTGTATGCTTCTCATCCTCAAGCGACATTTTTATCTGATTGTATACAGAAGAACCGTCTATGAAGGTGAACAGCTCGTAATTTGAGGTGTCATCGACCATCATTTCATGACCGGAAGCGGGAAATCATCTTTAGGGCATGCCTTGTTAAGGTCCCTGAAATCGACACAAACCTGGATCTGCCCATTTTTCTTCTTTACTGGGACAATGCATGCGATCCAGTCTGCGTACTTCTCTTCCTTGATGAAGCCAGCATCGATAAGTTTCTTAGTTTCCTCGATGACCTTTTCTGCCAGCTCCCTTCTCATTCTTCGAGGATCTTGTTTGACAGGCTTGGCATCAAGAGATATAGCCAGTTTATGCACGGCCACTTCATGGGATAGGCCAGGCATTTTTTGTACGTCCACGCGAAGCAGTCGGCGAACTCATGCAGCAGGGAGATTATCTGCTCTTTCATTTCCTCTGACAAGAGTGAGCTGATGTAGGTCGGCCTTGGGTTATCGGGAGTTCCCAAATCAACCTCGGTTAGCTCGTCGAAGGTTGCTTGTTCGCCATCTTCGATCTCTTGAGGGGCCTCTTCTGACTCGACTAGCTCGTCTTCATCATTTGACTCTTCGCTGGCTTCACCAATATGAATCATGTAACATGCCTTGATGTCAGGTTGAATGAAACCCATGCCCCGTCTATCTGGGATTCGTCCATCGATGAGTGCTCGGACCTGAGGCGGGTGCCACAGCCCCTCATAAAACTTCACTTCGGAGTACGTTTGATATAACCGACATCCACACTTTTTAAAATATTCCCGCATCTCGGGCGCATAATATATGGTGTTTAGGACGGCTCTTATACCTCTTTCATAGGGAAGGCACGTGACAGACAAATCGTCCGGGTGTACGACAGGATTTGACCCATAAAACAGGATGCCCTTCTGCCCACTCTTTCCCGGAAACATAGAAGGTTTTCAGCTGGTCCACGGTGGAGACTGACAATGCATCGAGCTCTTTGCACATCTGCTCCGGCATCCTTGTGACGGCTAGAGACCCTTCTATAATTTCGAAGGTCTCTCGTAGTTTTGCACGTTGCGTGGGGGCCAAGTCTACACAGTTGTTGCAAGGCGGGTCCTCTTCCTCCGACTCTTCAGTGTCCCTGCCTAAACGAGGGCGGATTTTGCTATCGGATGGGCCTTCAGTATCAGATTCGTCTGTATCACTACCGAAATGAGGGCGAGTTTTACGGAGGGACGGACTTCCAGCGTCGGACTCATCAGTGTCACTGCTGAAACGCGGACGCACTTGGGGGTTTTTGCTTTTGAAAGTGATAGTCGGCTCAGATTTGCCTTTGAGTTTCGGGGTCGCTCTGTCCTCGGTCAGTTGTGGCTTAACATTTTGGGGGTTCACAAAGTATCGAGAATCTTCATATCGGACTTCATGCACACTGAACGGCTGGATGTCTCCGTCAATGCGTCTTTCTTCGCCAGTTTTAGTATACTTCATGCATTGATGGAGAGTTGACGGAACAATACCGTAATCGTGGAGCCACGGCCGCCCCAAGAGAATTTTATAAGACATGTCAGCGTGGATCACGTATATCAGCTTCAGTTTGCAAATCCCCAAATTTTATTGGCAGAGCAATAGACCCCAGAACTTGCTGGCAATTTTGATTGAAGTCTTGAACGACAATCCTTTCCCTTGACAGGTGTCGGACGTCCATTGACAAACTCTTCAGAGTCCGCAAGTTCATGATTTTCACTGAGGATCCCGGATCAATCAATATGCGATTAATCCGATCTCCGTCGCTGTAAAGCAGCCGATTATGCTCAGTCGTTCCCAGTAGCAAGTCTTCGTCCTTAAACATGGCTGCGGCGGCATGCAGAGCGTACTGGGCTTCTTTCATATTAATTTCCGCAAAGCGAGCCTGATACCGCTCAGGGTTTTGTAAAGCGTGAATGAGAACATCTCTAAGCTCTTTAAATAAGACCAAGGTATCGTAGATGCTCAGGAAAGACAGAAGATTCCGGAGATGAGCCAAGACATTGTAGTCCACTGAGGAAGGACTTGAGTTTTCATTAGCCGGTTATCTGCCATCTTCCTCATTAGCAACATGTTTTTTCCTTTAGGGGCATTGCTCTGATTTGGCGGCAGAGCCCTGCCGCTTCTGAGCTGGATTTGGTTGGCCTTTGTGGCGAGCTCCTTGTCCTCTTCGGGAAAACAGAGCTCCTCCTCAGAGTCGCTGCCAAGATGGATGGCGTAGCAGGTCACTATAGGAATCTCTTCATTAGAGTCTTCTTCTAACTCCTCCAGAATTTCAGCCGCTTCTACAGGGAGGAACTCCTTCAATTGAATCAGAGTTCTTTCCTTCTTTTCATAGTTTTCGAGGGAATCGATATATTTTTGAATGGTCGATCTTCCTGCAGACTCTTTTTCGCGTCGAGCTGCGCTTTTCTTATTCTTGAGCTTTTTGGATTTTGAGCCTGATAGAGCCGAATTGGCAGCTGGAATGGTAGGCTTTTTCTGCCCTTCCCATTCCGTTCTGGGCTCTTTCCAAAGTAGCTTTAGCATCTTCTTCTTCTTATTAGATATGTGCGTACTCCACGGAGACTGCGGTGAGTCAGTTTCATTTCTCAGGGCAGTGGGTTCAGCTGTCTTCTCCCAGAAGGCTTCAGCTTCTGTCTGTATAAAGTTAGTGGTTGCAACTTGATTGTTCACCAACACACTCTTAGACAGCTCGATCTCTCCAGTCTTGTACTGCTTCTCGACCCAGTCTTTGAAGATATAGCAATTCTCGATCACATGGCTCATTACTCGGTGGTACGGGCAATATAGAGGATTGTCGGTCATTTTTGCTTCGTGCGGTCTTTTCGACTCCGGCAATTGTAGACCGTTGTTCATGGAATCTTTGAATATCTTGCGGACCTTGTCCCTTTTTAAAGAATAAACCTTGTTCTTTTTCTCCTCTAGGGAAGGCCCTTCTCCTCCCAGCACTGGCTTTCGAGGCCGGTTGGTTTTGGTTTCGCCTGCTTTTCGCTTGTATTCATTGTCGGACGAATCGAAGACATTGGTACTGCTGGAATTCTCGCTTCTACGGTTGTCGTCCCTATTGCTTTTCCAAGTCTTGTTTCTCGGACAGTCTGGGGTAGACTCTTGCTTCGAGCGTTCCAGCATTTGAACTTTCTTGGTTAGCTCCTGAAACGTCTTGAGGCCTGTTGTACACAAGAATGGGACCATCCAATTGCTGAGGTTCCCAATGAGAAGGCCGGCGGACTGGTCCTGCTCCAGCAGCGGTTCTCACTTGATCGTGAGATTACGCCATCGGGCGATAAAATCGGTGTTGCTTTCATTCTTCCCCGGCTTGGTCCTTACAAGGTCAACAATGGAGATTTTATCACTGACACTCATGAATCTTTGCCGAAACAGAGACTCCATTTAGGCGAAAGTAGTGACAGACCCATCTGGTATAATCGCATACCAGTCGAAAGCGACACCGGTCAGACTGTTGACAAACTGACGAAGAAGGAGTGCATCATTGCCCCCTGTATTTCCGCACGACGCTTTAAAATGGGCGACGTGTTGATTTGCGTTTCCCGTCCCGTCAAATCTTCCGAACTTAGGAATGACGTAGCCACTCGGGAACTCGATCAGATCGTACTGTGCGGGATATGGCCACCCACTACTGCCAATTTCTTTCTGAGCTTCGGTTTCGGCCACCAATGTTTTAACCTTGCTGATGACCAAATCCATTATCCGATCTTGTGTTAACGGGATAGTGCTATCTGGGGCCAAGGCGTCCCCAGAAGCGAAATGTGGCCGGCTTTCGTGCGGCTCGGCCAATCTTGGACACAAAGGGACAGGCATCGGCTGCTTTGGGTTGTCATCACCCGGCTCATGACTAGAGACTTGTGCTTAATTGGAAGGCGCTCGAGCAATTTGAGCCGTAAGCTGCATCACAACGTTCGTTAGGTCGTCAATTTTCGAATAGAGCTTGACAATCTCTTTATCTTTGCTCCTGAGTTGTTTTCGAAGCTCTTGCTCCGCGGTCCTGGTGCGGAAAGTCGGCCCTTCCTCGTTGTTTGAGCTTGACTCCATATGGACTGAGGGGTCTTTCTGTCTATCGGCCTCATCGAGAGGATTTTCATCATCCAGCGGATGCGGCTGATCTTGGGAAGCGGCAACCACATTCAAGCCAGATTGGGCTTGAGATGTGGTGGCCCCATCATTGCTTTTGCTGCGGAGGTTGTCGCTGGGGCGCGTGCCCGCCATATAGACAGTGTGGATAACATATCCGGCCGTCCTTTCATTATTGCTAGCTGATTTTGTGGACCACCGTCTTGGCCCTTCTGTTTTGGTAACGGATAATTGATTAAAGATGGCTGGCTTGACCGACTTCTTGAGTAGTGCCGGTGCTTCTTTTTTGTATTTGCCCCGCTGCTTTCGCGCGGCACAGAGCGCCTGATAGACTCTTGAAGAGACAGTATCATGCTTTCTCTGTTGGGGCTGCGACACGTCTCTTTGTAGCATCGTTCGGACTGCTGTCTCCTTGATTCTAGCGGTTATGGCGTTTTTCTGAATCCATTTCAGGGGTTCGAAAGAATTGCTGACTTTTACGGCCAACTTAGCTGTCGTCGCGGGGTGACCCTGCTCTTAGAACCTCATAAGATTCCACTTGGCCGAAATCCTGGCCTTTTTGTTAGGTTGATACCTGAGCCGCTTCTTTCTTAACCTTTCTGTTTTGAGCACTTGGCAGACTTCGGCCCTTCGGGATGATGTCGTAGACCGACTAACAGAGAGTCCAGAGAATATGCCTGCTCGCTCGATCGTCAAAGGCAACATCTGAGCTTGCTGGAGCTGCTTTGTAGCCCCATTGGTGATTGCATTTGGGGTGGGATTCCCGGATATGTATATGTATGCCCTAGAGGCCATTATTTGATAGTGGATTCTTGGATATGTATATATATACATAGGACTTTCTCGCTCGACATGATAGTATGCTATCTGGTTACTCTTTATCTTAACTTGTTCACTTGATTGTGTATACTATTCATTTGATACATGTTGATAAAGCCCTTAGGATATCCGCTTGACTACCATGATTATGGTGCAGATCATACTAGTAGGGCATGAGTGGTCTATAAGCGTATCCTTAAATGTTCCTAGTCGTGGGTGTATCGAGACGGGGTATCGATATTCCAGAGTAGACTAGCGTATACGTTTCTTGACCCATTTGATGGGCGATGGATGATCCCATATCCATTGGTGTTTGACATCAAAGATTGTATACGGGTGCTCAGTGGAGACTGGGTACACTGAACGGACTCGCCGAGAACTCATATATGGTATTATATCTATCGTCGGATAGCAGTTCTGAGGTGACACTTATACAGGTTAGTCTGTACACTCGAGATCGTCATAGAGTCTTGTGTGTTCTCCCACCGTGCTTTGATTTCCATCCTACCACGGCTCTACTGAGTCGTGCAAATAGATGGTTTTTGGGTACAGTCCCGAGACAAATAGAGGCAATGAGCGATAGGAGGGGTTTCGTCTCTCCCAGTATTGGGGGTTGATGTTGTGCTATGCGCGACTGGCTATAACTGAAAGTTTCTGGCCAGGGCTGATGAGATTTACTGATAAGTGTTATCTGTAGTTTCTCGATCTGTTATAGGCCACACATCGGCATTACTTATTGAGTTATTGGGGTTGACGATACCATCCCTAAACTCGATATGCAACATATCTGAAGAAAAGATCGGACTGTACGGTAAGTATTTCTGGTTGGTTCTACGGGAGTTGGGACATGTTCGTTTGTTGATCTTCTATTCGCTCAATACCTAGGAACCGTTACGTGCAGCTAGTACCGCTGACGGTTTGTGGGTATCTGATATGATCACTACCTACTGCTAGCGTATTGACGAGTCTTAGAGTCCCACAAAAGGATTTCTGAGCTCAGGCGAAACGAAGTGAGGCACATATGGTGATATGTACGGGAGCTTGATTAAATGCGAGTATATGATACCGTATTTTAATCTGGCGTTTTCTATTGTTCGAGTCGTATGTGATATGACCGGATTATTAAATCAAGTGTTGATTTAATATAAAATGACCATTAGCTCATTATTGATTCCTTTCTTTATTTGTATGCATGTATGTATGTATGCTTATATGGATATATACACACACAAACATGTATGCATGTATCGTGGTTGATGATATATTGGAAATGGCTATGCTAGACTCACATGAAAACATTTATGGTATTTTATTGTTTTTGAGTTAATGGAAATTAAATAATAAATCCATGGTTGATATTTATCTTCTACACACTTCTTCAAAATATCCAAGTAACCATGGTTTATTTTCTAATCCTCCACTAACCCACTCACTAAAATATCTAGATATTTTCCATGCTCATTAAGTGAGAGTGTGACTCTCTCTCTCATTATTCTTATGCTTATCTTTTCATTAACTCAAGCTAAGCCATTTACATCTCCTTCTTCCTCCAAGCTCTCTACCATTTTCTAGTGAGTAAAGAGAAAGAAAAAGAAAGGTTTTTTAGTGAGATATATACCCGCTTCATCAATCTATACTAGTCTAGCCCACTTGTATAGGTTGTTTGCATCACTTCCACTTAGGTTAAGTGAAGTAAGGAGCTTGAGTGAAAGGAACTACGTGGTGGATCATCGTGGATTTCAAAGGCTTCAGGCGGACGCGTTCAAGTTTCGAGTGGAACCAAGGAGTCAAGGACATCTACACGGAGCTAAAGACAAGGAGGAGAGGTCTATAAAGATTGTATTTCTTTTCTCTTAGTGTTAGACACTTACTTGTTAGTTATACGCCTAATTCTCTAGTTCGATTCTAGGTTCGAGTTGATTAGCACTCTAGATTTTTTAAGTGCATATATATTATCTTTTCACATCACACGTAAGGAACTCTGATATACAAAATATGCCAAAGCTCCATTAAGGGTGATAGAGTGTAATTTAGCCAAAAATCTACCTTATAAGACGAAAATGAAACGCATGGCATGGAATCATAAAATCTAAATTAGTAACAGTGTCACGTGTTGTAATAAATAGAAACTTAAAGACTAAAAGTATTTTAAGCTGATGTTTGGGGCAGCCCAACCCAAATTCAAAACCCAACCCATTTTCAAGGTGGCAACTTTACCAACTACAAAAGCTGCCAAATTTCCGATTTGCTGCGATTGGGGCAAGAGAAGAGGTCGACGTAAAGATGATCGGCGCTGCGGCGACGGCGGTGAGTGTAGGGACGCTGATCCCGTTCCCATTCTATTACCTATTATGGAATTATCCGCAGAAATGGGTGGATTTATGCGGGAAAGGAGTAAACCCTAGCCATCGAATGGCGCAGGTCTCGCACGTGCTCAAGGCCATTCAGTTCATCTCTCTCTTCTCTGTTGCTAGCTTCTGTTGGCCGCCATGGTACTCGTACCTCCTCTTTCTCTTTGGCCAGTTCCTCAACTCCAGGTACATTTTTTCTTTTTCTGTATTTTTTGGGGGATTTGTAATCAAAGATCGTTGATGGGTTTGCTGGAATTTTCGTTAAAAGAGTGAACTTGATCGATTTGGTCAACAGAAAACAAAGAGTGAACTTGATTGGAGAAATAAACATCATGCCTTTTGGAGAAATTTGTTACCATTTTTATTTCTTCTTGTCTCTGTACACAAGGTAAGGCAATGGGGAATAGATTTGAATGTAATGTCGCAGCATTTATAGGAAAAGCTACCGTAATTTGAAATATATTTGGGTGTACTTGTCTTAAAAAATTTAAGAAATCTGCTTATCCCATGGAGAGTAACAAGGTGTCACAAATGATGTAAAGTAAAAGGAGAGAAGAAAAAGAATAATAGAATGAGGAGATGATGACAAGGCTTGTTACCTTTTTCGATACCAAAACCTTCTTTAGAACAGCCGCAATAAAGGCTTTGGTAGTGTCGTCTCATCATACCCGACAACACCGTTTGACGTTCCGGCATTAGCTAAATAATCGGCTCTGGCATTTCCTTAATGAAATAAATAGACTTGCTGGGGATTGTGATCGTATTTCCTATAAACTTTGAGGCAGCTATGGTTCTGGCTCCTATATTACTTTGCCGTTGTTCAGGCTAATATTGTTTGTTTCGGGCTATCTTGGACTGCTTTGGTGAATTGTTAGCATCCTTGTATAAATTCATAGGTTCATTTTGAATCAATTATATAATTAGATGGGTGCAATCGCTTTTCCAATTCTTTTAGCTTTGTGATAGGCATCATCACCTTGTCTTGAGTAGAAGCATGCTGTAAACTATCAGTGTAACAAGCCAACTACTCTCGCTTCATCTCCGTACTTAGAGAACTCCTGAGTATAGCTCTATTGGATCAATCTGTTAACTATTTGTACCAGTTGGCATATGGATCATGTCGACAAATCTATTCTGTCCATATAGTTTCAGAATTCAACGCATGGCTCAATGATGCAAAATCTAGGATGAATAAATCGGTTTAATTTTTTTAATGACTTCTGGGGCAGTTATAATTACACAACGGAAGTTGTTGAAAGTTGAGATCTAGGTGTTATCCCTAGGCTAATGCCTTAAACAGCTCTGATACCAAATCTAATGCACGCTAGACACTGATGTGCGATTCTATATAAGAGAAATCAAGAAAATACGATGAAACAAAAATAAAATGAAAACTTGTCCAGTTTAAACTGAAATCAGGAATAACTAGTTAGAGAAACTTGTTAAATGAAAAGAAAACATATTATTATGTCTTAATTTTGTAAATTTTTCACTCCCACATGAATAATGTTTGCCTGTGACAGTACTAAAGCAGAAGAAAAGGCCAAGACTTACATTATCACGGTGTTGTCTCGGTTCTCTTATAGTGAACAGGCAAAGCTTTGCTTCACACTTATTCTCATTTCTCAACTCCAATAGCTTGATTTTATCAAAATTCGGGGTACATCAATTGCTTGGTGAGTCTGGTACATTTGATCAGATTTTCTACATTTGAAGCTGACATTTTGTAACCCCTAAAATTAGTACGCCCTTCATCAGATTATAATTGTTTGTCTTGGTTGATCTTCCATTGGCGCATGGACTCTTTTGAGTTTCAGAATGCAAGGGTGCAAAATATAAAGATGGATGCGCTTGTCTTATCTGTTTCTCTCTTTAAGTTCTGTAGTACTATGCCATGAAAGTAAGATTTTGGGTCACGGCTAAAGGCCTAAACATGGCCTCTAATACCAAGCCTAATTCACCCTAGACATGCAAGATCAACAAAGGCGCAATGGGCAGTAAAGAAAAGCTTGTCAAATGAAGAAAAAGAAATTTGTGGCTGATTTTATTGAATTTTTTCCTCCTGCATGTATAGCACTTATCCTGTTACATGATAACTTAAAAGCTTTACTTTAGCATTATTCTCATTTTCCCAACTCAAATTGTTGGCTTTATTAAATTTCAGGGTATATCAATTGCTAGGTGAGACTGGTACATACTATGGAGTTCGATTTGGGAAGAATATCCCATGGGTGACGGAATTTCCGTTCGGGTACATAAGAGACCCGCAATATGTTGGGAGCATACTGAGCCTTTTGGCGTGTTTATCTTGGATTCCTTTCCAATATGTTCTCTTGTGGATCCTCGGCTATTTGTTCATGATGAGGGTGGAATCTTTCGAGGATCCAGCGACTCGCGCTAAGCCTCTCTCTTGAGTTCTAACTGAATGCAATTAAAACACCAATGATATTACTTCTGGTGACAAGGCGGGTGAATAGTTTCAGAAATATTGCGTTTTATTTGTTGATTCATTCCTTCTTGGTGAGGACATTGAGATTTTTGTCGGTATTTATTTTTCTTGTGGAATTATTTGAATGGCTTGATTTCGTTTGAGGATCATAAATAACAATTCAACTCATAATCTATCGCTATATCAAGTTTGTTCCCCTTGTTTTGGAATTCTGATTATTCATAATGATCCTATAATTCAAGTAATTCAGTGTTGAAATCTTGATTAGTGTTCTTTTTTCCTGTATTTTTTAGTTTGGGACCATGAAATGTAATTGTCATTAATGGTTATTCAACTCCTCGTTTTCTTTTTAACCTTTCCAAGATTCATTCATGTTATTCCCTTTTGAGAGAATTGAAGGATCCTATTGGAGAAAAGAGTATAAATGTTGTTGTTTTTGTATATATTGAATTATCAAATTTGAAATCATATTGAAGAGAAGGGTATATATGTTGTTTCTGTATATATTGAATTATCAATTTTGTCATCATCTTTAAGCCTCGTGAAACAATGCAGAATGCTTAGCTATTTGTATTTTTTTCCCTCCCAAAAAACCTTTAATGAAACATGGTGAATATTTCTATGTTATTTTAAAAACATTGGAATAAATCTATTCCGGGATATTATTTCAATAAAGCTTTCACAATTATAGTTGAAAATTTATAAAAAAGCTAACATGCGTAGATTTTACACCATATCTCGTGAATTAACAAAGTACTTAATTAATGTCGCGCATTTTTTTCAATATGCTTAAGAAAATATCCATTAATTTGAGCAGTACGTTGTCCAGATAAATTCAGATCACACGTTAAAAAAAGGTGGAACAATATGAAAATTAGAAAACAAAAAATGCAACAGCTGAATATTGATCCCCTATTGGAAAGCATTTGACAACTTGAAGGGAATAATTCATTGCTAAAGATATCTCATCATCACAAATTCCCACTTTATTCATGCATGGCATTAGATTCATTGCTGCCATAGATATTTCTAGTTGCATTATGCCGAAATAGTATTTTTCTTATAAAACAGTCGATGCAACAGTTTGAGAAACACAGAAAAAGATCTAAGACGAGTTGCTTAGAACCCATTCCACCAACGTCGATACACCGAACCCTGTAGCTGAGCGCTTCTTCTCATTCCAAACTGGGCCTGCCATGTCTATGTGCAGCCACTGGACCTTCTCGTCAACAAACTGTACACAAAGAGCATTCACTTAATTTCATTAGTATGTCGATATTCCTACATTATAAGATTTTGGTCGCACATCAAAGGTACAATGAACGAAATTTTCTATGAACATTATTATTGATAAATACAAAAGGAAAAAGAAAAATTGGGGTAAAAAATCTCACATTAGATAGCATAAAGTATAAACAATGTTACTGCATATTTAATGTCTTGAAAGAGGTCATAAGCTAACACTTTGATGCTTAAAGATTTCGAAAGCATGCACAAAAAAATATAGTAATATAAGAAATGATAAATGCTTTTAACTAGGCTCTAAGTCTGAGTACTCTCCTCACCCCCCAAAAAAGAAAACCTCGCAAAGTTGAGTGGATATTGGGATTTTAGCTGTACCTGTTTTAGGAAAAGTGCAGCTGTGATAGAACCACCCTGTCGGCCTCCAGTATTCACCATATCAGCTACGCCGGATTTCATAGACTCCCAGTAGCTATCCTCTAATGGCATCCTCCAAAACTTCTCACCTGAGATTTCAGAAGCCGCGACAACTTCCTTTGCCAGGTCATCACTGGGTGTGAATATCCCTGTTGAAGTAAAATTAAATCTTTAGGCATTAGAACAAACTATTTTTTATTTGTGATTTGAATTCAAAACAAATAAAATCTGCTACAACGAAAGAGAGGATGGCCATGAAGAACATTTTTTTTATACCTGCAATGCTCGGCCCTAAGGCAACTACACAAGCGCCGGTTAATGTTGCCAGATCAATCACCTGTGTTTAGATAATGGTACTGATAATGAATACTTGCTAGCACATAAAGCGTCAATAAAGTCTTGCAACTATTTCGCTTGCAAGAACCATGATTAATGCTATCATACATAGAAAAATAACTATTAACGAGTAAAATGTTCCTTAAGAATAGATGAAAACCAACACAAGACAGTATTGTAAGAGCTATTGGTACCTTTTGAACACCTTGGTTACAAGCGTATACCAAAGCATCCGCAAGTGTAAGCCTTCCCTCAGCATCGGTATTATTCACCTATAATGGTAAACAGCATTGAAAAGAGCCTTGATGAGAAATTCTTCATTTTAATGAAAAAAGGAAAAGGTTGTTCAAGACTAATATCTGCTTACTACGTTTACATTATAGCTAAAGTGCAAGTATATGCTCCAAGGTGCATTCAACATAAAATATATTAATTACAGGCTTATAGCTAGGATTCCAGTAAGTGCACGATTTTGCACCATTATCTGTACACAAGAAATACAGACAGGATAATAAAATACGATGGTATTAATTTGATCATCCGTGTGACTCATTTGGTTTAGTTGAGGAAGGAGCTGGTAAGAGGAGAATATTCGCAATAGGGAATTATATAAAAGATAGGCTCTTGCCTCCCTACCATGATTGGTTAATGACCGATTTTCTCGCGCATACCCATGGACGGGACAGAATGAATGTGCTGCAGGAAAAAAGAGTAAGGTGGCAATCTTGGCTAATGAATGCATGAAAGTAAAGTCGATGTTTTACAAAGATTGACATAGGCAATAAGGATAACTGATTTGCTTAAACCAGTGGTATACATTTCAAACTAGGGTTTACATATTCTCATTTTGCAACGGTCTGGGAAGCTAGTGGTATTCACTGCTACCAATTTTTTAATGTGATAAGCTTAATAATTTTGGAGCATTCAGTTAGAGAAATTTAAAATGTGACAAAAATTCCATTCAAGCATCCAAAATCTTTTCTGATGGTTTATAAAGTAGGGAATTTCTGTCAAGAAAAAGAACTAATGTAAATGTAGGACATCATCAGACAAGTACAAGCAATGATAACCATAGGAAACTATCCAAGTACATGGGAGGGAAAAACAAGTGAAAACACTAATAGAAGTCATAAATTTGATAAGCATACCTCAATTGTCTTTCCGTTAGATGCCGTGACTATGTCACCAGGTCTCATGCCCGTGCCACTTATCATATTTTCACAGGCCGCGACAATAAAATGAACCTAGAAATGTAAAAATCGCATTCAGGAAATCCGTTCTTGGCGTTTAGAATTTAAATATATAGGAAGAAACAACATACCTCTACCCCAGGAGGCTTAATTTGACCGATGGCTTTTGCTGCACCAAAAACTGCTGCAGAACCTCCCATATCAAATTTCATTAGCTCAATTGAACAGCCTGGTCCGGTCTTTATGTTGTAACCGCCACTGCAAGGTAAAAAACAGTACCAAGTAAACTTTAGCATATACCCTCAATCTTACATCAAGATAGTAGCAGAGCCCCCCATTTTCAAATCCAGCTGAATGAGCAATATTTTATAAAAATGAAGACTAAACTTATGTTGCAAGTTATAGCCCACAGAAAAAGTGCTCATTCTGTGGAGACATGTCACTGTTAAAAATATCTCTTCTCTCTCAACCCTCACAATAACCTCGAAGTTTTGGTTCAACAGCAGGATCTTTGAGAGTATCAAATATACTATTTACAGATCTTGGTCAAGTTCATCTGTGAAAAGAGAGCCAGCCCAAATTACTTATTAACCATGATATATAATCAAAAGTCTCAACATGTAAAGTTCCTTGATTTTTCTATAGGAGGAGATTTGAAGTATATAATATGTTGTGGTACCTGTCAAATGTGAGCCCTTTCCCAACTAGCGCCAACTTTGTTTTCACATCTCCACTTGGGGGTTTATAACATAAATGAATGAAATGAGGATGATTTGACGATGCAGCAGCAACACCAAGATATGAACCCATCTTCAATTCAGCACACTGATTTGCATCTAATATTTTAGCAGTAAGAACGTCACTGTACAAAGAAGCAACTTTTGAAGCCTCTTCTGCCAGTACACCTATCACAAAAATAATATAAGGATAAAATTAATTACCTGTAAAATGAAGAATGTCTCTAAAGTCCTGCTCACGATTCTACTTCACAAATCATACATAAAGTAGAAGTCAAAACAAGTGGAACTTTATTACTAACCAGGGGTAAGCACATTCGCTGGAGCATTTACAAGCTCCTTTCCAAAAATTACCCCCGAACAAACATCGCTTGCGTACTTGAGTTTCTTGTCCAATTGTGGTCCAGAACCCAGACCAATAATATCCACAGACTTGAGCAGTGACTGTTTCGACTCTGATTTAAACCTGATGTCTTCATGAACTCCTAGCACAGCTCCTGTACAGAAGGGGGAAAAGTGAAGGCTGCTTCAAAACCTCTATATAAGTAGTGTCGGTCCTTCTGAATAGTAATTCTTGTTGGCTACAAAAATATGTAACAGGCACAAACTTAGGGTAAGCAATCTTTTGGCTATAAAATGATTTTTCGATCAGAAGGAAAATTGAGGAGACGGCATATTTATAACCCTGTTTTGTATGAACGTGACCGGAGAGTAAAGTATGGGTTTAAATAAAAATTGGATTTTTTTTTTGAGAGTTTGTAGAACGATTACTGCTTACACACAGTGTGCTTGTGTGCATGCTGACTTGTGTATTGTTATACCATATATATGGAAAGATGCAAAACCGAGATTTATATGTTAGGCCAAGTGAAAGCATCAAATAAATAGGTGAGCAACAATGTCAACAAATGATAGTATGGCAACAGCTGAAATAACTGAGCAAGAATCTACAGTTTGGGGTATGAATGAATACACGTAATCTGGTTCAAATCATAATTAAATTTCATTTTTGTGATAAATATGGATATTCATATTGATCCATATCCAGATCATCTTTTGCTACATATGGATGTGAATTCAATAGCTTAACGGTATCCAATCCGTATCCAAGAGAAGAAAACTAATAAATATACAGCTATAGTAGCAACCTATGTCTGCTTCATTTACTTGGTGATTTACTTAAGATTCAGAAATAGTACAGAAATTGTTTGTAAATTAATAAATATAGTACTATAGTAGCAACCTAAGTCTCAGATACGGTATCCATATCCGTATCCGAGAGAAGAAAACTAATACTGAATAGTATGGAAATTGATGATAATTAATATAAATTGTTATGATGGTGAAATGCAAAATACCCCTTTATTTCAATGTACTTGAGCTTTTGGCCATCTTCTTGTATTTCAAATTATTGGTTTTTGTAAGGATCAAAATGAATATGAGAATCTATTCCCCAATCCCAATACGGGGATAACATAGAATGTTATATTTCAATCATTTTCAAATGAAGTGGAGTAACACTTCGTTTACATTAATTTGCAATATGTCAAAAGGACAAGCGATTCAAAACGGAGAGAGAGTATATAAGTTCATAAGTTCGAGTGAGACAAAACTTGCCTGATGCAATTGCCGAAGCAGCTTTAAGCTTGGACTCTTCTGAAATCTCCTCGGAAGATGCAAGAATAATAGCAACACTGCTAGCTTGAGCGGCTTTTGCAGCTGCAGCAACAGCCTCTCCGATGCCTCGATAGGAAGCTGATGTGGCGGATTTTATACATTGGCCAATCCCAACTAATCCCAATCTTCTATAACCAAAACCAGGAAGCCTTAGAACAGTTGATTGCCCAGCTTTTCCACTGAAATCCTCCTCTGATGTAGTTTCCGCCAAAAGGCCACCGAGTTTCTCGTCTAGCTTTTTCAAGATCGGGTTCTCAAACTTGGAATCTGAGCCTTTTGACATGTCTTTCTCCGACACGGCGATCGCGAGTATGTCGCCCTTCCATTCTGCAAAATCCAACTCCTTTGCAGAGAACACGATCTGCGGTGCAGGGTTATATGAAGAATGAAATTACTTGTGCTAAAGACGAAATTTTTAACTTGCAAAATCATCTGCATTTGTTAGCTTCTATCAAATTGCATCATTTGATGATGGGAGGCTAGTCTAATTGAAAAGTTTGCATGATAAGCTTCTAATGAACTAAATCCAAGGGTTTGAGGGGTTATGAGTGCTGAATTTATAGATCAGGGGTGCTGCAGATAATTAACTGTTATGGTTATAGCCATCTAAACCTAGCTACAATCCTAAATAACAACTAATTGCAAGAAATTAGATGCAAAGTTAAAGCTAAAGCTAACCTCATTAAAGGAAATGAACTAATGAAGAACAACTAGAACTAAGAATAAGAAAACATATCATTTTTCAAGCTTAGCTCAATTCATTCTCTGTTTGGAATATATAGAGAGAAGGGGAAAGTGGATAATTGCAACTTGGACCTTCAGTATAGTCATTTTGCAAATAAGCCCTGGGGCCACTTTATCTGTATCATGGTTTCAAGAATACATTGTCAAGCTACCTTAAATTTTGCGAGACCCCGTTGTTACGGAACCATGGTTTGCATACAATTTTTTAAAAATGATGAATGAAATTGAGGTTTCAGAAGCCTTGTTGCCTTTAATTGCATTGTAATCCCTTGTAACTTACCAGTTAGTTGTGCTCTTTTTCCAGAGAAAATGAAAACTAAAATTGTGTGTGTGTGTGTGTGTGTGTGTGAGAGAGAGAGAGAGAGAGAGAGATTGAAACCCTAATTCAGAGTATCAATAACCCTGAATTTAATGAACATAACGTTACAAGTTTAATTAGTTTAGGGACTAGATTGTAATATGTTGGTGCTGTAGGAGCTATTTTGTAAAATGCTCTAATCCAATCCCTATAAGAAACGAGCAGTAAGAGAGTAAAGAGTTGAGCTGAATTTTGAGATTAATTCTCTTCATCTCCATTTGTAAAAGAGTTTTGAGTTCTCTCTAAAACCCAACCCTATCAATAAAACAATTCCAAATTTCCCAATTCCTTGTCCTTCTTATAATTCTTTTGTAATGGAGAATGGTTATTGGGAAAAGATGAGAGAATCGCACCCCCATCTCGACTATTCAAAGATGCGAGCCTCATCGATGAGGTCATTAGAAGATCCGGGTGTAACACATAATCAATTTCCCTAAAAAGAATATCTTTTTAGAGAAGTATACACAAACTTGCAACCGAATATTTAGAACGATATCTAAAACTCATCCCTAGTGTACAACAAAGATCGCGGCTTTGATAGGAAAAAACCCAAAAGGATAACGAAAAATCAAAGAACTACCCACTATCGAAAAAATAACCAAAAGCAAAGTAAAATCTCTAGACCCATCTGCTAAAACGACCAAAGATCACATCTTTATATCAGAAACTCAAACTAGCACTTTAACCCACCAAAAAATTATCCAAAATTCACAAAAAAAAAAGGAAGAAAAATACAGTGAGCTGTTCTTTGCGGCATATCATCAAACACAGAGAGAACGAATTAAAACCTGAGGAGCTTCGATGGGGGAGGGCTTGGTGAGGCCCAGAGTTGCCATTTGTTGATGTTGGCGATGATGATGATGATGCGGAGACTGCAGCAAAAGCGCAGACGGCCATCTCTGGCTCGCAGTGGGCCTTTATTTATAGAATAAAGAACGCGGCTTTGGCTTTGGCTTTGGGGATCTTCGCATCCAACGGTCTAGATTTCGCCAGCAAATTTCCTTTTTCTGTTTTACTATATGGTTTATTGATAACTTATTCGGTAGTGTATGCCTACAGAAATCATTGGATAATTCAACTTTAAAATATCTACCTAGATATCAAGCTTTTTAAGGGGCTGTTTGGTTGCAGGATTATGGAATTTGGATTCCAAAAATAGTACGGTTGAAATTTCTGGATTTGGTAATTTGTTGTTTGGTTGGTTTTGGATTCCTAGTATTGGATTTGTAGATCCTTGTAATCTTTGTTTGGTTGGTGGAAAAAAATTGGATTTGGATTTGAGGATTTTAGAGAGAGATAGAGAGATAGGGGATTGTTAAATAAATAAAGTATATGGGTCCCATCTAAAAGTACAATGAATAGTGCCAAATCCTTGAAAATCCTTGAAAACTTTTTGGATTCACGAATCCTTGTTTTGTGGTGGGCCCCCCATAAAAAACAAAGGAATCCTAATTCTGCAACCAAACACAAAATTGTGGAATCCTAGGATTCCACAATCCAAAATCCAAATCCATACTCATAATCCTGCAACCAAACAGGCCCTAAAGGTAAAACGGCACACATCGGTGCTGACTTGAAAAAGTAAATTATCCATCGATTTTTCCGACGCGGGCCTTCACAATCATAGTGATGATGCTCAATATTGGATCTGCGATAAGTTCAGGACACGTGGCGGATGACATGTCCCAAGACCCAGAAGAAAGGGCCCACAGAGGCCGACCAGACCATCCGTGTACCCGATCTGCAAGCACAAGCTGGCACTCCTCGGGACCCCCTACAAATTGGCCTCCTCGGCCCCTCAGCTCGTCCCGAGCTGCCACAGGACCAAGACTCTTCGGCCCTCTTGCTCGGCTCCGAGCTCCCCAGCCAAGGCCGTCTTCCTCGGTCCCTCCGACCGACCAACTCCACCACTCACAGACGTAACCGCCGCTCCGCAAATCTCTCCACGCGTAGATTCTCCGCTAGCAACGCCCCACGTTCCACGCCATCACGATCCCCATATTAATGGGCGATCCGCTCTTTACGCGGGCGTGACGTCGGGAGCGTAACTGCCGGCGAGATTCTCGCGCCTGCTGCTGCGTGCTACCGCCGCTATATAAACCCCCATCACAGAGGGGTCAAGTAAGCCATTTTTTACTCTTTTAAGCCGTTACTCTGCTCGGATCTCATTACTAACTTGATCGTCGGAGGGTCCTTGGTGGTACCAAACCATCCCGGGACTTCTTTACAGGTACTCGGCACCGAACTCCTCGTATCACCTCTTCCCCTAAAAACCATTGAGACCCGAACGCAATGGAAGACAACCACCTAAGTTCACCAGGAGATCGGCGGAAGACAACATCTGACGGAGACCCGAAAAGGACCTCCATCAGTTGGCGCCGTCTGTGGGAACGCAAACTCCACAAAAACAAAGTTGGCCTTCCGATCTCCATCCACATGGCAAGCAATCGCCCTGAAGATCCAGATACCAACCGCCGCCTCCCCCTCATCGGAGGCGCGGATGAACCTCCTCCGGTGACCGTCATCAACGCCCTCGCCGGCCGATAGATCGACTAAAGTCCAAACGGCCAGGCCAAGGACCCAGATCGCCGCTCTCCCGCTTCCAAAAGACTCTGCCCTCGTCGGCGCGGCTGACCACCGGCAGGCTACGTCCCATGGCTACAGATCTCACGGGCCGATATTCGTCCGCTGGGCAATCATTCAGACTCCTCTGGCGGAACCGAAACAACACGACCCTGGCGCTTCGCCTCCCCGCACAATCGATGAGCGTGCTACGCGCACGTTCACCGCGACCGTTCATGTTCCCCATACCTGCAAATGGACGGTCGGGCGAAACCTCATGAAGAATTAGTCGAGCAACTACCCTGCTCGGTTATCCCTGGTCGGTAGCTTCCCTACTCGCAACGCCAGGGATGAAAGCCCTCGCCAAAAGGCAACCCAGCAACTACCCTGCTCGGTTATCCCTGGCGGGTAGCTTCCCTACCACAAACCTTCGCTCGGCTGTCCCTGGCGGGTAGCTTCCCTACCGCAACGCCAGGGATCAGAAAGTCCTCCCAGAGGCAGTCGAGCCCGACCCTCGCTTGGCTATCCTTGGCGGATAGCTTCCCTACCGCAACACCAGGGATCAGAAATTCCTCCCAGAGGCAGTCGAGCCCGACCCTCGCTCGGCTATCCCTGGCGGGTAGCTTCCCTACCGCAACGCCAGGGATCAGAAAGTCCTCCCAGAGGCAGTCGAGCCCGACCCTCGCTCGGTTATCCCTGGCGGGTAACTTCCCTACCGCAACGCCAGAGATCAGAAAGTCCTCCCAGAGGCAGTCGAGCCCGACCCTCGCTCGGCTGTCCATGGCGGGTAGCTTCCCTACCGCAACGCCAGGGATCGGAAAGTCCTCCCAGAGGCAGTCGAGCCCGACCCTCGCTCGGCTATCCCTAGCGGGTAGCTTCCATACCGCAACGCCAGGGATCAGAAAGTCCTCCCAGAGACAGTCGAGCCCGAGGATCCCTCACTCGGCTATCCTTCAGGACAAAAGCCCTCGCCAAGAGGCACCGGGCGGTAACCCCGCCCGGCCAAGGGTCCTTAGTAAGCTTCTTACAGCCCCTCCCGCGCTAAGGACCAAAGTCCTCCCAGAGGCAGTCGAGTCCTTGCTCGGCTATCCCCGGCTGGTAGCTTCCTACCACAACCGACAGGGATCAAAGTCCTCGCCAAGAGGCACTGGGCAGTAACCCTGCTCGGTCTCCGTCCTGAAGGATCAAAGCCCTCGCAAGAGGCAACCGAGCGGCTTCCCTGCTCGGTCAACTCCGGCTGGTAGCTCCCTACCCATGACGCCAGGGATCGAAGCCCTCGCAAGAGGCATCCGAGCGGCTACCCCGCTCGGTCATCCCAGGCTGGTAGTTGCCTACCCATGACGCCAGAGATCAAAGCCTTCGCCAAGAGGCAACCGCGCAGCTTCACTGTCCGGTCATCCTTAGTGGGCTTCTTACAGCCCCTCCAACGCTAAGGATCAAAGCCCTCGCCAGGAGGAGCCGAGCAGCTACCCTGCTCGGTCATCCCCGGCTGGTAGGTCCCTACCCACGACACCAAGGATCCAAGCCCTCGCCAAGAGGCACCGAGCAGCTACCATGTTTGGCCATCCTCAGCAGGCCTCTCACGACCCCTCTCATGCTGAGGACCGAAGCCCTCACCTAAGGCCGCCGAGATCCTTCTCGCTCGGCGCATCCCCGGTGGGCATCCTCCTGCCCATCAGACGCTGAGGATCTCAAGCCCTCACCGCAAGGCCGCCGAGTTCCTCCCTGCTCGGCGCATCCTCATAGGGCATCCTCCTGCCCATCAGACGCCGAGGATCTCAAGCCCTCACCACGAGGCTGCCGAGATCCTTCCTGCTCGGCGCATCCCCAGGGGGCATCCTCCTGCCCATCAGACGCTGAGGATCTCAAGCCCTCACCATGAGGCCGCCGAGATCCTTCCTGCTCAGCGCATCCCCAGCGGGCATCTTCCTGCCCATCAGACGCTGAGGGTCTGAAGCCCTCATCGCGAGGCCGTCAAGATCCTTCTTGCTCGGCGCATCCCAGGGGGTATCCTCCTGCCCATTAGACGCTGAAGATCTCAAGCCCTCACCCCGAGGCCGCCGAGTTCCTTCTGCTCGGCGCATCCCCGGTGGGCGTCCTCCTTCCTATCAGACGCTGAGGATCTGAAGCCCTCTTCACGAGGCCGCCGAGCCCCTTTCTGCTCGGCGCATCCCAGCGGGTAGCTTCCTACCCAACAAAGACAAGGATCAAAGTCCTTCTTAGAGGCAGCCGAGCGGCTTACCTGCTCGGCTATCCCTGGCCGTTAGCTTCCCTACTCGCAACGCCAGGGATCAAAGCCCTCGCCAAAAGGCAACCGCGCAGCTTCACTACCCGGTTATCCTTGGCAGGATTCTTACAACCCCTCCAACGCTAAGGATCAAAGTCCTCCCAGAGGCAGCCAAGCGACTTCCCTGGCCGGTAGCTTCCCTACTCGTAACGCCGGGAATCAAAGCCCTCGCCAGGATCAACCGAGCAGCTTCCCTGCTCGGTCATTGTTCATCTCATAATATTGCATTTTGTATTCCCCATTCTTATGCATTTTACAATAAAAATAGGTACTTTTGATCCATGTCTTCTATATAGTACAGGTTACAGGTTCTTGGAGCGAAAACAGTGAAAAACACAAAAGACGACACAAAAGAAGGACTTTTGACCAACAGATAGAAGGATCTTAGTCAAGCCTAAGACGAAGAATAGTTCACAATGTACAAGGCAACGCAAAGTCCAAGAATACAAAGCGAACGGTTAAAAATCCATTGCAAATTGTTCACTGAAGATCTGGAACTAATGTAGAAGCCCAATTGATAAAAGAACCAAAGAACCAGAAGCCCAAAAGGACCCAGAACAAAACCCTAAATTTTCAGCATCTGAACTCACTAAAGGGCCGCGGAACCGCGGCCCAAGCCTGCCATTGCCGCGGTTCCGCGGCCAGAAGAAGACAAAAGAAAAATTGTTTTTTACCAAAACGTCGATGCGGCGCTGAAAAGATTTCCTAGGGGTATATTTGTAATTTCAGACATGTGGATCAATTGTAAACCTAGGGTTTCTATGTCCTATAAATAGAACCCAAACCCTTGTATTTTCCTATGCCTCTATTCATCAATAAAATTCTGTTTTCTTTGAAGTTTGGAGCGCATCAATCGTAAGTAGGTAATTTTTCTTGCCCTAGTTCTGGTTCTTTTATATCTGTCCTAGGTAAATTATTTTCTTGCCCTAATTTAATTTAGTTTAGAATTTTATTAACTTGTAATAGATGTTTCTTCTCTTTAATAAAAACCAAACAAAAATTATGTCTTTCTTAATTCCCTCAATGAGCGAGTAGTTTCCTCGCTTGTTAGGGTTAGGAATATGGAAGATTTTAAGGTTTTCCATGGTGGTTAGGGTAAAGATTAAGAAAAGAAAGACAAGGATCTAGAGGAGGAACAATCTTCCCAATCATCCTAATCCCCTTTATTAATATTTACCATAACACTAATATGATATATTTAATTAAAGGCATTGGAAAGAGGTGTAGATCTTTGTTTACCAAATTTTCCCTAAACCTAATCCTAGCAAGTTTCTAATCCTAGTATCACACAACTTCAATTTTTAGGTTTAATTATAAGACCAAACACCATTTGGAATTAGCTCGTAAGAACTTTAAGGAGATTTACAACATCTCTGTGGACCGACCCGTATTCACCGGCTAGCTTCAAGCGATGCCGTTCTTGATTGCGGTAAATATTTTTGATCGACAAAACCTATCTAAATCAAATGGCGCCGTTGCCGGGGATGGCGTAAAATTTCCTTTTTGTAATTTCGGGTTAATATAAAATATTAAAAAAACCATAAAAATCTGAAAAAATCAAAAATATAAAAATTCTATCATTTTTTATTGTTTGAAAGGTTTTCTTTTGTGAATCTTTGCAGGATTGACGGATCTGAAACAACACAGAAGGCAAATCAGAAAAGGGTACATCAGAACAGAGGGAGAGTGCCTCAACAGAGCCGTACCAATTTTTTCAGGACCTGATCCTTCCTTACCACCGCGAAACCGCGGCCTTGACACGCTCAGAACCGCGGAACCACGGTCATCTGTGGAGGTCTCTGCGCGAAATTTGCTCGGTTTGTTCCTCATTCTCCCCTCTGCAAATCCCCATATATCTTTTGCCAAATCTTCTGCAGGAATCTTTGCGCTAAAAATCTTCTTCCCCCTTCCAATAATTGATTTTCTGCAGGATTCTTTGCACCGCGCTAAATAGCAAATTGATTGCAAGTGATTTACTGCTTTGCATATTTTAATCTGACTTTAAGAGGCTATTAACCAATTCAGATTGGGTGGGGATTTCATCACCCTTCCCAGGACCCCAGAAATCACTTAAAGCATTTGCATTGACCGCTCTTAATTAAAAAATACTAGACTCGGCACTAAGGACGTCGCGCTCATTAGGACAGAGGACTAGTATAGGCATCGGCCGTTTATCCTAACCTGACTTTGCGGTGCCTAGGCAAGTGTGTCAAGGCTAGTGGTTTTTAATTAGGCCCACAGTGTGGTTCCTTCCCACTTACCTGGCACTTATCTGGCCGCAATTGGCGGTGAAGAGGCGGTTTGAGGTCCTATCTCTAGCCCTTTAGAACAGTTACGAGCTGTCTAGCTGACCTAGGTGACCCTAGACTTAGGCCTGATTGTGCATTTGTGGTTAATTGCATTTGTGTCACAAGTCTCTTTTCAAAGATCTTTTTGCAAAAGCTCACGTACAAAGAAAAAAAAAGAAAAATCTTTTCAAAACTTGCAACTTGTCGCTAAAGAAATCTTTGCACTCACTTACACCACTTCTTCTCATTGACGTTTTCTTACCTCTACATTCTGTCTTTCATCTTTCGACTACACTAACCCTTTTAGTGTATGTCCGGTTGGACTAGGGACCCTAGCGCCCGATTAGTCCGTGTTTCGTTGGTACCGACCGACGAACCTTTCGACTCCGAAATCGAAATCCTGTCCACTTCTTCACTTTCACAATCACATTCTTCTTCCGAAGGTATGTCGGGATACAATCCTAACAACACCTTACCGACGGGAATAATTCCACCTCCGTTAGGTGCGAATAACCCGAATCACCCGCCTGTTGAAGCGCCCGCACGAGTCGCGCTCCAGGATTTCTTCTACCATGTCCGCACCTCTTTACCTACCTGTCTTTCACCACCACCGGCAAATGGGGACAATTTTGAGATCAAACCCCACTTCATCAATATGCTGCCTAAGTTTCATGGTTTGGAATCCGAAGATGCATATATCTTTATCAATAAATTCCAAAACGTTTGCGCTATGATGAAAACGACCCAATTAAGCGATGACGCTATAAGGCTAAGGGTCATTCCTTTCTGTTAGGTCCACGTTACCTCTCCTGGTACTTTCGGGGTTGCGGAAACGGTAAAACAAAAAATTTTCTAGACTTGGTAACATGGACCGTAAAAGCCGGATCTTTGCTAAACTAGAAACTAGCAAACTAAAAGAGGTGTTAACTACTATGCCGTAGAAGTTATACCTCACGATACCGGTCCTTCGGGTCTTCACTCCGCTGCGCCGTTTGCCCATCCATGCTCCGAGGGTTTGATCCGGACTTTGGTCACCTCCGCGGCCTTCTTGAGTCGAAGACGATCCACCCGAGAGTTGTACACCGAGCTCCACCTCGAGCCGAGGCTACTAGGGCAACGAGATTGCTAGTCAAGAAGCCCTAGGATGTGTAGAGGAGAGATATGGAAGTGTTTGTCTTTATGGGATCCTTTTCTCTCAACACATGAGATCAAAAGATGAATCAAGAGGAGGAAGAAGGAGAAGCTAGCAACCATGGAGCATTTCTTTTCTTCTCATGAGAAAGAGAAAGAGAGAGAATGAGAAAAGAGAAATGAAAAACTTAACCAAAGAAAATGAACCATGGTTGCACAATAATACTAAACACCATCATTACAAATCCTATCATGATAAAGTTGATGCTACATTGATTTGACCATTTTCATAATCCAAAATGAAAAAGAAAACCAAAGAAGAGTGTGACCTCTCATGAAGGTCAATGGTCAACTTTGGTCAACGGGTCAACAAAGTCAAGAGTGGTCAAGGTGGTCAAATGGTCAAAGCAATTAGCCATCACATAATTATCACTAAAAGGATTAGTAAATAATGTCTCCGGCTCATAATGGTTTTGACCGAACGAATTGCCAAAACCCTAATGGGTCCACCTCAAAATGGTTTTGACCGAATCAACTGTCAAAACCCTAATGAGCCTTCCACAAAACGGTTTTGGCCGAACCAACTACCAAAACCCTAATGAGGCACCTCCTCCTTCATCGCTCCTCAAAACTGTGCATACACACCCGCATTCCGTAGAATGCGAATGCACAGAAGACAAAACAAATCCATCTGTGCAATACTAGGATTCGGCTTAAACCAAAGCCCACTAGTATTGCCTGCCCGAACAGCATACGCACACAAGTGCACGTAAGTGATCGCAGCCCTGCCGTAAAACTATACGGCCTCTACACGTTTCGCTCAGTGCAGGGAAACCCTCTGTATGGGACTCTAAAGACTCGACACTACGCTAGCAGTGGGTTTAACCACAAACCGCAAGCGGCACTAGCTGTACGTAACGGTCCCCAGGTAGATGTCGATAAGAAGGACGATGAGGTAAACCCATCCGAACTCCTACTGAGCCTGTATGTGACAATCTCCGTACAGTCCGGTCTGTTCATCTGATACATCGCATGGAGGGCCTAGGGGGGCGGTAAACGTCAGTCCCCTAATAGCGGTACAAGTCGTGTCGGAGTGAAGCCCAGAACACCCTGAGATAACACTGGAAACCTACCAGTATATCTCGCTTGCCCTGGCCAGGGACTACTCGTGTAATGGCTCTCCTAGACACAGCGCGATATCAACCCCCAATACCGGGAGAGACGGATCCTGTCTAACCGTCACTGCCTCCAAGTGATTCGGGACTGCACCCAACTACTACCTGTTTGCACGACTCAGTAGAGCCGTGGTAGGGTAGTAATCAAATAACAGCGGGAACACACTCGAGGCGAAGTGACAGTGTCAAGTCAGCGAACTAAGCTGTACTCATGTCACCTGGGAACTGATAACTGACGATAGGTATAATACCAACCATCAGTTCCCGACGAGTCCTGTCCAGTGTACTCGTAACCTAACGAGCACCCGCATACTATCTCAAGTACGACGTACTGACGGCTGTGGGACAGACCGTCTCCCTTGCTGGGATGAGAAGCGTATACGCTAGTCTACTCCGCAGTATCGATGCCATGTCTCAATAATCCTACGACTAGGGACGTGTATAAGGATGTGCTTGTGGATTACCTAGCCCCCACGAGTGTGATCGCCATCACAACGCCGGTAATCAAGCAAAGATCCTAAGGGCTCTACTAATGCGTATAGGTGATATAATAAAGAAACGCGTGTACACATTAAAGCAGAGACAAACCAAGTAGCATACTACTATTTCGAGCAAGATTGTATATACAACTGTGAATATCCCAAGCTTCCATTAAGTAATATACATACTAGTATGATACAGTAATGGCCTCTAGGGCATATACACTAACAATCTCCCACTTGCACTAAGGCCATGTACTGGCGTATCGAAGACCTATCATCTCGATCGGCCGCTCGAACTGAGTCTGGGGCAAGGCTTTCGTGAATGGGTCCGCCGTGTTGTCTTTTGTGTCCACTCTCCGCACCTCGATCTCCTGGCGATCAATGATCTCCCTGATCAGGTGATACCGCCTTAAGATGTGCCTGGATTTCTGATGGGACCTTGGTTCCTTCGCTAAAGCTATAGCCCCATTGTTATCGCAATACAAAAGTATTGGGTCAACAATGGATGGAACCACCTGAAGTTCACTAATGAACTTCTTCATCCAGACTGCCTCTTTTGCGGCATCGCTTGCAGCAATGTATTCAGCCTCCATCGTCGAGTCTGCGACGGTATCCTGTTTGGAACTCCTCCAACATACCGCCCCTCCGTTGAGAGTAAACACAAAACCCGAGACAGACTTGCTGTCATCTTTGTCACTCTGGAAGCTTGAATCGGTAAGGACTCGACCCTGAGGTCTCCATTACCGTAAACCAGGAACATCTCCTTAGTCCTTCTCAGGTACTTGAGAATGTTCTTCACTGCTATCCAGTGGTCCTCACCTGGGTCTGACTGATACTGGCTTACCGCGCTCAGCGCGTAAGCTACGTCTGGTCTTGTACATAGCATCGCATACATTATAGATCCTACCGCCGAAGCGTAGGGTATAGTGCTCATGCGAACCCTCTCCTCGTCAGTCTTAGGAGACATCTTCTTGGAGAGGGTAATTCCGTGCAATGCGGGTATGTTACCGCGCTTGGAATCCTCCATACTAAATCTTTTTAGTACGGTCTCTATGTACCTGGACTGCGAAAGTCCCAGTAGTCTTTTGGATCTATCTCTATAGATCTTGATCCCCAGAATGTATGAGGCATCACCCAGGTCCTTCATGGAGAACCGTTGTGACAAAAATAGCTTGACCGATTGTAGCATAGGAATGTCATTTCCTATCAAAAGAATGTCATCCATTAGTACGTCGTACTGGAGAAAGTATACGGGTGCTCGTTGGGTTACGAGTACACTGGACAGGACTCGTCGGGAACTGACAGGTTGGTATTATACCTATCGTCAGTTATCAGTTCCCAGGTGACATGAGTACAGCTTAGTCCGCTGACTTGACACTGGCACTTCGCCTCGAGTGTGTTCCCACTGTGCTTTGATTACTACCCTACCACGGCTCAAAGGAGTCATGCAAACGGGTAGTAGTTGGGTACAGTCCCGAAGCACTTGGAGGCAGTGACGGTTAGACATGATTCGTCTCTCCCGGTATTGGGGGTTGACATCGCGCTGTGTCTAGAACAGTTCGTCCAATAATCTTCTTATAGACACAGGCTTCATCTTCGGTCTTGATGAAATCAAATTCCTTGATTGCCTCATCAAAACAGATGTTCCAGCTCCGCGATGCCTGCTTTAATCCATAAATGGATTTAAGCAACTTGCACACCTTCCCGCTGCTCCCACTGTCTACGAAACCTTCTGGCTGATCCATGTAAACGCACTCTTCTAAACAACCGTTTAGGAAAGCCGTTTTAATATCCATCTGCCAGATTTCATAGTCATGGAAGGCAGCAATGGCAAGTAGGATCCGAATGGATTTGAGCATAGCCACCGGAGAAAAAGTTTCGTCATAGTCCAAACCAGGTCTTTGACGAAAACCTTTTGCAACGAGTCTAGCCTTATAGGTTTCCACCTGCCCATCTACACCAAGTTTTCTTTTGCAGATCCATTTGCATCCAACGGGTTTTACCCCAGGTGGAGCAATATCCAAGGTCCACACTTTATTGGCGTACATGGACTCCATTTCGGATTGCATTGCTTCCTGCCACTTATCATAGTCCCTACTGATAATGGCCTGCCTGAAACTGGTAGGGTCATCTTCTTCCAAGATGCAATCCTCTCGATCCCCGTCTATGAGAAAACCGTAGTATCTCTCGGGCGGATGAGAAATCCTACCAGATCTGCGGAGTGGCTGAGGTTCGTTTGGGGTTATTGAATTCTGAGGTTCTGTCAAATCTTCAGTTTCATTTTGTGGTCGCTGAATTTCTTCCAGTTCTACCGAACTCCCACTTGTTTCTTTTGCAAGAAATTGCCACTCTAAAAAGGTGGCGTGGCGAGATACAAACACCTTCTGTTCCTCGGTGTGGTAGAACAGATATCCTGTGGAGTTCTTAGGATATCCGACAAATTTACATAGAACTGAACGTGTCTGAAGTTTGTCCGGATTTTGTACTTTTACATAGGCCGGACAACCCCATATCTTAATACGTTTAAGATACGGCTTTTTACCATTCCATATCTCGAACGGTGTCTTAGGCACAGATTTAGACGGAACATCGCTCAATAGATATGCTGCTGTCAACGGCGCATGTCTCCAAAATGAAAGAGGTAACTCGGCATTACTCATCATGGAGCGAACCATATCCAGTAGGGTACGATTCCTCCGCTCCGATACACCGTTGTGCTGTGGTGTATAAGGAGGAGTAAGCTGATAGAGAATACCATTCTCTTTTAAGTAATCTAGGAATTCCGTGCTTAAGTACTCCCCTCCTCTATCAGATCGGAGGATCTTGATACTTTTGTCATTCTGGTTCTCTACTTCGTTTCTGAATTCCTTGAATTTCTCAAAAGCTTCAGATTTGTGTTTCATCAGATACACATATCCGAACCTAGAGAGATCGTCAGTGAATGTGATGAAGTACAAGAACCCACCCCTTGCATGTATAGACATCGGACCACATACATCACTATGTACGAGTCCCAAGAGCTCTGTTGCTCTTTATCCATTCCGGTGAACAAAGATTTGGTCATCTTCCCTTTGAGACAAGACTGACAAGTTTCATAAGATGAAAACTCGAACGCATCCAAGAGTCCATCTTTATGCAACTTACTCAGTCTTTTCTCTCCGATATGACCAAGTCTACAATGCCACAAGTAGGATTCATTCGTATCTGAATTCTTCCTATTGCGTGTGTTTTGTACATTGAGAACTGTATTCTGATTTAGAATGTAGATACCATTACACAGTGTACCTTCTGCAACCTGTACCTTATGAAGGTAAATGTTCATGATATTTCTATCAAGAACAAAGTTATATCCATCTTTATCGAGTAAAGAAACTGATATGATGTTGCAAACCATGGAAGATACATAGTAGTAATCATTCAAAATCATAGTCTTGCCATTTGGCAATACTAGGTGATATTCACCGACGGCTGCCGCATTAACTTGTGCTCCGTTCGCTACTCTGAGCGACATATCACCCGATGCAACTTTCCTACTTTTTCTCAGTCCCTGCAATAAATTACAGATATGAGATCCTGATCCGGTATCAAGTACCCAGGAGGTAGGGCTGACCGTAAAACAGTTCTCAATTACAAGAACACCTGAAGTAGATGCAAAACCATGCTTCTTTTTCAACTGGGTATCCTGGGAATCCATACAATCCCCTTTCCCTTGCTCATACTTATGACAGTTGTCACAAGTTAGAGCCGAACCAATGTTCCCCAGCCCCGAATAAGAATTCGGATCGGTCAAGCGATACATTTTATTATCTTGATTAGGGCGTGAAATGGTTGCTACCTGGAGAGAGAGAAAAGAAACACTCAGCGTGCGCTCTTGCAAGATTAGATTGGTTATTAGTTTATCTAACCAGGATGGCTCCCACTGTTTCCTCAAATTCTTTCTTAAAACCTTTTTAAAAGAAGAACTAGTCGGGATTTAATTCACGTCATAATACTTGCTTAACCTTTCAGCCAGGCTAGTGTCGGTACTTCGAGGGAGGTTTTCCAACGCTTTCGTGAAGTTCCTTAATTTAAGAACCTCTTTTCCCTGGGGGCGTAGCCCCGCTAACACCTTTCTAGACACCTACTAGGTTTATAGCATTGATCGTTAAGTGAAATAATCTCCCGAGAGTAATCCAACTCATCAGTGGGATCGGGATCCAACTATCATTGTGTGATGACCTAGATGGAATCCACTCTAGTCACCACACTCCAGAAGGTATGCTGAATCTGCAAGTTTCAGTTTCTTTAGAAACTCCCGATGTGGTTTTTGCCCCTAAGACCCAAGTGACCTTGACTGAGCCAACATATCAAAGGATCCTAGTCAAGTTCAACCCGTCATTATCTTGACTGCATTAGACCCACCCGTACGAGTCCTTGACTGAGCCAAAATGACCGCACGACTGTCCTAACCAATCACTTTGTATCCTACGGAAAAATATTACATAGCTACCGTACACTATACCTCGGCTGAGCACGAAATACGTAGCATGAATACTAAGCAATATCAATCCGAAACGACGGAGGGCTACGACTGGGTTTTGGCGAAAACCCGTTAACGTAATGAACTTGATATCGTTGAAGGAACGTGATACACTTTTTGAAAATATAGTGACGAAAACTTTTGCTAAAGAGGTCACTCCATGTGAAGGGATCTCGGCTCTTTCCTCGTCGAGTGAGGTGCTGGGCATTCATAAGATGAATACCTCGATGCAAAGCAAGAATGATCGACTATAGTGAAGTTATCACCCTGACGCAAACTTTTGTCCAAGGGGTCACTCCCGATGAGGGGATCTCGGCCCTTGCCTCGTCGAATGAGGTGCTGGGCATTCATAACCGAATACCTCGATGCAAAACAAAAGTGAACGTCCTTGCAATAACAGCTTTTTAAAAAATTGTTCCAACAACGTCTTTTAGGTTTATTTTCTTGCATTAGTTCTTTTAATGTGTCCCATCATTTAATCCTACCATTGCAGAAAACAACCAAAATATGACGTACGCTTATGCCATTCGCATTCGCCACGGGGCCCCGTCATCACCCGTTAGGTTACTTAACTAACGACAGAGCGGGGGCTGGGCTAGCGCGGCTGAAAAACATAAGCAACGCCTAAATAGTTATCATATATAGATATATAGCAATGATAGCCAATCCAGATCACAGATGAACACTTTGGATATACTAGGAACCCGCGATTCGTTCGAGCCTGCAACGAAAAGCGGATTACACGGACGTGATGAATAGCCAATACCCCACCCTAGACCCCTACGGGTGTGGCAAACTACCCGCCAAGTATCCGAAGCGAAGCAACCTCCCTCAACCCGTGAGTAGGCCACTCGGCACTTCGAGATACCCGGTAGTTTGTGCACCCCACCTTGGGTCTATCCTAGGAGCAAAAACAGTAAAAAGAATTATACAATGGCGGCTACAACCCCGACCCGGTTGTGCGGCCATACAAATAATATTACATCAATTTACAAATTTTACAATGAATGAAAGAAAAAGAAACTCTCATCTCACATCCACCCCGGCTATTCATCCGCGACAATCCAACGAGTTCATATACACAAACTATCAGTATTACAGATCACAGATATGTATAACCCCCACTAATCAATGTATAGCGATTAGTAGACGTTCAATACATATATCACATCACCGAAAATATCCATTAGCTAAAGTCTACGGAATATCGATCAAAAATACGGATTTGTAACCACCCGAAAAATCAATTTCTTCTCTGGAAAATCTGGGTAGAAACAACATGTACTAAAAATCCTAAAACAACCAAATAAAAACACTGCAGAAAACCGGATCCACGACCGAGTCAAATCGGCCGCGGAACCGCGGCAAGAAGCATGTTCTTGCCGCGGAACCGCGGCGGTTTGGTCGGTTCAGTGGACCGGTTTTCTGTAGTGGTTTTAAAAAACCCTGAGTCTAATTTTCATGTATTTTAAATTAATTTTTGAACTGTATAAAAATCGACAGAAACTTGGGTTTTTCCGGATGTGTTTTGCGACTTTTTTCCGATCGATATTCTAAACACTTTGCTAACTTGCTAGTTTATGTTTAGCTAGGCTATGATACCACTGTTAGGTCCACGTTACCTCTCCCGGTACTTTCGGGGTTGTGGAAACGGTAAAACAAATTTTTTTCTAGACTTGGTAACATGGACCGTAAAAGCCGGATCTTTGCTAAACTAGAAACTAGCAAACTAAAAGAGGTGTTAACTACTATGCCGTAGAAGTTATACCTCACGATACCGGTCCTTCGGGTCTTCACTCCGCTGCGCCGTTTGTCCATCCATGCTCCGAGGGTTGATCCGGACTTTGGTCACCTCCGCGGCCTTCTTGAGTCGAAGACGATCCACCCGAGAGTTGTACACCTAGCTCCACCTCGAGCCGAGGCTACTAGGGCAACGAGATTGCTAGTCAAGAAGCCCTAGGATGTGTAGAGGAGAGATATGGAAGTGTTTGTCTTTGTGGGATCTTTTTCTCTCAACACATGAGATCAAAAGATGAATCAAGAGGAGGAAGAAGGAGGAGCTAGCAACCATGGAGTATTTCTTTTCTTCTCATAAGAAAGAGCAAGAGAGAGAATGAGAAAAGAGAAATGAAAAACTTAACCAAAGAAAATGAACCATGGTTGCACAATAATACTAAACACCATCATTACAAATCCTATCATGATAAAGTTGATGCTACATTGATTTGACCATTTTCATAATCCAATGACCATTTTCATAATCCAAAATGAAAAAGAAAACCAAAGAAGAGTGTAGACCTCTCATGAAGGTCAATGGTCAATTTTGGTCAACGGGTCAACAAAGTCAAGAGTGGTCAAGGTGGTCAAATGGTCAAAGCAATTAGCCATCACATAATTATCACTAAAAGGATTAGTAAATAATGTCTCCGGCTCATAATGGTTTTGACCGAACGAATTGCCAAAATCCTAATGAGTCCACCTCAAAATGGTTTTGACCGAATCAACAGTCAAAACCCTAATGAGCCTGCCACATAACGGTTTTGGCCGAACCAACTGCCAAAACCCTAATGAGGCACCTCCTCCTTCATCGCTCCTCAAAACTGTGCATACACACCCGCACCCGCATTCCGTAGAATGCGAATGCACAGAAGACAAAACAAATCCATCTGTGCAATACTAGGATCCGGCTTAAACCAAAGCCCACTAGTATTGCCTGCCCGAACAGCATACGCACACAAGTGCACGTAAGTGATCGTAGCCCTGCCGTAAAACCATACGGCCTCTACACGTTTCGCTCAGTGCAGGGAAACCCTCTGTGTGGGACTCTAAAGACTCGACACTACGCTGGCAGTGGGTTTAATCACAAACCGCAAGCAGCACTAGCTGTACGTAACGGTCCTCAGGTAGATGTCGATAAGAAGGCCGATGAGGTAAACCCATCCGAACTCCTACTGAGCCTGTATGTGACAATCTCCGTACAGTCCGGTCTGTTCGTCTGATACATTGCATGGCGGGCCTAGGGGGCGGTAAACATCAGTCCCCTAATAGCGGTACAAGTCATGTCGGAGTGAAGCCCAGAACACCCTGAGATAACACTGGAAACCTACCAGTATATCTCGCTTTCCCTGGCCAGGGACTACTCGTGTAATGGCTCTCCTAGACACAGCGCGATGTCAACCCCCAATACCGGAAGAGACGAATCCTGTCTAACCGTCATTGCCTCCAAGTGCTTCGGGACTGCACCCAACTACCACCTGTTTGCACGACTCAGTAGAGCCGTGGTAGGGTAGTAATCAAAGAACAGCGGGAACACACTCGAGGCGAAGTGACAGTGTCAAGTCAGCGGACTAAGCTGTACTCATGTCACCTGGGAACTGATAACCGACGATAGGTTTAATACCAACCATCAGTTCCCGATGAGTCCTGTCCAGTGTACTCATAACCTAACGAGCACCCGCATACTATCTCAAGTACGAGGTACTGACGGCTGTGGGACAGACCGTCTTCCTTGCTGGGATGAGAAGCGTATACGCTAGTCTACTCCGGAGTATCGATGCCCTGTCTCGATAATCCCACGACTAGGGACGTGTATAAGGATGTGCTTGTGGATTACCTAGCCCCCACGAGTGTGATCGCCATCACAACGCCGATAATCAAGCAAAGATCCTAAGGGCTCTACTAATGCGTATAGGTGATATAATAAAGAAACACATGTACACATTAAAGCAGAGACAAACCAAGTAGCATACTACTATTTCGAGCAAGATTGTCTATACAACTGTGAATATCCCAAGCTTCCATTAAGTAATATACATACTAGTATGATACAGTAATGGCCTCTAGGGCATATACACTGACACTTTCACCTTATATGACCTACCCGAGAAGTGGCTATACAGCACCGCATCACATTCAATTAGAAATTGGGACGAGTTTGTGAAAGCTTTTCTTAAAAATCTCTATCCTCATCACAAAACTGCTAGAATCCGTAATGAGATTATACAATTTTCACAGCTTCCTTCCGAACCATTTTGGAAGTGTTTTGAAAGATTCAAAGACCACTCGTTCAATGCCCTCACCATGGGATCGAAAGTTGGCAACTTTGCCAAACATTATACGAGGGATTGAACCCGGCAACGAAGCAGTTGCTAGAAACCATTTGTCAAGGTCACTTTCTATCCAAGTCTAGTGAGGAAGCGTGGCAGTTTCTTGAGAATCTTAGTGAACAAACAATTCAGTGGGAGAGCACCAAGACCACATCATCATCTTCTTCTATTGGTCAACTTAGGGCAGGCATACATCAAGTAGAGATGTCGATTGCTATGAAGGCCGAGATGACCGCTCTTACGAAAAAGCTAGAAGCGCTTGAGACCAAAATCTCATCGCCTTCTCCTGCCCCTGTTGTGCCTCCACGAACTGTTTGTGCTTGTTGTTCGGATCCATCACATCTCACAGAAGAGTGTCCTTACACTGTATCCACTCAAGGACAGGATCAAGTCAATGCTGTCTTTCAGCAACGACAAAGAAACGATCCATACTCTTCAACATACAATCCGGGTTGGAAGAGCCACCCAAATTTCTCTTGGAACCAAAATCAACAATTCCAAGAAAATAACAATTTTCAAAGGCCTCCTCCTCCACAACAACAAGCATCTCCACAAACTCAATTTCAACAACCTTTCCAACAGCAACCTTACCCTAATCAAGTGAACAATTTTATGCCTAACACTTCTTACCCACCAAACAATTTTTTTCAACCTAATAATGACAAGGTTAGCTCGCTCGAAAGAAGTCTAGAGGCGTTCCTAAAGCAATCTACACAATCTACAGTAAGATTAGAGACTTCTATTCAATCTTTGGTGCAAAACAGTGCCTCACACGATCAAAGCATCAAATCTATTGAGGCACAAATTGCACAACTCAATGCTGCATTGAAAGAGCGAGAGAAAGGAAAGCTTCCGTCTCAACCACTGCCAAATCCCGGTCACGCACATGTTGCATATGAACAGCAGAATCATAATGTAAATGCTGTGACCACGTTGAGATCCGGAAAAGTGTTGCAAAACAATGTGGGTATTAACCATGACACCCCTGCCGGTGGTCCTTCTTCATCTTCTTCACCTTCTTCACCTTCTTCTTCTTCTTCGTCGTTAGAGCCTATTCTCCATCCTTCACACGGCTCTACTTCTTCTAGCTCGAACGGACCCTCTTCTCACAACACGAACACATCTACACGAGGTTCCGTTCCAACTCAACAATCTGATCCGCAAAAATTGGACTCAACGACTTTTCAAAATGTTTATTTTCCAAATCGGTTGAGATCTAATAAACCAACTCCACAGATGGAGAAGATTGTAGAGTTGTTCAAACATGTTAGCATAAATATCCCTCTTTTGGATGCAATCCAACAAGTTCCTTCATATGCAAAAATCTTAAAGGACTTATGCACCAAAAAGAGGAAGTCACAAGTACCAAAGAAAGTTTTCGTGGCTAGTGCTGTTAGTGATGCTCTTGTCAATTCTTTACCCCCAAAGCACAAGGACCCCGGTTGTCCTACTATTTCGATAACAATTGGGGACAAGAACATCAATAGAGCACTATTAGATCTTGGTGCTAGTGTCAATTTGCTACCTTATTCGGTGTACGAACAATTAGGCGTTGGAGAGCTTAAGCCCACTCATTGTACTCTCCAAATGGCCGACCGATCAATCACCCATCCTAGGGGAGAGTTGGAGGATGTGTTAATTAGAGTAGGGGATTTCATTTTCCCCGTTGACTTTATTGTTATGGATACACAACCTGTCGCTAACCCCCGTAATCAAATTCCGGTGATACTTGGTCGACCATTCCTCGCGACTTCTAACGCAGTAATCAACCGTCGTAACGGTTCAATAAATCTATCTTTTGGCAATATGACAGTTGAACTCAACATTTTCAAGTTAGGAAGTCAGCCTTGCGAGCCTAATTCTAACGTACTTGATGTTTGCTCGATCAATGAGATCGCGGAGGAGGACTGTGAGTTCGAAAATTTTATGTTTGATCACAGCAATGTTGACGCCACTAGTGCGTTCCTCCTAGAATCCGACACAGCTTTCACGACGGACAAAGAATATGAGTGTTTCACCTTTGTTGACGATCTTGAAGACTCTCCACCCGAGTTTGAGTCTTTTGCTTTTCCGGATGAGTTAGTTGAACCATCCGAGTCGGTTGCGTACACTCGATTTGAACCTTTGATGGAATCCTTCGAGTTTGAAACAGTTACTCCATTGTTACCATCTATTGTTTCACCACCTAAACTCGAACTAAAGCTTTTGCAGTCGCACCTAAAATATGCTTATCTAGGTGAGAATGAGACCTTACCCGTTATCATATCTGCATCTTTAGCTCTCGAGCAAGAGAAGGCTCTTTTAATGGTCTTACACAATAATCGGCACGCTTTCGGCTGGTCTATAGCGGACATTAAGGGGATTAGTCCCCTCATAGTTGAACATCATATACACTTGATGAATGATGCCAAGCCGGTAAGGGATCCACAAAGACGCCTCAACCCCATTATGAAAGAGGCGGTCAAGAAGGAGATTGTTAAATGTCTTGATAGCAGTATCATTTACCCTATCTCGGATAGCCAATGGGTTAGCCCCATTCATGTCGTGCCAAAGAAATCGGGCATCACGGTCATTACCAATGAGGTAAATGAGTTAATTCCTACTCGCACCCAAACAGGGTGGCGAGTTTGCATCGATTACCGAAAACTCAATTCCGCGACAAGGAAGGACCACTTTTCTTTACCTTTCATTGACCAAATGCTAGAACGATTGGCAGGGCACGAGTTCTACTGTTTTTTAGATGGCTATTCCGGTTATAACCAAGTCCCCATAGCCAAAGAGGATCAAGACAAGACCACATTTACTTGTCCCTTTGGCACTTTTGCTTATCGTCGCATGCCTTTTGGGTTATGCAATGCACCCGCTACATTTCAGCGGTGTATGATGGGGATCTTTTCGGACATAGTGGAGAAGTTTTTGGAAAATGGATGACTTCTCCATTTTTGGTGACTCCTTCGACGAGTGTTTACGACATCTTGACGCAGTTCTTACCCGCTGTAGGGATAAGAACCTAACTTTGAATTGAGAGAAATGCCACTTTATGGTACGAGAAGGCATAGTCTTAGGACATGTCATCTCGCAAAACGGCATAGAGGTTGATAGAGCCAAAATTGAAGTCATTTCTAATCTTCCTCCTCCTAAATGTGTCAAAGATATCCGTGCTTTCCTTGGCCATGCCGGTTTTTATAGACGGTTCATCAAGGATTTTAGCAAGATTGCTAGACCCTTGACTCTTGTTCAGTTGAAAATATTGCACTTTGGTATAAGTATTTTCCTTACATTTCTTAAATAATAAAAGGTGTTTATTATAAATATTAAACATATTTGGATTTATCTGCAAAATACTATTTTCCATATGTTTATATATTATAATTAATATTATGAAGGAAAATATAGGCATTTTATATTTATATAATATTTTGGTAATTGAAAATATGCATATCATATAAAATATTCTAATCACAATTCTTAAAAGATATAATATCATACAAATGGTTAGAATAATATTTCAAAATATATGCATAATATTTTATTAATTAAAAGATGCATAGCATATCAAATATTCTTAATCATGTTTGTTAAAGATTTATTATCATATAAAGTGCATAGCATATTAAATATTCTTAATCAAGTTTCTTAAAGATTTATTACCATATATAGTAATTAAGACACTCTCTCTAATTTAATAAATAAACTAACATTATTCATAGAGATATTGTGCAAGATTTAGCTCAGGTCAAGATGTTCAAGATGTCAGGATCAAAAATCTGCCAAAATCATAAAATCAATACTGACAGGGACTCAGAATTCAGGCATGGAAAGTTACCATATTAGGAAGTCACCATATATGGTAACTAGTTTTTCTTTTTTGAGGGCTATATGAACGACCAAGGGCTAAAATTAGAAGATATCAAGCCGACGAGATCACGAAGTCCAAGACGGCTCACGCATCCAGGCTGATCATCAACGGTTCATCTACCTCCTTAGAAGAGATCGAGAAGCAACTAGAAATTGTAATCATTTTCTAAGGATTCAAGTGTAATGAATATTGTTGATTAATAAAGGTAGCTTTCTTTTTCTTATTCTATTTCTTCGTAGTTTAATTATGCAATTTCTTTCCATCTCTTTTTCTCCCAACATGCGCGAGTAATTCTCCGCTTGTTAGGGTTCGTAGGATTAGGGTAGGCTAATGGATGATGAACATCCCGAAACCCTTTTTAAGTCCTATAAAGTTTATGAAATTTATCAAAAGAATCATTAACATCCTAATCGGGCGCGCTAACAATTCTTTGTTAGTTCCGACCGCGATTAGAGATTAGATTAATGATTGTTTTGGTAAAGGCTAGATATGAACGGAGTTCCGTGTCGAGATAAGGGTTAAGAGTGGGATTCCTTTTCCCTCCAGAAACCCTAATCTACACGCATCACCGTCGTTCTAGTTTTAAATCTATTAAAAGATAAAAAGGGTAACTTTTAATTAATCATCCATAACTACTAAATCCTAATGAACCCTACAAGCCCTCTCATTATATTAACTACATCCCTAAAATAATCTAGATCTATATATTTTGCATTCTTGCTTAACGAAGATCTAGAAACCATTCACAAAATTCTTTATTCCACCTCTCTTTTTCAACACGTCTAAAGTAAGAGTAAAAGATTCAACGTTTCCCTGAGGACGACCCGTACTCATCTCGGTCTAGCTACACGCGACACCATTATTGATTGCGGTTAACTACAAACACACTTTTTCGTATCAATCAAATGGTGCCGTTGCCGGGGATACGTACGTAATTTTTTTATTCTTACTATTTGTGTTGAATTCTTAGACGATTCATATCATTATTAAAACAAAACTGCAAATTGCATATTTAACGATTTGTGTGTGAATTTTGCGAGGGAATCTGGAGTCACGGACTTGAGGAAACATAAGATCTAGGGTTTCACACTTCTCTGGTATCTTTCTTAACTCTTTCTTTCTCCTCTCAAATCCAATAAAATCTATTTTCTGCAGGATTTTTTGCAAAATATCGCCGCTCAAAAATCTTTTTGCAAAGTTTTGTTTTGCGGTTTGTTTTTGCATATTTTAATACGGATTTTTAAGGGGCAAGACCAAATCTAGATTAGGTGGGGATTTCATCACCCTTCCTAAGCCCCACAAATCACAAACCGAGCATATAGATCAACCCTTCATTAATTTAAAAAATATCTAGATCAGACTCTAAGGACTGTCGCGCTCATTAAGGACAGAGGAAGGTCGTGGGTAATCTATCGTTTATCCGCATTACTTTTGTAATGCCTAGGCAAGTGTGTCAAAGGCTAGTGGTTTTTAATTAGGCCCACTACTGTGGTTCCTTCCCACTTACCTGGCACTTACCTGGCTACAAGGGTAGTACGGAGGCGGTAGAGGATTGATCCTACGGCTTGTCCTTTGGAAGTCTAGGAGCGGTCTAGAGACTGGACCTAGGTGACCTTAGTTCTAGGGTTGCTTGTGCATCTTAGGGAGATTTGTCTTGAGTCCCACTTTTTCAAAACAAGCCAATTTTAAATCACACACACGCTGCCACTTGCACTAAACCCGCTTAGTGCATGCTCGGCTGGACACGGGATCGTAATGCCCGTCTTGTCCGCGTTCCTGCTATCGACGCCGAAGTCGGTACTTCTTCATCTTCTTTTCCACCACCACACACCACGACCGAGATGGACGGTACTCCATCAAATTATAACACCACGCTGCCACCGCCCGAAGGTGCGCAGAATCCACCGCGCATCTCTCTCCAAGAGAGATGCTATCCTATCCGTGGTCCTCTTCCCACTTATCTATCTCTTCCACCACCTAACGGGGATAATTTCGAAATTAAACCCCACTACATCAATCTGCTGCCCAAATTTCACGGGCTTGAGTCGGAAGACGCGTACGTTTTCATCACCAAATTCGAAAACGTATGCGCAATGATGGGTACTTCACAATTGACTTTAGATGCTATGCGCTTATGTCTTCTCCCATTCACACTGTGCGATTTGGCAGAAAAATGGCTTTACAATACTGCTGCACATTCTATCACTAATTGGGATGAATTCGTCATAGCATTTCTTAAGAAGTTTTACCCAAACCATAAGACTGCCCGTGTTAGAAGCGAGATCAACCAGTTCACCCAGCTTCCCAATGAACCATTTTGGAAGTGCTTTGAACATTTCAGAGATCTGCTTGTCCAATGTCCTCATCATGGAATCAATAGATGGGATTTATGCCGAATTATTTATGAGGGTATTAATCCAGCGACAAAGCAGATGCTTGAAACAATGTGTCAATGCAATTTCATGTCTAAAGATGACGGTGAAGCTTGGAAGTATCTGGAAGACCTCGCTGAACACACTTTGCAGTGGGAAAGCGTAAGACCACCATCATCTAGGGGAAGTGTTCACCAGCTCGATGTTTCTATCGCAGTAAAAGCCGAAATGGCAGCGATTCAGAAGAAACTCGATGCTATTGAAAACAAGTTCTCATCATTCTCCCTAAATCAGGTCACGCTTCCTAAGACCGTCTGTGGTTGCTGTTCGGATCCTTCACACTTAACGGAAGAATGTCCTATGAATGCATCATTTCAAGCTAATGCTGCTATTCAGCAGCGACCTAGAAACGATCCTTATTCTTCCACGTACAATCAAGGATGGAGGAATCATCCTAACTTTGCTTGGAACCAAAACCAACAAAGCAATTATCAAAGACCTCCTCCACAGCAACCACAACCACAGAATCAGCCTCCCTTTCAGTCACAGAATTTCCAAAATCCGGCCAACATTTCTACACCACAAGTGGCCGGTACTGACAACTCACTTGCACAAACTTTGGATATGTTCATGAAACAATCCATGCAAATTTCGGCTGAGATGAGGTCTTCTATTGATACCATAACGAAAAACTCTGCCTCCCATGGTGAGAGTATTAAATCATTAGAAAACCAAATCGCACAGTTAAACGCCGCAATGAGTGCGAGAGAAAAAGGGAAACTCCCATCTCAACCCATACCTAATCCTGGCCACTCACAAAGTTATAATGTGAGTGTTGTTACCACGTTGAGATCGGGAAAAGTGCTGAATAACCGAGTGGGTGAGCAATGTGATGATAGTGACACCAATGATACCCCAGCTTCTTCTTCTTCCCCTAATTCGTCTAGTCTCCCACCTTCACCCGAGCCTATTCTCCGTTTTCCCCAAGGCTCGAACCCTTCGCCCATTTCGCCAAATCTATCTAGGTCGATTCCCACTCCAGTTTTGGGATCGAATCCGTCCCCACAGTCTTATCCATAAACGTTGGACCCAAAACTTATTGATCAAGCACCTTATCCAAACAGGTTAAGGGGCAACAGACCAAGTCCACAAATGGAGAAGATTGTGGAAATTTTTAAGCAAGTTAACATAAACATTCCTCTCCTAGATGCTATTCAACAAGTTCCGTCATATGCGAAAATCCTAAAGGACTTGTGCACTAAGAAGAGAAAAGTTCAAGTACCTAAAAAAGTTTTCCTTGCGAGTAATGTGAGCACTGCTTTTACACAACAACTACCCAAGAAACGAAAGGACCCCGGAAGTCCTACAATTTCAATTTCTATTGGGGGTACAAATATTAATCATGCTCTACTCGATCTAGGTGCTAGTGTTAACTTGTTTCCGTATTCTGTTTATGAGCAATTAGGGATCGGAGAGTTAAAACCTGCGCATTGCATTCTTCAGATGGCCGATCGATCTATCACCCAACCAAGGGATGAGCTAGAGGATGTGTTAATCAAAGTCTGGGAATTCATATTCCCTGTGGACTTTATCGTTATAGATACACAACCTGTGGCAAACCCACGCAATCAAATCCCGGTGATACTCGGTCGACCCTTTTTGGCCACTTCCAACGCAGTAATCAATTGTAGAAACAGCTCTATGACCCTATCCTTTGGAAAGAAGTCAATTGAGCTTAACAATTACAAGTTGGGAAGTGAACCCTCCGAACCCTATGCTCATGTATGTTCTGTCGAATTAATGGATGTCGACAGCAGCGAATATGATCAACCTCATAATTCTGACTCTTTTCATATGTTGTTGCTTGACACGGACTCTTCCACCGAGTTGTCCGGGTCAACATCTAACGCTGATAAGGAACTTTTTATAGAGTCTGACGATCACCCCATTTTTTCTGACGACATTATTTTTCGAGGTATCGATGAAAGCTTTGAGGAAATTTTCGCTGAAGAACTCGCATATTTACAAGACACGGGTGTTGAGATAAATCAACTCCAAGATGAAGAAATTGGATCTCCACCCCTTCTTTTGGAAAATCATGATAATGCAAGAAATCCATCATTACTATCACTGTGTCGTCTCTCCAAATTGAGACGCAATCCTTTTCCATTACACCTCGTATCACCTCCCCACTTCTTCACGTCGAAAGGTGACATGTTCTTCCACCAACCTTTGTGCTTCATCGATAAAATTTTTGAATGGTTGGTGTTGACCTTCGGTCTTTGCAAAGCTTGGCATTGACCAATAACCTTGACCCTCTCGTGTGATTTTAAAAGATTAAAATTGTTTAACTCAAGTTTGGGGGGTGGTATATTTTGGGCTCTTGAAAGAAATTGATTTTTACAAAATTGTGAGCCAAAAATAAGTTTGGGGGAGGATTTTCACTTTCATATATTCTTGCCCCCATTAATAATTTACTCCCAAGTCTACAGGTTTTTGAGCTTAACGGATGATATCAGTGAGGACACTGCTGTAAACAAGTTTGGGGGAGGTTTGTGCTTATTTATGCATCAATTTTCATCATACTTTGCATAAGCACAACATTTTTCAAAAAAAATTTAAAAAAAATTCAAAAATTTTCTTTTATAAAAAAAGAGTAGAAAGTGAAAAATTACATCCAAAACATAGGAATAGTTTAAGAAAACCAAGAAAATTAGAAGTTTTCTTAAACGAACTAGTGATAAGTAGTTATGAGCTGTTGTCCCAAGGGTTAGTAAGATGAAGAAAGTCACTAATCTGAGAATAAAAATAAGTCTAAAAAATAGTTTCTATTCTGAAAGCCAAACATTTGAATGTTGATACCCTATTATTTGCACTTACACACGTCTTGAAACTCGGGATAATAGAGGATACCTTGAAATGCTCTTGTCTAAAAGCCAAAGTATGAAGGAATAAAAAAATGAAGAAAATATAAAAATGGTGAAAAGAAAAAAAATGAACACTGGTTTTGTTATCGCCAAGGCAGCAATAAAAAAATATAGCGATGGTGCCTCTTCACCTAGTGCCCTAAGGCCAACTGGTCTGGGAGTCACTGCTAAGCCTTAGGTGGTGCAAGACGAGGAAAATATTATCACCGAATCAGCAAGCACATGAGTAATCGGTCGGTTAGTACCTCAAGAAGTATTAACGGTCGCATGAAAGTGTGTGAGCAAATCTAAATGTTCATCAAGTTAAAAAGTACTGAGGTAGATGGACAAGAGTATGATAGCTTGAATTGAATTCTTCGAGTGTAGGGATGTCCAATTCACACACGTAGGGGTGTACGATCAATGTTTGGACGAAAGGTAGGAATGAAGAATAAAGACGATGTTTTATTGAGGGATAATGTGATTTCTAAGATCTTTTCATGACTATTAAGATAGGGCTCATGAAAACTGAAAAGCTAGTATAGTTGAAAACTCTTATTTTCAAAGTCTTTCTTTTATGGTTCTTATCTTTATATGTAAATTTCACCATCTCTCTTTTATTATAGGATTTTGTGGGTGTAATCCGCTGAAAACCCTCAGGAGACAACACTCCTCCTACTAGGGACACCTAGAGGTTTAACGGCTTGTTGCACGTGCTCAGTGCAATCGTGTTGCCTACGAAAGTGTGCTTAGTTTTCTTCTTTCTTTTTCTCCTTCTCTTGAATAAACTAGTTTGCTCGGGACGATCAAAGTTAAGTTTGGGGGTATTTGTTCAGTTGAAAATATTGCACTTTGGTCTAAGTATTTTCCTTACATTTCTTAAATAATAAAAGGTGTTTATTATAAATATTAAACATATTTGGATTTATCTGCAAAATACTATTTTCCATATGTTTATATATTATAATTAATATTATGAAGGAAAATATAGGCATTTTATATTTATATAATATTTTGGTAATTGAAAATATGCATATCATATCAAATATTCTAATCACAATTCTTAAAAGATATAATATCTTACAAATGGTTTGAATAATATTTCAAAATATATGCATAATATTTTATTAATCAAAAAATGCATGGCATATCAAATATTATTAATCATGTTTGTTAAAGATTTATTACCATATAAAGTGCATAGCATATTAAATATTCTTAATCAAGTTTCTTAAAGATTTATTACCATATATAGTGATTAAGACACTCTCTCTAATTTAATAAATAAACTAACATTATTCATAGAGATATTGTGCAAGATTTAGCTCAGGTCAAGAGATCAAGGTGTTCAAGATATCAGGATCAAAAATCTGCCAAAATCATAAAATCAATACTGACAGGGACTCAGAATTCAGGCATGGAAAGTTACCATATTAGGAAGTCACCATATATGGTAACTAGTTTTTCTTTTTTGAGGGCTATATAAAGGACCAAGGGCTAAAATTAGAAGACATCAAGCCGACGAGATCACGAAGTCCAAGACGGCTCACGCATCCAGGCTGATCATCAACGGTTCATCTACCTCCTTAGAAGAGATCGAGAAGCAACTAGAAATTGTAATTATTTTCTAAGGATTCAAGTGTAATGAATATTGTTGATTAATAAAGGTAGCTTTCTTTTTCTTATTCTATCTCTTCGTAGTTTAATTATGCAATTTCTTTCCATCTCTTTTTCTCCCAACATGCGTGAGTAATTCTCCGCTTGTTAGGGTTCGTAGGATTAGGGTAGGCTAATGGATGATGAACATCCCGAAACCCTTTTTAAGTCCTATAAAGTTTATGAAATTTATCAAAAGAATCAATAACATCCTAATCGGGCGCGCTAACAATTCTTTGTTAGTTCCGACCGCGATTAGAGATTAGATTAATGATTGTTTTGGTAAAGGCTAGATATGAACGGAGTTCCGTGTCGAGATAAGGGTTAAGAGTGGGATTCCTTTTCCCTCCAGAAACCCTAATCTACACGCATCACCGTCGTTCTAGTTTTAAATCTATTAAAGGATAAAAAGGGTAACTTTTAATTAATCATCCATAACTACTAAATCCTAATGAACCCTACAAGCCCTCTTATTATATTAACTACATCCCTAAAATAATCTAAATCTATATATTTTGCATTCTTGCTTAACGTAGATCTAGAAACCATTCACAAAATTCTTTATTCCTCCTCTCTTTTTCGACACGTCTAAAGTAAGAGTAAAAGATTCAACGTTTCCCTGAGGACGACCCGTACTCATCTCGGTCTAGCTACACGCGACACCGTTATTGATTGCTGTTAACTACAAAAACACTTTTTCCTACCAATCAACTCTCTTATTGGCCAAGGACACAACATTTGTTTTTGACTCAACTTGCATGGAAGCGTTCGAGTCTTTGAAACACTCTCTCATTTCTGCGCCCATTCTTTCATCTCCAAACTGGACGCACCCTTTCGAAATTATGTGCGACGCATCAGATTTTGCCATTGGTGCTGTTCTTGGACAGCACATTAACAAGATGCCGCACGTGATTTATTACGCTAGCCGTACATTAAATGAGGCCTAACTAAACTACACAACAGAAAAAGAGTTTTTAGCAGTTGTGTTTGCACTTGAAAAATTTCGGCCTTATTTAATCGGCTCTCCAGTTATAGTATACACGGACCATTCAGCTCTTCGCCACCTTCTTGCGAAGAAGGATGCTAAATCGAGGCTAATACGTTGGATCCTCTTCCTACAAGAGTTTGACCTTGTCATAAGGGACAAAAAAGGATGTGAAAACGTAGTGGCTGATCACCTTTCACGACTTCCTATTTTGCCTACACTTGAACTTCCAATCACTGATGTTTTTCCCGATGAGCAACTCTTGACCGTTTCTTGCGAACCATGGTTCGCCGATATTGTAAACTACTTAGCCACCGGCTTGATACCTAAAGATTGGTCGAAACAAGATAAACTTTGATGCTTGTCCTAAGTAAAGCATTTTTACTGGGATGAACCTTATCTTTTTAAATACTGTTCCGACCAAATCATTCATCGATGTGTACCAGAAAATGAGGTTAAGAGTGTGCTGTCTTTTTGCCATGACCAAGCATGTGGCGGGCACTTTGGCCCAAAGAAGACAGCCGAGAAAGTTTTGCAGTGTGGTTTCTATTGGCCACGACTCTTCAAGGATGCATACGAATACTGCAAGACTTGCTCCCGGTGCCAACACTTGGGCCGGATATCGCGGAGAAACGAAATGCCGCTCCAACCGATTTTGGTTGTGGATATTTTTGATGTTTGGGGTATAGACTTCATGGGACCATTTCCTAACTCTTTTGGAAATGTGTATATTCTTTTGGCTGTTGACTACGTTTCAAAGTGGGTCGAGGCTGTGCCTAGTCGAACGAACGACAACAAAGTTGTCGTTCGATTTCTTAAAGAACACATCTTTTCTCGATTTGGGCACCCTCGAGCGATAATAAGTGATAATGGTTCTCACTTTTTCAATAGGACTTTTGAGTCCTTAATGCGCAAATATTCTATCACCCATAAGCTGTCAACGCCATACCATCCCCAAACATGTGGGCAAGCCGAGGTCTCGAATCGGCAAATTAAGCAAATCTTGGAGAAAACGGTTTCTAAAAACCGTAAAGATTGGTCACTCAAATTGATCGATGCACTATGGGCTTTCCGTACTGCATACAAGACCGATCTTGGCATGTCTCCATACCGGTTTGTTTATGGGAAGGCTTGCCACCTCCCAGTAGAGCACAAAGCATTTTGGGCTATCAAAGAGCTGAATTTATCTTTAGGAGATGCGGGCAGCAATCGAAAGCTGCAGTTGAATGAACTAGAAGAGCTGCGGGATGAGGCATATGATAATGCTGTAATTGCTAAGAACCGAGCTAAGGTGTTCCACGATAAACACCTTTTGCGAAAGACATTTAAACCTGGTCAACAGGTTTTACTCTATGATACTCGGTTACATTATCACCCCGGCAAGCTCCGCTCTAGATGGAAGGGACCTTTTATAGTCCGCACCGTTTATCCGCACGGCGGGGTCGATCTTGAAAATCCGGAGGACGGTACGCTATTCAAAGTGAACGGGCATCGATTAAAACCGTTCCTCACAGCGGACCCATCGGAGGAGCTCCTGCTTTTGCAGGAGCCGATCTACACTGATTAATTTTCCTCCACTTTCACCCCCGAATTTCCTTTTTTCCAAAACATTATTTAAAATAAGTTTGGGGGTGTGTATGTAATTTGTAAATATATAATTCCAAAATACCATAAAAAAAATTGAAAAAGAAAAAAAATAATATTTTTGGACCTAATTGAAAATTTTCAGAATAACTGACTTTTTTTTATTTACAAATAAAACCCTCATTTTTGAGGGTGTTTTCTACAAACCTCCATCTTTCCCCCTATTTATACGACCCGAGCCCCCCTTTCTCTAAAACCTAAAATTTCTTCATCTAAAAAACCCTAGCGCCGCCACCTATCAGCTCCCGAAAAATCTCGCAGTGCCGCTGTCAGATCGTCGCGGTTCCGCCGCTTTATCCGCCTCCCGCCGCGCTTCCGCCGCCGTCTGCAAGCTTCACCCCCTGAAACTTCAGGGGAGGTACCCTCTGTTGAATTCCTATCTGTTTCTTGCATTTTTTTTCTGTAAAATCATTATGGCACACAAAATGCAATTTGAGAGGGATTTTTCCCCAGTTTTCACGCACGAATTGTACGGTAGCTACTTTGCACACGAAATAGAGCAGAGGGGCTGGAATTTCCCAACCTACAATCATCCCTCTGCGTTTGCTCTACCTAATCTAGTTACCCTTTTTTATGAATCCTTGGAGGACAGAAGTCTCGATGACTTAGGCTACATTAAATTAAATTGGGGAAGTCGCGTAATTCACATTGATAGGGATATGATCCACGAGGTCACCCTTATACCTCGTTTGCCCGCACATGACCACCCCCTACAGTTTGAGGATTACATGTCCTTGATGGGCAATGACTGCGCGAGAGAGCCGCGAAAGGGTATCCAAGCACGGACCCTTTTCACGAACGTTTTTACTGTGTGCCGGTGGGCACACAACAACATCTTTGGCAGCTCTCACAACACGACTTTTTTCACCCCCTCCTTACATGTCGTACACACACTAATGACGAAGAATCCACGGTTCGACATGTGCACTGTTTTACTCCATTCTATAGGTGCGGGGAAAAGGGGTACCATCTACCCATGTCCTATGCTAGTCATCCAACTCTGCCGTTATTTCCTCCCCGTCGAGAAATTTGACTTTTACATGATGGGAGGAGTTCCGGTTCGACCACTTGTTGAGGGCGTTACTTCGTCCTACTCTAGACTTACTGATATATGGTCACGAACCGAACCGGCAGAGACTGTTCCCGCTCGCACCCCTAGTTCTAGCTCGACATCGAGCGAGGAAGAACTGACCCCTCAAGAGCATGCACGTTTAATGAGGAGAGCAGTAAGGGGAATTGATTCTTTGAGGGACGAGTTTAGGGCAACGGCACGAGAGCATGACCGTCGGCTGACGGAGATTGAGAGGGGTATTCAAACCCTATTGGCTAGAGGGGAGCGATCACGTTCACGCTCAAGGGCGCGACGTGGCGTCGGGCGGTGAGGGCACTGCTTTGCTCAAGTTTGGGGGAGATGGTAGTGTATATAGTTATCTTTTGCATTGCATATTTTCATTTTGCATATTTAATTTCTGCATTGCATCTTTATATGAAAAATCATAAAAATTTGAAAAATAAAAAAATATTAGAAAAAGAAAAAAAAACCATAAAAATTGAAAATTTTCAAATTTTTTTTATAAATATTAATGTATTCAATTTTGGCTAATTGACTTGAGTTTGATAAATAGGTCAACTGGTTAGAAAAAACTAGATCTTAGACTTAGCAAATTAAAAACCCTAAAAATAACCTTCCTTAGAGTTTAATGGTAGAAAGTATATGTCTTTGTAGTTTATTTAGAAATAGGCAAATTTTGGGTTCACTTCTTGGGCTAAGTCGAAACGAAGGAAAAGTATTGAAATTTTTATTAGAGTATAAGTTTGAAAAATAATTCCTAGCTTAAGTCTAGATTCTGAAAATATATACCCTACAAATTGCACAATCACGCACCTTGAAACTTGGAATAGTAGAAGAGACCTTGAAATGCTCTTGTCTAAAGTCCTTAGTACAATGAAAATAAAAAAGAAAAAAAAAGTGAATAAAGAAAAAAAATGGACACTGGTTTTTGTGATTACTTAAGGCTGTAAAAATAGAAAAATATTTAGCGAGGGTGCCTTATCACTTAGTGCCTTAGACCAACTGGTTTGGGAGTCACTGCTAAAGCCTTGGGTGTTGCAAAACTAGGAAGTACGCTTTAAAGTGCTAACGCATCTTGTAATCGGTTGTTGGTACCTCAAGAAGTATTAACGATCGCATGAAGGATGTGTAAGCGAAATACAATTAAAAATTCACCAATTAATAAGTGCTTTGGACAATGGACGAGAGTACGATTGCTTGAATTGAATTTCCAAGTGTAGGGGTGATATTTACACACACGTGGGGATATGTGATTAGAGTTTAGATAAGAGAAAGGAGTGAAGAATAGAACTTGTATCTTTAGTAGAGTTGATAGAAATTCCTGAGTGGAGATGGAACCCTAGAAGGAAAACTTAAGAGATGCCGAAAGCTAAGTAAGTCTATAGAACATATATAATCTTAAGTTAAATGATAAGGAAGTGTGAAGAATATGGGTGGATAATTTACGGGTCGACGATAATAGAATTCCTTGTTAGAAAACCTAATTGGAAAACAAAAGTCGAAAAGCCAAATTGATACGATTTTGTGGGTGTAATCCGCTGAAAACCCTCAGGAGACATCACTCCTCCTACAAGGGACACCTAGAGGTTTAACGGTTTGTTGCACGAGCTCAGTGCAATCGCGTTTCCCTGCGAAAGTGCGGCTAGGTTAGATTTTTATCGAGAATAAAAAATAAGTTTGCTCGAGGACAAGCAAAACATAAGTTTGGGGGTATTTGTTCATATCATAATATTGCATTTTGTATTCCCCATTCTTATGCATTTTACAATAAAAACAGGTACTTTTGACCCATGTCTGCTATATAGTACAGGTTACAGGCTCTTGGAGCGAAAACAGTGAAAAACACAAAAGACGACACAAAAGAAGGACTTTTGACCAACAGATAGAAGGATCTTAGTCAAGCCTAAGACGAAGAATAGTTCACAATGTACAAGGCAACGCAAGGTCCAAGAATACAAAGCGAACGGTTAAAAATCCATTGCAAATTGTTCACTGAAGATCTGGAACTAATGTAGAAACCCAATTGATAAAAGAACCAAAGAACCAGAAGCCCAAAAGGACCCAGAACAAAACCCTAAATTTTCAGCATCTGAACTCACTAAAGGGCCGCGGAACCGCGGCCCAAGCCTGCCATTGCCGCGGTTCCGCGGCCAGAAGAAGACAAAAGAAAAATTGTTTTTTACCAAAACGTCGATGCGGCGCTGAAAAGATTTTCTAGGGGTATATTTGTAATTTCAGACATGCGGATCAATTGTAAACCTAGGGTTTCTATGTCCTATAAATAGAACCCAAACCCTTGTATTTCCTATGCCTCTATTCATCAATAACATTCTGTTTTCTTTGAAGTTTGGAGCGCATCAATCGTAAATAGGTTATTTTTCTTGCCCTAGTTCTAGTTCTTTTATATCTGCCCTAGGTAAATTATTTTCTTGCCTTAGTTTAATTTAGTTTAGAATTTTATTAACTTGCAATAGATGTTTCTTCTCTTTAATAAAAACCAAACAAAAATTATGTCTTTCTTAATTCTCTCAATGAGCGAGTAGTTTCCTCGCTTGTTAGGATTAGGAATAGGGAAGGATTTGAGAGATGAAGATCTCTCATCTCTTTTCTTTGCCAATCTTTTATGAACATTAGAACTCCATGCATACCTTCTTATTCCACTCCCTACGGCACTCCACCCTCGAGGTAACAGTGATACTGTAGTCTAAATGCCCGGATTTTAAGGTTTTCCATGGAGGTTAGGGTAAAGATTAAGAAAGGAAGGACAAGGATCTAGAGGAGGAACAATCTTCCCAATCATACTAATCCCCTTTATTAATATTTACCATAACACTAATATGATATATTTAATTAAAGGCATTGGAAAGAGGTGTAGATCTTTGTTTACCAAATTTTCCCTAAACCTAATCCTAGCAAGTTTCTAATCCTAGTATCACACAACTTCAATTTTTAGGTTTAATTATAAGACCAAACACCATTTGGAATTAGCTCGTAAGAACTTTAAGGAGATTTACAACATCCCTATGGACCGACCCGTATTCACCGGCTAGCTTCAAGCGACGCCGTTCTTGATTGCGGTAAATATTTTTGATCGACAAAACCTATCTAAATCAAGCGGCTTCCCTGCTCGGCTATCCCTGGCCGGTAGCTTCCCTACTCGTAACGCCGGGAATCAAAGCCCTCGCCAAGATCAACCGAGCAGCTTCCCTGCTCGGTCATCCCCAGCAGGCATCCTCCTGCCCAACGGATGCTGCAGATTTGTAGCCCTCGTAACGAGGCCACTGAGCCTATCGCATGCAGCGGACCCAAAGCCCCAACAAAAGACATCAGGTGATCGAAATCAACTCGACGACCGATTGCTCCACTTGTCATTCCCGCACTGGACCGCGCCCCCATCAGACGCCACAGGTCTACATACGTCGCGTCGGCCAACCGACCCTTGACACGCGGACCATCGCTTCAGTGGCAGGATGCACGAACCGGCGCACCTTCCTTAAATGCAGAGATCTCGCCCTAATTCGCTGGCAGAAAAGACAGCTGACGGCCCGGGGACGCCTCCCGATGAAACCTTAGGAGGGAGCTTACCCCGGGCCGTCCGGCAGTCCACTCCTGACTCGACCCGCTAGCTGGTCGGGACAAGAGTGGGGGGCAAATGATGATGCTCAATATTGGATCTGCAATAAGATCAGGACACGTGGCGGATGACATGTCCCAAGACCCAGAAGAAAGGGCCCACAGAGACCGACCAGGCCATCCTCATACCCGACCTGCAAGCACAAGCTGGCCCTCCTCGGGGCCCCCTACAAATTGGCCTCCTCAACCCCTCAGCTCGTCCCGAGCTGCCACAGGACCAAGACTCTTCGGCCCTCTTGCTCAGCTCTGAGCTCCCCAGCCGAGGCTGTCTTCCTCGGTCCCTCCGACCAACCGACCCCACCACTCACAGGCGTAACCGCCGCTCTGCAAATCTCTCCACGCGCAGATTCTCCGTCAACAACGTCCCACGTTCCACGCCATCACGATCCCCATTAATGGGCGATCCGCTCTTTACGCGGGCGTGACGTCGGAAGCGTAACTGCCGGCGAGATTCTCGCGCCTGCTGCTGCGTGCTGCCGCCGCTATATAAACCCCCATCACAGAGGGGTCAAGTAAGCCATTTTTTACTCTTTTAAGCCGTTACTGTGCTCGGATCTCATCACTAACTTGATCGTCGGAGGGTCCTTGGTCGTACCAAACCATCCCGGGACTTCTTTGCAGGTGCTCGGCACCGAACTCCTCATATCACCTCTTCCACCAAAACCCATTGAGACCCACACGCAACGGAAGATAACCACCTAAGTCCACCAGGAGATCGGCGGAAGACAACATCTGACGGAGACCCGAAAAGGACCTCGATCACATGGCTTCATTAAATATGTGTAACACTAAATTTGATACCTTTCGTCCTTGGATTCGATGGTCATTGAATTCCAACAATAGATTACTTTTGCGATGCTACATGAATGGGCAAAGAGTATCCACACCAAATGAAAGTTGGTATACCCATAGTTTATGACATGTAGATTAATATGACCGGTACCGATCGTCCAAAAGGTCGACGAGAGGTTAACTTTTCAAGCCTGATTGACTCGAAGCCAATTTTGTTGTACAGATAATTAAATATGTCGTTTGCGTCTTTTATATTGTTTCGCCAAATTATGCACGTGTAATTTAATGTGATTTTCCTAATCCAAACGACGCTAGGTGCTCATATATTATTAGTAGTGCATTTTACTGCGTCTCGATCATATTGCGTGACTGTTATATCTCATGTAATTAATGAACATTGTATCGATGCCCTAGCGACTGTTTTTAGATTACCAAAATGTTAGTGATTGGATTGTGACAAGTATATTAGCGTAAAAGCGTGAATGAAAAGTGACCATGACACGCACTTATACACAATCAGCGCAATCATTTAATTATTACATTGTTGATGTCTGAGGGACGTATACAAGTGTAACTATAACTGAAATGGGACGGTTATGGAAACACTTATATTAGGGTCATAGATAAGACATCGAGTACTGCCCGCGTATCTAAAGTACTGGTCTGGTCATGCTTGATGGAGACCAGTCGCCAATTTTCGAGTAGACTTGTTATGACTAACCGGCATTTTGGTTCTTGGTTGGACCTTGATGTAGATCGTGAGTGTTAGGATAGTTTGAGTTTGGGTTCGGTCAACGGAATCTCAGGGTCCCATTACATGAGTGGGTACTGAATACAGGAGAGGGTCTCTCAGGGTCCCATTACATGAAAGCATGTTACTGATTGTTACTGATTACAAGAAAGGGCCTTGTGGTTCCAACGGTCGGCTTTTATGCTCAAGCTGACGATAAGATAGTGACAAGGACATTCAGACCTAGAGACCGATAGGATTAGTGATATGGACTTGCATCGATTTGCTGATCTGATACTCATACCATAGTGTTTTACCTGTGCATGCTATTTCATGCTCATGTCTTTAACTTACGCATGCTACTTCATGTTTATTATTATTGCACATGTTACATATTGCTATTGTGTCGCTCTGACGACCTGAGTATGTATACTCAGAGTGAGAAGTGGACTTAGCTCGGATCTACCTCACTTAGAGGATATTGTGGACATCTAGATCAGCAACGTCAACGCTGTCTTTTCCTTTGACTTTACCTGCTTAGTTATTTCCTTTGAAGTTACATCCTTGTATCCATTTTGCACTCTGATTCTTTTACATGTGATAGATGTAGCGACTATATTTTCTCTTTATCGGTGCTATGATTTGTCACGCCCCGCTTCCCATTCTACGGCGAAGGGGACGCGACTGGACCGCTACGTATTTACTCAGAAGCAAATACGCTAAGCGTAACTAAGCAATATAAAAGAAAATACACAAGAGGTAAGGTATAATAAAAACAGCAACTTTTATTTATTAACATTCTTTTGTACAATACATGAAAATGAACTAAACTGAAATAAAAACGATGCCTAAACAATGGCATGATAGGAAATGAAAAGTACTGAATGGAAAATGTACAATGAAAATAGAGCTCTGGTTCTTCAGCAAGCTGATCCAAGTCTTCAGCAGATGGCTCGAACTCTGTCGGGTCCAAACCACCTTATGACATTCAAAGAAGAAAGAAATAGAATGTCGTCAGCGAACAGATCGCTCGGTAAATCCCAAAGATAAGGGAGAAGTAGAAAAGAAGAAAGAGAGAGAGAGTAGTTTTTAATGTTGTATTATATTGTTGTAATGTTATATTAACGCTGTTGTTTGTAGCTTGGTACAGAAGAATGCCAGTGTATACGAGAGGGGTCTCAGTATGCTAGAGACCAGGGCAAATGGAAGTACAAGGCTCCGTTATACAACCCGGAACAACGGCAATTGGATTCATGTTAGGTGTTTTAATCTTACCGTCTCGTGCCACCTTTAACACCTTCCGTACCAATAAACCCCTTAAACCTCGTAGTGTTTTATTTGTATTGTTTTGTACTGTAAATTGTATTGAATGTATAATTGAAAGACTGACCGAAACCATGACATCAGTAAACGGATGTAACCGTAGAATCATGTAAATGGAATAACTGGAGAACCATGTAAATGAAATGTATATCCATGGTTTGGTTCAGTCAAGTTGTATAGATTGATAATTGGATTCATGGATTCATGTTGAATTGTAATATTGAAGATTGTAGATTGTACTTGAATCATATTCAAGTCAAATATAATCAGACTCAAACCCGAGTCAGACAATTAGAAATGTAAATCGAAGTCTTGATTAATTCTTACTTATAATTTGGTAGGGTCCTTAGGGAAATTTATAAAACTTGGGGGGGTTTATGTAAAAATACTTTTATATGCTTTTCAAAATAAACCTAAAGTATTCGTTATTCGTCTTTAGAGTTGTAATGAAGGTGGATTTTATATTGTGATATTTCTAGTGAAAATATCCTAATTTCATAAATAAAGGTATTTATTTGTAAAGTTGATTTATTTGGATTTCATAGTATTTTAGTGTAAAATTTATTCTTGTGATTTTTAGAAAAAAGGTTGAATATTTATATCATAATAAAATAGGTATTTTAATGATAAATATACATATATTTATACAAAAATAATTTTAATAAATATTTTATATTCTAAAATTCTCATTTTCTTAAGATATCGTATTTTAAATCTTTCGAGACCGAATGCTCCTTGCGGAGGTCTGAATCTCGCACTACTAAGTCCGAGGATGTGCGATAAACCGTACCATCCCGAAGGGGTTTCCCAAAGTGTGTTGTAGCGGCGCTTTGCAAAGATTGTAAATACTAAATCCTTCAGAAAACGGTTTTATAAAGTAAATGGTATTTATTTGTAAAGGTGTATATTTTCCGTATTGTATGTTCTAGATTCTCCTAAGTCAACTAGTCTATCCCTAACTGGTCCAGACGACAAGTTGTGAGATGCCTCAAATCGGCTCTTAACCGCCAATTGTGGCCAGGTAAGTACAAGTGAAGAAAGGAGGGATCCGCTCACGAATCATCGTGAGACGAGCCTTTTAAAGTTACCTTTCTCACTTGCCTAGCCTAGACACCACAAAGTCAGGTTTAGATAAACGATCGATGTCCACAACGTATCGTATTTTCATAATAAGTGGTACTTCTTTAGAAGTGTATCAAAACTAAATCTTTTAGAAATGGTTTTATTAAGTATATGGTATTTAAATGAAAATATTTGTTTTCTCGTAAACTAGGTTCTCGGAGGTGTTGCATATGAGTGTGTGAGGAGGTACGTCGTTACCTCGTGATTTACTTTAAATGTATAGCAAGTTTGATGGAGTTAAATGAAGGATTGGAACAATGTGGTATTTAAGCGAAAAATACGATAAATTGAAATAACTATCATTTCATGTGATGAAACGTGTTCAAATTGTTTGATTAGTGTTTAATAGTTAACATGAGAAAGTTTAAGTATGGTTGTATTAGTGAGAAGTGGAATTTTATAGAAAACCGAATCGGAAATCGGATTTGTTCCGATTCCGTCGGGTTTTGTAATTTCGTATTTTGAGAATGGAAAAGAGAGATAGAAAAGGGACTTACGGATTTTAGATTACTCAAAAGAGTGAGAGGGAACTAGAGGGATTGTCGGTGTGTTGCGTCGTCGCCGATAGTTCCTAAGATGATCGCCGGAAGTTCCGCCGGAATTTCGTCGGAGCTTCGCCTTGAGCATGTTTTCAAAGCACACGATCTTTGGAAAAATTTTGAGAGAGTGGGCTCAGGATTTTAAGGTGAGAGAGTAGTGTGTAGGGTTGGTATTTATAGGGTTAGGCTAGGGTTAGGGTAGATGAAAAGTTTAAAATAAAAATGTGATAAAAATGTATTAAAAGTGGAGTAATTGGGGTTTTTAAAGAGCTCTGAAAATGGTCTGAGGCTGAAATTTTGCAGGTGCATAGGGAATATGAAAAGACACAACTTTCATGTTGGGGCTGTCGCCGGAATCGGCCGACTCGGCCGTGACTCGGTCTGAGGACGGAGTCAGACCGAGTCAAGGCCGATTTGGCTGATTCTCGGCCGAGTCAGGCGGCCGGGATCCCCCCCGACGGTTCATCTAACTCCTGGAAATGTTACATTTTTGGGTGTAGTGGGGTTTTTGTGAGATATGCACGTGTAAACTTTTGGTATTCTAAAGGTTTTTAAAAAAATCAATATTAAAAATAATGTGGGGTATGGGATTTGAACTCTGGTGGCTTGGTTCAGCAGTGCAAGGTATTACCAATGAGCTACAAGCTCCTTCTTGTAATTATGGAGCTAATTAATTACTTAAAATAATAACAGTAAATGTAAATACCCCAAGTATACATTAATTTTAAAGCAAATTTTTGTACACTAAAAATGGAGTTGTTACATTCTTTTAACTTGTAATTAAAAAGCAAAATAATTACTTATAACTTATGCTCAGGCTAAAATACCCCTTTATGGATTTTTTTGAAATTTTTTTGTAAAAACTTGTATTGGAAATTTGGGGTTGTTACATGATTACTGCTTACCATGTACTGTTAGAAACCGAAGTGTGACAGCGGTAGGATATTTCCTTGACCATAGGAGTATGGCTAACCTAAGCACCCCTTGTATTCTGTATTTTGGGAAGTGGGACGTGACATGGTTTTGTTGAATGTAATGCCCCAGAGCAGTGTGATCTTCGGGCAGCATGGTGATCTGCTCTGTCCACACTCAGTGCGGTCTGTTGTGGACACATGGTGATCTGAGTATAGAGTCACTTCAGAACAATGAGATCGGGTCCCTGAAGTACATTCTGAAAGAGGACCGAACTATATTATTAATGCAATGATGCCACCTTCAATTACAGAGACGCCTTTTAAGTGAGCCGGCACTACAGGAGCTTGAGAACTCCGTAGTTAAGCTTGCTCGAGCCAAGGAAATTCTGAGATGGGTGATCTCTTGGGAAGTGGCCCTTGGTTGGATCCGGTTCGCTCCAGAGGACAAAACCATGCGGTTTGACCAGAGCGGACAATACCGTCTGTGTTGGGATGGGTCGTGACATAATGTTGAGGGGCCAGCACTGATACCATCCGTACTAGGACGTGGGGGAATAGCATTTATGGTGGCCCATGCAGGTCCCTCAGTAGTAGGTCTGTAATTCGAGAACGAACCATTGTTCTTAGGTAGGGGGAATGTAATACCCTATAGCGGTGCAGTTTTCAGACATCATGGTGATCTACTCTGTCCATACTCAGTGCGATCTATTACGGACATATGGCGATCTGAGTGTGGAGCCACTTCAGAACAATGAGATCGGGTCCCTGAAGTACATTCCGAAAGAGGACTGAACTGCATTATTAATATAATGATACCACCCTCAATTACAGAGGCGCCTTTTTAGTGAACCGGCACTTCAGGAGCTTGAGAACACGTAGTTAGGCATGCTCGAGCCAAGAAAATTCTGGGATGGATGACCTCCTGGGAAGTGGCCCCTGGTCGGGTCCGATTCGCTCCGAAGGACAAAACCGTACTATTTCGGCCAGAGCGAACAATACCGTCTGTGTTGGGGGTAGGTTGTGACACAATATTGAGGGACCAGCTATGATACCATTCGTACTAGGGTGTGGGGCATGGCATTTATGGTGGCCCTGTAGAGTGTTGTTCGTCACCCTATTGAGATAGGAATACGCGTGCTTGTCAGGCGTATTACGAATCCCCCCTGCTTAAAGTAGGCCGGGATTTATTAATTGTGGGGATTCGAATCTCCGGCAGCCGCGAACTAAGCTGCCGTTAATTACCCATCGCCTTTGGGACGAGGGAACTTCCGATTGACGGGTAAAACTGGACATGTGAACTTAAGGTGCAGTGTAGGTGTGTTGTATTTTGAAGGGGTTTTGGACGTATCGGGGGCTTCACAGAGTTTACGGGGATCCTGCTACCCAGATGGCGAGCTGGGGGTCAAGAGGGCTAGCAATCCCCTTACGGGATGTGGGGCAGCACCCCGTTAGAATTTTTTTTCTAACGGGGATGTGTTTTGAGTGTAGAGTGTGTAGGAAAAAGAAGGGGAGGAGCGTCCTAAGGACGCGTGAGATGGCACGTGGGCGCCGGGTGCCAGCGGTTCACATGCGTGGCGCGTGGATGCCGGGCGCCAGGGGGTCACATGCCAGGCGCGTGGGCGCCGGACGCCAGCAAGTCACGTGCGTTGCACGCGACCGCTGGAAACACCGGCGAAAGAAAGGGTTTAGCCCCTGGGCTGGGAGTTAAACTCCCGATGGGCTTTGGAGTTAAACTCCTAGGGAAGAAATTGGATGTGGATTTGGAGTTAAACTCCCAAGAGGTCTGAATTTGGAGTTAAACTTTTTGAGAATTTGGATTTTGTAGTTGAACTCCTCAAAAATTGATTTGGAGTTAAACTCCTAAAATATTTAGATCTCGGATGGTGAAAGGAGGCTCCTTTTCGTCCACTTCGAGCCTTGGACTTCCCTAAAATGGGTTCTTCTGAGACGGCTTCCTTCCTCCTCCTCTCTTTTTGTTGAATTTTAGAGAAAATGGGCGTTGAGGTTAAAAGTCTCCCTTTTAGAGATTTGATGGGAGATCTGAGCTCCCCTTCGAGGGTTTTGTGGTGAAAAACTATTTTTTTTAGGAAAAGAAGAGTTAAACTCTTAATTTAATTCGGAAAAAAGGGTTTAAAATCTTGAGGAAAGAAAAGGCACAGAACCCTAATTTTTTGACGAAAATGAAAAAGTTGTTTTATTTCATCATAATGTTGCCTTATATAAACTTACAAGTTTACACATAGCCTCTTGGGCTTTACAAAATGGAATTTTACCCATCCCATAGCTCATGTGCTTATTTCTTTTTGCACATGAGCCATGGGCTTTACAAAAATTTGGTTTTTGCCTATTTATTTAAATATTACATTTATTTGTTGTACTTTCTTGGCATAGAACCAGTCTGGGCTTGGGCCCACCTGTTTGGACTTGGGTTTGGGTGTGGGCCCGGCTTGGGTTCAGGCGTGGGGTCCGTTTGCTTTGGTTTGGGTCTACTTGTCCGCGGTTTGACCTTGACTTTGACCTTTAGCCAATAGGGTGTAAATTTTAACCCCAACAAAGTGCCCCCCATCAATGAATGCATGCTACATATATGGGCCGTGTGCATAAAATTGATGGATTTTCTTCCTTGTGGAGGTTGACTTGATTTGGTTCCAGGTTTTGAGAGGCTGGCGCTGTCCTTTTTACGACATAGGCGGTCGGTGGTTGACGTATCCCCGAGATGGAGTGTCTGTTTGACATTTTCCCGGCCTGGAGTGTCGCTGGTTGACGTGTCCCAGGCACGGAGTGTCAGTTTGACATTTTCCCGAGACGCAGTGTCGGTATCTGGCGTTTCCTCAAGACGGAGTGTCGCTGGTAGACCTATCCCCAGCACGGAGTGTCTGTTTGACGTTTCCCCAACACGGAGTGTCGGTGTATGACGTTTCCCCGAGATGGAGTATCGCTGGTTGACGTATCCTCAGCACAGAGTGTCTGTTTAACATTTCCCCGAGACGGAATATCCATGTATGACGTATCCCCGAGGCAGAGTGTCTGTTGTTTGACGTGTCCCCGATACGGAGTGTCTGTTTGACGTTTCCCCAAGAGGGAGTGTCACTGTCTGACTTTTCCCCAAGACGGAATATCGCTGGTTGACGTATCCCCGACATGGAGTGTATGTTTAACGTTTCCACAAGACGGAGTGTCGGTGTATGACGTATCCCTGAGGCAGAGTGTCTGCTGTTTGATGTATCCCCGACACGGAGTGTATGTTTGACGTTTCCCTGAGACAGAGTATCGCTGGTTGACGTATCCCCGATACGGAGTATCTATTTGACGTTTCCCAAAGACGGAGTGTCACTGTTTTTGACATAGAGGTCGTTGTTGGAATTGGTTGGTTTGATTTGTTTTGGGGAGGTTCCAATATGTCCGGCGGGACTTTTTAGCTTGGAAACGCTTCCGGATGGGACTTTAGTTTGATTTCTCCGGTTCCTGCCTTATTTGGCGGGACTTTTGAATTTGAGGTATTGCAGCGTAAGATTTGGAAGTTGGGATTTGGATTTTTGTTTAGCATCAGTATCGCTACACTGGAATGTGGTACCATGAGCTAATCATCATTTGTCGTGAGAGGATTTAGGGATTTTGGTTTTGGTTTGGCATCAGCATCTCTACACTGGAATGTGGTATCAAGGGCGAATCATCATTTACCATGAGATTTGGGGATTTTGGTTTTGGTTTGGCATCAGCATCGCTACACTGGAATGTGGTACCAGGAGCGAATCATAATTTGCCATGAGAGAATTTAGAGGTTTTGGTTTTGGTTCGGTATTGTTCCCGCCAAAATTTAAACAATATAAAAAGAGCAAAGCTTTGATGAAAGCTAATGGGTAGCGCCTCACGTGTTTCTCACGAGGGCGCCAGCACCAGCAAAAATTTTGTGGTGGCGCCGCACGTACCCCTCACGTCGACACCAATGTGCAAAGAACAGGAGTACCCATCATAAGAATTAAATTCTTAAGCGGCGCCCACGTGCACAACACGTGAGCGCTGACACCTAAGTTAAGATCAATAGAATTAAATTCTACATAAGAATTTGGGATACTCTCTGCCATTGGATCAAAGATCCAATGGAGATGATAAATCATCAAAATATTGAATTAAATTCTATTAGGAGAAAATATCTTCCAAATCTTTCTAAACAAGAAAGATAATCTCGGTTGGATCAATGATCTAATAATAGAATAAGACTCTATCTTTGGGAATATATTCACTCAATCTTTCTAAACAAAAAGAGATTGCTCTCTATAAAACCGAGAACCCTTGAATTAAAAATCCAATGGTGATTAAAAAATCACCATTTTACAGAATAAATTCTGTATATGGGAAAATATTTCCCCAATCTTGTTAAAAACAAGAAAATATATTCTGTAAAACAGAAGTTCTTGGATCAAAAATCCAACGGTGGGTAAAATTCCCTAATTCAATTTTGAGTCCAATCAATCAATTGGAATCTCTCAATGAGAGATTTTCTCAAAATCAATTAACAATTTGCCTTCACTATATAAAGGACCCGAGATTTCAAGTCCCACACGCACAGAGAGACCACAGATAGAAAAAAACCCTTATAAGTTTCTGAAAAAATACAGAAAGCTTTAAAAACAATAGAGAATTTAATTCATAAAGAGGAAGGCTTCCGTTTCAAAAAGAGAATCGGGGCAAAGAAAATACGGAGATAAAAATATCTCTTTTACCTATTTTAAGGGTTTAACCTTTCTCAAATATCTTAGTTCTTTCTCTGGATCAGAGATCCACAAAACAATTCTCTCACAAGTTTAGAATTTAATTCTCATCGGGAAGATCTTGTTCTTAGGAATCAAAAATTCAGAAAAGAACTAGGTCCAAAAGAAAAACAAAAGGAAAAAGAACCTATAAAAGAACTTAGTTCTTAAAGAAAAACCCGATCCCAGATCTTCAAAAAACGAAGATCTTGGTGATCATTAATGGTCAAAATGCCATTAATAGAGATTTAATCTCTAAAAAGGGGAAAAAGACTAGCGCCTCACGTGCTTCCCACGTGGGCGCCCTTTTAACAGCGTCCGGTGCCTCACGTGACAAACACGTGGGCGCCCAAAGCAGAAGGCCAGCTTCTCACGTGCTCCTCATGTGGGCGCCACACAAAAATTGCTTAGCACTTCATATATAGCCAAAACGTCTAAGTGCTTAGCACTGATTGGGCAGCGCCTCACGTGCTCCTCACGTGGGCGCCACACAAAAAGTGCTTAGCACTTCGTATACAGCCAAAACGGCTGAGTGCTTAGCACTGATTGGGCAGCCCCCATAATTGAATGCTTCACATGATATCCATGTGAATGTCATAATGTCAAATAAGTGCGTAGCACTTTTTCATAAAAAGGGGTTGAACAAACAGAGCCCAAACAAGTGCTGAGCACTTCTGAGCAGAACAAAAGAAGACCGAGTAAGCCCAAATTGGCTAAGTCTCTCTTGCAACTGAGCCTAAATGCTCTGGATCTTAATAAATTTAATGATCCTTAAAAATATTGCTAAGTTGATCTTAGTCTCAAACAGGACTAATGTATCCTTAGTTTAAAATAGATTGAGCCCAAATGTTCATACATTTAAGTTGATCTTAATCTCAAACTAGATTAACGGTCCTTAAATAAAACAAAATATTTTAGAACCAAAGGAATATATAACCTAAGTTCAAAACCCCATCAAGCAAATCCTTGACCTAAACCCCAAATCTAAAATATACGGATTTGGGACTAATCCGCGCCCTACGGGCGACGACATAAACTAGTCTCCGTATACAATACACGGGCAACCAAAAGAAACAAAAACACAACACGACACGAAGTGAACTGCCAGAGCAGGAGAAAGTGGTTATCGCAATGCGATAACATAATTAACTGCAAGGGCTTGCGCCTGCAGGGAAGAGCGTCCCCACAATAAAAAAAAACCTCAAAAATGAGGGGGAATCTGATAAAGTCTGCTACAACGGTCGCATCTGTCCAAACTTCCGATATATGGTGCCATAAATCAACTTAGTATGTTTGGAGAGATAGATGGAGAAGTCCAAATAGCATCTACCCCCAGAATTCTGGCCAAATGTCCCAACGTCTCGGTCCCTGTCTTTCGGCGGTGAACAGATTCTAACACGTCCGTTGGGACCTCTTCCTCTTTCCACTCCACACTTCGTGTGTCGTATTTTTCCGTGATCAAATAAATCGCAATATATATGTTTGTAGTTGCCCTTGAGTGATGAGATACTGAAGCTCGGTGTTTCGTCTCTAGGCAGAATGGCGTTTGCTTCCACTCACAGCAACTCATACTATGTCATATCTGGTGGAGTCAAATATGGGCTACTTGCAGTCTCAAATCTCTGCAATCCAGCTTTTCAAGAAATCAATGGGTTTGTTTTCGTGTCTATGCTGCCATCTCTTACCCTCAGTGCCTCAACGCCGAAGGTGGAAGCCCAGATGAAGTCTGTTTTCCATGGACCGGATCCTCCAACTTTAGCTTTGCCGACGGAATCAGTCCTCAAACAACTAGCACCTGCCAAAGACCAAGGTCGACACAGGGGGAAGAATACTCAAGCTCTCAAAGAAAACATGGGGCAGGCTCAGCAAAATTCTGAGGCTAATCAAATTCCGGTCGCAAGACATCACCGACGTCGATATCGGCGTCAAGTAAGAAAAGTTGAGGGAAGTTCTCCATATGGTCATGTTTCAACCCCAGTGGTGAATGCTGCTGCTCCAATCGAAAACAAATTCGAACTGTTGCGAAGGGTTAAACAATATTCTCCCACCGCAATATTGAAGAAATCTCCGCAGCCCATGGAGATCCCACGAGAGCAGAAACCAGTTCACTCCCTAAAAGAACTTTCCTCATCTATATATAAGGTGTGGAAGCAGGTGAAGGACTCAGTCGTCAACTGCGGCTCTTCCCCTAAACGTCAGCCAAATTCTGACAATTCCCTTTTTAAATATAAGGGGACTCATCCCAAGGCGGTTCCTAATACAATGGTTCCTCCTAAAGCGGCTTCTCATAAAAAAAAAGGCCTGATAAAGCCTAAGTGCCCGAGGCAAACTCCGAGGGTTAAAGCTCCAAATGCCCCAAGCCTGAGGACATAGTAGTTCACACAGTCTACATGGTGAACTCTAAAGACGAATGTCACACTTATACTAGTCACGGACCGCATACTCGGTCCCTGACAAAGGCTCAACTACAACGTGAAAAGCTACAGGAGATGCTTGCTCAGGCGGCAGCACTCGCTAATCCATCGCCTAAGGAAAATCCCGAGGACGCACCCGAAGAAAGAGTAGGGAAGGAGTCGGATATTGATTTTCTAAAGCACGCTCTCAAAAAGAGAGATGAAGAAGCGGCAGAAATATCCACTAAAATGAACCAGATGGCCCTTCTGATCCAGGATATGGCTGGAATGATGGTCCATTCGGAACCACTAGCAGATGAAACGCCGGTAGTAGCTTTTAAAGACAAGGGCGACATCTCAAATCCTCTGCGAGCCTCATCAACGGCTGAGGAGGAAATGATCCCAAAAGTAAAACTGGACGCATACATCGCTCAGCAAATCAAAACTCATTATGTCAGTGAAGCCGCAAATAGATCAATCAAGACTGGTCGGCCATATCCGGCGTGGTACGATCAAATACAGTACCCGCCAGAATACATGCTTCTGACGTTCCACATGTACAAAGGAACCGGGAATCCTCACCGGTATATTGCGCATTTTAAATCCATATGCGGCAACACTGGAGGAAATGATATACTGCTCCTCCGACAATTTGTCAGCAGTCTAGCGGGCATCGCCTTCGAATGGTACGCGGGACTCCCAAATGATTCTGTAAAAACCTTCAACGAGATGGATATGCTCTTCTGTTAGAGATTCGCTAGTGTAAATAAACACATTATTGTGGCAGCATTGGTCAACGAAAGGGTTGGACCAAATGAGACCTGGGTTCAATATGTTACCCGATGGCGAAATCTCTGGTCAAAATGCGAGCAACGCATCGACGAAGCTACAACCGTGGGAATGTTCATAGCCACCCTTGACCTAAATTCAAAGGTGTTCCTATATATGGCCATCTTCAAGCCGACGACCTTAGAACTCGTGGATAAAATGGCTCGATTGGATCAGATGGATCAAGACTCTTCCCCGTCCGATGAAGATGTATGAAAAGCAAAGGCAAGATGGCGTTTGTCACCAACGCTCAACAAAGAATGAGCGGCTTCGAAGCAATCTGTCGCCAAAACAGCGACGGCACGGGTTCTACCCTTCAAAAGATTGGGGCACGAATACTCGCTCCCCCGGGATATATGCAGGGGGCATATTGCTCACTGGCAGAATATTCTCTACGCAAGATGGTCTTTTTTTCAAAAAAAAATAGGAAGGATATTAAGGGACCTACAAACGGGTTTTATAATCAAGTGGAATATCCCGCTTGAAACAAAAAAACCATAGGAAGGATATGAAATCCATGTCTTACTCCGAATCAGACGATGGGGAGGAAACCCTCCAAGTCAAGTTCATTCTTCCAAGAAGGAGGAAGACTCGGAAGAAGTAATGACGTGATATCTCGTTCCTTCGTATATGAAGAAGACGCTCCATCAGTATCGGAAAGCGATATTGATGAGCAGGGAGCAGGTGCTGTTTAAAATACCCGGTATTTCCCGCAAAACAACTCGATTGCTGCAATGGTAAAATAAGCAGTCCAAGAGGGTGAAGATAACCTAAGGCGTGAAGTGTCCATGCATATAAAAGACATGCAGCGGCGTCTCGGCAAGCAAGCGTTGAAAAGAATGAGTTATATAACTCCCCGACCAAATGATAGATACTGGACCGAGAAGTCACTAAACTAGTGTGTCGCCCCAAACACGGCGATGTTAGACTGAGATGTCCTTAAACTAGCATTTCGTCCCGAACATGAGAATGATGGACCGAGAAGTCCCTAAACTAGATCATTTCGTCCCGAACATGGCGATAATGGACTGAAACGCCCTTAAACTAATATCCGTCCCAAAAACGGGAACGTTAGACCGAAACGTCCTTAAACTAATACTCGCCTCAAAAATGGCAATATCGGACCGAGTAGTACTTAAACTAACTATCCGTCTCAAATATGGCGATATTGAACCGAGATGTTCCTAAACTAACAACGGACCGAGATGTCCCTAAACTAACAACGGACCGAGATCTCCTTGAACTAGAACTTCACCTCAAACATGGCGATAATGGACCGAGATGCCCCTAAACTAAAATTTCACCTCAAACATGGCGATAATGGACCGAAATGTCCCAAAACTAGCACATCGCCCCCAAATATGGTGATATGCTCCATTAAGATCTATATTGCAATCGAAGTCCTAACGGCGAAGGTTGCAATTCAAGTCCCACTGGCTACACAGCTATTCCAGCGATGAAGCCACCCCCAAATCCTACCGGCAAACAGATGGGCCACCTACGACGAAATTACTTTCAAGAGTTTCGCCATTCAAAAAAAAAGAAAAAAAGGGGGTATGTCTACAAGAGAAATGGGCACGGATGAATACCCGAAAGGGCGCCTTGAGTAAAAATAGCAGGACTACCGGCGAGCTTGTGAAAACCTAGAAGGGCGCAATCTTTTAAAAAAAAGAAAAAAAGGCCATGTCCACAAATGAAATGGGCACGAATGAAAACCCGAAAGGGCACCGTGAATAAAAACAGCAAGGCTACTGGCGAGCTTGTGAAAACCCGGAAGCGCGCAATCTCATAAAAAAACTTTGTGAGATCCTCACGACTCACAAAGGAGCAGCACATTTAGAAATCCCTATGATTCCTAAAAAGAAAATACACTTACGAGATTCTCACGACTCGTTAGGAGAATTCCTTCTATGAGACTCCCACGGCTCATAGAATTCAAAAGTCTTAAACTACAGGGATCTGAACTCGTTCTTAAGCCATCATATTCCCCTAATATTGCCCTACAGGCGGTCCCATATTGATCATTGTATACAATCCACGGACATAAATAAATATTCTCTCATCAAATTCCACTAATGGCGAGAAATGTCCCCATATAGTGAATGACACCTGTAAGTCCTCTCGACTTATAAGGAGAAAATACTCATGTAAGATCCTTACGACTTACAAGAGAAGACACACTTAGGAATCCTTACGATTCCTAAGGAGAAAATACACATACGAGATCCTCTTGACTTGTAGGGAGAAATGCCTTTATGAGACCCTTACGGCTCATAAAGTCAAAAGGTCTTAGTCGACAGGATCCTAACCCTGTTTTCTAAGCCATCTTTGTTCAAATCGACAAAGGCAGATGATGATTCGCTCCTGGCAATATTTCAGTTGTAACAATGCTGATACCTAAAAAGATATCAAACTTCAAGTCCTCTCATGACAAATGATGATTTTCTCCTGGCAATATTCCAGTCGTAGCGATACTGATGGCAAAATTGGTATCAGGACCCAAGTCCCCGACTCGCAACAAAATCAGCGAGCAAAAAAAAATTGCATATGAAATAGTCGAAATGATGGGGCAACTCACAATAAAAATCAGCGAGTAAAAAATATATGCATATGAAACAGCCGAAATGTTTGGGTAACTTGCAATAAAAAATAGCGAGTAAAAAAACGATATAGCCGAAATGATCGGTGTTCAGTCGAAAATATTATGCATTTGATATGGCATTTTCCTTACTATTTCTATATAATAAAAGGTGTTTATTATAAATATGACACATATGAGGGTTTATCTGTAAAAATACTATTTTTATATGTTTATATATTATAATTAACATTATGAAGGAAAATAAGCATATAGTATCTATGTAATATTTAGTCCATTTAAATATGCAAACCATATCAAATATCTTTGACCAATTCTCTTAAAACTATAATATCATGTCAAATGTTTAAGATAATATCTCAATAAAAATAAATTCTACTAATATTATTTATTGAGTTATTGTACAGAAATTATATCAGGACTGAAATCAAGGAAATCCGAGTTGGCGAGATCAAATCTGCCGAAATATTCAAGTAAATTGAAGAAATCAATTCTGGCAGAGACTTAGAGAAGATTTTCATATTCCAGATATCAAAATAGTCTACATGTGTCACCATAAGAAGCCACAAGATTTTTGAAGCAAAGAACCCTCCAACCCACCGCGGATCCATGGCCAAATCCACCCAATGGCCGCGGTTCCCCCGCAATATTGAGAAGTTAGGGCTCTGGATTTTCTGGTTGGGATCCTAACAACTAATTACCATATTAGGAAACTAGGGTTCTGGCTCTGTGACTATAAATAAGGACCGAGAGGCTCTTAGAAAAATCATCACACCGACGCAATCACGAAATCCACGACGGCTCAAGAATCCTGGTTGATCATCAACAATTCATCTACTTCCTTAGAAGATATCGAGAAGCAAACTATGGTTTTGTAATCATTTTCTAAAGGACAAAGTGTGCTTGATCTTGTTGATTAATAAAGGTAGTTGTTTTCTTATATCATTTTATTTTCTGTAGTTTTAAATATGATTTCCCTTTCTATATTTTCTTTTCCCAACATGCGCGAGTAAATCTCTGCTTGGTAGGGTTCGTAGGATTAGGGTAGATTCATGAATGATGAAGATCCTTAAATTCTTTTTATGTCCTATAAAGTTTATAAACTTTACCAAAATAATAGTTAATATCCTAATTGGACGCGCTATCAATTCATTGATAGTCATGACCACGATTAGAGATTAGATTAACAATTGTTTTGGTAAAGGCTAGACATGAACGGAGATTCATGTCAAGATAAGGGTTAAGAGTGGGAGCCCTATTCCCTCCAGAAACCCTAATCTACATGCATCACTGTCGATCTAGTTTTAAATCTATTAAAGGATAAAATGAGTAATCATTAATTAATCATCCATGACTACTAAATCTTAACGAACCCTACAAGCCCCCTTCTAATATAAAACCTACATCCGTAATTAATATAGATCTATATTCAACATCCGTGTTTAACGTAGATCTAGAAACTATTTCCACTATTAATTATTCTTCCTCTTTTCCTAATCAACACGCCTAAAGTAAAATTAAAAGATTCAACGTTTCCCTGAGGACGACCCGTACTCATCTCGGTCTAGCTACACGTGACACCGTTATTGATTGCGGTTAACTACTACACAACTCTAAAAACATCAACCAATCAATGGGGCACCGCGATAAATAGCCGAAATGATTGGGCAATCACGGCTTTCGCGACATAAAAGCAAAAAAGATAGAGCATCGCGGAAAGAAATAAAAAAATGAAAATGAAACTTTTCCGCCCTGCAGAGAGGTCCACACCGACCCCTGTATACAATCTATGGACACAATGAAAGAAAGGGTACCATATTTTTCCACCAGGCTCCGTCAAAGGGAGAGCCAGACCTTAATGGCAACATGTACAGCCTAGAGCTCATCCCGGCGTTCTTCTCATTCCGACAGGATGCAGATGCAACGTCAACAAAGCTCTAAGGAGCCAAAATAAAAAAGGAGTGATGTCAAAATCCTAACTCCAGCTCGACGTGCTTCTCATGCCAACAGAATGCAGATGCAGCATCAACAAAGACCCAAGGGCGAAATCAAATTGGTGCGATGGCATATTCCTAGCTCCAGATCTCAACGGCAACATCTACAGCCTAGAGTTCGACTTGACGTGCTTCTTATGCCAGCAGGGTGATGGGTTCGTTTAGCACCCTCGCTAGGTTTCGGCAAGTGTCAAGTATGCAATTTCAAAAATCTAGAGTGCTAAGCAACCTGAACTAAGGATCTAACTAGAGAATTATGGTTTTATATGCATGTAAACAAACTTTACACTAAGTGAAATAGGAATACAACCTTTGTAGAACAGTCATTCACTTCTAAAGCTCCGTGTAGTAGTCCCTTTGCTCCAAGTAGTGGTTCCCGAACTTTTCTTAGGCTCCACTAGACTAAAGGAACGAGCTTGCTCAAAGATCTTCGAGACCGAAAATAATCTACGTCGAAGAATCTCTAACTCAAGCTACCTCTTCACTAATTGATGGATTAGTGAAGTAAACAATCTATACTAAATGGCCAGTTTGGTATAGATTGATGAAGTAGAAATTTTGCTCACTTTAAAATTATTTTTCTCTTTTTCTTTTTCACCTCACTAAAAATCAAGAGAAAAAAAATGAGATGAAGAAAAAGATCAAGTGATCAACCATGGTGAGAAAATATCCCAATGATATTTGTAGAGACTTAACCATGGCTAAAAATAATGGTTAGGTTAATAAATATCTAGAGTAAAACAAAATTAGTGTACTTAAGTCAAGGCTTCTACATACTTCTACAAGCATCTTAAACCATGACAATTTCCACCTAGTTTTGATTCATCCCTTAATTATTAATCACCCAAATTATCTTTAGTTTGGTATGAGTCTCATACACCCAAGTCCAATGTATCATCTAGCATGACACAAAAATAAATGCATTAATATATATCACACATATATTTAAATGTATTAATAGAAAATAAATTCTTAACTGAGCTAATATTAGTTAATATATATTAATATATCAAATATATAATTATATATTAAATTATTAAATCAACACTTAATTTAATAATCTGGCTATATCTCATACAACCGACTAATATCATTTATATGTATATCAAATATACATACAACAAATTATTGAATCAACACTTGATTCAATAATCCGGTTATATCACATATAACCTATATCGCAAGATTAGAATATTGTATTACAAACACGCATCAATCTTGGACCCGCATATATCACATATGTGCCCTACTTCGTTTCGCTTGAGCTAGGAAACCTCCATGCAGGACTCTAAAGACTCGTCAATACGTCAGCAGTAGGTGATTATCATATCGGTCACCTACAAGCCGTCAGCGGTACTAGCTGGACGTAACAGCTGCCCAGGTATTGAGAGATCAATCAACAAGCAAGATTATCCATACTCCCATGAATCCAGTAAGTAACACTACCGTACAGTCCGGTCTCTTCGTCTGATAGGTGGTAAACGTCAGACCCTAATAACTTGATAAGTCATGCCGATGTGAGGCTCATAACGGGTCGAGAAACTACTGATAACACTTACCATTGAATCTCATCATCAGCCCTGGCCAGGGACTTCCTGTTATGGCCAATCGACCATAAAGCAATATCAACCTCCAATACCGGGAGAGACAAAACCCCTTCTATCGCTCATTGCCTCCATATGACTCAGGACTGTACCCAAAATCCATCTGTTTATACGCTCTCTTGAGCGTGGTAGAGAGAAAATCAAAGCACAGTGGGAATCACACAAGACTTTATGACGATCTCGGGTCTACAGACTAACTTGTACCAATGTCACCAGAGAACTGCTATCTAATGTTAGGTATAATACCATTTAGGAGTTCTCGGCTTGTCCTATTCGGTGTACCCATTCTCCAATAAGCACCTGTGTACAATCTTTGATGTCAAACACCAATGGATGTGGGATCATCCATCGCCCCATATAAGGTGTCACGCCCCGCTTCCCAAAATACGGAAAACGATGGATGACTAGGCCAGCCATGCTCCTACGGTCAAGGAATCATCCCGCCGTAGTCACACTTCGGCTTCTAGCACTACATGGTAATCAGTAAATAAAGCACAGTATTAAAGGAATCACATCACTAATTTATTACATTAAAATTCCATTGTTCACAAATTACAGATAATAAGAATAATAACTAACCAAGTTCAATCTCACGATCACTCTAAGGAAAGCAGTAAAGATAGGGAGTACACCAGACTATATCTCTGTGAACTCGAATGGTAGATCTGTCTCCTGTGCTGGTCCTCCCGCGGAATCTGAGCATGCATACTCAGGTCGTCAGAGCGACACAAAAACAATATTATTATAATAAGATGAAACAGGTAAATGAGGTAATACTAGTGTAGGAACAATACAAGTAATCACTATATCACTATATGATGCAGGATATGTCATGTGTCCCTATCAGTCTCTAGGTCATATTTGAAATCACATAGTGGAAGGAGGATCATGTTTAACAGGAGTCTCGTACATACCCGAGACCACGGCCCACATGCCCGGGACATAACCCTGTCAGCCGGATCGCTAGATCCTATCCTACACGTATCAGTATCACAGTTCGAATGATCGTCCTCTAAACACGGTCCCGCTAAATACGATACTCTTTCCACTTTGATTTCCCCTTTTTCCCCAGGTTACACTATTTATGATATTGATCTAGTTGTGTACAAGTATACCAATGGCACGGTTTCATCACTGTCCACTGTATCAATCACTGTCACGAATATTCACTTTCCATTGGTGTACTCGTCACTCCTAAACCAACATCTATCACGCACGATAATGCAATGTCCACACGCACTAACACTGAGTATATGACAAGGGTATGATATATGTATTGTATGCTACCAATAAGCTCTGTATGTTATGAATTAACATGCATGTCATGAACTACAATAAATTGCACAAATTAATATGTTAAGAATTCAGCAAAAATGATGTAAGTAAGATACATAGAAAAATCAATCAGTAATTCATCAAAATTTGTTTCAGTTCAATCGGAATTTCGGTTTTCAAGATATAACTGTTTCAGTTTAAGTGCTTGCGGCTGGAATTTCAGTTTCAGAACTGAACGTCCGTTTCGCGCCACGAATTTCACCCAGTTAGGCTCAGAATCTAGTGCTGTTTCAGTTGAATGAAATCTAGGGTTTTCAATAAAGTGTTCAACGCAACAGACGGATCCTCAATCGCATCTGTACGTTGAAAGTTATACACAGTTTAATCTCAATATGTCATTTCAGAATCTGTTCTGAACAGTTATACGTTCTGCCCTTTTAAATATAGTTTAAAATAGAAAACGGCGATGAATCGGGATGGAACCACTTGTTTTGTTTAGCTAACAGAATTATATCTAATCTACTGTAAAGTTCCGTAATGTACGATTTCAGAGAACACAGTGACGCAGGTCTTTGGACAGAACACAATAATCAGGAACGCTCTGGACTGCAGTCCAGAGTCGCGTTCCGATCTAATTATCTTCATGGTTACATAATAGAAATCATCAGAATTTTACATAGGGTTGAAGTTCGTCGAGTCGGCTTCGATTTAAGCCCTCAAACGCATCTTTCCAATATGTGTATGATTTATGGTGTTTTTATCCGTTTTCAGGTACGAGAGAATTCTAGTTTTAACGGCATGTTTGGGGGTATCGATTTTTGTTACTAACAATCGTATTTTCCAGCGAGTTTCACACACGATATTCATCATTTTAAGGGCCAACATAAAACATCGATTTCCGTCAAATTAGACAATTATTTCCATTGGGATCTAACATCGAGCACTTAGGTCACGTTATGTATCGGTAATTGGCAAATCCATAAACGAAATTATTTAACTTTGTACTACAATTATTATAGCATGAAGCAAGTAAACACTTGCCTGGAAACGTCTCGGGGTCGTAAGGTAGCAACGTCGTCACGAACGCGTGATATGTGCCGTGGAACCGATTCGCACGAGCTTGGATCTAGATGCGGATCTCGCGTCGGGGTTGTCCGGAGTCGTTGCATGGTCACTGGGCGTTGGGAGTGCTGGATAATCCTCTGCGAGTGTACTAGGGTCGACGACGGTCGACGGCGTCGCTCCGGCAGCGTGTACAGAGCAGTTTCACAGTGGGGGAAAAAGTTTGAAAATGGGTTTTGGAGTTTTGGATAAGGGGATAAGTTAAGCAGTGGGGCTGGGGAGTGTTGTGATGGTGATGATGCTGAGGAGGTGGAGGTCGTTGGGAGGTCGGCGATGTGGTGGGGAGTTCGCCGGCGTCGAGGGGTGTAAGGTGGCCGATCTCGGTAGCAATTTGGGTTGTGTGCAGGGGATGTTCTGCAGGGGAGTGCTCGTTGTTGAGGGAGGGTGGAGTTGTAGGGGAGAAGGTTGGTGGAGGAAGAGTGAGCGGGGTTGTCGAAGAGGTGGGTGATCGCCGTCGGTAGGGTGCAGTGGGTTCGAGGGAAGTTTTGGGTGCTCGCGTTTTTGGGGCTTGGTGAATGTAGAGGAGAGAGATGAGGAGTGAGTTGGAGACGAGATTGAAAACGTGGGGGGGTAACGGCAGGAGCGTGGGTGTGAGCGTCGGCGGAGGAGGCGGGTCGCGCGCGAGTCACGGAAGGTTACCGTTGGGGGAAATTTTTGAAGGAGGAGATGAATAGTGGCTTAGCGGGTCGGGTAGGAGGAACGGGTGAGGGAGTGGGCCGGGCTCGTGGGAAAAAGAATTCCTTTAAGAATAAAATCTCGTGGGCTGCTGGGATTTTTAAATGGAATGGGCTGAAGAAAAGCTATTGGGCTGAAAAAGGAAAATGGGTTGAGGGATTTTAGTGGCTGGAAATTTTTTGATAAAATGGATTGGGTTTAATAAAGGAGGTGAATGGGTTAGGGTTTTGTTTAAAGATTTATTTTAAAAGGAATTTTGAATGGGCTGAAGGTATATGTAATATAGTTTTGGGTTTTAATTTATTTTAGCCTTGGTTTTAATTCGGTTTTGGTTTTAGGTTTTAAATTCTGGGTTTTGACTTTTAGGGTTAAGGAAAAATATACATATTAAGTTTAAATAACCAAATCAAAATATGAAGGAAAAAGAGAAGAAGCCACTGGGATTTAGGGAAAAGAAACCTTTATTAAAGTGGAAACGGGGATTTACATCCTACCCCCCTTAACAAAAATTTCGTCCTCGAAATTAAAAGAAATACAAGAAACAATGTACTAAACAAAGAGATGTGGATAACGATCTCGTATATCTTCCTCCCGCTCCCAAGTGGATTCCCCTGGGGAACGACCGCCCCAAGACACTCGGACTAACGGAATGACCTTATTCTTCAGCACTTTCTCTCGGCGGTCGAGGATGGTACTAGGCTGCTCCTCGTATGACAGATCGGTTCCCAAAACTAGTTCCGAATGGTCTAGGACATGGCTCTCATCCCGGACATAACGCCGCAACTGTGACACGTGGAAGGTATTGTGTACACCAGCTAGCGATGGAGGCAAGGCAAGTCGATAGGCCACCTCTCCTACTCGCTCTAGCACCTCGAAAGGTCCGATAAAACGGGGATTAAGTTTTCCCCGACTTCCGAATCTGATCACTCCACGAGTAGGGGAAATCTTCAAGAATACATGATCTCCAACTTCGAACTCAAGTGCCCTTCTGCTGGTATCTGCCCAACTCTTCTGTCGTTCCTGAGCCGTCTTAATGCGCTGCCTGATCACTTGGACCTTCTCAACTGTCTGAACAATGAGTTCAGGGCCCAGTAATCTTCGTTCTCCAACATTATCCCAACATACTGGGGATCGACACTTCCGCCCGTATAGTGCTTCAAAAGGAGCCATCTGAATACTAGCCTGATAACTATTGTTATAAGAGAACTCGACTAGGTGCAGATGGTCCTCCTAGGAACCCTGAAAATCCAACATACAGGCTCTCAACATATCCTCGAGCGTCTGAATCGTACGCTCGGATTGTCCATCCGTCTGCGGGTGATAAGCTGTGCTAAATTTAAGGCGGGTTCCCAAACTCTCCTGTAAGCTCTTCCAAAAGTGCGACAAAAATCTCGTGTCCCGGTCTGACACAATGCTGACTGGAACACCGTGAAGTCGCACAATCTCCTGCATATATCTTTCTGCCAGTGATTCTGTCGACTGTCCCACTCGGAAAGGTAGGAAGTGTGCAGCTTTCGTGAGGCGATCAACGATAACCCAAATAGCGTTATTGCCTCTAGGGCTCCGTGGTAAGGCCGTCACAAAATCCATAGTAATGTGCTCCCACTTCCATTCGGGTATCGGCAACGGTTGTAATAATCCCGCTGTCCTCTGATGTTCCGCCTTCACCTGTTGACATACCAAGCACCTGGATACGAACCTCGCAATTTCCCGCTTCATTCCGTTCCACCAAAAGTGCTGCTTTAGGTCCTGATACATTTTTGTACCTCCTGGATGCACAGAATAAGCTGAACTGTGTGCTTCAGCCAAAACTTCTTCTCGAACATCTCCTTTAGGTACGCAGAGTCTGCTACCGAATCTCAGAGAGCCATCCTCATGTATAATCAAATCCGTTCTCAGTCCAGCTTCCACTTGCTCTCTGAACTTTTGTAATCGGGGATCATCCGCTTGTGCAATCTTGATGCGATCCACCAGGGAAGATTGCACCTGTAGTTGCCAAAATTGACTGAGTGCGTTCGGAGTAATGACCTCAAGTTCAAGTCTCTGGAAATCCTCAATAATGCTCCTCTGATCGGTCAACATCATGACCGCTGGTTTGCGACTGAGTGTATCTGGTACAACATTGACCTTCCCCGGGTGATACTGAAGGTCCAAGTCATAATCTGCCATTAGCTCTAGCCATCGGCGCTGCCTCATGTTCAGTTCCTTCTGAGTGAAAACATACTTCAAACTTTTATGATCCGTGTAAACCTCCACTTTCTCACCCAATAGATAGTGCCTCCAAATCTTCAACTCAAAGACTACCGCAGCTAACTCTAAGTCGTGCGTGGGGTAGTTCTTCTCGTGGTTTCTCAGTTGTCGAGAGGCGTAAGCAACCACTCGGCCATGCTGCATCAAAACACAGCCTAAACCCTTTCCTGAGGCATCACTGTGTATCACCAAACCACCGGAATCATCTGGTACAGTAAGAATAGGCGCCGTGGTTAACTTCTGCTTTAGTGTGTCGAATGCCTGAGTGCATTCCTCTGTCCATGTAAACGGCACGTCCTTCCATGTCAGCCTCGTCAATGGTTCCGCGATTCTTGAGAAATCTTGGACGAATCTCCGATAATAACCTGCCAATCCCAGAAAGCTCCTGATCTCTGCTACTGATTTCGGCGTCGGCCAATCTCTGACAGATTCTATCTTTGCCGGGTCCACCGAGATGCCTTTGCCCGAAACGATATGTCCCAAAAACTGAACCTTGTCAAGCCAGAATTCACACTTGCTTAGCTTCGCGTACAGCTTCTCTTCCCGAAGAACCTGCAGTACCGTGCGCAAATGCTCAGCATGCTCTTCCCGGGTCTTCGAATAGACAAGTATGTCGTCGATAAACACAACGACAAACGTGTCCAAGTACTTTGCGAACACTTTGTTCATCAAGTCCATGAATATTGCTGGGGCATTGGTAACACCGAACGGCATCACAAGAAATTCGTAGTGTCCGTATCGGGTCCTGAAAGCCGTCTTGCATACATCTTCGGCTGCTACTCTGATTTGATGATACCCAGAATGGAGGTCCAACTTCGAGAAAACCTTGGCTCCACTTAGCTGATCAAATAGGTCGTCAATGCGCGGTATTGGGTACTTGTTCTTTATCGTGACCTTGTTCAGCTCCCGATAATTTATACACATTCGCAGCGATCCATCCTTCTTCTTTACTAATAGAACTGGTGCGCCCCACGGTGAAGCGCTTGGCCGAATAAATCCCTTCTCCAATAATTCTTCAACCTGTTTCTTCAATTCCGTCAACTCCACTGGTGCCATCCTGTATGGGGCTCTGGATACTGGGGCTGTACCTGGAATCAAATCGATTGAGAACTCCAAGATTCGAGGAGGTGGTAGACCTGGTAAATCTTCGGGAAATACGTCCAGAAAGTCCCGAACAATTTCTGGGGCTGGGCTCTTATCAATCTCCATAGCTGTCAGCTCCTTAGGCTTTGCTATGTACTTAGCTGGCTCCAAAGATTCGCTTCCGCCCTCGAAAATAAACTCCGGGTGATTGAGGATGCGGAAGATCACCTTCCTTGCACGACAATCGATAACCGCATGGAAAGTGCTCATCTAATCCATCCCGAGAATTGCGTCGTAACTGCCTGTCCCGATCAGAAGGAAATTCGCATAGAATTCCCTGCCACACACTACAACTGGGCATAATCTACATTCTCGACTAGATATAATAATGCCATTACCCGTATGAATTTCCCATCCCTTGGTTAGTGGTTCATGTGGTATTGAGTGTGTGTTAGTGAAATGCTCTGACAAGAAACAATGCGATGCTCCCGAATCAAATAGTACTCTAGCTGGCAAGGAATGTACAAGTAGAGTACCTGTAACCACGTCTACTGACGCCTCTGCCTGCTCGGCGGTCAAGGTGAAAGCCCGTCCTTGACCGCGACCTGTAAATGGTTGTCTCTGCTCCTGCGGCCTCTGCTGTGACGGTCCAGAACCTCCCTGTATCTCTGCTCGCTCAGGGCAACTGTTAATCCTGTGCTGACTGGAACCGCAAATCAAGCACTGTCTCTTAGCACGGCGACAGTCCTTCTGAGTATGTCCTCCTCTACCGCAATAGCCGCAAGTTACGCCCTGTCTCTGGGGGCGATGCTGTGGTACGAACGGGCGCTTCATTTGTGTCGTTCCTGCTCTGTGAACCGGTATGGCTCCTCGAGAAGGCGCGTGAGTACGTGCTGAAACGACTGGGGGTCTTCTGAACTTGTTAATCAGTTGCTCCTAAACTCTCGCCGCGTTGAGTACCTGTGTGAAAGTCTGCAAATCCGACGATGCAATCAACTGCTGCAACTCGAAATCTAGCCCCTGAAGGAAGCGTCTGGCCCTGGTGACTTCTGATTCGACCATGTATGGAGCAAAGCGGCTCAGACGGTTGAACTCTGCCGCATAAACGTCCACTGGGCGTCCATTTTGCTTCAAAAGAATAAACCTTTCCTCCATTTCTGCCTTGGCTGTGGGAGGAAAATAATGATCTAGGAAGCACTCCTTAAACTTGCTCCATTCAATAGGCTCATCAAGTCTGCTTTCTTCCACCGACCACCATGTACGAGCCCCGTCTTCTAATTGTATCTTTATCACATCCACTCTGTCTTCCTTTGCAACCCGGGCGGCTGTCAATAAATTCTCCATGTTCACCAGCCATTGTTCAGCCTCAAGGGGTTCAGCTATTCCTGTGAACGCAGCTGGGTGTAACCGTCGGAAGTCTAACACAGTACCAGCCCTAGCCTGATAAGCTGGTGGAGTAGGGCCCTCGGGGGCAGTAATGAGTGCGGAGGGTCCTCCTGCGGCGGTAATCGCCCTGAGTCCCTCAGTAAGCAAATCTGTCTTCCTCTCCTGAGCTTCTGCAAGAGTGGTCAGTGCACTGAGTATTCTTTCCGTGCGGTCCTGAGAGCTGGAGTCCGAGGAGGGGTCGTTCGGGGACGTCATATCACTGGAAGATTCAAAAGGATAGGATCAGATTTAAGGATGAAAATCAAGAGTAGTGAAACAAGAATAACGTAATACAGTATAGTTAATGTTATTCCTTGATACTAAACACAGGCTCTGATACCAACTAAACCATGTCACGCCCCGCTTCCCAAAATACGGAAAACGAGGGATGACTAGGCCAGCCATGCTCCTACGGTCAAGGAATCATCCCGCCGTAGTCACACTTCGGCTTCTAGCACTACATGGTAATCAGTAAATAAAGCACAGTATTAAAGGAATCACATCACTAATTTATTACATTAAAATTCCATTGTTCACAAATTACAGATAATAAGAATAATAACTAACCAAGTTCAATCTCACGATCACTCTAAGGAAAGCAGTAAAGATAGGGAGTACACCAGACTATATCTCTGTGAACTCGAATGGTAGATCCGTCTCTTGTGCTGGTCCTCCCGCGGAATTTGAGCATGCATACTCAGGTCGTCAGAGCGACACAAAAACAATATTATTATAATAAGATGAAACAGGTAAATGAGGTAATACTAGTGTAGGAACAATACAAGTAATCACTATATCACTATATGATGCAGGATATGTCATGTGTCCCTATCAGTCTCTAGGTCATATTTGAAATCACATAGTGGAAGGAGGATCATGTTTAACAGGAGTCTCGTACATACCCGAGACCACGGCCCACATGTCCGGGACATAACCCTGTCAGCCGGATCGCTAGATCCTATCCTACACGTATCAGTATCACAGTTCGAATGATCATCCTCTAAATACGGTCCCGCTAAATACGATACTCTTTCCACTTTGATTTCCCCCTTTTCCCCAGGTTACACTATTTATGATATTGATCTAGTTGTGTACAAGTATACCAATGGCACGGTTTCATCACTGTCCACTGTATCAATCACTGTCACGAATATTCACTTTCCATTGGTGTACTCGTCACTTCTAAACCAACATCTATCACGCACGATAATGCAATGTCCATACGCACTAACACTGAGTATATGACAAGGGTATGATATATGTATTGTATGCTACCAATAAGCTCTGTATGTTATGAATTAACATGCATGTCATGAACTACAATAAATTGCACAAATTAATATGTTAAGAATTCAGCAAAAATGATGTAAGTAAGATACATAGAACAATCAATCAGTAATTCATTAAAATTTGTTTCAGTTTAATCGGAATTTCGGTTTTCAAGATATAACTGTTTCAGTTTAAGTGCTTGCGGCTGGAATTTCAGTTTCAGAACTGAACGTCCGTTTCGCGCCATGAATTTCACCCAGTTAAGCTCAGAATCTAGTGATGTTTCAGTTGAATGAAATCTAGGGTTTTCAATAAAGTGTTCAACGCAACAGACGGATCCTCAATCGCATCTGTACGTTGAAAGTTATACACAGTTTAATCTCAATATGTCATTTCAGAATCTGTTCTGAACAGTTATACGTTCTGCCCTTTTAAATATAGTTTAAAATAGCAAACGGCGATGAATCGGGATGGAACCACTTGTTTTGTTTAGCTAACAGAATTATCTCTAATCTACTATAAAGTTCCGTAATGTACGATTTCAGAGAACACAGTGACGCAGGTCTTTGGACAGAACACAATAATCAGGAACGCTCTGGACTGCAGTCCAGAGTCGCGTTCCGATCTAATTATCTTCATGGTTACATAATAGAAATCATCAGAATTTTACATAGGGTTGAAGTTCGTCGAGTCGGCTTCGATTTAAGCCCTCAAACGCATCTTTCCAATATGTGTATGATTTATGGTGTTTTTATCCGTTTTCAGGTACGAGAGAATTCTAGTTTTAACGGCATGTTTGGGGGTATCGATTTTTGTTACTAACAATCGTATTTTCCAGCGAGTTTCACACACGATATTCATCATTTTAAGGGCCAACATAAAATATCGATTTCCGTCAAATTACACAATTATTTCCATTGGGATCTAACATCGAGCACTTAGGTCACGTTATGTATCGGTAATTGGCAAATCCATAAACGAAATTATTTAACTTTGTACTACAATTATTATAGCATGAAGCAAGTAAACACTTGCCTGGAAACGTCTCGGGGTCGTAAGGTTGCAACGTCGTCACGAACGCGTGATATGTGCCGTGGAACCGATTCGCGCGAGCTTGGATCTAGATGCGGATCTCGCGTCGGGGTTGTCCGGAGTCGTTGCACGGTCACTGGGCGTTGGGAGTACTGGATAATCCTCTGCGAGTATACTGGGGTCGACGACGGTCGACGGCGTCGCTCCGGCAGCGTGTACAGAGCAGTTTCACAGTGGGGGAAAAAGTTTGAAAATGGGTTTTGGAGTTTTGGATAAGGGGATAAGTTAAGCAGTGGGGCTGGGGAGTGTTGTGATGGTGATGATGCTGAGGAGGTGGAGGTCGGCGATGTGGTGGGGAGTTCGCCGGCGTCGAGGGGTGTAAGGTGGCCGAGCTCGGTAGAAATTTGGGTTGTGTGCAGGGGATGTTCTGCAGGGGAGTGCTCGATGTTGAGGGAGGGTAGAGTCGTAGGGGTGAAGGTTGTTGGAGGAGGAGTGAGCGGGGTTGTCGAAGAGGTGGGTGATCGCCGTCGGTGGGGTGCAGTGGGTTCGAGGGAAGTTTTGGGTGCTCGCGTTTTTGGGGCTTGGTGAATGTAGAGGAGAGAGATGAGGAGTGAGTTGGAGACGAGGTTGAAAACGTGGGGAGGTAACGGCAGGAGCGTGGGCGTGAGCGTCGGCGGAGGAGGCGGGTCGCGCGCGAGTCATGGAAGGTTACCGTTGGGGGAAATTTTTGAAGGAGGAGATGAATAGTGGCTTAGCGGGTCGGGTAGGAGGAACGGGTGAGGGAGTGGGCCGGGCTCATGGGAAAAAGAATTCCTTTAAGAATAAAATCTCGTGGGCTGCAGGGATTTTTAAATGGAATGGGCTGAAGAAAAGCTATTGGGCTGAAAAAGGAAAATGGGTTGAGAGATTTTAGTGGCTGGAAAATTTTTTATAAAATGGATTGGGTTTAATAAAGGAGGTGAATGGGTTAGGGTTTTGTTTAAAGATTTATTTTAGAAGGAATTTTGAATGGGTTGAAGGTATATGTAATATAGTTTTGGGTTTTAATTTATTTTAGCCTTGGTTTTAATTCGGTTTTGATTTTAGGTTTTAAATTCTGGGTTTTGACTTTTAGGGTTAAGGAAAAATATACATATTAAGTTTAAATAACCAAATCAAAATATGAAGGAAAAAGAGAAGAAGCCACTGGGATTTAGGGAAAAGAAACCTTTATTAAAGTGGAAACGGGGATTTACATAAGGTCAAGAAACGTACACACTAGTCTATTCTGGAATATCGATGCCCTGTCTCGATACTCCCTCGACTAGGAACAATTAAAAGATGAACTTGTGGACTACCCTGGCCCCACTCGTATGATCTATATCATATTCCTGGTAGTCAAGTACACCTCCTAAGGGTTTTATCAACATGTGAGAGAAAGACGATATCACAATAACAATTTACATGTTAAGATAAAGAGGAACCAGATAACATACTATCATGTCAAGCAAGAAAGTCCTCTCTATATATGTCCAAGCATCTATTATAATATACAATCATGTACAATAATGGCCTCTAGGACATACATATAACTAACACAGGGTGCAGACGATGTTGGATATGTATGCCCTAGAGGCCTTCATTGTATAGGATGCTAGGGATATATATGTACATGACAATCTTGCTCGATATGATAGTATGCTATTTAATTTGTTTTTATCTTAACATGTGATGTGTTTTACTTTGTATTTCATATCTTGTATACATGTTGATAAAGCTCGTAGGATCTTTGCCTGACTACCTGCGTTGTGATGACGATCATACTTGTGGGAGCTGGGTAGTCAATAGGCACATCCTTAAAAGTGTCTATAGTCGTAGGAGTATCGAGACTGGGTATCGATACTCCAGAGTAGACTAGTGTATACATATCTAGACCATGACGAGGGGCGATGGATTGGTCCCGCAACCATTGGTGAGGTGCACCTAAGATTGTATACAGGTGCTCATTGGGTGTGAGTAAACCGGACAAGACTCGCCAAGAACTGACTAGATGGTATTATACCCAGCGTCAGATAGCAGTTCTCTGGTGACATGAGTGCAGATAGTCTGTCGACCTCAAGTCATCATTTGTCTCATATGAGTTCCTACTGTGCTTTGATTACTACCCTACAACAGCTCAAAGGAGTCGTGCAAACAGGTTTTAGTTGGGTACAGTCCTGAGCCACATGGAGGCAGTGAGTGACTGCTGGGGATTCATCTCTTCCGGTATAGGGAGTCGATGTCGCACAGTGATCGGTTGGTCAACACCATAAGTCCCTGGCCAGGGCGGATTGAGAATTACTGGTGGTTGGACCAGTAGATTCTCTGGTGGTTGGACCAGTAGCCACACCGATACGACTTGTCTGGTTATTTGGGGTTTGACGTTTTCTATCCCCTAGACCTTACATGCGATACTCTCATACGATCAGACCGGACTGCACGTAGATTGTCACGGACAGGCTCAGTAGGGGTTCGGATGAGTTCACTCGTCGGCCTTCTTTTCGACATGTACATGGGTTGTTGTTACGTACAGCTAGTGCCACTGACGGACTTGTGGTTAAACCCACTGCCAGCGTACTGTTGAGTCTTTAGAATCCCATACAGAGAGTTTTCCTGGTTCAGACGAGACGATATAGAGGTTGTATGGTCTTACGGCAGGGTTTCGATTACATACGTGTATTGGCTACACGGATATGTTCGGACGGATAATATTAGTGGGTTTTGGTTTAAATCGGATTCTAGTATTATATTATTGGATTATTCCTGTCTCATTTTATTCGTATTTTTCGGAATACGAATAAGGGTATGTATATACGGTGAGGGCATTCTTGTAATTTCACAAGAATGAGCTTCTAGAAGGAGACACCTCATTACTTGATTTATCTTTTTTTTGGAAAAGGATTAATGAGGTGGAATTTGGGGAGACATTTGAGGAATGGTTGAAAGCATGGCTTGGTATTTGTTTATTCATTTGTGGTTACTATCAAATATGGGTGATTATTTTGTAAGTTAAATAATCCATGCTTGAATTATTGTGTAGAGATTTAGCCATTCTCTCAACCATTATCCATTATCTCTAGTTCATTTTTCACTTCCTCGCTCTCTCTCCTAATTTCCTCTCCTCCTCCCTCAAGCTCTAATCCTTCACATGTGTTGTGATTCATAAAGCTCATGAGACATATTAGTCTATTGATCATTCTCTACATCTACTTAGTAGTCTCTTTTAGCAAATTAGGCCACTAAGTTACCTCACTTGAGGTTGAAGCTTGACCATAGGCCCTCGGGTGGATCTTCTTCTTCGACATAAAGGAGACCGACAACTGAGTTCGATTCTAGCTACTTAGGAGCCAAAGAAAGGAGAAGAAGGTTAAAGCTTGATCCAAGGAGCCAAGAACCAAGAGAAGACCCGAAGAACTTGACACAAGGGTATAACACTCTAACCGAGTAGTTAGAACCTTCTTGTAGTATATCTTAGCTAGTTAATGTTTAATCAAGATCCTAAGTTGATAAAGTCTATGTTGCAAAGCAAACTTGATTTTTTGACAAAGAAAAAATCGTTTTTGATGTTGTAACATCCGGCCCCTTTTATACCAAAGACCGTATTTTGTTACTTAGAATTCTCTTTATTCTTAATTAGGAATTATTTATTTTATTTATAAATTAATTATTATATTTTATTTTTCAAACCCCGTTGAACCCAAACCCTAATTCTAATTACTTTTCCAAACCAATCCCAAGCCCATTCATGTATCTTTTCATAGACTCAATTCCTTTTAATTATCCTCGGCCCATTCTTTTAAACTAAACTCCATCTCTTTTATACAAATCCCCACCTCATTTTCTCCCATTTTCAGTCTTCCCTCGGCCCAAAATCTTTCCGGCCCTCTCTCTATATTTTTCCCATTAAATTTCCCATTTAAATTCCAAGCCCGGCCCCATTTCCTTTTTCCATTTAATCTTCAATTTCTTTTATTCTGGCCCGGCCCACTCTTTCTCCCCCAGCAGCCCGCTCCCACGCTCCCCTACCCGACCCGCCAACCACTGTACATCTCCTCCAACGGCTCTTTTCCCCTCTCGCGCGCTCGATCCACTCCCTGCGCCTCCGCCCGCGCCCACGTCGCCGCTCATCACGCGCGACGCTCGCGAGCGTTACAACCGCGTTGCTCACCCCTCGTCTCCCCATTCCTTCCCCTCACTTCCCACACCCTCTCACCCTCACACTCTCGAGTCCCTGCACTCATTTTTACCTCGACGACGACGACGACACCCCACCGAGCTCAATCCCCTCGCTCAACCTCGTCTCCTCACCACCTTCCCTCTCTGTCCTCTGCCACCATCACCCAGCACCCTTAAACCCACAGCCAAGCTCCACCCCCTGCACCCATCCAAGCTTCTCACACCCCTGCCGTCGATCATCCCCCGATCATCACCGCCACCGCCGACATCACCCTCGCCTGCCTTCCTCCCTCTCTCCTCTCCCCTCTCTCCAAAACCCCGAGCCCCTCCTCACCTCACCTGCATACCCAACCTCAACCCAAGAACCGACCTCTACCATGCTCCTCGCCGTCTCCAACCTCCTAGCTCCGGCCACCATCTCCGCAACTCCGACCATTCTCGTCGCCACCAGCCCTAAGACGACCTCCTCACTGCCGCGAACATCAATGGGCCCCCTCACTGGCTGCACCTTCTAGCTGACCCCTGCAGCCCCAGGGCCGACCCATCACCGGCCACCCAACCATAACTCCTAACTGCTACCCGAGCCCTCTGCGTCGTCGGCCATCGCCTGAGATCGTTGCCGTCGTCCGAAGCTGCCCCGTCTCCATCTCCGAGCCAAGCTCCACCGCGTCGAACCCCACGGCACAAGCCTAAGCCTAGCTAAGCCTCGTCGTGGTCTTGTTGCGTCCCGTCGTTGCCGTAGCTGTTAGTCACCACCGTGCCGCGTCGCTGCCGTACCATCGTCGATACGTGTTCAGGCAAGTTCTTTACTTGCTTACATGCTATTTTATCTATGTTACAAACCAACATCGTATAGAAATCATACTTTACCTTTCCGTTAGATTATTCGGCACAACTGTTCGATGCTTGTTCACATAGGAAATCATTATCAAGTTAGGCGGAACTGGATAAATTACTTTGGCCCTTGTAGGGATGAACAACGTGTGCAAGTTTCGTTGGATAATTTCATCGTTTATGACCAAAACGACTACCCCCAAGTTTAATCGTAAAACTGTAATTTTATTGCACCTGAAAACCGTTAAATTCACCATAAATCATATACATACTAGAATAGTGTGTTCGAGGGCTCAAATCGAAGCCGACTCGACGAAATTTAACCCTATACTAGTTTCCAGACATTTCTGTATTTAAACCGTGATGATATTTGGATCGGAGTACGACTCTGGACTGCAGTCCAGAGCGACTTCAGTCGTTGCTTGCTGTTCCGTATTGAATACCACAGGTTTCCCTTAACTCGTAGGTTGCGGAACTCCGCTGTTCATTATAGATAAATCTGTTAGCTAGACAACACAATTGATTTCATTCTTTTTCGTTACCATTTGATATTTATTCTGTAATTTAAAAGATCGGGACGCATAACAGTCCCAGCAGAATCAGAACCGACATATTAATGTTAAACATTGTATATCACCTGACGTGCAGATGCGACTGAAGATCCGTCTGTTGCGTTGAAAACCTTACTGAAAACCCTAGATTTTATCCAACTGTAGCATCGCTAAAATCCGATCCCAACTGGGATCAAAATGCGTTGCGAAACGGACATCTGATTCTGAAATCGGATTTCCAGCCGCGAACGCTTAAAATGAAATGGTTATAATTAAAGATCCTGGAACCCGATTGGCTTGAAACTATATTTGATGGATAGATAACTGAACATACTAATTACTACATGTTTATCGTTTCGTTAAATTATATACGTAAGTTTCATAATAAATCGTGCAAGTGAGAAAATACTGTTTTGTGACATCCTAATCATGCTTATATACTGTTCACGCATCATATCATACCCATATCATTGCAGTGATAACCTAGTGATATCGTGCATTTACCCAGTGTTAGATTCTAGCGATGATTGTGGCAAGTACGTCAGTGTTCGTGTATCCGTGATTAAGTGAAAGTGATACGTACTTGTGCACAATCAGTGACCCTATTATTCTATTGCATTGTCGACGTCTGTGGGATGCGTGTACGTATGACTATAAGTGGTATGGGACACTTATGGAAGCGCTGGCACGAGTGTCACAGATAAGGCATCCGACACTGCCATTTATCTTAGATATTAGTCGGGACGTGCTTGATGGAGGTCCTGCCTCCAGTTCTCGCGCAGACTTGTCACGGATCGATTAGTATTTAGGGTTATGGTTAGCGTTTGATGTAGACCACGGGGTGTGGGGTAGTTTAAGTATGAATTCAACAGAATCTCGGGAGTCCCATGCCGGCTTATATATTTAGGGAGATATATGGAGATTTACAGGGTATGTGATATACACTGTGATATACATGTTATATGCTGGGCCCGTGGTCCCTTGCCCTTGGGTGGAGGACACTCGCGAGTGGTTGACTCTCACACTTGGACTGACGATAGGCTTAGTGACCTGTACAGTGAGACTTAGAGACTGATAGAGATACGGACATTTATATACCTTATTTACTACGTTGACATACGTGACATATCGTTCTACTGCTTTACCGCTCCGCTGCATTGATTACTGCCCATTCATATTCATGTTGTCATTAATTTACTGTTATTCATATCTATTACCACTGTTAGAGCTGTCACTTGATTTATATATATTATATTGCTATTGTGTCGCTCTGACGACCTGAGTATGCATGCTCAGTGTGAGGAGAAGATTTAGCCCGGATCAGTTCATCACAGATTCCTTGACTTGCCATTCCGAGTTACATTCGTTTGTTCCACTTCAGGTCAGTCTTTACATTGTTTCTTTCAGTTACTGCATTTCTCATTACATGCGCATTATTTACTGTTTACCATGATAAACTAGAAGCCGAAGTGTGACTACGGCAGGACATTTCCTTGACCGTAGGAGCATGGCTGGCCTTGTCTACCCCTCGTATTACGTATTTTGGGAAGCGGGGCGTGACAGATGTATTCCGCCTCCCCGCGAACTCGCGGGGTATACGACATAGACTTACACTAGTATCAGAGACACTTAAACCTAAACTAGCTTGTTAGCAAATAGTTAGAACTTCGATCGAAATAATTTTTGCCCGAAATCAATTTCTGGACCATGCTTGCTGTCGAATTTTTAAACTGTTCAAAAAATATTTTCAAAGGTCTTAAAAATACAAGCAGGATTTTATAGGAACATAGAAGAAATTTCAGGCAGTGATCGGTCAAGACCACCGCGGAAACGCGGCCAAATTCAGTGTTTGGCCACCGAACTGCGGCCGAGTCAGGGCCGAGTCACTGCAAATTTCTTCTGTGGGTCTTATGTTATGGAATATGATTTCTGGAATATTTTGTTTCTACCCAGAATTGTTTGTGTACTGGATTATTCATGGGGTAGACACGAATTTGTTATTCGATCAAAATTCTTAGTTATTTGGTTAATCGGGTTTTATATGTGTATTGTTAAACGTCTGCTAATCGCTATACGTCGATTAGTGGGGTTGCACATATATGTGATCTGTGATAGTTTGTGTATATGGATTGTTGGATCGTCGTGAATGAATAGTCGGGGATGCAAGAAGAGTGTTTTTCTTTTCTTTCATTCATATAAAATTTGTAAATTGATATAATATTATTGTATGGGGCACATCCGGGTTGAGGTTGTAGCCACCGTTGTATTATTTCTTTTTATTGTTTTTGCTCCTAGGATAGACCCAAGGTGGGGTGCACAAACTACCGGGTTCTTGAAGTGCCGAGTGGCCTACTCATTTTATTGAGGGGGTTTGCTTCACTTCGGGAATTTGGCGAGTAGTTTGCCGCACCCATAAGGGTATAGGGTGGGGTTTTGGCTATTCATCACGACCGTGGAATCCGTGTTTCGTTACAGGCTTAAACGAAACACGGAAATTCTAGTATATCCAATATATTCATCTGTGATTCTGTGATCTGGAATGCTTACTATTATGTGAGATGAATGGCTATATATATATATATAAACGTTGCTTATGTTTTGCACCCGTGCTAGTCCAGCCCCCGTTCTGCCGGTAGTTAAGTAACCTAACGGTGTATGACGGGGCCCCGTAGCGAATGCGGATGGCATAGGCGTACGTTCTATTTTCATTTCTTTTGCTGCAATGATAAAGTTAATTGATGGGACCGCATTAATTCTAATTAATGCAAGAAAATAAACCTAAAATCTGATGTCGTTGGAACAATTACAAAACCATTCGGTTTTCTTCAAAAAAAAATTTTTAAAAAGCGGAGCTTAAACCACTCCTTTTCAAAAGCTATCAGGTTCTTTCGACTATATTAAGTTCATTACATTTACGGTTTTTTCGCCAAAAACTAACGGTAGCCCTCCGTCATTTCAGATAGGTATCTACAAGTATTCATGCTATGTGTTTTGACCTTCGCCAAGGCATAGTGTTTGGTAGCTACCGAGTGCTTATCTGTGGTATAGATAGATACATTAATCTAGGACAGGCGTACAGCTATTTTGGCCTTCGTCAAGGGCTTGTACGAATGGGTCTAGGTTAATCTGGATAATGACGGGTTGAACTTAATTTGCGACTTATGATGTTTTGACCTTTGTCAAGATTATAAGCGCATGGGGCAAAAATCATATCGGGAGTTTCAAACATAAAGAAAACTTGCTAGTGCTGCATATCTTCTTGAGTGTGTTGGTTTTGGTAGGCTTCCTTCAAATTCATCACACAATGATAGTTGGGTCCTGATCCTACTGTGAGTGTTCGCTGCTCTTCGGGAAATAATTTCACTTAATGATCAATGCTATAAACCAAATAGGTGTCTAAAACGGTATTAGCGGGGCTACGCCTCCAGGGAAAAGATGTTATATAATTAAGAAATTTCGCAAAAGCGTTGGAAAATCTCGCTCGAAGTACCGACACTAGCCTGGCCAAAAGGTTAAGCAAGTATTGTGACGTGCGATTAATCCTGACTAATTCTTTTTTTAGGGTTTGAAGAAGAATTTGAGGAAACGGTTGAAGCCATCATGTTTAGATAAACTAAAAACTAATCTAAACTTGCAAGAGCATATACTGGGTGTTTCTTTTCTCTCTCTTCTAATTGCAGCGACCATGACGGGACTTAAGCTTATATTAGATAAATATAAACTCGCTGGGCCAAACTATAAAGACTGGCTGAGGAATGTCCAAATGGCTCTTACATATGATAAGGTCGCATACGTCCTCACGGCGAAAGTTCCCCATATTCCCGGTCCAGCATTCTCGGTCGTGAACATTGAGGTCCGTAAGACCTGGGATCTTGATTGAGCGAAAGCTAAGTGTCTCGTGCTGGCCTCCATGGACAATGAACATCATAGGCAGCACGAAAAGATGGACCTTGCTTCTATCTTCCTCCATACCAAAGAATTATATGGAGAGCAATCTCGTATCGCAAGATACGAAACCTCGAAGAAACTTTTTCAAGCGAGGTTGGTTATCGGATCGTCTGTCGGGGACCACGTCCTGAAGCTGATTTCTCTCATTGAAGAGCTCGCGGGCCTGGGAACCACGTTGGAAAATGAGTTGTACATCGACTTGATCCTCCTGTCCCTTCCCTCCACCTATGCCCAGTTCATATTGAATTTCAATATGAACAGTATGAAAGTTACACTTCCTGAGCTCCTTAATATGTTGAGGATGGTAGAGGGCACCTTGAACAAAAGCAAGTAAACACCCGCTCTCTTTGTTGGAGGATCTTCTTCTTCTAGATCCAAGGCTAAGGCCAAGGGGAAGAAGAAGAAGGCCCCTACCAAACCGAGGGGAGGTGTGCAGAAGGTGCAGGGAAAGGGAAAGGGAAAGATCGGGTAGGGCAGCCACAGAGGAAGAGTGCTTCTATTGTCGGAAGAAGGGACATTGGAAGAAGAACCGCAGGGCCCTAAAGGCCAAGAATCAGGACACAAAGCAAGTTGTAGCTTCAGCTTCAGGTGTGTTCATGATTGAAAACTACTTCTCTATAAACTCTTCTTCCTGGGTATTGGATACCGGATCAAGATCTCACATCTGTAATTCTTTGCAGGCGCTGAGAAGCCGTAGAGTTTTGAGAAAAGGTGATATGACCCTCAGGGTTGGCAACGGAGCCAGTGTGGACGCTGTTGCAGTAGGAGAATATCATCTTGGATTGGCGAGTGGACATATTTTGTTATTGCATAACTGCTTTTGTGTACCCAGTATGGTGTGTAATATTATATCTGTATCTTTATTGTTAAATGAAGGATATAATTTACACTTGTAAGCAATGTTATCAATATTCACCTAAATTATGAAATGGTTGGGTCAGGTACACTTAGTAACGGAATATACATTCTCAATCAATATCAAGTTTTCAACGTCCAAAACACACTTAAAAGAAAAGCTCCAGAATCAAACCAAGCTTTCTTATAGTATTGTAGACTCGGTCATATTAATGAAACATGACTGACTAAGTTACATAAAGAAGGATACTTAGATCCGTTTGAGTATCAATCATATGCAACTTGTCAATTATGTATCATAAGAAAGATGAAAAAACTCCGTTCACTAGACACAGAGAAAGAGCCACTGAGCTCCTGGGACTTATACACAGCGACGTGTGTGGGCCAATGTCTACACATGCATGAAGTGGCTATTCCTACTTCATTACTTTCACAGATGATTTCTCTAGGTATGGACATGTATTCTTAATAAAACATAAATCCGAGACCTTTGAGAAATTCCAAGAGTATAAGAATGAAGCGGAAAAGCAAACCGGCAAAAGTATCAATATGCTCCGTTCCGATCGGGGCGATGAATACTTAAGTGTCGAGTTCCTGGAATACCTAAAAGAGAATGGAATTCTCTCTCAGTTTACTCCTCCATACACACCACAACACAACGGTGTATCAGAAAGACAGAATCACACTTTACTTGATATGGTGTGTTCCATGATGAGTAATGCTGAATTGTCGCCCTCCTTCTAGGGTTATGCACTGGAATCTGCTGCATACCTATTGAACAAAGTTCCAACTAAGTCTGTGCTTACCACTCCATTAGAAATGTGGAATGGGAAGAAACCCTTTCTTAAGTATTTGAAGATATGGGGCTATCCTGCCTTTGTCAAAAGGGTTCATCTGGACAAACTCGAGGCACGTTCCGTACTGTGTAAGTTTGTGGGATACCCTAAGAATTCTAGGAGGTATTATTTCTATCATGCTGAGGAACAAAAGATCTTTGTTTCTCATCATGCCGCTTCATGGAAACTCAATTTCTCGAAAAAGAGATAAGTGGGAGCGCGATGGAGCTGGAAGAAATTCCAGAATCACAAACTATTACTAAAAACTTAGTAGAATCTGAGATTTCAATGGAACAGGTTGACCCACGCCACTCTGCAGATCTAGTAGGCAGTCTTATCCGCCCTAGAGATACTACGGTTTTCTCGTAGAGGTGACGAGAAGATTGCATCATCGACGATGATGAGCCGACTAGTTTTCAGCAAGCCATCACGAGTAAAGACTCACGGAAGTGGCTGGATGCTATGCGAACTGAGATAGAATCCATGTACACAAACAAAGTTTGGACTTTGGATTTTGCTCCTACTGAGGTAAAACCCGTAGGATGCAAATGGATCTTCAAAAAGAACATTGGTGTAGATGGTCGGGTAGAAACCTATAAAGCTAGACTTGTTGCTAATGGTTTTCATCAAAGACCAGGATTGGACTATGACGAAACTTTTTCATCCGTGGCTATGCTTAAATCCATTCGGATCCTACTTGGCATTGATGCCTTCCATGACTATGAGATCTGGCAGATGGATGTTAAAACCGTCCTTCTAAATGGAAGTTTAGAATAGTGTGTTTTCATAGATCAACCAGAGGGTTTCATAGATAGTGGGAGCAGCGGAAAGGTGTGCAAGTTGCTCAAATCCATTTATGGATTAAAGTAGGCATCGCGGAGTTGGAACATCTGCTTTGATGAGACGTTCAGAGAATTTGACTTTATCAAAAATGTGGATGAACCTTGTATTTATAAGAAAATTGTAAGGAGAACCGTGGTGTTCCTCGTTTTATACGTTAATGACATTCTCCTGATAGGAAATGATATTCATATGCTACAATCGGCTAAGCAGTTCTTGTCACAGAAGTTCTCTATGAAATACCTGGGTGATGCCTCGTACATTCTGGGGCTTAAGATCTATCGTGACAGACCTAAAAGAATGTTAGGACTTTCACAGTCGATGTACATTTATACCGTACTAAAGAGATTTAGTATGGAAGATTCTAAGCGCAGCAATTTGCCCGCTTGTCACAGAATCACCCTCTCCAAAGACATGTCTCCCAAGACTGATGAGGAGAGGGCTCGCATGAGCATAGTACCCTACGCTTCGGCGGTAGGATCGATAATGTATGCGATGTTATGTACCAGACCAAATGTAGTTTACGCACTTAGCATGGTAAGCAGGTATCAGTCTAACCCAGGTGAGAAACATTGGATAGCAGTAAAGAACATTCTTAAGTACCTCAGAAGGACTAAAAGATGTTCCTGGTGTACGGTAATGGGGACCTACAGATTGAGGGTTTTACCGACTCTGGCTTTCAAAGTGACAAGGATGACTCTAAATCTGTCTCGGATTATGTGTTTACCCTCAACGGAGGGGCGGTCTGTTGGAAGAGTTCCAAACAGAATACCGTAGCAGACTCAACGATGGAGACTGAGTATATCGCTGCGAGCGATGCCGCAAAAGAGGCAGTCTGGATCAGGAAGTTCGTTTCTGAACTTTAAGTGGTTCCATCCATTACTAATCCAATACCTTTGTATTGCGATAACAACGGAGCTATGGCTTTGGCAAAGGAACCACAGTCCTATCAGAAATCCAGACATATCTTGAGGCGGTATCACCTGATCAGGGAGATCGTGGATCGCTAGGAGATCGAGGTGCGGAGAGTGGACACAAAAGACAACACGGTAGATCCACTCACCAAGGCCATCCCTCAAGTCCAGTTCGATAGACTGTTCGAGATGTTGGGCATGCGATACGCCAGCTACTGGGTCTAGTGCAGACAGTGGGTACTTATTGCACCAATTATAGGTCTTGGTGCAAGTGGGAGATTGTTGGATATGTATGCCCTAGAGGCCTTCATTGTATAGGATGTTAGGGATATATATGTACAGGACAATCTTGCTCGATATAATAGTATGTTATTTGGTTTGTCTTTATCTTAACATGTGATGTGTTTTACTTTGTATTTCATATCTTGTATACATGTTGATAAAGCCCGTAGGATCATTGCCTGACTACCTACGTTGTGATGGCGATCATACTTGTAGGAGCTGGGTAGTCAATAGGCACATCCTTAAAATTATCCCTAGTCATAGGAGTATCGAGACTGGGTATTGATACTCCAGAGTAGACTAGTGTATACATATCTTGACCCTGATGAGGCGATGGATTGGTCCCGCAACCATTGGTGAGGTGCACCTAAGATTGTATACAAGTGCTCACTGGGTGTGAGTACACTGGACAGGACTCGCCGAGAATTGACTAGATGGTATTATACCTAGCGTCAGATAGCAGTTCTCGGGTGACATGAGTGCAGATAGTCTATCGACCTGAAGTCGTCATTTGTCTCGTGTGAGTTCCCACTGTGCTTTGATTACTACCCTACCACGGCTCAAAGGAGTTGTGCAAACAGGTTTTAGTTGGGTACAATCCCGAGCCACATGGAGGCAGTGAGCTAATGTTGGGGATTCGTCTCTCCCGGTATAGGGAGTCGATGTCGCGCAGTGATCGGTTGGTCAACACTATAAGTCCCTGACCAGGACGGATTGAGAATTACTGGTGGTTGGACCGGTAGATTCTCGGATGGTCTTGAGCCACACCGACACGACTTGTCTGGTTATTATGGGTCTGACGTTTTCCAGCCCTTAGACCTTACATGTGATACTCTCAGACGAACAGACTGAACTGCACGGAGATTGTCACGGACTGGCTCAGTAGGGGTTCGGATGAGTTCACTCGTCGGCCTTCTTATCGACATGTACCTGGGTTGCCGTTACGTACAGCTAGTGCCGCTGACGGACTTGTGGTTAAATCCACTGTTAGCGTACTGTCGAGTTTTAGAGTCCCACACAGAGGGTTTCCCTGGTTCAGGCGAGATGATGTAGAGGCCGTATGGTCTTACGGCAGGGTTTCGATCACATACGTGTAATGGCTACACGAATGATGTTCGGAAGGATAATACTAGTGGGCTTTGGTTTAAGCCGGATCCTAGTATTATATTATTGGATTATTCCTGTCTCATTGTATTCATATTTTTTGGAATACGGATACGGGTGTTGGGGTCAAAATTTGTGTAGGGTTCGTTTCGACGGCAGCAAGGTTTCGGGAGGTATCGTCCATGCCATTTTAAAATTTTTGCCGTGAAAAGGAACTCTAAACTAGAATCGTTAGCTAGAAATAGAATACGGAAACAAAGTAAACTATTTACAACTAAGTGAAAACGAAATACAACCTTTGTAGATCGATCCTTCACTTCATAAGCTCCTTGTTGTAGTCCCTTCGTTGCGATCGTGGTTCTCCCAGACTCTTGCATGGCTTCACGAAGCGAAAGGAGCGACCTTGCTTGAAGTCTTCGAGGCCGAAGATGATCTACGTCGAGGGGATGCCAACTCAAGCTACTACTTCACTAACTAAAGAATTAGTGAAGTAAATACCCTATACTAAAGTGCTAATCTAGTAGAGGATGGAGAAATAGGAAGTGGGCTCACTTTAGAATTTGTTTTCTCACTTAATCAAAACCTAGAGAGCTTTTGAGGTCAAGGAAGAAGATGAACAAAATGAGATGAAGATAATGATCAAGTGAGTGAGCTAACCATGGGTGAGTGGGTATCATATACTAACTCATGTAGAGACATAACCATGGCTAATCCAAAATGGTTAGGTTAATAAAAATCTAAAGTAAAAACAAAGTGAGTGGACTTTGTCAAAGCAATCCACAAGCTTCTACAAGCTTCATGCTTGTGACAAAAGCTCCACTAATTTGTAATTACCTTAAATGATTATAACCCACCATTTAAAATAGAATGGTGTATGTCTTGCATACCCATGTATGTTATATCAACAACCATGATACAAAAAGAAAAACACAATTTAATATATATCACACACATATATATATATTAAAGTTGTGCACATGTGAGAAAAACAAATGCTTAAGCGAGCCAATGTTAGTTAATGTAAATTAGTATATCACATATACAATTATACACTAAGTTATCAAATCAACACTTGACTTAATAATCCGGCTATATCATATATAACCAACTAACATCTAAAGTATCGTCTTATCGAATCGACCCTTGATTCGATGACCCAGCTATATCATATATAATCGACCGATACAAAAAAGTCGCGAGAATAGAATACAGTATCACATACATGCATTATTCTCGGTCCCGCACATATCACATATGTGTTCTTATTTCGTTTTGCCTGAGCCAGTAAAACCTCTATGTAGGATTCTAAAGACTCGTCAATACGCCGGCAGTAGGTGATGATCATATCAAGCACCAACAAGCCGTCAGCAGACTATATGGACGTAACGGCTACCCGGGTATTGAGCGATCAGAAGATCAGCAAGCAAGCCCGCTCCAACTCCTGCAAAAGCCTGACGGTAACACTTGCCGTACAGTCCGGTCTCCTCGTCTGATATGTCGCATATCAAGTCTAGGGGTGGTAAACGTCAGACCCCAATAACCAATAAGTCATGCCGATGTGAGGCTCATAACGGGTCGAGAAACTACTGGTAACACTTACCAGTAAATCTCTAAAACAGCCCTGGCCAGTGACTTCCCTGTTATGGCCAATCGAGCACAGCGCAACATCAACCCCCAATACCGGGAGAGACGAAACCCCTCCTATCGCTCATTGCCTCCTTATGACTCGGGACTGTACCCAAAAACCACCGTTTTGCACGCCCTCTTGGACGTGGTAAGGTGGAAATCAAAGCACAGTAGGAATCACACAAGACTCTATGACGATCTCGGGTCTACAGACTAACCTATACAAGTGTCACCAGAGAACTGCCATCTGACGTGAGGTATAATACCATCTGGGAGTTCTCGGCGAGTCCGTCCAGTGTACCCAGTCTCCACTGAGCACCCGTATACCATCTCTGATGTCAAACACCAATGGATATGGGATCATCCATCGCCCATCTCATGGGTCGAGAAGCGTATACGCTAGTCTACTCTGGTATATTGATGCCCTGTCTCGATACACCCACGACTAAGAACGTTAAAGGATGAACTTATGGACTACCATGGCCCCACTAGTATGATCTGCATCATAATCATGATAGTCAAGTACACATTCTAAGGGTTTTACCAACATGTAATCATAAGACAGTATCAAGAGACTAGTATGCATGTTAAGATAAAGAGCAACCAGATAGCATACTATCATATCGAGCAAGAAAGTCCTCTCTATATATGTCCAAGCATCCAATATAATATACATCATCTGTACAATATTGGCCTCTAGGGCATACATACAACTAACAATCTCCCACTTGCACTAGGGCCAGCTGCTGTAGTATTGCATACCAAGCATCCCGAAGAGTCTCTCAAACTGTATCTGGGGAATGGCCTTCGTGAGTGGATCCGCTGTGTTGTTCTTCGTGTCAACCCTCCTGACCTCGATCTCCCGGCGATCAACTATTTCCCGGATCAAGTGATTCCGCCTCAGAATATGCCTAGATCGCTGATGGGACCTGGGTTCCTTGGCCAAAGCCACCGCTCCATTGTTATAACAATACAAAGGTATTGGATCCTTAATGGATGGAACCACACCAAGTTCAGTTATGAACTTTTTGATCCAGACAGCCTCTTTGGCAGCATCGTTGGCAGCGATGTATTCAGCCTCCATCGTTGAGTCTGCCACGGTTTCTTACTTGGAACTCTTCCAGCATACCGCCCCTCCGTAGAGGGTAAAGACAAATCCCGAGTGCGACTTAGAGTCGTCCTTATCACTCTGGAAGCTCGAATCGGTAAAGGACTCCACTTGGAGTTCTCCGTTACCATACACCAAGTGCATCTCTTTAGTCCTTCGTAAGTACTTAAGAATGCTCTTCACAGCTGTCCAGTGACTCTCTCCAGGATCAGCTTGATACCTACTCACTACACTTAGTGAGTGTGCTACATCGGGTCTGGTACATAGCATCGCGTACATGATAGAGTCTACTGCCGAAGCATAGGGTATCTCTTGCATGCGAGCTCTCTCCAAATCTGTCTTGGAAGACATCTCTTTGGAGGGAGTGAGCCTAGAGATCGTGGGGAAAAACCCACGTTTGGATTCTTCCATACTAAACCGCTTTAGTATGGTGTCAATGTACCTGGATCGGGACAATCCCAGTATCCGTTTAGATCTATCTCTATAGATCTTAATCCCCAAGATGTAGGAGGCATCCCCTAGATCTTTCATTGAGAATCGTTGTGATAAGAAGAGCTTGACCGATTGCAGCATAGGAATATCATTTCCTATCAAGATATGTCGTCCACGTACAATACGAGGAAGACAACCTTACTCTCTGCTACCTTCTGTAAGTCCACGTTGCTCACCCCGGTTCTTACGGGGAGGCGGAAACGGCGAAAAACGATTTTTGGCGCAAAGGCAACATGGACTAAAAGAAGGATCTTTGCTAAACTACAAACTAGCAAACTACTTGAGGTGCTATCTACTATGTCATAGAGATTATACCTCACGATACCGGTCCTTCGGGTCTTCACTCCGCTGTTCTGCTCGTCCATCCAAGCTCCGAGGATCGATCCGGATCTTGATCACCTCCGCGGCCTTCTTGAGTCGAAGACGATCCATCCGAGAGTTGTGCTCCGAGCTCCACCTCGAGCCGAGGCAATTAGGGCAACAAGATCGCTAGTCTTGAGTCCTAGATTGTGTAGAAGAGGTAGATGAAGTGTTTGTCTATTTGAATCCTTTTTCTCTCCACACATGAGATCAAAGGAATTTTCAAGAGGAGGAAGATGAAGGAGAACAACAATGGAGCTTTCTCTTTTTCTTTTCAAGAGAGAGAATGGGAAATGAATAATCAACCAAAGAAAATGAACCATGGTTGCAATAATACATAAACATCATCATTACTAATCCTTTCATGATAAAGTTGATGACTACATTTGAATTGACCATTTTCATATCAAAAATAAAAAGAAAACCAAAGAATACTCTAGACCTCTCATGAAGGTCCAAGTCAACTTTGGTCAAACGGTCAACAAAGTCAAGTATGGTCAAATGGTCAAAGCAATTAGCCATAACATAATTATCACTAAAAAGATTAGTAAATAATGTCCCCGGCTCATAATGGTTTTGACCGAACGAACTGCCAAAACCCTAATGAGTCCGCCTCAAAATGGTTTTGAACGAATCAACTGTCAAAACCCTAATGAGGCACCTCCTCCTTCTTCGCTCCTCAAAACTGTGCATACACACCCGCATCCGCATTCCGTAAAATGCGAATGCATAGAAGACAAAACAAATCCATCCGTACAATACTAGGATCCGGCTTAAACTAAAGCCCACTAGTATTGCCTGCCCGAACAGCATACGCACACAAGTGCACGTAAGTGATCGTAGCCCTGCCGTAAAACCATACGGCTTCTACACGTTTCGCTCAGTGCAAGGAAACTCTCTGTGTGGGACTCTAAAGACTCGACACTACGCTGGCAGTGGGTTTAACTATAGACCGTAAGCGGCACTAGCTGTATGTAACGGTCCCCAGGTAGATGTCGATAAGAAGGCCGATAAGGTAAACCCATCCGAACTCCTACTGAGCATGTATGTGACAATCTCCGTACAGTCCGGTCTGTTCGTCTGAGAATATCGCATGGCGGGCCTAGGGGGTGGTAAACGTCAGTCCCCTAATAGCGGTACAAGTCGTGTCGGAGTGTAGCCCAGAACACCCTGAGATAACACTGGAAACCTACCAGTATATCTCACTTGCCCTGGCCAGGGACTACTTGTGTAATGGCTCTCCTAGACACAGCGCGATATCAACCCCCAATACCGGGAGAGACGAATCTTGTCTAACCGTCACTGCCTCCAAGTGCTTCGGGACTGCACCCAACTACTACCTGTTTGCACGACTCCTTTGAGCCGTGGTAGGGTAGTAATCAAAGTACAGTGGGAACACACTCGAGGCGAAGTGACAGTGTCAAGTCAGTGGACTAAGCTGTACTCATGTCACCTGGGAACTGATAACCGAAGATAGGTATAATACCAACCAACAGTTCCTGACGAGTCATGTCCAGTGTACTCGTAACCTAACGAGCACCCGCATACTATCTCAAGTACGACGTACTGACGGCTGTGGGACAGACCGTCTCCCCTGCTGGGATGAGAAGCGTATACGCTAGTCTACTCCAGAGTATCGATGCCCCGTCTCGATAATCCTACGACTAGGGACCTGTATAAGGATGTGCTTGTAGATTACCCAGCCCCCACTAGTGTGACTGCCATCACAACGCTGGTAATCAAGCAAAGATCCTAAGGGCTCCACTAATGTGTATAGGCGATATGCTAAAAGAAACACATGTACACACATTGAAGTAGAAACAAACCAAGTAGCATACTACCATTTTGAGCAAGATTGTCTATACATCTTTGAATATCCCAAGCTTCCATCAAGTAATATACAAACTAGTATGATACAGTAATGGCCTCTAGGGCATATACACTAACTCCTTCTTGTATATACAAGGTTCATCTACGTTTTTGATGAAATCAAACTCTTTGATAACGACGTCAAAGCAGATGTTCCAACTCCGCGATGCTTGCTTTAATCCATAAATGGATTTAAGCAGCTTGCACACCTTCCCGCTGCTCCCACTAGCTACGAAGCCCTCTGGCCGAGTCATGTACACGCTCTCTTCTAAATCACCATTTAGAAAGGCGGTCTTAACATCCATTTGCCAGATTACGTAGTCATGATATGCAGCGATGGCAAGCATGATCTGGATGGATTTAAGCATAGCCACTAGAGAAAAGGTTTCGTCATAGTCTACACTGGTCGTTGACGAAAACCCTTTGCAACAAGTCTAGCTTTGAAAGTCTCCACTTTCCCATCTACACCAAGTTTTTTCTTGAAGATCCACTTGCTCCCAATGGGTTTTACCCCTTCAGGAGCATCTTCCAAAGTCCATACTTTGTTGGTGTATATGGATTCCATCTCGGACCGCATTGCATCCAGCCATTTCACTGAGTCACCACTCATGATGGCCTGCTCGAAGCTAATTGGGTCATCATCTTCCATGATGCAATCCTCACTCCCACCATCCATGAGAAAACCGTAGTATCTCTCAGGTGGGTGAGAAACCCTACTAGATCGCCAGAGTGGCTGGGGTTCATCTGGAACTATCGAATCCTCTGGTTCCACAAAATCTTCTGTTGTGGTTTATACAGCTGGAACCTCTTCCAGTTCTACCTCAGAGCCACTAATCTCTTTTGCAAGAAATTCCTTTTCTAAAAAGGTGGCGTGTTGAGCAACAAACACCCTTTGTTCCTCACTGTGGTAGAAGATATACCCTCGCGAATGCTTGGGATATCCAACAAACTTACACAAAACAGACCTTCCTCGAGTTTTTCCGGTTTTTGTCTTTTGACATAGGCCGGGCAACCCCATATCTTAATAAAATTAAGATATGGTCTCTTCCCCTCCCATATCTCATATGGGGTGGTAGGCACGGATTTGGTAGGAACTCTATTCAGTAGGTATGCCGCTGTCTCCAGTGCATACCCCCAGAAGGAAATAGGTAACTCAGCTATGCTCATCATAGAGCGCACCATATCTAATAGGGTGTGGTTCCTCCGTTCCGATACACCGTTGTGCTGTGGTGTATATAGAGGAGTTAGCTGAGAGAGAATCCCATTCTCTTTTAGGAAGTCCAGGAATTCATTGCTCAAGTATTCACCTCCTCGATCAGATCGAAGGATTTTAATACTTTTCCCGGTTTGGTTCTCGACTTCTTGTTTATATTCTCTAAATTTCTCAAAAGCTTCTGATTTGTGTTTCATCGGGAACGCGTATCCGAATCTAGAGAGATCGTCAGTGAATATAATGAAGTACGAAGAACCATCCCTGGCATGTGTAGACATGGGACTGCATACATCACTATGTATCAGTCCCAAGAGTTCAGTAACTCTTTCTCCGTATCCCGTAAACGGAGTTTTGGTCATCTTGTCTTTGAGACATGACTGGCAAGTGTCATAAGATGAAAATTCGAACGGATTCAAATATCCATCCTTATGCAACTTAGCTAACCATGTCGCATTGATGTGACCTAGTCTACAATGCCACAAGAAGGATTCGTTCAGTTCTGAACTCTTCCTCTTGTGTGTGCTTGTTATGCTCAGAACTGTTGATTGATTTAGAACATAAGTGCTATTGCACAACGTGCCTGATCCAACCAACTTTTGGTTCAGGAAAATGTTCATAACATTATCTTGTAATACAAAATTATATCCCTCTTTACTCAATAAAGAAACCGATATAATGTTGCATATCAGGTTCGGCATGTAATAGCATTCGTTCAGAATCAATGTATTACCAGTTGGTAATACAAGGTGATATTCTCCGACGGTTTTAGCTGCAACAATTGCACCATTTCTAACCCTTATGTCTTTATCACTTTCTCCAAGTTCTCTACCTTTTCTCAGCCCATGTAACTGATTATATATATGGGATCCTGACCCGGTATCTAATACCCAGGACGTAGAGCAAATGGAGAAATAGTTCTCTGTAACGAACACACCCGAAGAAAATGCATCAACATGTACTTTCTTCATTCGGGTGGCATAGGAATACTGGTATTCCCCTATATCCTGTTCAGTATTATAACTTTTATAAGAAAGAACGGAACCAACGTTCCCTAGCACAGTATAACATGTGGGTTCGGTCAATACATCCATATTATTATCTTGATTAAGGCATGATATGGTCGCTACCTGAAGAAAGAGAGAGAATAAAACACTTTAGCATATGCTCTTGCAAGATCAGATTGGTTATTATTTTATCTAATCAGGATGGCTCCTACTGTTTTTATCAAATCTTCCTTCAAACCCTAAAAGGAAAGACTAGCCGGGATTAATTACACCCTACAACTTCGCCAATCTTTCAGCCAGGCCAGTATCGGTACTTTGAGGGAGGTTCCCCGTGCTTTCGCACGGACCTAATTAAAATAAACCTCGTTTTCCCAGAGGCGTAACCCCGTTGACACCTTTCTAGACACCTACTTGATCGGCTAATTGTCCTGTGTAAAACTCTCCCAGGAGTAACAATTACTCGCAGTGGGTATCGGGATCCAACTATCACATAGAAGGTATGCAATCTTATTGCAAATTTCAACACTTGAAATTCCGGATAATATTTTGCCCCAAGCATCCCATGACCTTGACGAAGGTCAACAAACCATAGGGTGCAAGTCAAGTTCAACCCGTCATTTCTTAATTGAATCAAACTCACCCGCACGACCCTTGACGGAGGTCAATAAGGCCGTATGACTACCCTAATCCAATCTGCATCATATGCATAAGCAGATAAATACTAGTTAGCTACCGCACACTACGCCTTGATGGAGGCCAACAAACGTAGCACGAATGCTAAGTAGGACTTATCTGAAATGACGGAGGGCTACGACAGGTTGTTCAAAAAACCTATTGTGTAATGAACTTGATATCGTTGTAGAAACAAGTGAATTTTGAAAAGGAGTGTTTTTTAGGCTTTCATTAGTTTTGCTAAAGAGATCATTCCCGGTGAAGGGATCTCGGCTCTTTCCTCATCGAATAAGGTGCGGGATATATCATATATATCACTATGCAAAGCAAAACTCCAAAAGCAATCAAAAGACAAACCGAGTGTAGCATCTGCCAGTTTTGGTAAAGAGGTCACTCCCGGTGAAGGGATCACGGCTCTTTCCTCATCAAATAAGGTGCGGGGTATATCATATATATCACAATGCAAAGCAAAAACTGTAGCTATCCTTTTTGAAAATTTGATTCTACAACATCTTTTAGATTTCTTTTCTTTCATTAATCATATTAATGAAGTCCCGTCATTTAAGTCACCTAAACATCACAGATAAATACAACGTACACTTATACCATCTGCATTCGCCTCGATGTCTCCTCATGCACTGTTAGGTTAGGTAACTAATGGCAGAGCGGGGCAGGGCTAGCGTGGGTGTAAAACATAAGTAATGTCTATATAATATATCATATATACTATATACAGTATCCATCTCAACATATCAAATGATCACATCACAGATACCGCAGCAGAAGAAACATATGAAATATTGGATATACTAGGAGGTCCGTGTTTTATTTTGAGCCTTTATAAAACACGGATTCCACGGTCTCGATGAATAGCCAAATCCATATCCCTAGACCCCTACGAGAGCGGCAAGCAACCCTACCAATTCTAGAGTTAGGAGACCCGGACTCGACTCCTTGAGTTGGTCTCCCACTGAACTCTAGAACCCGGTTACTTGTGCTCTCCTCCTTGGGTCTATCCTAATGCGGAAAAGTAAATAATATACATCAATGGAGACATCAATCTCAACCCGGAAGTGCCCCAATAAAAGAATATTACATACATTTAATTTTACATGAATGAAAACAAAAACTCTCATCTCACATAAAAACCCCGGCTATTCAAAACGCGGCGATCCAATATAACATATCCAACAGCAACACATAATATCACATGTCATCAACGTAAGTAAATATGCGCATTCCAATTGTCGTTGACATATAGCAACGAAACCGGCGATATCACATATTACATTTACGGTCGCAGAAAAACTAAACGATGTTAAACATTCCAATCGAATCAACAAACACCCACAATTACCCAGAAAACTCAACACTTGAACGTAGTTTTAAAGTTATTCAGCACACGCCACAGTACCAACAAACCAGCCGTAGAAGGGCCAAACCAACGCCTCATATGTGGCACCGCTGAACCACCACAAACCCGGGGATTCAGTGGCTGTTTTGACGTTCACATAATCGAGTTAAGGTTTTGTTCTTCTAGAGGGTCCATCGCATAACTTGCATGATCTTTGAAAGCTTTTTAACTACAGGAAAAAATCCAACACTTGGAAAATTTTCCGACAAGGGAAAAAGTGGGTATTTGACATCCGATTGAACTTTTTATATCGTCTAAAGTAACCCGAAAACAGTTAAAATATGACTACGAAACACTCCGAGTTGTTATTACAGTAAATTAACATCACATGACAATTTAGCAAGAATAAACAACACCTAAAGCACCAAAACCCATGTAACAGAACACTGGAAAAATTTGGAGGGGGGCTCGGAATTGGCCGGGGGAGGGGGGTCGCCGGCCCAATCATGGCCAAATGCCTCTAAATTTCATCAGTGTTCATGTTATCATACATTTATGATTCTGTACTTGTTTAAAAAAAATTTAGGGCACGTTTTAAATTCGACAGAAAATGGGTTTTAGGGTTTCATGTTTCGGAGTTCGTTTCGTATTCGTAATCTAACAATATCCGTATAATTTCCTAGCTAGGCTCTGATACCACTGTAGGGTTCGTTTTGACGGCAACAAGGTTTCGGGAGGCATCGTCCATGCCATTTAAAAAATTTTGCCGTGAAAAGGAACTCTAAACTAGAATCGTTAGCTAGAAATAGAATATGGAAACAAAGTAAACTATTTACAACTAAGTGAAAATGAAATACAACCATTGTAGATCGGTCCTTCACTTCATAAGCTCCTTGTTGTAGTCCCTTCGCTGCGATCGTGGTTCTCCCGGACTCTTGCATGGCTTCACGAGGCGAAAGGAGCGACCCTGCTTGAAGTCTTCGAAGCCGAAGATGATCTACGTCGAGGGGATGCCAACTCAAGCTACTACTTCACTAACTACAGAATTAGTGAAGCAAACACCCTATACTAAAATGCTAATCTAGTAGAGGATGGAGAAATAGGAAGTGGGCTCACTTTAGAATTTGTTTTCTCACTTTACTTTCTCACTTAATCAAAACCTAGAGAACTTTTGAGCTCAAGGAAGAAGATGAACAAAATGAGATGAGGATAATGATCAAGTGAGTGAGCTAACCATGGGTGAGTGGGTATCATATACTAACTCATGTAGAGACATAACCATGGCTAATCCAAAATGGTTAGGTTAATAAAAATTTAAAGTAAAAACAAAGTGAGTGGACTTTGTCAAAGCAATCCACAAGCTTCTACAAGCTTCATTCTTGTGACAAAAGCTCCATTAATTTGTAATTACCTTAAATGATTATAACCCACCATTTAAAATAGAATAGTGTATGTCTTACACACCCATGTATGTTGTATCAACAACCATGATATAAAAAGAAAAACACAATTTAATATATATCATATATATATATATATATTAAAGTTGTGCACATGTAAGAAAAACAAATGCTTAAGTGAGCCAATGTTAGTTAATGTAAATTAGTATATCACATATACAATTATACACTAAGTTATCAAATCAACACTTGACTTAATAATCCGGCTATATCACATATAACCAACTAACATCCAAAGTATCGTCTTATCGAATCAACCCTTGATTCGATGACCCGGCTATATCACATATAATCGACCGATACAAAAAAGTCGCGAGAATATAATACGGTATCACATACACGCATTATTCTCGGTCCCGCACATATCACATATGTGATCCTATTTCGTTTTGCCTGAGCCAGTAAAACCTCTATGTAGGACTCTAAAGACTCGTCAATACGCCGGCAGTAGGTGATGATCATATCAAGCACCCACAAGCCATCAGCAGTACTAGCTGGACGTAACGGCTACCCGGGTATTGAGCGATCAGAAGATCAGCAAGCAAGCCCGCTCCAACTCCTGCAAAAACATGACGGTAACACTTGCCGTACAGTCCCGTCTCCTCGTCTGATATGTCGCATATCAAGTCTATAGGTGGTAAACGTCAGACCCCAATAACCGATAAGTCATGCCGATGTGAGGCTCATAACAGGTCGAGAAACTACTGGTAACACTTACCAATAAATCTCTAAAACAGCCCAGGCTAGGGACTTCCCCGTTATAGCCAATCGAGCACAGCGCAACATCAACCCCCAATACCGGGAGAGACGAAACCCCTCCTATCGCTCATTGCCTCCATGTGACTCGGTACTGTACCCAAAAACCGCCGTTTTGCACGCCCTCTTGGACGTGGTAAGGTGGAAATCAAACCACAGTGGGAATCACACAAAACTCTATGACGATCTCGGGTCTACAGACTAACCTGTACAAGTGTCACTAGAGAACTGCCATCTGACGTGAGGTATAATACTATCTGGGAGTTCTCGGCGAGTCCATCCAGTGTACCCAGTCTCCACTGAGCACCAGTATACCTTCTCTGATGTCAAACACCAATGGATATGGGATCATCCATCGCCCATCTCATAGGTCGAGAAGCGTATACGCTAGTCTACTCTGGTATATCGATGCCCTGTCTCGATACACCCACGACTAGGAACGTTAAAGGATGAACTTATGGACCTACTAGTATGATCTGCATCATAGTCCTGGTAGTCAAGTACACATCTAAGGGCTTTACCAACATGTAACCATAAGACAGTATCAAGAGACTAGTATACATGTTAAGATAAAGAGCAATCAGATAGCATACTATCATATCGAACAAGAATGTACTCTCTATATATGTCCAAGCATCCAATATAATATACATCATCTGTACAATTCTGGTCTCTAGGGCATACATACAATTAACAATTTGTACCCCGGTTGACCAAGTCAAAATCAAGGTCAATTCCAAGCCAGGTGGGCCCAAGCCCAGGTCAAGTGGGCCCATGCCCAAGTCAAGCCCTGCGGCCAGCCTCCCCATGCCAACATAAAAATCATGTAACAAATAATTTTGATGTAATTTTTTGTGCATGAATGTAAATAAAATAGGCATAAAGCCAAATTTTTGTAAAGCACGTGGCTTATGTGCAAAAGAAATAAGCACATGATGCATGGGATGGACAAAATGCCATTTTGTAAAGCCCAAGGGGCTATGTGTAAAGTTTGTAGCCTATGAAGGTAAACATGATGAAAATATCTATGACAACTTTTTCATTTCTCTAAAACTCTAGGGTTTTGTGCCTCCTTCTCCTTTCTCAAGGTTCTAAACCTTCTTCTTTCTTTTGAATTAAATCAAGAGTTTTACTCTTCCTTTTCTAAAACTAAATAGTTTTTCACCACAAAACCCACAAAGGGGAGCTCAGATCTTCCATTAGATCTAAAAAATGGGAGATTTTGAATCTCACCTTCATTTTTCCTCTAAGATCCGGCCAACAAAGAGGAGGAAGAAGGAGACCCATCTCCGAAAATCCCACTGTGGAAAAGATCCAATGCTCAAGAGAAGATCCCAGGCTTAAGAGAGAAGAACTTCTGAAGATTTTTAGGGAGTTCAACTCCAAGACCCAAATCCTCAAAAGAGTTTAACTCCTAATCCATATCTTTTGGAGTTCAACTCCACTCAAAACCCTCTTTTGAAGTTTAACTCCTATTTCTGGGGGGGAAACCCCCTTCCTTTCGCTAGCACCCAGCGTTCAAGCGCCCACGTGCCGGGCACGTAAGGCGCTAGCGCCCAAAGCGCCGGCACCGGCGCCCGAGTGCCCACATGCCGGGCACGTGAGGCGCGAGCGCCCAAAGGGCCTGCGCCCGAGCGCCGGGCACGTGAGGCACCAGCGCCCAAAGCGCTGGCACCGGTGCCCAAGCGCCCACGTTCCGGACATGTGAGGTGCTAGCGCCTAAAGCGCTGGAGCTGACACCCGCACGCCCACGTGCCGGGCACGTGAGGCGCTAGCGCCCATGTGACGGGCACGTGAGGCGCTAGCGCCCGATCGTCCAAAGCGCTAGCGCCCGAGCGCCCACGTGCCGGACACGTGAGGCGCTAGCGCCCAAGCGCCTAGCGCTAACCCAAGCGCCCAAGCGCTGACGCTCATGCGTCCTTTGGACGCCTTTTACCCATCATTTTAAATGTACTCCATACTAAAAATACCTCCCCCATTAGAAAAAATTTCTAACGGGGCGCTGCCCCGTACCCCGAAAGGGAGCTGCTAGCCCCCTTGACCATCAGCCCATTATCTGGGTAGCGGGACCCCCGTAAAAACTATGAGGGCCCCCCCGATATATCCAAAACCCCTTCAAAACATAACATTGCACATTGAGTTCGCATGACCTATTTAACCCGTCAATCGGAGGTTCTCTCGCTCCAAAGGCGAGGAGTAATTAAAGGCAGTTTAGTTCGCGGCTGCCGGAGATTCGGATTCCCACAATCAATAAACCCCAGCCTACCCTAGGCAGGGGAATCTGTAATGCGCCTGACAAGCGCGCACATATTCCTATCTCAATGGGGTGACAAAAAACATCCTATAATGGGTATGTATATACGGTGAGGGCATTCTTGTAATTTCACAAGAATGAGCTTCTAGAAGGAGACACCTCATTACTTGATTTATCTTTTTTTTGGAAAAGGATTAATGAGGTGGAATTTGGGGAGACACTTGAGGAATGGTTGAAAGCATGGCTTGGTATTTGTGTATTCATTTGTGCTTACTATTCAAGTATGGGTGATTATTTTGTGAGTTAAATAATTCATGCTTGAATTATTGTGTATAGACTTAGCCATTCTCTCAACCTTTATCCATTATCTCTAGTTCATTTTTCACTTCCTCACTCTCTTTCCTAATTTTCTCTCCTCCTCCTTCAGGCTCTAACCCTTCACATATGTTGTGATTAATAGAGCTCTTGAGACTTATTAATCCATTGATCATTCTCTACATCTCCTTAGTAGTCTCTTTTAGCAAATTAGGCTACTAAGTTACCTCACTTGAGGTTGAAGCTTGACCATAGGCCCTCGGGTGGATCTTCTTCTTCGACATAAAGGAGACCGGCAACCGAGTTCGATTCTAGCTATCTAGGAGCCAAAGAAAGGAGAAGAAGGTTGAAGCTTGATCCAAGGAGCCAAGAACTAAGAGAAGACCCGAAGGACTTGACACGAAGGTATAACGCTCTAACCGAGTAGTTAGAACCTTCTTGTAGTATATCTTATCTAGTTAAGGCTTAATCAAGATCCTAAGTTGATAAAGTCTATGTTGCAAAGCAAACTTGATCTTTTGACAAAGAAAAAATCGTTTTTGATGTATTTCGCCTCCCTGCAAACTCGTGGGGTGTGCGACATACTTACAGACGCGACGTCAACAAAGACCCAAGGGTCGAATAAAAAAGGAGTAATGGCAAAATCCCAGCTACAGCTCGACGTTCCTTCTCGGTCCAGATGCGACGTCAACAAAGGCTCCAAGGAGCCAAATCAAAAAGAAGCGATGGAAAATTCCTAACTTCAGCTTGACGTTCTTCTCTTGCCAACAAGATGTAGACGCAACGTCATTAAACACCCAAGGATCAAACAAAAAAGGAGTAATGGCAAAATCCCAGCTTCAACTCGACGTTCCTTCTCGGTGCAGATGCGACGTCAACAAAGGCTCCAAGGAGCCAAATAAAAAAGGAGTGATAGCACAATCCTAACTCTAGCTCGACATGCTTCCCAAGCCAGCAGGATGTAAATACAACGTCAACAAGGACCCAAGGGTCAAATCAAAGTGGAACGATGACATATTTCTAGCTCCATATCTTGATGGCGACATTTGCAGCCTAGAGATCGACTCGACGTGCTTCTCATGTCAGCAGGGTGCAGACGCAACGTCAACAAAGACCCAAGGGTCGAACAAAAGAGGAGTGACGGCATAACCCAAGCTCCAGATCTCGATGGCAATACATACAGCATAGAGGTCATACAGATGTCTACCCTACTTCAGCAAAGAATCGGCGCGACGTCGTCAAAGCAAAAATGAAGTGATGGCATATTCCTAGCTTCGGGTCTTGACAACAACTCATATAAAGCCTAAAAGACCATTGGAGATCATCCCACTCCAGAAGGGTGCGGTTATGACTCATCGGGGCTCTAAATTGAGCCTAACCTCAAGTAAAAAATGTCATGGCAAATTCCTAACACTTGCTCTTCCAACGGTAATATGACCTAAGAAGATTACTTGAAGACGTCTTGTCCAGCCTCAGAAGGGATCGGAGACACGATAGTCGCGGGGCTACTCGAACAGCGGCTTAAAGACTGCATGTCGAGGAATACATCAGTCAACGCGACGGTACCACGGACTAAAACCCTAGTACCACAAACCTAACGGACCCCTATCAAAAAAGGGGTTATTTATAATTCACGTTAGGATACACCTGTGAGATCCTATCGACTTGTAGGGAAAAACATCTTTATGAGACCATCACGGCTCATGAGGGTGAAAAGCCTTAGGCGACGGGGATATCAACTTATTTTCGAAGCACTGTGGTCCTACAAGTAGGTCCAAATTGACTAATGTATACTATCCACAGCCATATTCTCCAAAATCGCATACTGATGAGAAGGAGAAACCACTTACGAGTCCTCTCGACTTGTAAGGGGAAAATTCTCTTGTGAGATCCTTACGACTCTCAAGAGAAAACACACTTAAAAGTCCTCACGACTTCTAAGAAGAAAAGACACCTACGAGATCTCTCGACTAGTAGAGAGAAAAGTCTTTATGAGACCCTCACAGCTCATAAAGTTGAAAATCCCCCAGTATTCGCGCATGATACTTTAAATTGGGCAATGTGCCGGTTCGCATTTCCCGTCCCATCGAACCTTTCAAATTTGGGGACGACATAGCCACCGGGAAACTCCACAAGATCGTATTGTGCAGGGTATGGTCTCCCACTGCTGCCGACCTCTTTCTACGTCTTAGCCTCGGCCACCGATATTTTGACTTTGTTGGTGATCAAATCCATGATCTGATCTGTCACGCCCCGCTTCCCAGTGTACGGGCAGAGGACGCGACGAGACCGCTACGTATTTACTCTAAAGTAACTACTCTAAGCGTATCTAAGCAATATAAAAGAAATATACACAAGAGAACAAATGTAATGAACAACAACTTTATTTATTAACATTCTTTTGTACAATGCATGGAAAAGTAAATACATCTGAATGAAAGCAATGCCTAAACAATGGCATAACAGAAATGGAAAGTACTGAAATGAAATAGGTATAAGTTGCTACAGCTCTGGGTCTTCAGTGTACTGCTCAAGGGTTTGCTCCGAATGCTCCTGAATGGTCTCATACTCTAGTGCGTCCGATCTACCTGACAACATTCCAAAGAAGAAAGAGAAGGAACGTCATCAGCGAACAATCGCTCGGTAAGTCCCAAAGATAAGGGAGAAGTAGAATAGACAGAGAGAGAGTGTGTGTAGCTTTTAAAGTTGTATTATATTGTTATAATGTTGTATTTAGTATTAACGCTGTTGTTTGTAGCTTGGTACAGAAGAGGCCAGTGTATACGAGAGGAGTTTCAGTATGCCAGAGACTAAGGCAACGGAATATAGAGTACAAGGCTCCGTTAGAATGCCCAGAACAACGGCGATTGTATTCATGTTAGGTGTCTTAAATCTTGCAGTCTCGTGCCACTTCTAACACCTTCCGTACCAATCTACCCCTTTAAACCCTGCGATATCTTGTTTGTATTGTATTACAACTTGTATTATCTTGTATTATAGATTGTACAGATGGATGACTTACCGAAACCATGATATCGGTAAATGGATGTAACTGGAGAAACATATAGATGTATGAATTATGTAGATGGATGTATATCTATAGTTCGGTTCGGTCAAGTTGTATGAATTGATAGATTGAACAGATTGAATATATGAATTTATGTTGAATTGTAGTTTGTACTTGAATCATATTCAAGTCAGATTATTTATAATGAGACTCAGTCTGAGTCAAAACGATTAGAAAAGAAATTGAAGTCCTGATTGTTTTGATATTATCGGTAACCGCTGCACATGGGAGGCAGGATTTGTGTCTTTTTCAAAGACGATTACCGTGTTGATAACACCGTTTGTTAAGTTGTCTACCTTAAATAGGCAAGCACCCATATCTCCGGCTCCCTTAGGCTCAAGAGACCGGTCCCGCTTAAACCTATAATTACAAGGGTTCTTATTGTAATTTATAAAACTTGAGGGGGTTTTATGTAAAATATTTTTGTATAATTTACAAAATACATTTCAAGTATTTAATTGTAGTCTTTAGAGTTTTCATAGATATAGATTTTATATATGTGACATTTCAAGTGAATAAATCTTATTTTCATAATATAAGGTATTTAACTGTAATATTGAACTTATATGGAATTTCATAGTATTTTCGTATAAAGGGATTCTTTTGATTTGGAAAAGTTAGAATATTTATATTATATCAAAAATAGATATTTTGATAATACATATATATATTTATATAAAAATAATTTTAATATATTATATTTCTAGAAATCTCATTTTCTTAAGATATTTGTATTTTTAAATCTCTCGAGACCGAATTCTCCTTGCGGAAATCTGCATCTCGCACTACTAAGCTCAGGGATGTACGATAATCTGCACCATTCTAGACGGGTTCCCCAAAATGGGTTGTAGCGGCGCTTTGCAAAGACTTGTTTAAAATACATAATTTTGTGAAAATGGTTTTTATATAAGTTAGAGGTAATTTTGTGTAAAACGGTATTTTCTGAATCTATATTTCCCAAAAGGTATCGTGCTATGTTGTATATGAGTGTTGTGAAGAGGTAGGTCATTATCTCGTGATCTATCTAAAGGTATAGTAAGATTGATGATGTTTTAAAGTCGAAACTAAACTACATGGTATTTTACTGAAAAAGTACGATAAAAGTTGCAATATGAAATATTTTGATATGAAACTTGTTCGACATGTTTTATTAATGATTAATAGTCAAGATGTAAGAGTTTAGTATGGTTGTATTTGAGGAAAGTTGATCTTTTTAAAGAAAACTGAATCGGAAGTCGGATTAACTCCGCTTCCGTCGGGTTTTAGTTTTACAAATTTTTAGAATGGAATAGAAAAGAGGGAGTTGGGACTTACAAGCTAACATGAAAGAGGGAAGATAGAGGTAGAGAGAAGAATCGCCGGTACGTCGTTTCGTCACCGGAAACTCCTTGTATCGCCATCGGAAATTCGTCGGAGTTTCGCCCTTCGCTAACTCCATTTGTACACAAAATTCTAAAGAGTTTTCTTGAGAGTTTGGACAGAATTTGTGAGTGAGGGGTATGTGTTTAAGGGTGATATTTATAGGGTAAAACTAGGGTTAGGATAGGTGAAAGGGCGAGAAGAAAATGTATTAAATTTTTTTTGCATTAAAAAGAGTTTTAATTTGATTTTTAATTCTCTGTAATAATGTAGGGATTTTAAAGTGTGCAGGGGTTTTCAGAAGACCAAAAGACAGAGGAGTCATGAAGACAAAAATCCGATTCGACTCGATCGGACCGGCGCCGCCAGCCCGAGTCGGGCCGGGTCAGGGGGGCCACGTGTCCCTCGTCTGGTGGTGATTCTCTTGGGTCAGTTTTACATGTGACTTTTTGTTTTACGGGTTTAGCACGTGTAGACTCTTGAGATTCTAAAAATTTAAAATGAAATCAATATTAAAAATAATATGGGAGATGTGATTTGAACTCCGGTGCTTTGGTTCAGCAGTGCAAGGTCTTACCAATGAGCTACAAGCTCCTTCTTGCTATTAAAAAGCAAAACAAATTTATAACTTGTGCTCAGGCAAAAGTACCCCTTTCTGTATTTTTTGAAAGATTTGTACAGAAAGTTGTACAGGAAGTTTAGGGTTGTTACATGATCCTGCGTTGGCGGGCGGCTGTCGTCGGTAATCAAGACATTTCTTGAGGCAGAATGTGGCTGACTTTCATGCGACTCGCCCGTCTTTGGATTTGAGGGAATATGTGTCGGCTGCTTCGGGACACCGTTTCCCGGTTTCTGAGCAGAGACCTTGAATTGGCGACTGAGAGGCAACTTGGGCCGTGAGCTGTAGGAAGACGTTTGTCAAGTCGTCAATCTCTGTAGTCTTGGGATAGAAGATTGGCTCCTCTTCGCTTTCCAAGCTCGACTCCTCATGAATCGAAAGATCTCTTTGCTTATCAGACTCACTGGAAGGGTTTTCATTATCTTCCGGAGGAAGCTGGTCATAGGAAGTGGCAGCCACATTCAAACCAGATTGGATTCGAGATATGGTGGCCCCATCTTTGCTCTTGCTGCATGTGCCCGCTATGTAGACAGTATAGACCATATATCCAGCCATCTCTTTATTTTTGGCAGCTGATCTTTCGAACCATCGTCGTGGCTCTTCCTCCTTCCTCTTCGGGAGAGAACGGGCGACTGAAGACGGTTGGCCTGGCTGGGTCCTTGGGTGGCACAGTTCGGATCACAGTTTTCTTGACTCTTGTGGTCATGGCGTTCTTCTGAACCAATTTCAATGGTTCGAAAGAGTTAGAAAATCTTATGGTCGATTCAGCTGTTGTTGCGGGGTAACCTAGTTCTTGAAACTCCATGAAGTTCAGACTAGCAGGAGCCCTAATACTTTTGTTGGTTCTGTATCTGAGCCTTTTCTGTCTTAGCTTCTCAAATTTGAGGGCTTGGCTGGCATCCGTTTTCTGGGAAGCCACCGTGAATCGGTTGACGTGGAGCTTAGAGAAGATACCCGATCGAGCGGTTGTCAGAGGCACCGCCTGAGCTTGCCCGATACGTGCCACGCCCCACCCCCAATATAGAGAGTATTGTCTGCTCTGACCAAAACCGCACGGTTTTGTCCTTCGAGACAAACCGAACCCGACCAGGGGCCACTTCCCAGAAGGTCAACCATCACAGAATTTCCCTGCCTCGAGCATGCTTAACTACGGAGTTCTCAAGCTCCTATAGTACCGATTCACTTACAAGACGCCTCTATATTGAAGAGTGGTATCATTTCATTTATAGTTCCGGATCTGCCCTCTTTCGGAATGTATTATTCCCCATTGATCTAAAGTGGGTCCCACGGATTCAAGAGGTGGCCCCCGCCCCCTTGGCGTGGCACTTTGTTTCGTGAGCAAGAACCGAGTCCCGACATTCTCCCCATTTTTGAACAATGGTTCGTCCTCGAACCACATACCTACTATTAAGGGACCAGCTCTGATGCCATTCTGCATTAGAACGCATCCCAAGGCTTTCCCAGATGCGTCATTGTGAATAATCAACCCTCTGGAACTGTCTAGCACTGTGAAGATAGGAGCGGTGGTCAATCTTTGCTTCAATACTTCAAATGCTGACGCACATTGCTCCGTCCATACGAATGGTACCTCCTTTCGCATTAGCTTGGTCAATGGTTCTGCTATTCGAGCGAAATTCTCCACGAACCTTCTATAATATCCGGCAAGCCCAAAAAAACTTCTGATTTCCACTACGTTCTTTAGAATTGGCCAATCATGAACTGCTGCAATCTTTTCAGGATCAACGCCAATCATTTAATGTCGGGATCCGGTTCTTGCTCACGGAACAAAGTGTCACACAGAACAAAGTGCCACGCTAAGGGGGCAGGGGCCACCTCTTGAATCTCTAGGACCCACTGTAGAACAATGGGGAATAATACATTCCGAAAGAGGGTACATCCGGAACTATAAATGAAATGATACCACTCTTTCAATACAGAGACGCCTTTTAAGTGAATCGGCACTATAGGAACTTGAGAACTCCGTAGTTAAGCGTACTCGAGCCGTGGAAGTTCTGGGATGGGTGACCTCCTGGGAAGTGTCCCCTAGTCGGGTCCGGTTTGCCCCGAAGGACAAAACCGTGCGCTTTCGGCCAGAGCGGGCAATACTCTCTGTATTGGGGGTGGGGCATGACCGAATGGCATCTGAGCTGGTCCTTCAATAGTAGGTCTATGGTTCGAGGACAAACCATTATTCAAAGGTGGGGAGAATGTCGGGATCCGGTTCTTGCTCATGGAACAAAGTGCCATACGGAATAAAGTGTCAACGCCAAGGGGGCGGGGGCCACCTCTTGAATCCGTAGGACCCACTGTAGAACAATGGGGAATAATACATTCCGAAAGATGGCAGATCCGGAACTATAAATAAAATGATACCACTTTTCAATACAGATGCATCTTTTAAGTGAACCGACACTATAGGAGATTAAGTACTCCGTAGTTAAGCGTACTCTCGAGCCAGGGAAGTTTTGGGATAGGTGACCTCCTGGGAAGTGGCCCCTGGTCGGGTCCGATTTATCCCGAAGGACAAAATTGTGCGGTTTCGGCCAGAGCGGACAATACTCTCTGTATTGGGGGTGGGGCATGACAAGACGCCTTGTTTCTTTGTTGATGTTGATGGCCTTACCCCCAGCTAGAGCAGCGGAGAGTCGTTCGGAAACGGATTTGTGTTTGGGCTGAAATGCCTTCGCGGCCACGACATTTGGCTTTTTTCCTATTGAGGCCAGTTTATCTGCCACCGGAGCTTGAAGAGCAGGAATGGTGTTAGCCGAGACAAATAAAATAGAGCCAAATTGTAGCAGCGGTTTCTCCTACTGCCGCCCGAGACTGGCCGGGAGGACCGTCATGGCGTCCATTTTCATCGTATAGGAGATGAGAGCTGAGCTTGACCTTGGAGACATCTTTGTTAGGTCCGAAGATTGAGATTGAGAGTTGTTAATCTACGTAGAGGAATAGGATTTCAGTACAAACAATCAGTATATATTAATTGAGCTCGCATGAACACTTTGACCCGAAACATGAGAGGAGAGAAAGGTCCCCCCGGACGTGCCAGAATCTGTAGAGTATTTTCGTCACTCTATTGAGATGGGAATACACGTGCTTGTCAGGCGTATTATAGATCCCCCCTGCCTAGAGTAGACCGGGGTTTATTGATTGTGGGGATCCGAATCTCCGATAGCCGCGGACTAACGTGCCGTTAATTACACCTTGCCTTTGGGGCGAGAGAACCTCCGATTGACGGGTTAAACTAGACATGTGAACTCAAGGTGCAGTGTGTGTGTGTCATGTTTTGAAGGGCCTTGGATGTATCAGGGGCTTCACAAAGTTAACGGGGGTCCCACTACCCAGATGGCGGGTTGGGGGTCAAGAGGGCTAGCAGCCCCTTTTCGGGATGCGGGGCAACGCTCCATTAGAAAATTTTTTCTAACGGGGGATGTGTTTTGAGTGTGGAGCGTGTAGGAAAAAGAGGAGGGAGGAGCGTACTAAGGACACATGAGATGGCACGTGGGCGCTGGGCGCCAGCGGTTCACGTGCGTGGCGCATGGGCGTAGGACTCCCGTGGTTCACGTGCGTGGCGCGTGGGCGCCGGACGCCCTCGGTTCACGTACGTGGCTGTCACGACCCGTAATTTAGCATGTAACCGGCACTTAAATCACGCAACGTCTAAAGGCATAACGTAATTCAAGTAAGCCGAAACCCAGAAAATATAAACCTTTTTGCGGAAAATAGTGGGAGGGTGCAGTTTGAAATAAAGGTATAATGAAATTTGGTTTTTCTTTTAAAATTATAAGTCATATAATATAAAAAAAGGCAATGAATGTATACTATCTTTGAAACATTTTCGTCCTTATAATTTCGGGCAGCACTTCCCTTGTATATTTTGATCCAAAATCATAAACATAACAATATATAGGCATCCCCAAGCGTGACCTAGCTCTTCGCCAACTGGCAGAATCACAACCACGCAATAACATATATACGACGCCCAACGGTGAAGATCGACACAGAAAGAAACTGTAAATGAAGCAAGACATCAAAACTCAAGAAGCGAACATACACCTATCGCTCTAAGTCTCGCACAAACACAAGTCTGACTAGGTCTTCAAATATACAAATTCTAGTTTCCGAGTTGATGGAGTTTATCTAGATATAACAGAATATAATAGTACAAGTGTAGGCACGATCAAATATGTGTCCCACCTACCAAAGCAAAATACCCTGGATGAAGCTGTGTGCCAGCGATACCGCTACTAATCCCAAATGGTTAAACCTGCAAGAACTGTGGCACAACGGGGGTGAGTTGCCAACTCGTGAGTAGAAAACATCAGCAGGTAGAAATCGAATGAAACAACGATTTCCGAGGTCACGATATCCTGAAGGTAATATTATGATATCTAGGATGACCATGTATACATATATGTCAACAATCGAGTCAATGCAATGACATATATAAATAAACGTCTAACATCATATGCCTGCATGCATGTGGATATCATCCACGTGTCCATCAACGACACAAACCATATCCTGGAACCTGAGTGTCCAACATCAACACTCGAATCATCATGAAAAACATCTGTCTGTATGTATGAGGGTATCAACCACGTGTGTCTATCAACGACACATCAAAATCATGGAACCTGAGTGTCTAACACCGACACTCGAAACATCATGAAAACCCATGTCCAGTATCGACACGTAAATCCTCATACTTCAGACGCCGCATACTCAGATCAGTCCGCATATCTATCTCATCTCAGACGCCGCATACTCTGATCGGCCCTCATATCCATCTCACGACTCCGGTCGGTATCCTCCGGATAACCGCCGAGTCAAAAAATATCACCGGTAGGTAGTGCTCCCTCTGCCAGGCTTATCGTCTACACCACAAAAATCATTTCTTGCCCCGGGGTACCATACCGGGTCCACCATGTACCCGCAGACGGTGCTCACAACTCAGAACCGAGAAAACACATGGTGGACACCTCGAAATATCATATCAAAAGAAACCGCGTTTTTAAAACAATATCCAATTTCCTTTGAAATATAACCACGGTTCTCAAATCCAGAGATCTCATAAAAACAACATCTCAATGCATATAACCATAAAGTGAGCACATCAAATATATCATGCAAATGTGTCATCTGATAGTACTGAACAATTAGGAATAATATCAGGGATATAGCAATTCTACTGTGTAAGTGGTATGGCGATTACCGATGATGAATGTGTGTGAGCCGGCAAATCTGTGTAAGTGTAATATGCGCATCAACGGTAATTATGCAGGTGTACTAGCAGATGATATCATATAACAATAAATACCGGAAACATGATAGGTATCACATGAGGAATAATACAATATAAATATGAACTATAATAAGGTAGCCTTTTTATATCGACGATCCCACCTCATAGTATCAAGTGTCGCACTATTCTCAATCATCATCCTCAATTCATGAGCGCGGATCAAACATTCGGCAAACGCATCGCGTACGGTAATCCATCGTACGGTGTCATCAAACAGAATAGGAAATCTAGCGTTCTATTCATCAACAAAGGTACGGATCTAAAGTCTTGTACGTCATATCTTATCAATCACATAACACATCTATATCCATTTCATATCGTAATATTGATCTCATGTCATATCGATATCGATCTCGCATTAAGTCACTATAAATCTCATACTTGTCCCTTTTCAATTTTATACTTAGCACGATTCACTTTCTCTTTTCATATTCTCATAACAATCTGAGTCATCTATATCTATCATCACAAAATCCCACGTCACGTTATCTTGTGTGTGTGTGTGTGTATATATCATATTTCTCATATATCAATCCGAGTCATCTATATCTACCGTCTCAATATCCCACGTCACGTTATCTTATATACATATATCATATTCTCAACCCAATATATCCATTAGTGTCAACTTTTATCACATCATCTCTTACTAAAACCTTTAATCATGTCCGTAAGTTTGTAATATATCCTTTCTAAAAATTATAATTTATACAATGATCTTTCCATATCAATGGTTGCGGGGGTGCTATACGCCATCCACCCAACTTTCCATGTAGATATAAATCTACTCACATGCAATTCTCCTCGCGTAGTCCAAGTCGATGTGCTTTGTCGTCTCGGAAGTCCATGCGAAGGTACCTACAATCAATACACATCGAAATGCAATTAAAACCAAGTCCGGAAAACCGATACGGCACATGAAGTGCTCATAGGTTAGAACCTATAGCTTACGCATACAAGATCAACCAAATAACTCTCATCTGTTGACGTACAAACGTCCAACGACGAAATATGATATCAAATACCAAATCCCAAGTTTCAGAAATCGGAAAACACAAATCAGCAACTAAGGAAATCTATCCCAGATTTTACCTTAGATCAAACCAGAACATTTTGCATATAGAGTTGGTCTAGATATCAGATAATAATGCCACACACCAAAAATCACCAACATTCACCCTAATGTGGCCGCAATTTGCGGCCACAACCAATAAATCTGCGGCCAATATTAGGGTATATTGGCTCGGGTTTTAAGGGGTGCTTCTAGGTTGCATGCTCATCTCTCTGTGTTCGCTATATGTTTTTCAGAGCTTCGTGATAATAGCAGATCTCAATATCCCATCACAAATTCCAAAAAATGTGATATCGGCCAATTCAAAGTTCAAGTCTTGGTGTTCTAACTCAGTTTTGGTCCGGATTTCTATCATTACAGGGGTTGTAGTCACAACTAAACCTCAAATACACCTTTACACTTCATAATATCCCCTAACCCTCAACTTACTTGGAAAATTCCAAGATCATAAAACCTAACTAATACGAAATCTAAACTAATTAGGATATACTAACATAACAACCTAACTAATAGGAAAGAAAATATACCTCGTTTGGTAACTCAAGAAAATTCTTGAGTTGTCCAAAGTCTTCAAAATCCAAACTTCAATAGTCCATAGGGTTTAGGATGAGATTGTGTATCTTTTTATTGAAGGTGGCATGGGATTTTATTGATGAATTGGAGATGATAGATGGAGGTAGAGGAGGATGAAGGAGATGAAGGAAATGATGAAGAAATGAAGACGGAAGAAGAATAAATGGAATGGTCAAGGGTCACTCTCTCTCAAAATATCTATTTTGTTTTTCCCTCCCTCCCTCTCACATCAACCAAGGCATTTCTTTTCTTTTCTTTTTTCTCTTTTTCACAATTAACTCACAAGTCACAATGAAACAACAAAATAAAACAACATATAACAAAATGCACATGGTATGATGCACTAACCATGGAAAAATGTAGAAACACGGATTGGGCTTAATCGCGATTAGTAATGCACTTGTAACAACTCCAATTTTTGTATACATGAATTTGATTTAAAATTTAAGTATACTTGGAGTATTTAATGTTGCTGATATCACTTTAAGTATCTATTTCCCTACAATAATTACAAGAAGGAGCTTGTAGCTCATTGGTAATACCTTGCACTGCTGAACCAAGCCACCAGAGTTCGAATCCCATGCCCCACATTATTTTTAGTTTATTTTTCTTTAAAAATTCTTGGAAGCTCAAAAGTCCACAGGCCATAACTCCCAAATATTGAACTGAACCCCAAAAATGAAGTATGCCATAGTCTACGTCAGAGAACCCCGCACCCGACGATGGCCGAACCCGGCCGGGATCGGCCAACTCGGCCGGCGCCGCCGGTCGGAGTTGGGCCGATGGCCGGGGTCCCAACATGAAAAGTGTGGCTTTTGGCATTCTATAACCCCCTGTTAACTCCAATTTATTTGATCGGTTTTCAAATGTTAAATACAACCAAATTAATACAAATTTTAATGTTTTTTATTTAAATTTTTATAATTTTTTAAAATAAAACCCTTCACCTACCCTACCCTAGCTACCCTATAAATAGACCCCTACCCCTACCTTCTCATTCCAAAACCATAGAATTACTCTCTTGAAATTTCCACAAGAAAAGCGTGTGTTGAAATCGAGTGCACGGCGAAGCGCTGACGGATTCCGGCGACGTGCTTTGAAGCAACCGGCGACGAAACCACACATCGGCCTTTCTCCCTAGTTCCTCTTTACTCTTTAGAAGAGTTTTAAACCCGTAAGTCCCATTCTTCTCTCTTTTCTATTTCTTAAAATACGGAATTATGAAACCCGACGGAAATCGGAACAAACCGATTTCTGATTCGGTTTTTCTACAAAATCCCACTTGTCACCTAATCCATAACACTTAAACATATCCATGATGGCTATTAATCACATAAAAATCAATTTAAACAAAGTTTCTCACATGAAATGATAACTTTCTTGTAATATCGTATTCTTTTCACAATAATACCATAAAGTTTAGTTTTCTTCTTCTAATCAATTCCCTCATTCCTAAACATGTTCATCTTGATCACTAAACTTGTAGAAATTAATTTGAATGAGTTTTCACACATGAAATGATAACGTTTACAAATACTGTATTCTTACACTTAAATACCTTCATGTTTAATATATCATGTTTAACCCCTAAACATCACAATACCTTAAAATAAGTCACGAGGTAATGACCTACCTCTACACACACACAAATATAACCCTAGTTGATAACGTCAAAACATAGAATACGAAAATACAAGAGTTTTCACTAAAATACCATTTTCTTTATAAACCGTACTTGGAAGCTTTAAATTGTACACAATTCTAAATAAAATATTTTAAAAAGAAAGTACGATTTGTCATGGACATCGATCGTTTATCTAAACTGACTTTGTGGTGTCTAGGCAAGTGTGTCAAGGCTAGTGGTTTTTAATTAGGCCCACTATTGTGGTTCCTTCCCACTTACCTGGCACTTACCTGGCCGCAATTGACGGTGAAGAGGCGATTTGAAGCTTCTAATGACTTATCGTTTAGACCTTAGAAATATGCTAGTTGGCTTAGGAAACCCTAGAAACTAAAATACGGAAATCTATACCCTTTTACGAATAAATACCTTATATTTATAAACCGTTTTTCTAAATGAATAGTATTTATTAAACCTAAACAAAGCGCCGCTACAACCCACCTTTGGAGAACCCGTTAGGGATAGTACGGTTCATCGTGCACCCGCGGGCTAGTAGTGCGGGATTCAGACCTCCGCAAGGAGCATTCGGTCTCGAAAGGTTTAAAATACGACATTTAAGAAAAATGAGATTTTGGAAAATAAAATATTTATTTAAAATTATTCTTGTATTAATATATATATAATTATCATTTAAACACCTATTTTATCATAAGATAAAGTTTCCACATTTTTCTAAAATTACAAGATTAAACGTTACATTAAAATACCATGAATTTCAAATAAATCGATATTATAAATTAATACTTTTATTAAGATATATTCACTAGAATAACACAAATAAAATTTACACTCATTATAACTATAAAGACGAATAATAAATACTTGAGGTGTATTTTGAAAACTATACAATAGTACTTTTTACATAAAACCCCCTCAAGTTTTATAAATTACAATGAGCCCCCTAATAAGTACAGAACTTCAAATTACCTTTCTTTTAGTCTGACTCGGGTTAGAGTCTGACTATTTCTGACTTGAATATGATTCAAGTCAATCTATATTCTTTTATATTCCAACTCAATATGAATACATGAATCCCTGAATCCAGTTAACAATCTATTCAATTTTGACTGAATCAAACCATGGATATACATCCATTATCCTGTTATTCCATTTACCTGATTATGCAGTTACAACGTGTTTACTGATATCATGGTTTTGGTCAGTCACCTAACTTACACAATACAATACAACAATACTGTTAAAACACTACGGGGTTTAATGGGTAGATTGGTACGGAAGGTGTTAAAGGTGGCACGGGGTGGTCAGATTAAGACACCTAACCTATATTCCGTTGCTGTTGTACCGTGGCTTAACGGTTCCTTGTACTTTCCGTTTGCCATGGTCTCTAGCATATAGAGACCCCCCTCGTATACACTGGCATCCTTCTGTACCAAGCTACAAACAGCAGCGATAACATAACATTATAACAATAGTTTACATTCTAAAAATATACCTTTTTATTCTGTCTTCTCCACTTCCCTCTTACCTTTGGGACTTACCGAGCGATCTGTTCGCTGACGACATTCTATTTCTCTCTTCTTTGAATGTCGTCAGATGACCTGGACCCGGCAGAAGTTGAGCCAACACAAGAAGACTTGGAGCAATTTGCCGAAGACCCTGCAGTATAATTTCATTGTACACTTTTCTTTTCAGTACTTTCCATTTCCTGTTATGCCACTGTTTAGGCATCTTTATTTCAGTTGTATTTTCTTTTTCATGTATTGTACAAAGAATGTTAATAAATAAAAGTTGATGTTCTTTTTATACTCTTGTCTCTTGTATATTTATTTTATATTGCTTAGCTATGCTTAGCGTATGTACTTTTGAGTACATACGTAGCGGACCTCGTCGCGTCCCCTTCACCGTACACTGGGAAGCGGGGCGTGACAGCACTAATCAAGTTTAATTTAAACCTGCATATAATTAATTATAAAAATGCCAAAATCCGATAAATATCATTATAATAAATAAATCATTTTAATTTCCACGTATATTCCAAATATTGGTATATATTTATACCATTTTACGAAAAACCCCTACTCGCAATTCGAAAAGTTTTCGCGAAATATATTATTTTAATATTTAAATTCCAAAAATAATATTTATATTTCTGAAATGTTACAGTGGCGCGTCGGGGCCGGGTGTCCGCGGGTCACATGTCGGACGCGTGAGCGCCAGCGGGTCACGTGCGCGGCACGCGACCGCTGGAAACACCAGCGGAAGAAGGGGCTTAGCCCTTTTGTTGGGAGTTGAACTCTCGAGGGGTTTTGGAGTTAAACTCCTAAGGAAGAAATTGGATGTGGACTTGGAGTTAAACTCCCGCTTGGATTTGAAGTTAAACTTCTAAGAGATCTGTTTTTGGAGTTAACTTCTTTGAGAATTTGGATTTTGGAATTGAACTCCTTAAAGATTGATTTGGAGTTAAATTCCAAGAGGATTTAGATCTTGGATGGTGAAAGGGGTCTCTTTTCGTCCTCTTCGAGCCTTAGACTTCTCTAAAATGGGTTCTTGTAAGATGTGTTCCTTCTTCCTCCTCTCTTTTTGTTGGATTTTGGAGAAAATGAGTGTTAAGATTAAAATTCTCCCTTTTAGAGATTTGATAGGAGATCTGAGCTCCCCTTCGAGTATTTTGTGGTGAAAAACTATTTCTTTTTGGGAAAAGAAGAGTTAAATTCTTAATTTAATTCGAAAAAAAGAAGGTTTAAAACTTTAAGAAAGAAGGAAGAACAGAACCCAAATTTTTTTGAGGGGAATGAAAATGTTGTTTTATTTCATCATAATGTTGCGTTATATAGGCTTACAAATTTACATATAGCCCCTTTGGACTTTACAAAATGGCATTTTACCCATCTCATGTCTCATGTGCTTATTTCTTTTTGCACATGAGCCATACAAAAATGTGGCTTTTTGTCTATTTATTTAAATATTACATTTATTTGTAGTACTTTCTTGACATAGGACCAGTCTGGCCTTGGACCCACCTGTTTGGATTTAGGTTCGGACGTGGAATCCGTTTGCTTTAGTCTGGGCCTACTTGTCCTCAGTTTGACCTTGACTTTGACCTTTAACCAATAGGGTGTAAATTTTAACCCCAACAGGCCTATACAGGTCATTCGGTAGTAGGTCTGTGATTCGAGAACGAACCATTGTTTTTAGGTGGGGGAATGTAATACCTCAGAGCAGTGTGGTCTTTAGACATCTAGGTGATCTGCTCTGTCCACACTCAATGCGGTCTGTTGCAGACACATGGTGATCTGAGTGTGGAGCCACTTCAGAACAATGAGATCGGGTCTCTGAAATACATTCTGAAAGAGAACCGAACTGCATTATTAATGACACCACTCTCAATTACACATGTGCGTTTTAAGTGAATCGGTACTACATGAGCTTGAGAACTCCGTAGTTAGGCGTGCTCGAGCCAGGAAAATTCTGGGATGGATGACCTCATGGGAAGTGGCCCCTGGTCGGATCCGGTTCGTTGCGAAAGACAAAACTGTACATTTTCGGTCAGAACGGACAATGTCGTTTGTGTTGGGAGTGGATCGCGACAGTAATATAACGCGGTCCAAGGTTTTTAAACATCATACGTTGTTTTCGATTGGTTTCATCATATCACATTTAGGAATGCACGAGAAGATACATGCTATATCGGTTCCCAATATTAAATTCTTTGTTTATCGCGTATTCAAATTTTAGTTTGTTTTGCGAAAATTTAGTTTAGTTAACAAGTTTGTCACAAAAGAACCAAAACGTATGAACAAATGACAGAGAATTTTTAGTTATTGTTTTCTTCCCAGACGGCATTTTCAACCGTTTTCTTCACGATTACACTGTTGTATGATAAAAATAAACAACTACATAATCTTGACTGTAACTGTGACATGCTTGGGTGACATTTTATTTTGTCTCGTGAGAATACATATGGAAGCATGTGAATGCTTAGATTCTATTTTTCGATGTAATTCATTGGCCAGATAAATCAAGATTGTTTTAATTTTGTTCTAACTATTCTCAACCATCAAATTGGGAAAAAGAAAAAGGAAGAGGAAAAGAAAATAGGTCAATTTGCAAATTTATCTTGAAAAACGAAGAGTATGAAGATCAGGTTGCATATTCCAGTTCCCTATTGGGATCACATGGCCACCTCCCCATTTGTCGATGCTTTGTCAGTTTTTTTTGGCTTTGGCTTTGGCGTGTAAATCTTATCCTGCACACGGCACATCCATGTACACTACACACAAAACACCCCGGGACCCACACGTTTATCCCGAAAACGTAAATTTGTGGCAACTTACTCTCGTGGGCTGCTGAGGTTCGACTCTCTCTCTCTCCTCAAGAGGGGAAGTGCTCATACCAACTGAGCAACTGCTCATTGGTGAGGTCAGGCCTCTTGGTTTTATATCTGCAAGGTCTGGGCATGCAGTGTAGGCAACATGCATGCGGCCTAGCAACCTGTTTCTTACATCAAACGGTTTATATGTCGGAATGTGAGTATTCTTTTTCTTTTCTCTTAACCATTCCCAGCAGTGTATTTGGTATTGTCGAAAATCGATTTATCCAAAATCTTGCAATTAACCCTGTAGAATAACACCGCAACATGGTATCAAGAAGAGGAGAGATATGTAAAGAACAGAGGTTTTTCCACAACAAGTTTCATGCTCTAGAAGTAGCATTCGACTCTAAATTATTAACCTAGGTTAGCTTAATTTGTATGTTCAATCACAACAATGATCTTAAAATAATATATTTTTTGGGTTTTCAATGCAAGACTTAAAATTCATATACATTTTGTTTGATAGTTATCGACTATCACGTTGTAAAGAAAACCAACTTACCATTGAATTGAGTATTACTCATTCTCCCCACCCCAAAAAAAAAGCCCCCCCCCCCCCCCCCCCCCCCCCCCCCCCCCCCCCCCCCCCGCGCGCTTCTTTTCAGTTGTTTGATTTGGCGAAGGGTTCCGGCAAAAGTCAATCAAGAGGTATTTTTTCTTTCGTAATTTCATTTTTCTTGCCCAAGGCCCATCAGACAAATCCAATTCGTTTCCATAATCTATCTAATATCAGAAGCAGGACGTCACATCCCCTACTATTTATCAAACATCGAACATTCTTGTCTTGTGGGGAAAAGATACTCACATAGAGAGCAGAAGCGAGAGCCGGGAGGGCGAGAGCGATGGTGGCGACGAATCTGAAGGTGGAGACGATCTCGATGATGGACAAGAGATCATCTCACGAAACGGAGATGAACGCCATCATCGATCAGCTCTGCGGCCCTGGCGGCCCTGGGATCACCGGCAATCTTGTCGATCCCGAGGTAACCTCCGTCACGATCTGGTTCTTAAGCGAAAACCCTAACCCTAGATTTTTGATGTTTTTGTTGATTTTTTCGCAGGGATTTCCTCGATCGGACATCGACATCGCTGCCGTTCGAGCGCAGCGTGCTCGCCTTGCTGGTGCGTTTGAATTTTTGACCTAATCCTAATGTCGATTAACCGATACTGTATAACAATCTGTGTTTGTTTGTTTGTTTTCTATTTACTTGAGTTAGTATTTATGAGGCAAATGCATTTCATGGTAAATTTTCAACCACGAAATATTTCTGCCAGACTATACACCTTGTTACCCTTTACAGAGGGAAGTGCATTTTCGTCCGCGGTTTGAATTTTAGCAGAGTGTTTATCAAATGGAGTTTCTTTTAAGTGCCTTAGAAATCGTCAAGTTGCATTTCTATAATGAAATTCAGAGCCTGCTGAAGACTTTAAGGTGGATGCTTTCTTGGTATTTTTTTAATCAGCAGCAAGAGTTTGGACCGGATGAGGAAGAGGTTTGTGTATCGGGTGTTGTAAGTGGCTGTGAAAGGCTACTTAAATTCGTGATTTACTTATGCGCTATAAACATTCTGTTTAATGGTGGTTTAGATCTTTGTTGATACTTAACAACTTTCCCTTTGTTGAATGCTTTAAATGGCTTATGGCTTAATAAATTATTCATTACTGTTCATTTTGAACAGTAAAGTGGGAGGACTAGTTTATTTATGTCATTGATTCACTAATGGGTTGTTCGTTTGATTTTAATTTCTAAGCCTACCATGAAGCCCATCTTACCTCTATCCTATTCTTGTTAAATCACTTTCTTTATTTTGCACTAGGTTTTATCTTATTGAAAATTCAGCATTTGATACGAGACTAACTCATTTTAGGGCGTATGACCTTGATAACTTTTGTTTCTAGTTGTTTGACTTGCTTAAAAGCATACCTATTTTATGTGTTTTTTTCTGGATTTTCTGGAAAATACTCTAGAAATGGTTTACTTCATACCATAACTTTGGATTTTTCATGTTTTATTACACATTTATCCCTACAGATCTGGAAAAAAGGGGATAACTTTGTCTCTTAATCCTTGTGTTCCTTTTTTTTTGAACTGGAAACTTTTATGGGCCCCAGCAAGCCCTGATTTCATTCATTCCAGTGAATCCTTGTGTTACTGCTCCACTGCCTTGCATATTAGCTTCCTCTAAGCACCCTGAAAGTGATCACGAGAAATGTGAATGTGATCATGTAGTCTGCACACCGCCAAAGGAGACGAGTAATTGGAAGAGACAATGTAACTTGGCTATTTTAACCGACAATAAGATCCTTATCAGTCATCCCTGACTTACTCACGTGCCGCATGCATGTTCTCATTGGAATAAAAAAGGGCGAGGCTATCTAAACCTTTTGCGTAGTCAAGCATCCCTTGGCTGCTAATACATTTTATATATTAGAGGAGGGCTTGGATCCATTCAATCACCTCACTCAGCAATGTCCCTATGGTCTTAGTCATCAGATCCCAGTGCCTGAGTTGCTCAGCTAGGCTGCTCTGACATAGGAGTGTTTGTCCTGTTTCTGTGTTTTAGACAGGTGTGTGACATGGAATCTTGGAATTTAGGTGCCGTTGCATTTGGACATGGGCGGGTCACGATTTGACACGGGTAGATACTGCGAAGCGGTTAATACCCACAATTGATTTCTACCGACAGCTTAACCTTATTCCCTTGTAGATCTCTCTCTCTCCTTGTTCTCATCAAGCGCGCTGCCAAGATTCTTTCTCCTGTATCTTCTCGTCGCCTGTTTCTCCTCAAGCAGCCAATGAGTCTTTCTTCTCTCCTCTCATAGCTCTTTCCCCTCAAGCAGCCAACAGCTCTTTCCCCTCTTTCTACTCAAGCGCATCCAAGACCAAAAAAACCCTCGCCTTCTTCTCCTCTAGTGCAGATCAGAATTGAAGACAAGAAAACCTAAATTTTTCCGAAACTTTCTTGATTTCTAATTCAATTTGCTAATCTTTTTCTTGCTATTTCACTGAATTTTGCTGCTGGGTTTAAATTCTATGCTGATATTCTGAATTTTGGTTGCTCAAATACTAAGTTTTGCTGGTAAGTCGTTAAATACACAATCTTCAACCTCCTGCTATTTTTGTAAAATGGAAACTGCTGAAAGTTATAAGGTTTTTTCTGAAATTGTGTTTTTTTAGCTGAAATCATGTTAAAGACAGCTATGAAAATGCTCTCTCTCTCTCTCTCTCTCCGTGTGTGTGTGTAGCCGTGTTGTGACTTTGTTGCTCAGCATTGGCATTAACGCCCTTGCTGCCCATCTGGCATTTGTTATTTACACTGTTAAAATGCAGACCTTATCACAATTGTAGTGCTGGACCCAGGCTTTGCCATGCGACTTACAAGTCTAATCGTTCTATGAAAAATGTATATTTGATTGTTATACATACTGGACCCAAGCTTTCCCATGCGACCCTGCAAGTCTGATGTTTCTATGAAAAATGTATATTTGATTGTCATACATATTGTTACCACCAAATCTGGTAGGCTGGCTATCAGTGAAGTTCACTAGAAAGTTTTGTAGGATGAGGAGTGCACCAGAAAGCTTTGTAAGACGAAGAGGGACCACAAGGAAATGGCTGGATGGGTGAGAATTAGAAAAGATCAGGCTGTTGAGCATGATTATGAGAAATGTATCCTTTACTGTTGCATGTGTAGTAATTACCATATCAGAAAGCTCTGTAGGATAACCAAGGAATGGGGCTCTCTCTTTTTGTCAAGGTCACTTTCATTTTTTGGCCAAGTCACACCCCTTTTTGTCTAAGCTGCTTCCCTTCTCTTTACAACCATCAGGAATTACCCCTATTCATAGGTCCAATGCACATCTATGGATTGAAAGGTCCAAATCATCAACCCTGCAATCAGTTGTTAGGATCAATAGCTGATGAAATCATCCCATTTGAATAAATTGAAACCCTTTCTATTGGTTGATCATGATACTTTCAAAAGACCGAAATTCTTGATCAATGGAGGAACAATATAAAGTATAAGCATATTTGTTCAAAAAGATACCTAAGTGGATGATTTTCTTCCTGCCTGAAGGCAGAGAACATATGTGACCAAACTTCTAGAACGCAGATATCATCGTATTAAGTTGCAAACCTCCTGCGTTTACCTTGGATTTTTGCCTTTTAAGTTTAAGGTTATTTGAAATGTTTATGGTTATTTCCGAGATGGCAAGCGCCGAGGATTTAGACGAGATGGTGCAAAAGATATCTAGTGAGAGAAGTTATTTATTGGTGGTGATCTCAATGGACATGTAGGTACTAGTCGTAGTGGGTTTGATACTATCCATGGAGGTTTTGGTTTTGGACAAAAGAATGAACAGGTAGCTCGATTTTAGATTTTACCATGTCTTATGACTTGATCTTAGCAAACACTTGGTTAGGAAAAGAGACCCATCTTATCACCTTTAGGAGCGGATCAAGTGCAAGCCAAATAGATTTTTTTTCTGACGAGAAAGATAAAGGCAGTATCGACTGTAAAAATAGTGCTAGGTGAGAGTATAACCACTCAATATAGACTTTTAGTTCTAGATTTCGATTAGAAGAGAACCTAGGAAAATTAGACGTAAAGTAGAATCTAGAATTAAGTAATGGCGACTGAAAGAAGGTAACCAAAAGGATTTTATAGATCGTGTAGTTCAAGAGGCGGATTGACAGTCTGAAAATGATTCAACAGAACATGAAACAAGATGGCTAGTTGTATCAATAGGGTAGTTAGAGATCTGCTTGGTGAGTCGAGAGATGGTGCTCCACCATCTAAGGACACATCATGGTGGAACGAAAAAGTAAAGTCTGCTATTAAAATCAAGAGATTCTTATAAATATTTGAAGAAAAGCAGACATGCAGAGAGATTTGAGAAGTATAAAATGGTTAAAAAGGTAGTTAAGAAAGTTGTTTGGGAAAATAAAGCTAAGGTCTATAAAGAGATGTGCGAGAAGTTGGACATTAAGGAGGCTGGAAATGATATATACTGGATTGCTCGGATGCAGGAAAGGAAGGCTAGAGACTTATGTGCAGTGAAGTGTGTCAAAAATGAAAATCAGAAGGTTTTAATTCGAGATGATATTTAGGAAAGATGGAGAGATTATTTTGACAAATTATTCAACGAGAGCTTTACTAAGAATTTGGATGGACTTGTCATTCAATCTCAAGATATAAATCGTGATTTCATGCGTAAAATAAGAATAGGAGAGGTTAAAGAGAGTTTGAAGAGAATGAGATCAAGAAAAGCGGTTGGTCCAGACGGTATTCCTATCGAGATTTGGAGATACTTAGAAGAAATAGACGTTAAATGACCGACAGATCTGTTTAATAAGATTTGGCATACCAAAAAGATACCAAATAAGTGGAGAAAAAGTATCCTTGTACCTATCTACAAGAACAAGAGTGACATTCGAAGTTACTCAAACTACCGTAAAATAAAACTTATGTGTCACGCCATGAAACTTTGGGGCAGAGATTGAACATAGGCTAAGGATATTAATATACTAGGGAACCAGTTTGGTTCATGCCTGAACGATCGATGACAGACGACAGAGACTATTCATTTGTTTCATCAACTTGTCGAGCGTTTTCGAGAGAGAAGAGATTCGCATATGATATTTATTGATTCAGAGAAAATATACGAAAAGATACCTAGAGAGGTATTATGGGGGACAATAATGAAGAAGGGGGTCCCCGTCAAGTACATTGACATAATCAAGGATATGTACGATGGAGTAGTAGCAAATGTCACAACATGCGGCGGTCTAACGAGTAATTTTCCGATTATAATTGGCTTACATCAAGGATCTGCACTAAGTCTATTCCTGTTTACCATCGTGATAGATGAGCTTACAAAAACTATCCAAGATGAGGTATCTTGGTGTATGCTATTCACTGATGATATTGTTTTAGTAAATGAGACGAAAGCAGGGGTTAATATCAAATTGGAGTTATGGAGGCAAACGTTGGAATCTCGGGTGTTTAGATTGAGCAGGTCCAAGACAACATATATGCATTGCAAATTTAGCAAACAGAGAAGTTGAGACCATATTAGTATAACACTGGAAGGACAAAAGATATCACCAAGCTATCAGTTTAGATATCTAGGTTCCATCATCCAAAAAGATGGGGAGATCGATGGCGATATTAATTAAAGGATCCAAGTTGGTTGATTGAAATGGAGAAGTGCAACAGGGATTTTGTGCGATCGTAACTTTCCGTTAAGGTTGGAAAGGAAGTTTTATCGGAGCGCTATTCGGCCTGCCTTATTATATGGTACAGGATGCTGAGCTCCTAAGAAACATCATACACAGAAGATGCACGTAGCGGAGATGCGCATGCTGCGTTGGATGCGTGGTAACACTAGAAAAGATAAGATGCGAAATGAGGATATTCGTGCAAAAGTTTGTGTAGCACCCGTGGAGGAGAAGATGCTGGAAAACCGAATAAGATGGTTTGGTCATGTGCGACGCAGACTTATGGAGGTACCGGTTCGACGATTGGATACTATCGATATAGGCAATGTCAAAAGGACGCAAAGGAAACCGAAGAAAACATGGATGGAGGTGATATGAAAAGATATGGTTACCAAAGGCCTCACTGAAAGTATATTGTTCGATAGGAGTGAGTGGAGGCGGAAGATTCATGTGCTGGACCCGGCATGATTTTCATGTTGGTTCATGTAACCTACCCCATATGATTGGGATAAAAGGTTCAGTTGTTGTTGTATGGTTATTTCCAAGATCATACAATTGTTAATTTATTTAGATTCTTTGAACCTGAAGGATAAGCACACTCAACCGTCAAAACCAATATGATTGTGTTGGTTTTGCAATATTCATTTCTTTTCCTTATTTTTGCAAAATTCTATGCCCAAGTGTATTTAACATTTTTTTCTCCATATCTTTATAATTTAGCTTTATCAGTTTCAGATAATATAAAGGTATGATATATTACTACTGAATAGGCCAATCTTTGAATTATTTATGTGTTTTCCCTATAACTTGCATGCAATGTATTTTGTAATTTGAAACAAAAAGGTTCATTGTTTACATACATTGCTTATTCAATTTTTGTATGTGATTGCAGCACTCCGCAATGATTACAAGGTTCTCACAGACAAAATAGATGAAAATTTGCAAATATTGCACTCAGGTAGATTAACTAAAGGCACACCATCAGTCCCCAAAAGCTCAGGTACAAGAAACTGATGCCTATGGATTGCTTGTATCATTTACTGCTACACTTAACCTAGTTGATCCATATGATATCCATATGGCCCATGTCGTTGGTTGTAAAGTATGTATGCCTATTGCTAAAGACTAACATAGAGGTTTGCACACTTTTTTGGTCGTTGAGATGTAAATGCGAAGCTATTCTATCAATCTCTTTCTAAACTGTTCTGGTTGCATCTTCTTCATGTATAAAGACCCGTGCCTGAGGTGTCAATAAGTACCATGGGGTTGTCTGTTAAATACTTTTTGCCCTTCTGAAATTTACTGTTTCATCTGTGTTCTGTCATTGATTACAGTTGCCAAGTAACCAGCTTCTATCTTATGTTGCAGATGCATCTACTTCCATCCATGATTCCACAGCCCATGTTTCCCCAATGGATGAGGATCCAGTTGTTAGGGTTCCATTTGCCATGGTCGACGAGATAACTAATGATTCTCCAGCAGCAGAAGATGGGCTCCAGCTAGGTGACCAGATCATAAAATTCGGTAATGTGGAAATGGGTGATGATGTGGTTCGTAGGCTTGCTTCAGAAGCACAGTCGAATCAGGGCCTTCCAATTCCTTTGGTAATTATGAGACAGGGTTTGCTGATGGATCTAAACATAACACCTAGACATTGGCATGGTCGAGGTTTACTGGGGTATGATATCATAGTCTTTCCTTCATACATGTATAATATTGTAGAAGGCGTATCATCTTTGATTTTGCATGCCCTACAACAAGTTAAATTTCTTTTGAAGTGTTGAGTTTCCTGACAATGTTTGCTTTCTTTCACACGCCCCATCAGAATTGCAACTTTTTCTACAATAGAATTTTTTCTTAGGTAATTAAATTGGCTTGATGAAGGCATCATGGAGTAAATTTCTTCATGTGGCCTATTTGTTGTACTTCTTTTTCTTCTATTAGCAGGGAATGTACCTTAAATTTATTATTCTGATGCTTGCATTACCAATTATTTTTACTCCAGCACTTGAAACTTGTAAAGTCCCTTCATGTGGTTCCTCTTTTCCTTCCCTCAGTTCATTTGCTAGCGAAAGCCGGTTCTTTTCCTTAGTCTTCTTCTGTTTGCTATTCCCCCCTTTGGGTTTTATCATATATAGCCTCTCGTTCTTTGCTCATAAGAAAGGCATGTAAAGTAGCATTTAGAAACTTCTTAAAACAGAATAAATGAGTATTTGAGCCAGATAAAAAGCTTTTAAGGTTTATAAGACAACAGAGGGATTCTGTTAGCATGATTAACATTCTTATTCGATGCTAACTTGTAAGGATACTAATAAAAGAAAACTCAGTGGCATTTTAGTTTCATAGATGCACCCTAAATTATTAAAGAGCAAAGGGTAGCTACACAATTTTCCTACACAACATACTCAAACATTAGGTGTGGGGCTCACGCACTCAAGTGCGAGATTCGCTGATTTTGTGGGTGTTGTGTAGTTTGTTATGTAAGAACAGGGTTGAATAGAAACCCTTTCTCCATTATTAAATGAAGCTTGCTTTAGTTTGAAGTGCAAATAAGGTGTTATAAAAGCTATCTATCTTGAGATAGTTAGGATCAATATGTTATTATGAATGATTAAATGATCTTAACCCAAACAGCGCGTACTATCAGACACAATGGAGGAGTGTGTGTGTTCTACAAGCAAACATTTGGGACCTGTAAAGTAGATTGGGAATGCTAAAGGATTCTGGTGGTTACATCTAATTGATTAGACAATTGAAGTTCAAAGCAAGGTTTAAAATCTTGGTATCGGTATTGGGCGGTCACTTTTGGGATTGGAATCAGCCATCTCGGATCGGAAATATCCAAGTTTATATTATTCGATTGAAAAAAATTAAAGCTATAATAGAAAGAGCAACTATAAACAATTTGGCAAAGTCTTTAGCAATTAATGATGTCTAAATAGTTGTTTTAATACTCGCTAAAGATGAGTATAATTTTTTTATTCATTTTTTAAAAGTAATTGATGTCAAATAAACCATAACTCAATGATCTATCAATAAACCCACTAATCCATTTACAAACGAAATACCAGAACCCTAATCAAATGGGTAAACCCATTATAACTTGATATTGGATGGTATGGATATCGGAATCGGACAGTCATTTCTTGGATCAGAATCGGCCATATCGGATCGGGATCGTCCGAGATGTCAAACCATAGTTTAAAGATACTCTATGGCTGCCATCTTTATTTTACCTATTCTTCTCATGTGTCCTAGTCAGTCTTTCTTGCAAACTATACAATTGGATAGAATTAAAAATATTTAAATGTTAATGCTCTTTATTATTGTAACATGCTTGTCTCTGTGTTTTCTGCAGTTGCCATTTCCGTATCTTATAAGAGGAACACTTGTCCAAGAGGGAAAAGCTGGTGAGATTTTCTGCGATTAATGAATAACACAAGCAAATTTGAACTGCATGTGTGGTGCATGCTTTTTCTGCCATATTGATCTTGTAGGCAGTGACATCAATTCCTTTTTCATTTTTTAAAATTTATCTCAATGCTCAAGTATGGTTTCCAGTTCATGAGTTAATTTTAAGTTTTGGCATGAATGAGTCTTCTTCATCCTTCCGTTTCCTTAATTGCGGTGCATAAATATTGAATTCTTGTGTGCAATCACATGATAAACGTAGAGGATTGGTTACCCTGTCAATTAGAAGACATAGATAATGTCTTCACCACCTGCACACGATCAACATAGAGGATTGTTTACCCTGTCATTTGGAAGACATAGTGGATGTCTTCACTCTTCACCACCTTGCTGAGGCGATAGATATCACTGTATGCAGTGTTTAAGCTGACCAACATGATTCCTGATTGTTTTGGTTCTTGCAAGGAACCATATAATTTTGAAAAAGTTGCGTAAACATTTTACCAAGCACCAATGAGCTGAACTTGCTGGTCAAAGGCAGTACAAATTAGTGCCAGGAAGTGCACTTTTCTTTGAGGTCTTCATTGGTCATATTGGTTCTATCTTTTGCTTATCATAACGTATTGATTACATCTAGTTTGTGACGCTACCTGTTTTTGTCAACATCAGCACGTATTGAATAAATAATGGTTGATGGTACTGTAGAGGGGATTATTGGAGTAAGTTTGTCAAGCCTTTTAAGCTCCATGCAACCGTTTAGCATTTAGCAACCATTGAAAAGGCCAACAGTCTAGAAGAGGAGGCAAAGATGATGAATTTGCTCTGTTCATATCCGGTTTATCATAACCAAACAGAAGCAAAACTATCAAATCATCCCATGCGTACTGTATTGGATAATGCAAACCTATTGATGCATCACCCTTGTTCAATAAATCCACTTCACCAACTTTATGTATTATACTTTTTGTCAATCTGTCCAATCATGCTTTCACCAAATGCGTCTCGGCGAGGTACTCGTTGCTATAAATAAATCCATTCAAACCGCATGCAACTAGTCATAATCTGGACATTCATATATGCTAATTGCTATGTATTAACCAATAACTACGCAAAAATGGATAGACATCTCATTCATGTACCACATGCATCCTTATCATAATTACATTGTGTTTTACAAAGGACGCTTTTCCATGTATTAACACAGCCGGTCACTTACATGAATGCATCTTATATGCCAATTGCCATTTAGTTAATAAGCCAGTGGATATTGAAGTTCCGCAAGCTGTACTTCATGATACTGAATTTGAAGCAGTTGTTCGAATTCCTTATGATATGCCACTGAAACAAGTTCTTGCTAATGGTAAAAAGGGGGCTGTTCTTATTTTACCCGAGGGATTCGAATTACCCCCCCCCCTCGTATTTCTCCCGAGATGAAAGAAAAGATAGGAAATCTGTCTTCTTAGAGTTATCGTTCCAATAAAAGAAATATTCTTGTGATAGGTCATGTTCCAGGTCAGAAATATAGTGAAATCGTCTTTCCCATTTTTTCCTCCGACCCCGCTACGAAGAAAGACGTTCACTCCTTAAAATATCCCATATATGTAGGTCGGGACAGGGGAAGATGCCAAATTTATCTGGCAACAAGAGTAACAGTACAGTCTATAATGCTACATCTGTATCGAATGTCAATGGAAGATTATTCAAGCTAAGTTCTTCTTACTTAGATTGTTCAAAGAAAGTAGCTCTATTGAGTATAGTAAGCAGAATAGTACGTAAAGAAAAGGGAGAATATGAAATAACCATAGTTGATGTATCGGATGGACACCAGGTGGTTGATATTATACCCGTAGGACCGGAACTTCTTGTTTTAGAGGGCGAATCCATTGAGCTTGAATCCTAATGTATGTGGGTTTGATCAGGGAGATGCAAAAATAGTGCTTCAAGATCCATTATACGTCCAAGGCCTTTTGTTCTTCTTGGCATTTATTATTTTGGCAAAAAAAAAATTGGTTCTTAAAAAGAAACAGTTTGAAACGGTTCAATTATACAAAATGAATTTCTAGATCCAGATCTAGAGATTCTTTAGCACCAAGTTGGTAAAAAGCACGGAAATCTTATTGATCAATACAATTCAATATGTATTTCCGCCTTTGCTTGCATTGTTTATACCGTTTTTGCGGGATGTATGGAATTCATTACTTTTATCCCATTCCCAGCACTAGACACGAAACAATAGGCATATAAAAACAAAGGAAGAGAATACAAATCAAGGAAGGGATAAATGAATGGAACAGATATTTGGATTATAAGTGTACCTAATCTTCCATTCGACACAAGAAAAATGACTTTCTACCCTTTCTTGTGTCGTCTGTATTGAAATAATAATGATTTTTCTCTTGTTCGTCAAAGATTACTATTTCATCTTTTCCAGGTCTATTAGAACTCCTTTGTTTTGATTTATAAGAAGTAGTAGACAAACAAAAAGCGTTAGGGTGGAGTAATTCATTCAGCAAATCGAACTTCTATATTTTATAAAAGAAAAATTCTTCAAACAAAAAAAATTACTTTTGACCCTTTTGGTTGAAAAACGGATTAGATTCTATTTTTACGCATACCAAAATCTTTATTTTTTATTTCATCACGATTTTTATTTTATCTTTTTATAGAGTAACAAGGTTCTATTAGTTTTGTATAGAAATGATTTGCACGATGTCTCATCCGTTAAAATCCATATAATATAATATTATATTATCCAGAAAATAGATCGATTCCTTCTTTCTTGTTGCTTTGTAAAAGTTAATATTATGGAGGAACGACACAACCTATAAATCAATCGATAGAAATACATTCAGTTCAATTCCGTTGTTAAAAAAAACATTCTAATTATAAGAAATTCTTTGCCTCCTTGGGTTATATGGTTAGTTTCATGTGCGGCCTCTATTGTATATCATAATAATGAGATTTGGAAGAGCGTTTTGCTGTTTCAAAACTAAAATATTTATCTTCTCGGTAAAGAAACATTGCATTATCTTGTATGAAACTAAATGCAATGAAATGCTTGGAAATAGAATGATCTTTACCTTGGAAATACAGTAAGGCCTATGAAGCAGTAATTACCTCAAATCTAACTGATAGAGATATCTCTTTTATTGCATTCAGCAGACTACCAATGAGGTGCAACTTGGACAGTTGACACCTAAAAAATTAGTATGCCAGATGTAGGTTTCTACATAAGGTCTCTTGGCATATGATTAACTGAATCGCCAATTATTTGTCTTAGTACAGTTGTTCTTGGATGTGAAGTGTGCTAAAAGTTGTGAAGCATGATATAAGATAGGCAATTCACTATCGGTCGTCTTTAGCTAAGATAGGCTTGAATCCCTGCATGAGTAGAGAAACTTTAGTGTTGGGATTTATGATTGGTTATCTAAGATTTTCTAAAATTATTTACGTATTAGAAACCATCCATGTAGCTAAGTACATTGAATTTGTTTGGTACTTTGAATAGATTAGGGGACATAACTACTTCTTGTACCAACCCATTCTATTGAATATTTTAGCGCTTTGGATATTGATTTAAGAACATAACTTTTCGGATTCTAAATGAAACAAGGCAACCTTTGTGCTTAAATGCATGGTCACACCCTTTTGGATATCCGTTCACCCAAATTGGAATAGTTTTCACTCGTCAATCTTCAAACACTATTTAAACAGCAATATTTTTCACTTTCAAGGCAGAACAAAATTGTTCTCTTCTCTTTTGTTGTTGTGAGTTCGATTGGTAGTTAGGACTACAAATTGCTTTCAACATGCATAATTTTCCGGGCTTGAATTATTTGGGAGGTAGATTTGCGGAAGCCGTTTGCAGTATAGGGGCACAAATGCTGTCTAAGGAAAAGAGGAAACCTGAATTCTTCCGTTTGGGCTAAATTCATCCAACTTTCAACCATACATATTATATTCCACCAAGCAATAAAAGCAACAAGTCATAGTCGGTAAGGAGCTCTTGCTAGATTGGGCAAAGCTTGTATAATATTGTTCAGAAGATGTAGTTAAAATAGTTCTTTTGATTGCAGAGTCCTACAAGTATTTGGAGGCAGACATATGAATGTTTGTAGTATGCTGCTTTGACTTCAAAATCTTTGCTAATTCCGGAATAAGATTGCAATGTGCGTCGTATAAAAGCATGTTCTACTCTATCTTCTTTTAATCAAGAACTGGTTAATAATATTTGTGCCTCTGATTAACTATCACAGTTAAATCAAAACTAAATCCCTAAGTAATCAACAGTAAATTTCTTTCACAAATAAATCAGGATGTGTCTAGACACTAGACTATCAGGCTGCTGCTGCAGTCTCTCTCTCTCTCTCTCCCCACATCTCTCTGTCTCAATTATTCACTCACTGTTAATTTCACATTAATTTCTCTAATTCTTGTGGGATTTGGGAAATAAACTTTTGCTTCGTTTCTTGTTACATGAGATTTCATGTACTATCCCCATCAGAGTTCAGAATGCATCCAAGTAAACTAATTATTGTAAGATTTTGACATGGACATATCTATCCCATTCGAGTGTTCGTACAAAAGTTGCAATGAAAGCTTCATGCATGAAACCATCATAAAGGTTCTCATAAAATTTTTTGTAAAGCATATTTATGTCTCTTGTCGATTTTTGTCTGAATGAATATGATTTTATAACAAAATGTCTGAACGGCGATTGATTGCTTTCATGTTATTTTTGTAGGTGGTCTGGAATTGGAGTCATGAACCATCTTTATCAAAAGCATATTTGTACTATGTTGTTATGGCAGGTTCCATATGCTTTAACCGACCTCTCTTAAATCATATGCCATCCACCTTTTAAGTAGCTAAATCTCATGCATATCAAATAATTAAGGTTACATATGGACACTTTCTGTTTACTCATTATAATATACTTTTAATTCCTTTGAAAAGAGAATTATGGGGTTTGTTTGCATTAGTGATTATGAATTATCAAGTTATACGTGTCGTCTCAGAGATATGTATATTACGTAAAATATATCTTAATGGAATTGCCTTGTTTCTTCTTTAAACTTAAGCAGTTATTTTGGTTCTATTTGATATGAAGGGAAGTGAAGGAAAATGTTAAGGATGGGTGCTTACATTTGAGGGTTGATGGCTGTATGCTGAATCCTAGATTTTGATAGTTCCTTGTGACATATCATGTGTTATGTATCGCGTAGTGATTATCCTTGTAACACACTGAAATCCTTTTCGTGAAGGCACACACGTCTGACCTTCTCTTATAAAATGTCTCTACCAGATAACCAAATTTGATATTAGTCGCTTGCAGCAAGGTATATTTGATACAAGTCTCCACACAATTAGGGGTCTTCCCAGTATGAGATATTTGGAATGAGCATTGTGAACTTTGCAAAGTAGTTCCTCTTAAGTGACTTATAATTATACTGTGTGCGTGCGGAATTCTATTATCCTATTATAGGTGCACACAATACAAGTTTCAATACCCAATAGCTTGGGCATGTATCCAGTTGAGTGTTTCGATTGAAAATAGTTGTCAAAGCTTTGATGGTATGCATTATGCACCGCTCTAATTGTATTTTGTGAGTTATGAATGGATTCACAAGACCTTATTCTAGCTATTAAAAAAATACCATTTACAAACACGACTTAGGATTTTTTTTTTTAAAACTGTTTCACACCCTTTGTGGGGGTATGGTAAAGCTGGGTGGGTCTCATTTGGTCTTAGGTTGAAACCTGGCTTGCATCAGGATATGAACCTACCACGGGGAAAAATTTCGGAGAAAAACACAGTATGAACATGCCAATGGTTAGTTTACTGTTTGTTTTACCATGGTTGCATTACTAAGATGCTGCAGCTCATGTGGAGCAGTTACTTTAGATGGGGAAACATAATCTCTCAATGTACAAGGAGCTGTGTCTATTAGACATTATATTGAGACCTAACTTACTGGATTGAGTTTGACATGACCAGTATAGATCTTGTCTGACCCAACATGGCATAAATATCTCGAGCAGTTCAGGCCTAACTTGACTTCAAGCCATACATATTTTCTCGAAAGTTAAGTGTGAAATATATATTCAAGAAGTTTTCTTATTTCATTGGGAAAACGTGTTTCCTTCTCTTGCAAAACACAAGAGCTTACCAATTCTAGTGTGGTCCAAAACCTATAATGGTCCTTATGATTCCCATCTGACCTAAACTTCTTGATTATCCCTTAAAGTTATTATATTAGCTGTACATATCATAGAAACCTTAAATGGCATAACCTACTTTAAACCAAATTCCCATTTATTCTAGTTTTAATTGAAGGACTAAATTGGACGGTGGAAGATGCTTGATCAGAATATTACAACGTAATTAGGAAGGTCACAATCAAGACAGAGACTACCAACCTTACTTGGAATCTTAAGGAAGTAATCATTTGGATTTGGCGATCTTAATTATAACTATTAACAATTGGTGATATTTAATTAATCTTGATTGGTTGCTTTTATATAAATTAATGTTGCTAATCATGGTCAGACTCCTTCGCTTGTCGACCGATCTAATTTAGAAAGGGCAATCTAAGCTACTGACTATTGCTAATAGAAAAGAAAAGGGTTGGCCCACTTCCTTTTTAGTATGCTGATTAGTGAAACATTAATATGACTTGATTTTTTCGGTCATAATAGTTGCTTTATGCGATGGTTATGCTCATTGTTTAGTAACTGTATTGGAGTAAGTTGCATATAAATCTTTTGTCTATAAAGTATATATAATGATCACCGATCCATTTAATAAGAGTTTATTTTTTGGGGTCATATTAGTTGCTTTATTCGATAGTTATTCTCATTGCTTAATAGCAGATTAAGGGTTAATTGCATTTAGCACTTTTTGTCTATTTTTCATTAGAGATCCAAATTATCATGAATTAATTGTTTTAGTCTAGCTTTATTCGATTGCCAAGGTTGTGTGTATCTTTTTTCATCCTACTCAAGTCCAAACCATTGGGACCCCTTAGAGGTCATTGTTGTCGGTATTGACATGTAGAGCGGGACTCTCTCTTTATTCTCGTCCGATTAATTCGTTTTTTAAGGTCTATAAAACTCTGGAATGAACGATTTGATCACCGAATATTCGATTCTTCCTTCTCGATTGGAATGTTAATTCTCATTGTCTAATAACTGATCAAGGGTCAATTGCATATTGAACATTATTGGAGGACAGGGTAAGTCTGATTAGATGGCCCAGCCGCCTCTCTTGGATTTGCGGGGGGCACGGGCCGTGCCACTGGTTGTTTCACGTGCCACTGGTTGATTCACAGTATTACCAAGATTTGATTGTTTTTGTCATAGTAGCTGCTTATCTATTCTCATTTTATTATTAATTGATGTAGGGTTTGATGCATATAACACCTTCCACCAATGTTTCATATAGCAGGTGCAACTTTTTTTTTTACCAACTTGTTAGCACTTGGAACTTTTAGCTTTTATTCTCACCGCGGACTAAAATAGCAAGTTTGACCTAATCGTTGATCCGGGATAAGGTTATAAATAAACCAATCAATAGGTTATAACGTCTGACGGATGCATAGATGAAGAGTTTCATATGCAGTAAACCCATTAATTGATACATATGATAGTTCTCAAGTCTGATTATTTCCGTAATGGGACTTTTAATGATTGATACGTATTATTCAATGTTAAGTGCTTGGTAGCTAATGGCAATTGTAACAATAATGATAATGGTGGGAAAGTCATGAGAGGTAGCCACATACTGTGCATCTGTCATTAGTGCCTTTGTGCAAGTTTGGCCTTAATTTTGTAATTGGATGGCTTCTTAAACAAAGGATTTAGGTCTAACTACCTCCATTAATTAGATATAAATAATACCTTAAACAGCAATTAACAACCGCATATAGTACTACTAAGTATTAGTTAACAACTCCATAGTACATTAAGAGAAACGTCCGTCGCCTCAATTTATCCTCTTGTACATTATACCAATTTGTCGTTCTGAGGAGGAAAAAAATATTATATCCAGCTGGAATTTACTTAGAATCAAAGTATATTAAATTTATTAATGAAGTGTGAACTCATCTGTTATTTTAGACAAATACATCCGCACTTAACATCAAATGTGTACCATGTTGGTAAATGTGATTATATAATGCATCTGTGCCTGCTTGTTTTTCTTCAGCATTTGTAGCATTGTACCCTGAATATTTACTGCCAGCCAAGCCAAGTATTCATGCTCTTGTCGCTATTATAAAGATGGTTGTGCTCATTTATTAAGAGAGTTATATCTCATAATGGTAGCTGAGATAGCTTACCCTCAGACTCATCATATTGAAGCTTTCATGTACAAGTGTAATTTTCTATGCCTATATTTTTGGTTATGATAGCCATGTTCCCGCTTATTGTTTTGAGTGAAATATATGCATATTCCTTTACCAACCAAGGGCCCAATTCAATTTCCTAGTCTAGGCCATAATATATTGAATTAGAGTTTTATGCAAGCCTTACGTCTGTGCTGTGGATATGGGAAAACCTATTGAATTGCCTTTCACCAAACCTACTGTTTTAGCACATTGAATGGCAAAACTTGACAATGTTGCATTGAATGAAGTTTTATTTATTTATTTTTGGTTTCTGAAAGAAAAACCTTTTGTTTCAAATGCAGAGTAGCTTGATTTTTGAATTATACATGTATTGAGATGTGGAATTATGGATGTATTTTTTATTTTTCAGTATTGTTGAATGACACTTGCAATTATCTTTTCTATATATAAAGCAAATATCTTTGGTTAGAGCTCTACCCTTCTCCTTTTTTCTTGAAAAATAGAAAAAATGAGAAAAATCCTTACCTTCCAAGCACTTCATATCATTTCTCTCACCTCTCATTTCTCTCACCTCTCAAGTTCTCCATCTTATCCTTTCTTCTTTTTTTTAAAATAAATAAATTCTAGAACCCTTCTCAAATTTTTTTACACCTCATCCCTCTTCTTTCTTTAAAATAAATAAATAAATAATACTTTAGAACTCTCCATATTTTTCCATTTTCTTTTCTAATATTTTTAAACACGTGCAACGTATGTGCATAAATTCTAGTAACGTTAAATTTTTTATTGTTGGTCCTGATATTAAACTGCTAGCATACAAATGATAAAATTTTATACATATCATCTTACCTGAAACCGACCCGAGAAATTTTAATCCATGCACATCTTAATCGCATTATTATTCATACCAACTGACATCTCTTGGTCAAATTATTACATACATATCTTACTGGTATCAATTATTCCAATGTTATCATGAGTATATTCGTTTGGCAGCTAGCATTTAAATAAATTTGCTAATCTATAAAATTATCAAACATACATATATAAAAAAGAATCAAATTTGAAAATTTCCTTAAATGTCCCACCATCTCCTTCAAATTTTGTTTCTAAGCTTCGAAGGAGCAGATAAAATAACAGCAGGTAACACCTTTTAGAAGCATCCTATGTTTATTTCTGCAGTCGATGCGATAACTGTAACACACTGCAGCATAGGGACAAGGATTAATCGAGGTCGAGTGGTGAGCTTACCGATTCCGATTCATTTTGTTCCATGTTTGGCTATAGATTCATGTGCTGCCACATGACCCTATAAGGGAGTTACGACACCCGATGATAGACACGACACCCGATGATAGACACAACACATCGTTATCCAAAATTAATTAATATAATAAATAAACAGCCAGGGTTGTTATTGGAGTGGAAAATGTGCAATTTAGCTCCAAAAAATGAAAATGGAACAAAAGTTAATATATAACGGGACCAATATATGGTGCAAGCAATGTTTTATTTTTCCTCATTGTACTCATTTTCTAGTAGGATTTTTTCCGTTGGGATATGTGACCTCCCAAATCTTTTTTATTTGGAAAAGCTCTCAAATCTTTGCATTTTGAAAAAAAAGCTCCTCAAAATACTCCCCGCTCCTGAAAAAACCTTTATTATCAAAATAGAAATATTTGGTTTTTCTTTTCTTGCCCTCCCAAATAGCAAAGATTTGGGGGCATATATCTTAAAAGCCGTATCTTATAGAATGGAGATAGCTAAATATTAGCATTATATGACTGAAAAATCGATACGAGATGGTATTATTGTTTTTCAATCAACTGTATCTTAGCTCTCTGAATAAACATATTGTCACAGTTCTCTTCTTTCATTCTTGTTGGAAACATGTCTTCAGATATTTTTTTTTAAAAACTCTGTCGATGTTGCAGGCTCCTATTTTATAGGAACATCAATTTTGTTCCATTATTAATGTCATGCATGTAAATCACAATCAATCTACACGAGTGACAACATACTTTCATGTACCAAGGAAGCAATAGCCCGCTTGTTGGTATAATTCTTTCCCTTCTATAGAGAGAGAGCGCAGTTTGAATCCGGAAAGAAAACTGGCCATAATTTAATGTTTTCGAGGCAAATTCGTGGGTTCACATGTGCTATGTGTGTATGGGTGTTATGTGTGTATGGATGTGTTGTATACTTGTATGCATGTGTTATTCTTCCAGGCCGGTTCAAAAAAAAAAAGAAGTTTTTCTTAGAGAACCTGTTGTGATTAACAGTAAATTAATTTATTTTCCGCTAGTGCTTGCATAGGTTATATAAACCCACCGTTGCCGGTTTCAAGTCTGGATGAGAAAGAGTGAGGGTACAGCCAATATAAAACTTTGTCATATTCTATGACATGAACCATAATAAGAATATCGTTGGAGCGCCCCGTACTCAGCGACGCACTATATCGGATCCTGGGTGTAGTGTTGAGTATGCAAGGGTTTCTAAGTTGTCGTCCGAAAGCGGTGCGCTACATCAGATCCGAGCGTAGTGACAAATAAGAAAGAGTTTCATAAGATTTGTCTAGCTTTCTAGAATATAAGTTCCCATATGGGTAGACTAACAGAATTAGTGGAGGTAATGATTAGGAGGAGAGTTGGTATTATATGTTTGTAAGAAACTAAGTGGGTAGGTGAAAAGGGTAGAGTCAAAGTCTTGGTATTATAAGCTTTGGTATGCGTGTTGAGATAAAAATCGTAATGGGGTAGGCGTAATCATAAATAGATGGTTACTTAAGGATGTAGTTGAGATTAGAAGAAAATGTGATAGAATTTTACTGGTTAAGTTCATTCTATGTGGGGAGATTCTTAATATTATTAGTACTTATGCACCACATATAGTTCTTGATAACGCTAGTAAACGTCTATTCTGAGAGGATTTAGATGAGATGGTGCAAAGGATGTCTAGTGGAGAGAAATTATTTATTGGTAGTGATCTCAATGGACATGTAGGTACTAGCTGTAGTGGGTTTGATATTATCCATGGAGATTTTGGTTTTGGACAAAGAAATGAAGCAGATAGCTCGATTCTAGATTTTGCTTTGTCTTATGACTTGATCTTAGCAAATACTTAGTTTAGGAAAAAAGAGTCTTATCTTGTCACCTTTAGGAGCAGATCAAGGGCAAATCAAATAGACTTTTTTCTGACGAGAATGATAAATAGAGATTATTGCATCGACTGTAAGGTAGTGCCAGGTGAGAGTGTAACCACTCAACATCGACTTTTAGTTCTAGATTTTCGATTTGGAAGATGACCTAAGAAGATTAGACGTAAAATAGAATCTAGAATTAAGTGGCGGCGACTGAAAGAAGGTAACCAAAAGATTTTTATAAATTGTGTAGTTCAAGAGACGGATTGGCAGTCTGAAGATGGTTCAGACAGAACATGAAACAAGATGGCTGACTGTATCAAGAGAGTAGCTAGAGATCTACTTGATGAGTCGAGAGGTGGTGCTCCACCACTAAGGACACGATGCGGGGAAATTTGAGAAGTATAAAATGACAGCTGTTTGGGAAGTTAAACCTAAGATCTACAATGAGACGTATGACAAGTTGGACATTAAGAATGCTGAAAATGATATATACTGGATTGCTCGGATGCGGAAAAAGAAGACCAGAGACTTATGTGTAGTGAAATGTGTCAAAAATGAAGATCAGGAGTTTTAGCTCGAGATGAGAATATCAAGAAAAGGTGGAGAGATTATTTTGACAAATTGTTCAAGGAGAGCTTTATTAAGAATTTGGATGGACGTGTCATTCAATCTCAAAATATAAACCGTGATTTTATGTGTAGAATAAGAATACCAAAGATTAAAGAGGCTTTGAAGAGAATGAGTGTAAGTCCATGCTACCCTTCCCCGGTTCTTTGGGGTTGCGGAAATGGTCAAAAACGATTTTTGCTAGGGTGGTAACATAGACTCAAAATACGGATCTTTGTTAAACAACTACCTAACAACCTAACTAGGAGTTTTATCTACTCGGTTAGGGGGTTATACCTTTCTTGAACTCCTTCGTCTTTAACTCTTGGTGGTGTACGGATCGGCCTCACCTCGTCGTCTCCTCTCGCCGAAGATGGATCCACCCGAAAGCTTCTACCTTTTGGCTTCTTCTTCGAACTTGAACAAACTAGAACACTTGGCTTGCTAGGTCTTGTGAACTAGGATGAGTAGAGGATTGTTTTGGTGTTTTTATCTCCAAGGCAATATTTCTCAACACATGAGAGGGAGTTGCCTTGAGCTAGAGAGAGCAAGAGGAAGAGGGAGAGCTTGAGCAAGTGATGGCAAGAGAGAGAAATCAAATGGAAGAATGAGCAAACCTTTTTGCCATCCAAAATCATCATAACAATGTAATAATAATTGAGTATATTGTAATGGTTGTTATCATGACAAATGACACTATCATTTCTTGCATTAAATGCAAATGGTGAACAAAACAAGCAAGCATAAGTCAATGCAACCAAATGATGACCGTTGTCATGATGGTGGTCAACAAGTCCAACCTAGTCAACCGGTCAACAAAAGTCAACAAGGTCAACCTTTCAACCCTAACCATGTCACTATAATACTCAATTAATATTATTGTTAATCATATTTCTAATTCTCATTAGGGTTAAGCAAAAGTCAACAGTCAACAACCCTAATGAGAATCCTCTGCCTCTGTCTCTGTCAACTGTGCATACACACCCGTATCCGCGTTCCGGGGAACACGAATACAAACGAGATAAAACCAATCCCAAAACGTATACTAGGATCTGGCTTAAACCAAAGCCCACTAGTAACAACCGCCCGGTCACTAAACGTGCACAAGTGCACGGATGTGACCGAACCCTGTCGCAAAACCATGCGACCAGTCGCAAAACCATGCGACCTCTACTCTTTTGCCTAAAGGCGAGTAGCTCTCTGTGTGGGACTCTAAAGACTCGACACTACGCTGGCAGTGGGTTTAACCACAGACCGCAAGCGGCACTAGCTGTGCGTAACGGCCCCCAGGTAGATGCCGATAAGAAGACGGACGAGGTGAAACCCATCTGAACTCCTACTGAGCCTGAATGTGACAATCTCCGTACAGTCCGGTCTGTTCGTCTGAGTACATCGCATGGCGGGCTTAGGGGGGCGGTAAACGTCAGTCCCCTAATAGCGGTACAAGTCGTGTCGGAGTGTAGCCCAGAACACCCTGAGATAACACTGGAAACCTACTAGTATATCTCGCTTGCCCTGGCCAGGGACTACTTGTGTAATGGCTCTCCTAGACACAGCGCGATATCAACCCCCAATACCGGGAGAGACGAATCCTGTCTAATCGTCACTACCTCCAAGTGCTTCGGGACTGCACCCAACTACTACCTGTTTGCACGACTCTTTTGAGCCGTGGTAGGGTAGTAATCAAAGTACAGTGGGAACACACTCGAGGCGAAGTGACAGTGTCAAGTCAGCGGACTAAGCTGTACTCATGTCACCTGGGAACTGATAACTGACGATAGCTATAGTACCAACCAATCAGTTCCCGACGAGTCATGTCCAGTGTACTCGTAACCTAACGAGCACCCGTATACTATCTCAAGCACAACGTACTGACGGCTGTGGGACAGACCGTCTCCCCTGCTGGGATGAGAAGCGCATACACTTGTCTACTCCGGAGTATCGATGCCCTGTCTCGATAGTCCTATGACTAAGGACCTGTATAAGGATGTGCTTGTGGATTACCCGGCCCCCACGAGTGTGACTGCCATCACAACGCTGGTAATCAAGCAAAGATCCTAAGGGCTCTACTAATATGTATAAGCGATATGCTAAAAGAAACACATGCACATATTAAAGTAGAAACAAACCAAGGAGCATACTACCATTTTGAGCAAGATTGTCTATACAACTGTGAATATCCCAAGCTTCCATTAAGTAATATACAAACTAATATGATACAGTAATGGCCTCTAGGGCATATACACTAACAATCTCCCACTTGCACTAAGGCCATGTACTGGCGTATCGAAGACCTATCATCTCGATCAGCCGCTCGAACTGAGTCTGGGGTAAGGCCTTTGTGAGTGGATCAGCAGTGTTATCTTCCGTAGTAACCCTCCGAACCTCGATCTCCTGGCGATCCACGATCTCCCTGATCAGGTGATACCGCCTCAAGATGTGTCTGGATTTCTGATGGGACCTGAGTTCCTTCGCTAAAGCTATAGCCCCGTTGTTGTCGCAATACAGAGGTATTGGATCAACAATGGACGGAACCACCTGAAGTTCCGTTAAGAACTTCCTCATCCAGACAGCTTCTTTTGCGGCATCAGCAGCAGCGATGTATTCTGCTTCCATCGTCGAGTCTGCAACGGTTTCCTGTTTGGAACTCTTCCAACACATCGCCCCTCCATTGAGGGTAAAGACAAAACCCGACATGGACTTGGAATCATCCTTGTCACTCTGGAAGCTGGAGTCAGCAAAGGCCTCGATCTGGAGGTCTTTTCCGCCATACACCAAGAACATCTCCTTAGTCCTTCTCAGGTACTTGAGAATGTTCTTTACCGCTATCCAGTGTTTCTCCCCAGGGTTTGACTGATACCGGCTTTCTACACTCAGTGCATAAGCTACATCCGGTCTGGTACACAACATCGCATACATTATAGAGCCTACCGCAGAAGCGTAGGGCATAATAGACATGCGATCCCTTTCCAAATCAGTCTTGGGAGACATCTCTTTGGAGAGGGTGATCCCGTGACAAGCCGGTAGATTACCGCGCTTGGAATCTTTCATACTGAATCTTTTCAGTATGGTGTCAATGTACCTGGACTGCAAAAGTCCCAACATCCTCTTGGATCTATCACGATGGATCCGGATCCCCAGAATGTAATTGGCATCACCCAGGTCTTTCATGGAGAACCTGTGTGACAAGAACCCCTTGACAGATTGTAGCATAGGAATGCCATTTCCTATCAAAAGAATGCCATCCACGTATAATACGAGAAACACGACAGTTTTTGCTACAAATCTACTATAGATGCATGGTTCATCTGGATTTTTGATAAAGCCAAATTCTTTGACCGTCTCATCAAAACAGATGTTCCAACTCCGCGATGCCTCCTTTAGTCCATAGATGGACTTAAGCAACTTTCACACCTTTCCGCTGCTCCCACTCTGAATGAAACCTTCTGGCTGGTCCATATAAACACACTCCTGTAAATTTCCATTTAGAAAAGCGGTCTTTACGTCCATCTGCCAAATCTCATAATCGTGGAAAGCAGCAATGGCAAGAAGGATCCGAATGGATTTCAGCATAGCCACTGGAGAAAAGGTTTCATCATAGTCCAAACCAGGTCTTTGACGAAAACCCTTTGCAACAAGTCTAGCCTTATAGGTCTCAACCTGTCCATCTACACCAATCTTCCTTTTGAAGATCCACTTGCATCCTACGGGTTTTACCCCATCTGGAGCAATGTCCAACGTCCATACTTTGTTGGTGTACATGGACTCCATTTCGGTCCGCATTGCATCCAGCCATTTTACCGAGTCAACGCTCTGAACGGCCTGCTGGAAGCTAGTAGGCTCATCATAATCAATGATGCAATCCTCTCTATCCCCGTCTATGAGAAAACCGTAGTATCTCTCGGGCGGATGAGACTGCCTACTACTCCTGCGGAGCGGCGTAGGAATGTCATGTTCTTTCGAACCCTCTGGTTCCACTAAGCTTTCAGTAATAGTCTGTGGTTCTGGAATTTCTTCCAGTTCTATTGCGCTCCCACTTATTTCTTTTCTAAGAACTGGTGTTCCAAGAAGTGGGCATGACGAGAAACAAAAACATTTTGTTCCTCTTCGCAATAGAAGAAATATCCCTTGGAGTACTTTGGATATCCCACAAACTTGCACTGTACTGAGCGTGCCTCGAGTTTGTCCGCATGCTGCTTTTTAACAAAAACTGGACATCCCCATGTCTTAATGTACTTAAGATAGGGTTTCTTCCCACACCACATCTGATATGGTGTGGTAGGCACAGTCTTAGTTGGAACTCGGTTCAAAAGATATGCAGCTGATTCTAGCGCATATCCCCAAAATGATCGCGGTAACTCAGCGTTACTCATCATGGAACGTACCATATCCAATAGGGTGCGGTTCCGTCTCTCCGATACACCGTTATGTTGCGGAGTGTATGGAGGAGTAAGCTGAGAGAGAATACCATTCTCTTTTAGGTAATCCAGGAACTCGGCACTCAAGTATTCTCCACCTCGATCAGATCTCAGTGTCTTGATACTTTTGCCGGTTTGTTTTTCTACTTCATTCTTATATTCCTGGAATTTTCCAAAGGCTTCGGATTTATGTTTCATCAAGAAGACATATCCGTACCTTGAAAAGTCATCCGTAAAAGTAATGAAGTAAGAAAAACCGCTTCGCGCATGTGTAGACATTGGACCGCACACGTCGCTGTGTACGAGTCCCAAGAGCTCGCTCGCTCTTACTCCGTGTCCAGTGAACGTAGTCTTTGTCATCTTTCCTTTGAGACAAGATTGACAAGTTGCATATGATTGATATTGGAATGGATCCAAATATCCTTCTGTATGTAACTTAGTCAATCTTCTCTCATTGATGTGACCCAGTCTACAATGCCATAAGAAAGCCTGATTAGTTTTCGGAGACTTTCTTTTGTGTGTATTCTGGACATTGAAAATCTGTGGCTGGTTTAATACGTATATACCATTGCTTAATGTACCTGACCCAATCAAAACTTGATTAAGGTGAATGTTCACAACATTACTTACAAATGCAAATTCATAACCTTCTTTAGATAATAAAGATACAGAAATGATATTACAAATTGCATTGGGTACAAAATAGCAAAAACCAAAACGTGTCCATCTGACAAGCCCAGGTGATAGTCCCCCACGGACTCAGCATCCATGCCAGCTCCGTTTGCAACTCTCAGGGTCATATCACCTGCCTTCAAAACCCTACGCTTTCTCAGTGCCTGCAAAGAATTACAGATATGAGATCCTGATCCGGTATCCAATACCCAGGAAGTAGAGTTTATTGAAAGACAGTTTTCAATAACATACACACCTGAAGCTGAAGCCGCAACCTGCTTCAGATCCTGTGTTCTGGCCTTCCAAGCCTTGCAATCTTTCTTCCAGTGTCCACTCTTATGACAGTAGAAGCATTCTTCCTTTCCCACAAGCTTTCCCGCTACCTTTGTTGCTTTTGCCTTTCCCTTCGTATCCACTTTACTAACACCGCCCCTTGGTTTGGCTGGGGCTTTCTTCTTCTTTCCCTTGGCTTTCGCCTTGGACTTAGAAGAGAAAGATCCTCCTACAAACAAAGTGGATGTTTCCCTACCTTTCTGTAGGGTGCCCTCTGCACTCTTCAGCATGTTGAGGAGTTCCGAAAGTTCAACTTCTTTTCCTTGTAAGTTGAAGTTCAGGATAAACTGGGCGTAAGTGGAAGGAAGGGACTGGAGAATCAAATCCGTATAGAGCTCGTTCTCTAACGTGGTCCCAAGGTCCGCGAGCTCCTTAATGAAGCCAATCATCTTAAGCACGTGTTCCGCTACCGATGATCCGACGGCCAATCTTGCCGAAAACAACTTCTTCGACACTTCGTATCTTGCGATACGAGACTGCTCTCCATACAGTTCTTTTGTCTGGAGAAATATGGATTCGAAGTCCATATTCTCGTGCCTCCTCTAATGTTCATTGTCCATAGAGGCAAGCACGAGGCACTTGGCCTTCGCGCAATTGATCTCCCAGGTCTTACGGATTTTCCTATCGGCGACGCTGGAGGTGGGACCTGGGACAGGGGGAGCTTTGGTGGTAAGAAGATACCCCAGCTTGTCGTAAGTGATTGCCATTTTGACATTCCTGAGCTAATCTTTGTAGTTTGGCCCTGTCAGTATGTTTTTATCTAAAAGTAACTTAAGTCCGGTCATGTCGATTGGTCGCTGCAATTAGAAGAGAGAGAAGAAACACTCAGCATGATACTCTTGCAAGTTTAGAGTGGTTTTTTAGTTTGTCTAAACAAGATGGCTCCCACTGTATCTCGAATTCCTCCTCAAACCAAAAAGGAAGAATTCATCGGAATCAATCTCACCGTACAATACTTGCTTAACCGTTCAGCCAGGCCAGTGTTGGTACTTCGAGGGAGGTTTTCCAACGCTTTCGCGAAGTTCCTTAATTAAATAACCTGTTTTCCCTGGGGGCGTAGCCCCGCTAACACCTTTCTAGACACTTACTTGGTTTATAGCATTGATCGTTAAGTGAGAAATTTTCCGAGGAGTAGCATATACTCACAGTAGGATCGGGATCCAAATATCATCGCGTGACAAAACTGAAGGAATCCTACCAGAATCATCACACTCCAAATGGTATGCAGCACTAGCAAGTTTCTGGTTCTTTAGAAACTCCCGATGTGGATTTTTGCCCCATGCTCTTATGACCTTGACTTTGGCCAAAATATCATAAGTCACATGTCAAGTTCTACCCGTCATTCTCCAGGTTAATTTGAACCCACCCGTACATACCCTTGACTTTGGCCAACATGGCAGTATGACTGTCCTAAACCAACGCATCTATCTATGCTGCACATGAATACCCAATAGCTACCAATCACTATGCCTTGACTTTGGCCAACATACATAGCTTGAATAATATTGACTATTCATGTGAAACGACGGAGGGCTACGAATGGTTTTGGCGAAACCGTGAACGTAGTGAACTTGATATAATCGATGGAACGAGATAGCTTTTAAAAGGAGTAGCTCAAGCTCCGCATTTAAAAGTTGGTTTTTGAAAAGAACCGAGTGGTTTTGAAAGTGTTCCAACGACTTTACTTTGGTTTATTTTCTTGCATTAATTCTTTTTAATGCGTCCCATCATTTAATCCTACCATTGCAGAAAACAACCAAAATATGACGTGCGCTTATGCCATCCGCATTCACCACGGGGCCCCGTCATTACCCGTTAGGTTACTTAACTAACGACAGAGCGGGGGCTGGACTAGCGCGGATGCAAAACATAAGCAACGCCTAAATAGTTATCATATATAGATATATTGCAATGATAGCCAATCCAGATCACAGATGAACACATTGGATATACTAGGAATCCGCAATTCGTACGAGCCTGTAACGAAAAGCGGATTACACGGTCGCGGTGAATAGCCAATACCCCACCCAAGACCCCTACGGGTGCGGAAAACTACCCGCCAAATACCCAAAGCGAAACAACCTCCCTCAACGACTTGAGTAGGCCACTCGGCACTTCGAGGTACCCGGTAGTTTGTGCACCCCCTCCATGGGTCTATCCTAGGAGCAAAAACAGTAAAAGAAATTATACAATGACGGCTACAACCTCACCCCGGTTGTGCGGCCAAATAAATAATATTACATCAATTACAAATTTTACATGAATTAAAAGAAAAGAAAACTCTCATCTCACAACCCCCCGGCAATGCACCCGCGACAATCCAATGAATTCATATACACATACCATCAACATTACAGATCACAGATATATATAACCCCCACTAATCGACGTATAGCGATCAACAGACGTTCAATACATATAACACATCACAGATATAAACCCGTCAGCTTTAGTCTTTAGAAACTCGATCAAAATACGGTTTTTTAAGCCCCCAAAACAAATTTTGCTTTCTGGAAAATCTGGGCTGAAAAAACATTCTCCAAAAATCCCAAAATACCCCATAGAGTATACTGCAGTGAAACCGATCCACGGCCGAGTCAACTCGGCCGCGGATCCGCGGCAAGAAGCTGTTCTTGCCGCGGAACCGCGGTGAGTTGGCCGGCTCTGTGGATCGTTTTTCTGCAGTATACTATAAAAACCCTGAGTCGATTTTTGGTATATGTCAAATAATTTTTACAGCACTTTAAAAATCGACAGAAAGTTTGAGTTCCGGGTGTATTTCGCGACTTTTTCTCCGATCGAATTTCTAGTTACTTTGCTAACATGTTAAATAGTGTTTAACTAGGCTCTGATACCACTGTAAGTCCATGCTACCCTTCCCCGGTTCTTTGGGGTTGCGGAAATGGTCAAAAACGATTTTTACAAGGGTGGTAACATGGACTCAAAATACGGATCTTTGTTAAACAACTACCTAACAACCTAACTAGGAGTTTTATCTGCTCGGTTAGGGGGTTATACCTTTCTTGAACTCCTTCGTCTTCAACTCTTGGTGGTGTACGGATCGGCCTCACCTCGTCGTCTCCTCTCGCCGAAGATGGATCCACCCGAAAGCTTCTACCTTTTGGCTTCTTCTTCGAACTTGAACAAACTAGAACACTTGGCTTGCTAGGCCTTATGAACTAGGATGAGTAGAGAATTGTTTTGGTGTTTTTATCTCTAAGGCAATGTTTCTCAACACATGAGAGGGAGTTGCCTTGAGCTAGAGAGAGCAAGAGGAAGAGGGAGAGCTTGAGCAAGTGATGGCAAGAGAGAGAAATCAAATGGAAGAATGAGCAAACCTTTTTGCCATCCAAGCTCTTATAATCCAAAATCATCATAACAATGTAATAATAATTGAGTATATTGTAATGGTTGTTATCATGACAAATGACACTATCATTTCTTTCATTAAATGCAAATGGTGAACAAAACAAGCAAGCATAAGTCAATGCAACCAAATGATGGCCATTGTCATGATGGTGGTCAACAAGTCCAACCTAGTCAACCGGTCAACAAAAGTCAACAAGTCAACAAGGTCAACCTTTCAACCCTAACCATGTCACTATAATACTCAATTAATATTATTGTTAATCATATTTCTAATTCTCATTAGGGTTAAGCAAAAGTCAACAGTCAACAACCCTAATGAGAATCCTCTGCCTCTGTCTCTGTCAACTGTGCATACACACCCGTATCCGCGTTCCGGGGAACACGAATACAAACGAGATAAAACCAATCCCAAAACGTATACTAGGATCTGGCTTAAACCAAAGCTCACTAGTAATAACCGCCCGGTCACTAAACGTGCACAAGTGCACGGATGTGACCGAACCCTGTTGCAAAACCATGCGACCAGTCGCAAAACCATCCGACCTCTACTCTTTTGCCTAAAGGCGAGTAGCTCTCTGTGTGGGACTCTAAAGACTCGACACTACGCTGGCAGTGGGTTTAACCACAGACCGCAAGCGGTATTAGCTGTGCGTAACGGCCCCCAGGTAGATGCCGATAAGAAGACAGATGAGGTGAAATCCATCTGAACTCCTACTGAGCCTGAATGTGACAATCTCCGTACAGTCTGGCCTGTTCGTCTGAGTACATCGCATGGCGGGCCTAGGGGGGCGGTAAACGTCAGTCCCCTAATAGCGGTACAAGTCGTGTCGGAGTGTAGCCCAGAACACCCTGAGATAACACTGGAAACCTACCAGTATATCTCGCTTGCCCTGGCCAGGGACTACTTGTGTAATGGCTCTCCTAGACACAGTGCGATGTCAACCCCCAATACCGGGAGAGACGAATCCTGTCTAACCGTCACTGCCTCCAAGTGCTTCGGGACTGCACCCAACTACTACCTGTTTGCACGACTCCTTTGAGCCGTGGTAGGGTAGTATCAAAGTACAGTGGGAACACACTCGAGGCGAAGTGACAGTGTCAAGTCAGCGGACTAAGCTGTACTCATGTCACCTGGGAACTGATAACTGACGATAGGTATAGTACCAACCAATCAGTTCCCGACGAGTCCTGTCCAGTGTACTCGTAACCTAACGAGCACCCGCATACTATCTCAAGCACGACGTACTGACGGCTGTGGGACAGACCGTCTCCCCTGCTGGGATGAGAAGCGCATACGCTAGTCTACTCCGGAGTATCGATGCCCTGTCTCGATAGTCCTAAGACTAGGGACCTGTATAAGGATGTGCTTGTGGATTACCCAGCCCCCACGAGTGTGACTGCCATCACAACGCTGGTAATCAAGCAAAAATCCTAAGGGCTCTACTAATATGTATAAGCGATATGCTAAAAGAAACACATGCACATATTAAAGTAGAAACAAACCAAGTAGCATACTACCATTTTGAGCAAGATTGTGTATTCAACTGTGAATATCCCAAGCTTCCATTAAGTAATATACAAACTAGTATGATACAGTAATGGCCTCTAGGGCATATACACTAACAATGAGATTAAGAAAATCAGTTGGTCCAGACGGGATTCCTATCGAGATTTGGAGATGCTTAGGAGAAATATGCGTTAAATGGCTGACAGATTCGTTTAATAAGATTTGGCAGACTAAAAAGATGCCAAATGAGCGGAGGAAAAATACTCTTGTACCTATCTACAAGAATAAGGGTGATATTCAAAGTTGCTCAAACTGTCGTAGAATAAAACTTATATGTCACACCATGAAGTTTTGGGAGAGAGTGGTTGAACACAGGCTAAGAAAGGATGTTAAGATGACAGAAAAATCAGTTTGGGTTCATGCCTGGACGATCGATGGCAGAGGCTATTCATTTGCTTCATCAACTTGTCGAGCGTTTTCGAGAGAGGAGAAGAGATTTGCATATAATATTTATTGATTTAGAGAAAGCGTACGATAAGATACCTAAAGAGGTATTATGGAGGACAATGATGAAAGTCCCCGTCAAGTACATTGACATAATTAAAGATATGTACGATGGAGTTGTGGCAAATGTTAGAACTTGCGTTGGCCTAACGAGTGATTTTCCGATTACAATTGGCTTACATCAATGATCTGCATTAAGTCCATTCCTGTTTACCATTGTGATGGATGAGTTTACTAGAACTATCCAAGATGAGATACCTTGATGTATGCTATTCGCTGATGATATTGTTTCATCATCTAAAAGGATGTGAAGATCGATAGCGATGTTAATCAAAAGATCCAAGCTGTTTGGTTAAAATGGAGGAGTGCAATAGGAATTTTGTGCGATCGTAACTTTCCGTTAAGGTTGAATAGGAAGTTTTATCGAAGAGCTATTCGGCCTGCATTATTATATGGTGCAGAATACTGGGCCCTGAGAAGCATCATACACAGAAGATGCACATAACGGAGATGCGCATGCTTCGTTGGATGTTTGGTAACACTAGAAATGATAAGGTGCGAAATGAGGATATTCATGCAAAAGTTGGTGTAGCATCTGTGGAGGAGAAGATGCGGGAAAACCGGCTAACATGGTTTGGTCATGTGCGACACAGATCTAAGGAAGCACCGATTCGATGAATGAATACTATCGATATAGGCAGTGTCAAAAGGGCGAAAAGGAGAATGAAGAAAACATGGATGGAGGCGATACGAAAAGATATGGTTGCCAAAGGTCTCGATGAATGTATATTGTTCGATAGGAGTGAGTGGAGACGAATGATTCATGTGCTGGACCCGGCGTGATTCTCATGTTGGTTCATGTAGGCTACCCCACTCAGTTGTTGTGGTGGTGGTGCTTACGGAGGATATATAAGGACCCTCCCTTCAGGTTACGGAAAAGGACACCTATCCTTAACTTGCGGCGATGCCCGTGCTTTCCATGGCATTTTTCAAAAACGGGCAACGGCTACTTGTCTACGGCGGTCGAAAGGGTATTTCCGTAAATAAAATTAAATACCAGCGGCATCGCAGGCCGCGGACCCAATCCTTTACGCGCTCAATTGTATATCCTTTCAATAATACGTGGGACCCACAGATGTGGGTAACAGGTGGGTGTACAAATGAGAAATACAGAAAGGGGAGATTTTGGATACGTTGTGGTCCGGCACCAAAAAGCATGGCAGGGGTATCCAGACAAGTCCACCGGGTAATGCCGGTCACTTACCTGCTCCCACCGGCATCTCCCGGCCGCACCGTTTAAACCCACCATCGATCTCACCCTCTTTCTCTCTCATCCCTCCCTTCTCTTCTCTGCTCGCTCATCTCTTTCTCTCTCTTCACTCGCCGGAAATCTCCAAATCGCCGTCCATCTCCGCCTAGGGCTGCAGATCTTTTTCGATTTCCTTCTGTTTTTAGTCTCGATTCGAGCATTGACGAGGAGATGTTAGGGTTTTGAAGCGGTTTTGTATCAAACGCAAGGGATTCTGTCGCTAAAATCTTGGAAAAGGAAGGCTGGAATTGGGTCCTTGAGCTCGATTTCGGCAATGTTGCACCGAGTCTCCGCCAAATTTGGGGTATCTGATCGAATTTGAGCCTCTGAGTGTTTCTAGGGTTTACTCGTTGACTAAACCCTAGCCTAATTTATGAAAAGTGGGGACTTTTATGTGACAGAGGCGAGATCCATGTCGGGAGCTCCAAAGGTTCGATCGATGAACATAGCGGAAGAATCAGAGGCTCGGTCGGTGCTCGGACCGGCCGGCAACAAGACGAAATCGCCGTCCAACACTCCCAAGCTAGCTTCGAAGCCATTGAGGAAAGTTGTGAAAGCAGAGATCGGAACGAAAGAGGACAAAAAGAAGGAAGCTTCGCAGGTCCCCGATTCACCGAGTAAAATAGTTTCGTCTTTGAGCGCCCCTTCCGCGGCATTAAGGAGGCAGGAGCTATTGCTGCATTCGAATTTTTCACTGAATGCTTCTTGCTCGTCCGATGCGTCGACCGATTCGTTTTGCAGCCGGGCTTCTACTGGGAGGATCGGTAGGCGGCCGAGCATGACCAATAGGAGGAGGCAGGGGGTTCCGAGGCCGGAGAAGATTGCAGCTATGCTGGAGAAGATTGTCCCGGAGGATGAGGTGAAACCTTCTCCTGAGATTTTGCAGGGGAAGAGGAGGTGTGCTTGGGTCACCCCCAATACCGGTGAGTTCGTCTCAACTTCCCTTTGTCATTGTGAGGTTTATTTTCGATGGATTCGTAGGAAGTGATTGCTGTGATTTTGCTAGTAAGTAGTGTTTACGGAGAGCATTGAAATTTGTTACATGTCGCATTTGAAGCCCAAAGCATTTAAAGGAAAATAAAATGAAACCCTCAAGTCAAATTAGGCAGGGGTAAGTATTCTCTCAAGTTTTATAGAATAGGACTAAGAGTTTGTAAAATCCAGCACTGTAAGATGTTAAATTCGAGCTTGATAAAAAGATATGAAATGATGTCTCAAAGATGGCAAATTTCCAGCTGTGAAGTTCAACTGGATTAATATTTTCCTTTGTTGAACCATTTATTTGCCTGAACTCTCATTACTTTGTGCTGTATTAGTAGGTATAACCATTCAATGAACAACTACTCTCATTTCGGAATCAGCCGGTGGCTTCTTTATTGCCTAGATTTCATTTTACTTTCCTTAAAATCATTTTCCTCTGATGCTCACATATCCACCAATGCCAATAAACATGAAGGATTATTATTATTACTTTGTCAACGGACAATGTTTTCATTTTTCTTTAGTTGCCGCTGTTTCCTTTTTCTTCTTTTATATTAGTAGATGGAGGCGTTCTTTCTTTCCTTTTTTTTTGCCGGTAGCATATATAAGCTTGTCGTGGATGATGAATTGTACCCTAGTCATGAATGTTATGGTCAGATTTCTAGTTAATTTTCTTCTTGGGCTCTCCAGGCATTAAAATTCTTTATTGCAGAGCATTGAAACATGCTTATATATTTCCAGACCTTCAGTCGATTTAATTTGGTTTCTCATTTCCTTCTCTTCTTTTAATTCTTATCATACCTCTATACCTTGAAGCAATCAATTTGTATATGCAACAAAAAGAATTAGAATAAGACGGAAAGGAAAATGAGTTTTTACGGGAGTTACAAGGGTAAAATCGGGATATATATATATATCATATATTGGTTGTTGATAATGGCATACCATTGCAGTAACAATTTTGGAAAGATAACTAGCAGTTATTTTAGAGTGATAAGCATGGAAGGTTCATGGTATTTGAGTGTAATTTATAACTTCTTTGTATTTACCTCAACTATGGTGAAAGGTCATAGTAATATGTGTAACTCATCCTAAAAAATAATCCAAGGAATCAATAGAATTCCATCTCCACCGACTGCCATAAAAACGACCATACGTTGAGTGCTTTTGCAAATTTTATGTAGACAGCATGGTATGTTATGCGGCCCGCATTTTTATAAAAATAATAGGCCGTAATGTGATGCTAGTGGGGTTTGAACCTCAGAGCTCCACCATGCTATAGTGGTACTTGCAACCGACAATATCTTTTCTTCCAAATGTATGCAATTTTAGCAGAATGCAGACCAGTCCCCTGCCTTCTTATCTCAATTACAAATATTTCATAATTATGCGCAGACAAATCCCGACTTTTCTCCAACTATCCCAATGACAGCTCTGCTTTTCCTTGCCTCCACCCGACAACTGCGAAATGGGAGAAAGCAGACAGTCGACCAACTTAAGGATGTTATTTCAGATTTTTTTTCATTAGCCACTGTTGTCATGCTTCCAAAGCATGATCGAAATCTCTCCTTTGGTGTTACTTTGCGGTGGTGACGGATTATAAACTTATTGGATAGAAGTCAATGGTTTCATAACTAGTTCACTACTAGTGTTGCCTACCACAGTCCTGTATCTATTCATCATTACCTCATAGGACTCTGTCCTAACTCATAACCCTTTTTCCCATTGAAGTTCTGTGGTTTTGCTAGGTCGAGAGACATTATTTCACTGGACATTCTACATCTACATATGTTTTTTTCTGATTTTATTACCTTCCAAATGTTGCTCTCACAAAGTTTCATTTTAAACCTCCTGATCAACTTGAACATTTTGGAGATGTTTAAGTCTATAAACAGTCGCATGTCGTTAAATCTATAACTAATTGCAATAGACTGGTCAAACTAAGTGAGACCGCAGTATTTGCTTGAAAGTAAACCAATACCAAGTGAAACCTATGTTTGGTATTCCCTATGTTTTTATTATTTTCTACTTGTGTCTTGATCTATGCTCAGCTGTAGAATATCCTGCTACTGTCATACAGAGTTAAAGACCATCAATAAGAAATATAAACTGGGTTTAATTTGTTCATACAGATCCATGTTATGCGGCTTTCCACGATGAGGAATGGGGTGTTCCTGTCCATGATGACAAGTATGCACTCTCAAGTTTATCCTAATTCTCATATTCATATGAAAATGGAGACTCTGGGTACATATGAAATACCTTTTTCTTTCTTCAGGAAACTGTTTGAGTTGCTAGTATTATCTGGTGCATTAGCTGAGCTTACTTGGCCAGCAATCCTCAGTAAAAGGCACATATTTAGGTACTGCTACCATGAAACAAATGGTCATATGAGATGATAATATATAGCAGTTTTTTTTATTGTTACCTTGTCTGGCAATTTTCTGCAGGGAGGTTTTCATGGATTTTGACCCTTCTTTGGTCTCTAAATTGAATGAGAAGAAGATCATAACTCCAGGAAGCACCGCCAGCTCCCTATTGTCAGAGCCTAAGCTGCGTGCCATTATTGAGAGTGCTCGCCAGATACTAAAGGTAGCAAGTTTATGTCCATCTTTCAATACGTTCTGGGGTTAGCATTTATGGCATAGGCATGTTGATTGAATTTGAATTGCATGTTTGAACTCAGTTTAGGTATTGGATCGGTTCGAATTTTAGAATTTTGTTTTCGAAATGGTGCATTGACTATCAATCTGTTTTCCCTCTAACCTGCAGCAAGTTGTTGGGTTTGACAATCATTCAAAATTTAGTAGTAGATTGCTACCTGCAGAATATCTGCTGTATTATTTTGTTTTTACTATGTGCAATATGAATATACGGTGAATGATGTATTGCCATTTTATACTCATTTTTGGCTTATTTTCATGATAATAGAATCATCCAACATAAAGCCATAATGACAGATGCATCAAAAAGATTGTTGACCGAGATCCAAACTGAACCAGATTTTTTTGATGTTTATAAGTAGAACCACTTGAGGGAAGTATCTCATAAGGCTAATAACGGTCTCATTGTTTTGTGAATTGTTTGTTTGGCTTGAAGAAACCTCTTTCACACAACTGGCAAAGGTTTTTAATGCATGCTGATGCCTATAAAAGTCCCTAGCCGCCTAGATTCTTCTTGGCATCATTGGCTGCATCCACCTTTTTCCATCTTTGGATCATCCCTTCTTCCAAGCTCAACCGATTCGTAACACCGAAATTTGGTCTTTTCTTTCAGCTGTTGTGTAGATAAACCGAGAGTTTAACCCCCTTTATTAGCACACTTTTAGTTCGTGTTTTTTCTGTATTGTTTTCTCTGCATGAAATATATTTGTTGTTTGGATATATTATTTCTACAATTTGTACTTTTCAAAATGGCAAAAGTGGTAACAAGCAATAATTTATTGTCAGACCCCAAACCGAACCTAATTTCTAAATATACGAAATCACTCAATTTTCAGCATCATAGAATGTTAACGGAGTCGATTTGCAGCATTATACAATGTCGACGGTCTCCTTATTATCTTCCAATATTCTTTTCCTTTGGAAGCTAAACTATGTTTCCTGCATTATGTAATTCATCTTTTTTCTTGTTTTTTCCCCCTCCCATGACATAGATCATAGAGGAGTTTGGATCATTCGATAAATACTGTTGGGGGTTCGTGAACCACAAACCCATCATGAGCAGATTCCGTTACCCACGCCAGGTCCCAGTCAAAACCCCAAAGGCTGATGTCATCAGTAAAGATTTGGTGAGAAGGGGTTTCCGCAGCGTGGGGCCCACTGTCATCTACACATTTATGCAAGTCGCAGGGCTAACAAACGACCACCTCATCAGCTGCTACCGCTGCGATGAATGTGCTGCAGCCGCCACTATATGCAATAATGAAGAAACCAGTGTTACAGATAACTGTAAAGAGGAACAGAGCGAAGACTCGGTGATAAAAGATGTCAATGGTTTGGATTTGTCGAGAGCTGTGAACGGGCTGAGAGTCTCATCATCATAACAGATGGAGGAGAGACGAAGGGTGGTCGGTCGTTGAGGGGCTTTTTTTCAGTGTGTATTTTGGGTTGGCCTTGATTCTGTATAAAGATTTATGAAATTGATGCGTTCTGGCTTTGTATATTTGTTTACATCGTTAACGAAATTGATCATGTTCACGTGTCTGAGAATACTAAGAGTCTCGTTGTACGTTTTGACTCTGATCAGGAGAGATGGTATGAAACAAGTACGGTTTCAGATTACATGAATTTGGGAATACAAGGGAGGATTATATATAAGCAGAGTGATTTTATAGGGATGGGAAACAACTAATTTCTGATGCTAAATTTTGCTGAACAGGATGAGTTCTGTTTCCACTATGATGAAATATTCATACGATCATCATGCTTTAGGCTGGAATGTGAAAGATGAGAGAAATTTTTGATCAATTACTATTTTTTTTATAAAGTTTACAGCAATGACTGCAAGTTCACAGCAATTTCAGTAAGAAGTTCAACAGGCGTGGATTGAAAGATGCAGGTGCAAAAGGAGGCGCGGTATTATCCTATAAACTAGTTCGTAAAAATTTTATTTGGTTAAAATAGCTTTGTTATTGGCATTTACTCTGCTTCACTGCAAAATCTTGTAATGTTGCAGTCAGGTTTCTATTTATGGCAATAACATCCGCCAAAATAAACATTGTAGTAAAAAAAGGATCAATAGGGGAACATTTGACATTGTTGCCATCTCAAAATGTTTAAATTAGTGATATATTTTAACAACTAATTAGAATAGCAAGATATAAAAATGTGCAATTTCAAGTGCCGGTGGATGAGATTTTTAACGGCTTTTAGAGATGACGGTGATATTGCATCAATAAAAACTAATCGTGACAAAATCGTGGATGTTATCATGATTTGAATTGATTAAACAGAAGTAAGATATAACACGCAAGATGAGATTTTAAACGGCTTTTAGGCCTTTAGAGATGACGATGATATCTCATCAATAAAAGCATCAATAAAAACTAATCGTGACAAAATCATGGATATATCATGATTTGAATTGATTAAAGAGAAGTAAGATATAACACACAAAGATTTACAAAATGTCATGGTACAGATACAACAGTGCAATGTTACACCTTACTAGCTATGACCAGAATGCACCAACAGTCACAATAACTCTTTCTTTCTTGAAAGTATAACATTATAATCATACAGTCACAATAACTCTTTCTTTCTTGAAGCTTTCAATGACATTCGAGTTGTCCATATATTGTTTTGACCATCTCTAGACATTACAAATGCACCAACAGTCAATAATATTATAACCGATTACAAGCTACATATTTAACTCGAAGAATCTGTCTCGAACATCGATATTCACTATTGCACGAAAAGCAATTCTAGTTTTATCTCTACAACCAACGTCAGCCATGGAGCATGTTAGGCCATGCATCTATGTAACACCCCTTAATCAAATAAAGTTTAGCATCTTGGACGACCGGACACCCAACCGTTCATGTTTCAATCGGCACATCACTAGATAATAACTCGATAGGCAGCGCAATCCGCCAAGCTATAAATTCTTCTGTATCATCTCTCCCTGCAAGCCTATCTCTGCCGCCGCATTCGAGATACTAAACCGATGTCCCGTAGGGTCTGTCCTCCGATCATTAATTCAAACATAAATACAGTGAAAACACATGCGTTCATGTCTTGAATCCCTGTCTTGAGTCCCAATGAATCCTCTCGATCGTTACAAAAACGAAGGATAAATTGGAATTTCCCGAAACTCCCCATACCCACCAACAAAAGGATCAAATGGATAAATCTCTCATGCTTAAACAAGAGATCTCTCATTTTCATCCCAACTTTCATCTTCTCCATTAAACTTTATCATGACCAACCATTTCAACTCCCTTTCAAGTTCAACTCCCCACTTCTTATACATAATTCTACTAAACTATTGAAAAAGATCTCTATTTTAATAGAAAAGCAAAGAGAATTTTGTAAGAAGAGATGAAGAAGAGAAAGATGGAGAGAGGAATGGAATTTTTAGAGGGGGATGAGTAGAGATGTCTTATCTAAATTAGGGTTGTGAGCCGTCAAGCCCAGCACTTGGTTGCTTTAAATAGGCAGCTCTGTTCACACCCCCAACTCCATTTTTAACAATTATTTGCTCCCATTCTTTAATTTTATTTCTTTTTTTGTTCTTGAATTAAACATCCTTAAAACTCTTGATATATCCCTATAATTCTATGTAGTGGATTAATTTTCAAGTTAGTGCAATTTGTTTGGTTTTTTGCTGGTTTGAAGTTAAAACTGGCGCGAATGCTTGAAAAATACCAAAACTAACTACCCTTCGTGAAGTGTTGCCTGGCACAGTTATCTGCATGGTGCGTAAATCGTTTGCTCTTTCTTCTTTCCACGTGCACGAATCTACTCCAACCAAGGACGATAAATATGGTTATGTTTATTGGTTTTGAAGAAATGCAAGTTGAATTTGGCATCTGATATCATATTTTTTTACTGGAACTTCTCTTGGACATTGACGGATGTCGGATCACGTCAAGATGTTGTCTCCCGTTGATCAGCTGACGGCGGCGATGGGTGGCTGAGATTGGATCTGAGGGCTGTCGCTCCTGAAGCGTGTGGATCTCAATGGATTTGAGATTGTGGTTACTGAGTTACCTGCAAGGAAGTCCCGGGGTGGTAGTACCACCGGAGACCCTCCGACGATCAAGTTAGTCTAGAGATCCAAGCAGAGTAACGGCTTAGTGGAGTAAAAATGGCTTACCTCGATCGTCTGAGAGAGGGGTTTATATAGCGGTGGCGGCAGGCGGGACAGGCGTGAGAATCACGCCGGCCGTTACGCTCCCGACGTCACGTCTGCGTGATGAGCGGGACCTCCCATTAATGGCGAGACATGCTCGTTAATGGGGGATCGTGGTGGTGTGGAACGTGGAATGTGGCCAGCGGAGATCTCGCGCATGGCGAGATTCGCAGGATGGCGGTTACGCCTACGAGCGGTGCTGTTGGTCGGTTGATGAGACCGAGGAAGATGATCTCGGCGAGAGATCTCGTGGAAGAGCGGGAGAGCCGAGGTATCTTGGTTCTGCGGTAGCTCGGAGACGAGTTGTGAGGCCGAGTAGGCCAGTTGCGGAGGGGGCTCGGAGGCGAGCCAGCGTTCGCTCGGTAGGACGAGCGTAGGCGTGGTCTGGTCGGCCACTGTAAATCCTTTCTTGCATGCTCTGGGACACGTCATCTGCCACGTGTCCTGATCTGGGAGATCACCGACATGGAGCCTCATCATTAGCCCCCCACTCTCGTCCCGACCAGCTGACGGGTCGGGTCGAGAGTGGTTTGCCGGATCACCCGAGGTGAGCTCCTTTCCGAAGATATCGTTGGACGTGTCTCTGGGCAATTGGTTGTCTTTTCTGGACGAGGCCAGCGAATCAAGGCGAGATCCCTTGCATTAAAGAGGGTGCACCGGATCGTGTGCACTTTGGTGAAGCGACGGGCCACGTGTCGGGTGCGGGTTTGCTGATGTAACATGCCGCAGGATTCTGGTGTCCGACGGGATGCTGCCAATGCGCTTGCGACAGGTGGAGCGATCGTGGCCGTCGAGCGCACTGAACCGTTTTGGCGAGAGTCGACCATCGCCGTTGGATGGGGACGCCGGCTGTATAAATCGAGAGGTGGCCTGATTCAGGATCCCTCTCTCTTCACATTTTTCTCATTCTGAGTCTTATTTGCTCGGCGCTCTCCCTTTAGGTTGGATCTTGCGTTTTCTCTTCTCGAGGATTTCCTCCCATCAGGTTAGATGTCTTGTTTTGAGGAGTTTGTAGATGTTGTAAGGGTAGATACTAGGGATTCTTCCCCCGGGTTGGAGCCTCTTCGGGAAGTTGGGGTCAGATCCACTTTCCGGGGCCGCGTGTCTGGGGCGGTTCCTGGAGCGGTGGCGGCGGACGCCATTGGTGCGTCATCCTCAGTAAGATGTGAGGACGAGCTCTCCACCGCTTGGGCTCGTTTCCATATTCCCTCCGGCTACACGCTACGATTGGCCGAGGAAGGAGAGAGGGCGGATCAGGTGAGAGATAGAGAGATCGCCTTGTACCTGGAAGCCCTTTGGGCCGGAATGCGCTTCCCTTTCTCTCTCGAGATTGTAGCTGCGTTAAATTACTTTGGGTTAGCACCAGGACAGCTAGTGCCGAACTCCTGGAGGATTCTCCTTGGGTTCCTGGTCCGGTTGAAGTTGCAGGCGACCCCATTTAGTCTGTCCATCCTTGCATCCTCCCTTGTTTACAAAAGTCACCCCGGAACTCGCGCGGGCGACCCGAGGTGGGTTTACCTCTCCTTTAGGAAGCAACGGGGGAGCGTAGCCGGGTCAGGAGTTGTCGTCCTGCCTTCTTCCATCCATGATTGGAAGAAGAAGTTTTTCTTCGTCGGGCCGCCAGAGGGTGGACTGGCCCGTACCCGTCCAGTGGTCTAGGGATAGGTGCTGGCAGGGAAATCTGTCCAATGACCCCGACGCGGAGAGAGTGGTGGCGTGGGAGCCTATTCCTCGGGCTGATGTGTTGCTTTCTGAGCGGGCCCTCAGTTGGACCCGCCCAGTTCGTCGGTAAGTTAGGAGCTTGTATTTGTTTTTACTCTGTTTGTGTCGCTGATTCCACTATATCTTGTCTTGTGCAGAAACCATGGACGCGGACCTCCTCCGAGCAGTTATGCGCAAGCTGAAGAAGGGGTTGAAGGCTGGAGGGGCCAGCTCTTCCTGTCAGACGCCGGTCCCGGCTCCCCCAGCAGTCGTCCCACCCAGCACTTGAGTGCGGATCGCGCCCCAGGGCCCAGCCAGGTGCCGAACAGAAAAAGGGCTCGGGGAGAGGACGCCCGAGCTTCGGAGGTGGAAACGAGCTCTCCGCCGTCGTCTCTCAAGAGGTTCCCCCGAACCATTCCGCGGACCCCGGCCTCTCCGATCTTGGTGGATGAGGGGGAGCTCCGCTTTGAGGTGCCCTCAGGGCTTTCCGTCGCTGACAGCTTGCTGCACGACATGGAGAGGTCGGCCGGGGGCCGGGTCGCTGGGGGGACGCTGAAGGCACAAATGGCATCCATCGCCCAAGAGGCCCTGCAGGTTAGCGCTCGTACATCGTCTAATTGTTTGCGAGATTTTGGTGCCCCTTTTTCTTTCTGACCCCCCTCCGATTTCTTCAGGTCCTCCAGCACGTCGCCATCGTCGCCCGGATGGAGGAGGAGGAGATAGCCCCGGCGATGCGAGCCGCGGGCGAGTTCTCCTCGCTGGGGGAGAGCTCGAAGCTGGAGGCGGCGATGGCGAGGGTTGCTGCCCATAAGGACGAGGTGGCGGCCTCGAAGCAGGAGGTGGCCAGGCTCCGCGATGCCGTCCAGGCCGCCGAGGCCAAGCTTCAGGGATCCGAGGTGCTCGTCGGCACCATGAAGGAGTTAGTGAGCACCCTCCGAAAGGAGTTAGGGGTTGCGGAGCGGCGGCAAAGAGAGCCGACCACAGGGCGGTGCAGGCGGTGGAGAACTACCAGAAGTCGGAGCAGTTCTACACCGTCCTAGCCTCGGCCACCACCCTCATCTGATACGAGGCTTTCGACGCCGTCAAGGCCCGGGTGCCGGAGTTTGCTGATGAAGAGCTCCGCGCAGAATATCCCCGTGGGGATGACGAGTAGGGGGATGCCCCCGGGAGCACTGCCGGGGAAGGGACTCTCGGTAAGGGCGACGCCGAGTCTCCTGCGACGGACGCATCCCCAGTCGTGGTGGACGTCGAGCTCGTCGACATCGCGCCCGGCCTTGTGGCCTGAAGCCCCTCATCTTCTTTTTGTCTTTTCTTTTGTCGTGTTAAGTATTTTGTAGGCCTTCTGACATTTTTGTAAGGCTGGGGAGCCCACAGTACCCTTGTAAAGGCTTTGACTTTTTGAATAAAGATTTTTGTTTTCGCAGTAGTGTTTGTGCTTGTACTTCCTTTGTTGGTAGACGCTTGTATCTGCACAGTACAGCTTTTATGGTCGGCGTGTTCCTCGTCTAGCGATTACTCGTCGACTTGACTCTGATCATTTGCCGAGTGTGCGAGGGCTGGCGGGAAGACGTTATCTCCATGGCCCCGAAGTCGAAGTGGAGATCGCTAAGACGTTGATAGACTGGATGCCTCTTGTTGAGTTTATGTTCCTTAGTTGTTTGAGGGGCCGCAATTGGCCAACTAAGGGTGGTGCCGAGCAGGGTAGCTGCTCGGTGCCTCTTGGCGAGGGCTTCGATCCTTAAGTTGTTGGAGGGGTCGTAATTGGCCAACTAAGGATGGTGCCGAGCAGGGTAGCTTCTCGGTGCCTCTTGGCGAGGCCTTTGACCCTTAGCGCGGGAGGGGCCGTGAGAGGCCTACTAAGGATGACCGAGCAGGGTAGCTGCTCGGTGCCTCTTGGAGAGGGCTTTGATACTTAGCGCGAGAGAGGCCGTGAGGGGCCTGCTAAGGATGGCCGAGCAGGTTAGCTGCTCGGTGCCTCTTGGTGAGGGCTTTGATCCTTAGCGCGGGAGGGGCTGTGAGAGGCTTGCTAAGGATGGCCGAGCAGGGTAGCTGCTCGGTGCCTCTTGGCGAGGGCTTTGATCCTTAGCGCGGGAGGGGCCGTGAGTGGCCTGCTATGGATGGCTGAGCAGGGTAGCTGCTCGGTGCCTCTTGGCGAGAGCTTTGATCCTTAAGGATGCCCGAGCGGGGTTGCTGCCCGGTGCCTCTTGGTGAGGGCTTCGATCTCTGGCGTTCTGCCAGGGATAATCGAGCACGGGTTGTGCTAAGCGGTTGCCTCTTGCGAGGGCTTTTCATCCTTAGAGCGGGAGGGGCCGTGAGTGGCCAACTAAGGATGCCCGGACGGGGTTGCCGCCCGGTGTCTCTTGGCGAAAGCTTTTGTAACAACCGAGTCCAGTTCTACAAATTTCAGTTACCGTATGTATGGTGTATGATATTATTTCATTTGTCTTGCTTGACTGTTGCTAGTTGTGTTTTACCCCGACAATTCAAATTCTTGCATATAACAATTTAAGTCTTTTAAAATAACTTAAAAATAATTGACATGACCTGCTCGATACCCCTAACCCTGTGGTAGCGTCCTTGCGTCGTGTTCTCATCCCGTTCAGTTAAACGGACGTGTTTGGACGGCTATGCGCACGTGCGCACGATCGTTCTTGGGGGTATGCTTTTTAATTATAAAATCCTTCATTTTAATTTTTGGAACCCCCCAATAATTTTCAATTTTTGAATTCAAATTTTGGACCCGACCCGGGCGCAATTCTGAATTATTTTTGTATTCCGCCAAATTATGATTATTTAATAAATTATTTAACCATCTTTGTTACCCTCCAGAATATTTCTGCAACCGAATAAAATCCTTTTTAAAAACCCACGCTATCCTTTTTTACCCATAAATCTTTCACAATTTTTCCCCAGCCAATCGCCATCGTTTCTTTAACCCCCGGGCCCCACAATCTCTCTTTCTCTCCCCCTTTCTCCTTCTCTCTCTCTCTCTCTCTCTTCTCTCTTTCTCTCTCCGCGCTAAGTGCCAAATTTCTTGCTCCTCTCCACTTCCTCTCTCCTCTCGATCTCTCTCTACCTCTCTGTCTCTCTCCACTTCTCTGTCTCTCTCTACTTCCTCTCTCCTCTCGATCTCTCTCTACCTCTCTGTCTCTCTCCTCTCGATCTCTCTCTCTCTCTCTTCTTCCTTTATATTTCCTTCTTTCCCTTCTCAAATGTTTATCGAACCCATCCCTGCAAACCCTAGCCGCATCGTCTTCCCTCGCCGTTGCCCCAGCGCCGACGCCATCGTCGCAGACCTCGTCGCCTCCTCGTCCTCGTCACCTCCACATCCTCTTCTTCCTCCTTCCCTCTCTCCTGAGCACCATGCACCTGCAGCCTCCCCCCTGCACGTTTGCACCGCTGGATTTGTCGCCGCCAGTGGCCTCGTCTCCATGCCCCGGCCTTCGTGCAACCCCAGTGAGCTTTACCTATCCCTTCTTCTTCTTCTTCTTCTTCCTTCTCCTTCCTTCTTTTCCTTTTTAGATCTGTTCTTGACTGCTGGTGGTCGCTGCAGGCACCTCGTCGGAGCTCCGTCTACGCCGTCGATCCTCACGATCCCTCTCTAGACCATTGTAAGCCTCCTTCCATTCATTCTCTTTCTCTTTGTCTCTTTTCTCATTTATGCAGTCTTGAAGTATCGATGTTTACTATTTTTGGGCTCGCCGGAATCCGGCCGTGCCGACGACGATCCCTAATGATCCAGCGAGGAACCCTGACCCGTGTAGCTCCACTGTTCGTCGTTTGGGTTCATTCCGTGAACCGTGCGCACGTCGCGTTATTTCCCCGCCGACGCGTCACGTTCCGTTTTCCGTTTCGCGACCCGTCGAGGCAAGTTAATCTTGCTACATGCTATTTACACTACTACTTATACTATTTAAATTACTATGTACCTGTTAGAGTGCACTTTAGATCTGTAGTTCCATTCTAATACCAGAATTCCTTTTTAACATGTCGACGTCCCATTATATCATTTTAGAATCATGGCTCGAATTATACTCGTTTGCTGTTAGTTCTGTTATACATAGTACCCGCATTCATATTTAAATCTTGTAACACTTATTTGTATGACCCACAGTACCCTTCCATATTTTATATCCTGTCAGACGACCGTGTCCATACAACTCACCTGATTTCTATTCAATTAGATCTTTAGATTATTTAGTACACTTTAACATGAATTTAACATCCTTAAGGGTCATACTGTATGCACGAAATGATAGAACTATCTCTTAAACCCAAACTGCTGACCGTGCATCCAAGTAATCAAATCGGTAACTATTTGCATATCATATTTCATGTGCCAGTTTATTGTTGTGATAGTAACCATGCTTGTTTATTTATAACCATGATTATGCTAGTTGATTGAGAGCACCCACATGATATCTGGTATACCCTGACATGACTTGCTACACATATTACCTGACCCGACATGGTACCGTACACTACTTGGATCGATCTGATGTACCATGGCTTGACCCGTTACTTGATCTTGTGTCTAATGCCAACAAACCTGACATGTTGTCCTCACGGACCGTTCCTGTTGTCTATCCAGAAAAACCTGCTCTTACCTGATCCTGTGTTGGCATTAGTTCTTGATTACTGAATACCTGACTTGACATACACAACTTGGGGGTATGGGGAAATCAATGATGAAACCTGACTTGTAACTCGACAGTGTATACCTTTACTGATCAGTTTTAGAGGCTATGCCAGCTTTGGGATGATGCTGCTGACATCATTCATCTGTACATATTTCCTGTTTTAGTGCTTAGCGGCATGTCTCGGATTCAGCCCGAGAATCTTGACCGTGGTCCCGGGTATGCACGGGATACTATTGAGTTACATCGATAATTCATCAATTTGATTTCAAAGACTTAGAGTAGATAACCCAATAGACCAGTTTAGTTTACTCACTGCACACTACCCTTCACCGCCCTGATTTGTATCACTGTTACACATGCTTTATCACTCATGATTATATTTGTATTGCTTGTTACCCTGTTACACTTTATTACTTGATGACATGACGCGCTGACGTCTGGGTTTTGCATGGCCCAGATTCTGTACCGTTGCTGCAGTCCGAGCAGGAGTACTTCAGCCAGCAGGCTGAGCTGTGAGGTGTCGGTAGCAGTTAGTTCTTTATTTCCTGCATTTTATTCCTGATGTGAGCCCGCATTATGGGACATACATTTCAGTTATTTTGTATTGGATCTTTTGCTTCTGCATTTTATTATTCTTGACTCGTTTTCTCTTGGCTTATGGACATGTATTAGTTAGTTTTATTTTGTTCTTGATATCTCTACAGCCGTAATATGACTGTGGATGGATATTTCCTACCCACAGGTAGCATGGTTGGCTATGTCACGTGCCCAATTTAGCGTACTCTGGGAAGCGGGGCGTGACATGGTTCTTTTGGTATCAGAGCGATAGGATAGTCGGGTTGATTCTTTTGTAGTTGGGTATTGTACCTAATACACGAATCAGAATACCCGTGTTTAGGAAACATGTCCTGCCACCTTGCCGTTTTACTGTTCTTGAATCAAGTTCTTCCTGACTATATCTTTTACGATGTGCAAACTTCCTTTGCATATCGACTCGAAAACCTGATTCCTTGTTATCTCTAGAGCTTAGGCGACTTGGGTGGAGTTATGTAATTGTAGCTATGATACCGCGGCATAGTTACAATGCGGTACTCTATTTAAGTAACTTGGAGTTCTAGCCCTGATCTATATTGTAAATTTGTTATCATGCTAATCTTGGGTGTTTTGATTTCAGGAGTATGGCAGGCAAGAATCTGAAGACGTACCAAAGGCGTGTTGACGAAGCCGCCATGCTTGGAGTGATACGGGGAATGCTGGAGAATCAAAAGAGGCAGACCGAGCTGATCCAGCAGCAAGATGAATCATTTCAGGAAGGTTTGCAGACCGTTCAGCAGTCCATGAACAGTGTTGGAGCTAAGCCAGTTGATCGTGTTGGGACCGTAGCAGATTTCAGGCGTTTGGGTCCGTCCGTCTTTACCGGTTTGGAGGAGCCGTTGCCAGCAGAGCAGTGGCTAGTTGACACGGAGAACTTACTTATTGCGGCACAGATTCCAGATGATAAAAGAGTGGATGTGGTGCGCATTCAGTTAGTGGACTACGCCTGTGAATGGTGGCTTATGGAGGAGACCCGCTTGCCCAAGCCGATCAAGTGGGCGGATTTTTCGAAGAGTTTCCTGGAGAAGTTCTTCCCGCGGACTGCACGGGAGGAAATGGAAGAGCAATTCATCAGTCTGAAGCAGAATGGTGCACCCGTAGATGTACATGCAGCAGAGTGGACACGGCTCAGTAGATTCGCTGGACCTTTAGTTGCCAACGATGCAGACAGGGCACGGAGGTTCATGCGCAGCTTGGATGTGGACATCCAGAGGCAGATTGTCTCCCTGGGTTTGACCACCTTCTCACAGGTTCTTACAGCAGCCCGAGAACAGCAGAGCCTATCGGGGAAAATTGGGAGTTTGCAGCAGACAGCAGTTGCGGTAAGGAAACCGGCATTTGTACCAAACCGAGCTCATGGTCGCAGAGGTATTCCAGTGAACCGTCGTGGCGTAACACCGATGAAGAAGCCTGCTGTAGTTGACCAGAGAAAGAGCGTGACTTGTAACTACTGCCATTTACCTGGCCACGTGCAAAAGGATTGTCGAAGGAGGCAGGGACTCTGTTTAGTTTGTGGAGTGGCAGATCACACTGTCAGTGCTTGTCCGTCGAAGCTTCGCACAAGGGATGATATTCAGAAGCCTCCGCAGAAACCGTTTCAGGGACAGAAGCAGCTGACTCAAGGACCTAATCAGGCTCGAGCTTTTACCTTGACGGCTGAGGAAGCTAAGGCGTCAGGAGAAGTTGTTTCAGGTATTCTACTCGTTCATGGCTTTCCCGCATTAGCATTATTTGATTCTGGTGCATCCCATTGTTTTATGTCGTCCAAGTTTATAGCTACACACTCGATTACCTGCACGACCCTGTCTAGTTTCTGGGACATACACACTGGGAATGGGAAAATCATATCTAGTAGAGAGTGTAAAGATTGTACAGTTGTTGTTTGCGGACGGGAGCTTTTTGCAGATTTCTTGGTGATTGATACGGGCAGCTACGAGGTTGTCTTGGGAATGGATTTTCTTGGCACTTTCCACGCTCACATTGATTGTAGAGCAAAGAAAGTAATTTTCCAGATTCCCGGACATCCCGAGTTTACCTTCACTGGAGGAAGCAGTTCTGTCGGGCCAGTCGAGTTTAGGGCTAGGCCGACAAATAATGTTCTTGCATCAATAGAGGTTGATGAAAGTGAAGAGTCAGCTGTTGTTCGCGATTTTATGGACGTGTTTGAAGATATATCGGGTTTACCGCCGAAGCGAGACGTGGAGTTCGCAATTGATCTTATTCCTGGTGCAGCGCCAGTATCTAAAGCGTATTATCCAATGGCACCAGTAGAGTTGGAAGAAGTCAAGAAACAGGTTGCTGAATTGCTTGAGAAGGGTTGGATTCGAAGTAGTAACTCGTCTTGGGGAGCTCCAGTTCTTCTAGTTAAGAAGAAGGATGGCACAAGAAGGATGTGCATCGACTATCGAGAATTAAACCGGATGACTATTAAGAACAAGTACCCGATCCCTCGCATTGGCGAACTTTTTGAGCAGCTTAGTGGCGCGAGGGTATTCTCGAAGCTGGATTTGCGATCCGGATATCATCAGGTCCGAGTGAAAGCAGAAGATATTTGCAAGACGGCGTTCTGAACTCGGTATGGACATTATGAGTACTTAGTGATGCCCTTCGGAGTAACGAATGCACCGGCGATATTCATAGACTTGATGAACCGAATCTTTTCACCATTCTTGGATCAGTTTATTGTGGTGTTCATTGACGATATTATGGTCTATTCGAAGAGTATGGAGGAGCATGCTGAGCATCTGAAGACCGCACTGCAGACGCTGAGACAAGAGAAGTTATATGCGAAGATGAGCAAGTGCGAGTTTTGGCTGGAGGAAGTAAAGTTTTTGGGGCATGTTGTGTCTGGCGATAGAATCACCGTCGATCCAGAAAAGATAGCAGCAGTTCGAGATTGGCCGATTCCAAAGAATGTTGCGGAGATAAGAAGTTTTCTTGGACTAGCCGGGTATTAAGATTTGTGGAGAACTTTGCTCGCCTGGCGGAGCCGTTGACCAAGCTTACGCGCAAGGAGGTACCTTTTGTGTGGACGGATGGTTGTGCGTCAGCTTTTGAGACGTTGAAGCAGAGATTGATAACCGCCCCTATTCTGACCGTGCCAGACAATTCCGGAGGATTGGTGATTCACAGCGACGCATCTGGGAAAGGGTTGGGATGCGTTTTGATGCAGCATGGGAAGGTTGTAGCGTACGCATCAAGACAGTTGAAGACCCATGAGAAGAATTACCCAACTCACGACTTGGAGCTTGCGGCTGTGATTTTCGCTTTGAAGATTTGGAGACACTACTTTTTGGACGAAAAGATCGAAGTTTTTACTGATCATAAGAGCTTGAAGTATGTGTTCACGCAGAAGGAGCTTAATATGAGGCAACGTAGATGGCTGGAGTTGATGGCTTACTACGATCTTGATCTCAAGTACCATCCGGGGAAGGTTAATGTTGTACCGGATGCGCTCAGTCAGTTACCAGCCATTCAGATGTTGACTACGCAGAAGGAACTCGTTGAAGACTTTCGAAGATTTGATCTGGAGGTTGTGCTACTGCATTCTTCGGGACAGTTGATGCAGCTGCAAATGCAATCGTCGTTGATCGAGAATATTGAAGCAGCGCAATCGCAGGATCCTAGATTGCAAAAGTTTCGAGAACAGGTTGAAGCCGGACTACGAAAAGATTTATTGATCCACGAAGATGGTTCGTTGAGGTATGGTAGCCGTTTGTGTGTGCCAAAGGGAGATGTTCGCGAATAGCTTATGAAGGAGGCACACAGTTCAGCTTATTCCGTACATCCAGGAGGCACGAAGATGTACCGAGACTTATGACAACATTTCTGGTGGGAAGGTATGAAACGTGAGATCGCTCTCTTTGTGGCAAAGTGCTTGGTGTGTCAGCAAGTTAAGGCTGAACATCAAAGGGTTGCTGGTTTACTGCAACCACTTCCGATTCCTCAGTGGAAGTGGGAACATATAACCATGGATTTCGTGACAGCTCTACCGCGGAGTCCAAAAGGCAACAATGCAGTATGGGTGATTGTTGATCGTTTGACCAAGGCGGCTCATTTCATTCCTTTTCGGGTTGGTCAATCAACAGAAACTTTGGCGGAGCCGTACATGCAGGAGATTGTAAGATTGCATGGAGTACCGGTAAGCATCGTGTCCGATCGTGACACTCGGTTTTTATCACACTTTTGGCGGAGTTTACAGGAAAGTTTGGGGACTCGATTGAAGTTTAGTACAGCTTATCATCCTCAAACTGATGGTGAGTCGGAGAGAACGATCCAAACTCTTGAAGATATGTTGAGAGCGTGTATGTTGGACTTCAAGGGTTCTTGGGAGGATCATCTATATTTGGTGGAGTTTTCTTACAACAACAGTTTCCAGGTAACTATTCAGATGGCTCCGTTTGAAGCTTTGTATGGTCGCAAATGTCGTTCACCTGTTTGTTGGGACGACGTCGGTGAACGAAAATTGTTAGGACCAGATTTGGTTGTGCAGACAGTTGAAAAGGTTAACGCTATTCGGAATCATATGAAGGCAGCTCAAGACCGACAGAAGAGTTGGGCAGATACGTCGAGAAGACCTCTAGAGTTCGCCGTGGGTGATTTGGTATTCTTGAAGATATCACCGACTAAAGGGGTGATTCGTTTTGGAAGTCGAGGAAAGCTCAGTCCTCGATTTGTTGGACCCTTTGAGATCTTGGAGCGTGTTGGCGAAGTAGCGTATCGTTTGGCGTTACCGCAGTCCTTGGCGAATGTGCACGATGTGTTTCACGTATCTCAACTCCGTAGGTATGTTCGAGATGAAACACATGTGTTGGATCATTCGGAGCTGACGGTACGAGAAGACTTGACTTTTGAGGAGCGACCGGTTGAAATCGTGGATCGAAGGGAAAATGTTCTTAAGAACAAGGTTATGCCTCTTGTACTTATTTCTTGGGATAATCGCTCACATGGAGAGTCCACCTGGGAACGAGAAGATGAAATCCGGCAGAAGTTTCCTCATCTTTTCTTGTAGTTTGATTTCGTCTATCCTTTGTATTCTTGGAATTTCGAGGACGAAATTCTTTTTGTAGTTGGGTATAATGTAACAACCGAGTCCAGTTCTACAAATTTCAGTTACCGTATGTATGGTGTATGATATTATTTCATTTGTCTTGCTTGACTGTTGCTAGTTGTGTTTTACCCCGACAATTCAAATTCTTGCATATAACAATTTAAGTCTTTTAAAATAACTCAAAAATAATTGACATGGCCTGCTCGATACCCCTAACCCTGTGGTAGCGTCCTTGCGTCGTGTTCTCGTCCCGTTCAGTGAAACGGACGTGTTTGGACGGCTACGCGCACGTGCGTGCAATCGTTCTTGGGGGGTATGCTTTTTAATTATAAAATCCTTCATTTTAATTTTTGGAACCCGCCAATAATTTTCATTTTTCGAATTCAAATTTTGGACCTGACCTGGGCGCAATTCTGAATTATTTTTGTATTCCGCCAAATTATGATTATTTAATAAATTATTTAACCATTTTTGTTACCCTCCAGAATATTTCTGCAACCGAATAAAATCCTTTTTAAAAACCCACGCTATCTTTTTTTACCCATAAATCTTTCACAATTTTTCCCCAGCCAATCGCTATCGTTTCTTTAACCCCCGGGCCCCACAGTCTCTCTTTCTCTCTCCCTTTCTCCTTCTCTCTCTCTCTCTCTCTCTCTCTCTCTCTTCTCTCTTTCTCTCTCCGCGCTAAGTGACAAATTTCTTTCTCCTCTCCACTTCCTCTCCCTTCTCGATCTCTCTCTACCTCTCTGTCTCTCTCCACTTCCTCTCTCCTCTCGATCTCTCTTTACCTCTCTGTCTTTCTCCTCTTCTCTCTCCTCTCGATCTCTCTCTCTCCCCGCGTCTCTCTCTCTCTCTTCTTCCTTTATATTTCGTTCTTTCCCTTCTCAAAAGTTTATCGAACCCATCCCTGCAAACCCTAGCCGCCTCGTCTTCCCTCGCCGTTGCCACAGCGCCGACGCCATCGTCGCAGACCTCGTCGCCTCCTCGCCCTCGTCACCTCCACATCCTCTTCTTCCTCCTTCCCTCTCTCCCGAGCACCCTGCACCTGCAGCCGTCCCCCTGCACGTTTGCACCGCCGGATTTGTCGCCGCCAGTGGCCTCGTCTCCGTGCCCCGGCCTTCGTGCAACCCCAGTGAGCTTTACCTATCTCTTCTTCTTCTTCTTCTTCCTTCTCCTTCCTTCTTTTCCTTTTCAGATCTGTTCTTGACTGCCGGTGGTCGCTGCAGGTACCTCGTCGGAGCTCCGTCGACGCCGTCGATCCTCACGATCCCTCTCCAGACCATTGTAAGCCTCCTTCCCTTCATTCTCTTTCTCTTTGTCTCTTTTCTCATTCATGCAGTCTTGAAGTATCGATGTTTACTGTTTTTGGGTTCGCCGGAATCCTGTCGTGCCGACGACGATCCCCGACGATCCAGCGAGGAACCCTGACCCGTGCAGCTCCACTGTTCGTCGTTTGGGTTCATTCCGTGAACTGTGCGCACGTCGCGTTATTTCCCCGCCGACACGTCACGTTCCGTTTTCTGTTTCGCGACCCGTCGAGGCAAGTTAATCTTGCTACATGCTATTTACACTACTACTTATACTATTTAAATTACTATGTACCTGTTAGAGTGCACTTTAGATATGTAGTTCCATTCTAATATCAGAATTCCTTTTTAACATCTCGATGTCCCATTATATCATTTTAGAATCATGGCTCGAATTATACCCGTTTGCTGTTAGTTCTGTTATACATAGTACCCGCATTCATATTTAAATCTTGTAACACTTATTTGTATGACCCACAGTACCCTTCCATATTTTATATCTTGTTGGACGACCGTGTCCATACAACTCACCTGATTTATATTCAATTAGATCTTTAGATTATTTAGTACACTTTAACATGAATTTAACATCCTTAAGGGTCATACTGTATGCACGAAATGATAGAACTATCTCTTAAACCCAAACTGCTGACCGTGCATCCAAGTAATCAAATCGGTAACTATTTGCATATCATATTTCATATGCCAGTTTATTGTTGTGATAGTAACCATGCTTGTTTATTTATAACCATGATTATGCTAGTTTATTGAGAGCACCCACATGATATCTGGTATACCCTGACATGACTTGCTACACATATTACCTGACCCGACATGGTACTGTACACTACTTGGCTCGATCTGATGTACCATGGCTTGACCCGTTACTTGATCTCGTGTCTAATGCCAGCAAACCTGACATGTTGTCCTCACGGACCGTTCCTGTTGTCTATCCAGACAAACCTGCACTTACCTGATCCTGTGTTGACATTAGTTCTTGATTACTGAATACCTGACTGGACATACACAACTTGGGGGTATGAGGAAATCAATGATGAAACCTGACTTGTAACTCGACAGTGTACTACCTTTACTGATCAGTTTTAGAGGCTAGGCCAGCCTTGGGATGATGCTGCTGACATCATTCATCTGTACATATTTCCTGTTTTAGTGCCTAGTGGCATGTCTCGGATTCAGCCCGAGAATCTTGACCGTGGTCCCGGGTATGCACGGGATACTATTGAGTTACATCGATGATTCATCAATTTGATTTCAAAGACTTAGAGTAGATAACCCAATAGACCAGTTTAGTTTACTCACTGCACACTACCCTTCACCGCCCTGATTTGTATCACTGTTACACATGCTTTATCACTCATGATTATATTTGTATTGCTTGTTACCCTGTTACACTTTATTACTTGATGACATGACGCGCTGACGTCTGGGTTTTGCATGGCCCAGATTCTGTACCGTTGCTGCAGTCCGAGCAGGAGTACTTCAGCCAGCAGGCTGAGCTGTGAGGTGTCGGTAGTAGTTAGTTCTTTATTTCCTGCATTTTATTCCTGATGTGAGCCCGCATTATAGGACATACATTCCAGTTATTTTGTATTGGATCTTTTGCTTCCGCATTTTATTATTCTTGACTCATTTTCTCTTGGCTTATGGACATGTATTAGTTAGTTTTATTTTGTTCTTGATATCTCTACAGCCGTAATGTGACTGTGGATGGATATTTTCTACCCACAGGTAGCATGGTTGGCTATGTCACGTGCCCAATTTAGCATACTCTGGGAAGCGGGGCGTGACAGCTTTGATCCCTGGTGTGTTGCCAGGGATAACCGAGCACGGTTCGTGTTAAGCGGTTGCCTCTTGCGAGGGTTTTTGGGTCCTTAAGGATGGCCGAACAGGGTCGCTACCCGGTGCCTCTTGGCGAGGGCTTTGATCCTTGGCGTTGTGGGGTAGGGAAGCTACCAGCCAGGGATAGCCGAGCAGGGTAGCTGCAGAGCTGCTTCTTGTTGAGGTCTTTGATCCCTGGTGTTGTGGGATAGGGAAGCTACTAGCCAGGGATAACCGAGCAGGGTAGCTGCAGGGCTGCCTCTTATTGAGGGCTTAGATCCCTGGCGTTGTGGGGTAGGGAAGCTACCAGCCAGGGATAGCCAAGCAGGGTAGCTGCTGGGCTGCCTCTTCGTGAGGGCTTTGATCTCTGGCGTTGTGGGGTAGGGAAGTTACCGGCCAGGGATAGCCGAGCAGGGTAGCTGCAGGGCTGCCTTTTGTTGAGGGCTTACATCGCTGGCGTTGTGGGGGTAGGGAAGCTACCGGCCAGGGATAGTCGAGCAGGGTAGCTGCAGGGCTGCCTCTTGTTGAGGGCTTTGTAAGGCTGAGGAGCCCAGAGTACCTTTTTGAATTAATAAGATTCCTCTTTTTGCAATGCTCTTGCTTTCCCTTCTTATCATTTAAGCATAAAGAACTTTTTAGAAAAATTTACATTGCCTTTGAGGAAGGAGAGGTACACACTTGTGGGTATCCGTTTCACTGGTACAACTTAAGCTTCTCAGCGTTGTAAAGCCGTGGAAACTTGCGGTCGTCCGCGTCCTGCAAGCGGTAGGCTCCGCCGGGAAGTACTTCGGAGACGAGGAATGGACCGTCCCATTTCGGGGAGAACTTATGCAGCCTGCTGTTGGGGTCGAAAATTGCACCCCGGTTGACCAAGCCAAAGTCATGGTCAACCCCTAAATAATATAAATAATTTCTCAAGATTATTTTGAAACTATATTAAAAATATTTTTCATAAAACTCCCTCGAGTTATATAAAACTATATTTAAGGACTTTAGTAAATATAGGTTTAAGCGGGATCAATTCTCTTGAGCCCCACGGAGCCGGAGAAAGTAAATGCTTGCCTATTTAAGGTAGAAAACTTAACGGTGTTATCACTGATAATTGCCTTGGAAAAAAACACAAATCCTGCCGTCCATGTGCAGCAGCTACCGATAACTCTCGAACGTAATTCAGGATCTAAATCAGTTACACGTGTCTGACTCAAGTCTGAGTCTAACTTAAGTCTGAATCCAAACTCAAAACCTGAATCTAAAACCAAACACGAATACTTGATCATGAACTTGAACACACGAAATCAATATCGAACTCAAACAAGTATACTTGACTATTGATCATGAATCGGAACACTTGAACTTGACTAAAGCGAAACATGAATATTTGAACACTATGACTTGACTCGAACCATGAATACAACTTGACATGAATACATGAATACTTGATATAGACATGAACTCAATCTTGCAATTCGATGTATTCATGGATTCGAGTAAGGCTAGTAATTTTAACTGTAACTTAGTATATACGGGGTGTTGGGGTAGTTCATGTGTGAATCCAACGAAATATCAGGAGTCCCACTAGATCATGAATCCATGTCTACTAACACAAGCCAGCTATCATGAGGGCCCGTGTTTCCTTGTTCCTGGATTACAGCCTGTTGAGTTTGGAATATTTCAACACTAGGTTGAAGTCCTGTTACTAACACTTGATTCGGGCCCGTGGTTCCTTACCCCTGAATTACAGCCTGTTGGGTTTGAGAACACTCTTGAGATTGGTTGACATTCATCATTGAACTTAAGATTAGTATACCCAAGTATAGACCTGTTAAGACACTTACATTCACTGCATGTTCACCATACCTACACTACACTGCCATGTTATATTTGTTTGCCATGCTCATGCTATACTTTCATGTTTACCTACTTGTCATATATATTACCATACTTATTCACATATATTACGAAACAACTGCATGCTAAATAAAATTGCCGAGTTTACACAAAATGGCATGCTGAGACACCATACCTCTTAATCAATTGTTCATGATATACACTTCCTTTATCATTACACTTTATATTTCACTTCATATCTCGAGGACTTACCGAGCGAAAGTTCGCTGACGGGCATTCCACCCACCTTTGTTTTCTTGGAATATTCATCAAATACTGTGGAGACTGAGGAGGTAGACATCTCAGAGGAGGAGCACGATCAGATCGCGACTCAGGCCTAGACCAGTTATCTTCTTCTCAGTTTATGTATGCCACCTGTTTAGACATTTCTTTTCTTGTATTTCCTTTCAGTTGAAATCATGTATTGTAAATGAATCAAGTTGTTGAAGTTTTAATCTCATGTTAATTTTCTTATCATTTTATATTACTTCTTTTACGCTTAGCGTATTTATTTCGGGAAATGACCTTCTCGAAATAAAAACGTCATGGGCTTGCCACATCACCATTTCCGTCTATTGGAAAGCGGGGCGTGACATGTAGTTTATGTGACGAGAAGATTTATCGTATGAATGTCTCTGAAGATGTGCAGACATCGAATGTCTCTGAAGATGAGTGTGACGAGAAAGATGCGCTAACACGATTCGGTCCTTCTATTGAACGTACCGACGACCACTCTTCTGCGCCGTAGAAAAGTACGTTAGTAAGACGTGATATTGGCCAATTGATTGTCACAGATTAAAATTTTGAGAATCCATCTAAGAAATCTTCAGCTAATGTACCAAAAAAAACGTGTTAGGTAATGAAATTAATATACATGTTTTAAAATGTATAATGATTATAAGCAATAAAATAATATTTTGGATATACATGTAAAGTCTGATGGCAAGCCCAGAAAAATCTGAACGTTAGAAGAAAAGACATCTAATCGATCTTGGACAGAGCTCCACGCCACCCCCAGCAGATCCGGCCACCGATGAGAGCGATACACCTATAGGGGTAGATCCGCCTACCCCTAATAGCGCCCCAGCAGATCCGGGCACCCCAGTCACTCCTGCACCTCGTATATAGTTTACTCATTTAAAATTTAATACATCATTAGTAGTGATCTATTGAATTTTTAGTTATCTATTAAATTCTATTAAATCATCTAACAATTTATTGTTTGTAGATCCACGTTCTACTAGCAAGATGACGTCAGGCGTCCGTTCTAGCAGCATGCCGGGGACATCAGGGGCAGGTATAATCATTATCACTTAAAAGCTTTTATATAACGATTGTAATTTAAATTTGTCAAATTCTATATATACTATGAATATTTTAATACCATGTCGGTATATCTTTTTGCAGGCTCCAGCAGTGTCAGGAGAAGGGGTCGTTCTCAGCCCGCCAGCTTCTGGCTAATCGAGGGAACCAGACCCTGGACGCTGATGTTCGATGAGCGGGCTGTGGCTGTTGGTGACAACGCCAACAAGTGGGGGGATTATATGGGCCACAAGGTCCATACATGCCATCGGTACCCGCTCCTTATTAGGTGGGATTCGCGCCAGACCACTCATGCTCGGGCTATTTTGAGTCGGACACGGTATCATATATCCTTTTAAACATTTAAATTTCAATCACCGTTATATATATATATATATATATATATATATATGAGTGATAGTATATCAATATCGGATATTTGATTATCTTTGATATAGATATACTATCTTCTATTCATGTTTTGCCATCATAAAAAAGGGGAACAATGTTAGCTTATAGTTTTTCATGTGTTAGTTTTATCCATTCACGTTTTGTTTTGATGATAGCTAAAACATGAATATGTGTTTAGTGTCACTTGCTTTATCTTGCTTTCATTGTTGACACTCAACTTGTATACATTTAATGTTTAGTTTGCATATCTTATATCTTATGTATATCGAGTAATATATCGATATCGACATAGTTTACTTGTGTTATATCCCTTGATATCGATATATTATTCACATTCGTTATTTTTATGATTCGCAATATGAAAGTATATATACATGTGTTCTTCGTTTCGGTTTTTCATATATCATGTGTGTTTGTGTCTGTATCTCATGCTTTGCATTTGAGTTATATATTGATATTGATATACTATTCATGTTTATGATATCGAAACAATGAATGTTTCATATACTTATGTTTACTCGTAACTTGCGTATTTCATAACACTGTATATGATGAGTCTAGTCTTTGAGATTGCATTTCAAAATATCGGATATCTCGAGATGAAGCTCTATAAAGGAGGATGGATGAAATCGAGCTTAATTGCAATATCTAATAGAGGTTGGAGGATACGGACGAGAGCTTCAAAATTGCACATTCAAGCTTGAAGATAGCTAAAGAAGCAAAAATCTAAAAACGAAGCGTCGAAGTCCGAGAAGTCCAAGTTTGAAGATCAATGGAACGACTTCAAGACGCTTGTAAGTGAAATAGCACGTTCAAGTTTGAAGCGTCAAGTGTCGAAACCAATTGAAGATCAATCAACTAATGCAAAGTTCAAGAAAAGCACGAAAGGTTTGAGAGCTCGAGTCGAGACGTCAAGGATTCAAGAACTCAAAGATTTGCGAAACCGTCATAGGAATCATTATAAGTACTCTATAAATTATGGTTATATCATTTAGAGCTCTTGAAGACTCACACGCACATGCACAAATGTTTTACAAGCATTGGGTTTTTCTTTTTTGATGTTTTCTATTTTATAAAAACCCAAATTTCAGTTTTTGTGCCAGGTCAGACGTCTGCTTGCTATTGTTTTTCAAATATCAGAAAATATCTGAAATCCAGAGAAGACGATAGATGTCTGCAGTTCAGTTGACTAGATGTCTGATGAAGGTTTTGAAAATGGATTTTTTATACCTTCAGATGTCTTCCAATTGAACTTCAAATGGCTGCCCAAAAGTCTCTGGTTGGATTTTTGTTTATTGACAAACGTTTGCAGTTCAATGGGACAGACGTTTGCTGAATGTTTTGAAAAATGAATTTTTATAACTTCATACGTCTACCCATTGTTCTTTAGATGTCTGGGTTAAAGTCTCGGGTTAAAAATGATTTTTTTCTTCAGACGTATGATGCCTAATCTGGTAGACATCTGATGAAGAATTGATTTGAAAAATTTGCCCGTTTATATCTGTTGGGGTGTTTCGATTTTGCCTTCAAACGTCTGTCCAGTTTGTCTTCAGACGTCTATCATGCTTGCATTCTATTGTCCCCACTTATTTTGAGTTTTTTTTCTTGAGGGCTATAAATAGGGTTTCTATGGGATTTTTGATAGTTAATCACTTGCAATCATTTGAGCTTTTCAATTGCCAATATTTAAATGATCTTGAGCCAAAAATCTCATCTCTTATGAGAATTTCAAAGAGTTTTCATTTGCTTATCCAAAACACCCTCACACACAAGATCAAGAGATGCCACCCTCACACACAAGATCAAGAGATGCCTTTTGATTATCCATACTTATTAGAGTATATAGAGAGAAAGAGAACTTTGAGAGAAACTCCTTTATGAGTATTGAGCTTCATTGTATTCATCTTCTTCCTTTGTGGGAGAACTCTTGAGTGCAAGAGTGTCTTCATTAGGGAGTTGAGTGAGAAGTTTATTTTTCTTTGTATGAGAATTCTTGAGTATAAGGGTGCCTTTGTAAGAGAGATGAGCTTGTAAGAAAGAAGTGTTGCTTGTGTGTCGAGCAACGTGATTGTCTTTGAGGAGACGTGTAAGGTTTGGTCTCCACCAAAAGAGGGGTCGTAGGTTGCTTGCGGGTAACGTGTTTGTCTCCGAGAAGACGTGATTAGCGGAACGAACTCGTACGCCTAAAGAAAGTGGATTAGGGGATCTCCCGAACTACTATAAGCCTTGCGTGTTTATGTTTGCTATTTCTTACTCTCTAAATTTCTTATTTGCTTTAGCTTAGAAATTGCATGCTTGTTCCCTACTTGCTCTATATGCTCATTACTTGATATTGTTGCTTGGTTTTGGTTTATGTTGCACAATTGTAATTAGCAAAGTCTCTATCTTTATTGGATTATCCTTTACTTAGCTATTCAATTGTGGTTTGTATTTGCAAGTATAGTTTAAATTTTTTAAAAGTTTTAACGTTCAAAACAAATAAATCTTTATCATGAGTACTCCACACAGATTTAGAAATAGTAGAAGTAGAATACTCACGATCAAGAATTAACCACATACTCCTATCAAGGATTCAAGAAAATATTGCATTATAATTTTCCAAAAATTAAATTTCGAACCATCAAAATATGGAAGGTTATGAATAGACGGTTATTCAAAATACGAACAAGATGGTAAAGATGATGCCACGAATCACTCTAGGATATTATGCCTACACAAGAAGAGCACCAAGCTCTGATACCAATTGAAAGTAATTCTAGAGGGGGTGAATAGGATTACACCACCACTAAGCACAATTTAAAAATTCAAAACTATACTTGAAAATACAAACCACAATTGAATAGCTAAGAAAAGGATAATCCAATAAGATAAAGGCTAAGCTAATTACAATTGTGCAACATAAACCACAAGCAAGCAAGAGAAAGTAAGGAACAAGCATGCAATTTCTAAGCTAAAGCCAATAAGCAATTTAGAGAGTATGAAATTGCAAATGCAAACACACAAAGTTTATAGTGGTTCGGAAGATTCCCTAATCCACTTTCTTTAGGCGCACGAGCCCGTTCCATTAATTGTTAGGAATATGTATGCCCTAGAGGCCATTATTGTATGATATGGTGGATGCTTGGACATATATATAGAGGGATTTCTTGCTCGACATGATAGTATGCTATCTGGTTACTCTTTATCTTAACATGTACACTTGTATTATTATACCGTCTCTCTGATATACGTTGATAAAGCCCTTAGGATGTTTGCTTGACTACCAGGACTATGATGTAGATCATATTACTGGGACTTGTGTAGTCTACAAACACATCCTTTAACAGTTACTAGTCGAGGGAATATCGAGACAGGGCATCGATATTCCAAAGTAGACTAGTGTGTACGTTTCTTGACCATGTATGGGGCGATGGTTGATCTCATAACCATTGGTGTTTGATATCAAAGATTGTACACAGGTGCTCATTAGAGAATGAGTACACTGAACAGGATTCGCCGAGAACTCATAGATGGTACTATACCTATCGTCAGATAGCAGTTCTCTAGTGATACTGGTATAGGTTGGTCTGTAGACCCGAGATCGTCATAGAGTCTTGTGTGGTTCCCACTGTGCTTTGATTTCCTCCCTACCATGGCTCAAAGGAGTCGTGCAAACAGGTGGATTTTGGGTACAGTCTTGAGTCACATGGAGGCAATGAACGATAGGAGAGGTTTCGTCTTTCCCGGTATAGGGAGTTGATGTTGCGCTATGCTCGATTGGCTATAACAGGAAGTCCCTGGCCAGGGCTGTTGATGATATTTACTGGTAAGAGTTATCAGTAGTTTCTCATACCGTTATAGGCCACACATTGACATGACTTATCAAGTTATTGGGTTCTGATGATTCCAACCCCAGACTCGATATGCGACATATCAAACGAAGAGACCGGACTGTACGGTAAGTGTTACTTATAGGCTTCATGGGAGTCTGGACAAGATTGCTTGTTGATCTTCTATTCGCTCAATACCTGGGTAGCCGTTATATCCAGCTAGTACCGCTGACAGCTGTTGGACATGTATGCCCTAGAGGCCATTATTGTATAGTACTAGTTTGTATAATACATTTTGGAAGCTTGGGATATATACACGGATTTTACGACAGTCTTGCTCGATATAGTAGTATGCTACTTGGTTTGTTTCTATCTTAATATGTGTATATGTTTCTTTTAACATATCGCTAAAAACATATTGATGGAGCCCTTAGGATCTTTGCTTGACTACCGACGTTGTGATGGCGATCTCACTAGTGGGGGCTGGGTAGTCTATAAGCACATCCTTATTTTGATCCCTAGTCGTAGGATTATCGAGACAGGGCATCGATACTCCATAGTAGACTAGTGCATACGCTTCTCGTCCCAGCAGGGGAGATGGTCTGTCCCACAGCCATCAGTACGTCGTACTGGAGATAGTATGCAGGTGCTCGTTAGGTTACGAGTACACTGGACAGGACTCGTCGGGAACTGTTGGTTGGTATTATACCTATCTTCAGTTAACAGTTCCCAGGTGACATGAGTACAGCTTAGTCCGCTGACTTGACACTGTCACTTCGCCTCGAGTGTGTTCCCACTGTTCTTAGATTACTACCCTACCACGGCTCTATTGAGTCGTGTAAACATTGAGTCGTGCAAACAGGTAGTAGTTGGATGCAGTCCCGAAGCACTTGGAGGCAGTGACGGTTAGACATGATTCGTCTCTCCCGGTATTGGGAGTTGATATCGCGTTGTTTCTAGGAGATCCATTACACATAGTCGTCCCTGGCCAGGGCAAGCGAGAATTACTGGTAGTGTTTCCAGTAGTTTCTCAGGGTGTTCTGGGCTACACTCCGACACGACTTGTATCGCTATTAGGGGACTGACGTTTACCGCCCCCTAGGCCCGCCATGCGATACTCTCAGAAGAACAGATCGGACTGTACGGAGATTGTCACATTCAGGCTCAGTAGGAGTTCGGATGGGTTCACCTCATCAGTCTTCTTATCGGCATCTACCTGGGGACCGTTACGTACGGCTAGTACCGCTTGCGGCCTGTGGTTAAACCCACTTCCAGTGTAGTGTCGAGTCTTTAGAGTCCCACACAGAGGGTTATTCGCCTTTAGGAAAAACAGAGTAGAAATCGCATGGTTTTGCGACGGGGTTCGTTCACATCCGCGCACTTGTGCACGTTTGGTGTCCGGGCAGTTATTACTAGCGGGATTTGGTTTAAGACAGATCCTAGTATTTGTTTTGGGATTGATTTTGTCTCATTGTATTCGTATTTCTCTGAACACGGATGCAGGTTTGTATGCACAGTTGATAGAGGCAGAGGATTCTCATTAGGGTTATTAACCGTTGACTTTTTCTAAACCCTAATGAGAATGAGAGATATGATTAATGATATTAATTAAGGATAATTGTGCCATGGTTAGGTTGACCATTTGACTTTTGTTGACCTTTTGACTTTGGTTGACCGGTTGACTATTGTTGACATTTTGACCATCATCATTTCACATGAAAGATGCTTCTTGATTCTTGCACATTTCATTTAATGTGAAATGATAATGGTCATTTCAAAACTAACCATCACATTTTCACTTAATTATTATTATTTCTCTCATATGAAAGATGGTTGTTGATTTATCTCTCATTCTCTCTTGCTCTTTCTCTCTCATGTTCTTGAGCTCTCCCTCTTCCTCTCAAGGCTTTAATCTTTCATGTGTTGAAAATCAAAAGCTCTTGAGACAAAACCATCAAAACATCTCTCTACTCTTTCTAGGGTTCTTTGTCTAGCAAACCAAGCACTCTAGTTACCACTTGGTTGAGGTAAGAGCTCAAGTTCGAGGCCCTCGGGTGGATTTATCTTCGGCAAAGAGAAGACGAGGAGGAGGAGCCATCTACGCCACTACAAGGAGTAAGCAAGAAGGAGAACCACAACAAGAAGAGAAGGAGTTCAAGGTCTAGGTATAACCATTCTACATAGTAGATAGAACTTGTAGTTAATAGGTTAGTTTTTGTTTAGCAAAGATCGTTCATGGATGGTCCATGTTATCTTGTGAGAAAAATTTGATTTTTACCTATTCCGCCTCCCCAAAAGAACCGGGGTGCGTAACGTAGACCTAACAGTGGTATCAGAGCCAAGCTAAACAATAACTAGCATGTTAGCAAAGTGTTTAGAACTTCGATCCAAGAAAAAATCGCAAAACACACCGAAATCATGTACTTTCTGCCGATTTTAAAAACTGCTCTAAAAAATATTTCCACACACCTTAAAAATCCGTGCAGAGTATTTCAGGAACAACCAAGAAAAATGAGCCGCTGAGTCGATCAAGCCGCCGCGGAAGCGCGACGAAACCAAGCGTTTCGCCGCGGATCCGCGGCCGAGTCGACTCGGCCGCGACTCGTTTTTCCTGCATGTGTTCAGCTTGGTGTTTTGTGTTTTTAAGATGTTTTGTTTCTGCCCAGATTTTCCAGAGAACAATGTTGTGTTTGGGGTGGTTACAAATTGGTCTTTTGATCGAAGTTCTATAAACATTAGCTATTTGGTTATATCTGTAATGTGATATATGTACTGAACGTCGACTAATCGCTATACGTCGATTTGTGGGGGTTGTACATATCTGTGATCTGTAATGTTGTTGGATTGTGTATATGAACTTGTTGGATTGTCGCGGATGAATAGCCGGGGTTTTATGAGATGAGAGTTTCTTTATCTTTCATTTGTTGTAATATGTAAATTGATGTAATATTATTTTTATGGCCGCACATCCCGGATGAGGTTGTAGCCGCCATTGTATATTATTTCTTTTACTGTTTTTGCTCCTAGGATAGACCCAAGGTGGGGTGCACAAACTACCGGGTACTTTGAAGTGCCGAGTGGCCTACTCACGTTGTTGAGGGGGGTTGCTTCACTTCGGGTACTTGGCGGGTAGTTTGCCGCACCCGTAGGGTTCTAGGGTGGGGTTTGGCTATTCATCGCGACCGTGTAATCCGTCTTTCGTTACAGGCTCGAACGAAACGCGGATTCCTAGCATATCCAATGTGTTCATCTGTGATCTGGAATGGCTATCATTGCATCTGACGAATGTATATATCTATAAATGATATCTAGTAGGCGTTACTTATGTTTTGCATCCGCGCTAGTCCAGCCCCCGCTCTGTCGTTAGTTAAGTAACCTAACGGGTGATGACGGGGCCCCGTGGCGAATGCGGTTGGCATAAGCGTACGTCATATTTTTGTTATTTTCTGCAATGGTAGGATTAACCGATGGGACGCATTATATTAATGCAAAGAAAAACAAACCTAAAAGACGTTGTTGGAACAATTTTCAAAAAGCTGTTATTGTAAGGACGTTCTCTTTTGTTTTACACAGAGGTATTCGGTTATGAATGCCCAGCACCTCATTCGACGAGGCAAGGGCCGAGATCCCTTCATCGGGAGTGACCCCTTGGACAAAAGTTTGCGTCAGGGTAATAACTTCACTATAGTCGATTATTCTTGCTTTGCATCGAGGTATTCAGTTTGGAATATCCTGCACCTCATTTGACGACGAAAGAGCCGAGATCCTTTCACAGGGAGTGACCTCTTTAGCAAAAGTTTTTGCCACTATATTTTAAAAAAAGGCAATCATGTTCCTTCAACGATATCAAGTTCATTACGTTAACGGGTTTTTCGCCAAAGACCCAGCCGTAGCCCTCCGTCATTTCTTACAAGTAACACTTAGTATTCGTGCTGCGTTTGTTGACTCCGTCAAGGCGTAGTGTACGGTAGCTGAGTGGTGCTTGTTTGTAGCAGTATATGGGATTGGTTAGGACAGTCGTATAACCTTGTTGAATCCGTCAAGGGTTATGCCGGTGGGTTTAATGTAATCCAGATAATGACGGGTTGAACTTGACTAGGACTCTTTGATTTGTTGACTCCGTCAAGGTCACTTGGGTCCTAGGGGCAAAAATCTACATCGGGAGTTTCTAAAGAAACTGAAACTTGCAGATTTAGCATACCTTATGGAGTGTGGTGACTAGAGTGGATTCCATCTAAGTCATCGCACAATGATAGTTTGATCCCGATCCCACTGATGAGTTGGATTACTCTCGGGAGATTATTTCACTTAACAATCAATGCTATAAACCAAGTAGGTGTCTAGAACGGTGTTAGCGGGGCTACTCCTCCAGGAAAAAGAGGTTATTTAATATAGGAACTTCACGAAAGCGTTGGAAAACCTCCCTCGAAGTACCAACACCGGCCTGGTTGAAAGGTTAAACAAGTATTGTGACGTGCGATTAATCCTGACTAGTTCTTCTTTTAGGGTTTGAAGAAGAATTTGAGGAAAGAGTGGGAGCCATCCTGGTTAGATAAATTAATAAACCAATCTAATCTTGCAAGAGCGCACGCTGAGTGTTTCTTTTCTCTCTCTCCAGGTAGCAACCATTTCACGCCCTAATCAAGATAATAAAATGTATCGCTTGACCGATCCGAATTCTTATTCGGGGCTGGGGAACATCGGTTCGGCTCTAACTTATGACAACAGTCATAAATATGAGCAAAGGAAAGAGGATTGTTTGGATTCCAAGGAGACATAGTTGAAGAAGAAGTATAGTTTTGCATCTACTTCAGGTGTTCTTGTAATTGAGAACTGCTTTACGGTCAGCCCTACCTCCTGGGTACTTGATACCGGATCAGGATCTTATATCTGTAATTTATTGCAGGGACTGAGAAAAAGTAGGAAGGTTGTACCTGGTGATATGTCGCTCAGGGTAGCGAACAGAGCACAAGTTAATGCTGCAGCCGTCGGTGAATATTACCTAGTGTTGCTAAATGGCAATACTATGATTTTGAACGATTGCTACTATGTACCTTCCATGGTTTGCAACATCATATCCGTTTCTTTACTCAATAAAGATGGATATAACTTTGTTCTTGATAGAAATATCATGAACATTTACCTTCATAAGGTACTGGTTGCAGAAGGTACACTGTGTAATGGTATCTACGTTCTAAATCAGAATACAGTTCTCAATGTACAAAACACACGCAAGAGGAAGAATTCAGACATGAATGAATCCTACTTGTAACATTGTAGACTTGGTCATATCGGAGAGAAAAGACTAAGTAAGTTGCATAAAGATGGACTCTTGAATACGTTCGAGTTCTCATCTTATGAAACTTGTCAGTCTTGTATCAAAGGAAAGATGACCAAATCTCCATTCACCGGACATGGAGAAAGAGTAACAGAGCTCTTGGGACTCATACATAGTGATATATGTGGTCCAATGTCTATACATGCAAGGGGTGGGTTCTCGTACTTCATCATATTCACTGACGATCTCTCTAGGTTCGGATATGTGTATCTGATTAAACACAAATCTGAAGCTTTTGAGAAATTCAAGGAATTCAGAAACGAAGTAGAGAACCAGACTGGCAAAAGTATCAAGATCCTCCGATCGGATAGGGGAGGGGAGTACTTAAGCACGGAATTCCTAGATTACTTAAAAGAGAATAGAATTCTCTCTCAGCTTACTCCTCCTCATACACCACAGCACAACGGTGTATCGGAGCGGAGGAATCGTACCCTATTGGATATGGTTCGCTCCATGATGAGTAGTGCCGAGTTGCCTTTTTCATTTTGGGGACATGCACTTCAGACAGCGGCATACCTACTGAACTACGTTCCATCCAAATCTGTGCCTAAGACTCCATATGAAGTATGGAGTGGAAGAAATCCATATCTTAAGCGATTTAAGATATGGGGTTGTCCGGCCTATGTGAAAACACAGAAACCAGACAAGCTAGAGGCACGGTCAGTTCTATGTAAATTTGTGGGATATCTTAAAGATTCACTAGGATATCTGTTCTACCACACTGAGGAACAGAAGGTGTTTGTATCTCACCATGCCACCTTTTTAGAAAGGGAGTTTCTTGCAAAAGAAATTAGTGGGAGTTCGGTAGAACTGGGAGAAATCCATGAACCACAAAATGTAACTGAAAATTTGGAGGAACCACTGGATTCAATAACCCCAGACGAATCTCAGCCACTCCACAGATCTGGTAGGATTTCTCATCCGCCCGAGAGATACTACGGTTTTCTCATAGACGGGGATCGAGAGAATTGCATCTTGGAAGAAAATGACCCTACCAGTTTTAGGCAGGCCATTATCAGTAGGGACTCTGATAAGTGGCTGGATGCTATACAATCCGAAATGGAGTCCATGTACACCAATAAAGTGTGGACCTTGGATATTGCTCCACCTGGGGTAAAACCCGTTGGATGCAAATGGATCTACAAAAGGAAACTTGGTGTAGATGGGCAGGTGGAAACCTATAAGGCTAGACTCGTTGCAAAAGGTTTTCGTCAAAGACCTGGTGTGGACTATGACGAAACTTTTTCTCCAGTGGCTATGCTCAAATCCATTCGGATCCTACTTTCCATTGCTGCCTTCCATGACTAAGAAATCTGGCAGATGGACGTAAAAACGGCTTTTCTAAACGGCTGTTTGGATGAGTGCGTTTACACGGATCGGCCAGAAGGTTTCATAGACAGTGGGAGCAGCGGGAAGGTGTGCAAGATGCTTAAATCCATTTATGGATTAAAGAAGGCATCGCGGAGCTGGAACATCTGTTTTGATAAGGCAATCAAGGAATTTGATTTCATCAAGAACGAAGATGAACCTTGTGTCTATAAGAAAATTGTAGGACGAACTGTCGTGTTCCTAGTCTTGTACGTGGACGGCATTCTTTTGATAGAAAATGACATTTCTATGCTACAATCGGTCAAGCTATTCTTATCACAACGGTTCTCCATGAAGGACCTGGGTGATGCCTCGTACATTCTGGGGATCAAGATCTACAGAGATAGATCCAAGAGACTACTGAGACTTTCGCAGTCCAGGTACATAGAGACCGTACTAAAGAGATTTAGTATGGAAGATTCCAAGCGCGGTAATATACCCGCATTGCACGGAATCACCCTCTCCAAGAAGATGTTTCCTAAGATTGACGAGGAGAGGGTTCGCATGAGCACTATACCCTACGCTTCGGCGGTAGGATGTATAATGTATGCGATGCTATGTACAAGACCGGATGTAGCTTACGCGCTGAGCGTGGTGAGCCGGTATCAGTCAGACCCAGGTGAGGACCACTGGACGGCAGTGAAGAACATTCTCAAGTACCTGAGAAGGACTAAGGAGATGTTCCTGGTTTACGGTAATGAAGACCTCAAGGTCGAGTCCTTTACCAATTCAAGCTTCCAGAGTGACAAAGATGACAGCAAGTCTGTCTCGGGTTTTGTGTTTACCCTCAATGGAGGGGCGGTGTGTTGGAGGAGTTCCAAACAGGATACCGTCGCAGACTTGACGATGGAGGCTGAATACATTGCTGCAAGCGATGCCGCAAAAGAGGCGTGTTTCCCCCAATCAGAGCAAAGCTCTGTTTGAATTTCAAAAATTCAAAATTCGAAGCAACGCTTCAAATTCCTTGCGCTGCGCGCAACGCGCCACGTGTCAAAGGCTGATACATCAGCGCAGCGCCCAAGGCAGCGCGCCCAATCAGAGCAAGGTTCTATTTAAAACAAAAATTAAAGTAAGCAACGGTTCAGTTGCGCAGGCGCTGCGCTGCGCGACACGTGTCAGCGCAGTTGCGCTGCGCTGTGCGCGACACGTGTCAGCGCAGTTGCGCAAGCGCAGTTACGCTGCGCTGTGCGCTGCGCGACACGTGTCACGCGCTGGGGCGTTTGCGCCAAACAGAATTAAATTCTAGTAAGATTTTTCTGTTCTTGTTAAAACAAGAAGATTGCCTTCTGTAAAACAGAAGCTCTTGGATCAAAGATCCAACGGTGGGGAAAATTCCCCAAATCACTTAGAGAAAGATCTCTTTAACAAATTTAACAAATTTATGGGCACTATATAAAGGCCCCTAGACCCCAATTCAAAGGATCAACATTGTGAGAGATTAAGAACCTCAAAATAGAGAGAACTCTGAAGAAAGTTCAAGATAAAGGTAAAAACCTTTACAAAATAGAAGAATTTCTTCTAATAGATCATTGATCTAAGAACAAGATCAATGATCTTCAAATAATAATAAGTGCCTTGCACTTTTTTATGAACCATTGGTTCTCTGAAAACAAGAAAAACAAGAAAAACTTGTTTTCTTTGATCTAAATTGGATCAAGAAATCAAACAGTGCCTTACACTTTTTTATGAACCATTGGTTCTGGAATCTTCTCGATTCTCAAGTTATTGAAATAGTGCCTTGCACTTGCAAAAACTGCACTGTTGCGCTCTTGGGTAGGCGCAAGCTACCAGAGAGCGCCACGTGTCAGCACTTGAACCACTTGCGCTCTGCGCTTTTAAGATAGAGCTTTGCTCTCTGAAATTGGCGCAACTCACCAGAGCGCGCTACGTGTTAGCAGCGTAAGCGCAGCGCACTGGCACAGCGCACTGCGCTTGCGTAACACGTGTCACCTCCACAAGCGCTTGCGCTCATTTATTGGCGCAAAGCGCCTGACAGGCCACATGGCCACTGTCAGATAATTGATGCACTGCATCATTAAAAGGAAGGGCTGAGCCCAATTAAAAAGGCCTAATAGGCCTAGTAAATGCTATGCATTATTTTAAAAAAAGGGGGGTGGGTAGAGCCCAAATAAAAACAGATGCTCTGCATCATTTATAAAGGGACAAAGCCCAAATCAGAAAGGCCTAGCAGGCCAAAATAAAATGCAGTGCATTATTAAACAGGGGCAAAGCCCTAGCACAGGCCTAATAGGCCAAAGATAAAAACGTTGAATATTCTCAACTGGACTTAGCCCAATCATGGCCGTAAGTCCTCAAATTAAATTGACTGAGCAAGACTGCTCTTCTAAATCAATTTACATCCGGTTCAAGGGTACATCTCCGAACTCCTCTGACACCTATCGTTGTAATCCTTCAACGACGTCAGAGAGGCGACGGGTCCCGACAACCACACATCAACACGGACTGTGGGGTCCTTAAACCCGCGGACTTAAGCGTCCTTAAACTAAAACATGGACTGTGGGGTCCTTAAACCCACAGACTTAAGCGTCCTTAAACTACCTATGGACCTCTATGTCCCTAAACTGGAATATGGACCACCATGTCCCTAAACTGGCAATGGACCGCAATGTCCTTAAACTACCTATGGACCACTATGTCCCTAAACTGGAACAATAGAGCCCCCAAATGCTCTTTTGTCGGATCCAAACGATCCCGTTAAGTTGGTCTTAGCCTCAAATCAGACTAACGTATCCTTAACGAATGTTTAAGTTGATTTTAGCCTCAATATGGCAAACGTATCCTTAAACTAAAACACCAAACCCAAATCTAAGTAAATACGGATTTGGACTAATCTACGTCCTACGGGTGATGACATAAATTAGTCTCCGTATACAATCCACGTGCAACCACAAACAAAACAAACACACACGACACGAAGTGAAATTCTGGAGAAGGAGAAAGTGGTTACCGCGATGCGGTAGCGTAATTAACTGCAGGGGTTTGCGCCTGCAGGGAAGAGCGTCCCCACAATCAAAAACCCCCTAGCAAGGGGGAATCTGACGAAGTCTGCTACATTGGCTGCATCCGTCTAAATTTCTGATACACGGTGCCATAAATTAACTTGGCATCTTCGGAGAGGTAAACGGATAAAACCAAATAGCATCTGCCCCGAATCTCAGGCAAGACGTCCTAACGTCTCGGCCGCCGTTCGGAGGGGAACAGATTCTGGCACGCCCGGTGGGACCTTTTCCTCTTTCCGCTCCACACTTCGTGTGTCGTATTCGCGAACGAATCGCGGTTTGTTAATGGTTGCCCTTAAGTTTCAAGTTACTAAGATTTGGTCTCTTGCTTGGTGCAAAAAGCAAAACAACAATGGCATTCACCTATTCGAAGTGCTCCAACTGCAGCTGCAACTCGCGTCCTGCCTTAACTGGGGGCATAACCTACGGGCCCCAAGCAACCTCTTTGTTCACGATGCCCGTGGAGCAGATTACTCAAGCCACCACAAGGCTGTTTTTCGGAACCATGCTTCCGCCAACAAGCTTTAGCACCCCCGTGCCCATACCAGAAGCTCCTAAGAAGTCGGTCTTCGATCGACTTACAGTTACTGCGGCCCCTCTCAACGGGTCACCCAACACCAGTGCCTCGGTCTTCTCCAGACTAGGCCAAAACACCTGCGGGCCCACAATGAAGCTTGTAGTCCCAGAAAAGGTTATTCCAAAAAGAGTAGCCAAACCTGCTCCTGAAGTCGTCAAGGCGGCTTCTCCTGCTAAGAGATCGGTCTTTACAAGATTGACCGTCCCAACTCCCACTCCTGCTCCTGCTGCTCAAAAGACATCAGTCTTCAACAGGCTGACGCCGGCAACAGCCCCACACCTGAACAGGGGGAAAGACAAGGCCATCTCCGTCACTGAACCAATACCGACAGCTCGTCATGCCCGACGACGCCACTGGCGCCGGATAAGGAAGACTGGGGGCAACTCCCCCTCTGGGGTAACTCCACCAGCTCCAACGGTGGAAGTTAACGCTGCTGTTCCAACCGGGAACATATTTGAGCTGTTGAACAGGGTACGCAGAAACTCGCCAACTGCGGTCCTCAAAAGATCTCCTCCACCGGTAGAGACCGCCGGGGAAGCAGAAAAGCCGGAGCAGTCTCCTCAATCGCTGTCCTCCAGGATCTACAAGACATGGCGGCGAGTCCGAGAATCTGTGATTGATCCTAATTTCTCTCGCCAACACAAGAAGTCGAAAGGTCGGCAAGAAGAAAATCCGCCGGTCAAGCAACGAAAGGTGACGACCATTTGGGTGCCCAAAGCAACGGCCCCCTCAACTTCAACGGCCCATAAGAGAAGAAGGCCGGAGAAAGTCCTCACGCCGACGGTGAATATCAAAGGTGGTGAACCCAAACGCCCTAAGTCCGGGGGCATCGTAGTTCATACCGTCTACATGGCGTCCGGCAAAGAGGACAGCCGCATATCCACAAGTCATAGACCGCTTACGCGATCGGTGACCAAAGCGCAGGAGCAGCAGCAGAAGCTCCAAGAGATGATGAACGCGATGGCCGCACTTACTGGGCCAAAAGAAAGCCCTGAAACGTCCTCGGATGAACGCCAGGAGCAAGAAATTGACGCCGAATTCCTTCGTCGGATATTGGAGAAGAAGGATAAAGAGGCTGCTGAACAAGCAGCCAACATAAAGCGTATGGGCCTCCTGTTCCAAGACATGGTGGGGATGATGATCCAACAAGATTCTCCGGCCGAAGATCCCCCGATCGTCCTTGAAGACGATAGGGGAGAAACGTCGAATCCTCCGCCAGCTCTGTCAACAGCTAAGGAGGAGACAATCTCCAAAGCTGACTTGGACGAGTAAATAGCCCAACAAATACGGGTTCATCATGAGACTGAAGCAGCCGGTCAGGTCGTAAAAACAAGACGACCATATCCGAGTTGGTACGATCAAATCAAGTATCCGCCAGGCTATACCATACCCAAATTCCATGTCTACAAGGGGACATGCAATCCTCACCAGCATGTTGCCCAGTTCAGGGTGCTCTGCGGCAACACCGGCGGTGATGACAAACTGTTGCTTCGCCAGTTCGTTGGAAGCTTATCAGATACAGCGTTCGAGTGGTACTCTGAGCTCCCGAACGACTCTATCAAGACCTTCGCGGAGATGGAGTTGTTGTTTACCCAGCGTTTTGCAAGCGCCAGTGAACGCACCCCAATGACGACACTGATTAACGCTAGGGTAAAGCCAGGCGAGACATGGGTTCAATATGCTATACGGTGGCGGAACTTATGGTCAAAGTGTGAGCAGCGCATTGAAGAAGCTCCTGCAGTGGGTATGTTTGTGGGAACCCTTGATCCGCAAGCAACCATCTCGCAATTTATGATGTTCTTCAAGCCGACTACCTTCCAGGCCTTGATTGACAAGCTAGCGCAAATGGATCAGATGGGCCATAGACCCCATTGTTGGAGATAGTGCCCTCATAGTCAATTATTGGATCACAGGTACGTGATTGCAATGATTGCGGAGGACCTATACCGGTAGGACAGTCTTACTCAAGATGATAGTATGCTATCTGGTTTGCCTTTATCAGTCGTGTACATGTTCAGGTGACTGATTACATGTTACACTTTGATAGAGCCCTTAGGATCTTGCTTTACCACCAACAGTATGATGGCGATCATATACGTGAGAGTTGGGTGGTTTATACGCATATCCTTAATTGTGGTCCCTAGTCGTGGGAGTTTCGAGACAGGGCATCGATACTCCGAAGTAGACTAGTGTATACAGTCGAGACCCCGACGAGGGACGGTGGCCGGTCTCACAAGCCACTGGTGTCAGTTGGATCACCTAAGATGTAAACAGGTGCTCATTGGGTTATGAGTACACCGGACAGGACTCGCCGGGAATCTGCTAGTTAGTATTATATCTATCGTCAGATAGCAGTTCCCTGGTGACATGTGTACAGGTTAGTTCATCGACCTGAGGTCGTCATTTGTCTCGTGTGAGTTCCCACTGTGCTTTGATTTCTACCCTACCACGGCTCAAAGGAGTCGTGCAAACATGTAGCTTTTGGGTACAGTCCCGAGCCATATGGAGGCACGTGAGCGGATCGGCAGGGGATTCGTCTCTCCCGGTATTGGGGGCGAGATCGTGCTGTGTCTAGGAGAGCCATTACACAAAGCCCACGGCCGTGGCAGGATATTTACTGGTAGGTACTCCAGTAGTATCTCAGGGTGTTATTGGGCTACACTCCGACACGACTTATACTGCTCTTGGGGGTCTGACGTTACTAGCCCCCTAGGCAGATATGCGATACTCATAGACGAACGGACCGGACTGTATATACATTGTCACTGTTAGGCTCAGTAGGGTTTTCCGGATGAGTTCGCTCATCGGCATCCCTTGAGGTCAGTCCATGGGCAGCCGTTACGCATTGCTAGTGCCGCTGATGGTTTGTGGTTAAACCCACTGCCAGGGTACTGACGAGTCATTAGAGTCCCCCACAGACAGTTTCCCAAGTTCGGGTGAAACGTTGTAAAGGCCGTATGGTTTTATGGCAGGGTTCGGAAAATGCACGTGCGTTTACGCACGTGTTATTTTTCGGGCAGATGATACTGGTCGGCTTTGGTTTAAGCCGGATCCGATTATTATATTGAGTAGGTATAATATCTCTGTCTCTGTTGCATTTGTATTCGGTCGTAATACAAATGCGGGTATATTTATACAGTTTCGGGGTTATCCTGAAAGTTATTTCAGGATCACTTTTGGAAGTTGCCAGTTTCCAGTTTTCTATCAGCCGTCTTTTAACATTCGGTTAAAGATGGATTTTTCTTTTCTTGGATGAGAGTGAGTCATGCTTCTAGAAGGTTCTAGAAGGTTCTAGATGAGGTGACTAGGATTAATTGGTGTTGTGTTTTCATTGGTTGCATTAAAGGCTTGATGATGTGTATTAGTGATTCATGCTTTAGCATTAAAGAGTTTTGTTAAGCTTAAGATATTTTGTGAGAAGCTTCATGTCTTATGGTCACCCTCTTTCTCCTACGATCACCTCCCTCCTTCTATAAAGTGGCCGGCCCTCTCTCTCCTCCTCACTTCACTTGGTTGATTTCATTTTAGAGAGAAAAGATTATGATAGTATTTGGGGTGTATGGAATTTCACAGTTCATTTCATTCCATCACCCAATTCCCTCGGCAACTTCATTAACCGATCGTCCACGGACTTGGACGAAGTGAGACAAAGTCATCTACTCATTCTCTACATCATTCTTGGTCGTCTCTTTTGGCAAACTTGACGATCGAGTTGCCTCAAGTCAGAGGCGGGAGCCCGTTTAAAGAATCAGTGACGTGGTGCCACCTGGACGAGGAGATCGGAGATCGACGAGATCAGAGCAGCCGCAACGGAGCGTGGGATGATGGTTGAAGAACGAATGACTCGGATCGTTCGGTATAACCTTTCTACACTCTTTACAGTTTGTTAGTTTAGCAATAATGGCAGATCCGGGTTAAAGTATACGATAGCGCCAGTTAAAAAGTTTTTGTTCCGCATTTGGCGTCTGTAGACTGCCGGGGCGCTAGCGTAGACTTACAGTGGTATCAGAGACTAACCATTTTGCTATACTAACTTGTGCTAACGCGTTTAAAATATCGATCGAACCGGAATGCTAAAAACTGCAATTTCTAGCTTGACAGTTTCTGTTGATTTTAAATGGCCTCCTAAAATTTTTCTGCATGTCTTAAAAATCTGTGCAGGCTTTTCTAAGAACCACGACCAAATTTGGGCACGTGTCTCCACCAAAGCGCCGCGGAAACGCGGCCAAACCCATGGTTTGGCCGCTCATCCGCGGCCACGTGGTGAGCTCGTGCTCCCAAATTTGTACAGTGGGTTCTCTGTTGGATTTTATGGTTTTTGGTAAATATCGTTTTGGCCCAGATTTTGTTACTGTTCACCAGTAAGTCGTGGGGCCCACTTCTTGATATTTGGTCGATCGAAATTTAAACATGTTAGTTTACAGTGCTTACATTATATCTCCGACCGGGAATGTCATTTGATCGGTAAACCGCGTCTGATTGCTATAGTTCTTTTAGACGGGTTTGCGAACGTGACATTCGCGTTGATGTTTTGTGTTGTGCTGTGTTGTTGCGGATTTGTCATGGTGGATAGCAGTGTGCAATGGTAGTACAGTTTGTGTTTATTTGTACATTTGATATTGCGGGGCGAGCGTCCAACTTGTGGACTGCCGTCACTGCCTGTTGTATAATATTCTTTTGGGGCACGACCAGGTTGCGGTCGATGTACCTATTGTACTATTTTTCATTACTGTACTAGGTTTTGCCCCGCGACGGAGTGCACGGATAGCCGGGTTCTGGGGGGCAACGGGTCCGCATCTCATGGCTTTGAGAGGCAGAGGGGTCCCACTCTAGAATTGGCAGACTATTCGCCGCACTCGTAGGGGGTACAGGTTGACCCAAGGAGGGGTGCTCAAGATTACCGGATTCCGTGAAGTGCTGGGTGGTCCATTCACTATGCTGTAGGGGGCTGCCTCGCTTCAGGTTTTGGCGGGTAACTTGCCGCACCCGTAGGGGTCTAGGTTTAATTGCACAGGCTATCCACACGACAGGGGAACGTCGGGTTTCAACAGCGGCTCTGTGAAACCCGGGGATCCCAGATTATCTGTATTGTTCTGTGATGCTTATTACTTTTCTGTAATGTTGCATACTATCACGCCTGGAGCGATTATTGTATATTGGTTTATATACTATTAGATGTTGTATATGTTTTACACCCGCGCTAGTCCAGTCCCCGCTCTGTCGTTAGTTAAGTAACCTAACGAGTGATGACGGGACCCAGTGACGAATGCGGATGGCATATACGTACATTTTATTTTCGTTCTTTTCTGGTGTGATTAAATGATGGGACTGTGTTGATTCTGATCAATGCAAAGTAAAACAAACCTGTTTGGATGTTGTTGGAACAAATTTAAAAAGTGTTGTTACAAAGACGTTTCCTTTTGTTATGCATAGCGGTATTCAGTGGAATATCCGGCACCTCATTCGACGGGGCAAGGGCCGATATCCCTTCACCGGGACTGACCCCTTGGACAGAAGTTTGCGTCAGAGTAATAACTTCACTATAGTCGATCACAAGTTGCTTTGCATAGCGGTATTCAGTGGAATATCCTGCACCTCATTCCACGAGGAAAGAGCCGAGATCCCTTTACCGGGAGTGACCTCTTTAGCAAAAGGTTTTCGCCACTATATTTAAAAAGCTATCAGGTTCCTTCAACGAGATCAAGTTCATTACGTTAAAGGTTTTTTCGCCAAAAACCAGCCGTAGCCCTCCGTCGTTTCTTATGGATGGTCAGTAATATTCAAGCTATGTTTGTTGGCTTTCGTCAAGGCATAGTGTTTGGTAGTTGCTGGGGTATTCATTTGTTGCATAGATAGATGTGTTGGTTTGGGACAGTCGTATTACCTTGTTGGCTTTCGTCAAGGGTATGTACGGGTGGGTTCAAATTAACAAGATAATGACGGGCAGAACTTGACATGTGACTTATGATTTGTTGACATTCGCCAAGGTCATAAGAACATGGGGTAAAAATCATATCGGGAGTTTCTAAAGAAACTGAAACTTGCCAGGCATGCGCATACCTTCTGGAGTGTGATAACGCGAGTGGATTCCGTCACGTTATCATGCGATGAGAGTTGGATCCCGATTCCCACTGATGAGTTGGTTTACTCTTCGGGTGATCCCGATTGATTCTTCTTTCAGGTTTGGAGGAGAATTTGACAGGACAGTGGGAGGTTTCCGGATTAGATAAAGTGATGACCATTCTAATCTAGGATAGAGTGCACGCAGAGTGTTTCTTTTCTCTCTCTCTTTGGCAGCGACCTTTGACCGACCCTAGACTATGACTCAGTGACCAGGTTGACCGAACCTTCTTAAATACTGGCTTTTGGATTGTCTGAGTTGCATAAGTCATTGCCACTCCTTCTTTTACCCTTTGAATTTCTCAGAACACCCGTATTACTACGGATATCCACTTCCATTGGATAGATCCATCGTATGGTTATATACGAACTCGAAGGGACTTCTTCGAGGATGGATCCAGGTTCAGGAGAAATAGAATTGGTTTATTCAGTTGTCTTTTATTATCACCTTCTCTCAGGTTGCGAGAGCTCCTTGGTTTAGGAGAGTACACCTATTACGCTTATTGGATAGTCTTATTCCAGACCATAGGCTGGTGCCGAAAGGTAGGGAATGAAGAAAACCAATTAGCCTAAGTAGGGTGTGCAGAAGGTAATATGTAAAGACAAAATAAAGGGATTAGAAAGAGGGCAAAGTAAATTGCGACTGATATCATTCACGACCAAACCGCGTACTTCATCGCCACTCCTAATTCACCTTTATAGGAATAAGGTATTATTCAGTTGTCTTTTATCATCACCTTCTCTCAGTTGCGAGTACTCCTTGGTTTAGGAGGGTACACCTATTATGCTTACTGGATAGTCTTCTTCCAAACCATAGGCTGGTGCCGAACGGTAGGGAAGGAAGAAAACCATTTAGCATAACAATGGTGTACAGAAGGTAACGACTAAAGACAAATAAAGGGATTTGGAGAGACGACAATAAAATATACGGTTGAAGTCATGAATTGGATTATGGAAGAGGCATTGCTATGAATACCAGGATACCCCTACGAAACATTTTCATGTTTCAGTACGTTGTTAAAGAAAAACTGTTTTCCCGATTAGACACTTACTCCAAGGGTATGTATTTACCAGGTTTCATTCTCATATCTGTATGGTTTTACAGATGATGAGTGGGAGTAAGATATTGGGAATTAGGTGATCATCCTCATTATATCGGAATTCGTTGCAATTGGTGATATTTGAGGAAATCGCCAGGGTACAGTTTTCAACCTACGACGCACAGGTTTTGAGTTGTTTAACTCAGCGGACTTATACAGAGTATTGTATGTTGTCCAGTGTCCATCAGGACAAAGGGGTAGGTCCTCGTACTATGTTCTGTTTACTTATAACTTCTCTAGTATTTAGACGAGTGTTTCGTAGAAATACAAGGTCTAAGTTTTGAGAAGTTGTGGGTATAAGAATAAAGTAGAGAACCAGGTATCACAAGTATCGGGATTCTTCAAAGAGATCGAAGATGTAGATTCTTGTGAATGGTATTCAGATAATAGTGATGGTTTTGAGAAACGTGTTTCTCTTTCAGGTTACTCTTAATTGGATGGATTCCTAAGTTGAGTAATACTGATCAGCCTCATTCCATTAAGTTGATATGTACTGCAGACAGCTGCATGGATTGAATCTTGGTTCCAATTAAATAAGTGCCAAAGTTTCTGTATTGGATATAGAATAGTTCGTACCTTAAAAGATATTAAGGTACGGGGAGTTGTCCAGCTTATGCTTAAAACCAGACTCTGGATAACTCAGGGCACGTTTCTGTAATGGCTGTTTGTGGGTTGACCCTGGCTATGACGAGGGTTGATATTCTACCATTAGGAAGATCAATAGTGATATTGTTCTTGACTCGCCACAGTTTTAGTAAAATGGATCTTTTTCAGAAAACAGTAGTGGGAGTATGGTAGAACTGGAAGTGATTCCAGAACCGCGAACGATTACGGAAAATTTAATAGGACCTATATATTCAATCAGGTTTGACATTCCAATAGCCACTCCGCAGATTTGGTAGGTAACCTCAGACACCCGAGAGGTACTCCGGTAGCCTCAAGGATGGTGACAGGGAGGTTCTTGTCTACCAAGACTTGACACTACTGTTGTTCCAGGGGTAGGAGGGTTGTCGTAGTCAGTGGGAGCAGCGGAAGAATAGTGGGCAAGATGCTTATATCTATTTATAGACCTGAGCAGTTATAGCGGAGAAAGATCATCTAATTTTGATGTGACAGTCATGGGTTTGACTTCAATCAGAATAAGGGATGGATCTGTTAAGAAGGTAGTAGGGTGTTATGTCATGGTATCTGGATGACATACACAGAGTAGGAAGTAAAATTCCTATACTACGATCGGTTGTACTGTGGTCGTCACACAGTTGTTTCTCCAGACAGGATATGGATATAATATTTGACATTCTGGTTTCTAGATCTATGGTTTTAGATCTGGATTTGGGTAGTTTCCCAATGTAGGTACTTTGACAGTATTCTAATGGTTTTTAGAATAGATGACTCCTAGCATGGTGGTGTACCTGCAGGTGATGGAGTCACCCTCTCTAAAGGTGTCTTACAGACTAAAGGGGAGAGGGATGTGCATGATTGGCAGATCACTTGCTTAGGAAATTGAGTCAATCATGAGATGTCAAGTACCACACCAAATGTTGGTTTTGCACTAGATGCAATGAGTTTGTATTAATCCAATCCTGGAGAAACATAAGGAAGCAGTTTTGGAACATAAGTACATGTTCTACGGATTTGATGACGGCAGCCTCCTTCGGGAGACGGTTGTTATTCCAAGCTTCAAAGGTGACATGGTTGGCAGAGTGATTGTCAGAGTTTTAGTTTATCCCTCTGACGAAGAGGGACAGTATTATGGACAGGTGGTCCAAGAGGATACTGAGGGTGGCATGGTGCCGGATACTGATTAGGTTCAGTGACCGATACAGTCTAGGAAGTTTGGATTTGGAGTTCATTTATGAACAAGGTCCCATCAGATATCCAGACATATTCTAAGACAGGTATTACTCAATTCGGGAGATGGCTTTCTCCGCGAACTTGAGATTTAGAGAGATATAGAAAGAAACTTCTAGGCGGATCCACTCACTGAGGCTATTTCTCGAACACAATAGTTTTACAAACGGGCTTTGTGAAACTGATTAGTAGAGGAGTTGGGTGTTGGTTTCACACGGGCTGTGAGTACGCAACATCGCAATAATTAGCCTTGAGTGCAAGTGGGAGATTGTTGGAGATAGTGCCCTCATAGTCAATTATTGGATCACAAGTACGTGATTGCAATGATTGTGGAGGACCTATACCGGTAGGACAGTCTTACTCAAGATGATAGTATGCTATCTGGTTTGCCTTTATCAGTCGTGTACATGTTCAGGTGACTGATTACATGTTACACTTTGATAGAGCCCTTAGGATCTTGCTTTACCACCAAAAGTATGATGGCGATCATATACGTGAGAGTTGGGTGGTTTATACGCATATCCTTAATTGTGGTCCCTAGTCGTGGGAGTTTCGAGACAGGGCATCGATACTCCGGAGTAGACTAGTGTATACAGTCGAGACCCCGACGAGGGGCGGTGGCCGGTCTCACAAGCCACTGGTGTCAGTTGGATCACCTAAGATGTATACAGGTGCTCATTGGGTTATGAGTACACCGGACAGGACTCGCCGGGAATCTGCTAGTTAGTATTATATCTATCGTCAGATAGCAGTTCCCTGGTGACATGTGTACATGTTAGTTCATCGACCTGAGGTCGTCATTTGTCTCGTGTGAGTTCCCACTGTGCTTTGATTTCTACCCTACCACGGCTCAAAGGAGTCGTGCAAACAGGTAGCTTTTGGGTACAGTCCCGAGCCATATGGAGGCACGTGAGCGGATCGGCAGGGGATTCGTCTCTCCCGGTATTGGGGGCGAGATCGTGCTGTGTCTAGGAGAGCCATTACACAAATCCCACGGCCGTGGCAGGAGATTTACTGGTAGGTACTCCAGTAGTATCTCAGGGTGTTATTGGGCTACACTCCGACACGACTTATACTGCTCTTGGGGGTCTGACGTTACTAGCCCCCTAGGCAGATATGCGATACTCATAGACGAACGGACCGGACTGTATATACATTGTCACTGTTAGGCTCAGTAGGGTTTTCCGGATGAGTTCGCTCATCGGCATCCCTTGAGGTCAGTGCATGGGCAGCCGTTACGCATTGCTAGTGCCGCTGACGGTTTGTGGTTAAACCCACTGCCAGGGTACTGACGAGTCATTAGAGTCCCCCACAGACAGTTTCCCAAGTTCGGGCGAAACGTTGTAGAGGCCGTATGGTTTTATGGCAGGGTTCGGAAAATGCACGTGCGTTTACGCACGTGTTATCTTTCGGGCAGATGATACTGGTCGGCTTTGGTTTAAGCCGGATCCGAGTATTATATTGAGTAGGTATGATATCTTTGTCTCTGTTGCATTTGTATTCGGTCGTAATACAAATGCGGGTATATTTATACAGTTTCGGGGTTATCCTGAAAGTTATTTCAGGATCACTTTTGGAAGTTGCCAGTTTCCAGTTTTCTATCAGCCGTCTTTTAACATTCGGTTAAAGACGGATTTATCTTTTCTTGGATGAGAGTGAGTCATGCTTCTAGAAGGTTCTAGAAGGTTCTAGATGAGGTGACTAGGATTAATTGGTGTTGTGTTTTTATTGGTTGCATTAAAGGCTTGATGAGGTGTATTAGTGATTCATGCTTTAGCATTAAAGAGTTTTGTTAAGCTTAAGATATTTTGTGAGAAGCTTCATGTCTTATGGTCACCCTCTTTCTCCTACGGTCACCTCCCTCCTTCTATAAAGTGGCCGGCCCTCTCTCTCCTCCTCACTTCACTTGGTTGATTTCATTTTAGAGAGAAAAGATTATGATAGTATTTGGGGTGTATGGAATTTCACAGTTCATTTCATTCCATCACCCAATTCCCTCGGCAACTTCATTAACCGATCGTCCACGGACTTGGACGAAGTGAGGCAAAGTCATCTACTCATTCTCTACATCATTCTTGGTCGTCTCTTTTGGCAAACTTGACGATCGAGTTGCCTCAAGTCAGAGGCGGGAGCCCGTTTAAAGAATCAGTGACGTGGTGCCACCTGGACGAGGAGATCGGAGATCGACGAGATCAGAGCAGCCGCAACGGAGCGTGGGATGATGGTTGAAGAACGAAGGACTCGGATCGTTCGGTTTAACCTTTCTACACTCTTTACAGTTTGTTAGTTTAGCAATAATGGCAGATCCGGGTTAAAGTATACGATAGCGCCAGTTAAAAAGTTTTTGTTCCGCATTTGGCGTCTGTAGACTGCCGGGGCGCTAGCGTAGACTTAGACCCCTCTTCCAAAGCCGGACTCCCGAAATGAAAAGGGGAAAGGAAAAACGATCGTTGTCGCTAATGCTCAGCAACAACCGAGCAACTCGAAGCCGGTTGTTCGTCAAAATAATATGCGTCCACAGGTACCCCTAGAAGAGAGACTAGGACGTCCTTACTCGTTTCCCCGAGATAAAACGAGAAGATTATTCGAGCTGGTGTTGCGCAACCGACTCATAAATCTGCCGGAGCCAAAACGTCCATCGCAACCAAATGATGTCAATGAGCCCAACTACTGTCCCTATCACTGAGTACTGGGTCATCCGATCGAAGATTGCTACGTCTTCAAAAATTAGCTTGAAGACCAGTACCAACAGGGCAAGTTCGCGTTATCCGATAGATAGAAGGTGAATCCGCCGCAACCTCACGCATCTAAGAGGATGAATATGCCGGGGGCAACGTGCTCTCTCGTCGAAGAAGCCCCATGGGAGGTTGTGCTGTCAGCTAAGACAAAGAGGATGCTAAACGATCTTCAGACATGCCCAGCGATCAAGTGGAAGAACCCGCTGGAACCGCAGGTCATTGAGGGGATGTTGAAGCCGCGTCCAACTCCAAAGACCGATGGTGATGGCTCAAGCACTCGCAACCAGCCGTCAAAATCTTCGAAGAAGAAGAAGAAGAAATCCAAGAAGCCTGTGAAGCCTGGCGACAAGCGCACAGACTTACAAAAACAAATTGATGCACTGGAGGAATACAACCAGAAAGCACGGACTCCCATTACACTCCAAGAGTTTCTCAACCACGTCTTTCAAGAGGAAGATGAGGGAGAAAGTTCGTCGGATGAGTCTGAGGAATATGTGGTGAGCTGCCATATGATCTCCCATTCGTTGACGGACGATGAGGCGACTCTTTGCACTGAAAAGCTGGGGGCAGATCCTGAACCAAAAATTTTGAGGCCATCAGATGAAGTAATTGACGCATTCCTCAACGAAACTCTGTTGAAAAGTAAAGCTGATCGAGAACGCGAGACGACTATATTTGAAAGGGCCAAGCGCCAACGACTTGACGAAAGAGCTGAGATACTTCCGCTGGAGCAAAATACATCCACTACGGACAAAAGAAAATTCAAAACGAGGAAAAGGTTCGCTAAGGCCATATCAATGGGCATGAAGCTACCATCCTCCGAAGGAAACATTACTGGTGAAGTGGAAATGCACCCCTCCTATTGCTTATATCATCGGAAGATTTCGCACCCCACTGAAGAGTGCAAAGCTTTCAATAGATGGTGGCAAGGATATGTTGCTCATCAATAGCATTTTAAGTGGGAGAAGCGCAAAACTCGTCGGGAGCGGAAAAATACGACCGAAGGGTTTAACAGAACTACCGGTGATTGTCGCATGGTTAACGCCGGGGGATCCCAAGTGCTTACATTCGGGAGCGATTCTGACGAGGAGCTGGCTCTTAGCCCCCTCTTTAAAGAGTCCACCTCGGGATAAGAAGAAGAGCAGAAGGTCTGTGAAAATATCCGGCTGCGTAATCGCACACTGCCCGAAAAGAACCTCGGACCCTCAAATAAAAAAGATAAAGGGAAAGAGAAGGTCCCTGAGGAGATCGCCCTGGATGACTAAGTTGTGGAGGAGCTAAGTGCCAAGGACCTGCCGAAAAGAAATAAGGTGTATTACAACGTCTTAGCGCATCTGAGGAAACTACCCTCGCAGCTCAGCATTCTTGACGCCCTTTTGCTATCAAAAGAGGCGAGAGATTCGTTAATCAAAGCACTACAGGAGCCGGAACAATTCCAAGCTTTCCTGGCTGAAGAAAAGATGAAGGATGAATTAGAGGAAGTGCACACGGCCGACGTCACTTTTGGGGACGAGGACCTTCTCCTTGGGATGTGCGAACACAATCGCCCCCTCTATGTCTCAGGATACTGCCACGATATAAAGATAGGCAAAATCCTGATTGACAATGGATCCTCCGTTAATCTCCTCAATGTGCGGGTGTTAAAACAAATCTGCATGAGCGTCCAGCACCTTGCTCGGGACAAGAACACCATCTCCGGGTTCGACTCCCAATCATCAAGAACTCTTGGGTCCGTGATACAGACGCTACGCTTTGGGCTACTCGATATTAAGTTCCACGTCATAGACGCCAAGACATGCTACAATGCTCTGCTCGGCCGACCATGGTTACACGAGTACAACATCATCCCTTCTACACAACATCAGTGTATGAAGTATTTTAAGGATGGTCTCGAGTATACCGTGACGGGAGAACTGAACCCGTTCTCCGTGAACGAGGTCTGCAAATAAGAAGACGCAAAGTACTTTTTGCCAGATTTCGAGGATACAGAGAGATGTCGCAAACCGGAAAACAAAGCCACTGCCACCATTCCTGTTTTCGGGAGTGATACCGAAGAAGAAGAAGAGATAGTTTACTCTAGGCCGTCTCGACAGAACAAGCCAGGACCTTCCGCTCCTACCTTGATCTTTGGTAGCGACTCGGAAGATGAGGTCCATGCTGTATTCTCTGTTCGACCTTCAATACAAACGTCCGCTGATGAAGAGCAAAGTCTGCAAGTCACCATGATGCCGCTTAAACACCATAAAGAACTGGATGCACTTGATATCTATAGTGTAGAAGAGCTGCAGACGTTCTATGTCCCTCCCAGGCGAAGAAGTGAAAAGGAAATTCTATTCTACCGCTCTGAGGAAACCAAAGTGGAGAAAGAAATCTGGCACGGCGCGGATCCTACGCTTGACAGGCTTCAGCCCATCCGTCTCCCCAGATATTATACAGAAGGCTTGAAAAGGCTATTGAAGCGCCAGGGGATATCCTTTAAACAGACCGTTCGAAAAGCCAAGTTCTATGACAAGATCTGGAATATTCCCGGGACTCAACACAAGCTGCCTAATGGGAGAATGGAAACAATCGGGCTTGGATACATTCGGTCCAAGAAATGAGGGCTACTCCATGGTTGCTACGTCGTGCATGACTTCGATGAAGGAGCGGATGCTCAATGGGAAGATGCTAATCTTGAACCAGTAAAAGTTCCTAATGCAAAAGTGCCCAGTCCGTCGTTCGAAGAACAAATGGACAAGCTTATAAGGGAAGCTGGTCAAAAAGTCCGAGACGATCATAACCGCGAAATGGCCATCTACGAGAAAGCCAAAACGCAACGCCTCCTCCAACAGGCTGTGAAAGATGAAGATGCCGCTCTTTGTCAACCTGTTATAAAGAAGGCTCGACGCAGAGGCAGAAACAAGTCGAAAGGCGAAAAAGGCGCTCAACAGCAACAAAGCGGGACTAAGAAGCCACGCAAGCGGGAACCGAACGGTTCCGATCTATCCCTCATAAGAAAAATGGGCCGAGCGTACTCTTTTCCGCGAGACAAGACGAAGAAAATACTTGATCTCGCTCTAAAGCATCAAATGCTTACGCTGCCAGAGTCTAAACACCCCGAACAAGCAGGTAAAGTCTCACACCCAGACTATTGCTTTTATCACCGAGTGATAGGGCACCCTCTCGAAGACTGCTTCACCTTCAAGAATTGGGTCGAAGATCAGTATCAGCTTGGCAGGTTCGCTCTGTCCGACAACTGGAGGGTAGCGCCGCCACAAAAACACGAACCCAAGGACACGAAAGAAGAACCAGTTCCACATTGGGATTGGAAGCGAATTCGTACTTGTCACATGATAACGATATCAAAAGAAGAGCCCGAGAATATGGATGACCTTCCCTGGTGCTTCGAAAACAGCAACGATGAGGTGATCTCAGAATTTCCGCCAGCACCAAAAGAGCTGGAGGATGGAATACATACCACTGCGGATAACCTCAAGAAAATTGAGTTGGGGATGGCGAATGACCCGCGACCGACATTCATTAGTGAACTGCTGTCTGAAGAGAGGGTGGCTTCATTAAAAGACCTGCTTATGCATCATAACGATTGCTTCGCATGGAACTATTCCGAAATGCCGGGACTAGATCCAGAAATTGCTGTGCACAAATTGGCAATATCCCCGGACGTCAAGCCGGTCAAGCAGGCACCAAGAAGAATGCGGCTCGAGCTTGAGATGAGCATTAACGCCGAGGTCAAGAAGCCGATCGACTCCGGCTTTATTCAAGAGGTTCAATATCCGGAATGGATCGCCTACATCGTCCCCGTGATGAAGAAAAATAGGACAGTGCACATATGCGTGGACTTTCGGGATCTCAATAAAGCCTGCCCGAAGGATGATTTCCAAGTGCCAGTCACCGAACTGATGATAGACAATACGTCCACTCATGAGGTTTTCTCCTTCATAGACGGCTCGTCAGGGTATAATCAGATAAAGATGCATCCTGAAGACCAGAAGCACACCGCCTTCAGGACTCCTTTGGGTATATTCTGCTAAAAGGTGATGCCCTTCAGATTAAAGAACGCCGGTGCTACTTATCAGAGAGCCATGACGCAGATCTTTGATGACCTTATACACGAAATCGTCGAATGCTATATCGACGATCTCGTGGTTAAAAGCAAATCGTACGAGGAACATCTCTAGCATCTGAAGACCGTATTTCAACGCCTTCGACAATACAACTTGAAGATGAACCCTCTCAAGTGTGTATTCGGAGTTTCCTCGGGCAAATTCCTAGGATTCATCGTCCGACACCGAGGTATCGAAAAAGATCCGTCAAAGATCAAGGCGATCATGGAAATGCCTCCGCCAAGGACTCTCAAACAGCTGCGGTCTCTCCAAGGAAAGCTCGCGTATATACGGCGATTTATAGCCAACCTTTCAGGCAAGTGCCGTCCTTACAACCACCTGATGAAGAAAGGAACCCCGTTCGTCTGGGACCAAAAATGCCAAAGTGCGCTAGACAAGATCAAGCAATACCCGCAGAACCCGCTAGTACTGGCTGCTATGGTCAAGGGAAAACCCCTCATTCTTTATACAACCGCCCTCGAAGGTTCCTTAGGCGCATTATGGGCGCAAGAGCTCGACCAAGGGAAGGAAAGAGCACTCTACTACTTAAGTCGAGTTCTACTGGGGGTAGAAAGCAACTACTCCCCATTGAAAAATACTGCCTGGCGTTGATCTTTGCGATAACAAAGCTCAGACACTATGCGTTGGCGCATGAGGTCCATTTTATTTCGAAGGTGGACCCTCTTAAATATTTGATGTCGAAGGCCATATTGACGGGGCGACTCGCTAAATGGGCCCTGCTCTTGATGGAGTTCTCAATAACGTATCAACCTCTCAAGGCAGTGAAAGGCCAGGCCATCACCGACTTCCTCGCTGAGCATCCGATACCTGCCGATTCTCCTCTGAATTGCGAGCTGCCAGACGAACATGCGTTTGACGCGATCGACGGTGGTGATACCCGATAGGAGCTTTATTTCGATGGAGCATCTTCCATGAAGAAGCGCAAACAAAGTACCCCTATAATCAAATCGGGGGTATGACTTATCTTTGTAACTCCACAAGGAGGGATAATGCGCTTTGCTTTCTCCCTAACAGAGCCGAGAACAAACAATGAAGCCGAATACGAAGCTTTGATAGCAGGCCTCGAGATCGCCATCGACATGGGAGTTGAAAACCTCCTCATATACGGAGATTCCCAACCGGTCGTTAGTCAAGTAAACGGCGACTACCAAACGTGCAAACCAGAGTTAGTGAAGTACGGCAAAAAGGTGCAACAACTGTTGACCCAAATCCCTTCTATACTTTGGATAACATACCGCGCGCGGAAAACAGCAAAGCGGACGCGTTGGCCAAGCTCGCTAAGGAACTGGCTGATGAGAACCTCGATGACGTAAGAATCGTAGTACAAAGCCGTCGGGTGCTTGCCCCAGCAGAAATATCTCCGGAATCATCCGAAGAGAAGGAAGCGACTGAGCAGACGACCCTGCAAATAAAAGATCGGGAAAATACCGAGGATTGGAGAGAAGTCTTTATAGACTACTTCAAATACCGTCGAACGCCCGAAGATGCATCCTCAAGACACCAGCTTATGAAACGAGCTCTGTCTTTCGCCTTCGTCAATGATACTTTGTACAAGAGGTCATTTGATTCTCTGTGGTTGAGATGTCTGGGACCTGACGAAGCGAAAAGAGTCGTTCAGGAAGTTCACGACGGACTCTGCGGTTCTCACCAAGCAAGCCTAAAGATGAACTTAAAGATCAAACAGATGGGCTACTACTGGCCCACGATGATTCAGGACTGCCTCGAATATGCGAAGCAATGCCACTCATGCTAAATCCATGGTGACTTCATCCACCAACATCCAAATCCACTACATCCAACGGTGGCTAGCTGGCCATTCGAAATGTGGGGAACTGACATAGTTGGCCCCATCGAACCAGCATCGTCTAGAGGACATCGTTTCATCCTGGAGTCCACTGACTACTTCTCCAAATGGGCAGAGGCAGTACCGCTGAGGGAAGTGAAGACGGAGAATATCCTCCACTTCTTCAAAATGCACATCATATATCGGTTTGGAACTCCGCGACGGATCATCTCCGATAACGGGCCAGCTTACAGAAGCCACAAGATCAGTCGCTTCGCGCAACAACACAATATAGACTAGAGATGTTCCTCGGTTTATAATCCGCGAGCTAACGGTCTGGCTGAGGACTTCAACAAGACCTTGACAAAGATCATGAAGAAGACGGTGTCCCGAAATAAGAAGGACTGGCATGAGAGGCTGCAAGAGGCTCTTTGGGCATATCGAACTACGTTCAAGACAACCACGAACGCAACGCCGTACGCGTTGGTATTCGGTACAGAAGCAGTACTCCCCCTCGAGATAGAGTTACCCTCTCTACGAGTGGCAGTCCACTACGAGCTGACGAACGAAGAAAATGCTCACCTTCGGCTTGAGGAGCTTGATGCCCTTGATGAGACCCGGCTCATAGCGCAACAGAACCTGGAGGCTTATAAAGCAAAGATGACGCGCTCGTATGAAAGATTGACCCGGCCGAGGACATTCCGCCAAGGCGAACTCGTGCTAGTGGTCAAAAGGCCTATGATCCCCAATCGCGCCAAGTGGGGAAAGTTCGAGCCAAACTATGAAGGCCCGTACATCATAGACAAGGTCTACCAAGGTGGAGCCTATCTACTCATGGATATGCACGGTGAAAGGCCTTACATGCCAATAAATGGCCGATTCCTAAAGAAATACTACGCTTAGCGAGTTACTGCCTAGGTCAATGATAGATGACGACGACTATGTCCGCTCGCTATCTTCCTAAGCTCAAACTTTATAAGCAGTATCCAGCCTTCTCCTGGACGGACCGAAACGTCCTTAAACTAACGACGGACCGAAACGTCCTTAAACTAACGGCGGACCGAAACGTCCTTAAACTAATGACGGACCGAAACGTCCTTAAACTGATACCGCAGCATCCTTAGGCTGACGAGATGAAAAAAATATATAAAAATAAATAAAAAAAAAGAAAAAAAATTATAACAAACGGTATGTCCATAAGCAAAATGGGCACGGATGAAAACCCGAAAGGGCTCCGTGAGTAAAAACAGCAGGGCTACCGGCGAGTGTTCGTGAAAACCTGAAAGGGCGCGACCTCGTAAAAAAAATATATAAAAATAAAAAGAATAAAAAAAAGGTATGTCCATAAGCAAAAAGGGTACGGATGAAAACCCGAAAGGGCTCCATGAGTAAAAACAGCAGGACTACCGGCGAGTGTTTGTGAAAACCCGAAAAGGCGCAACCTCGTTAAAGGACACTTACAAGGTCCTCTCGACCTTGCAAGGAGAAACCACCCGCGTGAGATCCTTACGACTCACAAGGGCACACTTAGGGATCCTGACGATTCCTAAGGAGAAAATACACTTGCGAGATCCTCACGACTCGTAAGGAGAACTCTCTTATGGGACCCTCACGGCTCATAAGATTTGAAAGTCTTAAGTTACAGAGACCTAAATCTGTGCTTAAGCAAACTCCACAACTTTCGATATTGCCCTACAAGTGGCTCAGCACTGACCCTTGTATACAATCCACGGGCGCGAACAAATATTTCCCTAACCAAGTCCCATCCGTGACTGGGGATATGTACGTATGATGAACAACCCTTGTAGGTCCTATCGATTTACAAGGAGAAAACCCTCCTGTAGGATCCTTACGACTTACAGAGGAACATACATTTAGGAATCCTCACGATTCCTAAGAAGAAAATACACCTACGAGATCCTCACGACTTGTAGGGAGAAATACCTTTGTGAGACCCTTACGGCTCATGAAGTCAAAAGCCTTAGCCGACAGGACCTTAACCCTGTTTTCTAAGCCACCTTTGTTCGACATCGACGGAGGCAAATGATGATTCGCTCCTGGCAATATCCCAGTCGTAGCGGTGCTGATGCCGAAATTGGTGTCTAATTTCAGGTCTACGGTGAAAAGCCGGTAGGCCGCACATGTATACGAAATAGCCGAAATGATGGGGCAACTTGCAATAAAAAGCAGCAAGTAAAAACGTATGCATACAAAACAGCCGAAATGATTGGGCAACTCTCAATAAAAAGCAGCGAGTAAAAATAAAATAAATAGCCGAAATGATTGGGCACCGCGAAAAATAGCCGAAATGATTGGGCAATCGCGACCTTCGCGATATAAAAGCTGAAATGATAGAGCATCGCGGAAATAAGACAATACAAATAAATGAAACTTTTTCCCTACAGTTGAGATCACATCGATCCCTGTATACAATCTAAGGGCACAAACAAAAAGGGGACTACATTTCCCCACGAGGCCGCGTTAAAGGGAAGTCAGATCTCGACGACCACATCTACAGCCTGGAGACCAACAACGGCGTTCCTCCTCATTCCAGTAGGACACGGACGTGACATCACCAATCGGAGCCACGACGAATTCCCCAGTTCCAAGACTCTACGGTTCACAGATAACCTAGAGTCGCCAATGACCTCCGTCGCGGAAACAAGTCAGCCAATGACCTCCGTCACGGAAACAAGTCAGCCAATAACCTCCGTCTCGGAAACAAGTCAGGAAATGACCTCCGTCGCGGAAACAAGTCAGCCAATGACCTCCGTCGTGGAAACAAGTCAGGAAATGACCTCCGTCGCGGAAACAAGTCAGCAAATGACCTCCGTCTCGGAAACAAGTCAACCAACGACCTCCGTTGCGGAAACAAGTCAGCCAATGACCTCCGTCGTGGAAACAAGTCAACCAATGACCTCCATCTCGGAAACAAGTCAGCCAATGACCTCCGTCGTGGAAACAAGTTAACCAACGACCTCCGTCTCGGAAACAAGTCAGCCAATGACCTCCGTCGTGGAAACAAGTCAGGAAATGACCTCCGTCGTGGAAACAAGTCAGCAAATGACCTCCGTCGCGGAAACAAGTCAGCCAATGACCTCCGTCTCGGAAACAAGTCAGCCAATGACCTCCTCGTCGGAACAACGCTCCGACCCGGAAACAAGCCAGCCAACGACCTCCCCGTTGGAGCAATACTTCGACTCGGAAACAAGTCAACTCACCAACCACTTACGAGTCCTCTCGACTTGTAAGGAAGAAAATTCCCTTATACGATCCTTACGACTTATAAGAGAAAACACACTTAGGAGTCCTCACGATTCCTAAGGAGAAAATCCACCTACGAGAACCTCTCGATCCGTAGGGAGAAAAGTCTCTATGAGACCCTCACGGCTCATAGAGTTGAAAAGTCTTAGGCAACAGATCTAAACCTGTGACCTAAGCCATCGCTATCTCTTGGAGAAATCTAGATGCTTACTCTATTATCTGTCAATTGTGTTTATCAAGACAGCATGCTGATAATAAGAGAAAGGATAAAGCAAAGAAATAGTACAGGACATTGCAAAGAAAAATGTGTATCTTTATTTATTAATTTAATCAAGTACAAGGTGAAGCGTACAAAAGAATAAAGAATGGATACATCTTATTCAAAAAAAAAGAATTTTTTTTACAAGTATATGGATACAAAGGGAACTACTGGGAAGGAAGCGTCTTGCATAGCTCTAGCAATTGTTCATGCACCTCCTTCCATGCTTTCTCCTGATCGGCCACCACCGCCAGTTCTGCCTCCACTTGAGCCCGCTGCTGCAAGAAAGATGCAAGCTGCTCCCCAACGGCCTGATGAGTAGCTTCGCGGCCTGGGGTGTCACGCTCGGCGACATCAAGCTTTCGCTTCAAGTTTAGCCCATGAGAGATGCGTTCCAAGAGGCCCTCAAAGATAGCCTTCACTTGGGCAGCATTCGCCTCAACCTCAGCACGCAGACGAGCCGTCTTGCTCGAGGTCTCTCGGTATTCCCTCAGCCTTAAAGCCGCTTCTTGTTCCAAGTGGTGGACGTAAGAAGCGCTTTGCTCAATCCACGCTGCTCTTTGAATGCTCACGGCCAGAACCTCAGGGGCAGGACGCATCGAATCCAGCTGATGCAAGCGAGCCTCGATCTCCCTGCAGTGATTAACCCAAGACGCAACGATGCCCTCGTCATGGAAATTTACGAGTATCACCAGCATCGGGTTAACCGCCGTAGCGAAATCTGCAGCAGACGTAGGAGTCTCGATGTCGAGTTCCTCGATATAGTCGTTCAACATACGCAGACTGTTCGCGGCGCCTTTCGAGGACGGACGTCTCAGGAAAGGGCTTGCCGGCATTGTGATGCAAGACTCGAAGGGCACCGAGATCGGAACGATAGCTAAAAAAAAAGATGCGATTATATGACACTTTAAGAAAGACAAAAAAAGAAGGGGTCATCAATGCAATAGTTTGCTATACCAGCTGCAGCAGGTGGCAAGGCCGGAAGGGCCGGCGGCGCGGCCGATCGTTCATCCTTTCCTTCGATCTGTAGCACTGTAACAAGGACGGGAAGAAGTTAGAAATAATTTCATCACTAAAAAAGAAGGATATCAGTCGGAAAGTATACTCACCAGCGCCACCAGAAAGAGAAGCGAGTTCAGATGGGAAGGAGAAGTGTGGGAGCAACACCTGATAAAGATGGTCAAAAAGTACTCCAGAAAAGACACAACAGCATGACTTCAGTACATAAACTATACGTCTGAAAGATAAGACTAATAAGTTGCGAACCCATACCTTCCAACATCTTCGATGGTACGAGAAAGGCTGAGAGGTGACCACCGCCAAGGCAGTAGTTGACGGCGCTCCCTCAAGCAATGGAGCATCGGCACTGGCCGCACCTGCGTTAAAAAACAAGGGTAAACCTGTCAGGAAAGATTGCAAGATAAAAGAGGGACGGTAATCCGAAATTTACCTGATGAGCCTCCAGCTGAGACGGAGGCGTCTCCCTCCTCCATCGACATAAGTCCACCACCCGTGGCCTCATCCCCAGACTCCACGGGGGCCGTCGTCGTGCTCGCGAGGCCAGGAGATGGCGGAGGGCCATAGGCGGGGAGAGCTATGACCGGAGCATTGCCAGACTCCTGAGAAAGAGCGGTCGGTTCGTCCTCAGGAATCATGTCCACCTCACCCGCTACTCCCTCGGGCTCAGCAGTCACGGCTGCCTCGTCCGCCGTCGCCACGGGGTCATCGGTCTCAGGCACCCCGTTCGCTACTAGCTCGGGCTCGGCATCGGCCACCTGCTCAGGCATAGTGGACGTGACCATTTCGTCAACCACTAGCTTGGGCCCGGCAATCCCGATTGTGTCGTCCGCCATCGGCTCGGGCTCGACCAATGCCTCTTCCTCTGGCCCCGCAGGTTCGACAGTCTCCGCCTCCCCCTCGGTTGGACTTGGCCCTACAGGACAGAATATATAAGAACCGAAAGCTTCATAATTCTTACAAAAAAATTCTGAAAGAAATATTACCTGAGGTGGACTTATCGTTAGCCTCCCTATTGGCGCGCACCGCCTGTCTATGAGCTGTAGACAAGGCGACCGGGGGCTCTTCTGACGGAGTATCGGCACGAGGGACGGTGCTTGGGCCCGCTCCAATGGCCAAGGCAGCCCTGCATGCCTTCGCTTCGCGCCTCAACCGCTTCCTCTCCTCCCGGGCCGTCGCGATAGACCTCTTCGACGCTTCCTTAATTAAGGCATCGTCGTCCTCGTTTAGAGTTGCCTCCAGAGCCTTTAAGGCATCTCTCATCGGCTCTTCAAGACGGACTTCTCGCGGTAGCCCTGAGGAAGCACAAACATCGGCAGCTGGCCCGGGAAGAGTCTCCGCGTCACCTGGCGGGATCGGCATTGTGGTTCCTGCGATAAAAAATGGGGAGATTAGATCGACCATAACACAAGGAAAATGAAGACTTGATGAATCGAAATTTACCAAGGCCTAAGGACGCTCTAAGGCGTTCCTCCTCTTGGAAAGTCTTGAGGGAAGCAGCAATGGCTTCTTCAGTGGTGATGCCTGTTGAAGAGAAGAGGAAAAAAACGTTAGTCAAGGGAAATAATAAAGATATGATACAATAAAAAATGCGACTAGTGGTTACCTGATTGCGCAAGCTTAGCTAGCCACGCGTCGCGCCTCGCCAACCGCTCTGAAGCTACGAGAGCGGCCTCTAAGTCCATGTCATCCGGCGGCATGACTAACCCCCTGTTGGTCCCGTATTCACTCAGGCCCTCACCATAGGGAGCGTGGGGTCCCTGACCGAACGCGACGTCAGCAGCGAAGAGCGACTTCTTTTTCTTCTTCTGCCCACCAACCTTAGGTGCACTCGGGATCGACTTGCGCTTTGCAGGCACCTTGGGGTGGCGGGTCCCGATGTCCGCACCCACACCCGACTCCGGCAAGGCTATAACCACTGTCTCCACTGGAGCACAGGGCGCTGGTGGTGCATCCGCAATATCGGGAAGCGGAAATCCGCATGGAGGACTCTGCGCACGCGGTGGTCCGGCTCTAGCATCTTTTAGAGGGGGAACTACCGGGGTCCTTGGCATTAAAGGAGCGTTGTGGTCGCTACCTGGAGGCACACCCTTACGGTCGACCAGCAATCGCTTTTCCTCCTTTATGACGGCTCCCGTCGAATGACTGTACCATTATGTATATACCTTGAGGAGTCGTGGGGCACAAGCCGGCTCACTGATAAAAAAGTGAGAACCCGTATTCAGACGCATGAAGTGATGCAGCGCGCTCTCCATCCCTTCTTCGGTAGCAGCAGGTTCCGATAGGAAAGCCTCCAGTGGTACCCCTTGATTGTAGCTCAGTTGTTGGGCGAAACGATGCGGGTTGTATCTCATGAAAATCGCCGCACCGTTCTGCCTGAACACCAGGAAGCCCGGTCTGATAGAATATAAATGGAGGGTCTCGCGGGCCGTCAAAACTGAGGCTCCATCCTTGAAAGTGTCTTGCAATGGCCGCACTGCAGTGGTAGATGCCTTTCCAATAGTCAACACCTTGTCGATGAAAGACACCCCGTCTCCAACAGTGTGGGGGAGAAGGAGTAAACCCCTAGCATTCCGTGGCGATGGAGTCACAATTGATGCGCCAATCAACTGTATGATGCGAGGGAAGCTGCACCTGTCATAGAACGAGGGCCTTTTATGCATGCCGAAGACGCCCGATGTGTGTAACTCGAGCCACGATATGAAGTAGTGCATCGGGAAGATCACGTGCAGTACCCCAGGCTCATTAGCATCCGCCGCTCGACTGAGGCCGTGATACAAGTGTGCCAAGCCGGCGATCCCAACGGCCACTTTTACCCCGATGGTCATCCGGTGAGCTGGGTAAAAGACAGAGGGCCGCAAATGGCGAGAATGCATCGGGAGCGCAAACCAACTCAGCCATAGCCCAAGAAATCCTAAGAAGAAGGCCTCCTCGTCCATCCCAGGAGCTGCAACTTCCGCAAAAGACATAGTCGGGGAGTTAGGAAGGAAAAAACCCTTTTGGTCTATTTCCTTCGCCGGCAGGTTATCCAAACCTAGAACGAAAGGTTCATCAAGGGTAGCAAACTTGGCAGCTTCTTTCGAGAGGACGTTTGGGTGAAGGAACCGAGCGATGAAATCCTCGAAGCTAACTCCGCGACTCCCACGTTCGATGAAAAGGGCCTCATAGATGTTCAACACTTTGATCAAACTTGGGAATTGGTGTTGAACAGCATTCTCCGGGGTGAGGCCCCTTACTGCCGGCTGAGCATTGAAGACATACTCGTCTGTAGGAAGCAACTCCTCATCGTGCTCCCCTATAACCGATAAACCGGAGACCTCTGTGAATTCCTCCAGAGAAATTGACACTTCCCGGTCCATTGCAAGGAAAGTGTGAGTAGGAATGTTCCACTGCTCCAAGAAGGCCTTGAACCACCAGGTGGGAAGCGTGGGATACTGGAAGAGGGAGACGTAAACCGCAGTGTACAACCCTAACCTTATCAACTGCGACTTCTTCGCCGACAGGATATAGCGAGCCCACGGCAGATAGCCGATCGGATGGCGGGGATCAGACCTATGTTATATGATTGCCCCCAAGGTCGCGCCTCGCCTTGACAGATACGGCGTCCCAGGATATCCAAAACCATAGGACGCTGAACCGGAATTGCATCTATGGCAGGATGAAGAAAGCCCTTCGAGGTCCAATCAACCATCTCCACGGCATACTGCACCGGGGGTGGGCTGGCATAATGGATCGCCGTAATGGGCTCTAACGGTACTGCGCACGTGAAGCTCCGTCGACCCATGATAATCTGGTTGTACCACAACCCCCAAAGGTGGAGACTCTTATATTCCGAGTCGTGGTCCCTGATCATAGCTAGGACTTCGCGGTCCACGGGCTCTTCGGGAAACCCTTTCTCCGAACGAGCGAATGGGAATGAAGTATCGAAAGACATGGTCACTGCAAGGGAACAAAATTAGCCGTTAGTGTTGCAATTCCAACGCTTGGCGTTTAAATTTTTTAATTAATTAATTAACTAAATTTAAAAATTAATTAAAATTAATTACACCACACTGCAGTGCAGTGGGAAGGAGACCAAAAGGGGGATCCACAAAATCTGGATGACAATGCATCAGTTAATAAGACAACCTCATCATTGAATGGGATTGTCAATTAAACTCCAAGAGAACATTCTCATCAATAATAAAACAACCCTAGAGACAAGGAGAAAATCTCCTCTTTCAGAGCAAAGCTATGTCACAGAGTGACACTTGTCAAACTCTGGTCTCAGGGAAATAAAATTCCTTAAAAAGAGCCTAGCTCTGTAATAATGATAAAAAATTCCATCAAAGAAAAAATTAATTAATTCCTAAAAAAATTAAAGTTCTGGGATCTTAAAGATCCATATAAAAAAACTCTTAAGAGTTCATCATCAGAAGATCAAAAGATCTATATTTTGTCAGTGAGCAAAGCTCTGTTCATGGGTTAAGAAACCCTGAAACAAATTCTTGAGAGCAAAGCTCTATTTATGAAACCCCAAAGGGGATTTCTTTAGATCAAAAGATCTATGAGAGCAAGGCTCTGTTGGTTAAGATTAATTTAAATTAATTTTACCTAAAGTTTTTCTAATTTTGGAAATGAGAGCAAAGCACTAGAGTTCTGGAAACAAGAGCAAAGCTCTGAAGTTCTTAAGCAAGAGCAAAGTTCTGAAAATCAAAATCTTGGAAAATGGTAAAGATTTTCTAAGGGCCAGGGGTCCTATTTATAAGGCGCTTGCGCCCCTTCAACTCCTGAGTTGATCTGCGGTCAGGATCTTGCCACCGCTGCACTCACGTGCGCGCCACGTGAGCGCAACGGTGGGGGGCATTTGTTTCCCCCAATCAGAGCAAAGCTCTGTTGAATTTCAAAATTCAAAATTCGAAGCAACGCTTCAAATTTCTCGCGCTGCGCGCAACGCGCCACGTGTCAAAGGCTGATACGTCAGCGCAGCGCCCAAGGCAGCGCGCCCAATCAGAGCAAGGCTCTATTTAAAACAAAAATTAAAGGAAGCAACGCTTCAGTTGCGCAGGCGCTGCGCGACACGTGTCAGCGCAGTTGCGCTGCGCGTGTCAGCGCAGTTGCGCAAGCGTAGTTGCGCTGCGCAACACGTGTCAGCGCAGTTGCGCTGCGTGACACGTGTCACGCGCTGGGGCGTTTGCGCCAAACAGAATTAAATTCTAGTAAGATTTTTTTGTTCTTGTTAAAACAAGAAGATTGCCTTCTGTAAAACAGAAGCCCTTGGATCAAAGATCCAACGGTGGGGAAAATTCCCCAAATCACTCAGAGAAAGATCTCTTTAACAAATTTAACAAATTTATGGGCACTATATAAAGGCTCCTAGACCCCAATTCAAAGGATCAACATTGTGAGAGATTAAGAACCTCAAAACAGAGAGAACCCTGAAAAAAGTTCAAGATAAAGGTAAAAACCTTCACAAAATAGAAGAATTTCTTCTAATAGATCATTGATCTAAGAACAAGATCAATGATCTTCAAATAATAATAAGTGCCTTGTACTTTTTTATGAACCATTGGTTCTCTGAAAACAAGAAAAACAAGAAAAACTTGTTTTCTTTGATCTAAATTGGATTAAGAAATCAAACAGTGCCTGCACTTTTTTATGAACCATTGGTTCTGGAATCTTAAAGATTCTCAAGTTATTGAAATAGTGCCTTGCACTTGCAAAAACTGCACTGTTGCGCTCCTGGGTTGGCGCAAGCCACCAGAGAGCGCCACGTGTCAGCACTTGAACCACTTGCGCTCTGCGCTTTTAAGATAGAGGTTTGCTCTCTGAAATTGGCGCAACTCACCAGAGCGCGCCACGTGTCAGCAGCGCAAGCGCAATGCACAGGCGCTGCGCATTGCGCTTGCGTGACACGTGTCACCTCCACAAGCGCTTGCGCTCATTTATTGGCGCAAAGCGCCTGACAGGCCACATGGCCACTGTCAGATAATTGATGCACTGCATCATTAAAAGGAAGGGCTGAGCCCAATTAAAAAGGCCTAACAGGCCTAGTAAATGCTATGCATTATTTTCAAAAAAAAGGGGGGTAGAGCCCAAATAAAAACAGATGCTCTGCATCATTTATAAAGGGACAAAGCCCAAATCAGAAAGGCCTAGCAGGCCAAAATAAAATGCAGTGCATTATTAAACAGGGGCAAAGCCCTAGCACATGCCTAATAGGCCAAAAATAAAAACGTTGAATATTCTCAACTGGACTTAGCCCAATCATGGCCGTAAGTCCTCAAATTAAATTGACTGAGCAAGACCGCTCTCCTAAATCAATTTACATCCGGTTCAAGGGTACATCTCCGAACTCCTCTGACACCTATCGTTGTAATCCTTCAACGACGTCAGAGAGGCGACGAGTCCCGACAACCACACATCAACACGGACTGTGGGGTCCTTAAACCCACGGACTTAAGCGTCCTTAAACTAAAACATGGACTGTGGGGTCCTTAAACCCACAGACTTAAGCGTCCTTAAACTACCTATGGACCTCTATGTCCCTAAACTAGAATATGGACCACCATGTCTCTAAACTAGAATATGGACCGCAATGTCCCTAAACTGACAATGGACCGCAATGTCCTTAAACTATCTATGGACCACTATGTCCCTAAACTGGAACAATAGAGCCCCCAAATGCTCTTTTGTCGGATCCAAACGATCCCATTAAGTTGGTCTTAGCCTCAAATCAGACTAACGTATCCTTAACGAATGTTTAAGTTGATCTTAGCCTCAATATGGATAACGTATCTTTAAACTAAAACACCAAACCCAAATCTAAGTAAATACGGATTTGGACTAATCCACGTCCTACGGGCGACGACATAAATTAGACTCTGTATACAATCCACAGGCAAACACAAACAAAACAAACACACACGACACGAAGTGAAATTCTGGAGAAGGAGAAAGTGGTTACCGCGATGCGGTAGCGTAATTAACTGCAGGGGCTTGCGCCTGCAGGGAAGAGCGTCCCCACAATCAAAAACCCCTATAACAAGGGGGAATCTGACGAAGTCTGCTACATCGGCCGCATCCGTCTAAACCTCCGATACACGGTGCCATAAATCAACTTAGCATATTCGGAGAGGTAAACGGATAAAACCAAATAGCATCTGCCCCGAATCTCAGGCAAGACGTCCTAACGTCTCGGCCACCGTTCGGAGGGGAACAAGGCGATCTGGATGAAGAAGTTCATTAGTGAACTTCAGGTGGTTCCGTCCATTGTTGACCCAATACCTTTGTATTGCGATAACAATGGAGCTATAGCTTTAGCGAAGGAACCAAGATCCCATCAGAAATCCAGACACATCTTAAGGCGGTATCACCTGATCAGGGAGATCATTGATCGCCAGGAGATCGAGGTACGGAGAGTGGACACAAAAGACAGCACGGCGGATCCATTCACAAAGGCCCTCCCTCAAACATAGTTCGAGCGACTTTTTGAGCTATTGGGTATGCGGTACGCCAGCAGCTGGCCTTAGTGCAGACGTTGGGTATGCGGTATACCAATTACTGGCCTTTAGTGCAAGTGGGAGATTGTTGGATATGTATGCCCTAGAGGCCATTATTGTATAGTACTAGTTTGTATAATACATTTTGGAAGCTTGGGATATATACACGGATTTTACGACAGTCTTGCTCGATATAGTAGTATGCTACTTGGTTTGTTTCTATCTTAATATGCGTATATCATTCTTTTAACAAATCGCTAAAAACATATTGATGGAGCCCTTAGGATGTTTGCTTGACTACCGGCGTTGTGATGGCGATCACACTAGTGGGGGCTGAGTAGTCTATAAACACATCCTTATTTTGATCCCTAGTCATAGGATTATCGAGACATGGCATCAATACTCCAGAGTAGACTAGTGCATACGCTTCTCGTCCCAGCAGGGGAGATGGTCTGTCCCACAGCCATCAGTACGTCGTACTGGAGATAGTATACAGGTGCTCGTTAGGTTACGAGTACACTGGACAGGACTCGTCGGGAACTGTTGGTTGGTATTATACCTATCGTCAGTTAACAGTTCCTAGGTTACATGAGTACAACTTAGTCCGCTGACTTGACACTGTCACTTCGCCTCGAGTGTGTTCCCACTGTTCTTAGATTACTACCCTACCACGGCTCTATTGAGTCGTGCAAACAGGTAGTAGTTGGGTGCAGTCCCGAAGCACTTGGAGGCAGTGACGGTTAGACATGATTCGTCTCTCCCGGTATTGGGAGTTGATATCGCGCTGTGTCTAGGAGATCCATTACACATAGTCGTCCCTGGCCAGGGCAAGCGAGATTTACTGGTAGTGTTTCCAGTAGTTTCTCAGGGTGTTCTGGGCTACACTCATACACGACTTATACGGCAATTAGGGGACTGACGTTTACCGCCCCCTAGGCCCGCCATGCGATACTCTCAGACGAACAGACCAGACTGTACGGAGATTGTCACATTCAGGCTCAGTAGGAGTTCGGATGGGTTCACCTCATCAGTCTTCTTATCGGCATCTACCTGGGGACCGTTACGTACAGCTAGTACCGCTTGCGGCCTGTGGTTAAACCCACTGCCATTGTAGTGTCGAGTCTTTAGAGTCCCACACAGAGGGTTATTCGCCTTTGGGCAAAACAGAGTAGATGTCGCATGGTTTTGCGACGGGGTTCGTTCACATCCGCACACTTGTGCACGTTTGGTGTCCGGGCAGTTATTACTAGCGGGTTTTGGTTTAATCCAGATCATAGTATTTGTTTTGGGATTGGTTTTGTCTTATTGTATTCGTGTTCCTCGGAACACGGATGCGGGTGTGTATGCACAGTTGATAGAGGCAGATGATTCTCATAGGGTTATTGACCGTTGACTTTTTCCAAACCTTAATGAGAATGAGAGATATGATTAATGATATTAATTAAGGATAATTGTGGCATGGTTAGGTTGACCATTTGACTTTTGTTGACCTTTTGACTTTGGTTGACCGGTTGACTATTGTTGACATTTTGACCATCATCATTTCACATGAAAGATGCTTCTTGATTCTTGCACATTTCATTTAATGTGAAATGATAATGGTCATTTCAAAACTAACCATCACATTTTCACTTAATTATTATTATTATTATTATTTCTCTCATATGAGAGATGGTTGTTGATTTATCTCTCATTCTCTCTTGCTCTTTCTCTCTCATGTTCTTGAGCTCTCCCTCTTCCTTTCAAGGCTTTAATCTTTCATGTGTTGAAAATCAAAAGCTCTTGAGACAAAACCATCAAAACATCTCTCTACTCTTTCTAGGGTTCTTTGTCTAGCAAATCAAGCACTCTAGTTACCTCTTGGTTAAGGTAAGAGCTCAAGTTCGAGGCCCTCGGGTGGATCTATCTTCGGCAAAGAGAATGCGACGAGGAGGAGCCGTCTATGCCACTACAAGGAGCAAGCAAGAAGGAGAACCACAGCAAGAAGAGAAGGAGTTCAAGATCTAGGTATAACCATTCTACATAGTAGCTAGAACTTGTAGTTAATAGGTTAGTTTTTGTTTAGCAAAGATCCTTCATGGATGGTCCATGTTATCTTGTGAGAAAATTTTGATTTTTACCTATTCTGCCTCCCCAAAAGAACCGGGGTGCGTAACGTGGACCTAACAACAGCTTATGGGTAACTGATATGATCATTACCTACTGTTGGTGTATTGACGAGTTTTTAGAGTCCCACACAGAAGTTTCCTAGTTCAAGCGAAACGAAGTAGGGCACATATGCTGATATTTGCGGGGGCCTGATTAAATAAGAGTATGTGATACCGTATTCTAATCTGGCGGTTATTTGATATCAGTTAGGTTATATGTGATATTACCGGATTATTGAATCAAGTGTTGATTTGATAATGTGATATACAGATAAATAATATTAGTCGGTTATATGTGATATAACCGGATTATTAAATCAAGTGTTGATTTAATAATATAATATATATTTATATTTGATATAATTATATATTAACTAATATTATTGCTTACTAATTATTTGTTTATCTTTATATATATATATATATATATACATATATATACATATATATATATTATATGAAGCATGGTTGATTTTCTATTTTTAGAAAATAGAAAAAGAGGTGGAAAATGGGGAGACTTTTGTGGAATGATGAAGCATGGTTTTGATGATTATTATATTGGTCTTGACTCAATATTGAAGTATGGTTCCAATTGTTTATTTGCAAAGTGTGGTTGCTTCAATGAGTGAGGTATTTTGATGAGACATTCTTCATATTTTTTCACAACACTTGAGTTATTTTTTTCCTCACTTGAGCTTCTTGCTCTCTAGCTCTCTTCATCTTCCTCCTCACCTCCTCCAAGCTCAATCCCTCACATGAGTTATGAAATCTTGAGCTTGTGAAAACCCTAGTGAGCAAATAAACACCCCTACTTCACCATCCTACATTTGATTGACAATTAAGTGTAGTGTGTTTACTTCACTAAAGAGTTTAGTGAAGATATAGCTTGGATTAGCGGAGGTTCGGGTGGATTATCTTCGGCACGAAGATCGCAAAGGAAGTTCGATCCAACTTCAAGTGGAGACTAGTGGAGTCGTGTGGACTACTACACGGAGCTTGAGAAGAGAAGGACACGGTCTACAAAGGTTGTAGCTTCTTTCTCTTAGTGTAAAGTTTTTGTTATATCATGTTAAACCCTAATCATCTAGTTTAGATTCTAGGTTAGTGTTGATTAGCACTCCAAATTTTTTTAAATTGGCATGCTTGATACCAGTAAAATCCAGTGGTGATGCTAATAAATACTTTCACTAATCACGTCTTCTCGGAGACAAACACGTTGCCCATAAAAAACCCATGACCCCTCTTTCGGAGGCCAAACATTACACGCCTCCTCAAAGTCAATTGTAGACTGTTTTGCATCACCCCATCGAGATGGGAATGCGTGCCTTTGTCAGGCATGTACAAATTCTCCCTACCCGTGGTACGAAGGGGTTTATTGATTATGGAGATCCAAATCACCGGTAGTCGCGGACTAAGATGCCGTTAATTATTCCTCACTTTTGAAGCGAAAGAATCTCCGATTGACAGGTCAAACTGGTCATGCGGACTCAATATGAGGTGTTGGTGTTTAAAAAAAGTATAGGGGCGTGTTCATTTCATTTTTTTTATTCTATTTGTGACAAATGGATTTTTTTATTCAAAGAAACATTGTTTTTAATTTAATTTATTATTATTATTATTATTATTATTTTATTTTTATATATATTTTTAAAAAGACGGAAAGCTCCTACTAAGTGGGAGCCCCCCCTCACGTGGGGGAATAGGAATCCCCTCACGTGATGGGGATGCTCCTACTAAGTGGGAGCCCCCTCATGTGGGGGAATGGCTAGAAGGGGCACGTGTCCATGGAAGCACGTGCACGACACGTGTCCACGGGGCGCGAGATCGGACTGAAAAAGGGAGGGCTAAGCTCTCGGATTCGGAGTTGAACTCCTTAAAGTATTTTAATGGAGTTGAACTCCAAAAGTTTTTATTTTGGAGTTAAACTCTCATAAGAATTTTTAATGGAGTTAAACTTCTAAAGGTTTTATTTTGGATTTAAATTCCCAGAAGAATTTTAAATGGAATTAAACTCCCAAAGAATATTATATTAAGTTAAACTTCCAAAAGAATTTTAGTGGAGTTAAACTCCAAAAGATTTTTCCACTTTCGCATTTGAGAAGAAACCCAAATAGGTTCTTTTGAAATTCCAAGATTTGGATTTTGAATGATGAAAAGAAGTCCATTTTCTTGTCTTGATAGAGCTTTGGGAGATGAGTTTCCCTTCTTCCCCCTCTCTCAAATTAGATCTTGAGGAGAAAGAAGAAGATAGTAAAGATCTTTCCTTTTTGTATTTGATGTGAGAGTTGAACTCTTCTTTGATGGGTTTATGGTGAAACTTTTTTTAGTTTTGAGAAAATGAGAGCCAAGCTCTTGATTTAATTGGAAATGAAGAGAAAGAGGAAAAACTTGTGAGAGAGAAGATGGAGGCATAAACCCTAATATTTTTTTAGGGGAATGAATTATTATTGATTTCTCATCATGTATATCTTTTATAGGTTAAACACTTTTACATATAACTCCTAAGGCTTTACAAAATGACATTTTTCCTATCCCATGCCCATGTGCTTATTTCTTTTTGCACATGAGCCATGGGTTTTATATAAATTTGGTTTTATGCCCATTTTCCTTACATTTATTCATAAAAATTATATTAAAATTATTTATTAAATAATTTTCTCCTTAGCATGGGGAAGACCGACCTCATTATGTTTGGGTTCGACTTGGGCATGGTCCTCTTGGTTTGGGCCCACTTGATTTGGGGTTGACTTTGACTTGGTCAACCGGGATGTAATTTGCAAAAATACTTACTGGTTTGGAACAGTTTTTCAAACAGAAATTATTTTGTTTTGTAAAAAGGTTTTGGAAATTCTAATGACCACAAAACCAATTGCAAGTATTTGATTTGGATCTGATACCATGTAAATGGACGGGGTTAAGGCCATGACAATCATGGCCACGGGGGAATTTGAAAAACAATAATTTTATAAAGAATAACCCCAATTCATCACCAAGATCATCAAATACAATATAATGCGCAAACTAGAAAAGAGTAAAGAGAAAAGTCAAGAGAGCTACAACTTTTATAGCGTGTCCGGCTAACTCCGGAAGATCCATTCAAGACTCCGTGAGCTTCCGGACGTGTAGGAACACCGATCGCATTACCGTAGATAATCCACGTTGAAAACGGACTGCCCGAACTCCAACTCCGTCACCGGGCGGAGAAACTTCCTCCAGTGGCTTGCTCAGCGTAGAGAAAGCCGATGTGAATATTAGGCACTCTCTAATTTTTTCACTACCTCACTATGGCAACACTAGCCCATTTTCAAGAGAGCAAAAGCTTTCAAGCTTTTGAGGAAGAAGAAGATATATGATGGCTAGTGAAAAATCAATTGAATTCTCTCATATTATGAGGAAGAAGATGAAGAAAATAAAGAGAGTTAAAAAGAATAATTATCTCCACTATCTCTTTTTCTTCATCTCATAATATATGAGACAAGTCTCATCACACCCTCTCTCTCTCTCTCCTCGTTATTGTCACACAAAAGAGAGAGGTGGGCCCCACTCACACACTTGGTTTCATATTTATTGTTCATGTACATAAAAGAATTTATAAATATACATAAACAATTATACACACACACATCAATAAATATGAATCATAAATGAGGGTGGAAAAATATACATATATAAATCATACATTTATATATGTAAAATAAGATCTTGTATATGTATCATATACACATACATATCATGTATCACATACACGAAATGCCATCAATATCTTCTCAGTATCGTATACTGTAGAAAGTGCGTATATCATATACACTATACTAGAAACCACATCATAAATACGGTTATTAAGTCAACACTTGACTTGATATTCCGGTTTTTAAACCGTCTAGTATAACTGTCGTCCGATTAAATGGTATATCCAATATATATGTCTAATCGAACTCATGCACGTATCCCTATACGCACATCACATCGCGTTTTTCCTGGACATGCACTTTCGTTGCAGGACTCTAAAGACCTGTCAATACGCTGGCAATAGATTATATAGGATCGCATCCGATTGAATTTGAAACACTTTCAGATTCAACTCTCTCTCGGGTTAAATCACAAGCTCATTAGTGGAACTGGTTGTACATAACGGCTACTCAGGTATGGGTAAGATAAAGGAAAGTTGATGAGCGAACTCATCCGGACCCGACAAAATTTATAAGTGACAATTACCGTACAGTCCAGTATCTTCGTCAAAGAGCATAGCATACCGGGTCTGGGGGGTGGAATCTGTCACACACCCAATAACCCGATAAGTCGTGCTGACAGAGAACTCATAACTAAAGAGATACAACTGGTAACACTACCAGTTTATCTCTACTGCCGTGGCCATGGACTTTTGGTTATAGTCGTGTCCTGCATAGTGCGATATCGACTCCCAATATCAGGAGTGACGAATTCTCTTGACCGCTCACTGCCTCCATGTGCTTCGGGACTGTACCCAACTAAAATCTATTTGCATGACTCAGTAGAGCCGTGGTAGGGTAGTAATCTAAGTACAGTGAGAACACACACAAGATACTTTGGCGATTTCAGGTATAGGGACTAACCTTTACTTATGTCACAAGAGAATTGCTATCTTATATTGGTATAATACCATCTAGAAGTTCTCGGCGAGTCCGTCCAGTGTAACTCATCCAATGAGCACATGGATATAATTATCGGTGTCAAACACCAATAGCTATTGGATCAACCATCGCCATGTACAGGGTCATGAAACATATACACTGGTCTAAACTGGAGTACCGATGCCCAGTCACGATACTCCTACGACTAGAGACATGTAAGGATGTGCTTATAAACTACCAGGCCCCACTAGTATGATCCTTATCATAATCCTGGTAGTCAAGAAAAGATCTTATGGGTTTTATCTCATGTATTAACGATACGTGATTAATAGTAACACGTATACTCATGACATCAAAAGACAAACCAGATAGGATACTATCATCTCGAGTAAGATTGTTCTCTGTATTTGTCCTCATGAATTTAGTAATTGTATCCCTACAATTACGATAATTGCCTTAAGGACGCTTGTATCCAACATTTTCATGTGCACACGAAAATTGTGAAATTTTTAAAAATCTCAAAATTTTCTATGCACTTTAATTTTTCAGTATTTTCTTGCTCAATTACATAAAAATTATGAAATTTTCAAAACTCTTAAGTATCTTAAGTATTTTATGGTTGATTCGATTTTTCAATATTTTGCTCGCTATATAACACACAAAGACTGCTAACTTTTAAAAAATATGAAAAATTTCTTTTTTCTACGGTTTTAAAATATTTTTTGTATGTTATATAGAATATGAAAATCGTGAAATTTTTAGAAATATCAAAATTTCTGTTTTCTTCGGGGTTTTTTTATTCTTTTCCTTGTTATATAGAGCATGCAAATTACAATAATTTCTAAAATTTCTATTTTTCAACATTTTGCTTGTTTATATAACAAATAAAAATCGTAAAATTTTGAGAAATCTCAAAATTTCTTTTATTATTCTTTCGCTCTTTCAATATTTTTCATAATATAACAAAAGAAAATCGTAACATTTTCAAAAATCTCAAAATAAAATTCTATTTTCTTTCTTTTCTTTATTTTGTACATTATAGAGCACATAAAAATAATAGAATTTTGCATATCACAAAATTTTCCGCTTTCTTTGGTATTCAATATTCTACCTGATTATACTTTTGGAGAATTTCTATGTATCAAATAGACAAAAAGATAAAAGAAGAAATGTCTTCGATTGCTGCTAAGAATTTGACAGAACAAAGAAATCCGATGAGAGTGATTCTAAACCCCTGACAACACACGAGAATCAATAAAATTTTTAAATCCCCAATTTTGTCCTTCAAATTTCCAATATCTTAGACGCTATAAACACAAAAATAGAGAAATTCAAAAATCTCAAAATTTTCTATTTTGTTTGGTTTTTCAAAATTTTGCATGTTATAGCATACGAAAAGATAATGAAATTTATATTTTCTTCGGTTTGTCAATATTTTTATTTGCTATGGAGTATTTAAAAGTTTCAATATTTTCTGTTTTCTTCCATTTATTTTATATTTTACGTGCTATAATACATAAAAATTATAAAATTTTCAAAAGTCTAAATATTTTCTTCTTATTCGTTTATTCATATTTTATATGCTATAGCACAAGAAAATTGTAGAATTTTTAAAATCTCAAAATTTTTCTGTTTTCATTATTTAGTAAGGTATAGAGAAAATGAAAATTATAAAATTTTACATATCACAAAATTTTCCGCTTTCTTTGGTATTCAATATTCTACCTGATTATATTTTTAGAGAATTTCTAGGTATCAAATAGACAAAAAGGTAAAAAAAGAAATGTCGTCGATTGCTGCTAAGAATTAAACAGAACAAAGAAATCAGATGCGAGTGATTCTAAACCCCTGACAACACACTGAAATCAATAAAAAATTTAGATCCCCAATTTTTTCCTTCAAATTTCCAATATCTTGGACGCTATATAAACACGAAAATTTCGAAATTCAAAAATCTCAAAATTTTCTATCTTGTTTGGTTTTTCAAAATTTTGCATGTTATATAGCATACGAAAAGCTAAAAGCTAAAGATATTTATGTTTTTTTTTCTTTTCTGTTTTTCAATATTTTTATTTGCCATGGAGCTTTTAAAAGTCTCAATATTTTCTGTTTTCTTTCATTTATTTTATATTTTACGTGCTATAACACATAAAAATTATAAAATTTTCAAATGTCTCAATATTTTTTATTTTTTCGTTTATTCATATTTTATGTACTATAGTACAAGAAATTTTCCGTTTCGTTTAAAATATTAAACATGCTCATTTAAATAATGATTTTTTAAAAATTTAAAAATTTTCAGTATTCGTTAGTTTTCTATATATTTTTTCTTAATACCAAACGAAAATTGCATATTTTTAACATTGTATATTTTTTTTCGATTTTTTAATATTTTGCATCATATAGCCCACAAATCATGTATTTTTCAATATTTTCCTAATAAAACCTAGTTAGTGAAAGAAAAAGCAGAGAAAGATTTTAAAGAATGAGGCCGTTCAGAATTTTCCACGATATAAGCCTTGCTATATAGGATAAAAAAAATGATAAATATTGAGTAAAGAACCAATAATATATATAGTTTCCATGACCCAAAATGTAATAAGAGAATTAAATAGGGTATGGATAATAATTTTCTCAAAAAATTCAAGCTAGATAATGCAATACTCCAACGAATATTCTCTCTTATAACTTTATATAAATTATATAGATCGATAGATTGGTTCAGTGAACTTAAATCTAAATTTGATATTGTTACTTTAGATTGCTTCATTTGATATTGTTACTTCAAATCAAATCGGCAAAAATACAAATAATACTAATGAGTATGCCGTGTTAGAACCTGAGTAAGCAAACATGCATGAATATAAATTAGGGTTTGGGATAAAATCAATTGCGTTATTCAATATGTATGTAGAAGCTCTTTATTATCTAGTGGAGTTCTTCTCATATTTTTATAAAAAACATGAAAAATTAAAAATATATTTTAATAAAAGTTGCAGGTCAGTGCTAATTAAGGCCCTGTTTGGAATATATTTTTTATACAAATTAATAATCTGAACAAATAAAAGTTGCCGGTCATTTAGGTCAAATAATGCATTCAGAATTATGATTTATCCATAAGTATAAATAATTTGTATAAAAAGTTTACGTAGGACGAATAAATTGGAATAGAGGGAGTCTTATGAAAAACTTCTAAATGAACAACTGATTTGAACGGGGAATAATTTTGAATTATCAATTTTTGCATTAATTTTTACCTCGATGTTTGTAAAGATAGTTCCTATGTAAAAGATTTGTCTGGTTCTAAATGGATAAGTATTACATGTGTTGCATGCCGTCAGCATGTGAGGCGTTATGAGCCAAGCATTTTGTCTCATTTGCTCCTGAGCAGTTTCCATGTTAACATGCCAGCTGGCGGCTCATCATTGGCTCTTACGTCAGCTTACCCAGGCATTATTTGTCTTTTATATTAGTCAATGTTCTTTTTTCATAACCAGGCATTATTTGTCTTTTATATTAGTCAATGTTCTTTTTTCATAACGATTCAAATAACCTAAATCATTATGATCCTCCCATTTCCAACTTTTCATGATGGTTCAATGAATTTAAATCTAAATAATCTAATAAAATATACTCCTCATTTAAGATTTTTTCATTATATTTAAATGAATTTACAAGTTTGGCAAGGTATACCTCTCCTATTCTAAATTTTTCATGACAGTTCATTGAACTTAAATCATTTAAGAAAAATATATTCTCTCTTTCATGTTACTGGTTTTTGGTCTATTATATGTATAGAGATTAAGAAGCTCATAAATTTTCTTTAATAAAAAATGACAAAAACAAAAAAGTTCTGTTTTGCCCTAATATTTTGAACGAACAACTTGAAGGTAGAGTTTTGAAATTCTGTAACAATCAATTTTGCATTGATTCTGCCTCGATGTTTTCAATGTAATCATGAGATTTTTGTCTGCTTCTAAACGGAAAAATACAACACATTCTGCTCGGTGGTGTCAGTATTTGAGGCGTTACCAGCTAAGCATTTTGTCTTTTCCATTACTGAGCAGCTTCCACGTCAACATGCCGGTTGGAGTCCGCTAGCTCATTGGTTCTACTCTTAGCTTTGCCATGGATTATTTGTCCTTTATACAAGTCAATATTTCTTTTTTGACCATTAAAATTCAAAGAACTTAAATCATTAGGATCCTTCCATTTCCATTTTTTCATAATAGTTCAATGAGCTGAAATTTAAATGATTTAATACAATATATTTTCCTATTTCAGATTTAATAAAATATAGTTTAATAAAATAAAATGAAAATGCCAATTTTCTTGAAGGTGCATGAAAATTGAAGTGCATCATTAACTCGTTATTATTTCTTTGACCAAAGATTAACACCTTATTTTTTTTTTATGTATAAACAACAACTTGCTAAAAAACCATAAAAGAAATCAACCACTATATCTTCTTTGAAGAAACATCAAAATATTTTCATTAATAATTCATTTGAATATTATTTCTTTTTTGCTATGAAATATCAGAGTTATACTACCTTCCGGTCCTTGTCCCCTGTAGCATCCGGTCAGAGGTAATCTTTGATTGGTGGGGTCATCCCATCAATCCTCCGGTCATCCTATTAGAATATAGACAAGATGCTGGTAGGAGACGAGTATCGGTTGAAAACAATTATTTATTGAAAAATCACTATACTGTTGCAGAGCATCCGACAAAATCAATTACACTTGTAAAGTCTAACTGTATACAAATTAATTAAGATTTAAAAGGTGGCATCAGACAACCAATTATGAACGAAAATGATAACTCTAAACCACAAGAGCTGAAACCCAAACATATATAACGGTTTCGAGGCTTTAATATCCATTTTAGAAGAGGCCGATCACTGAGATAACGGTTTCGAGACGATGATATCGTATCAATAAGAACTGATCATGGACAAATTAATTATAAATTCCATCTAGTTTTCTATACAGTAAACAAGACCAAGTGATGGAGCTTCGGATCTCCTTCAGATGCTGTCCTCCGTCGATCCTGCGATGGCTGTCTTGGACAGCTGTGATATGGTTTTGGAGTTGTTGAATGTGGATCTCAATGGGTTGGTGTTGGACGCCGAGCTACCTGCAAAGAAGTCCCGGAGTGGTGACCGCCGTAGGACCCCCCCGACGATCAAGTTACAGCCGAGGAATAGGAGCAGAGTAGCGGCGTATTGAGATAATTCGAGATACTTGAATCGTATGAGAGGGGGGTTTATATAGGGGTTGCGTGGCGTGAGCGGGCGCGATATCACCGCCGTCAGTTACGCCCCCGTGTTGTCCTCACCTTGAATGGCGGGATGCGCCTATTAACGGAGGGATGTGCTAGTGAGGGACGTGGATCGTGGGGCGGAGGATATCTCGCCCTGACGATATACGCGGAGCCGTTGCGGGGCGCATGGGATCTGCGCTCCCGGTAGATCGGGGGAGGCCGAGGAAGCTCGGGCTAGGAGACGAGCCTGGAGGCCGAGGAAGCTCGGCACATCGGATGCTCGGAGACGAGCAAAGAGACTGAGATAGCTCGGAGGCGAGCTGTTGGTAGATTCCCAGGTGAAGGCGGAAGGCATTCAGGCAGGTCTCCTGGAAGGTCGAACATGTTCCCCGAGACGATGTCCCGAGAAATCCTTACAATACAACTCATTTATCCCACCTCCGTATCCTTCGGGACACGTCATCTGCCATGTGTCGTAATCCGAGGAGACACCACTTATAAGCATCATCATTAGCCCACCACTCTCGTTCCGACCTATCCAAAGGTCGGGTTGAGAGTGGTCTGCTCGGTCTTTTTTCTGCTCAATTTGGCGTCAAGGAATCGTAATGCGGATCGCTTGGGAATGACACAGCGTTTGGCGGTCTCGTCGTTTCGATCTTTTGGGCCCACGTGTCGCCTCGTCGTGCGCCTGAATCTTCGCGCGTATTCCCGATGGCGTCAGCGGATCAAATGAAATGATCGCGCTTTAAAGAGGGGCACCGTTTCAGTCAGTCGCATGTTGGGATACGAGCCACATGTCGGGCGTCGGTTGGCAGACACGACAGGCTGCCGCTTGTCACCTGCAACCGAAAGGACGTCCCCAATGGACAACCGACACGTGGAGCTCTGACGGCTGGCAGGCGCTACGTTTCGTTTTGGCGAGAGTCGATCTGGACCGTCGGATGCTTTCTTTGGGGTGTATAAATAGGAGGGGACCCCTCTAGGACCAACACTTCCGTCATAACTTGCTTTCGTTGTCAAAAATTGCTCGGCGCTCCTTCCTTTTAGATCGAATCACCCGTGATTTTTCCTCGGCGAGCCCATTCCCTTGAATCAGGTTAGATATCTTCATCTGAGGAGTCTGTAGAGATAGTTAGGGTTAAGTCGGACGATGAGGCTCCTGTTGTTGGTGCCGAGTCCAGCGGGTCTTCCTACTCCTCGGCTTCAGATAGCCGAGAGGGTTCTTCTGCCGCATCTTCTGTGTCGGGCTCGCCCCCAGAGCCAGGGCTGCCTGTGTCGTTCTCTGTCGGGTGGCGACAAGGGCGCCTAAGGCACGCATCGGGAACGCCCGCGATGCGCCCTCTGTTTTGAGGAATGTGGACGAGCTTACCGAGATTCGGGCTCGATTCCATATTCCCTCCAACTATTCGCTTCGCTTAGCTAGAGAGGGTGAGCGGGTGGACCAGGTGCAGGGTAAGGAGATTGCCCTATATTTGGAAGCATTCCGGGCCGGAATGCGTCTGCCCTTCTCAACCGAGATATGTGGGGTGCTTCGCTGCTTCCATCTTGCCCCAGGCCAGCTAGCGCTGAACTCGTGGAGAATCCTCCTCGGGTTTCTGGTCCGGTTGAAACTTGAAAATATCCTCTTCAGTTTGACCCTCCTCTGTTATAAGAATCACCCTGGCACCAGCAAGAATGAGCCGAGCTGGGTGTACTTTTCCTTCAAAAAACGTAGGGACGGGGTGGCCGGATCGGGTGTGGTAGCCGTCCCTTCTTCCATCTATGAATGGAAGGAGAAGTTCATTTTCGTCGGGCCACCCGAGAGCGAGGACTGGCCTATGCCTATACAGTGGCACAGGGCCGACTGCCCAAGGACGAAACAGTCATCTTCACCCGAGGCAAGGGTGGTGTCTTTGTGGGAGCCGATCTAGCGGGCCGACGTACTGCTTTCTCAGTAGGCCCTGAACTGGGCTGGGCTCAGCCCTGCGTGCTTTCTGGGTAAGTTAGGTCCGTAGACGATCTATTTAGACCTTGATGAATTTTTTTTTGCCCTTTTCAGCGTCACTAACTCTCTTTGTGTATTCCCCCTTTTTGCACAGCAAATGGACCGTTCCAAGTTCTTAGCTTCCATGGCTGCGAAGGCCCAAAAGAAGACCGGGGGCGGAAGCTCGTCCCGACCGGGTCCGAGCTCAGCCCCGAGGCCTGCACCGCCGAGCAAGTCTCCAGCCGCGTCACCCCGAGTCCCCGAAGAGTGCCGCACGGGGGGAGGGGGGGTAGAAGCATGTGCGGGATCCAACACTCCGGGCGAGGGAGGAAGAGGAGGAGGAGGCCAAGCCCACCGACTCCCCCTAAAAAGGTACAAAAAGATGGTTTCTCGGGCGCCTCCTTCTACCGGGATCGCATTGCATGAGGGGGACTTCTGCTTCGAGGTGCCCTCGGGGCTGTCCGTCGCCAACAGCTTGCTCTTCGACATGGAGCAACCAGCTGGGGGCAAGATTCCCCGGGGGACCCTGAAGGCCCAGGTAGCCGCCATAGCTCAGGAGGCAGTTCAGGTCAGTATCCGTTTTCCTTTAAGAATCTTCTTAAGCATATTTTTTCAGTTTGAACGTTTCTAACTCCTTTTGCTGTTTTTCCTCAGGTCCTCCACCACCGCGCCCTCATTGTAAATATGGAATCCGAGGAGATAGCCCCGACCATGAAGAAGGCGGGGGAATCGTCCTCGCGGGAGGAGGATCTGTGCCTTCGGCTACAACAAGCGGAGGAGAAGATAGCCGCCCTCTAAGCCCGGGTGATCGCCGAGGAGCCGACGAACTCCAAGTATAAGGAATCTCACCGACTTCTGAGTGAATCCAACCGGGCTATCCAGACCAAGTTGGAGGAGGTTGGTAACCTCTATAACGCAATGAAGAAGTCGAGAGACGTCAGCAGGAAGGACGCCCGGGTGGCGCTCGAGGCCGTGAAGCTTGCCGAGGTCCAGGAGGTGAAGTTCGGAGAAAGGTATAAAGCGTTGGGCCTATTCTATGCCGACCTCGCCGATGCCCCGACCATCGTTTGGCACTAGTCTTTCAACGCCGTCAAGGAGTTGAAGCCGGAGTTCTTCGACAGCGAGCTCCGGGTCCAGTACCCTCTCTCCGAGGATGCGCCGTAGGTGGAAGTTACCGGGGCGGCCGCCGGGGGTGAGGCTGTTGGTGGAAGCGCCGGCCCAGAGGTCGCCATTTTGGTCCCCGATGTTGGTGTCGAGCAGGGTGAGATCCTCCCCGAGCCTACGGCCCGAGCTTTCCTGCCTAGGGGATTTCTCTCTCTCTCTCTCTCTTTTTAAAGTTTTGTAAGCCTCCGGGCGTTTTTGTAAGGCCGAGGAGTCCAGAATACCTTGTATTTTTTCGGATCATAAATAAAGTGCATCTGCTTCTTCATTTTCTAAATGTTTAGCTCGCATACTTTTGTTTGTATCTTCATTCTGCAAGTATATTTAGTTCGTCAATAGCCTCATCCCGCGAGTGTTAGGTTGTGGGTTGGTGTCCGGCCTTTTTATGTGACGATCGCGCGTCGAGTGTAAGTCGAGTAACAGAAGGTCGATACCCTCCGCTCCCCGGAGTCGAGGTGGCGATCGTTCATTCAACATGAATCGAAAAATAGCTAAGTTAGAATTGGTCGGTGTTGGCTGATCCTTCCTTGACGAGGGCGTTGGATCCATCTTTTCTTAGGGTAGGAACCTACCCTACACGGACGAGCCGAACAGGAGTATGTTCGGTGGCCTCTTGTTGAGGGCTTTAGATCCTTAGCATTGATGGGTAAGAATCTACCCGCTAGGGATGGACCGGGCAGGAAGCTGCTTGGTGGCCTCGTAATGAGGGCTTCAGATCCTTAGCGTTGTTGGGTAGGAAGCTATCCGCTAGGGATGGACCGGGCAGGAAGCTGCTCGGTGGCCTCGCAATGAAGGTTTTAGGTCCTTAGCATTATTAGGTAGGAAACTACCCGCTAGGGATGGACCGGGCAGGGAAGCTGCTCAGTGGCCTCGTTAAGAGGGCTTTAGATGCTTAGCATAGATAGGTAGGAAACTACCCGCTAGAGATGGACCGGACAGGGAAGCTGCTCGGTGGCCTCGTTAAGAGGGTTTTAGATCCTTAACGTTGTTGGGTAGGAAGCTACCCGTTAGGGATGGACCGGGCAGGGAAGCTGATCGGTGGCCTCGTTAAGAGGGCTTCAGATCCTTAGAGTTGTTGGGTAGGAAGCTACCCACTAGGGATGGACCGGGCAGGAAGCTGCTTCGTGGCTTCGCAATGAGGGCTTTAGGTCCTTAGCGTTATTGGGTAGGAAACTACCCACTAGGGATGGACCGGGCAGGGAAGCTTCTCGGTGGCCTCGTTAAGAGGGCTTTAGATCCTTAGACTTGTTGGGTAGGAAGCTACCCGCTAGGGATGGACCGGACAGGGAAGCTGCTCGGTGGCCTCGTTAAGAGGGCTTCAGATTCTTAGCGTAGATGGGTAGGAAACTACCCGCTAGGGATGGAGACTTTAGATCCTTAGCGTTGATAGGTAGGAAGCTACCCGCTAGGGATGGACCGGACAGAGAAGCTGCTCGGTAGTCTCGTTAAGAGGGCTTCAGATCCTTAGCGTTGTTGGGTAGGAAGCTACTCGCTAGGGATGGACCGGGCAGGGAAGCTGCTCGGTGGCCTCGTTAAGAGGGTTTTAGATCCTTAACATAGATGGGTAGGAAGCTACCCACTAAGGATTGGCCAGCATGAAATTGCTCGACGGCCTCTTGGCGAGGAAATTGGATCCACAACATTGTTAGGCAGGAAACTACCCGCTGCGGATGTGCCGAGCAGGAAGCTACCCGGCGGCCTCGCGAGGAGGGCTTTCGAGTTTCCCCTGGGCCCTCGCGGGGCGTCTCAAAAACTGATGGGTACAGCCTCTATCTACTTTGTGAAATAGTCCACAGCGACGGGGATGTACTTATGCCCGCCCGTGCCGGTGGGGAGTTGGCCCACCATATCCACCCCCCATTGTGCAAACGGCTAAGGGGAACTGAGTAGTTAGCTCGGTGGCGGGAAGACGAGGAATGCTGCCGAAGAGTTGACAGTTCTTGCATCTTCTAACCAACCTATCGGCGTCCTGGTACAACGTAGGACAATAGTACCCCTGTAGTAGTGCCTTTTGGACCAAGGTTCGGTCCCCTTGATGTACTCCGCCGACCCTTTCATGTATTTCTCACAGAACATAGTCAGCCTCTTGGGGGTCAATGCACCGGAGCAGAGGCTGAGTGTATGATTTCTTGTATAGGTTTCCGTTGCTCTAGACGAAATGTTGTGCCTTGGCCCGTAGCCGACAAGCTTCTCCTCGGTCTTCGAGAAGTGCACCGTCCCTTAGGAACTCCACGAGGGGCTTTCTCCAATCCCGGCCTTCTTCCTGAGTTGTGTAGATCTGGAGTGTTACCTACCCGTCTTCCATGCTGGGCCATGGCAGGACTTCGAAGAGGATGTTCCTCTTATGGTTGGCCGAATAGGAAGAAGCGAGCTTGCTTAAAGCGTCGACTCGGGTGTTTAAGTTCCTGAGGATTTGCTCTACCTGGACTTCGTCGAAATTTTTGCGGAGTCTTTTTCCCTCGGCTAGATATTTGATCATGAGTGGTTCCCGGGCCTCGAATCGCCCGGTTACTTGGCCGACGACCAATGCGGAGTCGCTGCAAATTCGGATTGTCTTCAGCCCTATCCCGGAGGCGATTCACAATCCGACTAACAAAGCCTCGTATTCCGCAGCATTGTTCGAAGCTTTGAACCCTAGCTTCAAAGAGTATTCCATCTCTGCCTCGTCTGGGCCTCGGATGATCAGGCCAGCCCTGCTCCCTTCCTCGGTAGAGGATCTGCCCACATAAAGCACCCAGTCGGGGACGAAGTCGGGTACTTCATCGGCCGAGGGACGTGGTTCGGGGCCCCGAGCTGCCGCTTCTTCTTTAGTGGGAATAGTGCATTCAACCACAAAATCTGCTAGGACCTGCGCTTTGATGGCCTTCTTGGGGCAGTGCTTGATGTCGAATTGGGATAATTCCCACCTCCATTTCTCCAATCGTCCTAATGATTCAGGAGAAGCGAGATTAGTCCATATAGGTCGCTCGGTGAGGACAAGGATGGTGTGCGCCTGGAAGTAGTGCCGTAGTTTTCTTGAGGCAACAACTAGTGCCAAGACTATCTTTTCTATGGCTGGGTATCTTGTTTCCGCGTCCTTAAAAACGTGGCTTACGCAGTAAACCGGCTTCTGTACACCGCCGAATTCCCTGACGAACACTGAGCCTGCATCCTGATTGGAGACTGCGAGGTATAATAATAGCTCGTCGCCTTCGACTGGTCGAGTGAGCAGTGGGGGAGTTAATAGGTGTGCCTTGAGCTTTTCGAAAGCGCTTTGACACTCCTCCGACCATTTGAACTTAGGAATTTTTCTCAAGGCTTTGAAGAACGGGAGACACTTCTCCCCGGATCTTGACATAAAGTGACTCAGAGCGGCCACTCTCCCCGTGAGCCGCATGATCTTAACATTGCTCTTCGGTGTGGCCATATTGAGAATGGCGCTGATCTTTTTTGGGTTCGCTTCGATTCCTTGATGGGTGACCATGAACCCGAAGAATTTCTCGCTGGTGACTCTGAACGCACACTTAGCTGGGTTCAGCTTCATTTTGTATTTGTGCAGGACGTCGAAGGTCTCCCCGAGATCTTTGGAGTGCCCGTCTGATGAGGTTGATTTTACGAGCTTGTCGTTGACGTAGACTTCGATGTTCCTCCCGATCTGCGGTTTGAACAGTTTGTTGACGAGGCGCTGATACGTGGCCCCGGCATTCTTAAGTCTGAAGGGCATTACCCTGTAGCAGTATACCCCCGGTCAGTGGTGAAGGTGGTCAGTTTTTCGTCGGCCGGGTTCATCCTGATCTGATTATAACCCGAGAAGGCGTCCATGAAGCTCAATAGTTCATAGCCTGTCGAGCTGTCTACAAGCCGGTCTATCCGAGGGAGGGGATAGTTATCTTTGGGGCAGGCCTTGTTTAAGTTTGTGAAATCGACGCACATGCGCCATTTCCCATTTTCCTTCTTGACCATGACTGCATTTTCCAGCCAATCAGAGTAGTCCAGATTCCTGATAAAGTTAGCGGCGAGCATTCGATCCACTTCGTTTTCTATCGCCTTTTGCTTAGCCGGCGCAAAGCTCTTTTCTTTTGTCGGACGGGCTTTGCTTTCGGATCGATCCCGAGCTTGTGGGGGATCACTCTAGGGTCAATTCCGGGCATGTCCGCCGGCGTCCAAGCAAAAACGTCCGAATTATCTCGGAGGAAGCGGATCAGTTTTTCACGGCGATCCCCAGTCAGGAGAGAGCCGATCTGGACTGTTCGGTCGTTGACCCCTTCTTCGAGTGGTACTTCCGTTAATGCTTCTACTGGGGCACCTCTGACTTCCATTTGTTCGTCGCGTGTATCTAAAGACCACTGGAAGTCAGGTATGTCCTCAAAATCGTCGCTTTGATCTCCGACAGTGGATGTCAAGGTGAGGTAAATCCTAGCGGTTTGCTGGTCTCCGTGGGCCCGGACTATTCCCCCTTGATCTAAAAGAAACTTGATCGCAAGGTGATAAGTTGAGATCTGGGCTTGGAGAGCATTTATGGTCGGACGTCTTAGGAGAATGTTGTAGGACGAAGGGACTTTGGCGAAGAGGAAATCCATAGGTACGATTCGTGTATATCTCGCTTCCCTAATATTGAGTAGGAGGGTCACCAATCCTTCGGCAGGGACGGAGTGATTGGTGAACCCCGAGAGTACATGGGAGGTAGGTAGAAGGTTAGATGGTCCTAGCCCCATACGCTGGAATCAATCATGGAACAAGATATTCGCCGAGCTCCCTGAGTCGACCAAAATCCTCCGGACCTCGTAACGGTGGACTCTGGCCGTTATTATGAGTGGGTCATTGTGAGGAAAGGATATACCGTGGAGGTCTTCATCGGTGAAGATGATGGACTCGTCTTTCCTGCCCTTCTTCTGGGGTGGAACGCCTACATTCTCGACCGGGAGGAAGCGGCGGTTTCCGCCAGCTTCCGGAGCAGGATCTGAGGTAACGACCATGATTTGGCCAATCATTAACTCCCCGGGAGGGGCTGGTTCTCTTGCTCCCGCTCTACCTGCCGCTTGTCCCGCAAGTACTTCGCCAGGTGGCCGGAGCAGATCAACTCCTCGATGTAGTCACGGAGCTGTTTGCAGTTTTCGATCGGGTGGCCCTGCGACCTATGCAAGGCGCAGTACGGGCCTCGAAGACTCTTGCCCGCCCTTTGGGTCACTGGCGGGAGTTTGAATAACCTCTCGCCCTTTGCCTCTTCCAGCAGCTCGGTCTGGGAGATGTTTAGGGGAATGTACTCCTGAAACCTTGGTGAGTAAGGCTTCGAATGGTCGACCTTCTTCTTCTCCTCTCTGCCCCGTTTCTTTTGGTCGGTTTGGTCGCCTCTAGGAAGATTTGAGTTCAGTTCGGACTCGAGTTGGATCTCTCGCTCGGTCCAGGCTTTTATCTCGGCCATGGTCTTAGGTTGCGCTAATGCAAAAGAGCGGAGCCACTCTTTATGCCTAAGACCCGACCTCAGTGATGAACATTTCATCGCAGTGCTCGGGGACCTCGAGGAGCGCGTTGTAGAAGCGGGTGACATATCCTTTGAAGGATTCTTTGTCTTTTCTCTTGACGGTGAACAGATAGTCGACTGTCCTCTTCTACCATCGATTCCCGACGAAGTGACCGAGGAATTGGGACGCTAGCTCGTCGAAGGTCAAGATGGAGCGTGTCGTAAGTCCTCGGAACCAGTCCCGACCTGCCTGAATTAGGGTGGTGGGAAAAGCGCGACATTGGGCTGCGTCCTAGTTATCTTGGAAGCTCATGCCTGCTATACATGCGTCCAAGTGATCTTTTGGGTCGGACTTCCCATCAAAGAGCGCCACCTTGGGTGGCTTGTTCTTGGATGAGACACGTTCGGCCGACAATTCCTCAGTGAAGGACTTCATGAGAGAATCCACGGAATACCTAGCCCCTTCGCCGGATGGATGGCCATCTCGTCTTATGCCCTCGATTTTCTTTTCGAAGGCCTCGAGTCGGTGATGGTAACCCGAGAATTCCGCACAGTTGGAGTGGTGGCTATCCCTGCTCCGGGTCTGCGCCAGGGTGCGACTTCGATTCCGCTCTATCAGGTGTCTCGGATCCCCGGGCGAGGCCCTTCTCGAGTGGTCTCTGTGCTCGTCGTTCGCGTGATCCCGGCGAGAGTGGGGGCGTCGGTCATGCCTGGAAGCAGGCGAGCTGACCGACGCCTCCTCAGAAGGAGAGAACACGCGACGGACATTAGGGCGATGGCCCAGTCTTCCCTGGGACCATAGCGTGGAGCTTTCCGGCGCCCAACGGGTCATGGAATCAGTCTCCGCGTATGGTTTAAGGTGGCCGGAGTCGGCCCGCCGGTGCTCAGTGGCGCTGTGACGAGGGTGAGGTAGATCGAGGGCTTGAGTGTGCCCGTCCGTCCTTCGGTAGACGTCGTTATCCCGGGAAGGCGGAGCCGCGCTCCAGTGGTTAGGGTCCGCCGCTTGAATGCAGACGAGGGCATCTACCAGCGTCGTGAGCTGGTCTATCCGGGCGGACAAGGCGTGGATGGCATTAGGAGGGGGAGGTGAGCCGCTCCCGTCTCTGTTGTGGCGGCTCGTGTTTGGATCGTTGCGGTTGTCGCTCGCCATTGGATCGAGGGCGGAAGATCAACTTTTTTGGTGGAACAAAATAAGTTTTTCGTTCCCACAGACGACGCCAATTGATGGAGCTTCGGATCTCCTTTAGATGCTGTCCTCCGTCGATCCTGCGATGGCTGTCTTGGACGGCTGTGGTTTGGTTTTGGAGTTGTTGAGTGTGGATCTCAATGGGTTGGTGTTGGACGCCGAGCTACCTGCAAAGAAGTCCCGGGATGGGTGACCATCGTAGGACCCTCCGACAATCAAGTTAGAGCCGAGGAATAGGAGCAGAGTAGCGGCGTATTGAGATAATTCGAGATACCTAAGTCGTATGAGAGAGGGGTTTATATAGGGGCCGCGTTGAGCGAGCGGGCGCGAGATCACCGCCGTCAGTTACGCCCCCGTTTTATTCTCGCCATGAATGGAGGGATGTGCCCATTAATGGAGGGATATGCTAGCGTGGGACGTGGTCGTGGGGCGGCAGATATCTTTTCCTTGCGATATACGCGGAGCCGTTGCGGGGTGCATGAGATCTACGCTCCCGGTAGATCGGGGTAGGCCGAGGAAGCTCGGCACGATGGAGGCTCGGAGACGAGCCTGGAGGCCGAGGAAGCTTGGCACGTCGGATGCTCGGAGACGAGAAAGGAGATTGAGATAGCTCGGAGGCGAGCTGTTGGTAGATTCCCAGGCTAAGGCGGAAGGCATTCAGGGAGGTCTCCTGAAAGGTCGAACATGTTTCCCGAGATGAAGTCCCGAGGAATCCTCACAATGCAACTTGTTTATCCCACCTCCGTAGTCTTCGGGACACGTCACCCGCCACGTGTTGTAATCCGAGGAGACACCACTTGTAAGCGCATCATCAGTAACTTTCAATCTGCCCTGCTAATTAATCGTTCGAATTCCTAAACCGATGCATCAATGCAAAGTCAAGAAACTATTCATTAAAAATAAATTCTTGCTCCTGATATAAAGACAACGAAAACACACGTCTCCATGTCCAGAGCCCCAAAGAATCCTATCAGTCCATAGACGAAGGATAAATTGGTATTTGCCGATACTTCCCATAAGTACCCACCAACAAAAAAGGATCAAAATTGACAAATCTTCCATACTTTAGCAACACATCTCTCATTTTTTTCATCTCACTATTATCTTCACCATGCATAAAACTCCTTCATGATCGAGACTTATAACTTCGACTTTCCTAAGTCCATCTCAACCCTCTATTTACGAATAACTGATCCCTACATTGTATATATATAGATCTCTACAAAACTATCGATTAAGAGAAAAACAAGTATAAACACATCTTTAATATTTGGAGAGGGGAGAGAGAGAGAGAGAGGAGGAGAAGTAGAAGAGGAGGGGTGTGGGGGTGCGGGGTGGGTTGGTGGGGAGCGTGGTGATGGATTTTTTGAGAGAGGACTAATGCTAGAAAATTCTGTTCTCATTTTCACTTTGCTCCCATTTTTTTATATTATTTTTTTTTAGACTTGAAAGCTGTTTAAATATCCTTAAAATGGTTGATATATCCCTATAATTAATTGCACAGAGTGGATTATATTTTGAAAAGTTAATCTCACTTCATTTCGCCTTCATTAGTTAATTTGAAGTTCAAATTGGCGCGAAATCTACTTGACTAACGAAAATAATAGCTCTTATGATGATATATCGTTGTCTCGTTTTGGTAAGGATGCCTTAATCAAATACTATTTTTTCCCTTCCATTGATAATAAATATAAATTGACAATACTTAGTAGTAGAAAATCAGTGCTAAGATCAACTACAAATTATTCAAAATTTTCATATAATACAGAACATATTTGGTTTTTCTCAATTCATGTTGCTAAAGGTCCATTAATCACTCCTCTCTTTTGATCTATGATATTCTTCGTAATGTGTATTAGACATGGTGATATACCTGCTATATTTAGTATAATATATTTTGGATTTTTTCATACTTGTTTTTCGCGTGTGCCATGCATGTGGAAAATTGATAACTTCATTAATTAATATTTGATAATTTTACTACACCCATGTTTGGATACACACAATCCAGAGAATAAAAACACCAGATTCCATTTTTCTCTTGAATCAGCGCAAACCTTTAAAAATAGTTGTCTGGATGGTATTTACATGGGTAAATCCGGGGAAATATTCCCCAAATAGATTCATTCCATGGGATAATAAAGTTATTAAGGTTGCGCTTGATATATGGAATAGAAGATTATCGGGAATTCTCGCATTCCGGGAAATGGGATGACCGGGTATTTAATTTCAAGGAATCTTGCATTAACATGTTTGATATACTTTAATCATTTCCGGTAATATATATATATATATATATATATATATATATATATATATATATATATATATATATATATATATATATATGCAACCGGAGGAGGGTCGGTGGAAGACGTCGAGGCCGATAATGAACAATTGGTAGATGGCCGGTGAGCGGTCTGCTGGGCCGGCCGGTGACCAACGTCTGATCGGCAGTGGGCCGATCGGTAAACGATTGCGACGCCTGGTGTCCGGTCGGCGGCGAACGTCCTATGGGAGCCGGGCCGGCAGGAGGCGAACAGCTGGCAGACGATCGACGATGGACGGTGGGTGTCGAGAGAGGCCAGCGGTGGATGGTCATGTGTTTGGTGCATTTTAATGCATATTTTATGTTCATATTTATCTTTATTTTGCCTATTTAATGCTACTCCGGGTCAGTACTGTTAATCAAACGAGCCAACTCGTGTTCGGATCGCTAAGAGCTCGTTCAAACTTGACTCGTTTATTAATGAACCGAACATAAGACAAAAACCTTAGCTCGTTTATTTAACGAGCCGGACATGAGCCGGCCTTGGTTCGTTCGGTACCTAGCTCGAGTTCGGTAACAGCTCGAGTATATTTGCATATGCCTAAATACAATTGCATCCATGATCTATTAACCCAAAATCCATAATATAAGTCTAGTGAGTAGTGACTAGTAAGTAACTTAGTAATTAGTAGCTACCTATTAGACCCAACACCTATTACTTATTAACTTATAATATAATCTTATATAAAAAAGAAAGTGAAAAAAACCCTAGAAGCTAGATTTCAGATCCACTTCAGACTCTAGTGACTTCTTTTCTATCTCAAATATCTCACATCTTTCTCTCTCTCTCTCTCTTATTCTTTTCTCTCTTCCTATCTTTAAATTTCTTTAAAATTTCGATTTTTAGGTGAAAGGTTTCACTTTTGAAGTTCGGGATTCGATTGAGCAAGGTATTTTGAAGACCCCGTCACGATTTCTTCGTTTTAGGTGTTGTTTTTTGCGATCTCTGCACTGTTTGATGATGACGACGAGAATCTGTAATATGTAGAGATGATTTCTTGTTGAATTTGAGGATTTAATTGTTAGGTTTTGGTTAAATATTTCAATATCTAAGTTAAGTGAAGCCTTTGAATTGTTTGATTTCTGTTTTGTTTTATCATTTGTATAAAGGAAAAGCTTTTATTGTATAAAATAAGTTTATAAAAAAATAAATTTGATTAATTGATCCGGACCTGAGCCGAACATGAGCTGGGCATGCTTAATCGAGTTGAACCTAAGCAGAGCATCTCCAGCTCGATTCGGACCACAGCCGGACTTGGGCCGACCAAAAAATCCCCAAGCCGAACTCTTGCTGAGCTTGGCTCGATCAAGCTCGGCTCGTTTATACCCCTACTCCGGGTATGCAGATCATAAGGCTAAAGGGAAAAAGTGCACAAAAAGCATTTTACGTGCGCTGGATGTGGACAACTTTAAGATAAAACAGAGCCAGGGGAGAAAATTACCAAAAAACAATCGTGGAACAAGATTCATAAAGTCGAGACAAATCTACTGAAAAAATCTAGAGGTCAAATCTTACCAAAAACCGGCCGAAAATCAATTTGCACCGGTTTTTAGTGGAATTAGATATTCAGAGTTTGAGGGATTTTTGTATCTTCGAAAATCTTCTTACCAATTGCCTATATATACTGCTGTATACCTTCTATAGGGTTTCATCTCTCTGTAACGACTCTGAATTTACTGTGCAGAATTTTCTAGTTTAATGTACAGAAGTGAGTTATACAGCCTGAGATTGAGTTATAAGTTAATTTTGTTAAATAACAGCAAAAAATAACTTGTAGCCCACTGGTAAAACCTTGCACTGCTGTGACGTAGCCCCTGTGTTCGAACCACATCAGACACATTATTTTTTCCGATTTTTTTAACTCTTTGGAAGCCCAAAAGTTTACATGTGCAATACACATAAAATGAAAAGTCAGAAATTTTGGCTAGATCATGTCGGATTTCTAGGACATATCGTTTCAGGTGAAAGAATCTTAGTAGATCCAACTAAGGTATTAGCTGTCAGCGAATGACCGACACCAAAGACGGTGTAGGATATACGAAGTTTCTTGGGATTAGCAGGATACTACCAAAAATTCATTGAAGGTTTTCGAAAATTGTAGCACCCCTGACCAAGCTCACACGTAAAGATGAAGTATTCGTGTGGTCAGCAGCATGTGAAAACGCTTTTGTAGAACTCAAGTCAAGGTTAACTTCAGCTCTGTTGGGGTCAAAAATTACACCCCGGTTGACCAAGTTAAAGTCAAAGTCAACACCAAGTAAACGAGCCCAAGCCCAGGTCAAGTGGGCCCATGCCCAAGCCGAGCCCCGCGGCCAGCCTCTCCTATGCTAATATGAAAATTATGTAATAAATAAGTTTGATATAATTTTCATGCATGAATGTAAAATAAATGGGCTTAAAGCCAAATTTCTGTAAAATCTATGGCTCATGTGCAAAAGAAATGAGCACATAAGGCATAAGATGGACAAAAATGCCATTTTGTAAAGCCCAAAGGGCTATATGTAAATTTATAAGTCTATAAAAGGCAACATGATGATGAAATGGAAAAGAGAATTCATCCCCCTCAAAATCTAGGATTTCTGTGCCTCATTCGCCTTTCTCAAGGTTCTAAACCTTCTTCTCCCTTTTAAAATTAAATCAAGAGTTTAACTCTTTTTTTTCCAGAAAGAAATAGATTTTCACCATAAAACTCTTGAAGGGGAACCCAGATCTCCCATCAAATCTCTAAAAGGGGAGATCTTTAAGTCTCACCCCCTTTTCTCTAAGATCCAGCCAACATAGAGGAGGAAAAAGGAGACCCATCTCCAAAAATCCCACTTTGGGAAAGATCCAAGGCTTAGGAGAAAACCCAGGGCTCAAGGGAGAAGAAAGGGGTCCCCTTTCATCATCTCCGAAAATCTCTTAGAAGTTTAATTCCATAAAAAAATAAAAAAAATATATATAAAATAATAAATCTTTCTTTTTAGGAGTTCAATTCCAAAAGTCAATTGGGAGTACAACTCCCAGTGCAGGGGCTAAGCCCCTTTGTCCTTTTTTAGGAGTTTAACTCCAATAATTGGGAATACAACTCCCAGTATAGGGGCTAAGCTCCTTTTCCCCCCCGGCGCCCACATACCAAGCACGTGAGGCGTCCGGCACCCGGGCGCCCGGCACGTGAGGCACCGGTGCCCGCGTGCCAGGCATGTGAGGCACCGGCGCCCGTGCTTCCTTTGGACGCTATTCACCTTTTTTTTTTATATATATGTATACACTCCACAATACTTTGCCCGTTAGAAAAAATTTCTAACGGGACGCTGCCCCGCACCCCGTAAGGGGGCTGCCAGCCCCCTTGACCTCCAGCCCGCTATCCGGGTAGTGAGACTCCTGTAAACTCTGCGAGGCCCCCGATAAACCCAAGACCCCTTAAAACACAAAACACACACACTACATATTGAGTTCGCATGACTAGTTGGACCCGTCAATCGGAGGTTCCTTCGCTCCAAAGACGAGGGGTAATTAACGGCAGCTTAGTTCGTGGTTGCCGGAGATTCGGATCCCCACAATCAATAAACCCCCGCCTACCCTAGGCAGGGGGAATCTATAGTATGCCTGACAAGCAATGCATATTCCCATCTCAACGGGGTGACGAAAAACACCCAACAGATTCTGGCACGCCCGGTGGGACCTATCTTTCCTCCCATATTTCGGGTTAAACGTTCATGCGAACTCAATCAACATACATATAGATATTTATACTAAAATAATGCTCTTTTATGTAGGATTTCAAATTGCAATCTTTGGACGCAACAAAATGTCTCTAAAGATAAGCTCAGCTCTCAAGACAGCTTCCATCTCCTACACGATGAAGATGGACACCAGGACGATCCTCCCGGCCAGTCTCGGGAAACAGTGGGAGGAGCCGCCGCTACCATTTGGCTCTATTCTATTCATGCCAGCTAACGCCATCCCAGCTCTTCAAACTTCAGTAACAGACAGACCGTCCTCGAAAGGCAGGAGGCCAAATGTGGTGATCTCAAGGGCACCACTACCTAAGCACAAATCCGTTTTCGAACGACTCTCCATTGCTCTAGTTGGGGGCAAGGCTATCAACACCAACAAAGCAATAAGTCATCTCGGGCAAGCTCCAGCGGCGCCCCTGACAACTGCTCAATCGGGGATCTTCTCTAAGCTCCCCGTCAATCGACTCACGGTGGTTTCCTGGATGACAGATGCCCTTCAAATCCTCAAAATCGAGAAGCTAAGACAGAAAATTCTCAGATACAGAGCCAACAAAAGGATTAGGGCTCCTGCTAGGCTGAACTTCATGAGGTTCCAAGAACAGGGTTACCCTGCAACAATGGCTGAATCGGCTGTAAAGCTCGCTAACTCTTTTGAACCACTGAAATTGGTCCAGAAGAATGCCATGACCGCAAGAGTCAAGAAAACGACGATTCGGAGTCAGACCAATAGTCTTCAGTCGCATGTCATTTCCAGAAGAGGAAGGGCCACGACGATGGTCCAAAAGATCTTCCGACCAAAGCAGGTGAGGAGCAGGCAGGCCTAATGCCGACCAGCCTCGGAAGCCAGTGTTCGGATAGGGAGGATAATCGCCTTTGAAAGAGAAGCTGGATAGGGTCTATTCCTTAAGAAGGGATAAAGTCCGTAAAATATTCAAAGATGCCTTAAGAAACGGTCTACAATTGCTAGAATAAAAAAGATCGGAGTAAACAAATATGACCGACGACTCCAAATACTGCCCCTATCACAGAGTGATAGGTCATGCCATTGAAGACTGCTTCATCTTCAAAGATTGGGTTAAAAAGCAATACAAGGCATGAGAGATAGAACTGTCTAAAGGCGTGTTAGCAAACAGTCAAACTGCAACCGCCAATTTCATACAAACGGAGACCGAAGTCCTTCGGGAACCTGATTCTCTCAGACATCTGCCTTTCTCTGAGAAGAGCAGACCAAGACAACAAGCTCAGATCCAAACGAGCAACATTGCCAATGAAGAAGCAGTAGATGGGTACACAACCCATACGGTCTATATGATGGAGCTAAGAGGAACATGTCCTTCTACGCCTTGTATCTATGACAATGACGTAGCTGTTGCTACCCAACATCGGCTCGATCTAAATGATAAAGAGCCCGCTCAGGCCATTAAGCTAAAGGAACCCATGGTTCTTGCTGAATCAAGCTCAGGCGGTAAGGATGACCCCGTTGTCATACCCGGAACTATAGAATAAGCATTATTCCAATGGCTTCAAAAACAGATTCAGGACAGGGACGAGAAGATGGCCAAGCTCCATTCCAAAGTCGACGAGCTGGCAAACGTCATGGCAGACCCACCCAAGTCGCTCGATTGCAATTACAGAAAAATCAAATTTGGTTCATGAGCCAGGGATTGATATCCGGAAGCAGCCAACCGATACTCCCTCCATCCCAAGGGCGGAACACTTTTGCGAAAAACGGCCGCGATCAGCTTTCAGTCTCTCCGATACGTACACTGAATGGGCTAAGCGGAAAATAGGATAATCAAAAACTGATCGGCCTCAAGGACCAGCATCAGTAAAGGCGCCTACTCTAATGGAGAGAAAGAAGAAGGTATACTCCTTCAGGAGGGATGAAGTCCGCAAAATATTCGGCGTCTGCAAATGCCTATTCCAAAGAGGCCACATGAAATGAACATTACCGGCAATCCCATCTACTGCCTATATCATAGAATAGTGAGTCATACCATTGAAGACTGCTATGTTTTCAAAGATTGGGTGGAGAACCAATACAAGCTTGGGAAAACCTCACAGTCTTTGGATGTACCGGCAACCCACAAAGCTACGATCATCAACACAGCTCCGCCAAGATCAAAGTTCGAGGAGCTGGGATAAGCAAACACACATGATCACTACGTCGTTAAACTGGAAACAATGACCACCACGTCGTTAAACTGGAAACAGTCGACCACCAAGTCATTAAACTGGGAACAATCGACCCCTAAGTCGATAAACTGTGGATGTAAAAAAATGTGTAAATAAAAAAATGAATGAAAAAAATGAAAATAAACAGCCGAAATGATGGGGCAACTCGCAATAAAAATCAGCGAGTAAAATAAAAATGAAAATAAAACAGCCGAAATGATGGGGCAACCGCGAATAAATAACCGAAATGATGGGGTAATCGCGACCTTCGTGATAAGAAAAGCTGAAACAATAGATCAATCGCGGCAAAAAAAATTGTATACAAATAAATATCCCAAATCACAAAATGGCGAATGATGAGTCGCTCATGGTACTATATTCCAGTGCAGTGATACAGACGCCAACCAAATTGCAAATCCCTAAATTCTCAACGGCGAATGATGAGTCGCTCTTGGTACCATATTCCAGTACAGCGATGTAGACGTCAACAAAAATCCAAATTTCCAAAATTCTCGTTGCCCTACGGCCAGTCCCCAAGTGGACTACCGTATACAATCCACGGGCTCAAATAATTCTCATCACACCCATGCCCCACCGCAATCACCAGTCACGCGGCCGGTATCCGCCCTTGGAATTATGCCCCATTTAGGAAGACCCACTCATGTGTCCTCACGATAGATAAGGAGAAAAAAACTTACGAGATCCTCTCGACTCGTAAGATAACACCTTCGTGGGATCCTTACGGCTCACAAAGGAAAAACACACTTAGGGGTCCTCACGACTATTAAGGAGAAAATACACCTACGGGATCCTTTCGACTCGTAGGGAGAAAATACTTTTATGGGACCCTTACGGCTCATAAAATTGAAAAGCCTTAGGGGATAGGGATCTAAGCCTGTCTCTTAAGCCATCGCTCCCCAGCAGGCTAATGCAAATGATGAATTGCTCCTGGCACCCGTGCTTCAGTGTTAACAACGCTGATGCCGACCCCAACCCCGAAATTCCAAATCGATCCAATAGACACCTTAGTCGTTAAACTGGTAAGAGATGACCTCTAAGTTGTTAAACTGGGAACAGATGACTCCTTAGTTGTTAAACTGGGAACGGGGGGAATCCCCTCATGGCAAATGATGATTCTCTCCTGGTACCACATTCCAGTGTAGCGATGTTGATGCTAAACAAAAATCCAAATTCCAAATCCTACGCTGTAATGCCTCGAATTCAAGGGGCCCGCCAAACAAGCCAGGAATCGGACAAACAATCTAAAGTCCCATCCGGAAGCGCTTCCAAGCTTAAAAGTCCTGCCGGATAGATTGGAACCTCCCCAAAACAAATCAGGCCAACCAATTCCGACAACGGCCTCTATATCAAAAAAAGTGACACTATGTGCTGGGGAAACGTCAAACAGACACTCCGTGCCGGAGACAAGTCAACCAGCTACACTCTGTGCCGGGGAAACTTCAAACAGACACTCCGTGCCGGGGAAAAGTCAACCAGCGACACTCTGTGCCGGAGAAACGTCAAACAGACACTCCGTGCCGGGGAAAAGTCAACCAACGACACTCTGTGCCGGGGACAAGTCAACCAGCGACACTCTGTGCTGGGAAAACGTCAAACAGACACTCCGTGCCGGAGACAAGTCAATCAGTGACACTCCATGCCGGGGAAACATCAAACAGACACTCCGTGCCGGGGACAAGTCAACCAGTGACACTCCATGTCGGGGAAACGTCGACCAGCGACACTCTGTGCCGGGGACAAGTCAACCAGCGACACTCCGTACCGGGGAACGTCAAACAGACACTCCGTGCCGGGGAAAAGTCAACCAGCGACACTCCGTGCCGGGGACAAGTCAACCAGCGATACTCTGTGCCGGGGAAACGTCAAATAGACACTCCATGCCGAGGACAAGTCAACCAGCGACATTCCGTGCCGAGGACAAGTCAACCAGCGACACTCCATGCCCGGGACAAGTCAAATAGACACTCCGTGCCAAGAACAAGTCAACCAGCGACATTCCCTGCCGGGGACAAGTCAACCAGTGACATTCCGTGCCGGGGAAACGTCGACCAGCGACACTCCGTGCCGGGGACAAGTCAACCAGAGATACTCCGTGTCGGGGAAACGTCAAACAGACACTCCATGCTGGGGACAAGTCAACCAGCGACACTCCGTGCCGGGGACAAGTCAACCAGCGACACTCTGTACCGGGGATAAGTCAACCAGCGACACTCCATGCCGGGGAAAAGTCAACCATTTACACTCCGTGCTGGGAAAACATCAAACAGACACTCCGTGCCGGGGACAAGTCAACCAGCGACACTCCGTGCTGGGGAAACGTCGGCCAGCGACATTCCGTGCCGGGGACAAGTCAACCAGCGACACTCCGTGCCGGGGAAACATCAAACAGACACTCCGTGCTGGGAAAAATTCAAACAGACACTCCGTGCCGGGGAAAAGTCAAACAGACAATCTGTGCCGGGGATAAGTCAACCAGCGACACTCCGTGCCGGGGATAAGTCAACCAGCGACACTCCGTGCCGGGGATAAGTCAACCAGCGACACTCCATGCCGGGGACAAGTCAACCAGGGACACTCCGTGCTGGGGACAAGTCAACCAGCGACTCTCCATACCGGGGACAAGTTAACCAGCGACACTCCGTGCCGGGACAAGTCAACCAGGGACACTCTGTGCCGGGGGACAAGTCAACCAGCGAAACTCCGTGCCGAGGACAAGTCAACCAGGGACACTCCGTGCCGGGGAAACGTCAAACATACACTTCATGCTGAGGACAAGTCAACCAGAGACACTCTGTGCCCGGGACAAGTCAACCAGCGACACTCGGTGCCGGGGAAACGTCGACAAGCGACACTCCGTGCCGGGACAAGTTGAACATTGACACTCCGTGCCGGAGAAACGTCAAACAGACACTCTGTACCGAAGACAAATCAACTAGTGACACTCCGTGCAGGGGACAAGTCAACCAGCGACACTCCGTGCCGGGGAAACGTCAAACAGACACTCCGTGCCGAGAATAAGTCAACCAGCGACACTCCGTGACGGGAAAATATCAAACAGACACTCCGTGCCGGGGACACGTCAAACAGACACTCCGTGCCGGGGACAAGTCAACCAGCGACACTCCGTGCCAGGGAAACGTCGACCAGCGACACTCCGTGCCGGGGATAAGTCAACCAGTGACAATCCGTGCCGGGGACAAGTCGACCAGTGACACTCCGTGTCGGGAAAACGTCAAACAGACACTCCGCCTTGGGGATAAGTCGACCAGCGACACTCTACCTTGGGGACATGTCAACCAGCGACACTCCATCTCGAAGACACGTCAGGCACCGGCCGTCCAAGTTGCAAAAAGGGCAGCAACTACCTTCCCGTTGGAATTATGCTTCGACTCGGAATCAAGTCAACCAACGACCTCCCTGTCGGAATTATTCTTCTCCTGGGAATCAACCTCTACATCGGAACTATGTTTCATTCAGAATACCAACCTCTGCGTCAGAATCATGCTTCGTCCTAGAATGTACCCCGTATCGAAATTATGCTTCGCCTCGGAGTATCCACCTTCCCTGTCGAAATTATACTTCGCTAGGGAATCAACCTCTGCGTTGGAATCATGCTTCATCTCAGAATGTATCCCATGTCGAAATTATGCTTCGCTTCGGAGTATCCACCTTCCTTGTCGAAATTATGCTTCGCCTGGGAATCGACCTCTGCATCGGAGCCATGTTTCGATCAGAATGTCAGCCCTCGTCGGAAATATGCTCCGATCTATGGAATCATGCTCCGCTCTTCGGGATGATGCTCCGATCCCGGAATTATGGTCTGATCCTTAGAATCATGCTCCGCAAATCGGAATGATATTCCGACCCCGGGAATCATGCTCCCGGAATGATGTTCCGCCCCCAGAATAATGTTCCACTTTGAAGTCCAACTCTAAGATCCATCAATTTCATGCACACAACTCATATACGCGGTGTGCATTTATTGATGGGGGCACTTTTTTGAGGTAAAAAATTACACCCCGGTTGACCATGTCAAAGTCAAAGTCAAAGTCAACCCCCCAAGTAAACGGGTCCAAGCCAGGTCAAGTGGGCCCATGCCCAAGTCGAGCCCCGCGGCCAGCCTCCCCTATGCCAATATGAAAATTATGTAATAAATAAGTTTCATGTAATTTTCATGGATGAATATAAAATAAATGGGCATAAAGCTAAATTTCTGTAAAGTCCATGGCTCATGTGCAAAAGAAATGAGCACATGAGGCATGAGATGGGCAAAAATGCCATTTTGTAAAGCAAATGGGCTATATGTAAATTTGTAAGCCTATAAAAGGCAACATGGTGATGAAATGGAAAAGAGAATTCATTCCCCTCAAAAACTAAGGTTTCTGTGCCTCTTTCTTCTTCCTCAAGGTTCTAAACTTCATTCCCTTTTTTGAATTAAATCAAGAGTTTAACTCTTCTTTTTCCAAAAAGAAATAGTTTTTCACCATAAAATCCTTGAAGGGGAACACAGATATTCCATCAAATCTCTAAAAGGGGAGATCTTTAAGTCTCACCCTCTTTCCTCCAAGATCCAGCCAACAGAGAGGAGGAAAAAGGAGTCCCGTTTCCAAAAATCCCACTTTGGGAAAAATCCAAGGCTCAGGAGAAAACCCAGGGCTCAAGGGAGAAGAAAGGGACCCCTTTTCATCATCTCCGAAAATCTCTTAGGAGTTTAACTCCACAAAAAATATATATATATATATATATAATAATAATAATAATAAAATTTTCTTTTTAGGAGTTCAACTCAACAAGTCAATTGGGAGTACAACTCCCAGTGCAGGGGGTAAGTCCCTTTGTCCTTTTTTAGGACTTTAACTCCAAAAGTTAATTGGGAGTACAAATCCCAGTATAGGGGCTTAGTCCCTTTTTCCCGCTGACGCCCGCGTGCAAAGCACGTGAGGCGCCGGCGCCCGGCGTCCGCGTGCCAAGCACGTGAGGCGCTGGCGCCCACATGCCAAACACGTGAGACGTTGGCGCTACACGTCCTTTGAACGCTATTCATCTTTTATATATATATATATATGTATACACTCCATAACACTTTCCCCATTATAAAAAATTTCTAACGGGGCGCTGCACACTTTCCCCAGATAGCGGGACCCCCGTAAACTCTGCGAGGCCCCCGATATACCCAAGACTCCTCAAAACATAACACGTGCACACTGCACATTGAGTTCGCATGGCCAGTTTGACCCGTCAATTGGAGGTTCCTTCGCTCCAAAGGTGAGGGATAATTAACGACAGCTTAGTCCGCGGCTGTCGGAGATTCGGATCCCCACAATCAATAAATCCCCCGCCTACCTTAAGCAGGGGAAATCTGTAGTACGCCTGACAAGCAACGCTATTCTTATCTCAATGGGGTGACAAAAAAACTCCCTACAAGCTCCTATCCTTGTAATACCGGATCAATCTGGAGGATTTGTCGTATATTGTGATGCGTCCGGTAAGGGATTAAGATGTGTTCTACATCAGCATGGAAAAGTTGTGGCTTTCGCGTCGAGATAGCTAAAAGTACGTGAGCACAACTATCCAACACATGATCTGAAGTTGGCAGCCGTTATCTTTGCACTTTAGATTTGGCGCCACTATCTTCTAGGATAAATAGAGGATATATACACTGACCATAAGAGTCTGAAGTATGTATTTACTCAGAAGGAATTGAACATGCGACAGAGAAGATGGCCAGAACTCATGGCCGACTTCGACATTAACCTACAGTATCATCCATGGAAGGTGAATGTAGTTTCTAACGCACTTAACCTCCAGCCATTAGCAATGAATCTCACCACTCAGTGGAAGCTACAGCAGGAATTTCATGGATTGGCAATCGAAGTAGTTATGCCAGGTAACGCTTTGTATTTGATGAACTTACAAGTCCAGTCTACTCTTGTCAATCAGATCAAAGCAGCTCAAGCAAATGATGCTAAGCTACAAAAGATTCGAGAACAAGTACAAAGTGGACTTCGAACCGACTTCATTATCCACGAAGATGGATCCTTGCGATATGTAAGTCGATTATGTGTACCACACGGAACAGTTCAAGAAGAGTTGATGAAAGAAGCTCACAGCTCTCCGTACTCAGTACACCCTGGTGGTACTAAGATGTACAAGGATCTACGACAATACTACTGGTGGCATGGAATGAAGCGCGAAGTAGCCAGAAGCGTATCCAAGTGTTTGGTGTGTCAGCAAGTAAAGGCTGAACATCACAGAACAGCTGGTCAACTTCAGCCGTTACCAATCCCAGAATGGAAATGGCAGCACATTACCATGGACTTCATGATTGCCCTTCCTCACAGCACGATGGGTAACGACGCAGTATAGGTTATTGTGGATCGACTCACAAAGTCGGCTTACTTTATTCCCTTTCGAGTTGGCCAATATACTGAGACGTTCGCAAAGAAGTACATGGAGGCGAGCATGAATCGAAAGTGAGAATTAAATCTTCAATATGTACTATAGTTGATACCCATGAACTCATGCAGGAGATCGGAAGATTACATGGAGTACCAGTTTGCATCGTCTCCGATCGTGACACCAGATTCCGATCACAGAGTTGGCAGAATCTGCAAGCTAGCCTGGGAACGAGTCTGAACTTCAGCACGGCTTACCATCCACAAACAGACGGACAGTCCGAGCGAACAATTCAGATTTTGGAGGACATGCTAAGAGCTTGTATGTTAGACTTCAGAGATTCGTGGGAAGATCACCTACACCTTGTGGAGTTTTCATACAATAACAACTATCAGGCGAGCATTGGAATGGCACCATTCGCAGCACTCTACAAAAGGAAGTGTCGTTCACCACTAAGTTGGGACGACATCGGAGATCGTGAACTCCTTGGACCAGAGATGATCGTGGGAACTGTGGACGTAGTTCTCACGATCAGGGAAAGAATGCGCATAGCCCAAGACCGACAGAAGTATTAGGCCGATGTAAAACGCCGACATCTGTAGTTCTAACCTGGAGACCATGTTTTCTTAAAGATTTCTCCAAACACTAGTAAAATAAGGGGTTTCCCCTACGGATATTGGAATCCGTAGGGGCAGATATAACTTGGCCCTACGGATTAATCCGTAGGGCTAAAAGGTTGCCCCTACGGGCAAAGACGTCCAAGAATAAAAATATTAATTCTTAATTTGGTGTTTGCCCCTACGGAGCCGCAAACAAAGGACCTACGGGTATGTCCGTAGGGGCAAGTAAATATCGATTTAACAAAATCCCAGATCGATCGCCTACGCTCACTTCCTCTCTCTCTCTCGATCGCGCGCGGAAAATAAGCCCCAAATCGCCACGCCGTCGTCGCCAACGTTGTTCTCCTCGTCGCCACCGCCGGTTTCGTCGCCACCGCAGTTCTCGTCGCCACCGCGGTTCAGGTCGTCGCCACCGCCTTCAGGTCGTCGCCCCAGCCCCAGCAGCCGTTCAGGTGAGTAAATCTCGAGGTAAATTAAAGAATTTTTGGATTATTTTGGGCTTAGGGTTCATGGCTGCGCGAGTTGGGGTTGGGCAGGGGTCGCGGTCGCGGTCGCGGTCGGGGTCGGGGTAAGGTTAGGGTTGGGGCAGGGGCTGGGCTGCGGGGTCGGGTTCGGGGTCGGGGTAGGGTTAGGGTCGGGGGTCGGGGTCGGGGTAGGGTCAATTTATCAAATTTTTTATTGGGGGTGCGGCTGGGGCTGCAGGCTGGGGCTAGGGCTGGGCTGCGGCTAGGGCTAGGGTTGGGGCTGGGGCTCGGGCTGCGGCTAGGGCTGTGCGTCCTCCAGAGGGCGATCATAGGATCGGTGAAGTGAGGTGGCTGGATATGAGATACGATGGATTTCCATGTGTTCAATGGAATGCTGAGGGTCAGAGTCGGTTATTCATATATCTCCCAAAAAAGAATGAGTTTGTTATCAAAGGTGTATTGACTTCTACATCAAGGAATATCAGTTATATGTCATCCAGTGACTAAGTCTGTTTCTGGCCCAACCATATTTATGAATCGTTTCTTCTTTTTCCTTCTTACGTATATTTACTAGTTCAGACTGTATGCACCTCTGCAATCAACGCCGAGAACTTGTACATTATAGGTTAATAGACATATGCTATGAAATCACGGTGCATATCGAATTCATGATATGTTATAGTCCCTCATTATTTTTACTGTGGTGAGAAAGGAGTCGCTGGTGGCCACAAGCCATAGAATTGGCAGTTGTCCTACCTGCGATAACATCTTACAAATCATCAGTAGACATCTCTGTTATATTAATCTTTTAATGTCTGCATGCATGCATGTTTATTTGCATATTTCCACTTGTTTGTGCCATAGTTTTTGTGTGCATGTGTGCGTGTGTGCCACAGTTATATTTACTTCTACATCAAGGAATATCAGTCGCATGGCAGGATTTAGTCCGGTTTTGGCCTAACCGCATTTATGAATTTGTCTTTTAGATGTTTTTCTGAGTGTCACATCGTTCTCACCCAAGTTTGTAAGCCATGTTCATTATTCTTGCAATTCTTTTAACTTGAATATGCCAGTTATTGTTCCGTTTACTATAAAGTTGCAACAAAGAGTCTCTGTTAGCATTTCCATGCACCCTTTACATGTTTTTATCATATCCACTCCTATCTATCCAGAAAGTCAACATCTTCTGGTATTTGTTTTCAAAAAGAAAAGATAAGAGAGGAAAAGATATTTGTCCGTCTCATATTTGAGCCATACTTTTGATTTTCTTGCAGATTCTGGGTTGATTTTCTGTGATAATTCATAAACATAGTAATATTTGTAATGTTTCTTCTTGTTAGTCTAGCTTTCCTCTTATGAATGCCAACACTGTTTTTGCCCTCCTTTTCTTCGGGGCACATGATATCTTGCACCTCTCCTCTCGAAAACTTATTTCTCTTTTATTTTCTATATCTTTATTTTATTTTATCTTATTTGCTACGCTTTGTTTTGTTTTATTATATTTTTCCTCTGCTAATTATATTCTTCTAGATCATGTTTGCCTAATCTATCCGAGGCTTAGCATAATCTAGTTGCGATAAACAATTCCATCTTCTGCTACTATGGTGGCACTGAAAAACTTTCATTTAGAAATGACAGCACGTATTTTGTTGAAGTACTGTACATAAGTAAAACCACAACGGGCATGACAAATTTGTTGACCAGGTTCCGATTACTGTGTGAAAGTTGTTCGGATGAAATTCTAATTCTGGTGGAATTGAAACCGATAACCGGTTCATATGGTGATTTAGGCTGCTTCAGTGATATTTGTGCCTACATTGATGCCTCAAGCAACGAATCAATGATGTGGATCACAAACTAATTAAATAAATTTTGAATACCAATCTGGACTGGGATTTGTGATTGGGGAGAAGTTTGTGTGCTCATGGGCATGACACAAGTCGGGAAAAGTACAACTTACAACGATCGTGTTCCAAATTAACGTAATTCAAATAGCAATTCCTTGGAATTTTTAGTCCAGAGAATCTTGATCGAGTCTCAGTTCCATATTATTGCTAGTGGATGCGTTTTGTTCAAAGAGTCTTTTCCTTTTAGTAATTTTCCTTTTTAGGGAGTTTTCGACATTGAAATCTCACTAGTTGATAATGTTAAATGAGTTCTAGTCCTAGTTTGCTACATTTTTTTATATATAGTAGATGGTGATACTTCTTTAAGTAAAAACAACCCTACACTTAAGCGAAATCATAAATCGAAACACACATATATAGAATACAACTCATACATGGGTATCCTCAAATCTAACTTTAATTATCGATAATTTATTTTTTTCAACGACAAACGCACACACAAAGCATATACACGGATTTTCTCCTTTGTCGGTAACCATCCCGTTCTTAGATTTCTCAATATAGTCATCATAACCTACAATTTATATGATACAGTCTAACATGGCCCATGAGTACGTCAGGGTTATGGACTGGATGTATGTGAATTGGCAACAACGTATGCAACCTAAGTTTGTCACTGGAGTTTCCGCTTTCATTGAATTTGCACGCGCACTTAAAATAACAACCTTTATACTAAAAAAATTATGTATGCTATTACTTAATAGTTTATGGTTTTTAGACGCAAAAGCCATTTGAGAAATACTTTTCCTACCCACTATTAATCCATATTCTCAATATAGTCATTGAATTTGCACGCGCACATAATAAGAAGGAGAAGACAGTAATGTGGCAGAAGAAGAAGGAGAAGACAGTAATGTGGCAGAAGAAGAAGAAAATGACATTCCTTGTTCTCTGTTTCAGCATCAATCTTCTGATATGAACTAATGATGGCTTTCACATAGACTTTTCCCTTTAGAGACTTCTTAGTGTCCAATGGAAAGCATACATCAGATTTGTGCAGGTCAGGTTCTTCTATGACTTTCAAGAGTCTCAACTGATTCTGTAAATTACACCCTAGTTGGGTGATACTTTTACCACTTCTCACTGCAGGTGCACTCTCTAATATCCATTTTGAATGCAATATTATAGATATTCAAAATGGATATTAGAGAGCGCACCTGCAGTGAGAAGTGATAAAAGTATCACCCAACAAGAGTGTAATTTATAGAATCAGTTGAGACTCTTGAAAGTCATAGAAGAACCTAACCTGCACAAATCTGATGTATGCTTTCCATTAGACACTAAGAAGTCTCTAAAGGGAAAATCCTATGTGAAAGCCATCATTAGTTCATATCAGAAGATTGATGCTGAAACAGAGAACAATGAATGCCATCTTCTTCTGCCACATTACTGTCTTCTCCTTCTTTTTCTGCCACATTACTGTCTTCTCCTTCTTATTATGTGCGCGTGCAAATTCAATGACTATATTGAGAATATGGATTAATAGTGGGTAGGAAAAGTATTTCTCAAATGTCTTTTGCGTCTAAAAACCATAAACTACTAAGTAATAGCATACATAATTTTTTTAGTATAAAGGTTGTTATTTTAAGTTTTCCCTTATAGAGATATGATCTAACTGCCTTTATAAACTATAAGTGTGCAGAAAATTATGATAAGAAACCATAAGAAAGGGTCGTAGCCATGCATAACCTTGAATCTACATACCAAATCATGCAAAAGCATGCAATTATTGTCACCTTGCCGTGGAATATAAAATATCTTGGAAGACTATAAGCGAGGATTTAAATCTTGATAGCTTTTGACTTCAACATATATTTTTCTCAAGTACCATGAAATATACTTCCTCCGTATAAACCGTTTTCAGGAAGATGGATTAATAATGACAAATTATCCATTGTGGCTCACTAGGTTAGCATTTTCTCTTCTATTGACCATCTTACTAATCTGCTTGGTAAATTTATTCGAAACCGGCTGCGAATCATTAAAAGACATGCATAAGAAAGAAAGCTAAAATACAGATATATAGCATACCGATACATCGAAACTTCAAAGTTGCGATGACAATCCAGAGATATTTATTTCTACACACGTGGTGCGCGTGCGAATGCGTCAGGCATCATGGACAAATATTTCAGAACATGGAAAGTATTATTCGTATAAAGTAATTAAAGTTTTTAAACACCTTGGATAGATATTTTCTTAGTTGATGCAATCATATCATGAGGACTAAATTTAAGCTATTATACATATGCATATGTATTTTTCTAACCTAATATATCACACACACACACACACACACACACACACAGAGAGAGAACACCAGTTTGGTAGAGAAATCAGCTAGCAGGACCCTGAAGAAATGGAGTCCATAGCATTGCTCATCATCATCATCCATGATCCCTTTGAAAAAATATTATCAAAGGGATCATGGATGATGATGATGAGCAATGCTATGGACTCCATTTCTTCAGGATCCTGCTACCTGATTTCTCTACCAAACTGGTGTTCTCTCTCTCTCTCTCTGTGTGTGTGTGATATATTAGGTTAGAAAAATACATATGCATATGTATAATAGCTTAAATTTCGTCCTCATGATATGATTGCATCAACTAAGAAAATATCTACCCAAGGTGTTTAAAAGCTTTAATTACTTTATACCAATAATACTTTCCATGTTCTGAAATATTTGTCCATGATGCCTGACGCATTCGCACGCGCACCACGTGTGTAGAAATAAATATCTCTGGATTGTCATCGCAACTTTGAAGTTTCGATGTATCGGTATGCTATATATCTGTATTTTAGCTTTCTTTCTTATGCATGTCTTTTAATGATTCGCAGCCGGTTTCGAATAAATTTACCAAGCAGATTAGTAAGATGGTCAATAGAAGAGAAAATGCTAACCTAGTGAGCCACAATGGATAATTTGTCATTATTAATCCATCTTCCTGAAAACGGTTTATACGGAGGAAGTATATTTCATGGTACTTGAGAAAAATATATGTTGAAGTCAAAAGCTATCAAGATTTAAATCCTCGCTTATAGTCTTCCAAGATATTTTATATTCCACGGCAAGGTGACGATAATTGCATACTTGTGCATGATTTGGTATGTAGATTCAAGGTTATGCATGGCTACGACCCTTTATTATGGTTTCTTATCATAATTTTCTGCACACTTATAGTTTATAAAGGCAGTTAGATCATATCTCTATAAGGAAAAACTTAAAATAACAACCTTTATACTAAAAAAATTATGTATGCTATTACTTAGTAGTTTATGGTTTTTAGACGCAAAAGACATTTGAGAAATACTTTTCCTACCCACTATTAATCCATATTCTCAATATAGTCATTGAATTTGCACGCGCACATAATAAGAAGGAGAAGACAGTAATATGGCAGAAAAAGAAGGAGAAGACAGTAATGTGGCAGAAGAAGATGGCATTCATTGTTCTCTGTTTCAGCATCAATCTTCTGATATGAACTAATGATGGCTTTCACATAGGATTTTCCCTTTAGAGACTTCTTAGTGTCCAATGGAAAGCATACATCAGATTTGTGCAGCTCAGGTTCTTCTATGACTTTCAAGAGTCTCAACTGATTCTGTAAATTACACTCTTATTGGGTGATACTTTTATCACTTCTCACTGCAGGTGCGCTCTCTAATATCCATTTTGAATGTAATATTATAGATATCCATGCCCGTTTATGTCAAAATTACTTATATTGTCAATGTTTGATTGTCTAGTTGTTGGTGATGCGTCCATATCAGGGACAGAGGCCACTCCCGTTCCTCCAGGTATGTTTATATATTATATAGGGCATGTATATTGATTTAGAATGCTATATCATAAATATACACACATCCCTTTTGCTCTTAGTCGTCCAACTCATTATCATGGGCTGCTTGATGAGATTAGATTTGCGCCTGATGATCTACAAGAGCTTGTTCACTCCCTGTCATATGTGTAAGCAGCGCTATATGCGAGTTTACCTTGTTAATATGTATGTACTGAAATTAATTAATATTATTCAAATTTTGATACATGCAGATACCAGAGGAGCACATCTTCTATCTCTGTAGGTAAGGCTTTGAATTTGTTGATTTTGGTATTTCTTGTCAATTTTATTGACCAGTATGTGCTAAATATAATGTTCTGACAGTTGCTAGGGGGAAGGTAGCATTCGAATCTGCTGACCCCAGTCCTGGACGCCGCACACGGACGACACCACGGAGGTTGGGAAAGAGGACTGGGCTCTAGCAGGGCCCATATGAGGTTATTTGGTTGTAGACTTATGTTTTATTAATCATACATGTACATATCTAATTAAAATAAACTACAGTTTTCCAAACTAGATATCCAAATGGGGTTTCGAAATAACTCGATAATGATAAGAATTCGAATAAAACAGAGTTCTTACACGCTTATTGCACACGTTAGGTCCAGACGCGACGGGGTAGGCGCAAGATTCTAGCGTTTATCAGAGGTGGAGCTGGACCGAGCTAGGCTAGCATTTTGATTCTTATTTTTTGAATCATGTATTTATTTATATGATACATATTGTACTACATTTTGAAACATTTTGGGCGATATTGATTTTGGTTTATATTTATATCATATTCAGTTTTTTGGTTTCTTTTGTATATTATATGCGTGAGATGTGAATATGAATACTGCGATATATGTTGTGTGATGATTAATTTTATATTTGATTGATGTATATATTATTGTGCACAGGGCGGGAAAAAATCAGGCAGCCCTTTTTTAAAAAAAAATACAGATAATGTGTACCTACGGATAAATCCGTAGGTATACATGTTGCCCCTACGGCTCAGCCCGTAGGGGCACAATAACAGCAGTAACTGATATTTTCCACCCGATCGGCAGTACCAGGGGTTGAGAGTGCCCCTACGGATATAACCGTTGGGCCAACTGCCTAGCCCCTACAGCGTTATCCGTAGGGGCCATATATCAGGATTCCTGATATATGGCCCCTACGGAAAGGTACCTACGCCTATATCCGTAGGCATTTGATCCTGCCCCTACGGTTATCTCCGTAGGTACCTCCAATATATTAAAAAAACCATAAATAATATAACTTTTTTTTACCCTACGCATTACTCCTAGGGGAAATAGGACCTTCACATATATCCGTAGGGGCAAGTTCAGGGCTTCAACTTGCACCTGCGGCCTTCGCACCTACGGGGCATTTTTTTAGCCCCTACGCATATGCCCGTAGGGGCAGTGGGTTGCCCCTACGGATAAATCCGTAGGGGCAACCCTTATTTGTAGTAGTGAAACCGAGGAGTGATCCGCTTTGGCAAGAGGGGTAAGCTCAATACCAGATACATAAGACCGTTCGACATTCTCGAACGAGTCAGAGAAGTGGCATACCATTTGGCACTACCACCCTCATTAGAAGGATTGCACAATGTGTTCCACATATCCCAACTACGAAGATATGTGAGCGACCCCAGCCACATACTTGATCACTCCGAGCTCACAGTCCAGACTGACCTGACTTGCGAGCAACAACCTGTCGAGATCCTGGATCGTAAAATAAAGACATTACGGAACAAGGAAGTAAACTTGGTCTGAGTGATGCGGAGAAAAGATTCACCAGGAGAATCAACGTGGGAACGTGAAGAAGGCATGCGTGAAAGATACCATCACTTATTTGTAAATTAGTCCCTATATAAATGTAAATTTCGAGGACGAAATTTTTTGTAAGGAGGGTAGAATGTAACGACTCTGAATTTACTGTACGGAATTTTCCAGTTTAATGTATATAAATGAGTTATACAGCCTGAGATTGAGTTATAAGTTAATTTTGTTAAATAACAGCAAAAAACAACTTGTAGCTCACCGGTAAAGCCTTGCACTGCTGTGACGTAGCCCCTGTGTTCGAACCACATCAGACACATTATTTTTTCTGATTTCTCTTTTTAACTTTTTGGAAGCCCAAAATTTTACACGTGCAATACACATAAAAATGAAAATTCAAAAAAATCAAACATGTGCAAAAGGGTTTAAACACTGAGTAGTACACGTGGTATCAATCCGGAGCCCCAATTCGACCGGCCAAACACCATCAAAAACCAGCATCGACGGCTATGATAGGCCCAAATGTCCCTGTCACGCCCCGCTTCCCAGAGTACGCAAGATTGTGCACGTGACATAGCCAACCATGCTACCTGTGGGTAGGAAGTATCCATCCACAGTCATATTACGGCTGTAGAGATATCAAGAACAAGATAAAAACTATCTAACACATGTCCAAATCCAGAATAACAAGAGTCAATGATAAATAAGTGCGGAAGCAAATGATCCAATACAATAATAGAAAAGTATGTCCCATAATGCGGGCTCACATCTGGAAAAAGAAATGCAGGAAATAAACTAATCACTACAGAACTCACAAATCAGCCTGCTGGCTGAAGTACTCCTGCTCGGTCAGCGACAGTGGTAAAGAATCTGGGCCATGCAAAACCCAGACGTCAGCGCGTCATGTCAACCAATAATAAAATATGAACATGGTAATAAGAAATGCAGAAATAAACATGAATAAAGCAATAGTATGAACAAGCAGTGCAGGGTAGTGTGCAGTGGGTAACTAAACTGTTCTATCAGGTTTCTATTCTAAAGTCTTTGAAATCAATTGATGACTCGTCGATGTAACTCAATAGTATCCCGTGCGTGCCCGGGACCACGGTCAAGATTCTCGGGGCTGAATCCGAGACGTGCCGCTAGGCAGTAACAAGTAGCAGGATGGGTGAGTGATGTCAGCATCATCACTCCGGGGCTGGCCTAGCCCGTAAGACCGATCAGAACAGGTATCGAACTGTTGAGTTACAAGTCGGTTTCACCTTTGATTTCCCCATACCCCCAAGTTATGTATGTCGAGTCAGGTATTCAGTAATCAAGAACTAATGCCAACACAGGATCAGGTAAAAGCAGGTTTGTCTGGATAGACAACAGGAATGGTCCATGAGGACTCCATGTCAGGTTTGTTGGCATTAGGCATGAGATCAGGTAACAGGTCAGGTCATGGTACAACAGGTTAAGTCGATAGTAAAGGGTACCATGTCCGGTGCATCGGTATATATATGTCATGTGTAGCAAGGTCAAGTCAATATGTAACACAATCGAGGGTGTGCTCACAACAGGTATACAATCGAATAAGGAATAACAGCAGGAAATAAAGTAAACAGCAATAACAGTTCATTTAAGCACAATGGTGCATTAATATAGTGCAGTCGTAGTATCATATTAACAGGTTCGAGCACCCTTGGGATGCAATAATCACAAGGTGGTGCAATAACAATGACAGAATGTAATAGAGCTACATGTGTACGGTTATCGTCATTTAAACAGTAAAATGTGGTTAACAGGTAACGTCGTTATTAAGGTTAAAGTGGCAAATGTGATTTTAGGTTACAGTATCATGATATATGTCATAATGCCTCCGAATAATAAAATAGCTATACTTAGTTAAGTTTTGCAAGTTTAATGAGTCAGACACATTCAATTTGTATAACATAGCATGTAGCAAGTGATACTTGCCTCGATGGGTCGCGAGCGGGAATGCGGAACTGCTCACGTCAGCGGAAACGTCGCGATGTGCGCCCGGTACACGGAACGGATCCAAATCACGCGTAGCGTGATCACACGGGTCAGGTATACTCGCTGGGTCGTCGGGATCGTCGACGATACGCCGGTTTCCGGTGAATGGGCGCTCAGGAGTCGAAAGACGAGAGCGGGATTGACGACGGCGAACGACTCCGGCTGAAAGAGAAGTGCAGTCTCGGTTTTTGGGTCCAGGTGAGCTTGTGCGCGATACTCTTGGTGGCTGGAGTCTCAGGCAGAGGAGGCGAGGGATGACGACGGGGTGAAGGTCCCGACGATGGGGTTCGGGGTTTCTACAGGAGGCGTCGGGATAGGGTTCTCGGTGATAGGTTGCAGGTGCAGGGATGAAGGTAGTGGTGGTTGTAGTGTCGGGGGTTAGCAAAGAGGTGAGAAGACGGAGATGGTGACGACGAGGGGTTCCCGGCGATCGGCAGTGAGGGGCTAGGGCTCGGGCGTCGTGGGTTTCTTGGGTTGGGTTGCGACGGGGTGTTTGCAGGGTCATGGTCGGGGAAAAGGAGGAGAGGAGGTAGAGGTTGTGAGGATGAGGGTGAGCAGGTTGAGGTTGGGAGGTCGGCGATGAGGCTGGGGCTCAGCTTGGGTAGGGTTTTCTGTAGGTTGTGCGCTCGGGAGATGGGTTTGATGCGGGGTGAGGTTGCAGGCGTCATCGGGGAGTGGAGAGAGGTGATGGAGGTGGAGGTGATGATAATGAGGACATGGAGACGAGGGGATCGGCGGTGGCGGCGATTGAGAAGGTGGTGTCGGGGTTCTCGCGGTGGTTCTCGTGAAGTTCTGGGAAGGAGACGAAGACGTAATATATAGGGATAGCGAGAGAGAGAGAGGGTTATAGAGAGAGAGAAAGAAAAGTAGAGAGATAGAGATAGAGAGTAGAGAGAGATAGAGATAGAGAAAGAGAAAGAGAGAGGAGAGATAGAGAGGTAGAGAGATGGATGGAGGCGGGGCCCACGAGGGTTAAACCCCTCGTGATTGGCTGGGCGTTTGAAAATGAAAGATTTAAAAAGATTTCCTTAAGATTTAAATGGTTAAAAAATGTAACAGATGAAGGTTTGAATATATATTATAGTTTAGAATATTTTATTAAATTGGGATTTTGGCGCTAAATGAAACATTTCCAAATCGCGCCCGGGTTGCGCCCAAAAATTTGAAATTCAAATAATAGGATTTTAAGCGGGTTACAAATTTTAAAATGAAATGTCTTATGATTAAAAAGCATGCCCCCAAGTCGGACACTTGCATGCGCGCGTAGCCGTCCAAACTCGCCCGTTTCACCGAACGGGATGAAAACTCGACGCGCGGACGCTACCACGCGGCTAGGGGTGACGAGTAGGCCAATATGGATATTTTTAATTTCATTTTAGGTGCTAAAATTTGTTATATGCAAAAATGACTTAGCCAGTTAAAATTTTGCAACAAGAACCAAACAAGCAAGTTAAATGAAATGAGCAATATCGAACACTCAACTAGTAACAGAAATAGTATTCTTGGGCTCGGGTGTTACATCATACCCAACTACAAAAGAATTTCGTCCTCGAAATTCCAAGAATACAAGATAGAAAACTACAGGAAAATGTGAGGAAACTTTTGCCGGATCTCGTCTTCTCGCTCCCAAGTGGATTCTCCGTGCGATCGATTACCCCATGAAACTAGCACAAGGGGGATAACCTTGTTCTTAAGAACCTTTTCCCTTTGATCCTTGATTTCAGCCGGTCGCTCCTCAAAAGTTAGGTCCTCCCGTACAATTAACTCCGAATGATCCAAGACGTGGGTTTCATCTCGAACATACCTTCGTAGTTGAGATACATGAAACACATCGTGCACACCTGCCAAGGACTGTGGTAACGCCAAACGGTACGCTACCTTTCCAACACGTTCCAATATCTCGAAGGGTCCAACGAATCGAGAACTAAGCTTTCCCCGACTCCCAAAACGAATCACTCCTCTAGTCGGTGATATTTTCAAGAATACCAAATCACCCACGGCGAACTCTAGAGGTCTTCTTGACGTGTCAGCCCAACTTTTCTGTCTGTCTTGAGCTGCCTTCATATGTTTCCTGATTGTATTCACCTTCTCGACTGTCTGTACCACCAAATCTGGTCCTAGTAACCTTCATTCACCAACATCATCCCAACAAACAGGTGAACGATACTTACAACCATATAAAGCTTCAAACGGAGCCATCTGAATAGTCGCTTGGAAACTATTGTTGTAAGAAAACTCCACCAAGTGCAAGTGATCCTCCCAAGAACCCTTGAAGTCCAACATGCATGCTCTCAACATATCTTCAAGAGTTTGGATCATTCTCTCCGACTGTCCATCAGTTTGAGGATGATAAGCTGTGCTAAACTTCAATCGAGTCCCCAAACTTTCTTGTAAACTCCTCCAGAAGTGTGACAAGAACCTAGTGTCCCGATCGGACACGATGCTCACCGGTACTCCATGCAATCTTACAATCTCCTGCATGTACCGCTCTGCCAAAGTCTCCGTTGATTGACCAACCCGAAAAGGAATAAAGTGAGCTGCCTTGGTCAACCGATCGACAATCACCCATACTGCATTGTTGCCCTTTGGACTCCGCGGTAAAGCCGTCACGAAATCCATGGTTATATGTTCCCACTTCCACTGAGGAATCGGAAGTGGTTGCAACAAACCAGCAACCCTTTGGTGTTCAGCCTTGACTTGCTGACATACCAAGCACTTAGCCACGAAGCGAGCAATCTCCCGTTTCATACCTTCCCACCAGAAATGCTGTCGAATATCTCGGTACATCTTTGTACCTCCCGGATGTACAGAGTAAGCTGAACTGTGTGCCTTCTTCATAAGCTCTTCACGCACATCTCCCTTTGGCACACACACGGGGCTACCATACCTCAACGAACCATCTTCGTGGACCAGTAAATCTGTTCGTAGTCCAGCTTCAACCTGCTCTCGAAACCTTTGCAGTCTACGATCCTGCGATTGTGCCGCTTTAATCTTCTCAACTAAGGACGACTGTACCTGCAACTGCATCAACTGTCCCGTAGAATGTGGTAACACAACCTCCAAGTCAAATCTTCGAAAATCCGCAATGATCTCTCTGTGTGCAGTCAATACTTGAATCGCTGGTAACCGACTAAGCGCATCCGGCACGACGTTAACTTTTCCCGGATGGTACTTAAGATCAAGGTCGTAGTCGGCCATTAGCTCCAACCATCTGCGTTGCCTCATGTTTAACTCCTTCTGAGTGAACACATACTTCAGACTCTTGTGGTCTGTAAAAACTTCGACTCTCTCGCCCAAAAGGTAGTGTCTCCAAATCTTCAAGGCGAAGATCACGGCCGCAAGCTCCAAGTCATGAGTCGGGTAATTCTTCTCATGGGTCTTCAGTTGTCTTGATGCGTAAGCTACGACCTTCCCATTCTGCATCAAAACACATCCCAATCCTTTTCCAGATGCGTCGCTGTGAATCACCAGTCCTCCGGAATTGTCTGGTACGGTCAGGATAGGGGCGGTTATCAACTTCTGCTTCAACGTCTCGAAAGCCAATGCACATCTATCCGTCCAAACCAAAGATACTTCCTTGCGCGCAAGCTTGGTCAACGGTTCTGCTAAACGAGCGAAGTTCTCCACAAATCTCCTGTAGTATCCGGCCAAACCAAGGAACTTCTTATCTCAGCCACATTTCTTGGAATAGGCCAATCTCGAACTGCTGCAATCCTTTCTGGATCGACGGCAATGCCATCGCCAGACACAACATGCGCCAAAAACCTTACTTCCTCCAGCCAAAACTCGCACTTACTTATCTTCGCATACAATTTCTCCTGTTTCAACGTCTGCTTTGCGATCTTCAAATGCTCAGCATGCTCTTCAAAACTCTTCGAGTAAACCAGAATATCGTCAATGAATACCACAATAAACTGGTCCAAGAACGGTGAAAAGATTCGGTTCATCAAATCCATGAATATTGCCGGTGCATTCGTTACTCCGAAGGGCATTACTAAGTACTCGTAATGTCCGTACCGAGTTCGAAACGCCGTCTTGCAAATATCCTCTGCTTTCACTCGGACCTGATGATATCCAAATCGCAAATCCAGTTTCGAGAATACCCTCACGCCACTAAGCTGCTCAAAAGTCCTCCAATGCGAGGGATCGGGTACTTGTTCTTAATAGTCACCCGGTTTAATTCTCGATAATCAATGCACATCCTTCTCGTGCCATCCTTCTTCTTTACTAAAAGAACTGGAGCTCCCCAAGGCGAGTTGCTTCTTCGAATCCAACCCTTCTCAAGTAATTCACCAACTTGCTTCTTAACTTCTTCCAATTCTACTGGTGCCATTGGATAATAAGCTTTAGATACTGGCGCTGCACCAGGAATAAGGTCAATCGCGAACTCCACGTCTCGCTTCGGCGGTAAGCCCGATATATCTTCAAATACGTCCATAAAATCGTGAACAACCTCCGGCTCTTCACCACGATCAACCTCCAAAGATGCAATAATATTGTTTGTCAGCCTAGCCCTAAACTCGACTGGCCCGACAGAACTGCTTCCTTCCCGCAACTGCTGTCTGCATCGTTGGCAGCTAAAGGTCCAGCGAAACTACTGAGTCTCGTCCATTCTGCTGCATGCACGTCCACGGCTGCTCCATTATGCCTCAGCCCAATAAATTTCTCTTCCATTTCCTCCCGTGCAGTCCGCGGGAAGAATTTCTCCAGGAAACTCATAAAGGAATCCGCCCAACTGATTGGCTTGGGCAAGCGGGTCTCCTCCACAAGCCACCACCCTCGGGCGTAATCCACTAGCTGAATGCGCACCACATCAACTCTTTTGTCCTCTGGGATCTGTGCCGCAATCAGCAAATTCTCCGTGTCAATTAGCCACTGCTCGGCTGGCAGCGGCTCCTCCAGACCAGTGAAAGTAGTAGGACCCAAACGTCTGAAATCTGCTACGGTCCCTACTCGGTCAACTGGTCTAGCTCCAACATTGTTCACAGACTGCTGAACGATCTGCAAACCTTCCCGAAACGAGTCCGCTTGCTGCTGGATCAGCTCGGTCTGTTTCTTTGATTCTCCAGCATTCCTCTTATCACTCCAAGCATGGCGGCTTCTTCCACACGCCTCTGGTACGTCTTCAAATTCTTACCTGCCACAATCCTGAACTCAAAACACCCAACATTAGCATGATGATAGATTCAATATATAAATCAAGGCTAGAACTCCAAGATACTTAAATAGAGTACCGCATTGTAACTATGCCGCGGTATCATAGCTACAATTACTTAACTCCACCCAAGTCGCCTAAGTCCTAGAGATAACAAGGAATCAGGTTTTCGAGTCGACATGCAAAGTAAGTTCGCACGTCGTAAAAGATATAATCAGGAAGAATGTGCTTCAAGAATGGTAAAAACGGTCAAGGTGGCAGGACATGTTTCCTAAACATGGGTATTCTGATTCGTGTATTGGGTACAATACCCAACTACAAAAGAATCAACCCGACTAACCTATGGCTCTGATACCAAAAGAACCATGTCACGCCCCGCTTCCCAGAGTACGCAAGATTGGGCACGTGACATAGCCAACCATGCTACCTGTGGGTAGGAAGTATCCATCCACAGTCACATTACGGCTGTAGAGATATCAAGAACAAGATAAAAACTATCTAACACATGTCCAAATCCAGAATAACAAGAGTCAATGATAAATAAGTGCGGAAGCAAATGATCCAATATAATAATAGAAAAGTATGTCCCATAATGCGGGCTCACATCTGGAAAAGAAATGCAGGAAATAAACTAATCACTACAGAACTCACAAATCAGCCTGCTGGCTGAAGTACTCCTGCTCGGTCAGCGACAGTGGTAAAGAATCTGGGCCATGCAAAACCCAGACGTCAGCGCGTCATGTCAACCAATAATAAAATATGAACATGGTAATAAGCAATGCAGAAATAAACATGAATAAAGCAATAGTATGAGCAAGCAGTGCAGGGTAGTGTGCAGTGGGTAACTAAACTGTTCTATCAGGTTTCTATTCTAAAGTCTTTGAAATCAATTGATGACTCGTCGATGTAACTCAATAGTATCCCGTGCGTGCCCGGGACCACGGTCAAGATTCTCGGGGCTGAATCCGAGACGTGCCGCTAGGCAGTAACAAGTAGCAGGATGGGTGAGTGATGTCAGCATCATCACTCCGGGGCTGGCCTAGCCCGTAAGACCGATCAGAATAGGTATCGAACTGTTGAGTTACAAGTCGGTTTCACCTTTGATTTCCCTATACCCCAAGTTATGTATGTCGAGTCAGGTATTCAGTAATCAAGAACTAATGCCAACACAGGATCAGGTAAACGCAGGTTTGTCTGGATAGACAACAGGAATGGTCCATGAGGACTCCATGTCAGGTTTGTTGGCATTAGGCATGAGATCAGGTAACAGGTCAGGTCATGGTACAACAGGTTAAGTCGATAGTAAAGGGTACCATGTCCGGTGCATCGGTATATATATGTCATGTGTAGCAAGGTCAAGTCAATATGTAACACAATCGAGGGTGTGCTCACAACAGGTATACAATCGAATAAGGAATAACAGCAGGAAATAAAGTAAACAGCAATAACAGTTCATTTAAGCACAATGGTGCATTAATATAGTGCAGTCGTAGTATCATATTAACAGGTTCGAGCACCCTTGGGGTGCAATAATCACAAGGTGGTGCAATAACAATGACAGAATGTAATAGAGCTACATGTGTACGGTTATCGTCCTTTAAACAGTAAAATGTGGTTAACAGGTAACGTCGTTATTAAGGTTAAAGTGGCAAATGTGATTTTAGGTTACAGTATCATGATATATGTCATAATGCCTCCGAATAATAAAATAGCTATACTTAGTTAAGTTTTGCAAGTTTAATGAGTCAGACACATTCAATTTGTATAACATAGCATGTAGCAAGTGATACTTGCCTCGACGGGTCGCGAGCGGGAAAGCGGAACTGCTCACGTCAGCGGAAACGTCGCGATGTGCGCCCGGTACACGGAACGGATCCAAATCACGCGCAGCGTGATCACACGGGTCAGGCATGCTCGCTGGGTCGTCGGGATCGTCGACGATACGCCGGTTTCCGGTGAATGGGCGCTCAGGAGTCGGAAGACGAGAGCGGGATCGACGACGGCGAACGACTCCGGCTGAAAGAGAAGTGCAGTCTCTGTTTTTGGGTCCAGGTGAGCTTGTGCGCGATACTCTTGGTGGCTGGAGTCTCAGGCAGAGGAGGCGAGGGATGACGACGGGGTGAAGGTCCCGACGCTGGGGTTTGGGGTTTCTACAGGAGGCGTCGGGATAGGGTTCTCGGTGATAGGTTGCAGGTGCAGGGATGAAGGTAGTGGTGGTTGTAGTGTCGGGGGTTAGCAAAGAGGTGAGAAGACGGAGATGGTGACGACGAGGGGTTGCCAGCGATCGGCAGTGAGGGGCTAGGGCTCGGGCGTCGTGGGTTTCTTGGGTTGGGTTGCGACGGGGTGTTTGCAGGGTCATGGTCGGGGAAAAGGAGGAGAGGAGGTAGAGTTTGTGAGGATGAGGGTGAGCAGGTTGAGGTTGGGAGGTCGGCGACGAGGCTGGGGCTCAGCTTGGGTAGGGTTTTCTGTAGGTTGTGCGCTCGGGAGATGGGTTTGATGCGGGGTGAGGTTGCAGGCGTCATCGGGGAGTGGAGAGAGGTGATGGAGGTGGAGGTGATGATAATGAGGACATGGAGACGAGGGGATCGGCGGTGGCGGTGATTGAGAAGGTGGTGTCGGGGTTCTCGCGGTGGTTCTCGTGAAGTTCTGGGAAGGAGACGAAGACATAATATATAGGGATAGAGAGAGAGAGAGGGTTAGAGAGAGAGAGAGAGAAAGAAAAGTAGAGAGATAGAGATAGAGAGTAGAGAGAGATAGAGATAGAGAAAGAGAGAGGAGAGATAGAGAGGTAGAGAGATGGATGGAGGCGGGGCCCACGAGGGTTAAACCCCTCGTGATTGGCTGGGCGTTTGAAAATGAAAGATTTAAAAAGATTTCCTTAAGATTTAAATGGTTAAAAAAATGTAACAGATGAAGGTTTGAATATATATTATAGTTTAGAATATTTTATTAAATTGGGATTTTGGCGCTAAATGAAACATTTTCAAATCGCGCCCGGGTTGCGCCCAAAAATTTGAAATTCAAATAATAGGATTTTAAGCGGGTTCCAAATTTTAAAATGAAATGTCTTATGATTAAAAAGCATGTCCCCAAGTCGGACACTTGCACGCGCGCGTAGCCGTTTAAACTCGCCCGTTTCACCGAACGGGATGAAAACTCGACGCGCGGACGCTACCACGCGGCTAGGGATGACGAGTAGGCCAATATGGATATTTTTAATTTCATTTTAGGTGCTAAAATTTGTTATATGCAAAAATGACTTAGCCGGTTAAAATTTTGCAACAAGAACCAAACAAGCAAGTTAAATGAAATGAGCAATGTCGAACACTCAACTAGTAACAGAAATAGTATTATTGGGCTCGGGTGTTACAGTCCCCATGCTTTGCACACTCGACTCTTCCCCTACCCTTAACTTCCTTCCACAGTTTGATTTCCCTACAATCAAACAGAGACCCTTCATTTCACCATTTATCATCTTTTTAATGCATTTTAATTCACCATTTTAATTCCAAAACCCTAATTCTCCACTATAAATACCAGTCCACACTTTGGCTCAACATCATTCTGAAAATTCTAGCCAAAACTTTCAAAATTTCTTAAGTGCAAATGGAGTAAAAGAGGAGTTAGGAAGCGATCAACTTCCGGCGAGGATCGAAGCAAATTTCGGCGATCCCGCGATACCACGAAGTTCAACTCTCCTTCTTCAACCTTTGTTTGACCTAACTAACTTGTAAGTCCCTTCCAATCTTCTTTTCTCTTCTTTAAAAATTCATTTTAAAATGAATATCGGTAAGTGGAGTTAATATCGATATCTATCTTTTAAACCCTAAAAACTCCCTTTATTCTTACATATTGTTCATCCAAATTTTACACAATAATTATAATTTTAATTATAAATGTTTATAATAAATTTTAACCTAGAATTCCATGCAAAATAACTTTAACTTAAGTTTTTCATTAAAATACCATGAACTTTAAATATCACCTCTTTTAGTGTCACTTAAACATACCTTAGGAAAACTTCACGGGATAACGACCTACCCCTCACATACACTCTTGTTTCATAGCACGATACCTTTGTGTGAATTTTGGTTACGAAGAAAATATTATATTAAAATACCATTCACTTTAAAAAAACATTTTTATTTTAAAACAGTATTCTTAATTCCTTTACGAATATGCCTCTACTACCCTCTTTAGGGGACCCGCTATTGGATGATGCGAATTATCTCACATCTTTGGTCTAGTAGAGTGAGATGCAGTTCTCCTCACGGAGCATTCGGTCTCGAAAGGTTTTAAATACGGTTTTTAAGAAAAACGCATTTTTCTACTTAAATAAAATTAAATTTTTAATAATTATATAAAATTAAAAAATCCATATATTTTCAAAATATAATAAACTTACATTTTTTTAAATGAAAAAATTACAAGTTTCATTAAAATACCATCAAGATACTAACAAAAGACAAGTTTTACAATAAAATACTATGAACTTTCCAAGCTAAGCTATTATCACTAAAATATCTCAAATTCTTAAAATTCATATCCATGAAAACCCTAAATAATATAAATAAGTACCCGAGGTTTATTTTAAAATTTTATTAAAAATATTTTTCATAAAACCCCCTCGAGTTATATAAAACAATATTAATGACTTTAGTAAATATTGGTTTAAGTGAGATCAATTCTCTTGAGCCCTAGGGAACCGAAAAAGTGAGTGCTTGCCTATTTAAGGTAGAAAACTTAACGGAGTTATCAATGGTAATTGTCTTGGAAAAAGACATAAATCCTGTCGTTCATGTGCAGCAGTTAACGATGACTCTCGAACCTAATTCAGGATCTAAATCAGTTACAAGTGTCTGACCCAGTCTGAGTCTAACTCAAACCTGAATCCAAACTCAAATCAGAGTCCAATTCAAATATGAATCCAAAGTCTAACATGAATACTTGAATATGAACCTGAATACCTGAATTCAAACTTCAATATCAAACATGAATAATTGACTTGACTTGACCGAACAATGGTTATAACTTGACATGACTTCTTGAATACATGATTACATCCTGAACCTGATTACTTGAACAAATTGTATCCATGGATTCTGCAAGACATGTAAATATAACCTATACAATACATTACACAGGGATAACGGGGTAGATTGGTACGAAACGTATTAATGTGGCACAAGATGGTCACTTAAAAGATACCTACATGATCTCTCGTGCCATTGTCCCATGGGTTTTGACGGGGCCTTGTACTACATGTTACCATAGTCCACGGGGTAAGATGGACTCCTCTCGTATACACAAATACCTTCTGTACCAAACTACAAACAACTACGTTAGAATAACAAGCATATACCTGTACAACTTAGTTGGGAAGATATCGGAGATTGTGAACTCCTTAGACCAGAGATGATCATGGCAACTGTGGACGTAGTTCGCACGACCAGGGAAAGAATGCACATAGCCCAAGACCGACAGAAGTATTAGGCTGATGTAAAGCGCCGACATCTGGAGTTCCAACCTGGAGAACATGTTTTCTTAAATATTTCTCCAAACCGAGGAGTGATCCGCTTTGGCAAGAGGGGTAAGCTCAGTCCCAGATACATAGGACCGTTCGACATTCTCGAACGAGTCGGAGAAGTGGCATACCGTTTGGCATTACCACCCTCATTGGAAGGAGTGCAAAATGTGTTCCACATATCCCAACTACGAACATATGTGAGCGATCCCAGCCATATACTTGATCACTCCGAACTCACATTCCAGACTGTCCTGACTTGCGAGCAATAACCCGTTGAGATCCTGGATCGTAAAGTGAAGACATTACGGAACAAGGAAGTAAACTTGGTCCGAGTGATGTGGAGAAAAGATTCACCAGGAGAATCAAAGTGGGAATGAGAAGAAAACATGCGTGCAAGATACCCTCACTTATTTATAAATTTGTCCCTATGTAAATGTAAATTTCGAGGAAGAAATTTTTTATAAGGAGGGTAGAATGTAACGAATCTGAATTTACTGTACGGAATTTTCCAGTTTAATGTACAGAAATGAGTTATACAGCCTGAGATTGAGTTATAAGTTAATTTTGTTAAATAACGAAACAACTTGTAGCTCACTGGTAAAGCCTTGCACTGCTGTGACGTAGCCCCTGTGTTTGAACCCTATCAGACACATTATTTTTTCTGATTTTTCTTTTTATATTTTAGGAAGCCCAAAAGTTTACACGTGCTATACACATAATATTGGAAAGTCAGAAAAATCAAACATGTGCAAAAGGGTTTAAACACTGAGTAGTACACGTGGCATCCCCAAAGCCCTAATTCGACCGGCTAAACTCCATCAAAAACCGGCACCTACGGCTATGATAGGCCCAAATGTCCCCGTGCTTTGCACACTTGACTCTTTCTCTACCCCCAACTCCCCTGCACTGTTTGATTTCCCTGCAATCAAACAGAGACATTTCATTTCACCAATTATCATTTTTAATGCATTTTAATTCAACATTTTAATTCCAAAACCCTAATTCTCCACTATAAATACCACCCCATATTTTGGATCAACATAATTCTAAAAATTCAAGCCAAAACTCTCAAAATTTCTTAAGTATAAGTGGAGTAAAAGAGGAGTTAGCAAGCGATCAACTTTCGGCGAGGATCGAAGCAAATTCCAACGATCCCACGACGCCACGAAGTTCAACTCTCCTTCTTCAACCTTTCTTTGACCTAACTAACTTGTAAGTTCTTTCCAATCTTCTTTTTTCTTCTTTAATTTTTTTAAAAACGAATTTCGATATATCTATCTTCTAAACCCTAAAACTCCCCTTTTTCTTACATATTGTTCATCCAAATTTTACACAATAATTGTAATCTTAATTATAAATGTTTAGAATAAATTTTAACCTAGAATTCCATGCAAAATAACTTTAACTTAAGTTTTTCATTAAAATACCATGAACTTTAAATATCACCTATTTTAGTATCGCTTAAACATACCTTAGGAAAACTTCACGGGGTAACGACCTACTCCTCAAATACACTCTTGTTCCATATCACGATACCTTTTTGTGAATTTTGGTTACGAAGAAAATATTACATTAAAATACCACTCACTTAAAAAAACGGTTTTCTTTTAAAACAGTATTCTTAATTCTTTTGCGAATATGCTTCTACAACTCTCTTTAGGGTCCCGCTATTGGATGGTGCAGATTATCGCACATCCTTGGGTTAGTAGAGTGAGATGCAGACCTCCTTACGGAGCATTCGGTCTCGCAAGGTTTTAAATACGGTTTTTAAAAAAACGTATTTTTTACTTAAATAAAATTAAATTTTTAATAATTATATAAAATTACAAAATCCATATATTTTCATAATATAATAAACTTTATTTTTTTTAAAATGAAAGAATTACAAGTTTCACTAAAATACCATCAAGATACCAACAAAAGACAAGTTTTATAATAAAATACCATGAACTTTCCAAGCTAAGCTATTATCACTAAAATATCTCAAATCCTTAAAATTCATATCCATGAAAACCCTAAATAATATAAATAAATACTCGAGATTTATTTTGAAATTTTATTAATAATATTTTTCATAAAACCCCCTCGAGTTATATAAAACAATATTAAGGATTTTAGTAAATATAGGTTTAAGAGGGATCAATTCGCTTGAGCACCACGGAGCCGGAGAAAGTGAGCGCTTTCCTATTTAAGGTAGAAAACTTAACGGAATTATCAATGATAATTGTCTTGGAAAAAGGCACAAATTCTGCCGTCCATGTGCAGCAGTTACCGATGACTCCCGAACCTAATTCAGGACCTAAATCAGTTACAAGTGTCTGACTCAGTCCGAGTCTAACTCAAACCTGAATCCAAACTCAAATCAAAGTCCAATTCAAACACGAATCTAAAGTCTAACATGAATACTTGAACATGAACCCGAATACCTGAATTCAAATATCAATATCAAACCTGAATACCTGACTTGAATTGACTGAACCATGATGATAACTTGACATGACTTCTTGAATACATAATTATATCCTGAACCTGATTATTTGAACAAGTTGTATTCATGGTTTCAGCAAGACTTGTAAATATAACCTATACAATATATTACACGGGGATAACGGGGTGGACTGGTACGGATTGTATTAATATGGCACAAGATGGTCACTTAAAAGACACCTACATGAACTCTCATGCCGTTGTCCCGTGGGTTTTGACGGGGCTTTGTAATACATGTTACCATAGTTCTCGAGGTAAGATGGACTCCTCTCGTATACACAAATACCTTCTGTACCAATTTACAAACAACTACGTTAGAATAACAAGCATATACATGTACAACTTACCAATTTCATTTCACATTACTTGTTATATTCCATTCCTTCTTTTGGGACTTACCGAGCGCTAGTTTGCTGACTGTCTATTTATTTCTTTGGAATGTTCGTCAGGAGGACCAGACTCTCAGGAGATCGAGCCTAGCAAGGAGGACTTGGAGCAGCTCACCGCTCAGCCGGACTACTAGCTCATCTTGTACTTATTTTATTTTGTATGCCACTGTTTAGGTACTGCTTATTTCATTGTATCTTTCTTTTTCAAAAACAGTTGTATGTAAAGATGAATGTAAATAAAGGATGTTGTTTATTTTATATCTCTTGTCATTCTTATGCATTTTTATATCTATTACTTAATTACGCTTAATATATTTATTTCTTAGTAAATACGTTGCGGCCCGCTACGTCACCGTTTTCGTACATCGGGAAGCAGGACGTGACACTTTCCATGAGTTAATTTTTTTATTTTTTGGGAGAGATAAAGATATTTTATAAGTTATTTTAGATATTAAGTTATCTAATTTTATTATGTTTTTTTCTATCATGAGTACCTAATTTAATTGCTAGGGTTTTTGAATTATACTTCCTGTGGTTGGTGTTTGAATTCTTCTCTCTATTCTTTTCTATTTGGTTTTCAAGATAAATCACTTTGATAAAAGTTAATTCTTTTTGATATTATGCTAATAAACTAAATAAATCAATGATTGATTGACGTCCATAATATTAGTTTAGGAAAAGATAGTATCACTGATAAATTAATTAGTTTAATGATAGCTTGACGATCTTGAAAACTAATTAGAGAAGATAAGATGGAATTTTTATTATAGTAGATTCAAACTAATTAATTTAGGATAATTTAGATTATTCTGACAAAACAAGGTAATTCGTAAATTGGCAACTTACGTGTTATTGTGTAGAAGGGTAAGATCTAATTATTGTTAACTTAATTAGAATTGAATATTTAAATTTATTGTTATATGATTTTATAGATTGAAAGATTATTGCCATGATAATATAATTTATGCTTTCTTGATTGATTGATATTTTATCTTGATGAACGTATTCTATATACTTTCTTGCAATTGATAGGTAATAAATTTAAATATAGGAATAAGAAAAGAATAGATATCTTATAAAATACAATGATTAGTAAAGTTAATTCAAAACCCTAAGACTTTCTATATTATTTGAAATCTTTTCTTTTAAAACTTGCAATTTAATTTCTTTCCGTTATTTGTCTTTAATTAGTTTAGTAAAATGAACCAAATCTTTTTATTTAATTCTTTTTAAGTTAATTAAAATTCACACGCCTCCCTGTGGATCGATCCGTAAGTACTATAATGAATTAAGTGTGCACTTGAGGTTAAATTTGAGGGACAATTAAAATCTCCATCAGGTTTGTGATACCGTTGCCGGGGAGGCCGGTTGCAATTCTAGTTAATTTTAATTCGAGTTAATTATCTTTATCATTATTTTATTTTATTCTGCAAATTTTTATTTTGTTTCAGGAAACCAGGAGCAGTCTCGGGAGATTTGGAGCTTGCATAGGATACTAGAAAAATTTCATGGCCGGAATCAACCAAATTTTGACCGAAAATTTTTTTGGGTCGGAATTTAACCGAATTTCCAGTCCAGATTTTTTTTTATTACTGTTCAGAATTATCTTCTCTGTTCAGAACTAGTACCTGTTTTCGATGAAGTGACACAATTTCTAGCGAAATGAAGCGAACCCACAGTACTTTAACTTTCCAGTTTGCTTCTGATTTCCTGTTTTAGTTTTTCCTTTTCTACTTTTCGTTTTAATTTCCGTATTTCCTTTTTCTGCACTTTTAAATTTAAACAATTTAATTTTAAAAATTAAATAAAAAAATTTAAAATATGGGTGACGAACTAAATAAATTTTATATGAATTATGTTATCAAGTTAAACCATTACTTCAAGATTGCTTTAGAATAAATAAATATAGAAGCGGTTATAATTCACTTTACATATCCACAGCCGACAATAAGGATTGGTTAAGTGCCGAGTTAGCTGATATTAGGAAAAAAGGTAGAGAAATTAAAAGTTAACTACCGGGTTCCTAGTACTCTACCTTTTCAATATTTTTGCACTAATTGTCAAGATCTCGCTCATGTTTATAAAGAGTGTCCTTTTATTGTTGGATTAGGTAATTGGAGAAACCAACAAAATTACTGTGGGAATCAAGACATATATTCTGAAGTTTCTAACTATAATTTAGGTCAACAATTCCAATCAAACCCTTACTATAATGTAGGTCCTCCATCCAATCCACTTCAAACCGACACAATATTCACTCCTTCTAATTACATAGACCAACAATCTCTATCATACCCATACTAGCTATGATGTTGGCTACCCAATCAAATTTTTATCAACCGTATCAAACTTTCACATCTTCATTAGTCGTTTGTTCACCCACATATAAACACAACACTAATTCTATGCATATCAAATTTAGGGTGTTTATTGATACTTATTATTATAATTTATTTTACTATTATTGCATGATTATAGACAAATTTTTTGAGTGGTTAATATTAGCCTTTGGATTAGCCAAAACATTATGTAAATTTAAATTCTTTTCTTTTTCTTTTTCTTCTTTTATTTATTTTTATTTTAGTATTTTTGAAATAAAAAAAAGTTTTTGGAATCAAACTAGTAATAGGTAATCTTGAATTTGAAATCCGAAAGGTTAAGTGATATGAAGAAAATCTATTGAATCTGAGGATAGAACGAAAATATGAAAAATAATTCTTGACTAGAATTCAAAGAATATATAGCCCACAAATTGTACAAACACGAATCTTGAAACTGGAGATAGTAGAGAATAGTTATAAATATCGTTGCTTAAATACCTAAGTATGCAAAAAATTGTAAAAATAAAATAAAAAACTAAAAACATATCTTTTTCTTCACTAAGTAGCTGGGAATTCGTGACTCAAGAAGTATTGGATACTGTCACGTCCCGCTTCCCAAAATACGGAATATGAGGGGTGACTAGGCAGTTACTAATGATGTGTATGTGCAGCATGCAAGTCTGTGTATGTGCAACATGCAAGTCTGAGTAATTGTGTAAGTGTCCTATCAATTTTGTTCGCAAAAGTATAGCAAAGGAAATGAAATATAGTATTGGTAAACTGAGCATATGAGACTGAATTATAATCAATAAAGAAGTGTTCATAATAAATTTAGATGTTGGGGGTACTATACGTCATCCTTTCGATTATGGCCTTAGCTAGTCAAATCTCATAACTGCTGCGCCTCCCCTCACCGTCAAGGGATCACTCACACTCGATGCTATAACCAATAATAATCATAAATATGTAAAGAAACCCCATCAATATCGATATAAATCCAAACAAACTAAACATGGCTCAAAAATCAAGTTAATTAGGCAAAAATAAAACATAAGACGTCTGAAGAAGACGTCTCATCGAGGCAAATAAGCGGAAGTTGTCTGAGAAACAATATACAGACGTCTGCCTAAAAATACAGAGGAAGCTCAGAGAAATAGCAGACGTCTGAAGTTGTAAGCTCAGATGTTTGACAAACAATACGAATTTAAAACAGAAACAACGTGTCTGAAGTTCAAATTCTCAGACGCCTGAAGATGAAAACCGCTGCTCGAAAAACTGGAATTTGTAAAATACTTTAAAACCAAAAGTTTTGCTTAAAACTACCATTTACAATCCAAAACAAGTTGTAACAACAACAAATAGCTACACTAAATATACTACAACCACAATAATAATTAAAACTCTATTTGTGCAAGATTTAAACCATAAAAACATGATTTCTAAGTAGAAAATATAGTTTTCATGGTAAATAAAATTTAAAACTTGAAATTAAGGGTTTATCTTGAAATATTTGAGCAAATGAGGAGATCCAAGACTTAAATGTGGCTATTTGAAGGACTTCATGTTGTTCTACTTGAAGAGATGAGTTCTAGGTGGTTAAGTGAAGTAACGAGAATGAGTGATAGTTAAAGAGAAGTAAAAGGGTTTGGGTATTTGAGAGAGAGAGAGAGGGAGTTATGGTTTGTGAGATTGAGAGAGAAAATTTGAAGAAGGAAGAAAAGAAAATGAATATGTGTTCATATAGCATGGTGATCCCACCTCTCACATGCCTATGCATCTCTCAAGAGTCATCAACCATGATGAATAATCAAAAAATGTTATTTAGAGAAATAAAGAAAATGTTATTATTATAATATGCATACCGTGCCATAATAATAGATATTAAAACTGTCAGATGTGCTGTTTTAAAATCCGCATCCCCAAAAATCCAATGTTTTGTTATCATTTTAATAAAACTCATTATATCATTATTTAAATTCTAAAATTTTTGAAGTGTTACAGATAAAAACATCAGATTCCATTTTTCCCCTGAATCAGCCCAATCCTTTAAAAAGGGTTGTCTGGATGTTATTTACATAGGTAAATCTGGGGAAATATGCCCCAGATAAATTCATTCCATGGGATAATAAAGTTACTAAACTTAATTATTTTTGGGTTTTTTATATATAGGCCCTCTAAAATATTGCTATTTTGAAAACCGCCCCTTAAAACTTCATATTTTTAAATGCGCCCCTTAAAACTCTTAATTAAACTAAATTGGCCCCCATGCATAATTATCATCCTTAACTTTGATAGAAATCTCGGTTAGGAAGCTAAAATAACAAGTTTGTCTTTCTAATGGTTTTATATTTGTGTTGGAAAGAGATAAAGAAAGAGATAATTAGGTAATATTCATGGTATATAAGACTTTTTATCTTCCAATCCTTCATATTAGCTCTAATCCAATTGTTAATCATAATTAATTTAAGGAAAGGGGCGTTTTGGTTAACGGGGAAGTTTATGGGGGTGTTTCAGAATATAAAGTTTTAGGAGGTGTTTTTCACAATACCAATATTTTAGGGGGCGTATATAAATTCCAAAAAAATTTCACTCTCTCTCTCTTTTATAATCATGTTGTTCCTTTACTTTCTCTTTCAAAAAAAAAAATTTTTCAAGTAAATTTCAAGTCAACCATGCTCAAAAAGAAAAGGTAAGTATTAAAGCCTCACAAACTATTCAAACATAGACTAAGCCAGTGAGTCGTGCTTAAAAATTTGAAATGTGACCAACAGTTCTCAATGAGAGCCAATGGTTCAGTTTCGGTAAGAATCACTTTGGGCAAAAATGATTCTATATATCTTTATAGGTAGATAAAAAAATCTTATAAAAAATAGGTATGGACATATAATAATTAATTTACTTCGATATAAAAAATGATTGTATCCCTGTAGATGATTTATCATATTTTATTGATATACAAACTAATTAGATAAACTTATGGAGAATAGATTTCCAAAATTGCATGCCTTGTTTAACTAAAACAAATGCCTTATTTAAATAAAGCAAATGATTATCTCAAGATTTGTCCAAGGGAGAGAGAAATCTTAGATATCCTAGAATGGAAATGTTCATCGAGCAGGGGTTTCTCGGTTAACTCCTTTTATACTATTCTGAATTACAGAGGGGTTGTGTCGACAAACGATAGGAAGATCCGGATGTTTTCTGTGCCGTTAAATGTTCGTGTCTTTTTGTTGTTGGTTTCCAATGATGCAATTTTGGAGAGAGACAACTTAGACAAGCGGAAGTGGATAGGGCCGTCGTATTGCGGTGTTTGTGAGGCACAATCAGAATCAGTGAACCATTTATTTTTCTTGTGTCCAATAGCTAAGAGTGTTTGGGATAAATTCTGGAGATTGTTTGGGTTTTCATTTCTACCGAGCACTTTTGGTGATCTATGGAGTCATGGGGGTATTGGGTTGGATAGAGGGCATTTTGGGGGTTGGGAAATTATGGTTTCTGCTGTGTGTTGGAATATTTGGTTTGAGAGAAATAATAGAATTTTCAAAAATTCTAAGAAATCTGTTTTGAGTATTCTAAACATTATTGAAGCAATCATTGAATTCTAGACGGATGGTGCTGAAAAAAGGGTCAAGAAAAAGGCAAGGACTGTTGCAGAGGACGAGGGATCAGTATTTGGTTTGGTGGCTTCCGCTTCCCCCATGTTAGAGGATGCAACAGCGCGAATCGGAGGGGGACAATGTTGAACGGTAATAACTCCGAAGGAAGGTTTATGTGGGAGAAGGTGGCTTTTTTATTTATGCGAGAATAAGAATTGTATTTAGTTTTTTAGGGGATGTGTTATCTTCTGTTTTCCTTCTCTTTTTGGTCGAACTTTGATACGGTTTAGTTAAATCGTCTAATGAATCGTGGGGCATGCGTCCTTCGTTTTAATCCAAAAAAAAAATCCAAGAGAATAAATATTAACTATTCTCTAACAAACTTATCCTAATTGTCTCACCAATTAAATTCTTCATCTGTCTTAAATATTCATTACATATTTATTAATTTATTAATTTCAATATAACCCATCCCTTTAACAAAGCAAATGCATTAAAAGCAAAGGCATGCTATTACCACTCTATTTTGTTAATAAAATTCACTCATGTACATAGATAGGATTATAATCACATTAGAGGATAGAATTTAAATTAGGGTGTGTATGTATCAAAAAAGGATTACCAAAATATTTTCTTATTTTCATTTACTAGAGTATTTTAGGTTTCTTTTCCATATAGAGATTTACTATATTAAGCTCTCTAATTATATATACAAAGACATGTGGTGTATTTTTTCTACCATGTAAAATAACAACAATTCTCATAAATTCTTCTACTTCTAATATGGTATCTGGGTGATCATCCTCCTAACCGTTTTTCATCTTCCTCCTAAAACAAAAAGATAAATAAGGAATCATATGTTAGCCTCCGCGCCAAACTTCTTTGCTCGTCCTTATCATTTGATCGACATCAACAAATTCTTTCTTTTTATGATTAGTGAATTCTCCAAACTCCATCGCATGTCAACCCTCCTTGCTGTCAACACTCCTATCGTCGGCCATCCGTCTCCTTCAGTGTCCTTAGATCTGATGCCTCTGATATTCTTTATCAACCCTCCTCTCTTCATTAAACCACCTTCACCAAATATCTCTTTCTCGGCGACTATCTTTAACGACTTATTTTAACGGTCTTCAATTGCCCCTTCGCCAAGCTCTTTAGCCGTCCCTTCTTTCGTTCTTCTCTGATCGCTTACTTCGTCAGGATTTTCAGTCATCTCCTTCACAAGACGTCTCTCCGGCAATAATCACCAATCGTCAAGCTTTCTCATCTCTTTCGACAATGAGACTGTTTAAATTAGTTTAAATCTAAATAGTTAGATATTATAAATAGAATTAAGATATGTATCTTATTTAAATAGATATTTAGATCTAATTTAAATAAGAGGAAATATTCTATTAGATAAACATAAAGGAGATTTATATTAATTCTAATCTAAGTTGGAGAAGAATTATTCTATGCTATAAACGGGAAGATACTTCCATCAACGCGAATTGGCAAAACGGTGAACGAGGAAAAACCCAGACGGGCAAAGGCAAGAGAGATGTAGTTTATAAATTTATGAGTGTTGTAACTCCTCTCTCTTGAGGTGGGATCAAGAGAGAAGAGATGAGATGATGTGAGAGAGAGTTGAGATGTGTGAGATCTCACAAACTTTATCTTCATTGAGATATCAGGGGCCTAATCGAGATTTGGGAGATATTATTATTTTAGATGATTAAATCAAGAAGAAAATAAGGTATCAGGTGTACTTTTCTTATATCATTGAAATCCTCATTTTTGCCCCGTGGAGTATGCCGTCGGTCAAAACACATTAAATTTGTGTTGATTACTTCTTCTTATGGATTGCAGTCTTGCATACTTGAACGTTAAAGACGAGATTTTTTCCTCAACGATAGGTATCGAATGAGGGGAAGATTCCCAACAAGTGGTATCAGAGGTCATGGTGTTCGATCAGAATTTTGAGTTCTCATGATGGTGGTGGATGTGATGTCAAGTAGGAGTGATGGAGGCATATAAAAAAGAAGATTTGATTTAATGAAGCGTTGGATTGGCGGTTGTCAAAATTAGATCGGTCTAAGAGATACCAGCGTAAATGTTTGGAGACCAGATCTTATATTAGATGATCGATATGATGTCTTGTCCGATAGGCGGAGGCCTCATCAAGAAGGTTTGGTCCGACGGAGTGTCGGATTGGTGGTTGTCGAAATTAGATCGGTCAAGGTGTGCCGGTGGAAACGTTTGGAGATTGGATCTTATGTTTGAGGTGTTGGATCCTATCATATTTGAGCACGCGAGGCCTCGACGGTAGCGAGCAGTGAAGCAAAATATGGTAGAAAGGGGTAGAACATCAAACATCAAGTTCTATGGTTGAAAATAATGGTTAAGGCTGAAAATCGATGGTTACGGTTGATTTGTGCGTAGATCGTGCAATTGGTGGAGAATTGGGATGATCCAAGTATGTAACCCTATGTTTTCATGTGCTCTGGATGCAATGGTAAAGTCAGATTGGGAAAATTCCGTTATTCAGATTAGGTGTTGTATCTATGATAGTTTTCTTTTGAAGTTTTCACAAAGTTCTGCAAGGATCAGGGTGTTATGGTCGTAAAAAGCCAAAGAAAGATGGGGGGTGGCAGTAGCGCATGATGAGGACACACTACAGATGGCTCATAGTATGGAGTGCTATCCAGTTGCCATATTTTGGTCAGGAGCAGTTAATCATGCGTGTCACTTGGTGATTGATCGTTGTCTATAATCATATATTTCCACATCCCAGAGATGATATGGATTGGAGAGTCTGTACTTTATGATTCACGGAGAGTGTTTAAGTGCCATGCTTATTCATGTGTTTGTGTGGATTAAATTGGAATCAAAGCTACTGCAGCGCAAGGAACTTCAATTATGATGGAGTCAAAGTGCGCAAGGAGACTTCAATTAAATTGGAGTTGCATGATTCTTGGAGACAGGATGGGGACGCTGATATATTTACAGAGCCAGAGGATATTTCTGTATACCGTAAGCCCAAGATAGATGATCATCACCAAACCCATAAAACCCAAGCAAAGGATATAGCATGTCTTTGATCATAGGTGCCATGTTGTACGGATGTGAAGATCAACGGATGTATCACAACAGACGAGAGCTATAAATTACGTGTGGGTATTTCGAAAGAAAGAATGTGGGCAATATAAGTCAAGCTAGTGACCAAAGGATATGTACAAAAGGAGAGGATGGCTACGATGAGAATTTTTCTCATGTAGTCAAGTATACTTTTATTATGGTGGTACTGTAGAAGAGTATAGTACAGATCAAGAAACTGAATCATCGGATCAGATTAGAGTTCGGTACGAAAGATCTTGATGTTGTGGAAAATCCTCATGATAGAGCGGGACGTGAAAGCTTGCAGCTAAGCCTGTCTTGAAGGATGTGCATCGAGATGATTCAGAAGCTATTCATAATGGAGGAGTTGGTTGGTGAGTACCTCTATCGTCAACCATTTCGACTCTCTTCTACGGTGTGCCCATCTAGCAAACAAGAGAGGGATGTCCCGAACACCATGTGCAAGAGCTGTCGGATCATAATATATGCAGTGGTATAAACCAAGTCAGGTGATTATTTGTTATTGGCTTAGCGGATCGATAGATGTCGAATTCAAGGGGAGTGTATTAACTACACCATAGTTTTGATCGAGTAAATAGATGAGACTATGAACGTGTTCGTGATGGTCAAGAGATCGACTATAAGGCATATACTTATTAGATGGTTGAGTCCATTAGTTGAAGAAACGTTGCGGGCTATTATAACGTTGTCGACAACAATGGTTGAGCATTTGGTAGTGGTCAAAGGATCAAAAGAAAGCTTGATATTTGTACGGTGATTCACAGATGTGTATCCTCATGTTGATAGATGAAGAGTTACTTCAAGATACGGCGCATTACAAGTACTTTTTTCGCTTATTTCCGGATAAGGGGTTCTAATGTTTTGGGCCAAGGTGGAGTACGGTGTAGTGGTTATAAGTGTTCGGAGATAGAGTATGGTACAATGATCGTGAGTACTCGGAAGCAACAATCTTATCGTATGCTTGAGATGAAAATAACGAAGATGGTACAAGGGTTCCGAGAAGGAACACGATACATATGCGAGAACGTCGGCGAAGAGGATTATGAGAACAACAATGAATTAATCTCAAGTTATTAGGGGATTTGAGTCAAGATAAAGATTGTTGGAGTCGTGTCTCATATCCAGTTGATCACTTATCTGCGGTTCGTAGATTACATGGAGTCTAGATTGGACTCGGACAGTTGAGCCAAAATAATCTGTTGGTGTAGCTTACTAATGGATATGGAGATGATAGCATACTCAATTTTTTTTAGATTTAACTAAGATAGAGATTGTTGAGATTAGTTTAAATCTAAATAGTTAAATATTATAGACAGAATTAAGATATATATCATATTTAAATAAAGATTTAGATCTAATTGAAATAAGAGGAAATATTCTATTACATAAGGATAAAAGAGATTTATGTTAATCCTAATCTAAGTAGAAGAAGAATTATTCGATGCAATAAATAGGAAGTTGCTTTCATTAAGGCGGATTGGAAAAACGGCGAACGAGGAAAATCCCAGACGCGCAATGGCAAGATAGATGCAGTCTTTAGATTTATGAAGATTGTAACTCCTCTCTCTTGAAGTGAGATCTAAAGAGGGGAGATGAGATGATGTGAGAGAGAGTTGAGATTTGTGAGAACTTATAAGCTTTATCTTCATTAAGAGATTTGGGGTCTAATCTAAATTTGAGAGACGCTATTATTTTATATGATCAAATCAATGAGAAGATAAGATGTCAGGTGTACTCTTTCTTATATCAAAGGAATCCTCATGTTTACCACGTGGAGTAGACTGTTGGTCGAACCACGTTAAAAACTCTGTGTTGATTAAATCTTCTTATGAATTGCTGTCTTGCGTGCTCGTACGTTAAAGACGGGATTTCCACCTTGACGATAGGTATCGAATGAGGGGAAGATTCCCAACAGAGAATCAACGTATCCCTTCAACGACACTAGGGATTCTCTCTATGATGTCAAGCCTTGACGGCTCTCTCAAAGAATGAGCTCCACGTCTTTTTCAAGGACATTAAAGTTGTTTAGCCGCATCAAGTTTTCCATTGCTTTCCGACCGATCATGAATCTAGATCCACCATGAATTTGAGAGAGTTATTAAATATAGTACTATATATCTACTATATAGTGTATAATATATTCTGAATTCTTTTTTCATGTTTCTTTTCTAAATAGAGACTATTTTTTTTCTGAAATCAACCCCCTTCAAGGATCGAACTTTGAACTCTCATATTAGGGAGATAATTGATATCAACCGAGCTAAACCCAGTTGGTTATATAGAGACTTATTATATAAAATTATATAAAGCCCTCTACTTTTATATATAAAGAAATGTAATGTATTTTTTCTATCATGAACAGGACAACAATTCTCTCAAATTCTTCCACTCCTAAGAATATGCATCCGTCTTGATTGCTTCCTTTATCAACATCTTATTCATGTCATCTCCACACACACACACACACACACACAAAAAGGGGTATGAGGTGGCGGTCTCTTTTTCAAAAAGAGACCCCTGCCTCACAACACACCTCATCCCATATATTTCACCCCATCTAAACCGGTCGTGTCGATCTACATATTATGAAATCCCTATGTATAAAAAATCTCTAACATGTCCATCAATTGTTAGTATTTTTTGAATATAAGGGTTTTCTAATAAGTAGATCAAGGCAACCAGTTTGGATCAGTGAAAAACATGGGGTAATGTGTGTTTTAGGCGGCTACCACCTCATATACCTTTTCTTCTCTCTCTTTCGACACACACACAAACACACCAAATTTCTAATGTCCTGACCAGTATTTCTTCTCCGACTCATATGTGATAGAATTTTATTTATTTTGAGTGATGGACTTTTATAAGTACACATGCACTAGTAAAATAAGGGGTTGCCCCTACGGATAATAACATCCGTAGGGGCAGTTAAAGTTTGGCCCTACGGATTAATCCGTAGGGCAAAACGGTTGCCCCTACGGTCCTTCAATATTTATTTAAAATTTATTAAATCTTAAAGTGTTGTTTGCCCCTACGGAGCCGCAAACCAAGCACCTACGGGTATATCCGTAGGGGCATATGAATAGGGATTTAAGAGATCGATCCCTACGCTGATTATTACTTTTTCTTATTCTCGCGCGAAACCAAATTTTCCCAAATCGAGATCGTCGTCGTCGCCGCGCTGCAGTGATCTCGTCGTCGCCGAATCCAAGCCAAATCGTCGTCGCCACGCCTGCGCAGTGATCTCGTGGTCGCCACCGTGCTCCGTTCTCGTTGTCGCCACCGCCCTCGTCGTCGCCGATCGCGTCTCCGTCGTCGCCTACAGGTAATTAGTTAAACATTATTATAATGATGTTAGGGTAGCGATCGATGAGGGTTAGGATTAGGTATCGGTTGTGGTTAGGGTTAGGATTAGGGTTAGGGTACGGGTTCGATCGGCGGTTGGGGTTCGACGACTGGTGTTGGGGTTAGGGTTAGGGTTAGGGTTCGGTTGGGGTTTGGTGTTGGGGTTGGGGTTCGGCTGGGGCTGGGTTGGGGTTAGGGTTAGGCCGGGTTAGGGTTTGGTGTTGGGTTGGGGTTCGGCTGGGGCTGGGTTGGGGTTAGGATGAGTTGGAGAGATTGAAGTCGAGCTGGGTTTTGGGAGAAGAGAAGGAAATGGCACTGCTTGCTGCTTCAATTTTTTGATATAGATAGATAAGGTTCTTTTGGGATTTTGGAGGGGTTTTGGGGGAAATAAATAGCTTTGGAGATGAAATGGGGCATTTCGGTAATTTGATTCTCTGTTGCAAATATTATTTATCAATATATTTAATTATAAATATTAAATAAAATAAAGTAAACTATAAATAATATGAAACCAATATATGATACTCGATGATAATATGAAACCTTCATATTCCCATCGATACTCATATATGAAACTAAAAGCGCCACTTAGTCCCCGTCTATCGGTTAACATACGTGCGATGCTCGTCGTGACCTAGAACTATACGAAGGTTGTTAAATATCGGACAGTATAGCTCGATACTAACAACCGTCGTATAGTCTACGCGACGAGAAAATTCAATCGTATGGTAACCCATAGATTTGTCCCGTGTGGACAAGTTAAGAATGTATAAAGCAAACGCCTTCATTCACTTGTGTTTTCATCCGTTTCGAGATATTTCGTCGGTACCTTTCCGCTGGTTCTCCGTGTACAAAGATAGATTAGATGTTCATTTCAACGTTATTTCAAAGCTTTGAAATGATTATCTATTCTATTACAGTGTACTCGGAGAACAGCGGGGAGGTGCTGCCGAAATTTACTCGAAACGGTTGAAAGCACAAGTGATGGGCGTTCGCTCTATACATTCTTAATGGGATAGAAGCCTACCCCCGACAGCCGGAACACACACATACAACAAGAATACACAACAAACGCATAATTAGAGAGCGATTCGAGATGTTCGGGTTAAAACCAATATATGATACTCGATGATAATATGAAACCTTCATATTCCCATCGATACCCATATATGAAACTAAAAGCGCCACTTAGTCCCCGTCTATCGGTTAACATACGTGTGATGCTCGTCGTGACCTAGAACTATACGAAGGTTGTTAAATATCGGACAGTATAGCTCGATACTAACAACCGTCGTATAGTCTACGCGACGAGAAAATTCAATCGTATGGTAACCCATAGATTTTTCCCGTGTGGACAAGTTAAGAATGTATAAAGCAAACGCCTTCATTCACTTGTGTTTTCATCCGTTTCGAGATATTTCGTCGGTATCTTTCCGCTGGTTCTCCGTGTACAAAGATAGATTAGATGTTCATTTCAACGTTGTTTCACAGCTTTGAAATGATTATCTATTCTATTACAGTGTACTCGGAGAACAGCGGGGAGGTGCTGCCGAAATTTACTCGAAACGGTTGAAAGCACAAGTGATGGGCGTTCGCTCTATACATTCTTAATGGGATAGAAGCCTACCCCCGACAGCCGGAACACATACATACAAACGCATAATTAGAGAGCGATTCGAGATGTTCGGGTTAAAACCAATATATGATAATATGAAACCTTCATATTCCCATCGATACCCATATATGAAACTAAAAGCGCCACTTAGTCCCTGTCTATCGGTTAACATAACGTGCGATAATTTATTCTTTTCAACGACAAACGCACACACAAAGCATATACACGGATTTTCTCCTTTGTCAGTAACTATCCCGTTCTTATATTTCTCAATATAGTCAGCATAACCTACAATTTATATGTTATTCAGTCTAACATGGCCCATGAGTACGTCAGAGTTAAGGACTGGATGTATGTGGATTGGAAACAACGTATGCAACCTAAGTTTGTCGCAGGAGTTGCTGCTTTCCTTGAATTTGCACGAGCACATAATAAGATCATAATAGATAAGATTCTCTGTCCGTGCGATAGATGTGGCAATAAGTACTGGCAGAAGGTAGAATTGGCAGAGCTTCATATTGTAAAACATGGGTTTACTAGACTTTATTCAACTTGGAAATATCACGGGGAAGGAGAAGAATGCAGTACTGCGGTAGAAGAAGAAGGAGAACACGATAATGCGGCAGGAGAAGAAGAAGAATTCGGTAATACGGCAGGATACGGAAATTTATTTCCATCAGAAGAAATGGAGGATATGGTAGAGGCTGCCCTAGGTGAATCTATTCGTACCGAAGATGACATTCCTTCCGGTCAAGGACCGCGTGCGGATAAATATGAAAATTTCATGAATGATGCTAGGAAACCAATTTATGAGAATGCGAAGTATTCCACCCTCTCATGGTTCGTCCAACTTTTCCAAATCAAGTGCCTAAATGGATGGAGCAACAAGTCATTCACAATACTTCTTTCGTTCTTGAAAGATTCTATGCCTCCGGGAAATAATGTGCCCGAAAGCTGGTACGAAGCCCAGAAAATGATGTCTGATTTGGGTCTAAAGTGCGAGAAGATTCAAGCATGTCCTAAAAATTGCGTGTTGTACCGGAAAGAGAATTCAGATTTGAAAGAGTGTCCAACATGCGGAGATGCCAGGTATAAGCCGAAAGATTCTGATAAGAAGCCTGATATACCTGTGAAGATAGCACGATATTTTCCCATAACACAGAGGCTACAGAGGCTATTCAGGTGCAAGAAAACAGCCGAGACAATGATTTGGCATCACCGTGCTCCTCCAAGCGAAAATGGAAAAATGAGCCATCCAAGAGATTCACCGGCATGGAAGGATTTCGATAGGAGGCACGCAATATTCAGTAGCGATCCTCGCAATGTCCAGCTCGGACTGGCTGCCGATGGCTTCTGCCCATTCAACTATATGGCTGGAAGTCACAGTACATGGCCCGTTGTAATGATAATTTATAATCTGTCGCCTTGGTTGGCTATGGACCAATCATACTTTATGATGCCTCTTCTTATCGACGGACCAAACTCACCGGGGAACAATATCGACGTCTATCTCCGACCTCTGATCGAGGAGCTGAAAACTTTGTTCATTGATGGTGTAGAGACATATGATTCAAACACAAATACAACCTTCATACTGCGTGCGGCTTTAATGTGGACAATTAATGACTTTCCTGCGTATGGAATGCTATCAGGTTGGTCCGTACATGGTCACAAAGCATGTCCTCATTGCCATGAACACACAACATCAAAATTTTTGAATTTTAGCAGGAAGGTTTGTTATTGCGGCCATCGACGTTTTCTGCCTCCAGACCACCCCTATAGGTTAGACACGGTTCACTTTGATGGTCATCAGGAGCTTCTTGGGCCTCCATCCCCATTGTCCGGAGAGGACGTGACTGCTAAATGGGATGGTTACAATAACGTGACCTTCGGGATGGATCCGACGAGACAGGTCAAACCACAATATTGGAACAAGTTAAGCATTTTCTTCGAGCTTCCGTACTGGTCTACAAATTCAGTGCGTCATTGTCTGGACGTCATGCATATAGAGAAGGGAGTATCAGAGCACATACTTAACTTGCTTCTGTGTAAAGACGGGAAATCGAAAGACAACATGAATGCCCGGATGGATCTACAAGAGTGGAGAATAAGAAGTGAACTGCACCCTAAACCGGTAGCGGGTAAACCGGGCAAGTTTGTACTTCCCAATGCCGCTTATCATATGTCACAACCGGAGAAGAAAAGATTCCTGCAGGTGTTGCATGATTTGAAAGTCCCCACAGGTTTCTCAGGATCATTCAGCAAGAAAATAAAAATTGTGAAGGGCAAGATCGATGGGCTGAAAAGTCATGATCACCATGTTATCGTAGAGCACCTTCTTCATTAGCCCTTAGGACTTCTCTCCCCGACTCGGTTGGTCTAGTAATCAACGACCTATGTTGTTTTTTCAGGGAGTTGTGTGCTAAAACACTGGAGGTTGCGACGCTGGATAAACTAGAAAATTCTATTGCGTTGATACTTTGCAAGTTTGAGCATATTTTCCCACCGTCATTCTTCGATATCATAATACACTTGACGGTTCATCTTGCAACTGAGGCGAAGTTAGCCGGACCGGTACAATATCGATGGATGTATCCCGTCGAGAGGTACGTGTAATTTTTCATTTCGCGCAATTTATAAATTTATTGTTGTCCTGTATGCCCGTGTTTATTTATTCAACATATTCTCATTAGGTACCTTTACACTCTTAAGAAGTATATACGCAATAAAAATCGACCAGAGGGTTCTATCATGCAAGGTTATCTTCTTGATGAAGCAACCATATTTTGTTCCCGCTATCTGGACGAGAACATTGAGATAAGGCTTAACCGACCACGAAGAATTCAAGACGGGCCATATGGTAAAGCCGAGTATAAGAGGGTAGACACTATGTTTAACAACAAGATATACCGGATTATCTTGCTTAATTGCGCATGTCTTGAACAAATTAGAGAGTAAGTTCTTTTGGATTAATTATTATATCTGTGTTTGTGTATGTATAAAATGACATAATATTAATGTCACAATTATTTGTCGAAAACAGAACTCATTTTAACGAGGTACGTGAGGGGCATCCTGATTGGAACGAAGAGCGTTTGGAAAAATACCATCAGGATAATTTTTGTGATTGGGTCACAGAGCATGTAAGTTATTCGAATTACATTTTATTGCTATCAGTTTTAATCTAAACTTGTATCGTTATGTATTTATCGTAAAATTTGTTTTGTTAGATCCACGATCCGAACTTGTCTGCATCATTTGAGAGTGATTCAAGATGTTTAGCTCAATTTCCTAGTATGGAGATTGCATATTACAAAGGATTTGGTGTCCTTGGATACAAATTCGAAGTTAAGAACATAGAAACATCTAGAACCACTCAGAATAGTGGGATTGCGACGGTAGGATCGGACGGTGTGATTTACTATGGGTACTTAAATTGTATACTCGGCATCCACTATCCCGGACGATCAGAACCCTTTTATATATTCCACTGTATTTGGTACGATCCGCGAACCGATACGGACAGGTGGAGAAGCAGTCTTGGGACTTGGAAAGATGAATATGGATTGACCAGTGTGAACACACTTCGATTTTACGGTCGGGACGATCCGTTTATCTTTCCGAACCAAGCGTTCCAAGTATACTACTCACAGTGTTTGAAGCATCCGGGGTGGAGTGTTGTATGCCGATGGAAACCTAGAGATGTCTACGATGTCCCAGAATACGAGGACAGCGATGAGGACGAAGAAGAGAGAAGGCTTAAAGTGCTCCGACCGTCTGTTTCGAAGGACGGGTTGTCTTCGACCGATCATGAAGTTACGTGGGTTAGAAATGACATCGATGATGAAATCTAAGTAGATATGTATGATGTGCCCACGAAACGAAAAAGGTTATCAGTAATGTTATATTATTACTTCACATTTTACGCTCTAGATCATATATAGTCAATACTTTTAATGATTGTCTAATGCGTCCACGAACCGTTTATCTAGATTTGATGACGATGTCGGGAGCAGCGAGGGGCGGCAGGAGCTCCAGCCGCGGCAGAGGCAGAGGCAGAGGCAGAGCGGTTCTGCCGCCCGGAGAGCTCCGTAGGGAGCTTCAGAGGGCCGGTCTTGCACCCAGATCGGAGACCCCTTCGGATGCCTCCTTCCGTGTTGATTTGGCCACACCTCCAGGTATACTGCACGCATATCCATTTTGAATGTAATATTACAGATATTCATGCATGTTTATGTCAAAATTACTTATATTGTCAATGTTTGATTGTCTAGTTGTTGGTGATGCGTCCACATCTGGGACAGAGGCCACCCCCGCTCCTCCAGGTATGTTTATATATCATATAGTGTATGTATATTGATTTAGAATGCTATATCATAAATACACACATTCCTTTTGCTCTTACTTAGCAATTTTTATTATTGTCTAGCTGTAGGTGGTGACACCACCGCACCTGCGGGTATGTTTATATATCCTATAGTGCATGCATATTGATTTAGAACGTTGTATTATTGATCTACACATTCTTTTTGCAATTACTTATATAATCTATTTTTAATTGTCTAATTATAGGTGGTGCGTCCACACCTTCCGCAGGGGCCACTCCTGCCGCTTCCATACCCTCCGCATCGTCTGCAGGTTAGTATGAATAAATTTAAAATATTTATTCATTTTACATATGCTCTATAGAATAAATATGAACTTCATGGAAATTTAGCGTCGATGTTTATTTTATAGTTGGAGGGGATGCGTCCGGGTCCGGGACCCCGGTTGTTCCTCACCGGAGGAACTATCGTCCCGCTCGTGCTGCTGCTCGGGCCCAGGCTCGTGCGCTAGTCACCGGAGGTATATATCACACTTGAATTTTTGTTTAACCTTGATTTCTTAATACAACTTTGTCTTATTATTGATTGTCTTGATATTTCGTGCAGACGCAGGGCCTCTCTATCCCCAGAGGGGGACTCGAGGCCCGAATCAGTCCCATAGGCTGAGGCCTGATAGAGCTAGGGGGGAGGCAGCATTCCCCCTATTTTTTACCCTTGACTATCGCTATACCGGTCCTCATGCCGAGAGGTTCGGCCGGTATTTGGGGGACGAGAGCCGGATCGTGAAGAACTATCCACTTCACGTTGAGTGGGGCGAGCAGCACCAGCGCTCATTCGCCCTCTTCTTTGATCAGGCTCGGGTATGTATTAATATATATTTTCATTTGATCTATCCAATATATTTATTATTAACACTTGCAATCTAATAACAATGTTTTTTTTTTGTATTTTCAGTTGGATTACGATTTTCAGCCTGTAGCCGACCCTGATCACCCGGGGAGGGTGCTCGACCTTCATGCTCTGTACAATGGCCTGATGAAGAACATGCAGGCCAATGTCCGATACAACAGGAATGAGCTGAAGGCCGACTGCTACTCCCTGTGGATAGCGACCCCCGAGGCAGAGAGAGCAGCCCTCCTATCTACTCCGGCGTTTGCGAGAGTCGACGTAGAAACATGGCCTCTATTGTGCGCTTATTTCGACTCCGAACGCAAACAAGTATGTATTTTAAATTTAATTCATTATTTATGATATAATTTATTTCTTTGTGTTTCTTAATTAGAAAACTAAATGTTAATGCGTTGTGCAGAAATAGGCCGCTCAGAATACGGAGAACAGGAAGTCGGGGAAGAGGGGTCGCCCCACTTACACAGGTGGCTCGAGGAACATTACTCGAGCCATGGAGTTATCGGTAAATTAAGAGTTATTCTCTAATATTCTGCAATATTAAGAGTTATTCTCTAATATTTCTAATATTAAGAGTTACTTTCTAATATTGTAGACATCTCGGACCGTGGCGTCAGGTGGTACACCGAGCGTGCTGTCCGCATATCTTGCCGTCCACGGCACCTCGACAGATCCCGCCACGGGCGAGCTTCGATGTCCCGACGTCGCTACCCAGGAGTACTGCGTAAGTGTTAATATTTTTTCTACCCAAATCGGAAATTTTAGTTTTGGAAGGTTCAAGTTTAAATTTTATACTTATACTTTACTGCTTAATGTGGGTGTAGGAGCGGGTGGTTGAGCAGGCCCAGGCCTCGGGGATCGATTTTACCGGACAGAACGATCCGAGGCTGCTGACCCCAGTTCTGGACGCCGCACACGGAGGGCACCACGGAGGTTGGGAGAGAGGCCGGGGATTGGGCCCTAGCAGGGCCCATATGAGGTTGGACTCCACCCCGGCGGTTACTTCCTCCGTCTCCAGTGACCGGCATGTCCATCAGGAACTGGATAGCTTGAGGGCCACCGTTCAGGAGTTGAAGGAGATGCTGGTATGTATACTACTTTATAGTAAAATATCATTTCATATTATATACATATCAACATATCCATAATTAGTACGTAGCTTGAGCTTATTTGGTTTTAGACTTAAGTTTGATTAATCATACATACATATGTAATTAAAATAAACAACGCTTTTCCAAACTAGATATCCAAACAGGATTTCGAAATAACTTAATAATGAAACGAATTTGAATAATACACAGTTCTTACACGCTTCTTACACACGTTATGTCCAGACGCGACAGGGTAGATCGGCCGAGCCTCCACATGCATCTCCTTCGGCTGCGGCTCCGCAAGCCACTACATCGGCTGCGGTTCCGCAGACAGCTCCTGTAGCTCCACCGCCCACTCAGACTCCCGCAGCCGCGGCTCCGCAAGCGACTACCTCGACGGCGGCTGCGCAGACCACATCGCCAGCTCCACATGCCGCTCAGACTCCCTTATCTGTCGCATTGCAGAGTGTATTGACCGAGGAGCAGGCGCGCGTTATTCTAACGTTATTCAGAGGTGGAGCTGGACCGAACTAGGGTAGCTTTTTGGTTCTTATTTTTTAAAACATGTATTTATTTATATCACATTGTACTACATTTTGAAACGATATTGATATTGGTTTGTATTTATATCATATTCAGTTTTTGGGTTTCTTTTGTATATTATATATATGCGTGAGATGTGATTATGAATACTGCAATATATGATTTGATTGATGTATATAGTATTGTGCACAGGGCGGGAAAAAATCTAGCAGCCCATTTTAAAAAAAAAATACAGACAATATGTACCTACGGATTAAACAGTAGGTATATACGTTGCCCCTACGGAGTTATCCGTAGGGGCAAACTATCAGGAAACCTGATATTTTCCCACCTGATCTCAGTGCAGGGTGTTGGAAGTGCCCCTACGGATAACTCCGTAGGGGCAACGTATATCCCCTACGGATTTATCCGTAGGGGCAAAATATCAGGTTTCCTGATATTTTCCCCCCTGCTCTCAGTGCAGGGTGTTGGGAGTGTCCCTACGGATATGTCCGTAGGGGCCACTGTCTATCCCCTACGGAGTTATCCGTAGGGGTAGAACAAGGACCTACGGTTGTATCCGTAGGTATATACAATATATTCAAAAAAAAAAAATACATATATGATTTGATTATCCCTACGGAGTAATCCGTAGGGGTAATAACACCTACAGATATATCCGTAGGGGCAAGAATTTGCCCGTAGGGGCAAGATTTGTCCGTAGGTGCAAAGGCCGCAGATATTTTCCCTCCTGATCTCAGTGCAGGGTGTTGGGAGTGTCCCTACGAATATGTCCGTAGGGGCCACTGCCTATCCCCTACGGAGTTATCCGTAGGGGTAGAACAAGGACCTACGGTTGTATCCGTAGGTACATACAATATATTCAAAAAAAAAATACATATATGATTTGATTATCCCTACGGAGTAATCCGTAGGGGTAATAACACCTACAGATATATCCGTAGGGGCAAGAATTTGCCCGTAGGGGCAAGTTCAGGGCCTCAACTTGCACCTGCGGCCTTTGCACCTACGGGGTATTTTTTCGCCCCTACGCAGATATCCGTAGGGGCAGCCCTTATTTGTAGTAGTGACGGGCTTTCAATATAGTTGAGTTCCATCCAAAAGGCCTAAGCCAATTGGTAGGGTTTCAATCTATATCTTATACCAATGTGCTTCTCTTGTTGTTTCCAATGTAGGACTATTCTTGACACTCACATCTTTTGGTTTTTACTTTCAACACTCTCTCTCGTTTGCAACCACTTCTCCTTTTTCTTTTTTTGTGGTTGTCATATGGATCACACAACACTTATAGAGTAGTCTCTCAGAGGTACTCTTTTCTTTTTTGGTGCTTGTAGACTGCTTCTGTCAGAGATATTGTTAAGTTTCAGATCGATATGGGCTCTGATATCGCTTTGTTCTCAAAATATAATTGGAATTATAATTTGAGAAGAAAATTGGAAGAGGATATAAAAGAGAAAAATATAATTTGTATTGATTTGAATTTTTTGGTACACTTCACAATCCAAATGACACCACATATATATAGGAATTAAACGACTTTTCATATTCCACAACTCAGAACCTACACATTTATTATCATAACACATATGACTCTTATTACTCCACAACCTATAACCTAAACAATTATTTTTATAGCATATGACTCATTATATTCTTAATTACTAATGCTAAATATTGCATCGATAACTTTTCCGCGACCAAAATAACTCATAATAACTCATGACTCTTCATATCCCTAAATTAAAATCAATATACTATTGAAAATAAATTTGATATTTTAATAATTATGGGATTATTAAGAGTCATAATCTTTAGTATGGTCAATAAACATTTATTTGTTTTAATTAGTATTATGGTGAGTTTATGCATTTAGTGAGTGTAATTGCATTTAGTGGATGTAATGTCAAGAGTCATGAGTTATTAGTATATAAATGATGACTAGCATCTATATATATGTATGAGATTAGTTTATAATAACAAGGCAACTGTTATAATGAAATATATTTAAGTTTTTGCCTCCACCATATTTAATTCCGAAAATCCATTGATATTTTGTTATCGTCCTCTCTACAAATCAAACCCCACCACAAAAATTAATTCTTGAAGTCCTTTTTAACGCCTACAAAATGGTATCAGAACACTTTAGTCTCTACAAAGTCGTTCAGAGCCTAGATTGATCGGGACGTTGATATTTCAAAGCCTGCTTGAAGATGACTCACAAACTGATACAAATTGAAGCACCATATTTCATGAACAACAATTATGAGTAATGAAGTACAAGAATGAAGGAGATTTTGATTTCTCAAAACCTTTGGGAAATTGTTGAAGAAGGGTATGAAAAGACGGAAAGTTGGAACAAGCTAACTCTCTTCGTTATACTTATCAATATCCTTTATTCTTGATTTCATGCAATATTTCTTTCTTCTACTTTTACTATCAATTTTACTGTCAATATTTCCTTCTTCTTTATATTTCCTTCTTTATATCCTCCTATTCATTGACATCCAATATGCTGTCCAGCCTCCCAACTTTGGAGATTTGTGATCGTATGATTCTTCAGTCACGTTTGAGTTATTCACACAAATTGGTGCATTAAAATTTTCAATGCCAGATATTTAGAGAATAGGCGATTTAAGGGGCCGGGTCTTAGCATGCCTTGAATTACATACGTCAAGCGTGTCATCGCCAAGCGCCATAACTCTAGTTTGCATCTAGTCCGATGTCAATGTCATTTTATCGTTGATCGATCAATCTCCAAATAAACCATTGTATGTGTTCTTAATTACATCAAACACTCTCCCTCCTGCATGTGTGCACTCCATGTCCGCTTCGATGAATGTGCTGCAGCCGCCATTATATGCAATAACGAAGAGATCAGCGCTTACGATAATAACTGTAAAGAGGAACAGAGCGAAGACACTGTGATAAAAGATGTCAATGGTTTGGATTTGTTGAGAGCTTTGAACAGGCTGAGAGTCGCATCATCATAACAGATGGAGGAGAGAAGAAGAGTGGTCGGTCGTTGAGGGGCCTTTTTTAGTGTATTTTGGGTTGGCCTTGATTCTGTATTATGATTTATGAAATTGATGCGTTCTGGCTTTGTTTATTTGTTTACATTATTAAAGAGATCGATTATATATGTTCATGTGTCGGAGATTACTAAGATCCCGTTGTACATTTTGATTCTGATCATCAGAGATAGTATGGTTTCTGATGGAGATCAGAATCTCCATCAGATGTTGTCCTCCGTTGATTTTGCTGCCAGCGGGATGCACGGTTGAGATTCGGTGTGAGGATTGAGTGTGTGAGTCTCAATAGGTTGTCGGTTGTTGCTGACACCGAGCCACCTTCAAGGAAAGTCCCGGGATGAAAAACCACCGTAGGACCCCCCGACGATCAAGTAAGTACCGGAGAGTAATTGGACAGACACTACTACAAATAGGGGTTGCCCCTACGGATTACGAAATCCGTAGGGGCAGATTTCGTTTGGCCCTACGGACTAATCCGTAGGGCCTTAAGGTTGCCCCTACGGTTCTTACATATTAATTTAAGAATATTAAATCGTAAATTTTTGTTTGTCCCTACGGAGCCGCAAATCAAGAACCTACGGATTTATCCGTAGGGGCATGTAAATAGGGATTTAATTAAAAAGGCACAGATCGATCCCTACGCTCATTATCTTAATTATTCTCGATCGAAGTTGCACGCGAACCCAAAATCCACAAATCCTCGTTCCCGCCGATCGCCAAATCCCTCGTCGCCGTTCTCGTCGTCGCCAGCGCAGGCCGTTTCGCCGTCGCCACCGCCTGGTTCTTCCTCGTCGCCGTTTTCGTCGTTGCCTCCGTTTCGTCGTCGCCACCGATCGATCGTCTCCTCCACTGCATAGGTAATTAAATCTTCAATTAAAGAAATTTTTGATTATTTTAGGGGTTGGGGTTGCGGTTGGGGTTCGGTTAGGGTTGCGGTTGGGGTTGGGTTCGGCTAGGGTTGCGGTTGGGGTTGGGGTTAGGGTTAGGGCTGGGGTTGGTGCTCGGGTTGCGGTTGGGGTTGGGGTTGGGGTTGGGGTTCGGCTGGGGCTGGGGCTGGGGCTGGGTCTGGGTCTGGGGCTGGGGTTAGGGTTTGGGCTGAAAACAATGGATCTTGCTTAAGTTATATTTTCAGTTGTAGAATTTTATTTGAGGTGTTACATGAGATATAATAACTTAGTTATATTTTCAAACAATTATAGCTATATTTTTCAGTTGTAGAATTTTAAACTAGTTAATAAATAGGCAAGATATCGTTAAGTAACTTATACGGTTCGAAGTTCAGCCGTAGACTTCGAGACTAGTTGATGCGCAAGTAAAACATTGCAATATTTGAGGGAAGTAAACAACATGAAAACAATGGATCTTGCTTAAGATACTAAAAGTTCGTAGGAAAACCCTAGGTGAGAAAAGAAAGGGGAATCAAAACTTCAAACAGAGAATTTAATTCTCAAATCTAAGAGTTTAACTTTTCTGCACAAAAGAACTTAGTTCTTCTTCTGGTTGAAGATCTGCACAAAGCATATCTCCCCATAGGATGAGAATTTAATTCTCATCGGGTTGAGATCCTGCCATGCAGATCCAAAACTTAGAGGGGGAATTGAGTTTAGAGAATTTAATTCTCCCAAAACAAAGTTAGGATTTAACCCTATATGAGAATTTAATTCTCCCAAAGTTATAGGAATTTAATTCCTTCAAGATGAAACTAGGGTTTAACCCTATATGAGAATTCAATTCTCCAAAAATTACAGAAATTTAATTCCTTCAAGACAGAACTAGGGTTTAACCCTAACTGAGAATTTAATTCTCTCAAATTCACAGGAATTTAATTCCTCTTAAAAAAGGAAATTAGGGTTTCACCCTCTACAAGAATTTAATTCTTTTACATATATGGGAATTTAATTCCTCTAAAAGAAAATTAGGGTTTAACCCTATATAAGAATTTAATTCTTTCAGGAATTTAATTCCTCCAAATCATGATCAGGGTTTAACCCTACAGAGAATTTAATTCTCAAAATAAAATAAGGAGACGTAAAAGATCTCCATGCATGCAAAGAGCTAGGGTCACGTGCCCCACGTGACCCCTGAAAAGATCCCCATAAATGAGAAGGATTTAGCCCTGAGGCAATACCTCACGTGATCCTTTGTCAGTAACTATCCCGTTCTTAGATTTCTTAATATAGTCACCATAACCTACAATTTATATGTTATACAGTCTAACATGGCCCATGAGTACGTCAGAGTTAAGGACTGGATGTATGCGGATTGGCAACAACGTATGCAACCTAAGTTTGTCGCAGGAGTTGCTGCTTTTATTGAATTTGCACGCGCACATAATAAGATCGTGATAGAGAAGATTCTCTGCCCGTGCGATAGATGTGGCAATAAGTACTGGCAGAAGGTAGAATTTGCAGAGCTTCCTATCGTAAAATATGTGTTTACTAGACTTTATACAACTTGGAAATATCACGGGGAAGGAGAAGAACGCAGTAATGCGTTAGAAGAAGAAGGAGAACGCAGTAATGCGGCAGGAGAAGAAGGAGAAGACGGTAATGCGGCAGAAGTAGAAGACGGTAATTTATTTCCATCAGAAGAAATAGAGGATATGGTAGAGGCTGCCCTAGGTGAATCTATTCGTACCGAAGATGACATTCCTTCCGGTCAAGGACCGCGTGCGGATAAATTTGAAAATTTCATGAATGATGATAGAAAACCAATTTATGAGAATGCAAAGTATTTCACCCTTTCATGGTTCGTCCAACTTTTCCAGATTAAGTGCCTAAATGGAAGGAGCAACAAGTCATTCACAATGCTTCTTTCGTTCTTGAAAGATTCTATGTCCCCGGGAAATAACGTGCCCGACAGCTGGTACGGAGCCCAGAAGATGATGTCTGATTTGGGTCTAAAGTGCTAGAAGATTCAAGCATGTCCTAAAAATTGCGTGTTGTACCGGAAAGAGAATTCAGATTTGAAAGAGTGTCAAACATGCGGAGAGGCCAGGTATAAGCCGAAAGATTCTGATAAGAAGCCTGATATACCTGTCAAGATAGCACGATATTTTCCCATTACACAGAGGCTACAGAGGCTATTCAGGTGCAAGAAAACAACCGAGGCAATGATTTGGCATCACCGTGCTCCTCCAAGTGAAGATGGAAAAATGAACCATCCAAGAGATTCACCGGCATGGAAGGATTTCGATAGGAGGCACGCAATATTCAGTAGTGATCCTCGCAATGTCCGCCTCGGACTGGCTAGTGATGGCTTCTGCCCATTCAACTATATGGCTGGAAGTCATAGCACATGGCCCGTTGTAATGATAATTTATAATCTGTCGTCTTGGTTGGCTATGGACCAATCATACTTTATGATGCCTCTTCTTATCGACGGACCAAACTCACCGGGAAACAATATCGACGTCTATCTCCGACCTCTGATCGAGGAGTTAAAATCTTTGTTCATTGATGGTGTAGAAACATATGATGCAAACACAAATACAAGCTTCATACTGCGTGCGGCTTTAATGTAAACAATTAATGACTTTCCTGCGTATGGAATGCTATCAGGTTGGTCCGTACATGGTCACAAAGCATGTCCTCATTTCCATCAACACACAACATCGAAATTCTTGAATTTTAGCAGGAAGGTTTGTTATTGCGGCCATCGACGTTTCCTGCCTCTAGACCACCCTTACAGGTTAGACACTGTTCACTTTGATGGTCATCAGGAGTTTCTTGGACCTCCAGCCCCATTGTCCGGAGAAGACGTGACTGCTCAATGTGATGGTTACAATAATGTGACCTTCGGGATGGATCCGACGAAACAGGTCAAACCACCATTTTGGAACAAGTTAAGCATTTTCTTCGAGCTTCGGTACTGGTCAACAAATTTAGTGCGTCATTGTCTGGACGTCATGCATATAGAGAAGGGAGTATTAGAGCACATACTCAACTTGCTTCTTTGTAAAGACGGGAAATCGAAAGACAACCTGAATGCTCGGATGGATCTACAGGAGTGGGGAATAAGAAATGAATTGCACCCTAGACCGGTAGCGGGTAAACCAGGCAAGTTTGTACTTCCCAATGCCGCTTATCATATGTCACAACCGGAGAAGAAAAGATTCCTGCAGGTGTTGCATGATTTGAAAGTTCCCACAGGTTTCTCAGGATCATTCAGCAAGAAAATAAAAATTGTGAAAGGCAAGATCGATGGGATGAAAAGTCATGATCACCATGTTATCGTGGAGCACCTTCTTCCATTAGACCTCAGGACTTCTCTCCCCGAATCGGTTGGTCTAGTAATCAACGACCTATGTTGTTTTTTCAGAGAGTTGTGTGCTAAAACACTGGAGGTTGTGACGCTGGATAAACTAGAAAATTCTATTGCGTTGATACTTTGCAAGTTCGAATAACATGTTATTGCTATCAGTTTTAATCTAAACTTATATCGTTATGTATTTGTCGTAAAATTTGTTTTGTTAGATCCACGATCCGAACTTGTCTGCATCATTTGAGAGTGATTCAAGATGTTTATCTCAATTTCCTAGTATGGAGGTTGCATATTATAAAGGATTCGGTGTCCTTGGATACAAATTCGAAGTTAAGGACATAGAAATATCTAGAACCACTCAGAATAGTAGGATTGCGACGGTAGGATCGGACGGTGTGATTTATTATGGGTACTTAAATTGTATACTCGGCATCCACTATCCCGGACGATCAGAACCCTTTTATATATTCCAGTGTACTTGTACGATACGCAAACCGATACGGATAAGTGGAGAAGCAATCTTGGGACTTGGAAAGATGAATATGGATTGACCAGTGTGAACACAGTTCGATTTTACGGTCAGGAAGATCCGTTTATCTTTCCGAACCAAGCGTTCCAAGTATACTACTCACAGTGTTTGAAGCATCCGGGATGGAGTGTCTTATGCCGTTGGAAACCCAGGGATGTCTACGATGTCCCAGAATTTGAGGACAACAATGAGAATGAAGAAGAGAGAAGGCTTAGAGTGCTCCGACCGTCTGTTTTGAAGGACGGGTTGTCTTCGGCCGATCATGAAGTTACGTGGGTTAGAAATGATATCGATGATGAAATCCAAGTAGATATGTTTAATGCGCCCACGAAACGAAAAAGGTTATCAGTAATGTTATATTATTACTTCACATTTTACGATCTATACATAAATAGTCAATACTTGTAATGATTGTCTAATGCGTCCAAGAACCGTTTATCTATATTTGATGATGATGACGGGAGCAGCGAGGGGCGGCAGGAGCTCCAGCCGCGGCACCGGCAGAGGCAGAGGCAGAGCGGTTCTGCCGCTCGGAGAGCTGCGTAGGGAGCTTCATAGGGCCGGTCTTGCACCCAGATCGGAGACTCCTTCGGATGCCTCCTTCCGTGTGGACCTTGCCACACCTCCAGGTATATTGCACGCATATCCATTTTGAATGTAATATTATAAATATTCATGCCTGTTCATGTCAAAATTACTTATATTGTCAATGTTTGATTGTCTAGTTGTTGGTGATGCGTCCACATCAGGGACAGAGGCCACTCCCGAACCTCCAGGTATGTTTATATATCATATAGTGCATGTATATTGATTTATAATGCTATATCATAAATATACACACATTCCTTTTGCTCTTACTTAGATAGTAATTTTTTATATTGTCTTGCTGTAGGTGGTGACACCACCGCACCTGCGGGTATATTTATATATCCTATAGTGCATGCATATTGATTTAGAATGTTATATTATTGATCTACACATTCTTTTTGCAATTACTTATATAATCTATTTTTAATTGTCTAATTATAGATGGTGCGTCCACATCTGCCGCAGGGGCCTCTCCTGCCACTTCCGTACCCTCCGCATCGTCTGTAGGTTAGTATGAATAAATATAAAATATTTATTCATTTTATATATCCTCTATAGAATAAATATGAAGTTCATGGAAATTTAGCGTCAATGTTTATTTTCTAGTTGGAGGGGATGCGTCCGCATCCGGGACACCGGCTGTTCCTCACCGGAGGAACTATCGTCCCGCTTGTGCTGCTGCCCGGGCCCAGGCTCGTGCTTTAGTCACCGGAGGTATATATCACACTTCAATTTTAGTTTAACCTTGATTTCTTAATACAACTTTGTCTTAATATTGATTGTCTTGATATTTCTTGCAGACGCAGGGCCTTCCCATCCCCAGAGGGGGACTCGAGGCCCGAATCAGTCCCACAGGCTGAGGCCTGACAGAGCTAGGGGGGAGGCAGCATTCCCCCTCTTTTTTACCCTTGATTATCGCTATACCGATCCTCATGCCGAGAGGTTCGGCCGGTTTATCGGGGATGAGAGCCGGCTCGTGAAGAACTATCCACTTCACGTTGAGTGGGGCGACCAGCACCGGCGCTCATTCGCCCTCTTCTTTGATCAGGTTCGGGTATTAATATATATTTTCATTTGATTTATCCAAAATATTTATTATTAACACTTGCAATCTAATAACAATGTTTTTTTTGTATTTTCAGTTGGATTACGATTTTCAGCCTGTACCCGACCCTGATCACCCTGGGAGGGTGCTCGACCTTAATGCGCTGTACAATGGCCTGATGAAGAGCATGCGGACCAAGGTCCGATACAACAGGAATGAGCTGAAGGCCGACTGCTACTCCCTGTGGATGGCGACCCTCGAGGCAGAGAGAGCGGCCCTCCTATATACTCCGGCCTTTACGAGAGTCGACGTAGAGATATGGCCTCTATTGTGCGAATATTTCGACTCTCAACGCAAACAGGTATGTATTTTAAATGTAATTCATTGTTTAGTATATAATTTATTTTTTTGTGTTCCTTAATTAGAAAACTAAATGTGAATGTGTTGTGCAGAAACATGCCGCTCAAAATATAGAGAATAGGAAGTCGGCGAAGAGGGGTCGCCCCACTTATACAGGTGGCTCGAGAAATATTACTCGAGCCATGGAGTTATCGGTAAATTACAATAGACCGGCCTTTGTGATATAATGCAATATTAAGAGTTATTTTCTAATATATCTAATATTAAGAGTTATTTTCTAATATTGCAGAGAGCTCAGACCGTGGCGCAAGGTGGTACACCGAGCGTGCTGTCCGCATATCTTGCCGTCCACGGCACCTCGACAGATCCCGCCACAGGCGAGCTTCGATACCCCGACGTCGCTACCCAGGAGTATTGTGTAAGTGTTAATATTTATTCAACCCCTATTTGAAATTTTAGTTTTGAAAGGTTCAAATTTAAATGATATACTTATATTTTACTGGTTAATGTGGGTGTAGGAGCGGGTGGTTGAGCAGGCTGAGGCATCGGGGATCGATTTTACCGGACAGAGCGATCTGATGCTGCTGACCCCAGTCCTGGACGCCGCACACGGAGGGCACCACGGAGTTTGGGAGAGAGGCCGGGGACTGGGCCCTAGCAGGGCCTATATGAGGTTGGACTCCACCCCGGCGGTTACTTCCTCCGTCTCCAGTGAGCGACGTTTCCAGCAGGAACTGGAGAGCTTGAAGGCCACCGTTCAGGAGTTGAAGGAGATGCTGGTATGTGTAACAACCCTATTTTTCTACACCAAAATTTTTCAAATATTTTTTTCTAAAATCCACAAAGGGGTATTTTAGCATGAGCACAAGATATAGGTAATTATTTTGTTTTTAATTACAGGCTACAAGAATGTAATAACTCCATTTTTAGTGTACAAGAAATTACTTTAAATTTAATGTATACTAGGAGTATTTATTCTTGCTGCTATCAGTTTAAGTAATTAAATACCACAATAATTACAAGAATGAGCTTGTAGCTCATTGGTAATACCTTGCACTGCTGAACCAAGCCACCAGAGTTCAAATCCCCTGCCCCACATTATTTTTATAATTATTTTGTTTTAAATTTTTGGAAAGTCAACAGTCAAACCGTCATAACTCTCAAAATTTATACTGCACATAAAAAGTTAAATATACCATAAATCCCCCCATGTGAAGCCCTACCCATAGGTACCCCGACTCGGGCTGGCGCCGCCGGCCGGACGGCCGAGTCGTCAACACGGAATTTTTCCGTGTTGACTTGGTCATACCCCCTGCATACTTTATTTTCTTTGATCGGTTACCAGATTCTCAATAAATCACTTTTATTCCAAAATTTAATGATTTTTAATGTTTTTTTTAATATATTTTTATATATTTTTTTAATTAAAACCCTAACCCTAGCCTAGCCCTATATAAACACCCCTACCCTCTACCCTCTCACCCTACATTCCTAAGTCCACTCTCTAAAAATCTCAAGAGAACTAGGTACATTAGAAAACGAGCGAAAGGCGAAGCGCTGCCGAAATCGACGGCGAATCCCGGCGATCGTACTAGGACCTTTTCACGACGATTCGACGCCCGGCAAGCCCTCTACCTCCTTCTCACTCTCTAACGTGTCCAAAACCCGTAAGTCCCCCTCTTTCTATCTTTCTTTTCTCTCAAGTAAAATACGACTTTACAAACCCGACGGAAATCGGAACAAACCGATTTCCGATTCGGTTTTCTATAAAATCTCACCTGTCACCAATTCCATAATACTTAAACTTATTCATGTTGACTATTAATCACATAACAACTAATTTGGATAAAGTTTCTCACATGAAATGATAACTTTTGCAATATCGTATTCTTTTTCACTTAAATACCATAATGTTTATTTTTCTTCTTCTAATCAATTCAACCATTCCTAAACATCTTTATCTTGACCATTAAACTTGTAAAAATCAATTTGAATAAGTTCTCACACATGAAATGATAACTTTTGCAAAACACCGTATTTTCGCACTTAAATACCATAATGTTTAGTTTATCACATTTAACCCCTAAACTTTACTAAACCTTAACATAGATCACGAGGTAATGACCTACCTCCACACACACGCAATTACAACCCTAATTGATATCATCAAAACTTAGAATACGATAATACAAGACTTTTCATTAAAATACCATTTTCTTTATAAACCTTTTTTGAAAGTTCTAAGTTGTATACAATGTTAAAACAATATCTTTTAATAGGAAATACGATATGTCATGGACATCGATCGTTTATCTAAACCTGACTTTGTGGTGTCTAGGCAAGTGTGTCTAAGGCAAGTGGTTACTTAATTAGGGCCACTACTTGTAGTGGAGAGCCTCCCACTTACCTGGCACTTACCTGGCCGCAATTGGCGGTGAAGAGGCGATTTGAGGCTTCTATGATCTATCGTTTAGACCATTTAGAAATAGGCTAGTTGGCTTAGGAAACCATAGAAGCTAAAATACGGAAATCTACACCCTTTTTCAAATAAATACCTTTTACTTTATAAAACCGTTTTCTAAATGATTAGTATTTATTAAATCTTTGCAAAGCACCACTACAACCCACCTATGGAGAACTCGTAAGGGATAGTACGGTTTATCGTGCACCCTCGAGCTTAGTAGTGCGAGATTCAGACCTCCGCAAGGAGCATTCGGTCTCGAAAGGTTTAAAATACGACATTTAAGAAAAATGAGATTTTGGAAAATAAAATATTTATTTAAAATTATTCTTGTATTAACATATATATGTTTATCATTTAAACACCTATTTTATTATAAGATAAAGTTTTCACCTTTTCCTAAAAATTACAAGACTAAAAGTTACATTAAAATATCATGAATTTCAAATAAATCAAAATTAAAAATTAATACCTTTATTAGGATATATTCACTAGAAATACCACAAAATAAAATCACGCTCATTATAACAATAAAGACGAATAATAAATACTTGAGGTGTATCTTGAAAACTATGCAAAAGTACTTTTTACATAAAACCCTCTCAAGTTTTATAAATTACAATATTGACCCTAACAATTATAGAACTTCAAATTACATTTCTTTTAGTCTGACTCGGGTTTGAGTCTGATTATTTCTGACTTGAATATGATTCAAGTCAATTTATATTCTTTAATATTCCAACTCAATATGAACACATGAATCCCAGAATCCAGTTAACAATCTATACAACTTGACTGAATCAAACCATAGATATACATCCATTATTCCGTTATTCCATTTACCTGATTATGCAGTTACAACATGTTTACTGATATCATGGTTTTGATCAGTTATCCAACTTATACAATACAATACTACAATACAATCATAACACTACGGGGTTTAAGGGGTAGACTGGTACGGAATATGTTAAAGGTGGCACGAGGTGGTCACTTAAGACGTAATTACATCCATGCCGTTGTTCTGTGGTATTATCGACGGAGCCTTGTACTACTGGTTACCAAGGTCCCCGGTGTAAGTGGGACTCCCCTCGTATACACTGGCATCTTCTGTACCAGGCTACAAACAACACGTTAATACAATATTACAATATTATAATACAACATTAAAAGCTCTCTCTCTCTCTCTCTCTCTCTTACTTTCTGTCTATTTCTCCCTTATCTTTGGGACTTACCGAGCGACCTGTTCGCTGACGACATTCTATTTCTTTCTTCTTTGAATGTCGTCAGGTGCTTTGGACCCGGCAGAGATCGAGCCCACCGGTGAAGACTTGGATCAGTTTCACGAAGATCCCCAGCTCTAGATATTGTACCTTGTTCTTTTCAGTATTTTCATTTCCTGTTATGCCACTGTTTAGGCATCGCTTTCCATTTCAGTTGTATTTACTTTTCATGCATTGTACAAAAGAATGTTATTAATAAAGTTGCTGTTGTTTCTATATTTCTTGTCTCTTGTGATTTACTTTTATATTGCTTAGATACGCTTAGCGTATGTACTTCTGAGTATATACATAGCGGGCCTCGTCGCGTCCCCTTCGCCGTATACTGGGAAGCGGGGCGTGACAGGTTTTGTTGGTGGCCCATGCAGGTCAGAGCTGTATGAATCCCTATCATGCAGTTCTGGTCTGCGTGAACAACCTAAGCAATATAACACAAGAACCAGCAACTAAAACATTCTTTACAATTCATATTCCTTGAATCTTACAATTACATATTCCTTGAATCTTATCATTTCATTTGAATCTGTCTTAACCCAAATTCTTCTTCAGGGTTATGGATTCCCCGAACAACACCAGCACCAACGTCAACAACACCCCTCCAGCACTACCTCTCGCACCGGCTGTTCCTGCACCACCCACAGAGCAAACAATGCTACTTGAGGTGATCCGCAGCCTTCTTGAGGGACAGCAACAACTTCTGAACCGACCTGAGACCGACGCACCGGGAGTAAATCAATTCAGGGCTTTACATCCGAAGCAGTTCTCTGGAAAAGGAAGCCCTCTTAAAGCGGAAGAATGGGCACAAGGCATCGAAGACGATCTGGCAGCAGCTCAAGTGCCAGACATCGCTTGGGTCCGTGTAGCAAAACTACAGCTCACGAATAATGCTCGCAACTGGTGGAAGGCGGGAGAAAGCCGTCTGGTACAGCCGATTGAATGGAAGATTTTTCGCGAGAAGTTCGACGCGAAATACTTCCCTGCGACTGCCGGGTTTGCAATGGAGCAGCAATTCATTCATCTACAACAAGGATCGATGTGGGACAAATCAGTAGATGAATACGACGTTGAATTCACAATGTTAAGCCGATTCGTAGCACACTTGATACCGACGGACGAGATCAGAGCCCGTCGCTTTCAACAAGGACTGGACACGGAGATTCAGGCTGCTCTAGCTACGGGAAAATTTCTGACTCATGAAGATGCTCTGGAAGCTGCCCGTAGCTATGAAGCAGTGATAAAGGCAAGGGGCAGACTTTAGTCTGCAGGAGTGAACCGTCCTGCCACTCAAATGGCAGGAGGGGCCTCTTCAAGGCCAGCTGTTGAACTCAGAAGACTGGAAGAAGTTAAGGATCGGTCAAGACCCGATTTTTGTTTTTATTGCAAGAGGGAAGGATACTTGTGGAAGGACTGTAGGCGCGCAAAAGGCCTATGCTTAGTTTGTGGCGCGTCCAATCACGGAATTGGAAACTGTCCTTATAGACGCAACTCAGCACACACACCCGCCAACTACCCGCAGCAGCCAGCTATCCAGGCTCCTGCATCTCGTCCTACACTCCCAGCACCATCTCCACGAGGATTTCCTGCTCAGCCAAATCGCCAATTCCATCAGGCACTGAGAAACATGCCTCAGGTACAGAGGAATATGCCTCCGGCCAGGAGGAACGTGCCACGGGGACAGGCTTTCACCTTAGCAGCCATAGAACCTGAAACTGTGAACCAAGGTAACCCAGGTAACTCTCTCACAACTTTGACCAAAACTTCTTTACAATCTTTAGTTCTGTCACCAAACTGTTACACTTTCCTTTGACAAATTTCGAGGACGAAATTTTTATAAGGAGGGTAGAATGTAACAACCCTATTTTTCTACACCAAAATTTTTCAAATATTTTTTTCTAAAATCCACAAAGGGGTATTTTAGCATGAGCACAAGATATAGGTAATTATTTTGTTTTTAATTACAGGCTACAAGAATGTAATAACTCCATTTTTAGTGTACAAGAAATTACTTTAAATTTAATGTATACTAGGAGTATTAATTCTTGCTGCTATCAGTTTAAGTAATTAAATACCACAATAATTACAAGAATGAGCTTGTAGCTCATTGGTAATACCTTGCACTGCTGAACCAAGCCACCAGAGTTCAAATCCCCTGCCCCACATTATTTTTATAATTATTTTGTTTTAAATTTTTGGAAAGTTAACAGTCAAACCGTCATAACTCTCAAAATTTATACTGCACATAAAAAGTTAAATATACCATAAATCCCCCCAGGTGAAGCCCTACCCATAGGTACCCCGACTCGGCCGAGTCGGCCGGCGGACCGGCCGACTCGGGCCGGCGCCGCGGCCGGACTCGGCCGGACGGCCGAGTCGTCAACACGGAATTTTTCCGTGTTGACTTGGTCATACTCCCTGCATACTTTATTTTCTTTGATCGGTTACCAGATTCTCAATAAATCACTTTTATTCCAAAATTTAATTATTTTTAATGTTTTTTTGTATATTTTTTTAATTAAAACCCTAACCCTAGCCTAGCCCGATATAAACACCCCTACCCTCTACCCTCTCACCCTACATTCCTAAGTCCACTCTCTAAAAATCTCAAGAGAACTCGGTACATTAGAAAACGAGCGAAAGGCGAAGCGCTGCCGAAATCGACGACGAATCCCGACGATCGTACTAGGATCTTTTCACGACGATTCGGCGCCCGGCAAACCCTTTACCTCCTTCTCACTCTCTAACGTGTCCAAAACCCGTAAGTTCCCCTCTTTCTATCTTTCTTTCTCTCAAGTAAAATACGACTTTACAAACCAGACGGAAATCGGAACAAACCGATTTCCGATTCGGTTTTCTATAAAATCTCACTTGTCACCAATTTCATAATACTTAAACTTATTCATGTTGACTATTAATCACATAACAACTAATTTGGATAAAGTTTCTTACATGAAATGATAACTTTTGCAATATCGTATTCTTTTTCACTTAAATACCATAATGTTTATTTTTCTTCTTCTAATCAATTCAACCATTCCTAAACATCTTTATCTTGACCATTAAACTTGTAAAAATCAATTTGAATAAGTTTTCACACATGAAATGATAACTTTTGCAAAACACCGTATTTTCGCACTTAAATACCATAATGTTTAGTTTATCACATTTAACCCCTAAACTTTACTAAACCTTAACATAGATCACGAGGTAATGACCTACCTCCACACACACGCAATTACAACCCTAATTGATATCATCAAAACTTAGAATACGATAATACAAGACTTTTCATTAAAATACCATTTTCTTTATAAACCTTTTCTGAAAGTTCTAAGTTGTATACAATGTTAAAACAATATCTTTTAATAGGAAATACGATATGTCATGGACATCGATCGTTTATCTAAACCTGACTTTGTGGTGTCTAGGCAAGTGTGTCTAAGGCAAGTGGTTACTTAATTAGGGCCACTACTTGTAGTGGAGAGCCTCCCACTTACCTGGCACTTACCTGGCCGCAATTGGCGATGAAGAAGCGATTTGAGGCTTCTATGATCTATCGTTTAGACCATTTAGAAATAGGCTAGTTGGCTTAGGAAACCATAGAAGCTAAAATACGGAAATCTATACCCTTTTTCAAATAAATACCTTTTACTTTATAAAACCATTTTCTAAATGATTAGTATTTATTAAATCTTTGCAAAGCGCCACTGCAACCCACCTTTGGGGAACTCGTTAGGGATAGTACGGTTTATCGTGCACTCTCGAGCTTAGTAGTGCGAGATTCAGACCTCCGCAAGGAGCATTCGGTCTCGAAAGGTTTAAAATACGACATTTAAGAAAAATGAGATTTTGGAAAATAAAATATTTATTTAAAATTATTCTTGTATTAACATATATATGTTTATCATTTAAACACCTATTTTATTATAAGATAAAGTTTCCACCTTTTCATAAAAATTACAAGACTTAAAGTTACATTAAAATACCATGAATTTCAAATAAATCAAAATTACAAATTAATACCTTTATTAGGATATATTCACTAGAAATACCACAAAATAAAATCACGCTCATTATAACAATAAAGACGAATAATAAATACTTGAGGTGTATCTTGAAAACTATGCAAAAGTACTTTTTACATAAAACCCCCTCAAGTTTTATAAATTACAATATTGACCCTAACAATTATAGAACTTCAAATTACATTTGTTTTAGTGTGACTCGGGTTTGAGTCTGATTATTTCTGACTTGAATATGATTCAAGTCAATCTATATTCTTTAATATTCCAACTCAATATGAACACATGAATCCCAGAATCCAGTTAACAATCTATACAACTTGACTGAATCAAACCATGGATATACATCTATTATTCCGTTATTCCATTTACCTGATTATGCAGTTACAACATGTTTACTGATATCATGGTTTTGATCAGTTATCCAACTTATACAATACAATACTACAATACAATCATAACACTATGGGGTTTAAGGGGTTGACTGGTACGGAATATGTTAAAGGTGGCACGAGGTGGTCACTTAAGACGTAATTACATCCATGCCGTTGTTCCGTGGTATTATCGACGGAGCCTTGTACTACAAGTTACCAAGGTCCCCGGTGTAAGTGGGACTCCCCTCGTATACACTGACATCTTCTGTACCAGGCTACAAACAACACGTTAATACAATATTACAATATTATAATACAACATTAAAAGCTCTCTCTCTCTCTCTCTCTCTCTCTCTCTCTCTCTTTCTTACTTTCTGTCTATTTCTACCTTATCTTTGGGACTTACCGAGCGACCTGTTTGCTGACGACTTTCTATTTCTTTCTTCTTTGAATGTCGTCAGGTGCTTTGGACCCAGCAGAGATCGAGCCCACCGGTGAAGACTTGGAGCAGTTTCACGTAGATCCCGAGCTCTAGATATTGTACCTTGTTCTTTTCAGTATTTTCATTTCCTGTTATGCCACTGTTTAGGCATCGCTTTCCATTTCAGTTGTATTTACTTTTCATGCATTATACAAAAGAATGTTATTAATAAAGTTGCTGTTATTTCTATATCTCTTCTCTCTTGTGATTTACTTTTATATTGCTTAGATACGCTTAGCGTATGTACTTCTGAGTATATACGTAGCGGGACTTGTCGCGTCCCCTTCCCCGTATACTTGGAAGCGGGGCGTGACAGTATGTATACTACTTAATAGTAAAATATTATGTCATATTATAGATAACAACATATCCAATATTAGTACGTAGCTTGAGCTTATTTGGTTGTAGACTTAGTTTTGATTAATCATACATACATATCTAATTAAAATAAACTACGGTTTTCCAAACTAGATATCCAAACGAGGCCTAAGTCCCTAAGTATACATAGATTGGGGTTTCGAAATAACTTGATAATGATACGAATTCGAATAATACACAGTTCTTACTCGCTTAATACACACGTAGGTCCAGACGCGACAGGGTACATCGGCCGAGCCTCCATATGCATCTCCTTCGACTGCGGCTCCGCAAGCTACTACATCGGCTGCGGTTCCGAAGACAGCTCCTATAGCTCCACCGCCCGCTCAGACTCCTGCAGCCGCGGCTCCGCAAGCCACTACCTCGACGGCGGCTGTGCAGACCACATCGCCAGCTTCACAGCCTTCTCAGACTCCCGCATGCTCCGCATTGCATGATTTATTGACCGAGGAGCAGGCGCGCCAAATTTTGGCGTTTATCAGAGGTGGAGCTGGACCGAGCTAGGGTAGCTTTTTGATTATTATATTTTAAACATGTATTTTTTTATATGATACATATTGTACTACATTTTGGACGATATTGATATTGGTGCTGTTTGCATGTTTATATTGATATCATATTCTGCTTGTTGGTTTCTTTTGTATATTATGCGTGATGTGATTATGAATACTGCGATATATGTTCTGCGTGATGATTAATTTTATATATGATCGATGTATATATTATTTTGCACAGGGCGAGAAAAAAATAGGCAGCCCTTTTTTTAAAAAAACCCTGATAATATGTACCTACGGATTTAACCGTAGGGCCCACAATTGCCCCTACGGATTAATCCGTAGGGACCTTCTTTGCCCCTACTGATTTATCCGTAGGGGCAAAATATCAGGATACCTGATATTTTGCCCCTATGATCTCAGTATTAGAGGTTAAGGTTGCCCCTACGGATATATTCGTAGGGGAAAACAAATGCCCTACACAGGTATCCGTAGGTGCAAAATATCAGGTATCCTGATATTTTGCCCCTACGGATATATACCTGCGCACTTATCCGTAGGGGCCACTATTTGGCCCTACGGATACGTCTGTAGGTACACCTAATCTATTTTATAAAACCGTAAATAAAATAAATTTTTTATCCCTACGGCTTAATCCGTAGGGCCAACTGGACCTACACATAACTCCGTAGGGGCAAGTTCAAGGCTTCGATTTGCACCTACGACGTTTGTACCTACAGGGTATTTTCTTGTCCCTACGGATATATCCGTAGGGGCAGTGGTTTGCTCCTACGGATAAATCCGTAGGGGCAATCCTTATTTGTAGTAGTGAGAGTAACGGTGTCTTGGAAATGAGTTTGACATACCTGAGTCGTCTGGAGGAGGGGTTTATATAGGGGCCGCATTGGCACTAGCCGATGCGAGATTCTAGCTGTCTGTTACGTCCCTGCGTCACGTTCGCATTGATGGTGGGATACTCCCATTAATGGCGAGATAAGCCCATTAATGGTGAGATATGCTAGCGTGGGATGCGGGATGTGGGGCGGCGGAGATCTCGTCGCGGCGAGATACACGGAGCCATTACGAGGGCGCTTGGGCTCCGTGCTATCGCCTAGACTGGGAAGCTGAGGAAGCTCAGCTTTGGTGTCTTCCCGGAGTCGAGCGATGAGGCCGAGGAAGCTCAGCTCAGTGAGTGCTCGGAGACGAGCGATGAGGCTAAGGAACCTCGGCTGTAGGATGGCTCGGAGGCGAGCTGTTGGCTGTTTGCGAGATGATTAGGAAATATACTCATTGGAGGCCCCCCAAAGGTCGGATCAGACCTCGGAGATGAGGCACTGAGGAATAAACCCAATGCATCGTACTTACTCCATTTCCACAGCCCTCAGGAATCTAGCGGACTTACGTGGACGACACGTCACCTGCTACGTGTCATTATCTGGGGTATTCCTATTTACGATCACCATCATTATCCCCCCACTCTCGTTCCGACCTATTCATAGGTCGGGTCGAGAGTGGTCTGCTCGGTCTTCAATGTTCAGCTTGGAGTCGAGGATTTTTGGAAGGGGTTGTTTGGGAACGATGTGGTGCTTCGCGGCTATGCCTCTTCGATTCCTGGGTCCACGTGGAGGTTCACAAAGCGCCTTAATTTCTGCGCGTATCCTCGATGACGTCAGCCGATTAGCGAAACGGTGGCGCTATAAATGGGATGTCGTTTCTCTTACTCAGGCCGTTGATCTTCGAGCCATGATTGATACGAAAAATTGTGTTTGTAGTTTAACCGCAATCAATAACGGTGTCGCGCGTAGCTAGACCGAGATGAGTACGGGTCGTCCTCTGGGAAACGTTGAATATTCTATTCTTACTTTAGATGTGTTGAGAAAAAGATGAGGGATAAAGAATTTTATAGAATGGTTTCTAGATCTACGTTAAACAAGAATGTAAAATATAGATCTAGATTATTTTAAAAATGTAATTAATATAATAAGAGGGCTTGTAGGGTTCGTTAGGATTTAGTAGTTATGGACGATTAATTAAAAGTTACCCTTTTTATCCATTAATAGATTTAAAACTAGAACGACGGTGATGCGTGTAGATTAGGGTTTCTGGAGGGAAAAGGAATCCCACTCTTAACCCTTATCTCGACACGGAACTCCGTTCATATCTAGCCTTTACCAAAACAATCATTAATCTAATCTCTAATCGCGGTCGGAACTAGCAAAGAATTGCTAGCTCGCCCGATTAGGATGTTAATGATTCTTTTGATAAAGTTCCTAAACTTTATAGGACTTAAAAAGGGTTTAATTATTTTCATCGTCCATTAGCCTACCCTAATCCTACGAACCCTAACAAGCGGAGAATTACTCGCGCATGTTGGGAGAAGAAGATGAAAAGAAAGAGAAGGAAAACATAATGTAAAATGCAAAAACAATTAAAAAGAACTACCTTTATTAATCAACTGAACAAGCTACACTTTTATTCCGTAGAAAATGATTACAAACTAGTGCTTCTCGATCTTTCCTAAGGAGGTAGTCGAACAGTCGATGATCAGCCTGGATGTGTGAGCGTCGGGAGCTTCGTGATCTCTTCGGCTTGATACTTTTCCAAGAGGCTCTCGGTGCCCTTTTATAGTGCAAAGCCAGAATCTTATTGTTGAAAACTTGGTAAAATATAGATTTGATTCACCCCAAAAAATATTGCACTCTAACTCCACAATATTGCAGCGGATCCGCGACAAATGGGGGCTAAGGCCGCGGATCCGCGGCCAACGGGTGAGATCTCTTGATCAAAATTCTTGTGCTTGCATCTTGTGACATGTGGCAATCTTAGGCACCTTCATAATTCAGAAATCTTCTCTCGGTTGCTTCCAGACTTGGTCTCTAAGTTTTGCTTCTTAATTTGGCAAGATTTCTTCAACAGCTTGATTTCTTTGATATATTCTGCATAACAACTTGGAAAATTCTGCATAACAACTCAAATAAGATTTTAGTAGACTTTGTTCTACTAGGATTAGGTCAATAATATTTGCATACATTTTCCTACCAAATGATAATTAAAATATATTAACACATGGAAAATAATGTTTTTACACATAAACCCTCATATGTATAATATATTATAATAAAGTTTTTTTTTTAATATGTAAATGGTAGGAAAAATGTAATACAAATGTGCAGTTTTATCAACTGAACAAATACCCCCAAACTTAACTTTGATCGTCCCGAGCAAACTAGTTTATTTAAAAGGAGAAAAAGAAATAAGAAAACTAAGCACACTTTCGTAGGCAGACACGATTGCACTGAGCACGTGCAACAAGCCGTTAAACCTCTAGGTGTCCCTAGTAGGAGGAGTGTTGTCTCCTGAGGGTTTTCAGCGGATTACACCCACAAAATCCTATAACAAAAGAGAGATGGTGAAATTTACATATAAAGATAAGAACCATAAAAGAAATACTTTGAAAAGAAGAGTTTCCAACTATACTAGCTTTTTAGTTGTCATGAGCCCTATCTTAATAGTCATGAAAAAATTATAGAAATCACATCATCCCTCAATAAAACATCGTCTTATTCTTCATTCCTATCTTTCATCCAAACACCGATCATATAACCCCACGTGTGTGTAAAGAACATCCCTACACTCGGAGAATTCAATTCAAGCTATCATACTCTTGTCCATCTACCTTAGTACTTTTTAATTTGATGAATATTAAGATTCGCTCACACCTTTTCATGCGATCGTTAATACTTCTTGAGGTACTAACCGACCGATTACTTATGTGCTTGCTGATTAGGTGATAATATTTTCCTCGCCTTGTACCACCTAAGGCTTAGCAGTGACCCCAGACCAGTTGGCCTTAGGGCACTAGGTGAAGAGGCACCCTCGCCATATTTTTTTATTGCTGCCTTGGTGATAACAAAACCAGTGTTCATTTTTTTTCTTTTCACCATTTTTATATTTTCTTCATCATTTTTTTTTCATTTCCTTCATACTTTGGCTTTTAGACAAGAGCATTTCAAGGTATCCTCTACTATCCCGAGTTTCAAGACGTGTGTAAGTGCATATAGTAGGGTATCAACGTTCAAAATATTTGGCTTTCAGAATAGAAACTATTTTTCAGACTTATTTTTATCCTCAGATTAATGACTTCCTTCATCTTACTAACCCTTGGGACAACAGCTCATAACTACTTATTACTAGTTCGTATAAGAAAACTTCTAATTTTCTTGGTTTTCTTAAATTATTCCTATCTTTTGGATGTAATTTTTCACTTTCTACTCTTTTGTTAAAAAAAATTTAATCCCCGGTGTCAAATATAATTCAGTGAATACAAACCTCCCCCCCAAACCTGTTTTCAGCAGTGTCCTCACTGATGTAGCCTTTTGAGAACATGGACCTGTATACTAAGGGAGAGACACAAGGGGTAAAATAATAGTTAAATGAAAAATTCCCCCAAACTTATTCTTTGACACGCACAGATATTCAATCAAATCATTTTTTTTACTCACCTCCATTCTTAAAATGTGAAAAAGTTACCAAAACATGGAGGTGAGGCGGAGGAAATTTAGTTTTGATAAAGCGGCTCCTGTAAAAACAGGAGCTCCTCCGCGGGGTCAGCAGAAAAATACGGTTTTAATCTATGCCCGTTTACTTTAAAAATCGAACCGTTTTTCAAATTTTCGACTTCAACTGCCCCGTGCGGGTGTACATACCGCACCACAAAAGGTCCTTTCCAACGAGATTTAAGCTTACCCGGATGAAGATGGAGACGGGAATCGTAAAGAAGGACTTGTTGCCCCGATGTGAAGGTTTTTCTAAAAAGATTTTTATCGTGGAACACTTTAGTCCTATTCTTTACTATCACCGCATTATCGTAAGCTTCATCGCGGAGTTCGCTTAGCTCATTCAATTGCAGCTTCCGATAGCTGCCTGCATGATCAAGATCAAAATTAAGCTCTTTAATAGCCCACATTGCCTTATGTTCAATCTCGACAGGGAGGTGACATGCCTTCCCAAACATAAGGCGGTATGGAGACATACCAAGATCGGTCTTATAAGCGGTGCGGAATGCCCAAAGAGCATCCGTCAATTTGGTTGACCAATCTTTACGGTTTTTCGAAACCGTCTTCTCCAAAATCTGTTTGATCTGCCTATTTGAGATCTCAGCCTGCCCGCTTGTTTGGGGATGATAGGGTGTAAAAAGCTTGTGAGTGATTGAATATTTCCGCATCAAGGCCTCGAAAGACCTATTGCAGAAATGTGTCCCGTTGTCGCTAATGATAGCGCGAGGGTGTCCGAATCGCGAAAAGATATTTTCTTTAAGGAACTTAATGACAACTTTGTTGTCATTAGTGCGACACGGTATAGCTTCTACCCACTTCGAGACATAATCAACCGCTAACAAGATATATAGATTCCCAAAGGAGTTGGGAAAAGGGCCCATAAAATCAATACCCCAAACATCAAATATTTCCACAACCAATATAGGTTGGAGCGGCATCTCGTTCCTTTATGAAATCCGACCCAAATGCTGACATCGCGGACAAGTTTTGCAATGTTCAAATGCATCTTTAAATAATGTTGGCCAATAAAAGCCACATTGCAAAACTTTCTCCGCCGTTTTTCGAGGTCCAAAGTGACCGCCGCATGCCTGATCATGACAAAATGATAACACGCTCTTGAATTCATCGTTAGGGACACACCTGCGAATGATTTGATCGGAACAATACTTGAATAGATATGGTTCATCCCAGTAAAAATATTTTACTTGGGATAAAAATCTAAGTTTGTCTTGTTTCGACCAATCGCTAGGTATAAGTCCCGTAGCAAGATAGTTCACGATATCCACGAACCAAGGTTCATAGGATACATTCAAGAGCTGTTCGTCAGGAAATGAGTCATTTATCGGCACGGTCACAGTTGGCGAAGAAGTGATGCGTGAAAGATGGTCGGCTACTACGTTTTCACATCCACTCTTGTCTTTGATAACAAGATCAAATTCTTGTAACAATAGGATCCAACGTATTAGCCTGGCCTTTGCATCCTTCTTCGTTAAAAGATGTCGTAGGGCGGAGTGATCTGTGTAAACCACAATAGGCGAGCCAATCAAGTAGGGCCTGAATTTCTCTAATGCAAATACAACTGCCAAGAGTTCTTTCTCGGTAGTTGTGTAATTTATTTGTGCATCATTCAAGGTCCTACTTGCATAGTAAATTACAGGTGGCATCTTATCAATATGCTGTCCCAAGACAGCACCAATAGCAAAATCTGATGCGTCACACATAAGCTCGAACGGGTGGTTCTAATCCGGAGATGATAAAACGGGGGTTGTAGTGAGTGATTCTTTAAGCGATACAAAAGCAGCCTCACAATCCGAATCGAAGTGAAATGTAGTGTCCTTGGCCAATAGAAGGGTTAAGGGTCTAGCAATTTTGCTAAAGTCTTTAATAAATCTTCTATAAAATCCTGCATGGCTAAGGAAGGATCGTATATCTTTGACGCAGTTGGGACGAGGGAGGTTATGAATGACATCTATTTTAGCTCTGTCAACCTCAATGCCTTTTTGTGAAATTATATGTCCAAGTACAATACCTTCTTGGACCATAAAATGGCATTTTTCCCAATTCAAAGTCAAGTTCTTATCCTTACAGCGGGTAAGAACAGCGTCAAGATTACGAAGGCAGTCCTCAAAGGAGTCCCCAAAAATGGAGAAATCGTCCATAAAGATTTCTAGAAAATTTTCCACCATATCTGAAAATATCCCCATCATGCACCGCTGAAATGTAGCGGGAGCGTTGCATAACCCAAAGGGCATGCGTCTATAAGCAAAAGTTCCGAAAGGACAAGTAAAAGTGGTTTTATCTTGATCCTTTTCGGCGATGGGGACCTGATTGTAGCCAGAGTATCCGTCCAAGAAACAGTAGTAATCGTGTCCCGCTAATCGTTCCAACATCTGGTCAATGAAAGGTAGAGGGAAGTGATCTTTCCTCGTCGCGGCATTGAGTTTCCTGTAATCAATATATACGCGCCACCCAGTTTGGGTGCGTGTTTGGATTAACTCATTAGCCTCGTTAGTGATGACCGTGATGCCAGACTTTTTAGGGACCACATGAATTGGACTTACCCATTGGCTATCAGATATGGGGTAAATTATTCCACTATCAAGACACTTGACGATTTCTTTCTTTACCGCCTCCTTCATAACGGGATTTAACCGTCTTTGTGGGTCTCGGGTTGGTTTGGCTTCATCCATCAGATGTATGTGATGTTCAACAATTAAGGGACTAATCCCTTTGATGTCGGCCATTGTCCAACCAAATGCTTGCCGATTCGATCTCAATACTGCCAAAAGTGCATTCTCTTGCTCTAAGGCTAGAGAAGCGGAAATAATTACTGGCAAAGTCTCATTCTCTCCTAAATATGCATATTTAAGATGAGAAGGTAACGGTTTGAGATCAAGAATTGGCGGAGAGACAATAGAAGGAGGGGTAACGGAATGATATTCGGACTCCTTAAGAGGTTCAAAACTTGCATAAGATATTGACTCGGAAAGTGCTGCTGACTTTTGCAACGAGTCAACGGGTTCAATCTCAAGGTCGGACTCATTGAACATATCCTCGCTGTGAAGTGGTGCAAGATCAAACGATGTCTCATTAGTGTTGTCGAGAACATCAAAGCAAAGTTCCTCATCCATGCAGCTTTCGGGAGCTATCTCGTGGATGGAACAAACATCCAGCAAATGAGCAGAAGGTTCTGATGGCTGACTTCCTAGCCTGTAAATATTAAGCTCAATTGTCATTTTCCCGAAGGATAAGTTCATAGAACCGTTACGACAATTAATCACAGCGTTAGAAGTTGCTAGGAAGGGTCGACCAAGTATCACCGGGATTTGATTGCGTGGGTTTGCCACAGGTTGTGTATCTAAAACAATAAAGTCCATGGGAAATATGAATTCCCCGACTTTAATTAACACATCCTCTAGTTCGCCCCGAGGTTTGGTGATAGATCGGTCTGCCATTTGGAGAGTACAATGGGCGGGTTTTAACTCTCCAATTCCTAACTGCTCGTATACTGAATAAGGAAGCAAGTTGACGCTAGCGCCTAGATCGAGTAAAGCACGGTTTATATTTTTACCCCCAATAGAAATAGAGATTGTAGGACAGCCGGGGTCCTTACGTTTCTTTGGTATTTGTTGGGTAAAAGCTGTGCTAACATTACTCGTCATGAAAACCTTTTTAGGCACTTGAGTTTTTCTCTTCCTAGTGCACAAGTCTTTAAGGATTCTTGCATAAGATGGGACTTGTTGAATAGCATCTAGGAGAGGAATATTCACGCTAACTTGCTTAAACATTTCCACAATCTTCTCCATTTGCGGGTTAGGTCTGTTGGCCCTTAATCGGTTTGGAAATGGAGCTCGATCAATAAGTTTTGGGTCCAACGTTTGTGGAGAAGACTGTGGCGACGGATTCGATCCCAAAATTGGAGTGGGCATCGAATTAGATAGATTTGGCGAAATGTTTGAGCCATGGGGAAAACGGAGAATAGGCTCGGATGAAGGTGGGAGACTAGACGAATTAGGGGAAGAAGAAGAAGAAGGGGTATCAAATGTGTCACTATCATCAAATTGCTCACCCACTTGGTTATTCAGCACTCTTCCCGATCTCAACATAGTAATGGCATTCACATTATGACTTTGTGAATGGCCAGGATTCGGTAGGGGTTGAGATGGGAGTTTCCCTTTTTCTCTCGCACTCATTGCGGCGTTTAACTGTGCGATTTGGTTTTCTATTGATTTAATACTCTCACCATGAGAGGAGGAGTTTTTCGTTAGGGTATCAATAGAAGACCTTATCTCAGCCGAATTTTGCATGGATTGTTTCATGAACATATCCAAAGTTTGTGCAAGTGAGTTGTCAGTACCGGCCACTTGTGCTGTAGAAATGTTGGCCGGATTTTGGAAATTTTGTGACTGAAAGGGGGGCTGATTCTGTGGTTGTGGTTGCTGTGGAAGAGGTCTTTGATAATTACTTTATTGGTTTTGATTCCAAGTAAAGTTAGGATGATTCCTCCATCCTTGATTATATGTGGAAGAATAAGGATCATTTCTAGGTCGCTGCTGAAAAGCAGCATTAGCTTGAAACGATGCATTCATAGGACATTCTTCCGTTAAGTGTGAAGGATCCGAACAGCAACCACAGAAAGTCTTAGGAAGCGTGACCTGATTTAGGGAGAATGTTGAGAACTTGTTTTCAATAGCATCGAGTTTCTTCTGTATCGCTGCCATTTCGGCTTTCACTGCGATAGAAACATTGAGCTGGTGAATACGCTTTCCCACTGCAACGTGTGTTCAGCAAGGTCTTCCAGATATTTCCATGCTTCACCGTCATCTTTAGACATGAAATTGCATTGACACATTGTTTCAAGCATCTGCTTTGTCGCTGGATTAATGCCCTCATATATAATCCGACATAAATCCCATCTTTGTATTCCGTGATGGGGGCATTGGACAAGCAGATCTTTAAAACGTTCAAAGCACTTCCAAAATGGTTCATTGGGAAGCTGGGTGAACTGGTTGATCTCGCTCCTAACATGTGCAGTCTTATGATTTGGGTAAAACTTCTTAAGAAATGCTATGACGAATTCATCCCAATTAGCGATAGAGTGTGCGGCAGTATTATAAAGCCATTTTTCTGCCAAGTCGCACAGTGTGAATGGGAGAAGACGTAAGCGCATAGCATCTAAAGTTAATTGTGAAGTACCCATCATTGCGCATACGTTTTCGAATTTGGTGATGAAAACGTACGCGTCTTCCAACTCAAGCCCGTGAAATTTGGGCAGCAGATTGATGTAGTGGGGTTTAATTTCGAAATTATCCCTGTTAGGTGGTGGAAGAGATAGACAAGTAGGAAGAGGACCACGAATAGGATAACATCTCTCTTGGAGAGAGATGCGCGGTGGATTCTGCTCACCTGCGGGCGGTGGCAGCGTGGTGTTATAATTAGATGAGTACCGTCCATCACGGTTGATGTGGTGTGTGGTGGGGGAAAAGAAAATGAAGAAGTACCGACTTCGGTGTCGATAGCAGGAACGCGGACAAGACGGGCACTAGGATCCCGTGTCCAGCCGAGCATGCACTAAGCGGGTTTAGTGCAAGTGGCAGCGTGTGTGTGATTTAAAATTGGCTTGTTTTGAAAAAGTGGGACACAAGACAAATCTCCCTAAGATGCACAAGCAACCCTAGAACTAAGGTTACCTAGGTCAGTCTCTAGACCGCTCCTAGACTTCCAAAGGACAAGCCGCAGGATCAATCCTTTACCGCCTCCGTACTACCCTCGTAGCCAGATAAGTGCCAGGTAAGTGGGAAGGAACCACGTCGTGGGCCTAATTAAAAACCACTAGCCTTTGTCACACTTGCCTAGGCACTACAAAAGTAATGCGGATAAACGATAGATTACCCACGACCTTCCTCTGTCCTTATTGAGCGCGACAGTCCTTAGAGTCTGGTCTAGATATTTTTAAAATTAATGAAGGGTTGATCTATATGCTCGGTTTGTGATTTGTGAGGCTTAGGAAGGGTGATGAAATCCCCACCTAATCTTGATTTGGTCTTTGCCCCTTAGAATCTGTATTAAAATATGCAAAACAAAACCAATCACAAAACTTTTGCAAAAAGATTTTTTAGCGGCGCAATTTTCGCAAAGAATCCTGCAGAAGATAGATTTTATTGGATTTGAGAGGAGAGAGAAGGAGTTGAGAATCTTACCAGAGAGTTCTGTAGCCCTAATCCCTCCAAGAAGCCGCGTTTCCGCCGCAGGAAGCACCTTGGTGCCGCGGTTCCGCCGCGAGGTGGATGGATCGCTTGCTAAAAATTTTTCTGTGTCCCTCTGTGCTCCTCTGGACCTCGATGAATGGCTCTGTCTTCTGTTTTCCTCAATTCTGTAACTCCAGATCTCCTTGCAAAATTCACGCACAAGTCGTTAAATATGCAATTTGCAGTTTTGTTTTAATAATGATATGGCTCGTCTAAGAATTCAACACAAATAGTAAAAATAAAAAATTACGCACGTCTCCCCGTCAACGACGCCATTTGATTGATACGAAAAATTGTGTTTGTAGTTTAACCGCAATCAATAACGGTGTCGCGCGTAGCTAGACCGAGATGAGTACGGGTCGTCCTCTGGGAAACGTTGAATATTCTATTCTTACTTTAGATGTATTAAGAAAGAGAGGAGGGATAAAGAATTTTATAGAATGGTTTCTAGATCTAAGTTAAACAAGAATGTAAAATATAGATCTAGATTATTTTAAAAATGTAATTAATATAATAAGAGGGCTTGTAGGGTTCGTTAGGATTTAGTAGTTATGGACGATTAATTAAAAGTTACCCTTTTTATCCATTAATAGATTTAAAACTAGAACGACGGTGATGCGTGTAGATTAGGGTTTCTGGAGGGAAAAGGAATCCTACTCTTAACCCTTATCTCGACACGGAACTCCGTTCATATCTAGCCTTTACCAAAACAATCATTAATCTAATCTCTAATCGCGGTCGGAACTAGCAAAGAATTGCTAGCGCGCCCGATTAGGATGTTAATGATTCTTTTGATAAAGTTCCTAAACTTTATAGGACTTAAAAAGGGTTTAATTATTTTCATCGTCCATTAGCCTACCCTAATCCTACGAACCCTAACAAGCGGAGAATTACTCGCGCATGTTGGGAGAAGAAGATGAAAAGAAAGAGAAGGAAAACATAATGTAAAATGCAAAAACAATTAAAAAGAACTACCTTTATTAATCAACTGAACAAGCTACACTTTTATTCCGTAGAAAATGATTACAAACTAGTGCTTCTCGATCTTTCCTAAGGAGGTAGTCGAACAGTCGATGATCAGCCTGGATGCGTGAGCGTCGGGAGCTTCGTGATCTCTTCGGCTTGATACTTTTCCAAGAGGCTCTCGGTGCCCTTTTATAGTGCAAAGCCAGAATCTTATTGTTGAAAACTTGGTAAAATATAGATTTGATTCACCCCAAAAAATATTGCACTCTAACTCCACAATATTGCGGCGGATCCGCGGTCAACGGGTGAGATCTCTTGATCAAAATTCTTGTGCTTGCATCTTGTGACATGTGGCAATCCTAGGCAACTTCATAATTCAGAAATCTTCTCTCGGTTGATTCCAGACTTGGTCTCCAAGTTTTGCTTCTTAATTTGGCAAGATTTCTTCAACAACTTGATTTGTTTGATAAATTCTGCATAACAACTTGGAAAATTCTGCACAATAATCTCAAATAATATTTAGTAGGCTTAGTTCTACTAGGATTTGGTCAATAGATTTATTTGCATATATTTTCCTACCAAATGATAATTAAAATATATTAACACATGGAAAATGGTGTTTTTACACATAAACCCTCATATGTATAATATATTATAATAAAGTCCTTTTTTAATATGAAAATGGTAGGAAAAATGTAATACAAATGTGCAGTTTTATCAACTGAACAAATACCCCCAAACTTATCTTTGATCGTCCCAAGCAAACTAGTTTATTCAAGAGGAGAAAGGAGAAAACTAATAGGTTTATTCAACGACGCCATTTGATTGATACGAAAAATTGTGTTTGTAGTTTAACCGCAATCAATAACGGTGTCGCGCGTAGCTAGACCAAGATGAGTACGGGTCGTCCTCTGGGAAACGTTGAATATTCTATTCTTACTTTAGATGTGTTGAGAAAGAGAGGAGGGATAAAGAATTTTATAGAATGGTTTCTAGATCTACGTTAAACAAGAATGTAAAATATAGATCTAGATTATTTTAAAAATGTAATTAATATAATAAGAGGGCTTGTAGGGTTCGTTAGGATTTAGTAGTTATGGACGATTAATTAAAAGTTACCCTTTTTATCCATTAATAGATTTAAAACTAGAACGACGGTGATGCGTGTAGATTAGGGTTTCTGGAGGGAAAAGGAATCCCACTCTTAACCCTTATCTCGACACGGAACTCCGTTCATATCTAGCCTTTACCAAAACAATCATTAATCTAATCTCTAATCGCGGTCGGAACTAGCAAAGAATTGCTAGCGCGCCCGATTAGGATGTTAATGATTCTTTTGATAAAGTTCCTAAACTTTATAGGACTTAAAAAGGGTTTAATTATTTTCATCGTCCATTAGCCTACCCTAATCCTACGAACCCTAACAAGCGGAGAATTACTCGCGCATGTTGGGAGAAGATGAACAGAAAGAGAAGGAAAACATAATGTAAAATGCAAAAACAATTAAAAAGAACTACCTTTATTAATCAACTGAACAAGCTACACTTTTATTTCGTAGAAAATGATTACAAACTAGTGCTTCTCGATCTTTCCTAAGGAGGTAGTCGAACAGTCGATGATCAGCCTGGATGCGTGAGCGTCGGGAGCTTCGTGATCTCTTCGGCTTGATACTTTTCCAAGAGGCTCTCGGTGCCCTTTTATAGTGCAAAGCCAGAATCTTATTGTTGAAAACTTGGTAAAATATAGATTTGATTCACCCCAAAAAATATTGCACTCTAACTCCACAATATTGCGACGGATCCGCGGCAAATGGGGGCTAAGGCCGCGGATCCGCGGCCAACGGGTGAGATCTCTTGATCAAAATTCTTGTGCTTGCATCTTGTGACATGTGGCAATCCTAGGCACCTTCATAATTCAGAAATCTTCTCTCGGTTGCTTCCAGACTTGGTCTCCAAGTTTTGCTTCTTAATTTGGCAAGATTTCTTCAACAGCTTGATTTCTTTGATATATTCTGCATAACAACTTGGAAAATTCTCCACAACAACTCAAATAAGATTTTAGTAGACTTTGTTCTACTAGGATTGCGTCAATAATATTTGCATACATTTTCCTACCAAATGATAATTAAAATATATTAACACATGGAAAATAATGTTTTTACACATAAACCCTCATATGTATAATATATTATAATAAAGTTCTTTTTTTAATATGTAAATGGTAGGAAAAATGTAATACAAATGTGCAGTTTTATCAACTGAACAAGCCACGTGGCCGCGATGGAGTGGTGGACCGCGAGGCGTCATATCTGTCGTTTGGATTCATGTGAGGGATGAAGCGTCCAATGATTGGTTGCCATGTAGTGTCCTCGTGGCCATCGAGTGCGACGCTTCGTTGTGGCGGGAACGGATTTGGGCCGTTGGATGGTTTATGCCGAGTGTATAAATAGGGGAGGCTATTCCTTGGCAAAAATTTTGCTTTAGTTGTCTCCTGTCATCAGAAGATTGCCCGGCGCACCATCGCTTGTGTCGGACTGTCAGCCAAAACCCCTTTCTTCGGCCAACCTTTCCTTGAATCAGGTTAGATGTCTTCTTCTGAAGTTTCCATTGATGTAGTAGGGGTCGAGTCGGGCGATGGGGCTTATGAAGCCAAGTCCAGTGGGTCTTCTTCTTCCTCCTTGGCTTCCGATAGCGGAGAAAGTTCTTCTTCCTCTTCGTCTTCATCCTCTGTGTCGGGCTCGCCCCTAAGGGGTGGCGATGCTCTTGTACTTCGTCGTCGGGTGGCGAAGAGGGGCCCCAAGGTGCGAAGAGAGCCTCCAATGCGTGTATCGAAAATACTCGTGATGTGCCTTCGATGTTGAATCGCCCGGATGAGCTTTCCGATATCCGGGCTCTCTTCCACATCCCCCTTGGCTATTCACTTCGTCTTTCCAGGGAGGGAGAGCGGGTAGACCAGGTACAGGGCAATGAGATTGCTGTGTACCTGAAAGCGTTCCGAGCAGGGATGTGTCTGCCCTTCTCATCCAAGATTTGTGTACTGCTTCCATCTTACCCCGGGCCAGCTAGCGCCGAACTCGTGGAGAATTCTCCTCGGGTTTCTGGTCCGGTTGAAGATTGATTGGATCCTCTTCGAATTGAGTCTTCTTCTTTCCTTTCTTTGTTACAAAATCACCTCGGCACTAATAAGGACGAATCCTGCTGGGTGTATCTCTATTTTAAAATACATAAGAGTAGGGCAGCCGGGTCAGGGGTAGTGATCGTCCCTTCTTCCATCCATGAGTGGAAGGAGAAGTTTGTTTTCGTCGGTCCTCTGGAAGGAGAGGATTGGCCGGTGCCCACCAAATGGCACAAGACGGATTGCCTACGGGTCAGGCAGTCTAACGCCTCAGAGGCCGGGGTAGTGTCGCAATGGGAGCCGATCCAACGAGTCGATGTCTTACTTTCCGAGCAGGTTTTGAGTTGGACGGAACTCAGTCCCACATGCTTTATGGGTAAGTTAGGGTTTCGACGATTAATTTAGGCTTGATATGATATTGTCGTTCATGTTGCTGGCCGTTTTCTTCTGTAGAGATGATGGATCGTTCGAAGATCATGGCTGCCAATGCACAGGGGAGGAAGGGCGGTGGCGCTAGCTCATCCAGACCCGCACCTGGCATGGTCCCCCATCAACCCCCTTCCGCTAAGGTCTCCGTGGCCCCTGCCGTCCTTGAGGAACTTCGTAGTGGAGGGCAGAAGCATGCCCGGGATCCGTCGCCCTGGGCCAGGACAAAAGTGTCGTCCTCTATTGAGTCTCCGCTCAAGAGGCAGAAGAGAGTGGTTTCCCGACCACCCTCTGCCGGGATACAGGTGCAGGAGGGCGACTTCTGCATCGAGGTGACTTCGGGGCTTTCTATGGCCGACAGTTTGCTGGCGGACATGGAGAAGGTTGCGGGAGCCAAGATTCCCCCAGGCACCATGAAGGTCCAAGTAGCGGCGATAGCTCAGGAGGCCGTTCAGGTTGGTAATTCTCCAAAAATTCCCAAGTGTTTTTTCCTCTGTTTAGCTTCTAAAAATGGTTCGTGTTTTTCCGCAGGTCCTCCAGCATCCTTCGTGCCGCTATGGAGGACGAGGAGGTGGCCCTGGCGATAAAAAGGCCAGAGAGTCTTCCTTAAGTGAGAAAGAGCTCCTTGCCAAGCTGAAAGTGATGGAGGATAAGGCGGCCTTCCTGGACTTGAGGTTGGTCGCAGAAGACCTGACGGTCGCAAAGCTGAAGGACTCTCACCGGCACCTGACCGAATCCAACCGGGCAATTCAGGCCAAGAAGGAGGAGGTCAACGGGCTCTATGACGCCATGAAAAGGCAGAGAGACTCGTTCAAGGGGGATTCCCGGATGGCCCACGAAGCAGCGAAGCATGCCGAGGGTCGGGCGGAAAAGGCCGTGGAGGAGTACAAGGCTTCCGACTAATTCTATATCGACCTTGCCAACTCTGCGGCGGTCGGGTGGCATAACTCCCTCGACGCCATCAAAGAAGCTATGCCTGGGTTCGATGACCAGGAGTTTCGTGCAAGGTATCCCCTTGCCGAGGAAGTGCCCCAGGGAGGCAGCACCGAGCCGGTGGGAGGAAGTGAGGCCTCAGGCGGAAGCGCAGACCTTGTGTTCGTAAACGAGGCTCCTGGTAGAGGCGCAGAACAGGGGACGGCAGGGAGGTCCCGGCCGCGAAAGTGGTTTCAAGCCGCCGTCTGCCTCGATCTCTATTCCCCCCCTTTTTTTAATTTCTTTAGCCTTCGGGCATTTTGTAAAGCTGAGGAGCTTATAATACCTTGTATATAATTTAAATATCAATAAAGTATTTTTATCTCGTTGGTTGATCGTGAAAAAGTGTTTTGGTAGTAACCGCAATCAATAATGGTGTCGCGTGTAGCTAGCCGAGATGAGTACGGGTCGTCCTCAGAGATTCGTGGAACTTTTAATCTTGCTTTAGACGTGTTGATTAGAAAAGAGGAAGGAGAATAGAGAATAGTAAAGAATAGATTCTAGATCTAAGGTAAATACGGATGTAGAATATATATTTTTCAGATCTACTTTAAATACGGATATAGAATATATAAGAGGAAGGCTTGTAGGGTTCGTTAGGATTTAGTAGTTATGGATGACTAATAAAAATTACTTCCTTTATCTATTAATAGATTTAAAAATACCTTGATAGTGATGAATGAGGATTAGTGTTCTTGGAAGAAATTAGGGTTTCCATACTATTGACCTTTGTCCTTTCATTGATCTATATTCATGTCTAGCCCTTAACAAAACAATTGTTAATCTGATCTCAAATCGCTGTCGAGACTAGCAATAAATTGGTAGCGCGCCCGATTAGGATGTTAACGATTCTTTTGCTAAAGTTTATAAATTTCATAAGACTTAAAAGAATTTAAAATATTTTCTCATCCATTGTTCTACCCTAATCCTACGAATCCTAGCAAGCTAGGAATTACTCACGCATGTTGTGAGAAGAAGAAGAAAAGGATAGAGAATGAGATCATAATTAAAATGCAGAAAGTAAAAATACAGAAAATAAATAATTAAATAAAATGATCTACCTTTATTAATCAACTTCACAAGTACAAATCCTACGAATTTAGATTACAAGAGGAAGAAGTTGCTCTCGATCTCTGCCTCGTAGGAAGTAGATGCTCCGTCAATTTTCACGTCATCTTATTACGTCGAATCATGGACCTGCCGTGGATCTCTTGTTCTTTGACGGTGATTTGCCTAGTGTAAAGGTGATGATTTTTAACTTTAGCCCTCGGTCCTTTATATAGCCCTCAAATAAGAAATCCTAGATCTCATAGGTTTAGACTTTCCATAAAAATCCACTTTCCAAGTTTTCAGATCCTACAATTTTATTAGCAGATTTTTGATCCTGACATCTTGAATATCTTGATCTCTTGACCTGAGCTAAATCTGCACAAAATTTCCATGAATAATGTTAGTAATATTTATTAAATTAGAGAGAGTATCTTAATTACTTTATATGGTTATAAATCTTTAAGAAACTTGATTAAGAATATTTGATATGCTATGCATCTTTTAATTACTAAAATATTATGTATATATTTTGAAATATTATTCTAACCATTTGTATGATATTATATCTTTTAAGAATATTGATTAGAATATTTGATATGATATGCATATTTTAATTACCAAAATATTATACAATTATTATATGCATATATTTTCCTTCATAATGTTAAATATAATGTATAAACATATGGTAAATAGTATTTTGCAGATAAACCCCAAATATGTTTTATATTTATAATAAACACCTTTTATTATTTAAGAAAAGTAAGGAAAATGTTATATCAAAAGTGCAATTTTTTCGACTGAACAAATACCCCCAAACTTAAGTTTGATCGTCCCGAGCAAACTTGTTATTCAAGAGAGGGAGAAAGAAGAAAAGATAAACAAAAACTAACTAGCACACTTTCGTAGGCAACACGATTGCACTGAGCACGTGCAACAAGCCGTTAAATCTCTAGGTGTCCCCAGTAGGAGGAGTGTCGTCTCCTGAGGGTTTTTAGCGGATTACACCCACAAAATACCATAATAAAAGAAAGAAGATGAAAGTTACATACAAAGATAAGGATATATAAAATAAAGAACTTGAAAAGAGGAGTTTCCAACTACACTAGCTTTTCAGTTGCGATGAGCCCTATCTTAATGGTCGTGAAAAGATGTTAGAAATCACATCACCCCTCAATAAAACACTGCCTTTAGTCTTCATCTCTACCTTTCTTCCAAACATCGATCATATACCTCTACGTGTGTGTAAAAGACATCGCTACACTTAGAGAATTCAATTCAAGCTATCATACTTTTGTCCATCTTCCTTAGTACTTTTTAGTCGGTGAATATTTTAGATGGAATTGCTCACACATTCTTCATGCGACCGTTAATACTTCTTGAGATACTAACCGAACGATTACCATATATGCTTGCTTATTTTGGCGTAATTTCTCGTCTTGCAACACCTAGGGCTTAGCAGTGGCTCCCAAACCTGTTGGTCTAAGGCACTAGGTGATAAAGCACCCTCGCTATATTTTTTATGCTGCCTTAAGCAATTACAAAATCAGTGTTCATTTTTCTTCACCATTTTTTTCTTTATATTTTTATTTTTCTTCTACCAAGGCTTTTAGACAAGAGAATTTCAAGGTATCCTCTACTATCCCAAGTTTCAAGATGTGTGCAAGTGCGTATAGTAGGGTATCAACGTTCAAATGTTTGGCTTCAAGAATAGGGTCTATTTTTCAGACTTATTTTTATCCTCAGATTAGTAATTTCCTTATCTTACTAACCCTTGGGACAACAGCTCATAACTACTTATTACTAGCTTTGTTTAAGAAAACATCTAACTTTCTTGCTTTTCTCAAACTATTCCTATCTTTCATATGTAATTTTTTCACTCTCTAATATTTTATTATCTCAAAAAAAAAATAATTATAGTGCTTAGTGTTAAAAGATAATTCAGTGAAAACAAACCCCCCAAAACCTATTTTTAGCAGTGTCCTCGCTGATGTTGTTCATTGAGCGCATAAACCTGTAGACTTGGGGAGAGAAAATAATAGGGGTAAAATAATAGTTAAATGAAAACTACCCCCAAACTTGTACTTTGACACGAACGGATATTCAGTTAAGTCCTTTTTGACTCACATCCATTCTTAAGATTAGACCATGTTACCAAATTATGGAGGTGAGGCGGAGGAAATTTAGTTATGATAAAGCGGCTCCTGTAAAAACAGGAGCTCCTCTGCTGGGTCAGCAGAAAAATACGGTTTCAATCTATGCCCATTTACTTTAAAAGTTTAACCGTTTTTAATATTTTCAACTTCTACTACCCCGTGCGGGTATACATACCGCACCACAAAAGGTCCTTTCCAACAAGATTTTAGGTTACCCGGAAGAAGATGGAGACGAGAATCGTAAAGAAGGACTTGTTGTCCCGGAGTGAAGGTTTTTCTAAAAAGGTTTTTATCGTGGAATACTTTAGTCTGGTTCTTTACTATAACCACATTATCGTAAGCTTCATCGCGGAGTTCGCTTAGCTCATTTAATTGCAGGTTCCGATAGCTGCTAGCTTGATCAAAATCGAAATTAACCTCTTTAATAACCCACATCGCTTTATGTTCGATCTCGACAGGAAGGTGGCATGCCTTTCCAAACACTAGGCGGTATGGAGACATACCAAGATCGGTCTTATAAGCGGTACAAAATGCCCAAAGAGTATCCGTCAATTTGGTTGACCAATCTTTACGGTTTTTAGAAACCGTCTTCTATATATTTTGTTTGATCTGCCTATTGGAAATCTCAGCTTGCCCGCTCGTTTGGGGATGATAGGTCGTAGAAAGTTTGCGGTTGATTGAATATTTCCGCATCAATGTCTCGAAAGACCGATTACATAAATGCGTCCCGTTGTCGCTAATTATAGCGCGAGGGTGTATGAATCGCGAAAAGATATTTTCTTTAAGGAACTTAACAACAACCTTGTTGTCATTAGTGCGACACGGTATTGCTTCCACCCATTTTGAGACATAATCAACCGCTAACAAGATATATAAATTTCCAAAAGAGTTGGGAAAAGGGCCCATAAAATCAATACCCCAAATATCGAATATCTCCACAACCAAGATAGGTTGGAGCGGCATCTCATTTCTTCATGAAATCCGACCCATGTGTTGACACTGTGGACAAGTTTTGCAATGATCGTATGCGTCTTTAAATAATGTTGTCCAATACAAGCCACATTGCAAAACTTTTTCCGTCGTTTTACGTGGACCAAAGTGATCACCACATGCTTGATCATGACAAAAAGACAATATATTCTTGAATTCATCATTAGGGACAAATCTGCGAATGATTTGATCGGAACAATACTTAAACAAATAAGGTTCATCCCAGTAAAAGTGTTTTACTTGGGATAGAAACTGAAGATTGTCTTGTTTCGACCAATCACTAGGAATAAGTCCCGTCGCTAGATAATTCACAATATCCACGAACCAAGATTATCAGGATACGGTCAAGAGTTGTTCGTCAGGGAAGGAGTCGTTTATTGGCACGATCAACGTTGGTGAAGAATTGATGCGTGAAAAATGGTCGGCTACAACGTTTTCACATCCACTCTTGTCTCGTATGACAAGATCAAATTCTTGTAACAACAGGATCCAGCGTATTTGCCTGGCCTTAGCATCCTTCTTCGATAAAAGGTGTCGTAGGGCGTAGTGATCGGTGTAAACCACTCTTGGTGAGCCAATCAAGTAGGGCCCGAATTTTTCTAATGCAAATATAACTGCCAAGAGTTCTTTATCGGTAGTTGTGTAATTAGTTTGGGCATCGTTCAAGGTCCTACTTGCATAGTAAATTACATGTGGCATCTTATCAATGTGTTGTCCTAAGACTGCACCAATAACAAAATATGATGCATCACACATAAGCTCGAACGTGTGGTTCCAATACGGAGATGATAGAACAGAGGATGTAGTGAGAGATCTTTTAAGCGATTCAAAAGAAGCCTCGCAATCCGAATCGAAGTGAAATGTTGTATTCTTGGCAAGAGAAGGGTTAAAGGTCTAGCAATTTTGCTAAAGTCCTTAATGAATCTTCTATAAAATCCTGCATGACCATGGAAAGATTGTATATCTTTGACGCATTTGGGAGGAGGAAGCTTATAGATGACATCTATTTTAGCTCTGTCTATCTCAATGTCTTTTCATGAAATGATATGTCCAAGGACAATACCTTCTTGGACCATAAAATGGCATTTTCCCCAATTTAAATTTAAGTTCTTATCCTTATAGAGGGTAAGAACCGCGTCAAGATGATATAGGCATTCCTCAAAAGAGTCCCAAAATATGGAGAAATCGTCCATAAATATCTCCAGAAAATTATCGACCATGTCTGAGAATATCCCTATCATACACCGCTGAAATGTAGCGGGAGCGTTACATAACCCAAAGGGCATGCGTCTATAAGCAAAAGTACCGAAAGGACAAGTAAATGTTGTTTTATCTTGATCCTTTTCGGCGATGGGGATCTGGTTATAGCCAGAGTATCCGTCCAAAAAACAATAGTATTCGTGTCCAGCTAATCGTTCTAACATCTGGTCAATAAAAGGTAGAGGGAAGTGATCTTTCCTCGTTGCGGCATTGAGTTTTCTGTAATCAATACATACGTGCCACCCAGTTTGAATGCGTGTTTGGATCAACTCATTAGCCTCATTAATTATGACCATGATGCCATCCTTTTTAGGGACCACATGAATAGGACTTACCCATTGGCTATCAGATATTGGGTAAATTATACCACTATCTAGGCATTTGACGATTTCTTTCTTTACCGCCTCCTTCATAACGGGTTTTAACTGTCTTTGTGGGTCTCGGGTTGATTTGCATTCATCCATCAAATGTATATAATGTTCAACAATCAAGGCACTAATCCCTTTGATGTCAGCCATTGTCCAACCAAATGCTTGCCGATTTGATCTCAATACCGCCAAAAGTGCGTTTTCTTGCACTAAAACTAGAGAAGCAGATATGGTCACGGGCAAAGACTCATTCTCATATAAATATGCATATTTAAGATGAGAAGGTAGCGGTTTGAGATCTAGTGTCGGCGGAGAGACGATAGAAGGTGGGGTAAGGGAATGATACTTGGACTCCCTAAGAGGTTCATAACTTGCGTAGGATATTGACTCGGAAAGCGCTACTGACTTTTGCGAAGAGTCAAAAGGTTCAAACTCAGGGATGGACTCATCGAAGATATCTTCACTATAATAATTTTCTAGACAAACAATGTCGCACTAGTGTTGTCGAGATCATCATAGCAAAGTACTTCAGCTTCGTAGCTGTTGGATGCTATCTCGTTGATAGAACAGACATCGATTAGATGAGCATAAGGTTCAGATGGTTGACTTCCTAGCTTGTAAATATTAAGCTCAATTGTCATCTTCCCGAAGGATAAGTTCATAGAACCGTTACGACAATTAATGACAGCGTTGGAAGTTGCTAGAAAAGGCCGACCTAGTATCACCGGGATTTGGTTACGTGGGTTCGCCACAGACTGTGTATCTAAAACAATAAATTCCACAGGGAATATGAATTACACGACTTTGATTAACACATCCTCTAGCTCACCCCTAGGTTGAGCGATAGATCGGTCTTCCATTTGGAGAGTGCAGTGGCCAGGTTTCAACTCTCCTATACCTAGCTGCTCATAGACGGAATATGGAAGCAAGTTAACACTAGTACCGAGGTCAAGTAGAGCACGATTGATGCTTTTACCCACAATAGTTATAGATATTGTAGGACAACCAGGGTCCTTACGTTTCTTAGGCAATTGTTGGGTAAAATCTGTGCTTACATTACTCGTCATGAATACCTTTTTCGGCACTTGAGTTTTTCTCTTCCTAGTGCACAAGTGCTTAAGGATTTTTACATAAGACGGAACTTGTTGAATAGCATCTAGGAGAGAATATTTATGTTAACTTGCTTAAACATTTCCACAATCTTCTCCATTTGTGTGTTAGGTTTGTTAGCCCTCAACCTGTTTGGAAACGGAGCTTTATCAATAAGTTTTTGGTCCAACATTTGTGGAGAAGTTTGTGGGGATGAAATCGATCCCAGAATTGGAGTGCGGATTGTTTTAGGTTGACTCGAGGAAGTGGGCGGAGGGTTCGAACCTTAGGGAAAATGGAGAATAGGCTCGGAAGAAGGTGGTAGACTAGATGAATTAGAGGAAGAAGTGGAAGCCGGGGTTTCAATTGATTCCTCATCATCAATCTGTTCACCCACTTGGTTGTTCAACACTCTTCCTGATCTCAACGTGGTAACAGCACTCACTTTATGACTTTGTGAGTGGCCAGGATTCGGTAGGGATTGAGATGGAAGTTTCCATTTTTCTCTAGCACTCATCGCAGCATTTAGTTGTGCAAGTTGTGCTTCTATCGATTTTATACTTTTACCGTGGGAGGTGGTGGTCTGTGTTAATATTCGGATAGAAGACTTTATATCATCCGTCGATTGCATGGAATGTTTAATAAACATATCCACGCTTCGTTCGAGTGCAGATGAGTTTTCGGTACCGGCTGTTTGGAAAGAATTGTTATAAGGTGTAGAATTGTTGGCCGGATTTTGAAAAGGTTGCGATTGAAAGGGGTGCTGACTCTGTGGGTGTGGTTGCTGCTGCTGTGGAGGAGGTCTTTGATAATTGCTTTGGAACTGGTTTTGATTTTGAGTTTGGTTTTGGTTTCAAGCAAAATTAGGATGACTCCTCCATCCCTGATTGTATGTGGAAGAATAAGGATCGTTTCTAGGTCCCTGCTGAAAAGTGGCATTAGTGTGTTCTTGACCTTGAAACGGTGCATTCAAAAGACATTCTTCCGTTAGATGTGATGGGTTTGAACAGCAACCACACACAGTCTTGGGAAGCATAACCTGGTTTAGGAAGGTTGATGAGAATTTGTTCTCTAAAGCGTCGAGTTTCTTTTGCATCGCTGCCATTTCGGCTTTTACTGCGACGGAAACATCGAGTTGATGGATACCTCCCCTAGACGATGGTCTAACGCTTTCCCACTGCAAAGTGTGTTCAGCGAGATCTTCCAGAAATTTCCAAGCTTCACCATCGTCTTTGGACATGAAATGGCATTGACACATGGTTTCAAGCATCTGCTTTGTCGCTGGATTAATGCCCTCATATATAATTCGGCACAGATCCCATCTATTTATTCCGTGATGAGGACATTGGACAAGCGGATCCTTAAACCGTTCAAAGCATTTCCAAAATAGTTCATCGGGAAGCTGGGTAAACCGATTGATTTCGCTCCGAACACGGGCGGTCTTATGATTGGGGTAAAATTTCTTAAGGAATGCTATCACCAATTCATCCCAATTAGTAATACAGTGTGCGACAGAATTATAAAGCCATTTTTCTGCTAAATCGCACAAAGTGAAAGGGAGAAGACGCAAGCGCATAGCATCCACTGAAATTTGTGAAGTATCCATCATTGCGCATACGTTTTCAAATTTGGTGATAAAATGTATGCGTCTTCAGACTCAAGCCTGTGAAATTTGGGCAAAAGGTTGATGAAGTGGGGTTTAATTTCAAAATTATCCCTATTGGCTGGTGGAAGGGATAGACAGGTAGGAAGGCGACCGCGTATAGGATATCATCTTTCTTGGAGAGAGATGCGCGGTGGATTCTGCGCACCGATGGGTGGTAGCAGGGTGGTGTTATAATCTGATGGAGAACCATCCATCTCGGTCGATGTGGTGGGTGAATGGGAAAAAGAAGATGAAGAAGTACCGACTTCGGAGTCGATAGCAGGAACGCGGACAAGATGGGCACTAGAATCCCGTGTCCAGCCGAGCATGCACTAAGAGGGTTTAGTGCAAGTGGCAGCGTGTGAACGATAAAGGGTTTGTTTCGAAAAAGTGTTGGACGTGAGACAAATCACACAAAAAATATGCACAATCAACCTTAGAACTAAGGTCACCTAGGTCAAGTCATTAGACCGCTCCCAGACTTCCAAAGGACAAGCCGCAGGATCAATCCTCTACCGCCTCTTTATTACTCTTGTGGCCAGGTAAGTGCCAGGTAAGTGGGAGCTACCCTCTATACGAATCACCAAAAATAGCGAGCCTAATTAAGTAACCACTTGCCTTAGACACACTTGCCTTAGACACCACGCAAGTAATGCGGATAAGCAATAGATTACCCACCACGACCTTCCTCTGTCCTAATTGAGCGTGACGGTCCTCAGAGTCTTGGTCTAGATATTTTTTAATTAATGTAGGATGATACGGATGCTCGTTTTGTGATTTGTGGGGCCTAGGAAGGGTGATGAAATCCCCACATAATCTGTATTTTGGTCTTGCCCCTTAAAGTCCGTATTAAAAATATGCAAAAACAAACCGCAAAACAAAACAAGAAAAATTTGCAAAGTATCCTGCAGAAAAATATATAATTGGATTTTTCAGAGGAGAGAGAAAGAGATAAGAAAGTTACTAGAGAAGTTTGGAACCCTAATTCCCCAACTATGTCGCGGTTCCGCCGCGGAGTTGATCAAGTGACTCCAGATTCCCTTGCAAAATTCGCACAATAATTGTTTACACAATTTCCTGTTTTGTTTTATTATGATATGGATCGAATAAGAATTCAACCCGAATAGCAAGAAAAAAAGTTATGCACGTATCCCCGGCAACGGCGCCATTTGATTGATCGTGAAAAAGTGTTTTAGTAGTAACCGCAATCAATAACGGTGTCGCGTGTAGCTAGCCGAGATGAGTACGGGTCGTCCTCAGAGATTCGTGGAACTTTTAATCTTGCTTTAGATGTGTTGATTAGAAAAGAGGAAGGAGAATAGAGAATAGTGAAATATAGATTCTAGATCTATGGTAAATACGGATGTAGAATATATATTTTTCAGATCTAGTTTAAATAAGGATATATAATATATAAGAAGAAGGCTTGAAGGGTTCGTTAGGATTTAGTAGTCATGGATGACTAATAAAGATTACTCATTTTATTTATTAATAGATTTAAAACTAGCTTGATAGTGATGTATGAGGATTATGATTCTTGGAAGAAACTAGGGTTTCCACACTATTGACCCTTTTCCTTTCGTTGATCTCTATTTATGTCTAGTCCTTAACAAAACAATTGTTAATCTGATCTCAAATCGCGGTCGAGACTAGCAATTAATTGGTAGCGTGCCCGATTAGGATGTTAACGATTCTTTTACTAAAGTTTATAAACTTCATAAGACTTAAAAGAAATTAAAATATTTTCTCATCCATTGTTCTACCCTAATCCTACGAACCCTAGCAAGCTAGGAATTACTCACGCATGTTGTGAGAAGAAGAAGAAAGGATAGAGAATGAGATCACAATTAAAATGCAGAAAGTAAAAATACAGAAAATAAATAATTAAACAAAATGATCTACCTTTATTAATCAACTTCACAAATACAAATCCTACGAATTTAGATTATAAGAGGAAGAAGTTGCTCTCGATCTCTGCCTCGTAGGAAGTAGATGCTCTGTCAATTTTCACGTCGTCCTATCACGTCGAATCATGGACATGTCTTGGATCTCTTGTTCTTTGACGGTGATTTGCTTAGTGTAAAGGTGATGATTCTTAACTTTTGACCTCGGTCATTTATATAGCCCTCAAATAAGAAATCTTAGATCTCATAGGTTTAGACTTGCCATAAAGACCCACTTTCCAAGTTTTCAGATCCTACAATTTTATTGGCAGATTTTTTATCCTGATATCTTGAATATCTTGATCTCTTGACCTGAGCTAAATCTGCATAAAATCTCCATGAATAATGTTAGTAATATTTATTAAATTAGAGAGAGTATCTTAATTACTTTATATGGTAATAAATCTTTAAGAAACTTGATTAAGAATATTTGATATGCTATGCATATTTTAATCACTAAAATATTATGCATATATTTTAAAATATTATTTTAACCATTTGTATGATATTATATCTTTTAAGAATATTGCTTAGAATATTTGATATGATATGCATATTTTAATTACCAAAATATTATACAAATATTATATGCATATATTTTCCTTCATAATATTAAATATAATGTATAAACATATGGTAAATAGTATTTTGCAGATAAACCCCAAATATGTTTTATATTTATAATAAACACCTTTTATTATTTAAGAAAAATAAGAAAAATGTTATATTAAAAGTGTAGTTTTTTCGACTGAACAAATACCCTCAAACTTATGTTTGATCGTCCCGAGCAAACTTGTTATTCAAGAGAGGGAGAAAGAAGAAAAGATAAACAAAAACTAACTAGCACACTTTCGTAGGCAACACGATTGCACTGAGCACGTACAACAAGCCGTTAAACCTCTAGGTGTCCCTAGTAGGAGGAGTGTCGTCTCCTGAGGGTTTTCAGCGGATTACACCCACAAAATACCATAATAAAAGAAATAAGATGAAAGTTACATACAAAGATAAAGATATATAAAAGAAAGAACTTGAAAAGAAGAGTTTCCAACTACACTAGCTTTTCAGTTGCGATGAGCCCTATCTTAATGGTCGTGAAAAGATATTAGAAATCACATCATCCCTCAATAAAACACTGTCTTTAGTTTTCATCCTTACCTTTCTTCCAAACATCGATCATGTACCCCTACGTGTGTGTAAAAGATATCCCTACACTTAGAGAATTCAATTCAAACTATCATACTCTTGTCCATCTTCCTTAGTAATTTTTAGTCGGTGAATACTTTAGATGGAATTGCTCACACATTCTTCATGCGACCGTTAATACTTCTTGAGGTACCAACCGACTGAATACCAAATATGCTTGCTTATTTAGGCGTAATTCCTCGTCTTGCAACTCCTAAGGCTTAGCAGTGGCTCCCAAACTAGTTGGTCTAAGGCACTAGGTGATAAAGCACCCTCGCTATATTTTTTTATGTTGCCTTAAGCAATTACAAATCCAGTGTCCCTCCTCCTCCCGGAGTTGAGGTGACGTGGAACAAGCGAACACCAAATATTAATTCCGAGCACAAATAGATCGGTGTCCCTCGGATTTGAGTATGGCTGGGGTTCGGGTCCATAGCATAGCCGGACAGGAAGCCGCCAGCTGCGGATGGGCCGAGCAGGAAGCTACTCGACCACCTCGTGGTGAGGGTTTTGGATCCACAGTATAGTCGGGCAGGAAGCTGCCCGCTATTGATGGGCCGAGCAGAAAGCTACTTGGTCGCCTCGTGGTGAGGGTTTTGGATCCACATCGTAGCCGGGCAGGAAGCTGCTCGCTGCGGATGGGCCGAGTAGGAAGCTACTCGGTTACCTCATAGTGAGGGCTTTGGATCCACAGTGTAGCCGGGAAGGAAGCTGCCCGCTGCGGATAGGTCGAGCAGAAAGCTACTCGGTTGCCTCGTGGTGAGGGCTTTGGATCCACAGTGTAGCTCAGCAAGAAGCTTCCTGCTGCGGATGGGCCGAGCAAAAAGCTACTTGGTAGTCTCATGGTGATGACTTAGCGTTGAAACTACATAAAAAGAGTAATCTCATTATTCGAAAGAGTACAAGTTCATCTGTACAATTTAAGTTTTTCAGCGTTATATGGCCGTGGAAAGTCACGTCCCCAGGAATCCTGGAGGAGGTAGGCTCCGCCGGGCAGTGTCTCAGTCATAAGGAAGGGACCGTCCCACTTTGGGGAGAACTTGTGCAGCTTCTCTTGGTCTTCAAACTCATTTCCATGCAGGACTAGGTCTCCTGCCTTGAAAGCTCAATGTTTAACCAGGGCGTAGTAATATTGGTCAGTCTGTTGCTGATATGCGTCCATCCTTATTTATGCCCGATCTCTCTTTTCCAATAAGATGTTTAGGTTGCTTCGAAGTGACAAGACATTGGCCTCGTCGTCGAAGTGTTCGACTTGATAGCTGGGAAGGACGATTTCTGCGAGGACTATTGCCTCGGTGCCGTAACAGAAACTAAACGGGGTTTCCCCCGTGGGTGTTTTTCTCGATGTTCGCAACGCCCATAACACCCATAGCAGTTCCTCGACCCAGCCGCCCTGTCTTCCTCCCAGGAAGGCTCTGAGGCCTCGAATGACATCTCGGTTTGCTTCCTCAGCTTGCCCATTGCATTGGGGATGCGCGATCGCGGAGAACTTCATCAATATGTGATAGTCGCTGCAGAATTCTCTGACTTTGTCATTTTCAAAGTTGGTGTCATGGTCGGTGATGATGCACCTCGGGATTCCAAATCGGGAGATTATATTATTCTGCAGGAACTTCACCGTAGAGTTGGCATCCGGTTTCCTGATCGGAATGGCTTCTACCCACTTCGTGAAGTAGTCTATGGCGACAAGGATGTATTTATGTCCACCCGTGCCAGTGGGGAGTTGGACGACCATATCCATCCCCCACTGCGTGAATGGCCAAGAGGAACTTAGTGGCGACAACTCGGTAGCGGGTAGCCGAGAAATGCTGCTAAAGAGTTGGCAGGTCTTGCACCTTCTGACCATCTTTTCGCATCCCGGTGTATAGTCGGTTGGTAATACCCTTGCAACATTGTCTTTTGAATTAGACCGTGGGCCCTTTGATGTGCTCCTCTGACTCCTTCATGTATCTCTCGGAGAACGTAATCTACTTCGTCGGAATTGACGTATCGGAGCAGAGGTTGGGTGTACAACTTTTTGTACAGATTTCCTTTGCTCCATACGAAGCGGCGAGCTTTTATGTGGAGCCGGCATGCCTTAATCCGGTCTTCGGGGAGTACTCCGTCCTTGAGGAACTTCGCTATGGGTTTTCTCCAATCCGAGATATCCTCTTGAGTAGTGTAGATCCGGTGTACTACCTCTCTATTTTCGATACTGGGTAGTGGCAGGACTTCGAAGAGGATGTTTCTCTGGTGATTGGCCGAATAAGAAGAGGCGAGTTTGCTTAGCGTGTCGGCCTCGGCGTTCATGCTCCTAAGAATCTGTTCTATTCGGACCTCATCGAAATTTCTCCGAAGTCTTTTTACCTCCGCTAGCTATTTCATCATCAGGGGTGTAAGTCCACGGTAGCGCCCCGGCCGTCTAACAGACGCTAAATGCGGAACAAAAACTTTTACAACTGGCGCTATCGCGTACTATAACCCGGATCTGCCATTAAAGCTAAACTAACAAACTACAAAGTGGGTAGAAATGTTATACCGAACGATCCGAGTCCTTCGGTCTTCAACCATCATCCCACGCTTTGTTGCGGCTGCTCCGATCTCCTGAATCTCCAGTCTTCTTGTCCAGGTGGCACCACGTCGACGGATCTTTAAACGGGCTCCCGCCTCTGAACCGAGGCAACTCGATCATCAAGTTTGCTAAAAGAGATGACCAAGATTGATGTTGAGAATGAGTAGAACACTTTGTCTCACATCATCTAAATCCATGGACGAACGGTTAATAAAGTTGCCTTTTGAATCGGATGATGGAAAAATGAGCTATATGAAATTACATGAAGCAATACTATCATAATCTTTTTCCCAAAATGAATCACTTTTTTCCTTAGCCCCCAAATGATTTGGCCGGCCACTATCTATAGAAGGAGGGAGGTGAGTGTAGGAGAGGGGAGGGTGTGACCATAAGCATGAATCCTTATCACTTCATTAAAGGAAAGAACGAATCACTAATGACACCTTGCATAACAATAAATGCAACCAAATGAGTCATTAACTTGGTCATCCATTCAATTAATGCAAATGAATGATTCATGAACCTAGTCACCAAAACAAGAAGCTTCTAGAACCATCCACACTCATCAAGAAAAGATAAAGCCGTATTAAACTGAATGTTTAATACGGCCGACAGAAAACTGGAAACTGGCAACTTCCAAAAGTGATCCCGAAACGAATTTCAGGATAACCCCGTAACCCGCATTTGTATTACGACCGAATACAAATACAACAGAGACAAAGATATTATATCTACACAGTATAATACTCGGATCCGGCTTAAACCAAAGCCGACCAGTATTATCTGTCCGAAATATGACACGTGCGAAAACGCACGTGTATTTTCCGAACCTTGCCATAAAACCATACGGCCTCTACAACGTTTCGCCCGAACTTTGGAAACGGTCTGTGGGGGACTCTAATGACTCATCAACACACTGGCACTGGGTATAACCTCTAGCACGTCAGAGGTACAAGCTGTACGTAACGGTTGCCTATGTATTGATTGGAAGGGAAGCTGACGAGCGAACTCATCCATAAACCCTGCAGAGCCTAACAGTGACAATATACATACAGTCCGGTCCGTTCGTCTAAAGAGTATCACATATCGAGTCTAGGGGGTGGATAAAGTCAGACCCCTAATAACGCGATAATTCGTGTCGGTATGAAGCCCACCACCACCTGAGAAACTACTGATCCAAATCGGTAATTCTCCACTACCTCGGCCGAGGATTTCTAGTGATGGCCATCCGTGCACTGCGCGACATCAACCCCCAATACCGGGAGAGACGAATCCCCGACGATCCGCTCACTGCCTCCATGTGGCTCGGGAATGTACCCAAAAAATACATGTTTGCACGTCTCCTTTGAGCGTAGTAGGGTAGAAATCAAAGCACAGTGGGAACTCACACGGGACAAATGACGATCTCAGGTCGACAAACTAACCTGTACACATGTCACCATGGAACTGCTATCTGACGATATGTATAATACCAACTAGCATGTTCCCGGAGAGTCCTGTCCGGTGTACTCATAACCCAATGAGCACATGTATACATCTTAGGTGAACCAACTGACACCAATGGCTTGTGAGACCGGCCACCGCCCCTCGTCGGGGTCTCGACTGTATACACTAGTCTACTCTGGAGTATCGATACCCTGTCTCGAAACTCTCACGACTAGGGACACTTTAAGGATGTGCTTACAGACCCCAGCTTCCACGTATATGATCGCCATCATACTGCTGGTAGTCAAGAAATAATCCTATGGGCTCTATCATCATGCAATAGTGAACTAAAGCATATATACGATGATAAAGACAAACCAGATAGCATACTATCATCTCGAGCAATACTGTCATATCGGTATAGGTCCTCCCTCAATCATTGCAATCACGTACCTGCGATCCAATAATTGACTTAGAGGGCACTATATCCAACAAGGGGCTCCCGGGCTTCGAAATGTCCGGTCACCTGGCCGACGACCAGCGCGGAGTCGTGCGGATCCTGATTGTCTTTAACCCTACCCCGAAGGCGATTCGTAGCCCAGACAATAAGGTTTCGTATTCTGCGGCGTTGTTCGACGCCTTGAAGCCAAACTTCAGAGAGTACTCCATTTTTGCTTCATTCGGGCCACGGATGACCAACCCAGCCCCATTCTCTTCCTATATAGAGGAGACGTCCACATAGAATACCTAGTCGGGAATCGGGCCGAGCGTTTCTTCGACTAAGAGTCGTGGGTCAAGACCTCGCGCCGGCACTCCTTCCTTATTGGGAATGGTGCATTCGACCACGAAATTGGTTAGGGCCTGTGCTTTGATAGCTTGCCTTGGTCGGTACTGGATGTCGAATTGGGATAACTCCCATTTCCATTTCTCTAAGCGCCCCGACGATTCGGGGGAACCGAGGATATTTCCCAAGGGTCATTCTGTGAGAAAAATGATCGTGTGAGCCTGGAAATAGTGTTGGAGTTTCGTGGAGGTGACGACAAGTGCCAGGACTATTTTTTCTATGGCCGGGTATCCGGTCTCTGCGTTCTTGAAAACGTGGCTGACGTAGTAGACTGGTCTTTGTATTCCTTCGGATTCTCTGATGAGTACGGAGCCGGCAGCCTGGTCGGAGACGGCCAGATACAGTAACGGCTCATCCCCCTCAGCTGGTCTGGTGAGAAGCGGGGGGGGGGGGTGTCGCCAGATGTGCCTTGAGCTGCTCAAAAGCGACTTGGCACTCCTCGGACTACTCGAACTTGGGGATCTTTCTTAAGACTTTAAGAAAGGCATGCACTTTTTTCCAGATCTGGACATGAAGCGACTCAAAGCAGCCATCCTGCCCATGAGCCGCATGATATCAACATTGCTCTTGGGCGTTTCCATATCAATGATGGCTCTAATCTTCTCCGGATTTGCTTCGATTCCCCGGTGGGTGACCATGAATCCAAGGAATTTTCCGCCCGTGATGCCGAACGCACACTTGGATGGATTTAGTTTCATTTTATACTTTCGCTGGACATCAAATGTCTTGCCGAGGTCTGTGGTGTGTTCGTCTGTCAGGGTGGATTTTACGAGCATGTCGTAGACGTAAACTTCCATATTTCTCCCAATTTGTGGTTTGAACAGCTTGTTGACCAGCCATTGGTATGTTGCCCCCGCATTTTTGAGGCTGAAGGGCATTACCCTGTAACAGTAAACTCCTCGATCGGTGGTGAAAGCGGTCAGCTCTTCGTCGGCCGGATTCATCCGGATTTGATTATAACTGGAGAAGGCATCCATGAAGCTCAGAAGCTCATGACCGGCCGAGCTGTCGACTAACTGATATATCCGAGAGAGTGGGTAGTTGTCTTTGGGGCATGCCTTATTTAGATCGGTGAAATCGACGCACATGCGCCATTTCATGTTTTCTTTCTTGACCATGACTGCGTTTTCTAGCTAAGCTGAGTAGTCCAGGTTTCTGATGAAGTCGGCCGCGAGCAGTCGGTCCTCCTCTATTGATTTCCGTTTTACTGGCGCGAAACTTCTTTTCTTTTGTCGGACCAGCCGGGATTTCGAGTCGACCCCGAGCTTGTGGGAGATCACCTTGGTGTCAATCCCGGGCATGTCCGCGGGTGTCCACACGAACACGTCGGAGTTGCTCCGAAGGAACTGGATCAGGCTGTCCCGAGCATCCCCTATCAAGAGTGAGCCGATATGGATAGTTAAGCTATCGTCTCCCTCCTCGAGAGGAACCTCTGACAAAGCCTCCACTAGGGAACCGTGAATCTCGTTTTTGTCGTCGCATGTATCCAAAGATTCCTGAGGATCGCACACATCTTCAAAAATGTCAACTTCTTTCTCCTCGGGGAACGTCAAGGCAAGACAGACCTTAGCAGTTTGCTGGTCTCCGTAGGCACGGCCTATCCCCTCATTGTCCAGAGGGAACTTGAGCGTGAGGTGATAGGTCGAGATCTGAGCCTGGAGGGTGCTTAGGGTGGGGCAACCCAAGAGAATGTTATAGGACGAAAGGATCCTAGCAACGAGGAAATTCACCGATATAGTTTCTCGTTATTCCTGCTTTCCTAATGTTGAGAGGGAGGGTGATCAATCTCTCGGCCAAGACGGTATAGTTTGTAAACCCGAAGAGGAAGTAGGAGGTCAGTTGGAGGTCGGATGGGTTTAATCCCATCCGCTGGAAACAGCCATAAAACATGATATCTGCCGAGCTCCCTGAGTTGACTAGGATTCTCCGGACTTCGTATCGGTTTACCCGGGCTACTATCATAAGGGGATCATTGTGCGGGAGTGATATGCGTGAAGGTCCTCATCGTTGAAGGTGATTGGATTGCCCTTCTTGCACTTCTTGTTGGGGGATCACTTAAGGACATGACCGGCCGGAAACGGCGGGTGTCCTCGTTGCTCGGAGTCAAGCCAATAGAGATGACCATGATCTGCCCGACTGTCAATTCTCCGGGAGGAGGTTGGTTCGCTTGCTCCCGATCTGCTTGCCGTTTGTCACGTAGGTACTTTGCTGGGTGACCGGAGTGGATCAGCTCCTCGATGTAGTCGCGGAGTTGTTTGCAGTTCTCAGTCGGGTGCCCATGTGATCGATGGAAGGCGCAGTACGGGCCGCGGAGTCGCTTGCCTGACCTCTGAGTCGCTAGCGGGAGTTTGAAAAAACTCTCGCCCGTAGCCTTCTCCAGCAGCTCGGTCTGAGAGATGTTCAGAGGAGTGTACTCCTGAAACCTCGGAGAATAAGGTTTTGAACGATCGGCTTTTTTCTTCTCTTCCCTATCCCGTTTTTTTTTGGTCAGTCCGGTCTCCGTGGGGTAGGTTGGCGTTTGCCTCTGATTCGAGTTGGACTTCTCGCTCAGTCCAGACTTTTACCTCGGCCATGGTCTTGGGCTGTGCTACTGCGAAAGAGCGGAGCCACTTTTTGCTCCTAAGGCCCGCCCTCAATGCGGTATTAACAGTTTCATCGCGGTGCTCGGGAACTTTCAGAAGGGTATTGTAGAAGTGAGTGACGTAACCCTTGAAAGATTTCCTGTCTTCACTCTTGATAGTAAACATGTAGCCGACCGTCCTTTTTTGTCGTCGGTTACCGACGAAGTGACCGAGGAACTGAGTCGCCAGCTCGTCAAAGGTCGAGATCGAGCGTGGCGCAAGGCCGCGGAACCAATCTCGGCAGGCTCGGATAAGGGTGGTGGGGAAGGCTTGGCACTGAGCCGCGTCTGAGTTGTCTTGGAAGCTCATGTCTGCCGTAAACGCATCCAAGTGGTCCTTCGGGTCAGATTTCCCATCGAAGAGGGTCACCTTGGGTGGTTTGTTCCAAGACAAGACCCGCTCGCCTAGTAACTGCTCTGTGAAGGGCCTCGTGAGCGAATCTGCGGAGTATTTTGCCACTCCACCGGCCAAACGGGTAGCATGCCGCATGTCTTTAATTTTCTTCTCGAGGGCCTCGATTTGTTGATGGTACCCCGAGAATTCTCCATAATCGTAGAGCCTGCTGTCTCTGCTTTGGGCTTGCGCGATGGAGCGGTTTCGACTTCGCTCTATCATGTTCTTCAGGTCCTTGGGGGGAAACCTTTGTGGTCGGTCCTGAGGTGAGGCATGTAAGCGGTCTCGATGGATATAGGGACGTCGGTCTCCCCTGAAATCAGGTGACCTGAATGACGTCTCCTCAGGGGGCGAGAGAGCGCGGCGGGCGTTAAAGCGATAGTCTGGTCTCTCCCGAGATCTCGGTGTCGAACTATCCTGTGCCCAACGAGTCATGGAATCCTTCCTCGCATGGGGGTCGTGACTGCCAGAATCGGCACGCCAGTGTTCGGTGACATCGAGATGGGCGTGAGCATGGTCGAAGGCCTGAAGGCCTGAAGGCGTCCCTCCGTCGTCCCATGCACGCCGTCGTTCCGGGACGTGGGGATGGCGGTTTGGCTGACATGGCCAGCCGTTTGAACACGAGCGAGTGCGTCCACTATCGCCGTGAGCCTGTCAATCCGCGCAGATAAGATATCGACGATATTGGGAGGTGGAGTAGAACCGTCTCCGTCTCCGTTGTGAGGGACGGGACGGCTCGTGCTGGGATCGTTGGGATTATCGCTGGCCATTGAACTGAAGGCGGAAGATCAACTTTTTGGATGGAAAAGTTTTTTGTTCTTACAGACGACGACAACTGATAGAGGTTGGAATCTCCCTCAGATGTTGTTCTCCATTGATTTTGCTGTCAGCGGGATGAGCGGTTGAGATTCGGTGTGAGGATTGAGTATGTGGATCTCAATGAGTTGACGGTTGTTGCTGACACCGAGCTGCCTTCAAGGAAAGTCCCGGGATGGGAAACCACCCTAGGAACCTCCGACGATCAAGTAAGTACTGGGGAGTAATTGGACAGAGATACGGTGTCGTGGAAATGAGTTCGACGTACCTGAGTTGTCTGAAGGAGTGCATTATATAGGGGTCGCATTGGAGCGAGCCGATGTGAGATTCTCGCAGTCTGTTACGCCCTTCAATCACGTTCGTGTTGATGGCGGGATACGTCCATTAATGATGAGATACGCTTGTGTGGGATGCGGGATGTGGAGCGGCGAAGATCTCGTCGCGGCGAAGATACATGGAACCGTTACGGGGACATTTGGACACCGTGCTCTCGCCTAGATAGGGAAGCCGAGGAAGCTCAACTTCGGTGACAGCCCGGAGACGACCGACGAGGCCGAGAAAGCTTCGCTCGGTGACTGCTCGGAGACGAGCGATGAGACTGAGGAACCTCGGTTGTAGGATGGCTCGGAGGCGAGCTGCTGGCTGTTTGCTAGGCAACTAGAGAGTGTACTTATGGGAGTCCCTCCAAAGGTCGGATGATATCCCGGAGATGAGACGCCGAGGAATGTCCCCAATGCATCGTACTTACTCCATTTCCACTGCCCCCAGGAATCCGGCGGTCTTACGTGGACGACACGTCGCCTGCTACGTGTCATAATCTGGGTTATTACCATTTACGATCACCATCAGTTTCTGATTTTATGAATTTAGGAATACGAGGAAGGATTATATGCAAAGAGATTGATAAGGATAAGAAAAATTGCAAATTTTTCTGATGCTAATTTTTGCTGAACTCATATTAATTACCAACTTTTGTAAGCTCACAGGAGAATTTACAGCAATGAATGCATGTTTACTGCAATTTTTGTAAGACGTTTTGCAGGTGTGGATTGAAAAAGTATTTTGGAGATTCGTGATCGCATGATTCTTCAGTCACGTTTGAGTTAATCACACATATTGGTGCAAGAAAATTTTCATTGCCAGGTATCATGATTTGAATTGAGCAAATTGAAGTAAGACATAACACACAAGATTTATAAAATGTCATAGTACAAATACAACAGTGACTCTCTCTTGATGCTTTCAAGATTAATTAATAATATAAACGATTACAAGCAACAAATTGAACTTGAAGAATCCGTTTTGAACATTGATATTCACTATAGCACAAAAAAGAGTTCTAGTTTTATCACCAGCGCAGGCCATGCACGGAACATGTCTGGCCATGCATCTCTATAACTCCCTCTTAATCAATTAAAGTTTAGAATCTTGGACGATCGGACATCAAACCCTTCATGTTTCAACCGGGACATCATTGGATCATAACTCGATAGGCAGCGCAATCCGTCAAGCTATAAATTCTTCTGCATCATCTCTCCATGCAAGCCTATCTCTGCCGCCGCATTCGAGATCCTAAACCGCTGTCCCGTAGGGTTTGTCCTCCGATCATTAACAAGAATATAAATTCTTGTTCCAAACATAAACACAGTGAATACACATGCGTTCATGTTTTGAGTCCCAATGAACCCTTTCGTTACAGAAACGAAGGATAAATTGGAATTTCCCGAAACATCCCATACCCACCGACAAAAGGATCAAATGGATAAATCTCTCGTGCTTAAACAAGAGATCTCTCATTTTCATCCCAACTTTCATCTTCTCCATTAAACTTCATCATGATCAACCATTTCAACCCTCTTTCAAGTTCAACTCCCTACTTCTTATACATAATTCTACCAAACTATTGAAAAAGATCTCTATTTTAATAGAAAAGCAAAGAGAATTTTGTAAAAAATAAGAGATGAAGAAGAGAGAGATGGAGAGAGGAATGGAATTTTTAGGGGGGATGAGTAGAGATGTCTTATCTAAATTAGGGTTGTGAGCCGTCAAGCCCAGCAGTTGGTGGCTTTAAATAGGCAGCTCCCCAACAGCCCCAACTCCATTTTTAACAATTTGCTCCCATTCTTTAATTTTATTTCTTCTTTTGTTCTTGAAAGTTGTGTAAATATCCTTTAAAATTCTTTAATATATCCATATAATTGTATGCAGTGGATTGATTTTTAAGTTATCGCAATTTGTTTCCTCTATGCTGGTTTGAAGTTAAAATTGGCGCGAAAGCCAGAAAAATAACAGAACTAACGACACAATTATCTGCCTTACCTGATACGTAAATTGTACGCTCTTCTTTTTTCCTCGCACGCTCAATCTCCTTCAACCAAGAACGATAAAAATGGTTATATTTATTGGTTTTACGGAAATGGAAGTTGAGTTAGGCATCTCATATCATGATACCATGTCTGCCGTCATTAAACAACGATAAGAACCGTACCACAACAATCCTTTGTATCTTGGCTTCTCTTAAACCGAATAATAAAAATCTTGTCATAGCACCGTTCAGGCAAACATCATATCTCATACTGATTATTGTCCACTTTCTCTCGATCTATATCTATGTCCAGAAAGGGAACATCCAACGTGTTAGGATGTCTTGAATCCTAACCCTATTATATGTTTCCAAGCCGGCGTAGTTCACCATCTATTCAGAGCTTCGGTGGAGCAGAGCGAGTCCCACGTGTGTGGATCCAACCTAGCAAGTGCGCTATGCAGTTAGGGCTGGCCCCGATCCGAATTTTTTGGGTACCGTACTGAATATGATATTTGGTGTTACTGTAACCGTAGATATATAGGGGTATTTAGTGAATTCCATTTCTAAATAAACTCTAGCTTCTGTTAAGAGTTTGTCTTAAATGGAGCCTTAGAAGCCGCTATTTGAAAATCTGTAATTTTTCATTAAAATTGTGATATCGATCTCTGTTGTTGTCTGTGATTAATCCCGATTTGGGTTTTCCATGTCAAAGTCTGTTTGTCTCGCTGTGTTGATAGATTTTTTATTTGTTTGTTTCAATCACTATTTTTGTTTTATCTCGATCATCCGTTACACAGCGAAACAGAAAAATAGATAAACTAATTACTGCTAGTCGTAAGTTTATTGTAACGTTAATCTACCTTCTATTAGGATTATTTATAATAAGAAAGGCGTTTGGATGCGATCACTTGAAGAATCAAAACGACAACCTCTCATTTTGAAAAGAAAAATTATAACGCGCTATACCCATTTGGTAAAAAAATTATTATTGAAAAATTCTTAATTTAGAAGATATTTTTTTAATTTGGATAAATTTCAACTTGCTACCATGAACTTTGGGCATTTTGCATGAGTGGTTTTCTGAACTTTTAAAATGATGAAATGCTACTATGAACTTTTATAGAGTATCTCAAAACATTAACGGAAAATTAGAAAATGACTATACTACATTTTTATATAAATTAACAAAAAAAGAAAAAGGAAATAACTTTGGTTCTCGACTTGTTTCATGCTCCTCGCTCTGATCTATTTGTTTGTACTTATAAATTTATTTCTTAAAATTACTTGTCTTTTTAAAAAAAAACAACTAAAAGAATGTTTAGCATGTAAATTATTAACACTGACCCAAACATTTCCACAAATGTCAAATTTTTAATAGAAGTGAAAAGTGAAGGAACTCAACGAGCATAGAAGTTTTACAATTTTAATCATTATGTTCTCTTTGCTGCATATATACACTGTTTTTTCTTTGTTAATACAGAATAGGCATGAATGACATGTAAGTTGAAAGGTAAGAGCAATAAATAAAAAAATATAGGTCACTTTCTCTATAAAAAAAAAGTTGAAAGGTCGAATAATACATTCAGATTTATGCTAATTAAGGCCCTGTTTGGAATATATTTTTTACACAAATTGCTAATCTGATCAAATAAAAGTTGCGGGTCAGTTAGGTCAAATAATACATTCAGAATTATGATTTATCCATAAGTATAAATAATTTGTATTAAAAAGTTTACGAGGACGAGTAAATTCGAATAGAGGGAGTCTTATGAAAAACTTCTAAATGAACAACTGATTTGAACGGGAACCTCGACATAGAAACTTGAATTATAGTTATTTGCATTAATTTTTAGCTCCATGTTTGTAAAGATAGTTCCTATGTAAAAGATTTGTCGGGTTCTAAATGGATAAGTATTACATGTGCAGCATGACGTCAGCATTCATGTGAGGCGTTACGAGCCAAGCATTTTGTCTTATTGGCTGCTGAGCTGTTTCCATGTCAACATGTTAGCTACCCCATGCATTATTTGTCTTTTATATTAGTCAATGTTCTTCTTTTTCCATACCGATTCAAAGAACCTAAATCATTATGATCCTCCCATTTCCAACTTTTGCATGATGGTTCAATGAATTTAAATCTAAATAATCTAATAAAATATACTCCCCATTTCAGATTTTTTCATTATATTTAAATGAATTTACAGGTTTAATTAGCAAGGTATACCTCTCCTATTCTATTCTAAATTAATTTTTCATGACACTTCATTGAACTTAAATCATTTAAGAAAAATATATTCTCTCTTTCAAGTTACTGGTTTTTGGTCTATTATATATAGAGAGATTAAGAAACTCATAAATTTTCTTTAATAAAAGATGACAAAAACCAAAAAGTTCTGATTTGCCATAATATTAGTTCTGAAGGACAACTTAGAGTCGTAGAATTTTGAAATTCTGAATTGGTAACAATCAATTTCCCATTAATTCTGCCACGATGTTTTCAATGTAATTATGAGATTTTTGTCTGCTTCTAAACTGAAAAATATAGCACATTCCATCCTTTTTTCATAATAGTTCAATGAGCTGAAATCTAAATGATTTAATACAATATATTTTCCTATTTCAGATTTAATAAAATATAGTTTAATAAAATAAAATGAAAATGTCAACTTTCTTGAAGGTTCATGAAAATTGAAGTGCACGATTTCATTAACTCGTTATTATTTCTTTGACTAAAGATTAACACCTTATTTTTTAATGTATATTGTATAAAAAACCTCCTGCTAAAAAACCATAAAAGAAATCAACCACAATATCTTATTTGAAAAACATCAAAATATTTTCATTAATAATTCATTTGAATATTCTTTCTTTTTCGCTATGAAATATCAGTTTTAAACTACCTTCCAGTGGTTGCCCCTATGAGCATCTGGTCAGAGGTCTATAAGGCGTCATCCCATCAACCGTCCAGTCATCCTATTAGAATATAGGCGAGATGCTGGTAGGAGACGAGTATCGGTAGAAAAAGTTTTCTATATATTTATCTCCGTACCAAATGAAAATTGCAAATTTTTAACACTATACTTTTTTCCCGATTTTTCAATATTTTGCATGCTATAGCCCACAAATCATGTATTTTTCAATATTTTGCAAATAAAACCTAGTTAATGAAAGAAAAAATAGAGAAAGATTTTGAAGAATGAGACCGATCAAAATTTTCCACGATATAAGCCTAACTGTATTGGATAAAAAAAATGATAAATATTGAGTAAAGAACCAATAATGTATATAATTTCCATGACCCAAAATGTAATAAGAAAATTAAATAGAGACTAGATAACACTTTTCTCATAAAGTTCACAATAGATTTTTCAGGCTTCTAAATGGATAAGTATTAAATGTGCTGCATAACGTCGGCATGTGAGGCGTTACCAGCCATGCATTTTGTCTCATTTGCTGCTGAGTTGTTTCCATGTCAACATGCCAGCTGGCGACTCATTATAGGTTTCTTAAGTCTGCTTTCCCATGCATTATTTGTCTTTTATATTAGTCAATGTTCTTCGTTTTCCGTATCGATTTAAAGAACCTAAATCATTATGATCCTCCCATTTCAAACTTTTCATGATGGTTCAATGAATACAAATCTAAATAATCTAATAAAATATACTCACCATTTCAGATTTTTTCATTATATTTAAATGAATTTACAGGTTTAATTAGCAAGGTATACCTCACCTATTCTAAATTTTTCATGACAGTTCATTGAACTTAAATCATTTAGGAAAAATATATTCTCTCTTTCAAGTTACTGGTTTTTAGTCTATTATATATATAGATATTAAGAAACTCATAAATTTTCTGTTTTGCCCTAATAAAAGATGACAAAAACAAAAAGGTTCCGTGTTGCCATAATATTAGTTTTGAACGAAAACTCCGAGCGAGAATTTTGAAATTCTGAATTGGTAACAATCAATTTCGCATTAATTCCGCCTCGTTATTTTCAATGTAATTATGAGATTTTTGTCTGGTTCTAAACAGAAAAATACAGCACATTCCGTCCGGTGTCAGTATGTGAGGCGTTACCAGCTAAGAATTTTGTCTCTTCCGTTGTTGAGCTGCTTCCACATCAACATGCCGGTTGGAGTCCGATAGCTCATTGGTTCTTCTCTTAGCTTGGCCATGTATTATTTGTCCTTTATACAAGTCAATGTTTCTATTTTTACCATTAAAATTCAAAGAACTTAAATCATTAGGATCCTTCCATTTCCATTTTTTCATATTAGTTCAACGAACTGAAATCTAAATGATTTAATACAATATATTTTCCTATTTCAGATTTAATAAAATATGGTTTAATAAAATAAAATTAAAATGCCTATTTTCTTGAAGGTGCATGAAAATTGAAGTGCATCATTAACTCGTTATTATTTCTTTGACCAAAGATAAACACCTTTTTTTTTTATGTATACTGTCTGTACAACATCGATCCTGCGCTAACAACTTTTGAATATTAACCACAATATCTTATTTGAAGAAACATCAAAATATTTTCATTAATAAATCATTTGAATATTATTTCTTTTTTGCTATGAAATATCAGAGTTAAACTACCAACCTTCCGGTCTTTGATTGGTGGCGTCATCCCATCAATCGTCCAGTCATATCCTATTAGAATATAGGCGAGATGCTGGTAGGAGACGAGTATGGGTTGAAAAAGATTATATTTTGAAAAATCACTATACTGTTGCAGAGCATCCGACAAAACCAATTTCACTTGTAAAGTCTAACTGTATACAAATTAATTCAGATTTAAAAAGCGGCATCCGACAACCAATTATGAACGAAAATGATAACACTGAACCGCAAGAGATGAAACCCAAACATATATAACGGTTTCGAGGCGATAATATCCATTTTAGAATAGGCCGGTCACTGAGATAACGGTTTCGAGACGATGATATCACATCAGTAAGCACGGATCATGGACAAATTAATTATAAATTCCATCTAGTTTTCTTTAAAGTAAACAAGACCACACTACTACAATAATGGGTTGTCCCTACGGATTTAGCCGTAGGGCAAACCACTGCCTCTACAGATATGTCCGTAGGGACATAAATTCCCTCTTAGATGCAAAGGCCGCAGGTGCAAGTCTTCGCTCTGAACATGCCCCTACGGAGTAATAATTGCCCCTACGCCTTACTCCGTAGGGACATGTATCCCTACGGATTACTCCATAAGGACATAATATTTATTTAATTTATTGATTTATAAAATAAAATACTTGCTCCTACGGTTTAACCCATAGGACCTGATAAATACCCCTATGGATTACTTCGTAGATGCAATATTTGCCCCTACACATTTAGCCGTAGAGATAAAATATCAGGTTTTTTTAAAAACGGGCTTCCCGTTTTTTCTCCGTCCTATGCACAATAATATATACATCATATAACCAAATACAGAAATATTCATAATCAACATCTCACGCATAATATATAAAAGAAATAAACAAATAGAATACGATATTAATCTAAATCATCGTGAATAAGCAAGCAACCACCAATATCGTCCAAAATATATACAATATATATCAGATAAATACATACATCCTCAAAAATATAAATAAAGCCACTCTAATTTGGTCCAGTTTCTCCATTCCTGATAATCGCCGTAATCTGGCGCATCTGCTCCTCGGTGCAACCCTGAGTCGTCAAAACCCCGACTAATGAAGGAGCAAACTGTACGGAAGTCTAAGCGGGCCGTGGAGCTGTAGGAGTGGTCTGAGCAACCGCAGCCGAGGCAGTGGCTTGCGGAGCCGCAGCCGAAGGAGATGCATGTAGAGCCGCAGCCGCAGTAGCCTGCCGATTCTATTAAATTTTGTGTGTAATAAAAGAATAAGAACGGTGTATTAGATTTTAGTTGAATTCGTATCATTATCAGATTACCGCGAAACCCCAATCTAAATATACCTAAGAACTTAGGCCTAGTTTGGGTATCTAGTTTGGAAAAACGTAGTTTATTTTAATTAGATAGTTTTATGTAAGTATGATTAAACAAAACTAAGTCTACAACCAAATAAGCTTAGGCTACTAATATTGCATATGCTACTATCTATAATGTGATATAATATTTTACTATTAAGTAATATACATACCAACATCTCCTTCAACTGCTCGACGGTGGTCTTCAAGGCGGCAACATCATGCTCCAGACGTCGCTCACGGGGGGTAGGAGAAGTAACCGTCGGAGTGGAGACCAATCTCATATGGGCCCTGCTAGGACCCAGTCCCCGGCCTCTCTCCCAACCTCCGTGGTGCCCTTCGTGTGCGGCGTCTACGACTGGGGTTAGTAGCATCGGATCGGTCTGTCCACTAAAAGCGATCCCCAATGCCTCCGACTGCTCCACCACCCGCTCCTACACCCACATTAACCATTAAAATATAAGTATATCATTTAAATTTGAAATTATCAAAACAAAAATTTCATTCGAATTAGAATAAATATTAATACTTACGCAATACTCCTGGATAGCGATGTCGGGGAATCGAAGCTCACCCGTGGCGGGATCTGTCGAGGTGCCGTGGACGGCAAGATACGCGGTCAATATGCTCGGTGTACCAGCCTGCGCCAGGATCTGAGCTCTCTGCAATTTTCCAAAAGTTTACATATATTATAAAATAACTCTTAATATTGCATTATATCAAAATAGATCTATTGTAATTTACCGATGCCTCCATGGCATGAGTAATGTTCCTCGAGTCACCTGTATAAGTGGGGCGACCCCTCTTCGTCGACTTCCTATTCTCTTTATTTTGATCGGCCTATTTCTGTACAACACAATCAGATTTAGTTTTCTAATTAAGCAAAAAAAAAAATTATATACTAAATAATGAATTACATTTAAATTACAAACCTGTTTGTACTGGGAGTCATAATATTGGCACAAGAGATGCCGTGTATCTACGTCGACTCTGGCAAAGGATGGAGTATGTAGGAGAGCCACTCTCTCTACCTCAGGGGTCGCCAGCCATACTAAATAGTAATCAATCTTCAGCTCGTTCCTATCGTATCAGATCTTAGATTGCATGTTCTTCATGAGGACGAGGTATAGAGCGTGAAGATCGAGCACTGTAACAACTCCATTTTTAATGTACAAAGAATTGATTTAAATTCAATGTATACTTGGAGTATTTATTGCGGCTGATATCTCTTTAAGTATTTATTTCACTCCATAATTATAAGAAGGAGCTTGTAGCTCATTGGTAATACGTTGCACTGCTGAACCAAGCCACCACAGTTCAAATCCCATGTCCCACATTATTTTTATATTTATTTTGTTTTAAATTGTTTGGAAAGTCAACAGTCAAAACGTCATAACTCACAAAATTTGTACTGAACGTAAAAAGTTAGATATACCATAAATCCCCCCAGGAAAAACCCCACCCAACGACATCCCGACTTGGCCCGACTCGGCCGAGTCGGCCGGCGGACCGGCCGAGTCGTCAACACGGAAAAATTCCGTGTTGACCTGGTCTTCTCACCTACACACTTTAAATTTTTAGATCGGTTTTAAATTGCCCAATAAATCCCTTTTAATCTTATGTTTAATGAGTTTTTATATAATTTTATATATTTTTTTATTAAAACCCTAACCCTAGCTTAACCCTATATAAACCCCCCCATACCCTCTACCTTCTCATCACTCTTTCTCTAAGTCCACTCTCTCAAAATTCCAAGAGAACTTGGTACGTCGGAAAACGAGCGAAAGGCGAAGCCCTGACCAAATCGACGGCGACTTTCTGGTGATCGTGCTAGGAGCTCTCGACGACGTTTCGATGCGCCGACAAACCCTCTACCTCCCTCTCACTCTCTAGCGTTGTCCAAACCCGTAAGTCCCCCTTTTCTATCCTTCTTTTCTTTCATTAAATACGAACTTAAAAACCCGACGGAAATCGGAACAAAACGATTTCCGATTCGGTTTTCTATCAAATCTCACTTATCACTAATTCCATAATGCTTAAATATCTTTATGTTGACTATTAATCACTTAACAATTAATTTGAATAAGTTTTCTCACATAAAATGATAACGTTTCCATTTATCGTATTTCTTTCACTTAAATACCACAATGTTTAGTTTCACATTTAAACCCTTAACATTGCTATACCTTAAAGTAGATCACGAGGTAATGACCTACCTCCACACACACTCAAATACAACCTTAAATGATATCATCAAAACTTAGAATATGATAATACGAGATTTTACATTTAAATACCCTTTTCTTATAAAACCTTTTCTAAAAGTTTTAGATTTGATACACTTTCAAACAAATATTTTTTAATAGGAAAATACGATATGTCGTGGACATCGATCGTTTATCTAAACCTGACTTTGAGGTGTCTAAGCTAGGCAAGTGAGAAAAGGTAACTTTAAAAGGCTCGTCTTACGATTCGTGAGCGGATTCCTCCTTTTCTCATTTGTACTTACCTGGCCACAATTGGCGGTGAAGAGGCGATTTGAGGCTTCTAACGACTTGTCATTTAGACCATTTAGAAATAGTCTAGTTGAAATATAAAACGCTAGAATCTAAAATACGGAAAATCAACTTTTGCAAATAAATATCTTTTACTTTATTAAAACCGTATTCTAAGGATTAGTATTTATAAATCTTTGCAAAGCGCCACTACAACCCACATTTGGGGAACCCGTTAGGGATAGTACGGTTTATCGTACACCTTCGGCTTAGTAGTGCGAGATTCAGACCTCCGCAAGGAGCATTCGGTCTCGAAAGGTTTAAAATACGATATTTTAAGAAAAATGATATTTTTATATAAAATAATTATTGAAATTATTTTTGTATAAATATATGGATATTATCATTAAAGGATCTATTTTGTTATAATATAAATATCCCACTTTTTCTAAAAATCACAAGACTGGATTTTTTACATTAAAATACAATGAATTTCAACTAAATCAATATTACAGATAAATACCTTTATTTTTGGAATTAGAATATTTTCATTAAGAAATATCACAAAATAAAATTACACTCATTATAACTATAAAGACGAATAATAAATACTTGGTGTGTATCTTGAAAACTATTCAAAAGTATTTTTACATAAAACCCCCTCAAGTTTTATAAATTACAATAATGACCATAACAAATATAGAACTTCGACTACATTTCTTTTAGTCTGACTCGGGTTTGAGTCTGATTATTTCTGACTTGAATATGATTCAAGTCAATCTATATTCCTTAATATTCCAACTCAATATGAACACATGAATCCCAGAATCCAGTTAACAATCTATACAACTTGACTGAACCAAACCATGGATATACATCCATTATTCCGTTATTCCATTTACCTGATTATGCAGTTACAATCTGTTTACTGATATCATGGTTTTGGTCAGTCATCCAACTTATACAATGCAATACAACAATACAATCAAAACACTACGGGGTTTAAGGGGTAGATTGGTACGGAAGATGTTAAAAGTGGCACGAGATGGTCAGACTTAAGATACCTAACATGAATCCAATTACCGTTGTTCCGGGCCTTCTAACGGAGCCTTGTACTCTATTTTCCGTTTGCCCTGGTCTCTAGCATATAGAGACCCCTCTCGTATACACTGGCATTCTTCTGTACCAAGCTACAAACAACAGCGTTAATACAACATTACAATAATACAATACAACATTAAAAGCTACTCTCTCTCTCCTACTCTTTGTCTATTTCTCCCTTATCTTTGGGACTTACCAAGCGACCTGTTCGCTGACGACATTCTATTTCTTTCTTCTTTGAATGTCATCAGGTGCTTTGGACACAACAGAGATCGAGCCCACCGGTGAAGACTTGGAGCAGTTTCACGAAGACCCCGAGCTCTAGACATTGTACCTTGTTCTATTCAGTACTTTCATTTCTTGTTATGCCATTGTTTAGGCATCGCTTTTCATTCCAGTTGTATTTACTTTTCATGCATTGTACAAAAAAAATGTTATTAATAAAGTTGTTGTTATTTCTATATCTCTTGTCTCTTGTGATTTACTTCTATATTGCTTAGATACGCTTAGCGTATGTACTTCTGAGTATATACGTAAAGGACCTCGTCGCGTCCCCTTCACCGTACACCGGGAAGCGGGGCATGACAAGCACTCTGTTAGGGTGATCTGGGTCGGGTACAAGCTGAAAATCGTAATCCAACTGCAAATACAAAAAAATAATGTATTTAAATTACAAGTGTTAAATAATAATAATTTTTTTGGATAAGTTAAATGAAAATATATATGAATACCCGAGCCTGATCCCAGAAGAGGGCAAATGAGCGCCGATGCTGATCGCCCCACTCAACGTGAAGTGGATACTTTTTTTGGATGCGGCTCTCATCCCCATATACCGGCCGAACCGCTCGACATAATCGCCAGTATAACAATAATCGAGGGTAAAGAAGAGGGGGAATGGTGCCCCCTATCTCTATCGGGCCTGAGCCTGTGGGATTGATTCGGCCCTCGAGTCCCGCTCGCGAGATGGGGCTACCCTGTATATACAAGAAATATCAAGACAAGGAATATTAAGACAAAAACATTATAAAGAAATCAAGGATTAACGAAAATTGAGCTGAGATGTGTACCTCCGGCGACAACAGCACGAGCCTGGGCCCGGGCTGCAGCACGAGCGGGACGATAGTTCCTCCGGTGAGGAACAGCCGGTGACCTGGATGTGGACGCATCCCCTCCAACTAGAAAATAAAAATTAACGATAAAATTACATGAAGTTCATGTTTATTCTTAGAGGATATGTAAAATGACTAAATATTTTATATTTATTCATACTAACCTACAGACTGAGTGGAGGGTACGGAAGTGGTGGGAGTGGCCTCTGCGCCAGATATGGATGCACCACCTATAATTAAACAATTAAAAATAGATTATATAAGTAATTGCAAAAATAATGTGTATATCTATAATATAACATTCTAAATCAATATCCATGCAATATAGGATATATAAACATACCCGCAGGTGCGGTGGCGGCCTCTGCCCGAGATGTGGAGGCAGCACCTACAGCTAGACAATCAAAAAATGATTATCTAAGAGAAAAAAGAATGTTTGTATATTTATGATATAACATTCTAAATCAATATGCATGCGCTATAAGATATATAAACATACCTGCAGGTGCGGTAGTGGCCCCTGCCTCTGATATGAATGCACCACCAACAGCTAGACAATTAAACATTGATTATATAAGTAATTTTGAAATAAATATGCATGTATATCTATAATATTACATTCAAAATGAATATGCGTGCAATATACCTAGAGGTGTGGCAAAGTCCACACGGAAGGACTCATCCGAAGGGGATAACGATCGGGGTGCAAGACCAGCCCTCAAGAGCTCCCTACGCAGCTCTCCGAGTGGCAGAACCGCTCTTCTTCTACCTCTGCCGCGGCTAGTGGTCCTGCTTTCCCTCGCTACTCCGGGCGTCATCATCAGACCTAGATAAGAGTACAATCATTACATATGCATGCAATATATGTATAGATCGTAAAAATGTGAAGTAATAATATAACATTACTGATAATCTTTTTCATTTCGTAGATGCATTAGATATATCTACTTGAATTTCATCATCGATATCATTTCTAACCCACGTAACTTCATGATCAGCCGAAGACAACCCGTCTTTTGAAATAGACTGTCGGAGCACTCTAAGTCTTCTCTCTTCTTCATCCTCATCGCTATCCTCCATACGATTCTCAAATTCTGGGATATCGTAAATATCCCTGGTTTTCCAACGGCATACGACACTCCATCCGAGATGCTTCAAGTACTGTGAGTAGTATACTTGGAACGCTTTGATCAGAAAGATAAATGGATCGTCCTGACTGTAAAATCGAAGTGTATTCACACTAGTCAATCCATATTCATCTTTCCAAGTCCCGAGATTGTTTCTCTACTTATCCGTATCGGTTCGTGTATCGTACCAAATACACCGAAATATATAAAACGGTTCTGATCGTCCGGAAAATTGGATGCCAAGTATGCAATTTAAGTATTCATAATAAATCACACCATCCGATCCTACCGTCGCAATCCCACTATTCTGAGTAGTTCGAGATGTTTTTATGTCCTTAACTTCAAATTTGTATTCAAGGACACCGAATCCTTTATAATATGCAACCTCCATGCTATAAAACTGAGTGTTCCCCTCCGAAAGACGGCGCACAGGACTGCGATGTCCTGGCACTGAGATTCGGGGCAGATGCTAATTGGTGCTATCCGTTCACCTCTCCGAAGATGCCAAGTTGGTTTATGGCACCATGTATCGAAGGTTTAAACGGATGCGGCCGATGTAGCAGACTTCGTCAGATTCCCCCTCGTTTGAGGGTTTTTTGATTGTGGGGACGCTCTTCCCTGCAGGCGTAAGCCCCTGCAGTTAATTACGCTACCGCATCATGGTAACAACTTTCTCCTTCTCTAGATGGTCACTTCGTGTCGTGGGTGTTTATTATGTTTTTGGTTGCCCGTGGATTGTATACGGAGACTAATTTATGTCGTCGCCCGTAGGACGTGGATTAATCCAAATTCGTATTTTCTTAGATTTGGGTTTGGGGTTTTGGTTTGAGGATACGTTAGCCATATATAAGGCTAAGATCAACTCAAACATTTGTTAAGGATACGTTAGTCTAATTTGAGACTAAGATCAACTTAACGGGATCGTTTAGATCCGACAAAAGAGTATTTGGGCTCTATTGTTCCAGTTTAGGGACATAGTGGTCCATTGTATGTATGGCTGTCGGGGCCCGTCACCTCTCTGACGTCGTTGAAGGATTACAATGACAGATGTCAGAGGAGTTCAGAGATGTACCCTTGAACCAAAGTAGATTGGGGGGATCTATAGTCCAATTTGGGACTAAAGTCTGTTTGAAGGTTTAAGGATGCGTTAGCCATATTTGAGGCTAAGATCAACTTAAACGGTTGTTAAGGATACGTTAGTCCAGTTTGGGACTAAGATCGACTTAACGGGATCGTTTAGATCCGACAAAAGAGCATTTAGGGGCTCTATTGTTCCAGTTTAGGGACATAGTGGTCCATTGCCAGTTTAGGGACTTGGTGGTCCAATACCAGTTTAAGGACATAGTGGTCCATCGCCAGTTTAGGGACGTGGTGGTCCATCGGTAGTTTAAGGACGTATAAGTCCATGGGTTTAAGGACCCCACGGTCCATAAGGGTATGTTTAAGGACGCATTAGTCCGTTAGTTTAAGGACGCATAAGTCCGCGGGTTTAAAAACCCCACAGTCCGTATCTTGGTTTAAGGACGCATAAGTCCTGAGTTTAAGGACCCCACAGTCCGTGTTGATGTGTGGTTGTCGGGACCCGTCACCTCCCTGAAGACGTTGAAGGATTACAACGACAAATATCAGAGGAGTTCAGAGATGTACCCTTGAACCAATGAGTTGGTTGAAAGAGCAAATGTGCTCAGTTCAAGATGATTTGAGGACTTATGGCCAGTTTGGGCTAAGTCCAGTTATCTTTGAAATATTGGCCTTCTGTTGGTCCATTGAAGGAGAGGCTTTGCCTCTGAAACTTAGCCAATTGGGCTGAAGCTAGTGTTAAACACTAGAAACCAACAGTGTTGAACACTGGGAATAAGATAGCAAGTTAGTGTTAAACACTAAAAGATAATCAGTATTAAACACTGGGAACAGTGTTTTCAAATTGGTGTTAAACACTAAGCAAATCAGTGTTAAACACTGCAAATAGAGTTTTCCGAATTAGTGTTAAACACTAAGAAAATCAGTGTTAATCACTGAGGACAAAGTCTTCGGATTAGTGTTAAACACTAAGGGGAGAGGGGTCACGTGTGGACACGTGAGAGCGCCCTGATTTCCTTTATCTTATACTGCAGATCAGTGTTTTAACTCTTTTAATTCTGACGGCCATCACGTGTGAGCACGTGATGGAGGCCCCCGCTCTGGTCTGTTGGAATGCTCATTAGGGGTCACGTGGTGACACGTGAGGGCGCCTTAAATGCGGAGCCACATCTCCTTTGTTTTATCCTCAAATCTGTGAATAAGTGTTAAACACCTTTCCTTTTTATTTTGAGCATCACGTGTTGACACGTGATGGGGATTTATGCGCTGACTGTTAGAACGTTTGCTAAGGGGTCACGTGGTAAACACGTGAGAGCGCCCAAAGCCTTCATTTCCATTGATCTTTCTTTCTGCGTTTTGGGAGTCATGTGGGAGCACGTGATGGCATCAAAAAGTGGGGCCAGATCCCCTTTATTTTGTTCTGCAAACAAGTGTTAAACACTTTTAATTTTCATAACCATCACGTGTGGGCACGTGATGTATAATCATGCCTGATTTATTAGAACATTTATTAGGGGTCACGTGGTAACACGTGAGAACGCCCAGAATTGTTTCTGCCTTTACTTTTGTTCCATATATAATGAGGGTCGCGTTGGAACACGTGAGTCATTGCCTCAAAGCTCATTTTTGGGGGATCTGTTCAGGGGTCACGTGGGGCACGTGACCTTAGTCTTTTCATGCACAGAGATCTTTTAAGTCTCCTTATCTTTAAGAATTAAATTCTTATTTAGGGTAAAACCCTAATTTTTGTTTTGGAGGAATTAAATTCCTATTGTGAAAGAATTAAATTCTTATTTAGGGTAAAACCCTAATTTTTGTTTTGGAGGAATTAAATTCCTATTGTGAAAGAATTAAATTCTTATTTAGGGTAAAACCCTAATTTTATCCCAAAGGAATTAAATTCCTATAATTTTGTGACCATTGAATTCTCAAAACTTAATTCCTCCTCTATGTTTTGGATCTGCATGGCAGGATCTCAACCCAATGAGAATTAAATTCTCAATTCATGGGGAGATGTGCACTTTGCAGATCCTCCACCAGAGAAAGAACTAAGTTCTTTTCTTTATATAAGAGTTAAACTCTTTTAAGAATTAAATTCTCTTTTTAAGCCCCTCTTTTCTTACCTAGGGTTTTTCTTTTGCAGAGAATTAAATTCTCCTCTCTTTTCTTTTTTCTCTTGAGAATTAAATTCTCCTCCCTCCGTTTCTTCTCTCCCTCAGGTAGATCCCTCTTCTCTTCTCTTGGCTCCTATTTATAGGAGGAGGAAGAGAATCAATTTGTTTTGTGAATCTTTCATTGAAAGATTTTAATTGATTTCATGATTAATATGATCCTTTAGATCATTCAGTGAATTTTATTCACCGTTGAATTTTAAATCCAAAGATATTATGTTTGTTATTTCGGTGAGATTTAGGGAGATCTTTCCTTATTTAAGATTTTTCCATAAATTGTTGATTTTTAATCACCCTTGGATCTTTAATCCAACGGTCCCCATAGTCCTTTTCCATTTGGAAAGATTTAGAAGTTTTTAGAATTTAATTCTATTAAACTGTAAGGCTTTCGAAGCCAATCACGTGCTGACACGTGACCCTTGATCACGTGTGAGCACGTGACCCCCGATTGAGTCCCTTTTTCAGCATTTACTTACGGTTCAGTTTTAACCATCACGTGTCAACACGTGACTATTGGTCACGTGTGAGCACGTGATACCTCATTGAGGTATTTCCTTCAGCTGTTTGTTTACGCTTCAGTTTTAACCATCACGTGTCAACACGTGACCATTGGTCACGTGTGAGCACGTGATTCCTGATTTTTAATCAAGGAACAGATTATAGAATTTAATTCTATTCATTATTTTAGAGGCCTTAAAAGCCCATCACGTGTCTGCACGTGACCCATAGTCACGTGTGAGCACGTGATGCCCCATTGGGGTCTTTTCTGAGTTTTTATTATATTTTTTAACTCCTCCAGCGGGTTCTTAAAAGTCCATCACGTGTGGACACGTAATTCCTCATAACTTTTGATCCCGGATGAATTACGAGGCCCATAATATATCAAATCGAAGGGTTTTTCGAGCCGTTTTACGAGGCCCATAATATTCGGTACGGAAGCAATACTTCCCCTCGAAATAGAGTTACCCTCTCTAAGAATGGCAGTCCATTGCGAGCTAACCGATGAAGAAAATGCCAACCTTCGGCTTGAGGAGCTTGATGCCTTCGATGAGACCCGGCTCATAGCACAACAAAATCTGGAGGCTTACAAAGCAAAGATGACGCGCTCATATGAAAGATTGACCCGACCAAGGACATTCCGCCAAGGCGAACTTATGCTAGTGGTCAAAAGGCCTATGATTCCCAATCGCGCCAAGTGGGGAAAGTTTGAGCCAAACTATGAAGGCCCGTACATCATAGACAAGGTCTATCAAAGTGGAGCCTATCTACTCATAGATATACACGGTGAAAGGCCTTTCAGGCCAATAAACGGTCGCTTCTTAAAGAAATACTATGCTTAATGAGCCACAGCCTAGGTCAATGGTAGATGACGACGACTATGTCCGCTCGCTATCTTCCTAAGCTCAAGCTTTATAAGCACCGGCCTTCTCAGTAGCGGACCGAAACGTCCTTAAACTAATAGCGGACCGAAACGTCCTTCAACTAATACCGCAGCATCCATTGGCTGATAAAAAAAAATTAAAAAAATATATAAATAAATAAAAACGGTATGTCCATAAGCAAAAAAATGGCACGGATGAAAACCCGAAAGGGCGCCGTGAGTAAAAACAGCAGGGCTACCGGCGCGTGTTCGTGAAAACCCGAAAGGGCGCGACCTCGTAAAAAAAAAGAGAAGAAGAAAATAAAAAAAATATATAAAATAAAAATGGTATGTCCATAAGCAAAAAAAGGGCACGGATGAAAACCCGAAAGGGCGCCGTGAGTAAAAACAGCAGGGCTACCGGCGAGTGTTCGTGAAAACCCGAAAGGGCGCGACCTCATAAAAAAAAGAGAAGAAGAAAATAAAATATATATAATAAAAACGGTATGTCCACAAGTAAAATGGGCACGGATGAAAACCCGAAAGGGCTCCGTGAGTAAAAACAGCAGGACTACCGGCGAGTGTTTGTGAAAACCCGAAAGGGCGCAACCCCGTTAAAAGACACTTACAGGGTCCTCTCGACCTTGTAAGGAGAAACCACCCGCGTGAGATCCTTACGACTCACAAGGGAGCAGCACACTTAGGGATCCACACGATTCCTAAGGAGAAAATACACTTGCGAGATCCTCACGACTCGTAAGGAGAACTCTCTTATGGGACCCTCACGGTTCATAGGATTTGAAAGTCTTAAGTTACAGAGACCTAAACCTGTGCTTAAGCAACCCCCACAACTTCCAATATTGCCCTACAAGTGGTTCAATACTTGAAAGGTTCCTAGGCACCCTATAGAGGTCTCACAAGGCATCGAACATGCCAATATAAAAAAATATGGGTGCCGAGAGACCCTAATACGGATCATAGACTAGAAGTTTAGGCGAAAAGATAATCTAGTTAACTACTTAACTAAAAGTTAGATGCTACAACCTTTGTAGATCCGGATTTCCACTTGCTTAGCTCCACGTGGGTGTCCTCTCGCTGTCCATCTCGAATCCTAGACTCGATCGTCGGCTTCATCGAGAAAACGAGCGGGCAATGTCGTCGGCTTCGTGCCGAAGATGATCTACGTCGTGGTTGCGCAAGTTCAAGCTCCAACTTCACCAAGTTGTGAAACTTGTGAAGAAAATACCCAAAACAACTTGGCAAGAGGTAGAGGGTGAAGAAATAGGAGGTGGGTTCACTTTAGAATTGGATTTCACTCACTTTTGCTCAAGTTGCCATTGATGGCATCAAGCTTTTCTTGAAGAAGAAGATGAAGAAGAAGAAAGAATATCATTAGTTTCTTATTTCAAAAAGAAACTAATATCAATACTTATCATATCTTGACCATGGTCAAGTGTAGAGATTAAACTAAGGTTAGAAGGAATGGTTAGGGTTAAGGATGAGATAAGGATGGTGGACTTTGTCAAAGCTTCAAGAAACTTCAACAAGAGACAAAGAAAGCTACCATTCTCATCTAAACCTTTTCTAAACAAATAAACAAATAAATAAATAAAAAGGCAAAACCCTAATCATCTCTTAACCAAGATTTAATTCTTCACACTTAACCTAATGAGCAAGTATCATCAAACATGATACAAAGATGTGCACAAAAGTATATCACATATACAACATGTACATCAAGTGAGAAAATCCATTTAAAGTGAACCAATACTAGTTAATGCAAAGTAATATATCAAATATATAATTATACATTAAATCATTAAATCAACACTTGATTTAACGATCCGGTTATATCGCATACAACCGACTAGTATCTAATGTATCGATTTATCGAATCAATGATTCGATAACCAGGTCATATAGAATATAACCAATCGAAACATTTATCGCGAGAATGAAATACGGTATCACATACACGCATTATTCTCGGTCCCGCACATATCTCATATGCGCTCCTATTTCGTTTCGCTTGAACCAGGAAACCTCTGTGTAGGACTCTAAAGACTCGTCAATACGCCGGTAGCAGATGATGATCATATCAAGCACCCACAAGCCGCAAGCGGTCTGCTAAACGTAACGTCCATCCGGGTATTGAGCGATCAGAAGATCGACGAGCTAGCCCGCTCATACCCCTGTGAATCCAACCAGTAACACTTATCGTACAGTCCGGTCTGTTCGTCTGATACGTCGCATATCAAGTCTAGGGGTGGTAAACGTCAGACCCCAATAACCGATAAGTCGTGCCGATGCGAGGCTCATAACGGGTCGAGAAACTACTGGTAACACTTACCAGCAAATCTCTGATCAGCCCTGGCCAGGGACTTCCCTGTTACGGCCAATCGAGCACAGCGCAACATCAACCCCCAATACCGGGAGAGACGAAACCCCTCCTATCGCTCATTGCCTCCATGTGACTCGGGACTGTACCCAAAGACCACCGTTTTGCACGCCCTCATGGACGTGGTAAGGTGGAGATCAAAGCACAGTGGGAATCACACAAGACTCTATGACGATCTCGGGTCTACAGACTAACCTGTACAAGTGTCACCTGAGAACTGCCATCTGACGTGAGGTATAATACCATCTGGGAGTTCTCGGCGAGTCCGTCCAGTGTAGCCAGTCTCCACTGAGCACCCGTACACCATCTCTGATGTCAAACACCAATGGATATGGGATCATCCATCGCCCATCTCATGGGTCGAGAAGCGTATACGCTAGTCTACTCTGGTATATCGATGCCCCGTCTCGATACACCCACGACTAGGGACCTTGAAGGATGTACTTATGGACTACCATGTCCCCACTAGTATGATCTGCATCATAGTCCAGGTAGTCAAGTACACATCCTAAGGGCTTTATCAACATGTAACTATAAGACAGTTTAAAGAGACAAGTGTACATGTTAAGATAAAGAGTAACCAGATAGCATACTATCATATTGAGCAAGAAAGTCATCTCTATATATGTCCAAGCATCCAATATAATATACATCATCTGTACAATACTGGCCTCTAGGACATACATACAACTAACAATCTCCCACTTGCACTAAGGCCAGCTGCTGTAGTATCGCATACCGAGCATCCCGAAGAGTCTCTCAAACTGTATCTGGGGAATGGCCTTCGTGAGTGGATCCTCCGTGTTGTTCTTCGTGTCAACCCTCCTGACCTCGATCTCCCGGCGATCAACTATCTCCCGGATCTGGTGATACCGCCTCAGAATATGCCTGGATCGCTGATGGGACCTGGGTTCCTTGGCCAAAGCCACCGCTCCATTGTTATCGCAATACAAAGGTATTGGATGCTCAATGGATGGAACCACTCCAAGTTCAGTAATGAACTTCTTGATCCAGACAGCCTCTTTGGCAGCATCGTTGGTAGCGATGTATTCAGCCTCCATCGTCGAGTCTGCCACGGTTTCCTGCTTGGAACTCTTCCAGCTAACCGCCCCTCCGTAAAGGGTAAAGACAAAGCTCGACTGCGACTTAGAGTCGTCCTTATCACTCTGTAAGCTCGAATCGGTAAAGGACTCCACTTGGAGCTCTCCGTTACCATACACCAAGAACATATCTCTAGTCCTTCGCAAGTACTTGAGAATGCTCTTCACAGCTGTCCAGTGATTCTCTCCAGGATCAGCTTGATACCTGCTCACTACACTTAGTGAGTATGCTACATCGGGTCTGGTACATAGCATCGCATACATGATAGAGCCTACTGCCGAAGCATAGGGTATCCCTTGCATGCGAGCTCTCTCCAAATCAGTCTTGGGAGACATCTCTTTGGAGAGAGTGACTCCAGAGATCGTGGGTAAGTTCCCATGCTTGAACTCTTCCATACTAAACCTCTTCAGTATGGTGTCAATGTACCTGGATTGGGACAATCCCAAAATCCGTTTGGATCTATCTCTATAGATCCTAATTCCCAATATGCAGGAGGCATCACCAAGATCTTTCATTGAGAATCTTTGTGATAAGAAGAGCTTGGCCGATTGCAGCATAGGAATATCATTTCCTATCAAGAGTATGTCGTCGACGTACAATACGAGGAAGACAACCTTACTCTCTGCCACCTTCTTGTAGATACAAGGTTCATCTGGATTTTTGACGAAATCAAACTCTTTGATAACGACGTCAAAGCAGATGTTCCAACTCCGCGATGCTTGCTTTAATCCATAAATGGATTTAAGCAGCTTGCACACCTTTCCGCTGCTCCCACTGTCTACGAAGCCCTCTGGCTGAGTCATGTACACGCACTCTTCTAAATCACCGTTTAGAAAGGCGGTCTTAACATCCATTTGCCAGATTTCGTAATCATGATATGCAGCGATGGCAAGCATGATCCGGATGGATTTAAGCATAGCCACTGGAGAAAATGCCTCGTCATAGTCCACACCTGGTCTTTGACGAAAACCCTTTGCTACAAGTCTAGCTTTGAAAGTCTCCACTTTCCCATCTACACCAAGTTTCTTCTTGAAGATCCACTTGCTCCCAATGGGTTTTACCCCTTCAGGAGCAACTTCCAAAGTCCATACTTTGTTGGTGTACATGGATTCCATCTCGGACCGCATTGCATCCAGCCATTTCACAGAGTCACCACTCGTGATGGCTTGCTCGAAACTAGTCGGGTCATCATCTTCCATGATGCAATCCTCACTTCCACCATCAATGAGAAAACCGTAGTATCTCTCAGGTGGACGAGAAACCCTACTAGATCGGCGGAGAGGCTGGGGTTTGTCGGGTACTACCGAATCTTGTGGTTCCACTAAATCTTCAGTTATAGTTTGTGTTTCTGGAACTTCTTCCAGTTCTACCTCAGAGCCACTAATCTCTTTTGCAAGAAATTCCTTTTCTAAAAAGGTGGCATGTTGAGCAATAAACACTTTTTGTTGTTCACTGTGGTAGAAAAAATATCCATTTGAATGTTTAGGATATCCCACAAACTTACATAGAACTGACCGTGCCTCGAGTTTATCTGGATTTTTCCTTTTGACATAGGCCAGACAACCCCATATCTTAACTCGTTTAAGACATGGTCTCTTCCCACTCCATATCTCATATGGTGTGGTAGGTACAGATTTAGTTGGAACTTGATTCAATAGGTATGCTGCTGTCTCAAGCGCATACCCCCAGAAGGAAATAGGTAACTCAGCTGTACTCATCATAGAGCGCACCATATCTAATAAGGTGCGATTCCTCCGCTTCGATACACCGTTGTGCTGTGGTGTATAAGGAGGAGTAAGCTGAGAGAGAATCCCATTCTCTTTTAGGAAGTCCAGGAATTCATTGCTCAAGTATTCACCTCCTCGATCAGATCGAAGGACTTTAATACTTTTTCCGGTTTGGTTCTCGACTTCTTGTTTATATTCGCTAAATTTCTCAAAAGCTTAAGACTTGTGTCTTATTAAGTACACATGTCCGTATCTTGAGAGATCGTCAGTGAATGTAATGAAGTACGAAGAACCATCCCAGGCATGTGTAGACATGGAACCGCATACATCACTATGTATTAGTCCCAAGAGTTCGGTAACTCTTTCGCCGTGTCCCGTAAACGGAGTTTTGGTCATCTTGCCTTTGAGACATGACTGGCAAGTGTCATAAGATGAAAATTCGAATGGTTTCAAATAGCCATCCTTATGCAACTTAGCCAGTCGTGTCGCATTGATGTGACCCAGTCTACAATGCCACAAGAAGGATTCGTTCAGTTCAGAACTCTTCCTCTTGTGTGTGTTTGTTATACTCAGAACTGTTGATTGATTTAGAACATAAATGCCATTGCACAACGTGCCTGATCCAACCAACTTTTGGTTACGGAAAATGTTCATAACATTGTCCTGTAATAAAAAATTATATTCCTCTTTACTCAACAAAGAAACCGATATAATGTTGCATATCAGGTTCGGCATGTAATAGCATTCGTTCAGAACCAATGTATTACCAGTTGGCAATGCAAGGTGATATTCCCCGACAGTCTTAGCTGCAACAATTGCACCATTTCCAACTCTAATGTCTTTATCACCTTCTCCAAGTTCTCTACCTTTCCTAAGCCCATGTAACTGATTACATATATGGGATCCTGGCCCGGTATCTAATACCCAGGACGTAGAGCAAATGGAGAAACAGTTCTCAGTAACGAACACACCCGAAGAAAATGCATCAACATGTACTTTCTTCAATCGGGTGGCATGGGAATCCTGGTATTCCCCTATATCCTGTTCATTCCTATAACTCTTATAAGAAAGAACGGAACCAACGTTCCCCAGCACAGTATAACATGCGGGTTCGGTCAATACATCCATATTATTATCTTCATTAGGGCATGAAATGGTCGCTACCTGGAGAGAGAGAGAAGAAAACACTTTAGCGTATGCTCGTGCAAGATCAGATTGGTTATTATCTTATCTAATCAGGATGGCTCCCACTGCTTTTTATCAAATCTTCCTTCAAACCATAAAAGGAAAGACTAGCCGGGATTAATTACACACTTACAAGTTCGCCAATCTTTCAGCTAGGCCAGTGTCGGTACTTTGAGGGAAGTCCCCCGTGGTTTCGCACGAACCTAATTAATGTAAACCTCGTTTTCCCAGAGGCGTAACCTCGTTAACACCTTTCTAGACACCTACTTGATCGGCTAATTGCAATGTGTAAAACTCTCCCAGGAGTAACTCTTACTCGCAGTGGGTATCGGGATCCAACTATCTCATAGAAGGTATGCAATCTCATTGCAAATTTCAACACTTGAAATTCCCGATAATATTTTGCCCCTAGTGTGCCATGACCTTGACAGAGGTCAACAAATCATAGTGCACTAGTCAAGTTCAACCCGTCATTTCTTGATTGAATCAAACCCACTCGCACGACCCTTGACAGAGGTCAACAAGGTCGTACGACTACCCTAATCTAATCACATCACATGCTTTGCAGATAACTACCAGTTAGCTACCGCACACTACGCCTTGACAGAGGTCAACAAACGCAGCACGAATACTAAATAGTCTTTATCTGAAATGACGGAGGGCTACGTCAGGTTTTTCTGAAAACCTATTGCGTAATGAACTTGATATCGTTGTAGAATCAAAATGATGTTTTGAAATGGAGTGATTTTGAGGCTTTTCGAGTTTTGCTAAAGGAGTCACTCCCGGTGAAGGGATCTCGGTCCTTTCCTCGTCGAATGAGGTGCGGGAGATATCATATATATCGCTGTGCAAAGCAAAAACCCAAAAGCAGTCAAAAGCAAACCGAGTGTGTAGCATCTGCCAGTTATTGCTAAAGGAGTCACTCCCGGTGAAGGGATCTCGGTCCTTTCCTCATCGAATAAGGTGCAGGATATATCATATATACCGCTGTGCAAAGCAAGAACTGTAGCTACCTGTTTTATTTTAAAATTCGATTCCACAACATCTTAGGTTTCTTTTACTTTCATTAATCACATTAATGAAGTCCCATCATTTAAGTACCTAAACATCACAGATAAATACGACGTACACTTATGCCATCCGCATTCGCCTGGATGTCCCCTTGTGCACCGTTAGGTTAGGTAACTAACGGCAGAGCGGGGCAGGGCTAGCGCGGGTGCAAAACATAAGTAATGTCTATATAATATATCATATATACTATATAAAGTATCTATCAAAGAACATCACATGATCTCATCACAGATAAAGCAGCAGAAGAAACATATGAAATATTGGATAAACTAGGACGTCCGTGTTTTCAATACGAGCCAGTATAAAACATGGATTCCACGGTCGTGATGAATAGCCAATCCCACACCCCTAGACCCCTACGAGAGCGGCAAGCAACCCTGCCAATTCTAGGGTTAGGAGACCCGGACTCGACTCCTCGAGTTGGTCTCCCACTGGACCCCAGAACCCGGTTACTTGTGCTCCTCTCCTTGGGTCTATCCTAATGCGGAAAAGTAAATAATATACAAAGGGTGACAACTTCCGCTACCTGGAAGTGCCCCAAATAAAAGAATATTACATACAAGTTTTTACATGAATTAAAATGAAAAACACTCATCTCACATAAAAACCCCCGGCTATTCAAACACGACGATCCAATATAACATATCCAGCAACACATAACATCACATGTCATCAACGTAAGTAAATATGCGCATCCCAATTGTCGTTGACATATAGCAACGAAACCGGCGATATCACATATTACACTTACGGTCACAGAAAAGAAAGTGTAAAACTACAACAATTGGAATCCGCAACTTCTTTAGACATCGCATGTCTAATCAAATGAAATACTTAGACATCACATGCCTAACAGATATAAATCCCGCATTTTAGTCTCATTATCGAAAACTCTTTTCAATATCATGTGGGACTAAACTGCTAGATTTATAACATTCATTCAGTTATCTCATAACTGTTTGTGAATTCCAATTATTGTATCACATTCCAGATAAACAGAAAATGTTAAACTTTCCGATCGAACAGTCGAATACCCAAGTTTTCCCGATACAGCTCAACACATGAAATAAGTCTAACAACATTCAGTTCGTGCCTCAGTACCAACGGTCCAGCCGTAGAAGGGTCAAGCCAACGCCTCACATGTGGCACGCCGTACTGCCCCAAACCCGAAGGTTCAAAGGGCAGTTCAAGACGGTCACATAATCGAGTTAAGGTTTGTTGTCTTCTAGAGGGTCCATCGCGTTACTTGCACTACTTAGAACGTCGTTAAACTACGGAAAAATCCAACACTTGGAAATTTCCCGACAGGGGAAAAATTGGGTATTCATATTCGGTCGAACTTGTTAACATATTCTAAAAATTATCCGGAAATACACAAAGACGAAATTTGATAATCCGATCGAAATATCGAAGCTCTAATACACCCCAGAAAATTCAACTCTTGAAAAATTATTAAAAATACCCATAAAACTCAGCTGCTCAAATGATGAATTACTGTGCAAAGAATGAGGGATGACATCATCAATCTGCCGCTGAACCGCCGCCTGAGGCAGACATATGCCGCGGTTCCGCCGCAGGTTGCACTGTTTATGACCCCAATTTTGCATCGTAATTCTTATATTTCCCTGCTGAATTTTTTAAGCATTTTTAATCTGGAAAAATCCCAGTTTTTAGAAAAAGTCCAGAGAGCATCATGTGTTAGGGTTTCGATGCATATTCGGGTTTCAAACGTCGTCTAGATTTCGCCTAAGGCTCTAGCTAGGCTCTGATACCAGTGAAAGGTTCCTAGGCACCCTATAGAGGTCTCACAAGGCATCGAACATGCCAATATAAAAAAATATGGGTGCCGAGAGACCCTAATACGGACCATAGACTAGAAGTTTAGGCGAAAAGATAATCTAGTTAACTACTTAACTAAAAGTTAGATGCTACAACCTTTGTAGATCCGGATTTCCACTTGCTTAGCTCTACGTGGGTGTCCTCTCGCTGTCCATCTCGAATCCTAGACTCGATCGTCGGCTTCATCGGGAAAACGAGCGGGCAATGTCGTCGGCTTCGTGTCGAAGATGATTTACGTCGAGGTTGCGCAAGTTCAAGCTCCAACTTCACCAAGTTGTGAAACTTATGAAGAAAACACCCAAAACAACTTGGCAAGAGGTAGAGGGTGAAGAAATAGGAGGTGGGTTCACTTTAGAATTGGATTTCACTCACTTTTGCTCAAGTTGCCATTGATGGCATCAAGCTTTTCTTGAAGAAGAAGATGATGAAGAAGAAAGAATATCATTAGTTTCTTATTTCAAAAAGAAACTAATATCAATACTTATCATATCTTGACCATGGTCAAGTGTAGAGATTAAACTAAGGTTAGAAGGAATGGTTAGGGTTAAGGATGAGATAAGGATGGTGGACTTTGTCAAAACTTCAAGAAACTTCAACAAGAGACAAAGAAAGCCACCATTCTCATCTAAACCTTTTCTAAACAAATAAACAAATAAATAAATAAAAAGGCAAAACCCTAATCATCTCTTAACCAAGGTTTAATTCTTCACACTTAACCTAATGAGCAAGTATCATCAAACATGATACAAAGATGTGCACAAAAGTATATCACATATACAACATGTATATCAAGTGAGAAAATCCATTTAAAGTGAACCAATACTAGTTAATGCAAAGTAATATATCAAATATATAATTATACATTAAATCATTAAATCAACACTTGATTTAACGATCCGGTTATATCGCATACAACCGACTAGTATCTAATGTATCGATTTATCGAATCAATGATTCGATAACCAGGTCATATCGAATATAACCAATCGAAACATTTATCGCGAGAATGAAATACGGTATCACATACACGCATTATTCTCGGTCCCGCACATATCTCATATGCGCTCCTATTTCGTTTCGCTTGAACCAGGAAACCTCTGTGTAGGACTCTAAAGACTCGTCAATACGCCGGTAGCAGATGATGATCATATCAAGCACCCACAAGCCGCAAGCGGTCTGCTAAACGTAACGGCCATCCGGGTATTGAGCGATCAGAAGATCGACGAGCTAGCCCGCTCATACCCCTGTGAATCCAACCAGTAACACTTACCGTACAGTCCGGTCTGTTCGTCTGATACGTCGCATATCAAGTCTAGGGGTGGTAAACGTCAGACCCCAATAACCGATAAGTCGTGCCGATGCGAGGCTCATAACGGGTCGAGAAACTACTGGTAACACTTACCAGCAAATCTCTGATCAGCCCTGGCCAGGGACTTCCCTGTTACGGCCAATCGAGCACAGCGCAACATCAACCCCCAATACCGGGAGAGACGAAACCCCTCCTATCGCTCATTGCCTCCATGTGACTCGGGACTGTACCCAAAGACCACCGTTTTGCATGCCCTCATGGACGTGGTAAGGTGGAGATCAAAGCACAGTGGGAATCACACAAGACTCTATGACGATCTCGGGTCTACAGACTAACCTGTACAAGTGTCACCTGAGAACTGCCATCTGACGTGAGGTATAATACCATCTGGGAGTTCTCGGCGAGTCCGTCCAGTGTACCTAGTCTCCACTGAGCACCCGTACACCATCTCTGATGTCAAACACCAATGGATATGGGATCATCCATCGCCCATCTCATGGGTCGAGAAGCGTATACGCTAGTCTAATCTGGTATATCGATGCCCCGTCTCGATACACCCACGACTAGGGACCTTGAAGGATGTACTTATGGACTACCATGTCCCCACTAGTATGATCTGCATCATAGTCTAGGTAGTCAAGTACACATCCTAAGGGCTTTATCAACATGTAACTATAAGACAGTTTAAAGAGACAAGTGTACATGTTAAGATAAAGAGTAACCAGATAGCATACTATCATATTGAGCAAGAAAGTCATCTCTATATATGTCCAAGCATCCAATATAATATACATCATCTGTACAATACTGGCCTCTAGGGCATACATACAACTAACAATACTGACTCTTGTATACAATCCACGGGCGCGAATAAACATTTCCCGAATCAAGTCTCATCCGTGATTGGGAATATGTTCGTATGGTGAACGACCCCTGTAAATCCTCTCGATTTACAAGGAGAAAACCCTCCTGTAGGATCCTTACGACTTACAAAGGAACATGCACTTAGGAATCCTCACGATTCCTAAGGAGAAAATACACCTACAAGATCCTCACGACTTGTAGGGAGAAATACCTTTGTGAGACCCTTACGGCTCATGAAGTTAAAAGCCTTAGTCAACAGCGCCTTAACCCTGTTCGCTAAGCCACCTTTGTTCGACATCGACAGAGGCAAATGATGATTCGCTCCTGGCAATATCCCAGTTGTAGCGGTGCTGATGCCGAAATCGGTGTCTAATTCCAGGTTTACGGCGGAAAGCCAATAGGCCGCGTATGCATGCAAAATAGCCAAAATGATTGGGAAACTCGCAATAAAAAGCAGCGAGTGAAAAAAAAATAAACAGCCAAAATGATTGGGCACCGTGAAAAATAACCGAAATGATTGGGCAATCGCGACCTTCGCGATATAAAAGCTGAAATGATAGAGCATCGCGGAAATAAAACAAAAAAATGATGATAAAACTTTGGCCCTACAGTTGAGATCATATCGATCCCTGTATACAATCCAAGGGCGCAAACGAAGAGGGAACCATACTTCCCCAACAGGCTCCGCCAGAAAACGAAGCCAAATCTCGACGGTTCATCCCAACTCCGAAGAAACCAGTGTCTTCGGCAAATACCTCAACTCAGGGAAACAAACAATCCTTGATGAGAGCCTCCTGAGCCGCGTCGACTCGCAGAGCAACTAGTGCCTCCGTGGGAAATTCTCGACCCGTTTCAACACCAGGAAAACAAATAATCCTTGGCGCTAGGGAAACAAATAATCCTTAGCAAATTCCTCAACTCAGGAAAACAAACAATCCTTGATGAGAGCCTCCTGATCCGCGTCGACTCGTAGAGCAACCAGTGCCTCCGTGGGAAATTCTCGACTCGTTTCAACACCAGGGAAACAAATAATCCTTGGCGCTAGGGAAACAAATAATCCTTAGCAAATACCTCGACTCAGGGAAACAAACAATCCTTGACAAGAGCCTCCTGATCCGCGTCGACTCGCAGAGCAACCAGTGCCTCCGTGGGAAATTCTCGACCCGTTTCAACACCGAGGAAACAAATAATCCTTGGCGCTAGAGAAACAAATAATCCTTAGCAAATACCTCAACTCAGGGAAACAAACAATCCTTGATGAGAGCCTCCTGAGCCGCGTCGACTCGCAGAGCAACCAGTGCCTCCGTGGGAAATTCTCGATCCGTTTCAACACCAAGGAAACAAATAATCCTTGGCGCTAGGGAAACAAATAATCCTTAGCAAATACCTCAACTCAGGGAAACAAACAATCCTTGATGAGAGCCTCCTGAGCCGCGTCGACTCGCAGAGCAACCAGTGCCTCCGTGGGAAATTCTCGATCCGTTTCAACGCCAAGGAAACAAATAATCCTTGGCGCTAGGGAAACAAATAATCCTTAGCAAATATCTCAACTCAGGGAAACAAACAATCCTTGATGAGAGCCTCCTGAGCCGCGTCGACTCGCAGAGCAACCAGTGCCTCCGTGGGAAATTCTGGACTTGTTTCAACACCAGGGAAACAAATAATCCTTGGCGCCTGATTAGTGTCAAAAACATAAGTTTACCGCAATCAGAACGGCGTCGCTTCGCAGCTAGCCGGTGAGTACGGGTCGATCCACAGAGACGGGTAAATTTCTTTAGTGTGTTTTAACGAGTTGATTCTATTTGTCGTTTTGGTTTTATAAAAATCTAGATCTAAAACTTAATTAATCTAATTTAAATTCTTGCTAGGGTTAGGCTTAAAGGAAGTTTTGGAGATTGATGTTTCCTCACCGCTTTCAATACCGTATTTTAGATCCATTAGGTGTTAAGATAATTATCGATAAAGTGGATACAACTCTTTTGGGAAGATGTCTTCTTCCTCTAGATTCGTATCCTTCCTTTATCGTTAATTACCCTAACCCCTATGGAAAACGCGCGCAACCGGGCCTTTATACTGCGGTTCACCGTTACCTCGAGGGGTAGGGTGCCGCAGGGAGCGGTTGTGCGCGCATGCATGGAGTTCTTAATGGGTTAGGCATTGAAAGGGGTGAGAGATCTCATCTCTCAACCCTTTCCCTAAGGCTAACCCTAACAAGTGAGGAGACTACTCGCTCATTAGGGGATGAAATAACATTTAATTAAAAGAACAGAAATAAAATACTTACTAATGGTGATGGCTCCCTCCAAGCGATAAAGAACAGATCTGAATGTCACTTCCAGAATTTCTGAATTTTATTTATTGAAAAGAGGCATACAATTTTCGGATCTAAAACTACAATTTATAGGAAAATAGGAAATCTAGGGTTACAGACTCTCGCACATGCAAAATTACAGATTTGCCCACTGAGAATCCCAACACCAGAACCGTCGCACCGACGCACCAAAATTCCACCGACATGCTCTCTGTACGGCCGCGGAACCGCGGCGCCAGCATGGGTTTGGCCGCGGTTCCGCGGCCAAACTGTGGATCCACTTTGTCAAACTTCTGGGCTTTATTCCTTGTTTCTTGGGCTTTCTCTTTCCATAGTCCTTTTCTCTGTTAGGCTTCTAGGTATTCTCCAGATATTTCAGTGAATACTTGTAGCGATCTTTTAACCGTTCACATGACTTTTTGGACCTTGCACTGTTCTTCGACTAGGCTTTACTAGGATCCGTCTACTTGTTGGTCAAAAGTCCCTTTTATGTTGTTTTGTGTCTTTTTCACTGTATTTGCTCCAGAAACCTGTAACCTGTAATATGCAACAAACGTGCGTCAAGAGTACCTGTTTATTTATAAAAAGGGTAAGAATAGGGGAATGATAAATGCAATATTATGGTCTGAACAAATACCCCCAAACTTACCTTTTGCTCGTCCTCGAGCAAACTTATTATTTTATTCACTACAAAAAACCTAACCGCACTTTCGCAGGGAAACGCGATTGCACTGAGCACGTGCAACAAGCCGTTAAACCTCTAGGTGTCCCTAGTAGGAGGAGTGTTGTCTCCTGAGGGTTTTCAGCGGATTACACCCACAAAATCCTATCAACTCGGCCCATTGACTTTTGTTCTCCAATTAGGTCTTCTAATAAGGAATTCTATTATCTTCTACTTGTAAATTATCCACCCATATTCTTCACGCTTTCTCATTATTTAACTTAAGATTATATATGTTATGTAGACCTATTTAGCTTTCGGCATCTCTTAAGTCTTCCCTCTAGGGTTTTATCTCCACTTAGGAATTTCTATCAACTCTATTAAAGATACAAGTTCTATTCTTCATTCCTTTCTCTTATCTAAATTCCAATCACATATCCCTACGTGTGTGTATATATTACCCCTACACTTGGAAATTCAAATCAAGCAATCATACTCTCATCCAAAGCACTTATTAAAATGAAATTTGCTTACACATCCTTCATGCGACCGTTAATACTTCTTGAGGTACCAACGACCGATTACAAAATGCGTTTGCACTTTTAAAGCGTACTTCCTAGTCTTTGCAACACCCAAGGCTTTAGCAGTGACTCCCAAACCAGTTGGTCTAAGGCACTAGGTGATGAAGCACCCTCGCTAAATATTTTTTTCTATTTTTGCAGCCTTAAGTAATCACAAAAACCAGTGTCCATTTTTTTTCATATCTTTTTCTTTTATTTTCATCGTACTAAGGACTTAAGACAAGAGCATTTCAAGGTCTCTTCTACTATTCCAAGTTTCAAGGTGCGTGATTGTGCAATTGTAGGGTATACATTTTCAGAATCTAGACTTAAGCTAGGAACTATTTTTCAAACTTATACTCTAATAAGAACATCAATACTCTTCCCTTGTTTCGACTTAGACCAAGAAGTGAACCCAAAATTTGCCTATTTCTAAATAAACTACAAGGCATATACTTTCTACTGTTAAACTTTTAAGGAAGGTTATTTTTAGGGTTTTTAACTTACTAAGTCTAAGATCTAGTTGTTCCTACCCAGTTAACCTATTTGTCAAACTCACGTCAAATAAGCCAAAATTGAATACATTAATTTTTATAATTTTTGAAATTTTTCAAATTTTTTATGGGTTTTCAAATAAGTATGCAAATGCAAAAATATGTACAAATGAATGCGAAGGAAGAAGACGTACCGAGCATACCCCCAAACTTGAACTTGACAGTGTCCCCACTGTCATGCTAAACCAAGAGGGTAAAAATACCGATACTCCCCTGTTTATTTATAATTTTTTTATGTTTTGAATTTTTTTTTAAATTTTTTTATAGAAAAAGAAAACAAAAGGATATATACATATATACAAAGGTTCCCCCCAAACTTAAGCTTGGCCTTACACAAGCCAAAGGTTAGCACCAACCATTCAAAGATCTTATCGTGGTAATGGTATAGTTGGTGCAAGAATAGGGTGTGGAGGAAAGAAATGAGAAACACGCGAGACCGTGTGGGAAGAAGGGTAGATTACGGTCTCGGTGGAGGAGAAGAATGACGGAAAGAAGAAAGAAGTGGAGTGCGATCTTGAGGGTGTAAATTGAGTGAATAAATTAGCGCAATTTGTGATGACCAATGTGTTAAAAGCGATTGCGCCAACCTACCAACTCGTCGTGCAATGGGGTCAAATCCCTCAAGATTCGCAAGAAAACATGGGTACGCCGAACTTGGTATAGAAGATGAAAGCGTAACAGTCATTTGTTCGGTCGGAACAATAGGAAGGAGGGATGGGGATGTAACAGTCAAAAGTTCAGGAGGCTGAATTGGAAAATTCGATACATCCAATAAAAACGGTTCAGCCTCGATATTATCCTCAAGACTCTCCTCAGTACTATCCTCAATATTTAATGCATCCATGCCATTATCATCAAAATCTAGACGCATATGAGATTCGGGGAAAACATTTAATAACTCAGGATGATGATTTGAACATAAAATTTCTATTAAATCGACAGGTTCATCATCCGAAATATTCCCGGCGTCTATATCCTCAATCAAGTGAAATTCAGTTTCTTTAGACACTTCATCCACAGCATGGATATTTATCAATGTAGGTTCTAGAGTGGAGGCGTAAATATCGAAAGGATTAGGTACGGTTTCACTTGAAAGGGGTTCCTCACAATTTGGCAAATCAAACACTACAAAATCGCACAACTCATTTTTATTTTCAACTGGTGAATCATTTGGAACAATAGATGGAAAACCGGAGTTGTGGGTTTCAATTGGGTAAGGGTAGGTTTGATTTGAAAATTCTCTCTCATTCTCACTCTGTCCAACTGCCGCCTTACACATTGACAAATTCGGAGCTAGCGGGACACTAGCTACCGGTTCACTAGGTTGCGTAAGGGCGGCCATGGATGCTTCCATTGTCCTCATCATTTTATTTGTTGCAGCAATATATGCTTCCAACGACTCTTCCAAACTAGACTTAGGTGGTGAGGGGGTTTCAGTAAAAGATTCACAATTGGTTGGGTATGTGAAACTCCCTAATGGCTGTGAAGAAACAGTGTCTTGTGAAGATGGAAAAGTCGGGTAGGACTGATAGGAAGTGGGTGGTAGGACAGGAGTAGGGTCAACATATGGATAAGAAGGTGAATAATAGTGTGGATCCCTAAAACTAGATGAGTGGAGAGGGGTGAAAGATCGACTGCGAGATTGAGCAATATGCTCAGCAATGGACATCGGCCTAGGAGTGACAGAAGGACTTGAAGAAGTAGTGTCAACATATGTAGGTTGTAAAGGTTGACTCGGTTGACACAAAGTGGGTTGAAAAGTCAAACTGTTTCTCCTAGACTCCTCTATGTGATCTTTCAAAGATTTCTTAGGCATGGAGGGATCGTTTTTAAATTGACCGAACACATTGACGAACGACGCAAAGTTAGGTTCGGGATACCAAGATTCGGCAAGAGATTTCTGATATGGGGTACCCATGATAGAAGATTGCAAGGATTTCTTAGCGACAAAATTTTTGCAAGTTTTTCAAAGATTTTTCTTTAATTTTTTTATTTATGTGAGAGTTTTGCACATGGTTTTTTTTTTTTTTTTTGAAAACGGACTCGTGACACAAAAGTATCAACCACACATGCACAATCAGGCCTAGATCTAGGGTCGCCTAGGTCTGCTAGACAGCTCCTAACTAGGGCTAGAGATAGGACCTCAAACCGCCTCTTCACGGACAAATACGGCCAGGTAAGTGGGAAGGAACCACCACTACAGTGGGCCTAATTAATAACCACTAGCCTAGACACCGCAATGTCGGTTAGGATAAACGGCCGATGCCTACCCTAGTCCTTTTCCTATTGAGCTCGATGTCCTTAGGTCTGAGTCTAGTTTTTTTTTTTATTTAATTGTGGTCGATGCAAAAATGCTTAGGTGTTTTCTGGGGTCCTGGGAAGGGTGATGAAATCCCCACCCAATCTGAAATTGTTCAATTAGCCCCTTAGAGTCCGGTTAAATTATGCAAAACAAATAAATTACACTTGCAATCAGAATTTTTTAGCGCGGCGCAAAGAAACCTGCAGAGAATCTGTTATCGAGAAGGGGGAGAAAGATTTTTTTTAGCGCAAGAACCCTGCAGAAGATTTTTACAGAGAAATATATGGGAGGTTGCAGAGGGGAGAGAAAGATATCAAACCAGAAAAATTTTCACGTGCTGACGTGGCCAGAGGAGCGCGGATCCGCGGCGGGAGATGCCATTTTGCGGCGGAAGAGCGGTCTAATGGTGGGATCGCGCACTGAAAAAATTTCTGTGGTTCTGCACTTTGAATTCCTCTCTGTTTATATGTACCAAATTTTGATTTGCCCTCTGCAAAATTCCAGATCCACTTTTCTTCGCTGTTCTGCAAGATTCAAACAATACATCCTTCAAACAGATCAAGTTGATAATTTTTTTTTTTATTTTTTATATTTTCAGATTTTTATAATTTTTAAAATTTATATCAACCCGAAAATTCACAAAAAAGAAAGATTACGCCGTCCCCGGCAACGGCGCCATTTGATTAGTGTCAAAAACATAAGTTTACCGCAATCAGAACGGCGTCGCTTCGCAGCTAGCCGGTGAGTACGGGTCGATCCACAGAGACGGGTAAATTTCTTTAGTGTGTTTTAACGAGTTGATTCTATTTGTCGTTTTGGTTTTATAAAAATCTAGATCTAAAACTTAATTAATCTAATTTAAATTCTTGCTAGGGTTAGGCTTAAAGGAAGTTTTGGAGATTGATGTTTCCTCACCGCTTTCAATACCGTATTTTAGATCCATTAGGTGTTAAGATAATTATCGATAAAGTGGATACGACTCTTTTGGGAAGATGTCTTCTTCCTCTAGATTCGTATCCTTCCTTTATCGTTAATTACCCTAACCCCCATGGAAAACGCGCGCAACCGGGCCTTTATACTGCGGTTCACCGTTACCTCGAGGGGTAGGGTGCCGCAGGGAGCGGTTGTGCGCGCATGCATGGAGTTCTTAATGGGTTAGGCATTGAAAGGGGTGAGAGATCTCATCTCTCAACCCTTTTCCTAAGGCTAACCCTAACAAGTGAGGAGACTACTCGCTCATTAGGGGATGAAATAACATTTAATTAAAAGAACAGAAATAAAATACTTACTAATGGTGATGGCTCCCTCCAAGCGATAAAGAACAGATCTGAATGTCACTTCCAGAATTTCTGAATTTTATTTATTGAAAAGAGGCATACAATTTTCGGATCTAAAACTACAATTTATAGGAAAATAGGAAATCCAGGGTTACAGACTCTCGCACATGCAAAATTACAGATTTGCCCACTGAGAATCCCAACACCAGAACCGTCGCACCGACGCACCAAAATTCCACCGACATGCTCTTTGTACGGCCGCGGAACCGCGGCGCCAGCATGGGTTTGGCCGCGGTTCCGCGGCCAAACTGTGGATCCACTTTGTCAAACTTCTGGGCTTTATTCCTTGTTTCTTGGGCTTTCTCTTTCCATAGTCCTTTTCTCTGTTAGGCTTCTAGGTATTCTCCAGATATTTCAGTGAATACTTGTAGCGATCTTTTAACCGTTCACATGACTTTTTGGACCTTGCACTGTTCTTCGACTAGGCTTTACTAGGATCCGTCTACTTGTTGGTCAAAAGTCCCTTTTATGTTGTTTTGTGTCTTTTTCACTGTATTTGCTCCAGAAACCTGTAACCTGTAATATGCAACAAACGTGCGTCAAGAGTACCTGTTTATTTATAAAAAGGGTAAGAATAGGGGAATGATAAATGCAATATTATGGTCTGAACAGCGCCAGGGAAACAAATAATCCTTGGCGCTAGGGAGACAAATAATCCTTAGCAAATTCCTCAACCCAGGGAAACAACAATCCTTGATGAGAGCCTCCTGATCCGCGTCGACTCGCAGAGCAACCAGTGCCTCCGTGGGAAATTCTCGACTCATTTCAACGCTAGGGAAACAAATAATCCTTGGCAAATACTTCAACTCAGGGAAACAAACAATCCTTGACGAGAGCTTCCTGATTCGCGTCGGCTCGCAGAGAAACCAGTGTCTCCGCGGGAAAATTCCCGATTCGTCTCAACTTGCAAGATGAAGCCTCAGGCAGCAGGGACTAAAAAACTTGCTTCCTGAACAATGGGACCCTGCAAGTCGATCTAAAAGGTCTCTTGCATACTATTCACGGGTCTCACTCTCCAAAGTCGAATCTCGACAAGGAGGGAAACAACCGCTTACGGGTCCTCTCGACTCATAAGAGGGAAAAATTCTCATACAGGATCCTTATGACCTATAAGAGAAAACACACTTAGGAATCCTCACGACTCCTAAGGAGAAAAACCCACCTACGAGATCTTCTCGATCCGTAGGGAGAAAAGTCTCTATGAGACCCTCACGGCTCGTAGAGTTGAAAAGTATTAGGTAGCAGATCTGAACCTGCGGTCTAAGCCATCGCTATCTCTCGGAAAAATCTAGATGCTTACTCTATTATCGGTCTAATATGTTTATCAAGACAGCATGCTGATAATAAGAGAAAGAAGAAAGCAACAGAAAGAGCATCCGATTTACATTTGATCAAGCGTTCGAGACACATTCATTCATGCATAGGCAAAAGACTTAGAACAAAAAATATATATATAATAAAGACAAGCTGGGATAAAATTTTTCCATTAATATTGCCAGAAGTTCTTACAATCATAAAAGCAATAAACGAAAGTTACAATGGAATAACCTCAGATCCAGGGCACGGATTGAGGAATTCAAAAGTAAGGCCATCCAGAGTTCTTCTGGCCTTTCTGATTATTCTTGTGCGCAGCCTCTCGCGCTCCTGTGTGTCAAGATCCTCGGCAAGCCCTCCTAGCCTTCGATAAGCAGTGACTATCGTCGTCTGCTGGAAAATTTGATGTAGGATGTCGATGAGGCTGTCCCGCCGTTTCTTCGAGATCATCCCCGTCAGGTACACTGAATGCACCTTGTCTTCGGCATCATCCAGCGCATTTAGCGGTAGGGCCTCGTGAAACCCCGGAAGTGCTCTCCATAATGCTCCCAGCACGACCTTCAAGAGAGCTGAACGACGAGGAAGCAGCCAACCACCGCTTGTGTTGAGGCGACCCATGACCTCCGCACAGTGGGCATCCGTAAACTCCTGATTTTGATGACGGCCCTGTGCGCGGATATCGTCATAGGTGATGAACTCGTGCAAACTGTATAAACGCACCGCCATTATGACTGGAGGAAACATCACAAGAAAATTAGCGATAAAAAATATACAGAGAGTTAAACTTCTCGAGAGCAATGCTCTGCAAACAGGAGTTACTACCAAAACCCTAACAAGGGGGATTTCTTTAAATCCCTCGAGAACTCTGAGATCATTACTATTAAAAGATGATATAATCCATTAAATACAAAACTCCATTTTTAATTTTCAGTATCCATATTCAAACTCTTAAGAGTTCAATTTTTTTTTAGATCAAAGAGATCTGTGTTTTGCCAAAGATGCAAGGTTCTGTTCATAGGTTGAGAAACCCTGAAACAGATTCCTGAGAGCAAGGATCTATTTGGTGAAACCCCAAAAAGGTTTTCTTTAGATCAAGGATCTATGAGAGCTAAACTCTATTAATTAAAATTGATTTAATTCAAGACTAATTCTCACCTAAGTAGTCTCTTTTAAAGAAAATCTAAGAGTTCTTAAAAACAAGAGCAGGGCTCTGAGATTCTGAAAATAAATTTTTTTGGAGATGATGATCATCTGTGAAGGACCAAAGGTCCTATTTATAGGCACCAAGTGCCCTTTCAACTTCCAAAAGTTGCCGCAACGGTTGGAATTCTGCCACCGTTGCGCTTGCGTTTGGGGCCACGTAAGCACAACGGTGGGGGGGGCAGTTGTTTACCCCAATCAGAGCAAAGCTCTGTTCAAATTCCAAGACGGAAGATGAAGCTCCCCCAATCAGAGCAAAGCTCTACTTTGAAGATTTAAACTTTAGTAAATGAAGCAACGCTTCAGATTCTTCGTGCTGCGCGCAACGCGCCACGTGTCAGAAGTTGATGCGTCAGCACAACGCCTGAGGCAGTGCGTCCAATCTGAGCAAGGCTCTTTTAAAACAAAAAGTAAAGGAAGCAACGTTTCAGTTGCGCAAACGCTGCGCTGCATGTCTGCGCAGTTGGCAAGCACAGCTGCGCAAGCGCTGCGCTGCGCGACACGTGTCTGCGCAGTTGGCAAGCACAGCTGCCCAAGCGCTGCGTGACACGTGTCTGCGCAGTTGCGCAATCACAGCCGCGCAAGAATTGCGCTACGCGACACGTGTCTGCGCAGTTGCACAAGCACAACCGCGCAAGCGCTGCGCTGCGCGACACGTGTCACGCGCTGGGGCGTTTGCGCAAAACAGAATTGAGATTTTTAAAGAAATCTTTTCTGTTCTTGTTAAAACAAGAAGATTTTCTTCTGTAAAACAGAGGCCTTTGGATCAAAGATCCAACGGTGGGGAAAATTCCCCAAATCACTCAGAGTAAGATCTCTTTAACAAATTTAACCAATTTATGGGCACTATAAAAAGGACCCCAGACCTCAATTCAAAGGCATCAGCATTTTGGGAGAAATTAAACAGAGAGAACTCTGAAAAATTGGAGAGAAATCCTCAAGAACAAAAAAAGGTAAAAACCTTTAGAAAAAGAGAAAATTCTCTTATGATCAGATCATTGATCTGAGAACAAGATCAAGGACCTCTAATGAAAAGAAAAATAAACAATAAACAATAAACAGTGCCTTGCACTTCTTTTTATGAACCATTGGTTCTGAATCTAAAAGATTCTCAAGATAACAGTGCCTTGCACATTTTATGAACCACTGGTTCTTTAAAAAACAAGAAAAAACTTGTTTTTCTTTGATCTAAAATTGATCCAAAAGACTAAGAAAGTGCCCAGCACTTGCCAAAACTGCACTATTGCGCAAGCCTCCAGGAAGCGCCACGTGTCAGCAGTGCAACAGCGCAGCCCACTGACGCAGCGCACTGCGCTGTTGCGCTTGCGCTCACCAGAGCGTGACACGTGTCACCTCCATGAGCGCTTACGCTTATTAATTGCGCAAAGCGCCTGACAAGCCATGTGGGGCACTGTCAGAGTATCTAATGCTCTGCATTATTAAGAGAAGGGCCAAGCCCAATTAAAAAAGGCCTAACAGGCCAAATTAAATGCAATGCATTATTTTAAAGAAGGGCAGAGTCTAAACAGATGCTCTGCATCATTTATAAAGGGACATAGCCCAAATCAAAAAGGCCTAGCAGGCCAGAATAGATGCAGTGCATTATTTAAAAAGGGGCAGAGCCCTAGCACAGGCCTAATAGGCCAAAAGCAAATAAAATGTTGAACATTTTCAACTGGACTTAGCCCAATTTTGTCCATAAGTCTTCAAATTAAATTGACTGAGCAAGATTGCTCTCTTAAATCAATTTACCTCCGGTTCGAGGGTACATCTCCGAACTCCTCTGACACCTGTCATTGTAATCCTTCAACGACGTCAGAGAGGTGACGAGTCCCTACGACCACACACATCAATATGGACTGCGGGGTCCTTAAACTCGTGGACCGAAACGTCCTTAAACTAATATCGGACCGAAACGTCCTTAAACTAATAATGGACCACCACGTCCCTAAACTGGCGATGGACCACCACGTCCCTAAACTGGAACAATAGAGCCTCCAAATGCTCTTTTATCGGATTTAAACGATCCCGTTTAAGTTGATCTTAGCCCCAAACATGGCTAACATATCCTTAAACATTTAAATAGACTATAAAACTCCAAATCGACTTTGGTTCAAGGGTACATCTCTGAACTTCTCTGACACCTATCGTTGTAATCCTTCAACGACGTCAGAGAGGTGATGAGTCCCGACGGCCATATATTAAATGGATCACCACGTTAAGTTGATCTTAGTCTCAAACAGGACTAACGTATCCTTAACGAATGTTTAAGTTGATCTTAGCCTCAATATGGCTAATGTATCCTTAAACTAAAAACATCAAACCTAAATCTAAGTAAATACGGATTTGGACTAATCCACGTCCTACGGGCGACAGCATTACTCAGTCTCCGTATACGATCCACGGGCAACCACAAACAAAACAAACACACACGACACGAAGTGAAATTCTGGAGAAGGAGAAAGTGGTTACCGCGATGCGGTAGCGTAATTAACTGCAGGGGCTTGCGCCTGCAGGGAAGAGCGTCCCCACAATCAAAAACCCCTCAAGCGAGGGGGAATCTGACGAAGTCTGCTACATCGGCCGCATCCGTCTAAACCTCCGATACACGGTGTCATAAATCAACTTGGCATCTTCGGAGAGGTGGACGGATAAAACTAAATAGCATCTGCCCCGAATCTCAGGCAAGAAGAACCTACGTGGTCGCGTCTCTGTATTCGGAGGGGAACAGTAGTCTCACATTTGTAGCGACTTTTCATGAATTTCACTGTAACGAGCTGAAAACCCGTAACCTGCAACTATTTAGCAGACATGGATCAAAAGTACCTATTTATATGCAATGTGATTAAGAATGGGTGATATAATACTGCAAAAATCTGATATGAACAAATACCCCCAAACTTATCTTTTGCTCGTCCTGAGTAAAACCGATTTTATTCTCGAAAAATCCTAGCCTCACTTTCGCAGGGAACACGATTGCACTGAGCTCGTGTAACAAGCCGTTAAACCTCTAGGTGTCCCTAGTAGGAGGAGTGTTGTCTCATGAGGGTTTTCAGCGGATACTACCCACAAAATCCGATCAATTTGGCCTGTTGACTATAATTCTTCAATTCAGTATTCTAGCCAGTAATTCTATTATCTTCAACTTAGAAATCATCAACCTGTATTTTTCACACTCTCTTTTCATTTAACATAAGATCGTATATGTTTTGCAAATTTATTAAGCTTTCAGTATCTTTTGAATTTTCCTTCTAAGGTGCAATCTCAACTCATGATTTTTTTTTTATCATTTTTACTGAAGATATATGGCCTATTTTTTATTCCTATCTCTCATCCAAACCCCAATCATATACCTCTACGTGTGTGTAATTTTTACCCCTACACTTGGAAATTCAATTCAAGTTATCATACTATTGTCCATCGTCCAAAGTACTTTTTAGCTGGTGATAAAAATTGCTCACACATTTTTCATGCGACCGTTAATACTTCTTGAGGTACTAAACGACCGATTACAACATGTGCTTGCGCATTTAGGCATAATTCCTCGTCTTATAATACCTAAGGCTTAGCAGTGACTCCCAAACCAGTTGGTCTATGGCACTAGATGATAAAGCACTCTCGCTATATTTTTTATTTATGCTGGCTTAAGTAATTACAAAACCAGTGTTCATTTTTTTTATGTCTCTTTATTCACCATTTATATTTTTATTTTATTTTATTTCATATTAAGGTTATGCTACAAGAGCATTTCAAGGTATCCTCTACTATCCCAAGTTTTAAGGTGCGTGTATGTGCAAGTTGTAGGGTATATATTTCAGAATTTTAGACTTAAGCTTCAGAATTATTTTTCAGACTTACACTTCAAATAAAAATTTCAATACTCTTCCCTTATTTTGACTTAGCCCAAGAACTGAACTCAAAATTTGCTTATTTCTAAATAAACTGTAAGGACATATATTTTCTATAATTAAATTTTAAGAAAGGTTATTTTTAGGGTTTTTAATTTACCAAGTTTAGGATCTAGTTTTTTATAACTAGTCAACCGTTATGTTGAACTTAAGTCAATTATGGCCAAAATTGAACTTTTCAATTTTTATAATTTTTAAATTTTTTCAATTTTTATTGATTTTATTTATATATATTTTTTTAGTTTTTATATTTTTTTATAAAAATGCAATGCGAAATTAAATATGCAAAGAAAGAAAAAACAAATATGTACAAAAATAAAAATATGCAGATGCAATGCAAAGATAACTATTTACAACCAACCTCCACCCCCAAACTTATCGAAAGCAGTGTCTTCACTGCTCCCTGTGGCGTCTACTAGACGCAGCCTCACTGGTCTCACCCCCCGTCCCCTCGATCGTGTTCGGGAACGTTCCTCTCTTGTCCGCAGGGTGGTCATGCCCTGCTCCAAACCCGTCACTTGCTGATTAAGGTTAGTCATCATCCCTATCAATCTTTCTACCCCCTTATTTGTTTGTCGCATCTAGCGCGCTTGCGCAGCAGGGGTAAGCTCTTTATCGCTCGCGGTTGAGCTCGAGCTGGGTGTCTTTGCGAGCACGTCTTCGGCTGGCTCGGTGCGCGACCATAAATCATGTAATCGTGTATAGGACGTGGAGACACCTTCAAGAAGGGTTCGAATTGGAATTCCACCATGCATACAAAATTCGAATTTCTCAACAAGAAGGAAATGACGACACAGTTGTGTTACTAATATAGAGCAAGGATAGTTGGCAGCCCTCTTACCCGCACCAATCGAGTGAAGTAAAACAGTGCACATATCATAATTAGGGTTTCGTGTTATCAATGTGTGCACTATATGGAGGGATGGTCTGAATAATGTCGTATTGTATGAACTACCAAAAATATTATTTTGTGCCCAACGGCACACAATTAAGACATTCGCAAAAAGGGTCCTAACCTGGATGCCTTTTCGTGGCTCCCTTGAATAGTCGTTACCCTTTAAGGATAGGTAGTCCTCGAAGCGGGGGGGGGGGGTTGGTCATGAATGAGGAGTCTAGGTATTAAGGTGATTTCATGGATGAAGTCCCTATCAATTATAATTTCTCTATCCCCCCACATTAATCTAAGGTACCCGTGTGCAAGACAACCCTCCACCATGCATTCATAAAAATGGGCGACAAGATCCGGAAGCGCGAAGGCATTCGGATGGTTAAATAGTAAAAAGTTCCATCCGCGCCTTCAGATCTCATCACCGAAGTAACTACCATAGACAGTGTGTGCAAACATTTGGGAAAAATCCCTCATAAACTGCAGAGTGGGTGCCATAACATAGAGAAAATGCAGAAAGATTAAATCGACAGAGAGAGAAAAATTCTGCAAACCTCCTCTGAAATTTTCAGTGGGAGAAGCGTCAAGAGAGCGGCGGATGCACGACCGAAGGTAGGATCTGGCAGCGGTTGCGCGGCGTTCTGGCGAGAGCTCCCTGCTCTGTCTGCTGCGGCGGCTAGGGTTTCTAGAGAGGAATAATTTAGGGTTTGGTAAATGCAGTTGAGGGGTCGGGTTCTTTTTATAGGGGTCTATTGGTTATTTGTAAAAAAGTCCCCTTAAAAAGAGGAATTTATTTGTATATATATATATATATATATTTTATTTATTGAAACTGAATATTTACAAAAATACCCCAGAAAATTAAAAAAAAATATAATTTTTTTATTTTTTTTATAATTACAAATTGTACATACCCCCAAACTTATTTGAAACAGTGTTTCCACTGTTTAAGCGTTATAGTTCAGAGTTAGGGAGGAGAAAAACACGGTATCAAGTTATACAAGGCCTTACACAGGCCAAAAGATAGCACCAACCACTAAATTTTTTATTGTTATAAAGCGGTGGTTGGTGAAAGATCATGTTGTAGAGAGTCAGGAAGAAATAAGATAAAGATAAGTGGTGTAATGGAAAAGGTTTACGTCTCGATTTGTAGAGACGAAATAATAATGGTGAACAGAAACGAGAATGTGGATGATTAGGAATGGGAAGAATGGTCACATTCTCGTATGGGATAAGAAGAAATGGTGGCGATTCGACTTCTTCAGGTGGAGGTTGATTAATCACAAAATCCGTGTCGTTTAGGAATGCGAGTTCGTTGGCCAAAATATCTTTGAAACTTTCATCGATGGTCCGATTGAACGTTTCAATGTCAATAAGTGTCGCGCCAGAATTCAACACAAAAATTACGGAGGTAGGAGACTCGCAAGGCTAATCTACCTTATTCTCAAAAGAGTCTAAATCAAGCTGTTTTTCTAGAATTATCGAACTCAAAATATCGGATTGTGATTCATTAACACTCGCTATCATTAAAGGAAGATTAGAAGAAGAACCAGAGAAAGTGGGAGAAAGAAGTTGAATGCGAACTTGAGGGTGGACATGGAGTGTATAAATTAGCACAATTTGTAATGATCGATGTGTAAAAAACGATTGTGCTAATCTATCAACCCACTGAGAAATGAGGTCAAATCCCTCAAGATTCGTGAGAAAACTTGGGTACGTCGAACTTGGTAAACCAGACATTGAAAATGGAAGTGTAACGGTTTCTTGCAAGGTCGGAGAAGGGATGGTGGGAAGTGATTGAGGAAGGGTATCGGTTAAAGGTTCAGGAGAGTGTGCGCAGTCAATGAAAGGGATAGAATGAATTGGAAAATCCGACACCTCAAGTAAAACTGCTTCATCCTTAATAATTTCCTCAAGACTCTCCTCAAAATTTAGCTTATCCATGCAATTCTCATCAAAATCAAGACGTATATAAAGTTCGGGAGAAACATTTAATGACTCGGGATGATGAATTGGAGAGAAAAATTTAGTCAAATCTGCGGGTTCATCATCCAAAATATTCCCAGCGTCAATATCCTTAATCAAGTGAAAATCAATTTTTTTAGAAACCTCATCAAAAGCATGGATATTAATCAATTCAGGTTCTATAGTGGAGGTGTAGAGGTCAAAGGGATTGGTGATGGTTTCACTTGAAAGGAACCCTTCACAATCAGGTAAATCAAACACTACAAAGTCGCACAACTCATTAGACGTTTTATCTTCAACTGGTGAATCATTTGGAACACTTGATAGACATTCAAAACCGGAGTTGTGGGATTCAATTGGGGATGGGTAGGTTTGATTTGGAAGGGTGTACAGCTCACTCTCACCACTCAAATTCTCAATTTGTCCAACCGCCTCATCATACATTGGAAAATTTGGAGCTAGTTGGAAACTAGCTACCGGGTCACTAGGTTGTATGAGGACGGCCATGGAAGCATTCAAATCTATCATCTGTTGGCATAACGCTACCCTAAAGTCTTCCAACGCCTGTTCCAAACTAGATATGGGTTGTGAAGGAGTTTTAGTAAAAGATTCAAAGTTGTTTGGATACTGGAAACTCCCAAATGGCTGTGTAGAAGCAATGTCCAGGGAAGGTGTAAAAGTTCGGTAGGATAGATATGAATAGAATGGTTGGACAGGAGTAGGATCAACATTTGGATAAGAAGATGAATAGAATTGTTGATCCACAGAATTCGTAGTGGTGAAAGGAGTGAAAGATCGGTTACGAGATTGTTCAATATGTTCAGCAATAGACATGGGATTCGGAGTTACAACAGGACTCGAAAAAGGAGTATCAACGTAAGAAGGTGGTGAAGATTGAAATGGTTGATACAAGGTGGATTGCGGAGTCCAATTAGTTGTTCTAGACGTGTCTATCCGATCTTTCAAAGAAATTTTGGGCCTGGAAGGGTCATTCAAAATTCGACCAAAATAAGAACCGTAGGAAGTAATGTCTGGTTGTGGGTACCAAAGTTCGGCAAGAGTTTTGCGAGGTGGGGTACCCATGATGTAATGAGAGAAAAGATAAGAAAAATGTTATTTTTTTTGTTTTTGTTTTTGGAGTTTAGAATTTTTTTTTGAAAGTGTTTTTTTTAGAAAAAGTTTTTGCAAGAATGTGTACGGACTTACTTTAAACAATCACAGTTTAAAACATGCACAATCAAACCTAGAGCGACGGTTGTTTCAAAGTGACAAATTGTGAGATAACTCTCAAATCGCCTCTTCACTGCCAATTGTGGTCAGGTAAGCACAAATGAAGAAAAGAGGGTTCCGCTCACGAATCACCGTGAGACGGGCCTTTTAAAGTTACCTTTCTCACTTGTCTAGCCTAGGCACCACAAAGTCAAGTTTAGATAAACGATTGAATGCCCACAACCTTCTCTTGTCCTGATGAGCACGACAGTCCTTAGTTGGCCGAGTCTAGATATTTTTTAATTAACTCAAGGGTGATGCATATGCTTTTACTGATTTTTGGGGTCTTAGGAAGGGTAATGAAATCCCTACCCAATCTTGATTGGTGTTATAGCCCCTCAGATTCCGTAATAATTATGCAAAGTAGTTAACAGACCAAAAATCTAAAATACTTGCAAATTTTTTTTTATTTGGCAGTGCAAAGAATCCTGCACAAAAACAATTTATTGGATTGGAGAAAGAGAATCTGTGCAAAGAAACCTGTAGGAATTTTTTTCCAGTGGAGTGCAGAGGAGAGCAGATGAGAAATGAGATACCCACAGAGATTTTTGTGATGCTGATGTCACCCTTTGACCGCGGTTCCGCGGTCAAACAAGCGCTTCTGCCGCGTTTCCACGGCGGATGAGTGAGTTTGGATTTTCAGAACTTTTCTCTGTGCTGAGTTGGTTCTCCTCTATCTGTTTAGATCCCCTGTTTCTGGATTTGTTCTCTGAGTTTGCTCCAGATCTAAAATAGAGTTTGCTCCAAGCCTGCACTTGCACAAAAACCTTTCAAAAATAACAAGATGATTTTTATTTTATTTTTTTTGTTTTAAATTTTTTTTTCAATTTTTCATATTTTTTAAAATATTTTTTTAACCTGAAATCACACAAAGAAAGAGACTACTGTCTCCCCAGAAACGGCGCCATTTGATTGGTAGAGTTTTTCTGTGTTTAAATTTACTGCAATCAAGACGGTGTCACTTGGTAGCTAGCCGGTTGAGTACGAGTTGATCCACAGGGAAATGCTGTCTTTTTCTTTAAGTTTTAACAAGTTAAGTCCTAACTTTGGTAGGTTTGGTTTTAAGATCTAAGAATGAGAATAAATTGATATAAAGACTTGCTAGGGTTAGGATTAGGTTAGTTCGAAATAGGGATTCTTCTCACTTCTTTCAATGTCCTAGTTAAGAATATAGGTGTTAGGGTAATAGTCAACAACGGGGATTAGCACGACTAGGAAGAAACTTAGTTTCTTCCTTTTGGTCCTTGTCCGCCCGTTCTTAGCTCTTAGCCCTAACTTTCGGTTAATTTAACCACAACCGGCCTAACTAAGAAATCACCACTATCATGTATGATAGGGTGCCGTAGTGAGCGGATTATGGTTGATTTAAAAAGAGTCCTTAATTAAAATTATTTGGGCAAAGAAAGAAGTGAGAGAGATTTCCTTCTCTCAAACCTTCCCTCTCCTATCCCTAACAAGTGAGGAATTACTCACTCATTAGGAAGATAACAATAAAATTCATTTTTTTTTATTTTAATAGATGAACTAAATTGCAGATAATAAAAGAACAGATAAAAAATTGCAGGAATTAAAATTCAGATAAAAAAATAAAACTTACTTTATTAATGACCTCTCAACAATGCATTACAATTGGAATTAAAATTTAGATCTAAGAATTAAATAGAGGCATGCCTAATTAGGCTTTTGGCTTTCCTATTTATAGATAGAAAAAACTCTAGGTTACATTCTGATCCATACATGAATTTACCAAACTACCCTAAGAAAACCGGGTCAAAGCACCGACACCTCCATCGACACGTGCACCACACGGCCGCAGTTCCGCGGCAGAATAACCTGTTTGGCCGCGGTTCCGCGGCCAACTGGTGGAATCGTGGGCTTATCTCTTCAGGGTTGCCTCATGTTGCTTTTATCTTCTGTTTTCTTCACTTGGTTTCTCAGAATCTCTTCTATTTCCTTCTAGATTTCCAACAGTGCAGAATGATGTGGACTTTTGCCTTGAGCTTCGCGTTGAAGTCTTGAATCTTGTGCCGCCCTTGTGCTTTGTACATTGAACTGTCTAATGATTTTCCATTTGTTTCTTGAACTGGTAGGCGGCGTCATACGGATTCTTCTGTTGTTGGTCGTAGTCTCACATTTATAGCGACTTTCATGAATTTCACTGTAACGAGCTGAAAACCTGTAACTATTTAGCATACATGGATCAAAAGTACCTACTTATATGCAATGTAATTAAGAATGAGTGATATAATACTGCAAAAATTTGATATGAACAAGACATAATCAACCGCTAACAAGATATATAAATTTCCAAAAGAGTTGGGGAAAAGGGCCCATAAAATCAATACCCTAAATATCGAATATCTCCACAACCAAGATAGGTTGGAGCGGCATCTCATTTCTTCATGAAATTTGACCCATGTGTTGACACTGTGGACAAGTTTTGCAATGATCGTATGCGTTTTTAAATAATGTTGGCCAATAAAAGCCACATTGCAAAACTTTCTCCTCCATTTTACATGGACCAAAGTGACCACCACATGCCTAATCATGACAAAAAGACAATATATTCTTGAATTCATCGTTAGGGACACATCTGTGAATGATTTGATCGGAACAATACTTAAAAAAATAAGGTTCATTTCAGTAAAAGTGTTTTACTTGGGATAGAAATTGAAGATTGCCTTGTTTCGACCAATCGCTAGGAATAAGTCTCGTCGCTAGATAATTCACAATATCCACGAACTAAGGTTATCGGGATACGGTTAAGAGTTGTTCGTCAGGGAAGGAGTCGTTTAGTGGTACGGTCAACGTTGGTGAAGAATTGATGCGTGAAAAATGGTCGGCTATAACGTTTTCACATCCACTCTTGTCTCGTATGACAAGATCAAATTCTTGTAACAACAGGATCCAATGTATTAGCCTGGACTTAGCATCCTTCTTCGATAAAAGGTGTCGTAGGGCGGAGTGATCAGTGTAAATCACATTGGTGAGCCAATCAAGTAGGGCCTGAATTTTTCTAATGCAAATACAACTGCCTAGAGTTCTTTCTTGGTAGTTGTGTAATTAGTTTGGGTATCGTTCAAGGTCCTACTTGCATAGTAAATTACATGTGGCATCTTATCAATGTGTTGTCCTAAGACTGCATCAATAGCAAAATCTGATGCATCACACATAAGCTCGAACGGGTGGTTCCAATACGGAGATGATAGAATGGGGGCTGTAGTGAGAGATCTTTTAAGTGATTCAGAAGCAGCCTCGCAATCTGAATCGAAGTGAAATGTTGTATTCTTGGCCAAGAGAAGGGTTAAAGGTCTAGCAATTTTGCTAAAGTCCTTAATGAATCTTCTATAAAATCCTGCATGACCAAGGAAAGATCGTATATCTTTGACGCATTTGGGAGGAGGAAAGTTATGGATGACATCTATTTTAGCTCTGTCTATCTCAATGCCTTTTCGTGAAATGAAATGTCCAAGGATAATACCTTCTTGGACCATAAAATGGTATTTTCCCCAATTTAAAGTTAAGTTCTTATCCTTACAGCGGGTAAGAACCACGTCAAGATGATGTAGGCATTCCTAAATGGAGTCCCCAAATATGGAGAAATCGTCCATAAATATCTTCAAAAAATCTTGACCATGTCTGAGAATATCCCCATCATACACCGCTGAAATGTAGCGGGAGCGTTACATAACCCAAAGGGCATGCGTCTATAAGCAAAAGTACTAAAAGGACAAGTAAATGTTGTTTTATCTTGATCCTTTTTAGCGATAGGGATCTGGTTATAGCCAGAGTATCCGTCCAAAAAACAATAGTATTCGTATCCAGCTAATCGTTCTGACATCTGGTCAATGAAAGGTAGAGGAAATTGATCTTTCCTCGTTGCGGCATTGAGTTTTCTGTAATCAATACATACGTGCCACCCAGTTTGGGTGCGTGTTTGGATTAACTCATTAGCCTCATTAGTTATGACCGTGATGCCGGCCTTTTTAGGGACCACGTGAATAGGACTTACCCATTGGCTATCATATATTGGGTAAATTATACCACTATCTAGGCATTTGACGATTTCTTTCTTTACCGCCTCCTTCATAACGGGATTTAACCGTCTTTGTGGGTCTCGGGTTGGTTTGCATTCATCCATCAAATGTATATAATGTTCAACAATTAAGGAACTAATCCCTTTGATGTCAGCTATTGTCCAACCAAATGCTTGCCGATTTGATCTCAATACCGCCAAAAGTGCGTTTTCTTGCTATAAAACTAGAGAAGCGGATATGATCACGGGCAAAGACTCATTCTCACATAATTATGCATATTTAAGATGAGAAGGTAGCGGTTTGAGATCTAGTGTTAAAGACGATAGAAGGTGGGGTAAGGGAATGATACTCGGACTCTCTAAAAGGTTCATAACCTGCGTAGGATATTGACTCGGTAAGCGCTAATGAATTTTGCGATGAGTCAAAAGGTTTAAACTCGGGGATGGACTCATCGAAGATATCTTCACTATAATAATTTTCCATATCAAACAATGTCGCACTAGTGTTGTCGAGATCATCATAGCAAATTACTTCAGCTTCGCAGCCGTCGGAAGCTATCTCGTTGATAGAACATACATCGATTAGATGAGCAGAAAGTTCAGATGGTTGACTTCCTAGCTTGTAAATATTAAGCTCAATTGTCATCTTCCCGAAAGATAAGTTCATAGAACCGTTACGACAATTAATGACAGCGTTGGAAGTTGCTAGAAAAGGCCGACCTAATATCACCGGGATTTGGTTACGTGGGTTTGCCACAGGCTGTGTATCTAAAATAATAAAGTCCATGGGGAATATGAATTCCCCAACTTTGATTAACACATCCTCTAGCTCACCCTTAGGTTGGGAGATAGATCGGTCTGCCGTCTGGAGAGTGCAGTGGGCAGGTTTCAACTCTCCTATACCTAGCTGCTCATAGACAGAATATGGAAGCAAGTTAACACTGGCGCCGAGGTCAAGTAGAACACGATTGATGCTTTTACCCCCAATAGTTATAGATATTGTAGGACAACCAGGTCCTTACGTTTCTTAGGCAATTGTTAGGTAAAAGCTGTGCTTACATTACTCGTCATGAATACCTTTTTCGGCACTTGAGTTTTTCTCTTCCTAGTGCACAAGTCCTTAAGGATTTTTGTATAAGACGGAACTTGTTGAATAATATCTAGGAGAGGAATATTTATGTTAACTTGCTTAAACATTTCCACAATCTTCTCCATTTGTGCGTTAGGTTTGTTGGCCCTCAACCTGTTTGGAAACGGAGCTTTATCAATAAGTTTTGGGTCCAACATTTGTGGAGAAGTTTGTGGGGATGAAAATCGATCCTAGAATTGGAGTGTGGATTGTTTTAGGTTGACTCGAGGAAGTGGACGGAGGATTCGAACCTTGGGAAAAACGGAGAATACGCTCGGAAGAAGGTGGTAGACTAGATGAATTAGGGGAAGAAGTGGAAGCCGGGGTTTCAATTGATTCCTCATCATCAATCTATTCACCCACTTGGTTGTTCAACACTTATCCCAATCTCAATGTAGTAACAACACTCACTTTATGACTTTGTGAGTGGCCAGGATTCGGTAGGGGTTGAGATGGAAGTTTCCCTTTTTCTCTAGCACTCATCGCGGCATTTAGTTGTGCAAGTTGTGCTTCTATCGATTTTATACTTACACCGTGGGAGGTGGTGGTCTGTGTTAATGCTCAGATAGAAGACTTTATATCATCCGTCGATTACATGGAATGTTTAATAAACATATCCACGCTTCGTTTGAGTGCAGATGAGTTTTCGGTACTGGCCGTTTGGAAAGAATTGTTATAAGGTGTAGAATTGTTGGCCGGATTTTGAAAAGGTTGCGATTGAAAGGGGGTGTTGACTCTGTGGGTGTGGTTGCTGCTGATGTGGAGGAGGTCTTGATAATTGCTTTGGGACTGGTTTTGATTTTGAGTTTGGTTTTGGTTCCAAGCAAAATTAGGATGACTCCTCCATCACTGATTGTATGTGGAAGAATAAGGATCGTTTCTAGGTCGCTGCTGAAAAGTAGCATTAGTGTGTTCTTAACCTTGAAACAGTGCATTCAAAGGACATTCTTCCGTCAGATGTGATAGGTTGGAACAACAACCACACACAGTCTTGGGAAGCGTAACCTGGTTTAGGAAGGCTGATGAGAATTTGTTCTCTAAAGCGTCGAGTTTCTTTTGCATCGCTGCCATTTCGGCTTTTACTGTGATGGAAATATCGAGCTGATGGATACCTCCCCTAGACGATGGTCTAACGCTTTCCCACTGCAAAGTGTGTTCAGCGAGATCTTCCAGAAATTTCCAAGCTTCACCATCGTCTTTAGACATGAAACGGTATTGACACATGGTTTCATGCATATGCTTTGTCGCTGGATTAATACCCTCATATATAATTCGGCACAAATCCCATCTATTTATTCCGTGATGAGGACATTGGACAAGCAGATCCTTAAACCGTTCAAAGCATTTCCAAAATGGTTTATTAGGAAGCTGGGTAAGCTGATTGATTTCGCTCCGAACACGGGCGGTCTTATGATTGGGGAAAAATTTCTTAAGGAATGCTATCACGAATTCATCCCAATTAGTAATAGAGTGTGCGACAGTTTTATAAAGCCATTTTTCTGCTAAATTGCACAAAGTGAAAGGGAGAAGACGCAAGCGCATAACATCCACTGAAAGTTGTGAAGTAACTATCATTGCGCATACATTTTCAAATTTGGTGATAAAAACGTATGCGTCTTTAGAATCAAGCCCGTGAAATTTGGGCAAAAGGTTGATGAAGTGAGATTTAATTTCAAAATTATCCCCATTGGCTTGTGGAAGGGATAGACAGGTAGGAAGAGGACCGCGTATAGGATAGCATCTTTCTTAGAGAGAGATGCGCGGTGGATTCTGCGTACCGACGGGTGGTGGCATGGTGGTGTTATAATCTGATGGAGAACCATCCATCTCGGTCGATGTGGTGGATGGAGGGAAAAAAGAAGATGAAGAAGTACCGACTTCGGAGTCGATAGCAGGAACGCGGATAAGACGGGCACTAGAATCCCGTGTCCAGCCGAGCATGCACTAAGCGGGTTTAGTGCAAGTGGCTGCGTGTGAACGATAAAAGGGTTTGTTTTGAAAACGTGTAGACATGAGAAAAATTACACAAGAAATATGCACAATCAACCCTAGAACTAAAGTCACCTATGTCAAGTCATTAGACTGCTCCTAGACTTCCAAAGGACAAGCCGTAGGATCAATCCTCTACCACCTCTTTATTACTCTTGTGGCCAGGTAAGTGCCAGGAAAGTGGGAGGTATCCGCGATATGAATCACCGAAAATAGAGGGCCTAATTAAGTAACCATTTGCCTTAAACATGCTTGCCTTCGACACCACGCAAGTAATGCGAATAAGCAATAGATTACCCACGCCCTTCTTCTGTCCTAATTGAGCGCGACGGTCCTTAGAGTCTTGGTCTAGATATTTTTTAATTAGTGTAGGATGATGCGGATGCTCGTTTTGTGATTTGTGGGGCCTAGGAAGGGTGTTGAAATCCCCACCTAATCTGAATTTTGGTCTCGTCCCTTAAAGTCCGTATTAAAAATATGCAAAAACAAACCGCAAAACAAAACAAGCAAAAAGTTTTTTTGAGCGGCGAAATTTGCAAAGAATCCTGCAGAAAAATATATTATTGGATTTTTCAGAGGAGAGAGAAAAAGATAGGAAAGTTACCAGAGAAGTTTGGAACCCTAATTCCCTAACTATGCCGCGGTTCTGCCGCGGAGTTGATCAAGTGTCTCTAGATTCCCTTACAAAATTCGCACAATAATTGTTAAATACACAATTTGCTGTTTTGTTTTATTATGATATAGATCGAATAAGAATTCAACCCGAATAGCAAGAAAAAAAATTACGCACGTATCCCCGGCAACGGCACCATTTGATTGATCGTGAAAAAGTGTTTTAGTAGTAACCACAATCAATAACGGTGTCGCGTGTAGCTAGCCAAGATGAGTACGGGTCGTCCTTAGAGATTCGTGGAACTTTTAATCTTGCTTTAGACGTGTTGATTAGAAAAGTGAAAGGAGAATAGAGAATAGTGAAGAATAGATTTTAGATCTATGGAAAATACGGATGTAGAATATATATTTTTCAGATCTAGTTTAAATAAGGATAAAGAATATATAAAAAGAAGGCTTGAAGGGTTCGTTAGGATTTAGTAGTCATGGATGACTAATAAAGATTACTCATTTTATTTATTAATAGATTTAAAACAGCTTGATGGTGATGAATGAGAATTAAAGTTCTTGGAAGAAACTAGGGTTTCCACACTATTGACCCTTTTCCTTTCGTTGATCTCTATTTACGTCTAACCCTTAACAAAACAATTATTAATCTGATCTCAAATCGCGGTCGAGACTAACAATAAATTGGCAGCGCGCCCGATTAGGATGTTAACGATTCTTATGCTAAAGTTTATAAACTTCATAAGACTTAAAAGAAGTTAAAATATTTTTTCATCCATTGTTCTACCCTAATCCTATGAACCCTAGCAATTTAGGAATTACTCACGTATGTTGTGAGAAGAAGAAGAAAGGATAGAGAATGAGATCATAATTAAAATGCAGAAAGTCAAAATATAGAAAATAAATAATTAAACAAAATGATCTATTTTTATTAATCAACTTCACAAATACAAATTCTACGAATTAAGATTACAAGAGGAAGAAGTTGCTCTCGATCTCTGCTTCGTAGGAAGTAGATGCTCCATCAATTTTCATGTCGTCCTATCACGTCGAATCATGGACCTGTCGTGGATCTCTTGTTCTTTGACGGTGATTTGCTTAGTGTAAAGGTGATGATTTTTAACTTTATCCCTCGGTCCTTTATATAGCCTTCAAATAAGAAATTTTAGATCTCATAGGTTTAGACTTGCCATAAAGGTCCACTTTACAAGTTTTCAGATCCTAAATTTTATTGGCAAATTTTTGATCCTGACATCTTGAATATCTTGATCTCTTTACCTGAGCTAAATCTGCACAAAATCTCCATGAATAATGTTAGTAATATTTATTAAATATGAGAGAGTATCTTAATTACTTTATATGGTAATAAAATTTTAAGAAACTTGATTAAGAATATTTGATATGCTATGCATATTTTAATTACTAAAATATTATGCATAAATTTTGAAATATTATTCTAACCATTTGTATGATATTATATCTTTTAAGAATCTTGATTAGAATATTTGATATGATATGCATATTTTAATTACCAAAATATTATACAATTATTATATGCATATATTTTCCTTCATAATGTTAAATATAATGTATAAACATTTGGTAAATGGTATTGTGCAGATAAACCCCAAATATGTTTTATATTTATAATAAACACCTTTTATTATTTAAGAAAAGTAAGGAAAATGTTATATCAAAAGTGCAGTTTTTTCGACTGAACAAATACCCCAAACTTAATTTTGATCGTCCCGAGCAAACTTGTTATTCAAGAGAGCGAGAAAGAAGAAAAGATAAAGAAAAACTAACTAGCACACTTTCGTAGGCAACACGATTGCACTAAGCACGTGCAACAAGCCGTTAAACCTCTAGGTGTCCCTAGTAGGAGGAGTGTTGTCTCCTGAGGGTTTTCAGCGGATTACACCCATAAAATACCATAATAAAAGAAAGAAGATGAAAGTTACATACAAAGATAATCATATAAAAAAGAAAGAATTTGAAAAGAAGAGTTTCCAACTACGCTAGCTTTTCTGTTGCGATGAGCCCTATCTTAATGATCGTGAAAAGATGTTAGAAATCACATCATCCCTCAATAAAATATCTCCTTTAGTATTCATATCTACCTTTCTTCCAAACATCGATTATATACCCCTACGTGTGTGTAAAAGACATCCCTACACTTAGAGAATTCAATTCAAACTATCATACTTTTGTCCATCTTCCTTAGTACTTTTTAGTCGGTGAATATTTTAGATGGAATTGCCCACACATTCTTCATGCGACCGTTAATACTTCTTGAGGTACTAACCGATCGATTACCAAATATGCTTGCTTATTTAGGCGTAATTTCTCGTCTTGCAACACCTAAGGCTTAGTAGTGGCTCCCAAACCAGTTGGTCTAAGGCACTAGGTGATAAAACACCCTCGCTATATTTTTTTATGCTGCCTTAAGCAATTACAAAACTAGTGTCCCTCCTCCCCCTGGAGTCGAGGTGACGTGGAAAAGCGAACGCCGAATATTAATTCCGAGCACAAATAGATCGGTGTCCCTCCTCCCCGTGGAGTCAAGGTGACGTAGGACAAGTGAACACCAAATATTAACTCCAAATACAAATAGATCGGTGTCCCTCGGATTTGAGTATGGCTGGGGTTGGGGTCTATAGCGCAGCCGGACAGGAAGCCGCCGGTTGCGGATGGGCCGAGCAGGAAGCTACTTGACCACCACGTGGTGAGCGTTTTGGATCCACAGTGTAGTCGGGCAGGAAGTTGCCCGCTGCTGATGGGATGAGCAGAAAGCTACTTGGTCGCCTCGTGGTGAGGGCTTTGGATCCATAGTGTAGCCGGGCAGGAAGCTGCCCACTGCGGATGGGCCGAGTAGGAAGCTACTCGGTTGCCTCGTAGTGAGGGCTTTGGATCCACGGTGTAGCTGGGCAGGAAGATACCCGCTGCGGATGGGTCGAGCAGGAAGCTACTCGGTTGCCTCGTGGTGAAGGCTTTGGATCCACAGTGTAGCTGAGCAAGAAGCTTCCAGCTACGGATGGGCCGAGCAAAAAGCTACTCGGTTGTCTTATGGTGAGGACTTAGCGTTGAAACTAAAATAACTTTAGTTTACATAAAAAGAGTAATCTCATTATTCGAAAGAGTACAAGTTTATCTGTACAATTTAAGTTTTTCAGCGTTATATGGCCGTGGAAAGTTACGTCCCCAGGAATCTTGGAGGCGGTAGGCTCCGCCGGGCAATGTCTCAGTCACGAGGAAGGGACCGTCCCACTTTGGGGAGAACTTGTGCAGCTTCTCTTGGTCTTCAAACTCATTTCGATGCAGGACTAGGTCTTCTGCCTTGAAAGCTCAATGTTTAACCCGGGCATAGTAATATTGGGCAGTCTGTTGCTGATATACGTCCATCCTTATTTATGCCCGATCTCTCTTTTCCAATAAGATGTTTAGGTTGCTTCGAAGTGACAAGACATTGGCCTCGTTGTCGAAGTGTTCAACTTGATAGCTGGGAAGGCCGATTTCTGCGGGGACCATTGTCTCGGTGCCGTAACAGAAACTAAACGGGGTTTCCCCCGTGGGTGTTTTTCTTGATGTTCGCAATGCCCATAACACACATGGCAGTTCCTCGACCCATCCGCCTTGTCTTCATTCCAGGAAGGCTCTGAGGCCTCGAATGACATCTTGGTTTGCTTCCTCAGCTTTCCCGTTGCATTGGGGATGCGCGATCGCGGAGAACTTCATCAATATGTGATAGTCGCTGCAGAATTCTTTGACTTTGTCATTTTCAAAGTTGGTGTCATGGTCGGTGATGATGCACATCGGGATTCCAAATCGGGAGATTATATTATTCTGCAGGAACTTCACCGTAGAGTTGGCATCCGGTTTCCTGATCAGAATGGCTTCTACCCACTTCGTGAAGTAGTCTATGGCGACAAGGATGTATTTATGTCCACCCGTGCCAGTGGGGAGTTGGACGACTATATCCATCCCCCACCGCACGAATGGCCAAGAGGAACTTAGTGGCGACAACTCGGTAGCGGGTGTTGGGGTAAAAATTTGCACCCCGGTTGACCAAGTCAAAATCAAAGTCAACCCCAAGCCAAGTAGGCCCAAGCCCAGATCCAGTAGGCCCACGCCCGGGTCGAGCCCGAACATGAAGCGGCCGGCCTCCCACCATGCCAAGATAAAAATTTTGTAATAAATAATTTTGTTGCATTTCTTTTATTTTAATTTATGGATAAAAGTAAGAAAAATAGGCATAAAGCCAAATTTTTGTAAAGCCCATGGCTTATGTGCAAAAAGAAATGGCACATGAGCCATGAGATAGGCAAAATGCCATTTTGTGAAGCTCAAGGGGCTATGTGTAAATTGTATAGCCTATAAAGGCAAAGATAATGAAATATCTAAACAACTTTTTTCTCTCTCCAAAAAAAAAGTTTCAGATCTGAGATCTTTCTTCCTTCTTCAAGGTTCCAAAAGCTTCTTCTTTCTTTTGAATTAAATCAAGAGTTTTACTCTTCCTTTTTCAAAAACGAAATAGTTTTTCACCACAAAACCCACAAAGGGGAACTTGGATCTGTCTTCAGATCCCCAAAAGGAGAGATTTTGAGATCTCAAATCTATTGATCTTCAAGATCCTGCTAACAGAGGAGGAAGAAGAAGACCCCTTTCACTTAACCCAAAAAAAAAGAGAAGAATACACTCAGGAGTCCAACTCCTCTCTGATTTCTCTTCAGAGAAATCTTTTTAGGTTAAAAGCCTTCTTTTCTCTCCGGCGCTCAAGCGCAGAGCGTCCACGTGCCGACACGTGGCGCGCTTGCGCTCCAGCGCTCGCGCTCGAGCGCACAGCGCCCACGTGCCGACACGTGGCGCGCTTGCGCTCAAGCGCATGCGCTCGAGCGCAAGTCGCCCCCGTGCCGACACGTGGCGCTCTTGCGCTCAAGCGCAAGCGCTCGAGCGCAAGTCACCCCGGTGCCGACACGTGGTGCGCTTGCGCTCCAGCGCAAGCGCTCGAGCGCAAGTCTCCCCCGTGCCGACACGTGGCGCTCTTGCGCTCCAGCACAAGCGCTCGAGCGCAAGTCGCCCACATGCCAACACGTGGCGCGTTGCGCTCCAGCACTCTGCGCTCGAGCGCAAAGCGCCCACGTGCCGACACGTGGCATGCTTGCGCTCAAGCGCCCAGTGTCCGAGCGCAAAGCGCCCATGTGCCGACACGTGGCGCGTTGCGCTCCAACACTCTGTGCTCGAGCGCAAAGCGCCCACGTGCCGACACGTGGCGCGCTTGCGCTCAAGCGCCTAGGCGCTGGCCCCACGCATCCTTTGGATGTCTTTTTCCCCTTTATTTATATATACATGTATATATATACATATGTATACAAATGTACACATACACATACTCCACGACACTGTCCCCCGTAAAAAATCTGCGTGGTTCCCGATACATCCAAAACCCCCCTTTCAAAACATAACACACGTACACTGCACATTGAGTTCGCATGACCAGTTTGACCCGTCAATCGGAGGTTCCCTCACCCCAAAGGCGGGGGGTAATTAACGGCAGCTTAGTTCGCGGCTGCCGGGGATTCGGATCCCCACAATCATTAAACCCCGGCCTACCCTAGGCAGGGGAAATCTGTAGTACGCCTGACAAGCGCGCGCGTATTCCCATCTCAATGGGGTGACAAAAAACACCCTACAGCGGGTAGCCGAGAAATGCCGCCAAAGAGTTGGCAGGTCTTGCACCTTCTGACCATCTTTTCCGCATCTTGGTGTATAGTCGGTCGGTAATACCCTTGCAACAGTGTCTTTTGAATTAGAACGCGGCCCCTTGATGTGCTCTTCTGACTCCTTCATGTATCTCTCGGAGAACGTAATCTACTTCGTCGGAATTGATGCATCGGAGCAGAGGTTGAGTGTACAACTTTTTGTACAGATTTCCTTTACTCCATACGAAGTGGCGAGCTTTTGTGTGGAGCCGGCATGCCTTAATCCGGTCTTCAGGGAGTACTCCGTCCTTGAGGAACTTCGCTATGGGTTTTCTCCAATTCGAGATATCCTCTTAAGTAGTGTAGATCCGGTGTACCACCTCTCTATTTTTGATACTGGGTCATGGCAGGACTTCGAAGAGGATGTTTCTCTGGTGATTGGCCGAATAAGAAGAGGCGAGTTTGCTTAGCGCGTCGGCCTCGACATTCATGCTCCAGGGAATCTGTTCTACTTGGACCTCGTCGAAATTTCTCCAAAGTCTTTTTACCTCCGCTAGGTATTTCATCATCAGGGGATCCCGGGCTTCGAAATGTCTGGTCACCTGACCGACGACTAGCGCGGAGTCGTGCGGATCCTGATTGTCTTTAACCCTACCCCCGTAGGCATTTCGTAGCCTAGAAAATAAGGTTTCATATTCCGTGGCGTTGTTCGACGCCTTGAAGCCAAACCTCAGAGAGTACTCCATCTCTGTTTCATTCGGACCACGGATGACCAATCCAGCCCCATTCTCTTCCTTTGTAGAGGAGCCGTCCATATAGAATACCCAGTCTGGAATCGGGCCGTGCGTCTCCTCGACTAAGGGTTGTGGGTCAAGGCCTCACGCCGGCACTCCTTCCTTATTGGGAATGGTGCATTCGACCACGAAATCAGTTAGAGCATGTGCTTTGACAGCTTGCCTTGGTCGGTACCGGATGTCGAATTGGGATAACTCCCATTTCCATTTCTCTAAGCGCCCTGACGATTCGGGGGAACCAAGAATATTTCCCAAGGGCCATTCTGTGAGAAAAATGATCGTGTGAGTCTGAAAATAGTGTCAGAGTTTCTTAGAGGCGACGACAAGCGCCAGGACTATTTTTTCTATGGTCGGGTATCCGGTCTCTGCGTTCTTGAAAACGTGGCTGACGTAGTAGACTGGTCTTTGTATTCTTTCGGATTCTATGATGAGTATGGAGCCGACAGCCTGGTCGGAGACGGCCAGATACAGTAACAGCTCATCCCCCTCAGCTGGTTTGGTGAGAAACCGGGGGTGGGGGTAGGAGGTAGGGTGGGGGTGGGGGTGTTTCCAGATATGCCTTGAGCTGCTCAAAAGTGACTTGGCACTCCTCGGACTACTCGAACCCGGGGATCTTCCTTAAGGCTTTAAGAAAGGCATGCACTTTTCTCCAGATCTGGACATAAAGCGACTCAAAGCGGCCACCCTTCCCATGAGCCGCATTGTAACACCCGAGTTCATTTATACCAATTCCAGTTTCCATATTTACTTATCCGTGGTCTTTTCTTGATTTAGTGTGTTTGGGTGTGAATGGTATTTTACATATTACTTTGCATTCGACCCGACCCGCTTGCTTGAAACATGATTGATTCGTATTTATGAATCACTTGGACTTATTATGTAAACTTGTGCATTTTCAACTTTATCGCATACTGGCATTTTATCTGGCATGACATCTTTTACCATATAACATCTTAGTCACGTAAAATAATTTAAAATTGCATTTCATAGCCTGCACGATACCCCTAACCCCAGGGTAGCATCCGCGCATCTTGTTCTCGTCCCGTTCGGTGAAACGGAAATGTTTGGATGGCTACGCGCATGTACGTGCATCCGTTCTTGGGGGTATGCTTTTTCTTTAACTGGGATTTCATTTTGAAATTTGGAAGTCGCTTACATTTTTCATATTTTAAATCTGAATTTTTAGACCCGACCCGGGCGTGTTTTGGGGTAAGTTGTATTTGCCAAAATCTCAAAACGGACTAATATTATAATATTATATTCCTTGATTCATTTAAAAATTTCTTTTAACTAATAATATTTTTCCATAACTAAATTTATCAAAGAATCAATTCTCACGCCTCTCTCTCTCTGCAAATATATTGATCATATTTTCTAAATCTTTTTTTAAACAGACTCTCTCTCTCTCCTCTCGTATTCCCTCTCTCTCTCTAACTGACTCTCTCTCTCCTTCACATACTTCTTTCATAAACTTTATTTTTTCAGGATCCCCATGCATTCTTTCTCTCTCTCCTCTCATCTCCTTCTTCGTTTTCCTGCGCCCGTTCCCACGCGAGAACCCACGTCCGCGACCCTCGTCGCGCTCGTCGCCGTCACACCCTACCCATGCCGGAGCCCTAGCCTCGTCGACGACCTTCCCTCACTATCTCCTCCCACCCACCTTCTTCATCTCCCTCACCTCTCTTCAATCGCCAACGACCGAGCTAACCCAGGAAAACCTATTGCATCCATTCCCTTCACCGCCGATCAGTGGCAACTCGCCGCCATCACCACCTCTGACTCCTCCTCCTCCTCTATCTTTTGCTTGAATTTTCTCCTTGCTCGAATTTTCTCCTTGCTCATGGCTCTAGCACAGTTCGCCGACGATTGGAAGTCCCAGTTCCAGCCTCGGATCAGGGAAACGATCATTCATGACTTTACGGAGGCTTTGGAGAGGAGTACACAAACATCTGATCCTGATGGCATGCTAAGGAGGTTGCTGAGCAATTAGAGAAGAATATTTATGCTGCTGCTCCCTCTCAGATTGATTATCTGCAAAGGATTTCTAGGCAAACGCTTGATTTGGAGCCACCGTCAGCTCCAGTTAATCCTGCGATGTCAAATTCTAGAGCTAGGAAAAAAAATCCTATAGAATCAGATTCGATGGTGTTGAATCATACCACAGGTGCCAGGGTTGTTGATTGGTAAGAGGACTGCTATCAGAAGATTAGTTCTATGAAGGAGCGGTACTTTACGGAACTGACCGACTTCCATCAAGGGATCACTTCCCAGTTGCGGCAGTTTCAAACAGTATGGTGGAAAAACTTCCTCTCTATGAAAAGCAAATACTGGATGTGGTAGCTTCAAACAGATGTGAAATGATTGCTCCACAAGCACAGGGACAACGACAGTTACAGCATCGTAATGCTGAGAATGCTCACCCGATACCACAGCAAAGACCATCTCCGATTTCTCAGCTATAGCCACCTGATAATTATGCGAACCAGAATTGGCAGCAGACTAAGCTATTGCCAGAGCCGTACGTGCCGTCGACGATCCCGATGACCTAGCGAGCGTACCTGACCCGTGTGATCACTTTGTGCGTTGTTTGGATCCGTTCCGTATACCGTGCGCGCGTCGCGACTCTTCCCGCCGACGTGTGACGTTCCATATGCCCGTTTCTTGATCCGATCAGGCAAGTATTACTTGCTACATGCTATGTTAAACAAATTAAATGTGTTTTACTTATTGAACTTGCAAAACTTAACTAAGTAGAGCTATTTTATAATTTGGACGCCTTATGACATATATCATGATACTGTAACCTAAAATCGCAATTGCCACTTTAACCCTAATAACGAAACTGCCAGTTAATCATTTTACTGTTTAAAGGACGATAGCCGTACACATGTAGCTCTATTACTTTCTGCCATTGTTAGTGCACTACCTTGTGATTATTGCACCGCAAGGGTGCTCGAAACTTGTTAATCTAATAATACGACTGCACTATATTGTGATTAAACGAACTGATATTGTCGTTTACTTTATTCCCTGCTGTTATTTCCTTATTCGATTATATACCTGTTGTGAGCACACCCTCGATTGCGTTACACATTGACCTGACCTTGCTACACATGACATATATATATACCGATGCACCGGACATGGTACCCTTTACCATCGACTTAACCTGATGTACCATGACCAGACCTGTTACCTGATCTCATGCCTAATGCCAACAAACCTGACATGGAGTCCTCATGGACCATTCCTGTTGTCTATCCAGACAAATCTGCTTTTACCTGATCCTGCGTTGGCATTAGTTCTTGATTACTGAATACCTGACTCGACATACATAACTTGGGGGTATGGGGAAATCAAAGGTGAAACCGACTTGTAACTCAACAGTTCGATACCTGTTCTGATCAGTCTTACGGGCTAGGCCAGCCCCGGAGTGATGATGCTGACATCACTCACCCATCCTGCTACTTGTTACTGCCTAGCGGCACGTCTCGGATTCAGCCCCGAGAATCTTGACCGTGGTCCCGGGCACGCACGGGATACTATTGAGTTACATCGACGAGTCATCAATTGATTTCAAAGACTTTAGAATAGAAACCCGATAGAACGGTTTAGTTACCCACTGCACACTACCCTGCACTGTTGTCACATACTACTGCTTATTTCATGTTTATTTCTGTACTGCTTATTACCATGTTCATATTATATTATTGGTTGACATGACGCGCTGACGTCTGGGTTTTGCATGGCCCAGATTCTTTACCACTGTCGCCGACCGAGCCGGAGTACTTCAGCCAGCAGGCTGATTTGTGAGTTCTGTAGTGATTAGTTTATTTATTGCATTTTATTTCCAAATGTGAGCCCGTATTATGGGACGTACTTTTCTATTTTTGTATTGGATCATTTGCTTCCGCACTTATTTATCATTGACTCTGGTTATTATGGATTTGGACATGTGTTGGATAGTTTATTTATCTTGTCCTTGATATCTCTATAGCCGTAATGTGACTGTGGATGGATACTTCCTACCCACAGGTAGCATGGTTGGCTATGTCAAGTGCCCAATCTTGCGTACTCTAGGAAGCGGGGCGTGACATGGTTCTTTTGGTATCAGAGACATAGGATAGTTGGGTTGATTCTTTTGTAGTTGGGTATTGTACCTAATACACGAATCAGAATACCCGTGTTTAAGAAACATGTCCTGCCATCTTGACCGTTTTACCATTCTTGAATCATATTCTTCCTGATTATATCTTTTACGATGTGCAAACTTCCTTTGCATATCGATTCGAAAACCTGATTCCTTGTTATCTCTAGGACTTAGGCGACTTGGATGGAGTTATGTAATTGTGGCTATGATACCGCGGCATAGTTACAATGCGGTACTCTATTTAAGTATCTTGGAGTTTTAGCCTTGATCTATATTCAAAATCTATCATCATACAAATGTTGGGTATTTTGAGTTCAGGATTATGGCCGGTAAGAAATTGAAGACATATCAGAGGCGTGTGGACGAAGCCGCCATGCTTGGAGTGATAAGAGGAATGCAGGAGAATCAAAGAAACAGACCGAGCTGATCCAGCAGCAAGCGGACTCGTTTCGGGAAGGTTTGCAGATCGTTCAGCAATCTGTGAACAATGTTTGAGCTAGACTAGTTGATCGAGTAGGGACCGTAGCAGATTTCAGGCGGTTGGGTCCGTCTACATTTACTAGTTTAAAGGAGCCGTTGCCAGTGGAGCAGTGACTAGTTGACACAGAGAATTTGCTTATTGCGGCACAGATTCCAGATGAGAAAGAGTTGATGTGGTACGCATTCAGTTAGTGGATTACGCCCGAGAATGGTGGCTTGTAGAAGAGAACCGTTTGCCCAAGCCGATCAAGTGGGCGAATTTTTCGAAGAGTTTCCTGGAGAAGTTCTTCCCGCGGACTGCACGGGAGGAAATGGAAGAGAAGTTCATCAGACTAAAGCAGAAGGGAGCACCCGTAGATGTGCATGTAGAAGAATGGACGAGACTCAGTAGTTTCGCTGGACCTTTAGTTGCCAATGATGCAGACAGGGCACGGAGGTTCATGCGCAGACTGGACGTGGACATCCAGAGACAGATTGTCTCCCTGGGTTTGACCACTTCCTCACAAATACTTGCAGCAGCCAAGAGCAGCAGAGTTTATCTGGGATGAAAGGGAGTTTGCAGCAGACAGCAGTTGCGTTAAGGAAGCAGTTCGGTCGGGCCGGTCGAGTTTAGGGCTAGGCCGACAAACAATATTCTTGCATCAATGGAAGTGATGAAAGTAAAGAGCCGGCTGTTGTTCGTGATTTTATGGACGTGTTTGAAGATATATCGGGTTTACCGCCGAGGAGAGACGTGGAGTTCGCAATTGATCTTATTCCTGGTACAGCGCCAGTATCTAAAGCGTATTATCCAATGGCGCCAGTAGAGTTGGAAGAAGTAAAGAAACAGGTTGCTGAATTTCTTGAAAAGGGTTGGATTCAAAGCAGTAACTCGCCTTGGGGAGCTCCAGTTCTTCTAGTAAAGAAGGAGGATGGCACAAGAAGGATGTGTATCGACTATCGAGAATTAAACCGGGTGGCTATCAAGAACAAGTACCCGATCCCTAGCATTGGAGAACTTTTTGAGCATCTTAGTGGCGCGAAGGTATTCTCGAAGCTGGATTTATGATCCAGATATCATCAGGTCCGAGTGAAAACAGAAGATATTTGCAAGACGGCGTTCAGAACTCGGTATGGACATTACGAGTATTTAGTGATGCCCTTCGGAGTAACGAGTGCACCGACGATATTTATGGACTTGATGAACCGAATCTTTTCACCATTCTTGGACCAGTTTATAGTGGTATTCGTCGATGATATTCTGGTCTACTCGAGGAGCGTAGAAGAGCATGCAGAACACCTGAAGATCGCACTGCAGACATTGAGGTAAGAAAGATTATATGCAAGGATGAGCAAGTGCGAGTTTTGGCTTGAAGAAGTGAAGTTTTGGGGCACATTGAGGCTGGAGATGGAATCACCGTTGATCCCGAAGGACTACAGCAGTTCGAGATTGGCCGATTCCGAAGAATGTTGCGGGGATGAGAAGTTCCTTGGACTTGCCGGGTATTATAGAAGGTTCGTGGAGAATTGTACTCGTTTGGTTGAGCCTCTGACCAAGCTTACGTGCAAGGAAGTACCAGTGTGGACGGATAAGTGTGCGTCAGCCTTTGAGGCGTTGAGGCAAGGATGGATAACCGTTCTTATTTTGACCGTATCAAATGGTTCCGGAGAATTGGTGTTTCATAGCGACGTATCTGGAAAAAGGATTTAGATGTGTTTGATGCAGCATGGGAAGGTTGCGGCTTACGTGTCGAGATAGTTGAAGACCAATGAGAAGAATTACCCAACTTCTGACTTGGAGCTAGCAGCTGTGATGTTAGCTTTGAAGATTTGGAGACACTAACTTTTGGGCGGAAGGGTCGAGGTTTTCACTGATCATAAAAGCTTGAAGTATATGTTCACGCAGAAGGAGCTTAATATGAGGCAGCGTAGATAGTTGGAGCTGATGGCTGACTACGATCTCGATCTTAAGTACCATCCGGGGAAAGTTAATGTTGTACCGGATGCGCTTAGTCGGGTGCCAGCAATCAGATGTTCACTACACAGAAGGAACTTATTGAAGACTTTCGGAGATTCGATTTGGAAGTTGTGCTACCGCATTCTTCGGGACAGTTGATGCAGCTGCAAGTACAGTCGTCGTTGATCGAGGATATTAAAGCAGTGCAATTGCAAGACCCAAGATTGCGAAAGTTTCGAGAACAAGTTGAAGTTGAACTTCGAACGGACTTATTGATTCATGAATGTGATTCGTTACGGTATGGTAGCCGTTTGTGTGTGCCAAAGGGAGATATTTGTGAATAAGTTATGAGGGAGGCACACAGTTCCGAGTATTCCGTACATCCAGAAGGCACGAAGATATACCGAGATTTACGACAACATTTCTGGTGGGAAGGCATGAAATGGGAGATTGGCCACTTTGTGGCAAAGTGCTTGGTGTGTCAGCAAGTTAAGACTGAACATCAAAGGGTTGCTGGTTTAGTGCAACCACTTCCGATTCCTCAGTGGAAGTGGGAACATATAAGCATGGATTTCGTGACGGCTTTACCGCGGATTCCAAAGGGCAACAATGCAGTTTGGGTGATTGTTGACGGATTGACTAAGGCAGCTCATTTCATCTCTTTTCGAGATGATCAATCAACGGAAGTTGGCAGAACAGTGCATACAGGAGATAGTAAGAATTGCACGGAGTACCGGTGAGCATCGTGATCGACCGTGACAACCGTTCTTATCACACTTTTGGAGGAACTTACAGGAAGGTTTGGGAACTGGTTTGAAGTTTAGTATGGCTTATCATCCTCAGACAGATGGCCAGTCGGAGAGAATGATCCAAACTCTTGAAGACATGTTGAGAGCTTGCATGTTGGACTCCAAGGGTTCATGGTGGAGTTCTTACAGCAAAGGTTTCCAGGAGACTATTCATATGGCTCTATTCGAAGCCTTATATGGTTGCAAGTGTCGTTCGTCTGTTTATTGGGACGATGTTGGTGAACGAGGATTGTTGGGACCAGGTTTGGTTGTGCAGACAGTCGAGAAGGTTAGCAATATCTGGAATTATGTGAAAGCAACGCAAGAACGGCTGAAGAGTTTGGTCAATACATCGAGAGGACCTCTAGAGTTCGCTGTGGGTGATCTAGTATTCTTGAAGATATCACCGACTAGAGGGGTGATCCGTTTCGGAAGTTGAGAAAGTATAGTTCTCGATTCGTTAGACCTTTTGAGCTTTTGGAGCGTATTGAAGAAGTGACGTATCTCATGTATCTCAACTCCGTAAGTATGTTCGAGATGAAATACATACGTTGTATCATTCGGAACTGACTGTACGAGAAGATTTGACTTTTGAGAAGCGACCGATGTCGAATTAGGAATCGAAGAGAAATGTTCTTAAGAATAAAGTTATCCCTCTTATACTTGTTTCTTGGAGTAATCGCTCGCGTGGAGAACCAACTTGGGAGCGAGAAGATGAAATCCGGCAGAAATTTCCACATTTATTCTTGAAATTTCTTGTTTGTTTATCCTATCTTGTTCTTGGAATTTTGAGGACGAAATTCTTTTGTAGTTGGGTATAATGTAACACCCGAGTTCATTTATACCAATTCCAGTTTCCATATTTACTTATCCGTGGTCTTTTCTTGATTTAGTGTGTTTGGGTGTGAATGGTATTTTACATATTACTTTGCATTCGACCCGACCCGCTTGCTTGAAACATGATTGATTCGTATTTATGAATCACTTGGACTTATTATGTAAACTTGTGCATTTTCAACTTTATCGCATACTGGCATTTTATCTGGCATGACATCTTTTACCATATAACATCTTAGTCACGTAAAATAATTTAAAATTGCATTTCATAGCCTGCACGATACCCCTAACCCCAGGGTAGCATCCGCGCATCTTGTTCTCGTCCCGTTCGGTGAAACGGAAATGTTTGGATGGCTACGCGCATGTACGTGCATCCGTTCTTGGGGGTATGCTTTTTCTTTAACTGGGATTTCATTTTGAAATTTGGAAGTCGCTTACATTTTTCATATTTTAAATCTGAATTTTTAGACCCGACCCGGGCGTGTTTTGGGGTAAGTTGTATTTGCCAAAATCTCAAAACGGACTAATATTATAATATTATATTCCTTGATTCATTTAAAAATTTCTTTTAACTAATAATATTTTTCCATAACTAAATTTATCAAAGAATCAATTCTCACGCCTCTCTCTCTCTGCAAATATATTGATCATATTTTCTAAATCTTTTTTTAAACAGACTCTCTCTCTCTCCTCTCGTATTCCCTCTCTCTCTCTAACTGACTCTCTCTCTCCTTCACATACTTCTTTCATAAACTTTATTTTTTCAGGATCCCCATGCATTCTTTCTCTCTCTCCTCTCATCTCCTTCTTCGTTTTCCTGCGCCCGTTCCCACGCGAGAACCCACGTCCGCGACCCTCGTCGCGCTCGTCGCCGTCACACCCTACCCATGCCGGAGCCCTAGCCTCGTCGACGACCTTCCCTCACTATCTCCTCCCACCCACCTTCTTCATCTCCCTCACCTCTCTTCAATCGCCAACGACCGAGCTAACCCAGGAAAACCTATTGCATCCATTCCCTTCACCGCCGATCAGTGGCAACTCGCCGCCATCACCACCTCTGACTCCTCCTCCTCCTCTATCTTTTGCTTGAATTTTCTCCTTGCTCGAATTTTCTCCTTGCTCATGGCTCTAGCACAGTTCGCCGACGATTGGAAGTCCCAGTTCCAGCCTCGGATCAGGGAAACGATCATTCATGACTTTACGGAGGCTTTGGAGAGGAGTACACAAACATCTGATCCTGATGGCATGCTAAGGAGGTTGCTGAGCAATTAGAGAAGAATATTTATGCTGCTGCTCCCTCTCAGATTGATTATCTGCAAAGGATTTCTAGGCAAACGCTTGATTTGGAGCCACCGTCAGCTCCAGTTAATCCTGCGATGTCAAATTCTAGAGCTAGGAAAAAAAATCCTATAGAATCAGATTCGATGGTGTTGAATCATACCACAGGTGCCAGGGTTGTTGATTGGTAAGAGGACTGCTATCAGAAGATTAGTTCTATGAAGGAGCGGTACTTTACGGAACTGACCGACTTCCATCAAGGGATCACTTCCCAGTTGCGGCAGTTTCAAACAGTATGGTGGAAAAACTTCCTCTCTATGAAAAGCAAATACTGGATGTGGTAGCTTCAAACAGATGTGAAATGATTGCTCCACAAGCACAGGGACAACGACAGTTACAGCATCGTAATGCTGAGAATGCTCACCCGATACCACAGCAAAGACCATCTCCGATTTCTCAGCTATAGCCACCTGATAATTATGCGAACCAGAATTGGCAGCAGACTAAGCTATTGCCAGAGCCGTACGTGCCGTCGACGATCCCGATGACCTAGCGAGCGTACCTGACCCGTGTGATCACTTTGTGCGTTGTTTGGATCCGTTCCGTATACCGTGCGCGCGTCGCGACTCTTCCCGCCGACGTGTGACGTTCCATATGCCCGTTTCTTGATCCGATCAGGCAAGTATTACTTGCTACATGCTATGTTAAACAAATTAAATGTGTTTTACTTATTGAACTTGCAAATCTTAACTAAGTAGAGCTATTTTATAATTTGGACGCCTTATGACATATATCATGATACTGTAACCTAAAATCGCAATTGCCACTTTAACCCTAATAACGAAACTGCCAGTTAATCATTTTACTGTTTAAAGGACGATAGCCGTACACATGTAGCTCTATTACTTTCTGCCATTGTTAGTGCACTACCTTGTGATTATTGCACCGCAAGGGTGCTCGAAACTTGTTAATCTAATAATACGACTGCACTATATTGTGATTAAACGAACTGATATTGTCGTTTACTTTATTCCCTGCTGTTATTTCCTTATTCGATTATATACCTGTTGTGAGCACACCCTCGATTGCGTTACACATTGACCTGACCTTGCTACACATGACATATATATATATATACCGATGCACCGGACATGGTACCCTTTACCATCGACTTAACCTGATGTACCATGACCTGACCTGTTACCTGATCTCATGCCTAATGCCAACAAACCTGACATGGAGTCCTCAACAGTTCGATACCTGTTGTCTATCCAGACAAACCTGCTTTTACCTGATCCTGCGTTGACATTAGTTCTTGATTACTGAATACCTGACTCGACATACATAATTTGGGGGTATGGGGAAATCAAAGGTGAAACCGACTTGTAACTCAACAGTTCGATACCTGTTCTGATCAGTCTTACGGGCTAGGCCAGCCCCGGAGTGATGATGCTGACATCACTCACCCATCCTGCTACTTGTTACTGCCTAGCGGCACGTCTCGGATTCAGCCCCGAGAATCTTGACCGTGGTCCCGGGCACGCACGGGATACTATTGAGTTACATCGACGAGTCATCAATTGATTTCAAAGACTTTAGAATAGAAACCCGATAGAACAGTTTAGTTACCCACTGCACACTACCCTGCACTGTTGTCACATACTACTGCTTATTTCATGTTTATTTCTGTACTGCTTATTACCATGTTCATATTATATTATTGGTTGACATGACGCGCTGACGTCTGGGTTTTGCATGGCCCAGATTCTTTACCACTGTCGCCGACCGAGCAGGAGTACTTCAGCCAGCAGGCTGATTTGTGAGTTCTGTAGTGATTAGTTTATTTATTGCATTTTATTTCCAATTGTGAGCCCGCATTATGGGACGTACTTTTCTATTTTTGTATTGGATCATTTGCTTCCGCACTTATTTATCATTGACTCTGGTTAGTATGGATTTGGACATGTGTTGGATAGTTTATTTATCTTGTTCTTGATATCTCTACAGCCGTAATGTGACTGTGGATGGATACTTCCTACCCACAGGTAGCATGGTTGGCTATGTCACGTGCCCAATCTTGCGTACTCTGGGAAGCGGGGCGTGACACGCATGATATCAACATTGCTCTTGGGCGTTGCCATATCAATGATGATTCTAATCTTCTCCGGATTTGCTTCGATTCCCCGGTGGGTGACCATGAATCCAAAGAATTTTCCGCCCGTGATGCCGAACGCACACTTGGCTGGATTTAGTTTCATTTTATACTTTCACTGGACATCAAATGTCTTGCCGAGGTCTGTGGTGTGTTCGGCTGTCAGGGTGGATTTCACGAGCATGTCGTAGACGTAAACTTCCATATTTCTTCCAATTTGTGTTTTGAACAACTTGTTGACCAGCCACTGGTATGTTACCCCGCATTTTTGAGGCTGTAGGGCATTACCCTGTAGCAGCAGAATCCTCGATCGACGGTGAACGCGGTCAGCTCTTCGTTGGCCGGATTCATCCGGATTTGATTATAACTGGAGAAGGCATCCATGAAGCTCAGAAGCTCATGACCGGCCGAGCTTTCGACTAACTGATATATCCGAGAGAGTGGGTAGTTGTCTTTGGGGCAGGCCTTATTTAGATCGGTGAAATCGATGCACATGCGCCATTTCATGTTTGCCTTCTTGACCATGACTGCATTTGCTAGCTAAGCTGAGTAGTCCAGGTTTCTAATGAAGTCGGCCACGAGCAGTCGGTCCACCTTTTCCTCTATTGCTTTCCGTTTTACTGGAGCGAAACCTCTTTTCTTTTGTCGGACCGGCCGGGATTTCAAGTCGACCCCGAGCTTGTGGGAGATCACCTTGGGGTCAATCCCAGGCATGTCCGCGGGAGTCCAAGCGAACACATCAGAGTTGCTCCGAAGGAACTGGATCAGGCTGTCCTGAGCATCCTTTATCAAGAGTCAGCCGATCTGGATAGTTCAGCTATCGTCTCTCTCCTCGAGAGGAACCTCTGACAAAGCCTCCACTAGGGAACCGTGAATCTCGTTTTTGTTGTCGCATCTATCCAGAGATTCCCGAGGATCGCACACATCTTCAAAAATGTCAACTTCTTTCTCCTCGGGGAACGTCGAGGCAAGACAGACCTTAGCAGTTTGCTGGTCTCCGTAGGCCCGGTCTATCCCCCCATTGTCCAGAGGGAACTTGAGCTTGAGGTGATAGGTCGAGATCTAAGCGTAGAGGGTGTTTAGGGTGGAGCGACCCAAGAGAATGTTATAGGACGAAAGGATCCTAGCAACGAGAAAATTCACCGATATAGTTCGCGTTATTCCTGCTTTTCTAATGTTGAGAGGGAGGGTGATCAATCTCTCGGCCAATACGGAATAGTTTGTAAACCCGAAGAGGAAGTAGGAGGTCAGTTGGAGGTCGGATCGGTTTAATCCTATCCGCTAGAAACAGCCATAAAACAGGATATCCGCCGAGCTCCCCGAGTTGACTAGGATTCTCCGGACTTCGTATCGGTTTACCCAGGCTACTATCATAAGGGGATCATTATGCGGGAGTGATAAACGTGAAGGTCCTCATCGTTGAAGGTGATTGGATTGCCCTTCTTGCACTTCTTATAGGGGGATCACTTAAGGACATGACCGGCCGGAAACGGTGGGTGTTCTCATTGCTCGGAGTCAAGCCAATAGAGATGACCATGATCTGCCCGACTGTCAATTCTCCGGGAGGAGGTTGGTTCGCTTGCTCCCGATTTGCTTGTCGTTTGTCTCGTAGGTACTTTGCTAGGTGATCGGAGTGGATCATCTCCTCGATGTAGTCACGGAGTTGTTTGCAGTTCTTGGTCAGGTGCCCCTGTGATTGATGGAAGGCACAGAACGGACCGCGGAGTTGCTTGCCCGACCTCTGTGTCGCTAGCGGGAGTTTGAAAAAACTCTCGCCCTTAGCCTTCTCAAGCAGCTCGGTCTGAGAGATGTTCAGAGGAGTGTACTCCTGAAACCTCGGAGAATAAGGTTTCGAATGGTCGGCTTTTTTCTTCTCTTCCCTGTCCTGTTTTTTTGGTCCGTCCGGTCTCCGTAGGGCAGGTTGGCATTTACCTCTGATTCGAGTTGGACTTCTCGCTCAGTCCAGAATTTTACCTCGGCCATGGTCTTGGGCTGTGTTGCTGCGAAAGAGCGGAGCCACTTTTTGCTCCTAAGGCCCGCCCTCAAGGCGGTGATAACCGTTTCATCGCGGTGCTCGGGAACTTTCAGAAGGGTATTGTAGAAGTGAGTGACGTAAACCTTGAAAGATTCCCTGTCTTCACTCTTGATGGTAAACAGGTAGCCGACCGTCCTTTTTTGTCGTCAGTTACCGACGAAGTGACCGAGGAACTGAGTCGCCAGCTCGTCAAAGGTCGAGATCGAGCGTGATGCAAGGCCACGGAACCAATCTCGGTAGACCCGGATGAGGGTGGTGGGGAAGGCTCGGCACTGAGCCGCGTCTGAGTTGTCTTAGAAGCTCATGTCTGCCATAAACGCATCCAAGTGGTCCTTCGGGTCAGATTTCCCGTCGAAGAGGGCTACCTTGGGTGGTTTGTTCCAAGACGAGACCCGCTCGCCTAGTAATTGCTCTGTGAAGGGCCTCATGAGCGAATCTGCGGAGTATTTTGCCTCTCCGCCGGCTGAACGGGTAACATGTCGCATGTCTTTAATTTTCTTCTCGGGGGCCTCGATTTGTTGATGGTACCCCGAGAATTCTCCATAATCGGAGCGCCTGCTATCTCTGCTTTGGGCTTGCGCGATGGAGCGGTTTCGACTTTACTCTATCATGTTTCTCAGGTCATCGGGGGGAAACCTTTGTGGTCGGTGCTGAGGTGAGCCATGTGCGCGGTCTCGATGGATATGGGGACGTCGATCTCTCCTGATATCAGGCGACCTGAACGACGTCTTCTCAAGGGACGAGAGGGCGCGGTGGGCGTTAAAGCGATAGCCTGGTCTCTCCCGAGATCTCGGTGTCGAACTATCCGGTGCCCAATGAGTCATGGAATCCTTCCTCACATGGGAGTCGTGATTGCCGGAATCGGCACACCAGTGTTTGGTGACATCGAGATGGGCGTAAGCGTGGTCGAAGGCCTGAAGGCGTCCCTCCGTCGTTCCATGCACGCCATCGTTCCGGGACGTGGGGATGGCGGTTTTGCAGACACGGCCAGGTGTTTGAATACGAGCGAGTGCGTCCACTATCGCCGTGAGCCTGTCAATCCGCGCAGATAAGATATCGACGATATTGGGAGGTGGAGTAGAACCGTCCCCGCTTCCGTTGTGAGGGACAGGACGGCTCGTGCTGGGATCGTTGGGATTATCGCTGGCCATTAGACTGAAGGCGGAAGATCAACTTTTTGGATGGAAAAACTTTTCGTTCTTATAGATGGCGACAACTGATGGATGTTGGAATCTCCCTCAGATGTTGTTCTCTATTGATTTTGCCGCCAACGGGATGAGCGGTTGAGATTCGGTGTGAGGATTGAGTATGTGGATCTCAATGGGTTGACGGTTAATGCCGACACTGAGCTACTTTCAAGGAAAGTCCCGAGGTGGGAAACCACCGCAGGACCCTCCGACGATCAAGTAAATACTGGGGAGTAATTGGACAGAGCCACGGTGTCGTGGAAATGAGTTCGACGTACCTGAGTTGTCTGAAGGAGTGGATTATATAGGGGTCGCATTAGAGCAAGCCGATGCGAGATTCTCGCCGTCTGTTACTCCCTTCCGTCACGTTCGTGTTGATGGCGGGACACGCCCATTAATGGTGAGATACGCTAGTGTGGGATGCGGGACGTGGAGGGGCAAAGATCTCGTCGCGGCGCGATACACGGAGCCGTTACGGGGGTGTTTGGGCACCGTGCTCTCGCCTAGATAGGGAAGCCGAGGAAGCTCAACTTCGGTGACAACCCGGAGACGACCGATGAGGCCGAGAAAGCTCAGCTCGGTGACTGCTCGGAGACGAGCGATGAGACTGAGGTACCTCGGCTGTAGGATGGTTCGAAGGCGAGCTGTTGGCTGTTTGCTAGACGACTAGAGAGTGTACTTATGGGAGTTCTTCCAAAGGTCGGATGATATCCCAGAGATGAGACGCCGAGAAATATCCCCAATGCATCGTACTTACTCCATTTCCACAGCCCCAGGAATCCGGCGGTCTTACGTGGACGACACGTCGCCTGCTACGTGTCATAATCTGGGTTATTACCATTTACGATCACCATCAGTTTCTGATTTTATGAATTTAGGAATACGAGGAAGGATTATATGCAAAGAGATTGATAAGGATAAGAAAAAGCAAAATTTTCTGATGCTTATTTTTGCTGAACTCATATTAATTACCAACTTTTGTAAGCTCACAGGAGAATTTACAGCAATGAATGCATGTTTACTGCAATTTTTGTAAGACGTTTTGCAGGTGTGGATTGAAAAAGTATTTTGGAGATTCGTGATCGCATGATTCTTCAGTCACGTTTGAGTTAATCACACATATTGGTGCAAGAAAATTTTCATTGCCAGGTATCATGATTTGAATTGAGCAAATTGAAGTAAGACATAACACACAAGATTTATAAAATGTCATAGTACAAATACAACAGTGACTCTCTCTTGATGCTTTCAAGATTAATTAATAATATAAACGATTACAAGCAACAAATTGAACTTGAAGAATCCGTTTTGAACATTGATATTCACTATAGCACAAAAAAGAGTTCTAGTTTTATCACCAGCGCAGGCCATGCACGGAACATGTCTGGCCATGCATCTCTATAACTCCCTCTTAATCAATTAAAGTTTAGAATCTTGGACGATCGGACATCAAACCCTTCATGTTTCAACCGGGACATCATTGGATCATAACTCGATAGGCAGCGCAATCCGTCAAGCTATAAATTCTTCTGCATCATCTCTCCATGCAAGCCTATCTCTGCCGCCGCATTCGAGATCCTAAACCGCTGTCCCGTAGGGTTTGTCCTCCGATCATTAACAAGAATATAAATTCTTGTTCCAAACATAAACACAGTGAATACACATGCGTTCATGTTTTGAGTCCCAATGAACCCTTTCGTTACAGAAACGAAGGATAAATTGGAATTTCCCGAAACATCCCATACCCACCGACAAAAGGATCAAATGGATAAATCTCTCGTGCTTAAACAAGAGATCTCTCATTTTCATCCCAACTTTCATCTTCTCCATTAAACTTCATCATGATCAACCATTTCAACCCTCTTTCAAGTTCAACTCCCTACTTCTTATACATAATTCTACCAAACTATTGAAAAAGATCTCTATTTTAATAGAAAAGCAAAGAGAATTTTGTAAAAAATAAGAGATGAAGAAGAGAGAGATGGAGAGAGGAATGGAATTTTTAGGGGGGATGAGTAGAGATGTCTTATCTAAATTAGGGTTGTGAGCCGTCAAGCCCAGCAGTTGGTGGCTTTAAATAGGCAGCTCCCCAACAGCCCCAACTCCATTTTTAACAATTTGCTCCCATTCTTTAATTTTATTTCTTCTTTTGTTCTTGAAAGTTGTGTAAATATCCTTTAAAATTCTTTAATATATCCATATAATTGTATGCAGTGGATTGATTTTTAAGTTATCGCAATTTGTTTCCTCTATGCTGGTTTGAAGTTAAAATTGGCGCGAAAGCCAGAAAAATAACAGAACTAACGACACAATTATCTGCCTTACCTGATACGTAAATTGTACGCTCTTCTTTTTTCCTCGCACGCTCAATCTCCTTCAACCAAGAACGATAAAAATGGTTATATTTATTGGTTTTACGGAAATGGAAGTTGAGTTAGGCATCTCATATCATGATACCATGTCTGCCGTCATTAAACAACGATAAGAACCGTACCACAACAATCCTTTGTATCTTGGCTTCTCTTAAACCGAATAATAAAAATCTTGTCATAGCACCGTTCAGGCAAACATCATATCTCATACTGATTATTGTCCACTTTCTCTCGATCTATATCTATGTCCAGAAAGGGAACATCCAACGCGTTAGGATGTCTTGAATCCTAACCCTATTATATGTTTCCAAGCCGGCGTAGTTCACCATCTATTCAGAGCTTTGGTGGAGCAGAGCGAGTCCCACGTGTGTGGATCCAACCTAGCAAGTGCGCTATGCAGTTAGGGCTGGCCCCGATCCGAATTTTTTGGGTACCGTACTGAATATGATATTTGGTGTTACTGTAACCGTAGATATATAGGGGTATTTAGTGAATTCCATTTCTAAATAAACTCTAGCTTCTGTTAAGAGTTTGTCTTAAATGGAGCCTTAGAAGCCGCTATTTGAAAATCTGTAATTTTTCATTAAAATTGTGATATCGATCTCTGTTGTTGTCTGTGATTAATCCCGATTTGGGTTTTCCATGTCAAAGTCTGTTTGTCTCGCTGTGTTGATAGATTTTTTATTTGTTTGTTTCAATCACTATTTTTGTTTTATCTCGATCATCCGTTACACAGCGAAACAGAAAAATAGATAAACTAATTACTGCTAGTCGTAAGTTTATTGTAACGTTAATCTACCTTCTATTAGGATTATTTATAATAAGAAAGGCGTTTGGATGCGATCACTTGAAGAATCAAAACGACAACCTCTCATTTTGAAAAGAAAAATTATAACGCGCTATACCCATTTGGTAAAAAAATTATTATTGAAAAATTCTTAATTTAGAAGATATTTTTTTAATTTGGATAAATTTCAACTTGCTACCATGAACTTTGGGCATTTTGCATGAGTGGTTTTCTGAACTTTTAAAATGATGAAATGCTACTATGAACTTTTATAGAGTATCTCAAAACATTAACGGAAAATTAGAAAATGACTATACTACATTTTTATATAAATTAACAAAAAAAGAAAAAGGAAATAACTTTGGTTCTCGACTTGTTTCATGCTCCTCGCTCTGATCTATTTGTTTGTACTTATAAATTTATTTCTTAAAATTACTTGTCTTTTTAAAAAAAAACAACTAAAAGAATGTTTAGCATGTAAATTATTAACACTGACCCAAACATTTCCACAAATGTCAAATTTTTAATAGAAGTGAAAAGTGAAGGAACTCAACGAGCATAGAAGTTTTACAATTTTAATCATTATGTTCTCTTTGCTGCATATATACACTGTTTTTTCTTTGTTAATACAGAATAGGCATGAATGACATGTAAGTTGAAAGGTAAGAGCAATAAATAAAAAAATATAGGTCACTTTCTCTATAAAAAAAAAGTTGAAAGGTCGAATAATACATTCAGATTTATGCTAATTAAGGCCCTGTTTGGAATATATTTTTTACACAAATTGCTAATCTGATCAAATAAAAGTTGCGGGTCAGTTAGGTCAAATAATACATTCAGAATTATGATTTATCCATAAGTATAAATAATTTGTATTAAAAAGTTTACGAGGACGAGTAAATTCGAATAGAGGGAGTCTTATGAAAAACTTCTAAATGAACAACTGATTTGAACGGGAACCTCGACATAGAAACTTGAATTATAGTTATTTGCATTAATTTTTAGCTCCATGTTTGTAAAGATAGTTCCTATGTAAAAGATTTGTCGGGTTCTAAATGGATAAGTATTACATGTGCAGCATGACGTCAGCATTCATGTGAGGCGTTACGAGCCAAGCATTTTGTCTTATTGGCTGCTGAGCTGTTTCCATGTCAACATGTTAGCTACCCCATGCATTATTTGTCTTTTATATTAGTCAATGTTCTTCTTTTTCCATACCGATTCAAAGAACCTAAATCATTATGATCCTCCCATTTCCAACTTTTGCATGATGGTTCAATGAATTTAAATCTAAATAATCTAATAAAATATACTCCCCATTTCAGATTTTTTCATTATATTTAAATGAATTTACAGGTTTAATTAGCAAGGTATACCTCTCCTATTCTATTCTAAATTAATTTTTCATGACACTTCATTGAACTTAAATCATTTAAGAAAAATATATTCTCTCTTTCAAGTTATTGGTTTTTGGTCTATTATATATAGAGAGATTAAGAAACTCATAAATTTTCTTTAATAAAAGATGACAAAAACCAAAAAGTTCTGATTTGCCATAATATTAGTTCTGAAGGACAACTTAGAGTCGTAGAATTTTGAAATTCTGAATTGGTAACAATCAATTTCGCATTAATTCTGCCTCGATGTTTTCAATGTAATTATGAGATTTTTGTCTGCTTCTAAACGGAAAAATATAGCACATTCCATCCAGTGTCAGTATGTGAGACGTTACCAGCTAAGCATTTTGTCTCTTTCCGTTGCTGGGCTGATTCCACGTCAACATGCGGAGACGGCTAACTCATTGGTTCTTCTCTTAGCTTTGCCATGTATTATTTGTCCTTTATACAAGTCAATGTTTATGTTTTGACCTTTAATATTCAAAGAACTTAAATCATTAGGATCCTTCCATTTCCATTTTTCCATAATAGTTCAATGAGCTGAAATCTAAATGATTTAATACAATATATTTTCCTATTTCAGATGTAATAAAATATAGTTTAATAAAATAAAATGAAAATGTCAATTTTCTTGATGGTGGATGAAAATTGAAGTGCACGATTTCATTAACTCGTTATTATTTCTTTGACTAAAGATTAACACCTTATTTTTTTAATGTATATTGTATAAAAAAACCTCCTGCTAAAAAACCATAAAAGAAATCAACCACAATATCTTATTTGAAAAACATCAAAATATTTTCATTAATAATTCATTTGAATATTCTTTCTTTTTTGCTATGAAATATCAGAGTTAAACTACCTTCCAGTCCTTGCCCCCTGTGAGCATCCGGTCAGAGGTCTAGCTATAAGGCGTCATCCCATCAACCGTCCAGTCATCCTATTAGAATATAGGCGAGATGCTGGTAGGAGACGAGTATCAGTAGAAAAAGATTATTTTTTGAAAAATCACCATACTGTTGCAAAGAATCCGACAAAGCCAATTACACTTGTAAAGTTTTACTGTATACAAATTAATTAAGATTTAAAAGATGGCATCAGACAACCAATTATGAACGAAAATGATAACTCTGACCCACATGAGAGCTGAAACCCAAACATATATAAAGGTTTCGATGCGATAATATCCATTTTAGAAGAGGCCGATCACTGAGATGACGGATTCGAGACAATGATATCACATCAATAAGTACTGACCATGGACAAATTAATTATAAATTCCATTTAGTTTTCTATAAAATAAACAACACCACACTACTACAATAATAGGTTGCCACTACGGATTTAGCCGTAGGGCCAAACCATTGCCTCTACAGATATGTCCGTAGGGACATAAAATTCCCTCGTATATGCAAAGACCGCAGGTGCAAGTTTTCGCTTTGAACATGCCATTACGGAATAATAATTTCCTCTACGCCTTACTCCGTAGGGACATGTATCCCTACGGATTACTTCATAGGAACATAATATTTATTTAATTTATTGGTTTATAAAATAAAATACTTGCTCCTACGGTTTAACCCATAGGATCTGATAAATACCCCTATGGATTACTTCGTAGGTGCAAGGTTTGCCTCTACACATTTAGCCGTAGGGACAAAATATCAGTTTTTTTTTTAAAACGGGCTTCCCGTTTTTCCCCGTCATATGCACAATAATATATACATCATATAACCAAATACAGAAATATTCATAATCAACATCTCACGCATAATATATAAAAGAAATAAACAAATAGAATACGATATCAAAGAATAAGCAAGTAACCACCAATATCGTCCAAAATATATACAATATATATCAGATAAATACATAGATCCTCAAAAATATAAATAAAGCTACTCTAATTTGGTCCAGTTTCTCTATTCCTGATAATCGCCGTAATCTGGCACATCTGCTCCTCGGTGCAATCCTGAGTCGTCAAAAACCCGACTAATGAAGGAGCGGACTGTGCGGAAGTCTAAGCGGGTCGTGGAGCTATAGGAGTGGTCTGAGCTATTGCAGCCGAGGCAGTGGCTTGCGGAGCCGCAGCCGAAGGAGATGCATGTAGAGCCGCAGCCGCAGTAGCCTGCCGAATCTGTTAAATTTTGTGTGTAATAAAAGAATAAGAACGATGTATTAGATTTTAGTTGAATTCGTATTATTATCAAATTATTGCGAAACCCCAATCTAAGAATATCTAAGGACTTAGGCCTAGTTTGGGTATCTAGTTTGGAAAAACATAGTTTATTTAATTAGATAGTTTTATATAAGTATGATTAATCAAAATTAAGTCTACAACCAAATAAGCCCATGATACTAATATTGCATATGCTACTATCTATAATGTGATATAATATTTTACTATTAAGTAATATACGTACCAACATCTCCTTCAACTCCTCGACAGTGGTTTTCAAGGCGGCAACATCATACTCCAGACGTCGCTCACGGGGGGTAGGAGAAGTAACCGTTGGAGTGGAGACCAATCTCATATGGGCCCTGCTAGGACCCAGTCCCCGGCCTCTCTCCCAACCTCCGTGGTGCCCTCCGTGTGCGGCGTCTAGGACTGGGGTCAGTAGCATCGGATCGGTCTGTCCACTAAAATCGATCCCCAATGCCTTCGCCTGCTCCACTACCCGCTCCTACACCCACATTAACCATTAAAATATAAGTATATCATTTAAATTTGAAATTATCAAAACAAAAATTTCATTCGAATTAGAATAAATATTAATACTTACGCAATACTCCTGAGTAGCGATGTCGGGGAATCGAAGCTCACCCGTGGCGGGATCTGTCGAGGTGCCGTGGACGGCAAGATACGCGGTCAATACGCTCGGTGTACCACCCTGCGCTTGGATCTGAGCTCTCTGCAATTTTCCAAAAGTTTACATATATTATAAAATAGCTCTTATTATTGCATTATATCAAAATAGATCTATTGTAATTTACCGATGCCTCCATGGCACGAGTAATGTTCCTCGAGTCACCTGTATAAGTGGGGCGACCCCTCTTCGCCGACTTCCTATTCTCTTTATTTTGATCGGCCTATTTCTGCACAACACAATCAGATTTAGTTTTCTAATTAAGCAACAAAAAAAATAAATTATATACTAAACAATGAATTATATTTATATTACAAACCTGTTTGTGCTAGGAGTCGTAATATTGGCACAAGAGAGGCCGTGTATCTACGTCGACTCTGGCAAAGGATGGAGTATGTAGGAGAGCCGCTCTCTCTACCTCAGGGGTCGCCAGCCATACTAAATAGTAATCAATCTTCAGCTCGTTCCTATTGCATCAGATCTTAGATTGCATGCACTAGTAAAATAGGGGGTTGCCCCTACGGATGAAAATATCCGTAGGGGCAGATTTTACTTGGCCCTACGGATTAATCCGTAGGGCTAAAAGGTTGCCCCTACAGGCACAGACGTCCAAGAATAAAAATATTAATTCTTAATTTGGTGTTTGCCCCTACGGAGCCGCAAACAAAGGACCTACGGGTATATCCGTAGGGGCAAGTAAATATCTATTTAACAAAACCCCAGATCGATCGCCTACGCTCACTTTCTCTCTCTCTCTCAATCGCGCGCGAGAAAAAACCCCAAATCGCCTCCGTCGTCGCCACCGTCGCCTCCGTCGTCGCCACCGCCGGTTTCGTCGCCACCGTCGTCGCCACCGCCGGTTTCGTCGCTAAATCGCCATCGTCGTCGCTCCAGCCCACCAGCAGCCGTTCAGGTATAAATCTCGAGGTAAATTAAAGCATTTTTGGATTATTTTGGGCTTAGGATTCATGGCTGGGTCTGGGTTGCGCGCGCGAGAGTTGGGGTTGGGCAGGGGTCGCGGTGGCGGTCGGGGTCGGGGTAGGGTTAGGGTTGGAGTTCGGCTGCTGCTGGGGTGGGGCTGGGGTTAGGGTTACGGTGGGGCTGGGGTTAGGGTTACGGTGGGGCTGGTTGAATGGCTCTTCTGATTAGTTGACAAATACAATATTAATCATAATTTACTCGACACAGATGGTAGAAAATCAGAAAAAGATCAAGAAAAAAATAATCGATTTTGATTTTAACATGCAGGGTGTTGATGCAAGATGTAATATCTAGTAGCAGATGCTAGGTATATAGACTAAAGAATAGTTGTAAATGAACCGCTAGCAAGAAAATCCTATAATTATACGTACACATCGCTTGACTCATGAAGCCTGAAGCTCTTTCTTTTGGGGGATAAAACTAGTTATATTCCTGCATTGCCTAGAAATAGCAGTGAGTTGGTTAAAACTTTTCAAACACAACCCCCCACCCCCCAAAAAAAAAGAAAGAAAGAAAGGACAAGGAAAAAAAAAAGAATAGCAACAAGCAATACAAGCTAGCAACCGTAAATAACTGCTGAGATTATGTCTACCTTGACAATTTGAACAATGATGGTCTTGTTTGGATTGTTAAGATCCACTTTATGGGGGCGAGGAACAAATTTTGCAACTGTATTTATGATTTTCATTCTGTCAAGTGTTGAAATAAAAATCAACACTTGACAATCAATCCAAGATGCTCAATAACTTGCTTCAAAACCATAATCTAATCTTGATGATGCTCAATATTAGCGATTTCCATGATCACGACACGTGGCAGATGACGTGTCTCATAACGCTTTATGATATCAGTATCCTATATTTGTAGTTTTAATTGTTGATTGTTATAGATGTATACCATTGCAATAATAGTTTTTGGTTGATGAATGCTATTGCAATGTAGGATGATCAGTTCTATCAATCTTGATCTCAATGGTTTAAAATCATGTTACACATACAACACGAATGCACAACAAACGCATAATTAGAGAGCGACTCGAGATATTCAGGTTAAAACCAATATATGATACTCGATGATAATATGAAACCTTCATATTCCCATCGATACCCATATATGAAAATAAAAGCGTCACTTAGTCCCCGTCTATCGGTTAACATACGTGCGATGCTCGTCGTGACCTAGAACTATACGAAGGTTGTTAAATATCGGACAGCATAGCTCGATACTAACAACCGTCGTATAGTCTACGCGACGAGAAAATTCAATCGTATGGCAACCCATAGATTTGTCCCGTGTGGACAAGTTAAGAATGTATAAAGCAAACGCCTTCATTCACTTGTGTTTTCATCCGTTTCGAGATATTTCGTCGGTATCTTTCCGCTGGTTCTCCGTGTACAAGGATAGATTAGATGTTCATTTCAACGTTGTTTCACAGCTTTGAAATGATTATCTATTCTATTACAGTGTACTCGGAGAACAGCGGGGAGGTGCTGCCGAAATTTACTCGAAACGGTTGAAAGCACAAGTGATGGGAGTAAGCCGTAGGTATATATGTTGCCCCTACGGGCATATCCGTAGGAGGAAACTATCAGGAAACCTGATATTTTCCCACCTGATATCAGTGCAGGGTGTTGGGAGTGCCCCTACGGATATGTCCGTAGGGGCCACCGTTTATCCCCTACGAATTTATCCGTAGGGGCAAAATATCAGGTTTCCTGATATTTTCCCCCCTGATCTCAGTGCAGGGTGTTGGGAGTGCCCCTACGGACTTATCCGTAGGGGCCACTTTCTATTCCCTACGGATACCTCCGTAGGGGTAGAACACGGACCTACGGATTTATCCGTAGGTATATACAATATATTCAAAAAAAAATACATATATGATTTGATTATCCCTACGGTGTACTCCGTAGGGGCTATAACACCTACAGATATATCCGTAGGGCACGAATTTGCCCGTAGGGGCAAGTTCAGGGCCTCAACTTGCACCTGCGGCCTTTGCACCTGCGGGGTCTTTTTTCGCCCCTACGTACATATCCGTAGGGGCAGTGGGTTGCCCCTACCGATAAATCCGTAGGGGCAACCCTTATTTGTAGTAGTGATGTTCTTCATGAGGACAAGGTACAGAGCGTGAAGATCGAGTACTCTGTTAAGGTGATCAGGGTCGGGTATAAGCTGAAAATTTTAATCCAACTTCAAATACAAAAAAATAATGTATTTAAATTACAAGTGTTAAATAATAATAAATTTTTTGGATAAGTCAAATGAAAATATATATGAATACCCGAGCCTGATCCCAGAAGAGGGCAAATGAGCGCCGATACTGATCGTCCCACTCAACGTGAAGTGGATGCTTTTTTGGATGCGGCTCTCATCCCCCATATACCGGCCGAACCGCTCGACATAATCGCCAGTATAACGATAATCGAGGGTAAAGAAGAGGGGGAATGGTGCCTCCCCCCTATCTCTATCGGGCCTGAGCCTGTGGATTGATTCGGCCCTCGAGTCCTCCTCTCGGGATGGGGATACCCTGTATATACAAGAAATATCAAGACAAGCAATATTAAGACAAAACATTATAAAGAAATCAAGGATTAACGAAAATTAAGCTGTGATATATACCTCCGGCGACAGCAGCACGAGCCTGGGCCCGGGCAGCAGCACGAGCGGGACGATAGTTCCTCCGGTGAGGAACAGCCGATGACCTGGATGTGGACGCATCCCCTCCAACTAGAAAATAAACATTGACGATAAAATTACATGAAGTTCATGTTTATTCTTAGAGGATATGTAAAATGACTAAATATTTTATATTTATTCATACTAACCTGCAGACTGAGCGGAGGGTACGGAAGTGGCGGGAGTGGCTTCTGCGCCAGATATGGATGCACCACCTATAATTAAACAATTAAAAATAGATTATATAAGTAATTGCAAAAATAATGTGTATATCTATAATATACCATTCTAAATCAATATCCATGCAATATAGGATATATAAACATACCCGCAGGTGCGGTGGCGGCCTCTGTCCGAGATGTGGAGGCAACACCTACAGCTAGACAATCAAAAAATGATTATCTAAGTAAGAGAAAAAAGAATGTGTGTATATTTATGATATAACATTCTAAATCAATATGCATGCGCTATAAGATATATAAACTTACCTGCAGGTGCGGTAGTGGCCTCTGCCTCTGATATGGACGCACCACCAACAGCTAGACAATTAAACATTGACTATATAAGTAATTTTGAAATAAATATGCATGTATATTTATAATATTATATTCAAAATGAATATGCGTGCAATAGACCTAGAGGTGTGGCAAAGTCCATACGGAAGGAGTCATCCGAAGGGGATAATGATCGGGGTGCAAGACCAGCCTTCAAGAGCTCCTTACGCAGCTCTCCGGGTGGCAGAACCGCTCTTCTTCTGCCTCTGCCGCGGCTGGTGGTCCTGCTTCCCCTCGCTGCTCCGGGCGTCGTCATTAGACCTAGATAAGAGTACAATCATTACATATGCATGCAATATATGTATAGATCGTAAAAATGTGAAGTAATAATATAACATTACTGATAATCTTTTTCGTTTCGTAAATGCATTAGACATCTACTTGAATTTCATCATCGATATCATTTCTAACCCACGTAAGTTCACGATCAGCCGAAGACAATCCGTCTTTTGAAACATACTGTCGGAGCACTCTAAGTCTTCTCTCTTCTTCATCCTCATCGCTATCCTCCATACGATTCTCGAATTCTGGGACATCGTAAACATCCCTGGGTTTCCAACGGCATACGACACTCCATCCCAGATGCTTCAAGTACTGTGAGTAGTATACTTGGAACGCTTGGTTCAGAAAGATAAATGGATCGTCCTGACCGTAAAATTGAAGTGTATTCAGACTAGTCAATCCATATTCATCTTTCCAAGTCCCGAGATTGTTTCTCTAATTATCCGTATCGGTTCGTGTATCATACTAAATACACCGAAATATATAAAACAGTTTTGATCGTCCGGGATATTGGATGCCAAGTATGCAATTTAAGTATCCATAATAAATCATACCATCCGATCCTACCGTCGCAATCCCACCATTCTGAGTAGTTCGAGATGTTTCTATGTGCTTAACTTCAAATTTGTATTCAAGGACACCGAATCCTTTATAATATGCAACCTCCATACTAGAAAACTGAGCTAAATATCTTGAATCTCTCTTTAATGATGTAAACAAGTTCAGATTATCGATCCGACAAAACAAATTTTACGAAAAATACATAATGATATAAGTTTAGATTAGGACTGGTAGCAATAACATGTTATTCGAACAACTTACATGATCTGCAACCCAATCGTAAAAATTATCCTGATGATATTTTTCTAATCATTCATCATTCCAATCAGGATGCCCCTCACGTACCTCATCAATATGAATTCTATTCTCAACAATAAATTATGATATTGATATTATATCATTTCATACACACACAAACAAAAATATAACAATTAATCCAAAAAACTTACTCTCTAATTTCTTTAAGACATACGCTATTGAGGAGGATAAACCGATATATCTTGTTGATAAATATAGTGTCTCCTCTCTTATAATCAGTTTTACCATATGGCCCGTCCTGAATTTTCCCAGGACGATTAAGTTTCGTCTCAATGTTCTCGTCCAGATAGCGGGAACAAAATGGGATTATTTCATTTAGAAGATAACCTTGCATGATAGAATCCTCTAGTCGATTTCTATTGCGTATATATTTTTTTAGAGTGTAGAGGTACCTAAACAAAAATATGTTAAATAAATAAATACGGGCATATAGGACAACAATAATTTTACAAATTGCGTGAAACAAAAAATTGCACGTACTTTTTGATGGGATACATCCATCGATATTATGCCGGTCCGGCAAACTTAGCATTGGTTGCAAGATGAACCGTAAGCTGTATTATGATATCGAAAAATGACGGTGGGAAAATACGCTCAAGCTTGCAAAGTATCAATGAAATAGAATTTTTTTAGATTCTCCAGCGTCACAACATCCAATGTTTTAGCGCACAATTCTCTAAAAAAGTAACAAAGGTCATTGATTATTAGACCAACCGATTCGGGAAGAAAAGTCCTATGGGCTAATGGGAGAAGGTGCTTCATAATAACATGGTGATCATGACTTTTCAGCCCATCGATATTACCTTTCACAATTTTTATCTTCTTACTAAATGATCCTGAGAAACCTGTGGGAACTTTCAAATCATGCAACACCTGCAAGAAATTTTTCTTCTCCGGTTGTGACATATGATACGCGGCATTGGGAAGTACAAACTTACCTAGTTTACCTGCTATCGGTTTAGGATGCAATTCACTTCTAGTTTCTCAGTCCTGAAGATCCATCCGAGCACGGAGGTTGCCTTTTGATTTCCCGTCTTTACAAAGAAGCAAATTGAGTACGTGCTCGGATACTCCCTTCTCTATGTGCATGACGTCCAGACAACGACGCACTAAATTTGTTGACCAGTACGGAAGCTCGTAGAAAATACTTAACTTATTCCAGTAGGGTGGTTTGAACTGTTTTGCCGTATCTATCCCGAAAGTCACATTATTGTAGCCATCCCACCGAGCAATCACGTTCTCTCCGGACAATGAGGCGGGAGACCCAAGAAGCTCCTGATGACCATTAAAATGAGCAGCGTCTAACCTGTAGGGATGGTCTAGAGCCAGGAAACGCTGATGACCGCAATAACAAACCTTCCTGCTAAAATTCAAGAATTTCTATGTTGTATATTGATGGCAATAAGCGCATGCTTTGTGACCATGTATGGACCAACCTGATAGCATTCCATACACAGGAAAGTCATTAATTGTCCACATTAAAGCCGCATGCATTGTGAAGGTTGTATTTGTGTTTGCATCGTAAGTCTCTACACCATCAATGAATAAATATTTTAACTCATCGATCAGAGGTCGGAGCTAGACTTCAATATTGTTTCCCAGTGAGTTTGGTCCGTCAATAAGAAGAGACATCATAAAGTAGGATTGATCGATAGCAAACTAAGGTGATATATTATAAACTATCATTACAATGGGCCATGTGCTGTAGCTTTCAGCCATATGGTTGAATGAGCAGAAGCCATCACTAGCTAGTCCGAGCCTGACATTGTGAGGATCACTACTGAATATTTCGTGCCTCCTATCGAAATCCTTCCATACCGGTGAATCTTTTGGATGACTCATTTTTCTATCTTCGCTTGGAGCAGCACGGTGATGCCAAATCATTGTCTCGGCTGTTTTCTTGCACCTGAATAGCCTCTGCATTATGGGAAAGTATCGTGCTATCTTGACAGGTATATCGGGTTTCTTATCAGATTCTTTTATCTTATACCCGGCCTCTCCGCAAGTTGGAAACTCCTTCAAATCTGAATTCTCTTTCCGGTACAACACGCAATCTTTGGGACATGCATAAATCTTCTCACACTTCAGACCCAAATCAGACATCATCTTTTGGGTTTCGTACCAGCTGTCGGGCACGTTATTTTCCGGGGCATAGAATCTTTCAGGAACTTTAGAAGCATCGTGAATGATTTATTGCTCTATCCATTTAAGCACTTAATCTGGAAAAGTTGGACGAACCATGATAGGGTGGAATACTTTGCATTCTCATAAATTGGTCTTATAGCATCATTCATGAAGTTTTCATACTTATCCGCACGCGGTTCTTGACCGGAAGGAATGTCATCTTCGGTAGGAATACTATCACCTAGGGAAGTCTCTATCATATCCTCCATTTCTTCTCTTGGAAAGAAATTATCGTCTTTGTTTCCTGATTTAAAATCAGGAAAGCTTCTGGGAAAAGCTTCAAAAAAGGGGCCACGTGCTTACACGTGACCAGCAGTCACGTGTTGACACGTGACATACAAAAGCAGCGGAAAAGGGCACATTGGTTCCCTGATCAAGTCAAGGAAAAGGCTTCAGAAGAGGTCACGTGCTCCCACGTGACCAGAGTCACGTGTTGGCACGTGACGTTCGAAGCAGCAGACTCGCTCTCCAACTGAACCAAGGAAAGAGGCGCCAGACAAGGGTCACGCGCTGACACGTGACGAGGGGTCACGTGGTAGCACGTGACGGCTAAGCAGCAGAAGAAGGCAGAGTGCAAAAGAAGAAAAAGGCTCATTCCAAGGGGTCATATGCCCACACGTGACCATGGGTCACGTGGTCACACGTGACCGGCTTTCAAAGCCCATTTTGCTAACAGAATTAAATTCTGAAAGAGATTCAAATCTTTCCAAAGGAAAGCAATTATCTGGAACCGATCAAATTAAAGATTTAGAGATGATTAAATATCATCTATCTATGGAAAATCTCGAGTTTGGAAAGATTTCCCCTTTAAATCTAACAGAAATAACAAAGGAGAATCCCTGGATTTGAAATCCAATGGTGAATAAAATTCACCTAATAATCCAAGGGTCAAAAAAAAAACAAATGATGGATACAAATCAAATCTCTTAATGAAGATTCGTCAAAAACTAATTGATTCGGCTGCTTCTCCTATAAATAGGAGCCTGGAGACACAAAAGAGAGGGATATATAGATACACGCAGAGGGAGAAAAAAAAAGGAGAGAGCCTTGATACTTTGAGGAATTTGGAACTTCTGCAAAAAGAAAACCCTAGGTAAGAAAGGGAAGGCTTCCTAAAAGAAGGAGAATTTAATTCTCAACAGAGTTTAACTCTGACAAAATAAAAAACAGAAGAACATATTTCTTCTCTCTTTGATAGAGGATCTGCAAAGTGCACATCTCCCCTTTAGGTTGAGAATTTAATTCTCAATGGGTTGAGATCCTGCCATGCAGATCCAAAACATGGAGAGGAAATGGAAAAACGAGAATTTAATTCTCACAGAACTATAGGAATTTAATTCCTCTAAGATAAAAGTAGGGCTTGACCCTGTGTTATGGGAATTTAATTCCTTCAGAACAGAGAGAAACAGGGTTTAACCCTAATTAAGAACTTAGTTCTGTTGAAACAACGGGAATTCAATTCCCTTAATCATAATTTAACAGGGACTGGAAGTTTAATTCCTTAAAAAGCTTTTATTAGGGTTTAACCCTATTCAGTTCTTCACATAAACGAGGAATTTAATTCCTACAGAAGATTCAGGGTTCAATTCTATTCCAGAATATAAGTCTTCAAAAGGAAGTAGGAATTTAATTCCTTTGAAAATTAAAGCTCGAGGAATTTAATTCCTGAAAAAGGATCAACAGATTCTCTAAACAATATACATGGAGGCAGGGTCACGTGCCACCACGTGACCCCCTCAAAAGATCTACAGAAAGCCTTTTAAGGCAATCCCCCACGTGACCCACGTGACCCTTGACAGAAGCTCTAACACATAGGAATATGAATGCCCGTCACGTGATGGCACGTGACGCTCTGAAAGATGCAATAATCTTAGCAGAATGAATGGAGAGAGGGCGCTCTCACGTGTCACCACGTGACCCCTCTTGCTTTAGTGTTTAACACTAAGTTGGAAGTCCTAAATCCAGTGTTAAAACACTGTTGGGCCGCAGTGTTCAAAGCCAATCAAAGAACTTTACTTGCAGTGTTCAACACTGACTACCTTAGTGTTTAACACTAATTTGAGAGCTTTGTTGCCGATGCTTGGTACTGATCTGTTTTAATGTTTAACATTAATCTGAAAGCCTTGTTGCTGGTGTTTAACACCAATTATCTTTTAGTGTTAAACACTAACTTGTCAACCTCATTCCCAGTGTTCAACACTGATTGTTCTGAAGTGTTTAACACTAGGCTTTGGCCCAATTGGCTAAAGGGATAGAGGCAAAGCCTCTCCCTCAATGGACCCACAAGAAGTCAATATTCCAGACATGATAGGACTTAGCCCAAGCTGGCCATAAGTCCTCAATTCGTAATTAACTGGGCCAATGGGCTCATAATATAATTAATGGGTCTTGAGCCTAAATTGGGCCAAGGACTATTTAATCCATAACGGTTCTAGGGTACATCTCTTCACTCCTTTGATACCTGGCATTGTAATCCCTCAATGTCTTCAAAGAGGTGACGGGTCCCGACGACCACCCATGATATGGACTGTGGGGTCCTTAAACTCATGTCTAATGCAAAATTCCTGGTTACGTGGAACGTGGATAATGTCACTCTTTGACCCCGCGAAAAACGCCCAGAGCGGAGCCTAGTCCTCGCCGAGCACGGCAGTGAACCCGTGTGAAGCATCTAGTGCAAAATTCCTGGTTACGTGGAACGTGGATAATGTCACTCTTTGACCCCGCGGAAAACGCCCAGAGCGGAGCCTGGTCCTCGCCAAGCACGGCAGTGAACCCGTGTGAAGCATCCAGAGCATATACCGGACTGTGGAGTCCTTAAACCCATGGACTACGACGTCCTTAACCTTGACCGAGATGTCTTAAAACTAACAACGGACCACAATGTCCTTAAAATGCCTACGGACCTCAATGTCCTTAAACTACACACGGACCGCAATGTCCTTAAACTAACTACGGACCGCAATGTCCTTAAACTAACTACGGACAGCAATGTCTTTAAATTACCCATGGACCGCAATGTCCTTAAACTACCCATGGACCGCAATGTCCTTAAACTAGAACAATAGAGCTCCATGTGCTCTTTTGTCGGATCTAAACGGTCCCGTTTAAGTTGATCTTAGCCTCAAAGATGGCTAACGTATCCTTAAACCTTCAAACAGACTGGACTATGAATCCCCCAAATTAACTCTGGCTCGAGGGTACATCTCTGAACTCCTCTGACACCCGTCGTTGTAATCCTTCAACGTCGTCAGAGAGGTGACGGGTCCCGACGGCCACATATGCGATGGACCACTATGTCCCTAAACTGGAACAATAGAGCCCAAATGCTCTTTTGTCGGATCTAAACGATCCCGTTAAGTTGATCTTAGTCTCAACGTTAGACTAACGTATCCTTAACAAATGTTTGAGTTGATCTTGGCCTCAAGTATGGCTGATGTATCCTCAAACCAAACCCCCAAACCCAAATCTAAGATAAACACGGATTTGGACTAGTCCACGCCCTACGGGCGACGACATAACTCAGTCTCCGTAAACAATCCACGGGCAATAAGAAACGAAATAAACACCCACGACACGAAGTGACCATCTGGAGAAGGAGAAAGTTGTTACCGCGATGCGGTAGCGTAATTAACTGCAGGGGCTTGCGCCTGCAGGGAAGAGCGTCCCCACAATCAAAAACCCCTCAAACGAGGGGGAATCTGACGAAGTCTGCTACATCGGACGCATCCGTTTAAACCTTCGATACATGGTGCCATAAATCAACTTGGCATCTTCGGAGAGGTGAACGGATAGCACCAATTAGCATCTGCCCCGAATCTCAGTGCCAAGACATCACAGTCTTATGCGCCGCCTTTCGGAGGGGAACAGATTCTGGCACGCCCGATGGGACCTTTTCCTCTTTCCACTCCACACTTCGTGTGTCGTGATTCGCGAACCAATCGCGGTTCGCTAATAGTTGCCCTTGGGTTCCAAGATACTAAGAATTGGCATCTTGCTTATTACAGAAAGCAAAGGATCGATGGCTTTTACTTCTGCGAAATCCTCCAACTGCTCAAACTGCAATTGCGACCAACGCTCTACCTCGCCAGGAGGTATAGCCTATGGACCCCAAGCTGCTTCGTTGTTCACAATGCCGATGGACCAAGTGACTCAAGCCACTACCGGATTGTTCTTCGGGACTATACTCCCATCGTCAAGCTTCGCGGCGCCGGTACTGACAAAGGAAGCTCCCAAGAAGTCAGTCTTTGATCGTCTTACCCCTGCCGCGGCTCCTCTCAACGAGTCGCCCAGCGTCAGCGCCTCGGTCTTCTCTAGATTGGGCCGGAAATCCTGCGAACTCATCATAGGGGCTACAATCTCAGAGAAGGCTGCTTCTAAGAAAGTAACCGGTCCTGCTCCTGAAGACATCAAAGCGACTTCCCCTGCCATAAAGTCGGTCTTTTCAAGATTGACGGCTCCAGCTCCCGCTCCTGCTATCCAAAAGACGTCGGCCTTTGACAGGCTAACACCAACAACAATCCCCCACCCACACAGGGGGCAAGACGAAACCATTCTTACCGCTGACCTAACGCCGTCCGCTCGACACGCTCGACGTCGTCATTGGTGCCAAGTGAGGAAGGCTGGGGGCAACTCCCCCTCTGGGTTGACTCCATCAGCCCCGGTGGCAGAAGTTAATGCTGCTGTTCCAACTGGGAACAGCTTCGAAATGCTAAATAAGGTGCGAAGGAATTCTCCTACTGCAGTGCTGAAGAGGTCTCCTCCCCCATTAAAGAAGGTTGTGGAAATAGAACCAGAACAGCCCCAATCTCCTCAACAGCTGTCTTCCAAAATCTATAAGGTTTGGCGGCAGGCCCGAGTCTCGATCATTGATCCAAACTTCTCCCGCCAGCACAAGAAGCTGAAAATCCAACCGGAGGCTGGCCACCAAGCTAAACCCCGAAAGGCTATCGGGACGCCCACCTCAACGGCCCCCTCAACCTCCATGGCTCATAAAAGGAGGAGGCCAGAGAAGACCCCCCAACGTGCAACGACGGCTAAAAGCACTGAGCCCAGACGCCCTAAGTCTGGGGGTATGATGGTCCACACCGTATACATGGCCTCTGGAAAGGAGGAGAGCCGCACTTCTACAGGCCACCGACCACTTACCCGATCCGTGACGAAAGCCCAGGAGCAGCAACAAAAGCTCCAAGAAATGATGAGTGCTATGGCCGCACTTACCGGGCCAAAAGAAAGCCCAGAAACATCCTCAGACGCGCACCAAGAGGAAGAAACCGACGCTGAATTCCTTCGCCGGATACTGGAGAAAAAGGACAAAGAGGCTGCTGAACAAGCAGCCAACATACAACGTATGGGCCTTCTCTTCCAAGATATGATAGGAATGATGATCCAGCAGGACTTGCCCGCCGAAGATCCCCCAATCGTTCTTGAAGACGACCGAGGAGAAACGTCAAATCCACTGCCGGCCCTTTCAACGGCCAAGGAGGAGGCAATCTCTAAGGCGGACTTGGCTGACTACATAGCCCAGCAAATCCGGGTCCATCATGCGACTGAGGCAGCTGGTCAAGTCGTGAAAACGGGGCGGCCGTATCCAAGCTGGTACGACCGAATCAAATACCCGCAAGGCTATACGATACCAAAATTCCACGTGTATAAGGGGACCGGCAATCCCCATCAACATGTCGCCCAGTTCCGGGCCCTCTGTGGTAACACCGGCGGTGATGATAAACTGTTGCTCCGCCAGTTCGTAGGTAGCTTATCAGAAACGGCGTTCGAATGGTATTCGGAACTCCCGAACGATTCCATCAAAACGTTGGCTGAAATGGAGCTGTTGTTTACTCAGCGATTCGCAAGTGCCAGCGAACGCACTCCAATAACTGCATTAATTAACGCCAGGGTAAAACCAGGCGAAACCTGGGTCCAGTATGCTATACGCTGGCGGAATTTGTGGTCAAGATGCGAGCAGCGCATCGAGGAGGCACCCGCGGTGGGTATGTTCGTGGGAACCCTAGACCCCCACGCAACTATCTCCCAGTTTATGATGTTCTTTAAGCCAACCACATTCCAGGCTTTAATCGACAAGTTGGCTCAGATGGACCAGATGGGTCATAGACCACCTGCCCCGAAGTCAGAACCTCGGAATGACAAGGGTAAAGGAAGGGCAACCTTCGTCGCGAATGCCCAACAGCAACCTAACTCCCCGAAACCGGCAGATCAATTGGAAGAAAGACGCCGGTATTATAATGAGAAGATGAAACGTCCCTACTCGTTCCCACGGGACAAGACGAAACGGTTATTTGAGCTGGCAGTACGCAACAGACTTATAAACTTGCCAAATCCAAGGCGACCGCCACAACCTATCGAGGTGAATAACCCCAACTATTGCCCTTACCATCAAACGGTAAGCCATCCGATCGAGGATTGCTTCGTTTTCAAAGGATGGATTGAAGATCAATACCTTCAGGGAAAGTTTGTACTGTCCGAAATGTGGAAGGTGAACCCACCACAGCCGCATACTCCTAAGAAAGCAGATACACCGGGGGCAACCTGCTCCTTTATTGAAGAAGCTCCATGGGAGGTCGTTCTATCAACTAAAACCAAAAGAATGCTGAGAGACCTTCACGCGTGCCCTGCGATCGAATGGAAAAACCCTCTTGAACCTCAAATTATCGAGGGGATGTTGAAGCCCCGCACAGCTACGAAGGCTCGGGATAAAGGCCCAAATGCTCACGCCCAACCGTCGAAATCTTCGAAGAAAAAGAAGAAGAAATCCAAGAAGCCCGCGAAGCCTGGAGACGAGCACACGAGCTTGCAGAAGCAAATCGACGCGCTGGAAGAATACAATCAAAAGGCTCGAACTCCTGTCACACTGCAAGAGTTCCTCAACCACATCTTTCAAAGGGGAGATGATGAAGAGAGCTCATCGGATGAATCCGAAGAGTATGTGGCGAGTTGTAACGTAATCTCCCACTCGTTTACCGATGATGAGAAAACTCCTAGCACTAAGAAGCTGGAGGCGGAACCTGAACCAGAGCGTGCGTGGCTGACAAATGAAATGATCAAAGCCTTCTTAGACGAAAATCGTCTAAAAAGTAAGGCGGATCAGGAGCATGAGATGGCGACGTCAGAAAGAACCAAATGCAGGCGACTGAATGAAAGAGTTGAACTACCCCCGCCAGAACAAAAGGCGTCCGAAGTAGACAAAAAGATATTCAAGACGAGGAAAAGGTTTGCCAAAGCCATGTCAATGGGGATGAAGCTACCACCCTCGGAAGGGAATACACACGATGGGGCGGAGAGGCACCCTAATTATTGCGCATATCATCGAAAAATCTCACACCCCACGGAGGAGTGCGACGCCTTTAAAATATGGTGGCAAGGATATGTTACTCGTCGGCAACATTTTAAGCGCATGAAACGCAAGAGCCGTCGGGAGCGAAGGAATACTGTCGAAGGGCACAACAAAACTACTGGCAACTGTTATATGGTTAACGCCGGGGGGTCACAAGTTCTCACCTTTGGGAGCGACTCTGATGAAGAAATGGCTCTGGGTCCTCTCTTTAAAGAACCCGTTTTAGAGAAAGAGGAAGGACTAGAAGCCTGCGAAAACATTCAGCTGCGCAATCGCACACTCCCAGAAAAGAATCTCGGGCCCGTGAGTAGAAAAGATAATGGGAAAGAAAAGGCCACTGAAGATATCACTTTAGACGACCAAGTCATGAAAGAACTGGCTGCCAAAGACCCTCCTAGGAGGAGTAAAGTGGACTATAACATCCTCGCGCACCTAAGGAAGCTACCTTCTCAGCTTAGCATTCTCGACGCCCTCCTATTATCAAAAGAAGCGCGAGACTCACTAATTAAGGCATTACAAGAACCTGAACAATTCCAAGCCTTCCTCGCCACTGAAAAGATGAAGGATGAACTGGAGGAAGTGCATACAGCCGATATCACTTTCGGCGACGAAGACCTCCTTCTCGGGACGTGCGACCATAACCGTCCCCTATATGTCTCCGGATACTGCCATGATATCAAGATAGGCAAGATCCTGGTGGATAATGGATCCTCCGTCAATCTCCTTAATGTTCGGGTGTTGAAGGAAATCTGCATGAGTGTGCAACATCTCGCTCGTGACAAAATTACTATCTCCGGTTTCGATTCACAATCGTCACGGACTCTCGGATCCGTGATACTAACATTACGCTTTGGGCTTCTCGTCACAGACATCAAATTCCATGTCATTGACGCTAAGACCTGCTACAACGCCTTGCTCGGCCGTCCTTGGCTACACGAGTACAACATCATCCCTTCTACACAGCATCAGTGTATGAAGTACTTTAAGGACGGTTTCGAGTATACTGTAACAGGCGAGTTGAACCCATTTTCCGTGAACGAAGTCCGCAAATACGAGGATGCGAAATACTTTTTGCCAGATTTCGAGGATACAGAAAGGTGTCGCAACCCGGAGAACAAAGCCGCCGCCACCATCCCTGTTTTCGGGAGCGATACCGAAGAAGAGGAAGAGATAGTTTATGCAGGGCCATCTCGACGCAGCAACCCGGGAACGTCCGCCCCCATGTTAGTCTTCGGAAGTGACTCGGAAGATGAGGTTAATGCCGTGTTCTCCAATCGGCTGCCGATACAAGCACCCCTTGGCGATGACCATAGTTTGCAAATCACCATGGTACCGCGAGAACACTACAAGGATCTCGACACGCTTCAAGCTCACAATGTGCAGGACCTGCAAACATTTTACGTCCCTCCCAGGCGAAGGGGTGAGAAGGTGATCCTATTCTACCGATCCTCAGAGTCGAAAATAGAGAAAGAGATCTGGCATGGCGCGGATGCTACATGCGACAGACTCCAACCCATCCGTCTGCCCAGATACTATACAAATGGATTAAAGAAGCTATTGAAGCGCCAAGGAGTACCCTTAAAACAGACTGTTCAACAGGCTCGGTTCTACAACAAGATCTGGGATGTCCCTGGGACTCAGCGCAAATTGCCCAACGGGAAAATGGAAACACTCGGGTTTGGATACGCGAGAGAGGGAAAGCGGGGACGGGCCCACAGTAACTACGCCATATACACCTTTGATGAAGAAGAGGACGCCCTGTCAGGAGATGCCAACCCCTCGTCAAAATTACACCCCGCGATCGAAACGCCGAGTCCGTCGTTTGGAGAACGAACGGACAAGCCTACCAGGAAAATGGGTCCGAAAGCTCTGGAAAACCACAACCACGAAATGGCCCTCTACGAGAAGGCCAGGACGCAACGCCTATTTCAACAGGCTCCAAAAGACAAAGATGCTCATCTTTGTCAACCCGTTGAGCGAAAGGCCCGATGCGGAGACGGAAATAAATTAAGAAGCGGGAAGAGGAGCCGACAACAACGACGCAGGATTAGAGGGTTACGGGTACTGCGCGGCTCGGATTCGTCTCTCATAGAGAAGATGAGTCGAGCGTATTCCTTCCCCCGAGACAAGACGGAGAAGTTACTCAAGCTCGCTTTAAAACATCAAATGATCGCGCTTCCAGAGTCTAGACACCCTGAGCAAGCTAACAAGGCTTCTCGTTTGAGCTATTGCTCTTATCACCGAGCCATAGGACATCCTACCGAAGACTGCTTCACCTTCAAGAACTGGGTCGAGGACCAGTACCAACGGGGCAGATTCGCTTTATCCAACAGCTGGAGGGTAACGCCGCCACAAAAGCATAAACCCAAGGCCGCAAGAGTAGAACCGGATCCACCTCAGTCCTGGGAGCGGATTCGCACTTGTTATACGATTACGATATTAAAAGAAGAGCGCGAGAACATGGATGACTTTCCCCAGTGCTTTGAGAACAGCGACGACCAGGTGATCTCAGAATTTCCGCCAGCTCCGAGAGAACTGGAAGATGGTATACATACTACGGCGGATAACCTCAGGAAGATTAAGTTGGGATCGGCAGATGACCCGCGACCGACATTTGTCAGCGAGCTACTCTCTGAAGAAAAGGTGGCCGCGTTAAAGAACGTGCTTCTACGGCATAAAGACTGCTTCGCATGGAACTACTCTGAGATGCCAGGATTAGATCCGGAGGTTGCCGTGCATAAATTAGCAATATCCCCGGATATCAAGCCAGTCAAGCAAGCGCCAAGAAGGATGCGACTCGAGCTTGAGATGAGCATCAACGCCGAAGTCAAGAAGCTGATCGATTCTGGATTTATTCAAGAAGTCCAATATCCCGATTGGATCGCCAATATCGTCCCGGTAATGAAAAAGAATGGGCGCATATGTGTGGATTTCAGGGATCTCAATAAAGCCTGTCCAAAGGATGATTTCCCGGTACCGGTAACCGAGCTGATGATAGATAACACGTCCACTCACGAGGTTTTCTCCTTTATGGACGGTTCGTCAGGATACAATCAGATAAAGATGCATCCCGAAGACCAGAAGCACACCGCTTTCCGGACCCCTTTGGGTATATTCTGCTACAGGGTTATGCCCTTTGGTCTAAAGAACGCGGGCGCTACCTATCAAAGGGCCATGACAAAGATCTTTGACGACCTCATACATGACATCGTCGAGTGCTATATCGATGACCTCGTAGTAAAGAGCATGTCATACGAAGATCATTTAAAGCATCTGGAGACTGTATTTCAACGCCTTCGGCAATATAACTTGAAAATGAATCCCCTCAAATGCGCGTTTGGAGTCTCCTCGGGCAAATTCCTGGGATTCATCGTTCGACACCGAGGAATTGAAATAGATCCGTCAAAGATTAAAGCGATCATGGAAATGCCTCCACCAAGAACTCTCAAACAGTTGCGGTCTCTCCAAGGGAAGCTCGCATACATCCGGCGATTTATCGCCAATCTTTCTGGCAAATGTCGTCCTTACAGCCACCTGATGAAAAAGGGGACTCCGTTCGTTTGGGATCACAAATGCCAAGGTGCACTAGACGAGATCAAGCAGTACCTGCAGAACCCTCCGGTGTTGGCTGCGCCGGTCAAAGGAAAACCCCTCATTCTTTATACAACCGCCCTCGAAGGTTCCTTAGGCGCATTATGGGCACAAGAGAACGATCAGGGGAAGGAGAGAGCACTCTACTACTTAAGTCGAGTTCTGCTGGGGGCAGAAAACAACTACTCTCCCATTGAAAAACATTGCTTGGCATTGATCTTCGCGATAACAAAGCTCAGACACTATGCGCTGGCGCATGAAGTCCGTCTCATTTCAAAGGTGGACCCCCTTAAATACTTAATGTCAAAAGCCATATTGACGGGACGACTCGCTAAATGGGCCCTGCTCTTGATGGAGTTCTCGATAACGTATCAACCTCTCAAGGCAGTAAAAGGCCAAGCCATTGCCGATTTCCTCGCTGAGCACCCAATACCGGCCGATTCTCCTCTGAACTGTGATTTGCCGGACGAGCATGCATTTGACGCGATTGGCGGCAGTAGCACCCGATGGGAACTCTATTTCGATGGAGCGTCCTCCATAAAGAAACAGAAACAAGGTATCCCAATGATCAAATCGGGGATAGGCCTCATCTTTGCAACTCCACAAGGAGGGATAATGCGCTTCGCCTTCTCCTTAACAGAGCCGAGGACAAACAATGAAGCTGAATACGAGGCTCTGATAGCGGGCCTCGAAATCGCCATCAACTTGGGAATTGAAGACCTCCTTATATACGGGGATTCTCAACTGGTTGTCAGTCAAGTAAATGGTGATTACCAAACGTGCAAACCGGAGTTGGTGAAGTACGGCGAAAAGGTGCAACAACTATTGACCCAAATTCCTTCCTATACTTTGGAGAACATACCACGCGCGGAAAACAGCAAAGCAGACGCGTTAGCCAAACTTGCTAAAGAACTGGCAGACGAAAACCTCGATGATGTAAGAATCGTGGTACAAAGCCGTCGAGTGCTTGCCCCGGCAGAAATACCTCCGGAATTATATAAAGAAAAGGGAGCGACTGAGCAGACGACCCTACAAATAAAAGACCATGAGAAGGCTGAGGACTGGAGGGAAGTCTTCGTAGACTACTTTAAGTCCCACCGAATGCCCAAGGATACATCCTCAGGGCATCAGCTCATGAAACGAGCCCTATCTTTCGCCTTTGTCAACGATACTCTATACAAGAGGTCGTTTGATTCTCTCTGGCTGAGATGCCTAGGACCTAATGAAGTGGAAAGAGTCATTCAGGAAGTTCATGACGGACTCTGCGGTTCTCACCAAGCAGGCCCAAAGATGAAGTTAAAAATTAAACGGATGGGTTACTACTGGCCCACGATGACCCAGGACTGCCTCGAGTATGCGAAGCAATGCCACTCGTGCCAGATCCATGGAGACTTCATCCACCAACATCCGAATCCACTACACCCAACGGTGGCTAGTTGGCCATTCGAAATGTGGGGGACTGACATCGTCGGCCCCATCGAGCCAGCATCATCCCGGGGACATCGTTTTATCCTGGCGACAACTGATTACTTCTCCAAATGGGCAGAAGCAGTACCACTGAGGGAAGTGAAGACGGAGAATATCCTCCACTTCTTCAAAACGCACGTCATCTATCGGTTTGGAACCCCACGGCGGATTATCTCCGATAATGGGCCAGCCTATCGAAGCCATAAGATTAGCCGCTTCGCGCAACAGCACAATATAGACTGGAGATATTCTTCAGTTTACAACCCACGAGCTAACGGTCTAGCCGAGGCTTTCAATAAGACCTTGACGAAGATCATAAAAAAGACCGTTTCCCGGAATAAGAGAGACTGGCACGAGAGGCTGCAAGAGGCCCTTTGGGCTTATCGAACTACATTCAAGACGGCCACGAACACAACGCCGTACGCGTTGGTATTTGGAACGGAAGCAGTACTCCCCCTCGAGATAGAGTTACCCTCTCTGCGAGTGGCAGTCCACCACGAGCTGACGGACGAAGAAAATGCTCACCTTCGGCTTGAGGAGCTTGATGCCCTCGACGAAACCCGGCTCATAGCGCAACAACATCTAGAAGCCTATAAAGCAAAGATGACGCGCTTGTACGAAAGATTGACCAGGCCGAGGACATTCCGCCAAGGCGAACTCGTGCTAGTGGTCAAAAGACCTATGATCCCCAATCGTGCCAAGCGGGGGAAATTTGAGCCAAACTACGAAGGCCCTTACATCATAGACAAGGTCTACCAGGATGGAGCCTATCTACTCATGGACATGCACGGTGAAAGGCCTTTCAGGCCAATAAACGGCCGTTTCTTAAAGAAATACTATGCTTAATGAGCCATAGCCTGGGTCAACGATAGATGACGACGACTATGTCCGCTCGCTATCTTCCTAGGCTCAGACTTTACAAGCAGCAGCTGGCCTTCCCATAACGACGGACCGAAACGTCCTTCAACTAGCGATGGACCGAAACGTCCTTAAACTAGCGACGGACCGAAACGTCCTTAAACTAGCGACGGACCGAAACGTCCTTAAACTAGCGACGGACCGAAACGTCCTTAAACTAACGACGGACCGAAACGTCCTTAAACTATTGACGGACCGAAATGTCCTTAAACTAACGACGGACCGAAACGTCCTTAAACTACTACCGCAGCATCCTTAGGCTGACGAGATAAAAAAAGTATATAAAATAAAAACGGTATGTCCATAAGCAAAATGGGCACGGATGAAAACCCGAAAGGGCTCCGTGAGTAAAAACAGCAGGGCTACCGGCGAGTGTTTGTGAAAACCCGAAAGGGCGCAACCTCGTTAAAAGACACTTATAGGGTCCTCTTGACCTTGTAAGGAGAAACCACTTGCGTGAGATCCTTACGACTCACAAAGGAGCAACACACTTAGGGATCCTCACGATTCCTAAGGAGAAAATACACTTACGAGATCCTCACGACTTGTAAGGAGAACTCTCTTATGGGACCCTTACGGCTCATAAGATTTCAAAGTCTTAAGTTACAGAAACCTAAACCTGTGCTTAAGCAATCCTCCATAACCTTCGATATTGCCCTACAAAGGACTTAATACTGACCTTTATATACAATCCACGGGCACGAATAAACATTTCCCCAGCAAAGTCCAACCCTTGTAGGTCCTCTCGATCCATAAGGAGAAGGCCCTCTTGTAGGATCCTTACGACTTACAGAGGAGCACACACTTAGGAATCCTCACGATCCCTAAGGAGGAAATACACCTGCAAGATCCTCACGACTTGTAGGGAGAAATACCTTTGTGAGACCCTTACGGCTCATGAAGTCAAAAGCCTTGGTCGACAGGACCCTTAACCCTGTTTGCTGAGCCACCTTTGTTCGTCATCGACAAAAGCAAATGATGATTCGCTCCTGGCAACATTCCAGTTGTAGCGGTGCTGATGCCGAAATCGGTGCCTAAAATCCAGGTTCGCAGCGAAAAAGCTAGCAAGCCACACATGCCTACAAAATAGCCGAAATGATGGGGCAACTTGCAATAAAAAGCAGCAAGTAAAAATGAAGGCATGAAAAATAGCCGAAATGATGGGGCAACTCGCAATAAAAAGCAGCGAGCAGAAAATGAATAAATAGCCGAAATGATGGGGCACCGCGAAAAATAGCCGAAATGATGGGGCAATCGCGACCTTCGCGATATAAAAGCTGAAATGATAGAGCATCGCGGAAAAAGAAATAAAACAAAAGTGAAATCCTTGCCCTACAGGTGATGGTACATCTACCCTGTATACAATCCAGGGGCGCAAACAAAGAAGGGATCATATTCCTTCCCCAGGTTTCATCATAAGGAGAAGCCAAATCTCGACGGTTCACAGATAGCTTAGAGATCATCTCGACGTCCGTCTCATGGCAGCAGACACAACATCAAGCGAAACAGGACAGCGGCAACCCCCAGTTCCATGGCTCGGCGATACATATCACCAAGAGTCCAACCTCCATCCCGTGAAATGCGGATACAATCAGCAAACTTCCTGGTTACGTAGAACGCGGATAATGTCACTCTTTGACCCCGTGGAAAACGTCCAGAGCGGATCCTGGTCCTCGCAGAGCACGGCAGTGAACCCGTGTGAAGCATCCAGAGCGGAGCCTAGTCCTCGCCTAACGCGGCAATGAACCCGTGTGAAGCATCTAGTGCAAAATTCCTGGTTACGTGGAACGCGGATAATGTCACTCTTTGACCCCATGGAAAACGTCCAGAGCGGAGCCTAGTCCTCGCCTAACGCGGCAGTGAACCCGTGTGAAGCATCTAGTGCAAAATTCCTGGTTACGTGGAACGCGGATAATGTCACTCTTTGACCCCGTGGAAAACGTCCAGAGCGGAGCCTAGTCCTCGCCTAACGCGGCAGTGAACCCGTGTGAAGCATCTAGTGCAAAATTCCTGGTTACGTGGAACGCGGATAATGTCACTCTTTGACCCCGTGGAAAACGTCCAGAGCGGAGCCTAGTCCTCGCCGAGCACGGCAGTGAACCCGTGTGAAGCATCTAGTGCAAACTTCCTGGTTACGTGGAACGCGGATAATGTCACTCTTTGACCCCGTGGAAAACGTCCAGAGCGGATCCTGGTCCTCGCAGAGCACGGCAGTGAACCCGTGTGAAGCATCCAGAGCGGAGCCTAGTCCTCTCCTAACGCGGCAATGAACCCGTGTGAAGCATCTAGTGCAAAATTCCTGGTTACGTGGAACACGGATAATGTCACTCTTTGACCCGTGGGAAAACGTCCAGAGCGGATCCTGGTCCTCGCAGAGCACGGCAGTGAACCCGTGTGAAGCATCCAGAGCGGAGCCTGGTCCTCGCCAAACACGGCAGTGAACCCGTGTGAAGCATCCAGAGCAAATACCGGACTGTGGAGTCCTTAAAATCCACGGACTATGACGTCCTTAACCTCGACCGTGATGTCTTAAAACTAACGATCAACCACCCCGATTCCCTACGGATTCTGTCTTGGTTTAAGGGTACATCTCTTCACTCCTTTGATACCTGGCGTTGTAATTCCTCAACGTCTTCAAAGAGGTGGCGGGTCCCTGTAACCAAACACCGGACTGTGGAGTCCCTAAATCCACAGACTATGAGGTCCTTAACCTTGACCGTGATGTCTTAAAACTAACACCGGACTGTGGAGTCCTTAAATCCACGGACTATGAGGTCCTTAACCTTGACCGTGATGTCTTAAAACTAACACCGGACTGTGGAGTCCCTAAATCCACGGACTATGAGGTTCTTAACCTTGACCGTGATGTCTTAAAACTAACATCGGACTGTGGAGTCCTTAAATTCATGGACTACGAGGTCCTTAACCTTGACTGCGACGTCTTTAAACTACAATACCCGGAGCAGCCTCTGACCCCGTGAAACACGGATAAGGGCGACCACAGCCAGCACTTGCAGGTCCTCACGACCTGTAAGGAAGAAAAAACTCTCTTGTGAGATCCTTACGACTCTCAAGGGAAAACCCGCTTAAGAATCCTCACGATTCTTAAGAAGAACTTACACCTGTGGGATCCTCTCGACCTGTAGGGAGAAAAACTCCTTATGAGACCTTCGTGGCTCATAAAATGCAAAGGTCTTAGGAAGCAGATCTTAACCCTGAACCCTAAGCCATCGCTGTCCTGCAAGGAGATCAAGATATAGTATCCGCAGAATGCATTCAATAAAAAGCGGACATGCCATCGAGAGGAAAATTGTATCTTTTATTCATAAACCAAAATGGATACAAAGTACAATTTATGAAAGAAACAGAAAAAAGAGATACTCTCATTCATGGGTATGTACAAAAAAGGGGAGCAAAGATACAATTCCTCAAGCCGGCGGGCGGTGTAGTAATTTTACCAGCTCATCATTCTGTTGCTGAGCCACAGCTTCATGACGCAAGATCTCCAGAAGGCGAGCCTCCGCCTGAGCTTGTTGGGCCTGATATGAAGCAAGCCGGGCTTCAAGCTCTTTCTCAGTGGCCTTATGAGCCTCGACCCTCTCGCGAGTGAACGTGGCAGCTTTATCGAGAGCCACCACCTCTTTTATGGACTTCTGAAGCACCCGCCAGAGTTCGTATGCTTTGTTGGCCCTAGCTGTGAGATTGGCTTGAAGCTCGCCCAGCGCCTTGGAGGCTAGCTCCCTTTCCGAGAATTTACGGCCAAGCCTCTTCTCACATGACGTCATGTTTGCCGCGCACCGTGCTATCAGCCTCCGTAACTCTGCTTTTGCAGCCACGGCCTCCGAGGAAAGGCGAGAACACTCGAGAGCGTACAAACAGGCATCCACCTTCCTACAGAACTCCACCCAGACCCGCACCACCTCCTCGCGGTGATAGGTGGCGAGAAAAGGAAGGGAGCCGTTAGCTTCAGCAGCAAACGCTTCGGCTGTAGTCGCACTACCAGCGCGAAGCTCCTCGACGAAAGAAGATAGGGAGACAAGGCTCAATTGGGCCAAGCGTTCTGAAGCCCGCAAAGCATAGGGGCCGGGCGGCATCACAATGCGTGATTCCAAAGCCAGGGAGACTGGCAGGGCTGCTCAAATTTGGCGAATGTTAGTAAAACTTTTAAACGCAGAATGAATGGGACTATAATAAAATGTCACTCACCGACAGTCATGCAAGTAGGAGCTGAAGGTTCCCCTGGCCCTTCGATGACCTCAACCTCATCGTCGGCTTCTAAAACTATAAGAGACATCAGCGTCATTTCGCAAAATGGTAACAATGCTATGGTAAAAAAACGGCGAACGACACTAACCTTGCCCAGAGGAAAGGACAATACGCTGAGGGGGGATCGCCTGCGGAGCTGCCATCTCCAATAAACGCTGAAACGATTGACGAGGCGACAGATCCGCGATCGTGGCCGCCAAGCCACGCAATTCTGGGAAAGATAAAAGAGTTCAGACTATGAAGGGGTTGCTAAATTAAAACGCAGAAAGATACCTTCAACACTCCTCTCATTCTGAGCCGGGGGGATAGCGGCTTCAACAGTCTCCGCCGTGACCTCAGGCTCCAACAAAGGGAGAGGAGCCCCGACTACCTCGCTTCCAGCCCTTGAGCCGACCTCAGTAAGAGCCACTGGGGCGGCAGCCTCCAAGGGAGCCTCCCCCAAAGGGGCAAGCACTCCCTGGCCAAGAACCGCCGCTGGAGGTTCTATCATGAGAGGAGCAGCCTCATCAGCCATCTCCACATCCGGCAAAGCTTCATTAAGAATTTTGGCAGGCTTTAGCTTTAATGGGCCAGTAGGGAGCTCCCCCAATGTCGAAGATTCTGCACGATTCAAACAAAAATAATGATACATACCCACGAGCATAAATAATCGACAAGATTACAGAATAAGCACAACATACCTATACGCAAAGAAGCCCTCAATATGGCTTCTTCAAGCCGCTTCTCCTTCTCAAGGAGATAAGCTCGCCGAGGTTCAAGAGTAGACTCATGACCGCCAGTCCATAAAGAAAGTGCATCAGCTGCGTCCTCTGAAGCGGCCTGCTTCAGAGCCCTTTCCCCCCATTCCTCCAAAGGGCCGATAAATCGCCGCCGAATCCACGAAGGGTCTTCGTAAAAAATTACAGCGGGATAAGACTTCTTCGGAACCTTGGCGTTATGGGACGCGTCTTTTGAACGCCGTATGGCCTCAGCCAACTGTGCAGCCTCCTCATCAGCCGAACTCGGGAAGAGAAGTCCAGCGCTTGACTCTTGCAAGGCCAATGGTTCGTCTTCGAGGATAGGCTCAGACTCCACCACAGAGTCAAGCAGGGTGGTAGCCGCTTTCCTGCGCTGTTTAGACCCAGAGCCGGTCGCTGAGGATGACCGCTTCCTCCCTCGCGAAGCCTTAGGGCGGCGCTGGCCCACATCGCCTTCAGCACTCTCATCCCTGTTACTTTCGCTCGGTGCCACAACCGAGGACGACATCGCCAGTGTCGACGCCATGGAGGGCGGTGCCGCCACCGGCAGAGGTGCTACTACTGGAGCCCGTCTACCCCGCGATCGGGAACCCAAGGGCATACCAGCTGTTGGAGTAAGGTCTACCCCTGACTCCCCCGGAATGAGGGCGGTGCCAATCTCCCTCAAAGGGAAGCGGACTGGAACCCTTGGTCGCAGCTTAGCTCCCGAAACCTGAGGAGGGGAGTCGTGACCAAGACGAACCCTTCTTTCTTCAGCAATAATTGGGGTGATTCGATGAAGATACCAGCCCGTAAATGCACCTACGCATCGGGGCATGTACTCGGCTTCGGGGACCATGAAATGAGAGCCGGTGTTCAACCTCATAAAATGATGAGCGGCATCGCGAACAGCGTCGAGCGAAGGGATCGGGGCGACTATAAAAGCCTCAAAAGGAACACCCTGGTCGTATCCAAGCTGCCGGGCAAATCGATGCGGATTGTACCGCATAAAAAGAGCTGCACTATCCTGGCGAAACACCAAGTAGCCTGGTCTAATTGAATACAAATGCGTGGCCTCTCGGGGCTTCAGAGAAGGCGCGTTGTCCTTTGACTGGTCCCAAAGTTGCTGAACAGGACCCGAAGGAGAAGACAGAACCCGATCATTAAAAACCAACCCGCCGGCGGTGGCATGAGGGGAAATCAGCACCCGAATAGCCCCAAATTGAGTTGGGTCGGCAGCAGAAGCACCCACCAGTCGCATGAGTCGCGGGAAGGGATAGGCGTCGTAAAAGGCGGGCCTCTGATGCATAGCAAAAGACCCCAGCACATGCATTTCGATCCACGACGTGAAATAATGAAGCGAAAAGTTCACTACGTCCACGCCAGGCGTAGAAGTATTAGCTGCGGTGCCTAATCCGTTATAGAGGTGCGCCAAGGCCGGGATGCCGATAGCCAACCTCATCCCCTCAGCAATACGATGAGCCAGGTAGATGACCGAGGCTCTCATGAAGCGGCGATGCATGGGGATAACGAACCAACTGAGCCAGACGCTAACGAATCCCACAAAGAACGTCTCCTCGTCCATGCCTGGGGCAGCAATGGATTCAAAAGAGATCGGCGATATAATAGGAATGTAATACTGAGGTAGATCTAATTCATTGGTCGGCAACCTCTTCGGGCCAAACCCAAAGGGGTCCCCAATGTTGGCAAACTTCGGGGCTGTCTTCGATAAGGCGTCCTCACGAAGGAAACGAGCAATGAAGCTCTTGAAGGTGACACCCTGCTCCTCGGACTCAGTGAATAATTGGTCGAAGATGCCTAGGGCCTTAATTAAACTGGGGCGCTTGTGGCGAATAGCATTCTCAGCAGACAGACCGTCAACTGGGGCGAGCTCGGGCTCAAAAACATACTCGTCAGGAGGTAACAACTCCTCATACAGATTACCCCTTATCGGCAACCCCGAGATATCATAAAATTCGGCCAGAGAAATCGAAACCTCGTGATCTCCCAGAATGAAAGTATTAGTGGGAAGATTCCACTGGTTCAAAAACGCCTTGACCCACCAGGCATGCGGGGACTTGTAATGGAATAGCGACGCGTATATGGCCTGATAAAGCCCGACTTTCTGCAACCGCGCCCGATGGGCAGAAAGGATGTAGCGAGCCCAGAGAAGGTAGCCCGTAGGATGCCTAGGAGTGAGCCCTATCTTATAAATTTGCCCCCACGGGTGGGCCTCACCCTGGCAAATACGCCGTCCCAAGATGTCTATGGCCGGGATCGGATGGTTCGGAATGCCGGTCGTCGAAGGCTCTAGCCTCCCCGTTGGAGTCCAGTTGGGCATTTCCACAGCAAAAGCTGTCCTTGGAGGATCCATCGGTAAAAATGGGAAAGTGGGCTCCGTCGGCACCGCGCAAAGAAAGCTCCGGCGACCCTGAATAATCTGATTGTACCAAGGTCCCCATTGAAGAAGATTGGTGCAGTTCGGGTCATGGGACCGAATCATCGCCATCGCTTCCTCATCAGACGGCGACTGAGGAAAAGCAGCCTCTGAGCGAGAAAAAGGAAAGCGTGGAACAGAACCCATCGCACCTGAAATCCAATAAAGGAGGACCGTTAGAAGAAAAGTCAGCAACATATATTCATGCATAAACTTGAAAACTAGTTAAAGAGAGCAACAGCAGAATTTTCTGAGGTCACTAGCTACAAAACATATGGGTCCCACAGAATCCGGATGACGGCTCATTAATAATGATGCCAAAAGCGTTACAATAAAACAAAGGGAATATCCTCAAAGAATGATGACCATGCACATTCCCCCCCAACAGAAGCTGTCTCGGGCTCTACAAAGAATCTAGCAAAATCAAAGGAATTAAATTCCCACCAAAAGACATCATTACAAAACCCCCATTGCATTAATGTCAGGAAGAACCACCTAGGGCCAAGAGACCTCAGGAAGCCTCCATGCGAAGAAACTGAGTTCTTCATTGGAATTAAATTCCTAATTAAGAAAAGGGGAATTAAATTCCCATAAACATTTTTGATGGAATTAAATTCCATGGGGTTGAAGCGCCATCATCATCTCCCCAAAGATCATCTAAACCCTAAGAAATCTACAGTTTGAGGGTTAAGCGGTTTCACGTTCTTATGGAAAATCTGAAGGAGAAAGGGTAAAAACCCTTGTTTTGGATTTAAAATCCAGAGAAATGTGAAGGTTCATCGTTGTCCAAGAACATTACCTGAGGAAAAAAGGGTTCTCTTCGAACAGAGTTAAACTCTGAAGATTGTTTCAAGACAGAGAACTAAGCTCTGAAAGCGAGAATTAAATTCTCAAAGAAGAAATTCTCGGAAGAAGAAGATGAGCAAAGTGAAGGCTCCTATGAAGAGACAGAGGTATTTATAGAAGGCAGTGGGAACGTTTCATCTCCCCAGATCCCTAGAGGAATCCAACGGTCACAAGAGGTGACAGCGTTGCACTCACGTGCAGACACGTGAGAACAACGCTGTGGGGGCATTTGTTTCCTGATTTAAAATCAGGAAAGCTTCTGGGAAAAGCTTCAAAAAAGGGGCCACGTGCTTACACGTGACCAGCAGTCACGTGTTGACACGTGACATACAAAAGCAGCGGAAAAGGGCACATTGGTTCCCTGATCAAGTCAAGGAAAAGGCTTCAGAAGAGGTCACGTGCTCCCACGTGACCAGAGTCACGTGTTGGCACGTGACGTTCGAAGCAGCAGACTCGCTCTCCAACTGAACCAAGGAAAGAGGCGCCAGACAAGGGTCACGCGCTGACACGTGACCAGGGGTCACGTGGTAGCACGTGACGGCTAAGCAGCAGAAGAAGGCAGAGTGCAAAAGAAGAAAAAGGCTCGTTCCAAGGGGTCACGTGCCCACACGTGACCATGGGTCACGTGGTCACACGTGACCGGCTTTCAAAGCCCATTTTGCTAACAGAATTAAATTCTGAAAGAGATTCAAATCTTTCCAAAGGAAAGCAATTATCTGGAACCGATCAAATTAAAGATTCAGAGATGATTAAATATCATCTATCTATGGAAAATCTCGAGTTTGGAAAGATTTCTCCTTTAAATCTAACAGAAATAACAAAGGAGAATCCCTGGATTTGAAATCCAATGGTGAATAAAATTCACCTAATAATCCAAGGGTCAAAAAAAAAAAAAAATGATGGATACAAATCAAATCTCTTAATGAAGATTCGTCAAAAACTAATTGATTCGGCTGCTTCTCCTATAAATAGGAGCCTGGAGACACAAAAGAGAGGGATATATAGATACACGCAGAGGGAGAAAAAAAAAAGGAGAGAGCCTTGATACTTTGAGGAATTTGGAGCTTCTGCAAAAAGAAAACCCTAGGTAAGAAAGGGAAGGCTTCCTGAAAGAAGGAGAATTTAATTCTCAACAGAATTTAACTCTGACAAAATAAAAAACAGAAGAACATATTTCTTCTCTCTTTGATAGAGGATCTGCAAAGTGCACATCTCCCCTTTAGGTTGAGAATTTAATTCTCAATGGGTTGAGATCCTGCCATGCAGATCCAAAACATGGAGAGGAAATGGAAAAACGAGAATTTAATTCTCACAGAACTATAGGAATTTAATTCCTCTAAGATAAAAGTAGGGCTTGACCCTGTGTTATGGGAATTTAATTCCTTCAGAACAGAGAGAAACAGGGTTTAACCCTAATTAAGAACTTAGTTCTGTTGAAACAACGGGAATTCAATTCCCTTAATCATAATTTAACAGGGACTGGAAGTTTAATTCCTTAAAAAGCTTTTATTAGGGTTTAACCCTATTCAGTTCTTCACATAAACGAGGAATTTAATTCCTACAGAAGATTCAGGGTTCAATTCTATTCCAGAATATAAGTCTTCAAAAGGAAGTAGGAATTTAATTCCTTTGAAAATTAAAGCTCGAGGAATTTAATTCCTGAAAAAGGATCAACAGATTCTCTAAACAATATACATGGAGGCAGGGTCACGTGCCACCACGTGACCCCTTCAAAAGATCTACAGAAAGCCTTTTGAGGCAATCCCCCACGTGACCCACGTGACCCTTGAAAGAAGCTCTAACACATAGGAATATGAATGCCCGTCACGTGATGGCACGTGACGCTCTGAAAGATGCAATAATCTTAGCAGAATGAATGGAGAGAGGGCGCTCTCACGTGTCACCACGTGACCCCTCTTGCTTTAGTGTTTAACACTAAGTTGGAAGTCCTAAATCCAGTGTTAAAACACTGTTGGGCCGCAGTGTTCAAAGCCAATCAAAGAACTTTACTTGCAGTGTTCAACACTGACTACCTTAGTGTTTAACACTAATTTGAGAGCTTTGTTTCCGATGCTTGGTACTGATCTGTTTTAATGTTTAACATTAATCTGAAAGCCTTGTTGCTGGTGTTTAACACCAATTATCTTTTAGTGTTAAACACTAACTTGTCAACCTCATTCCCAGTGTTCAACACTGATTGTTCTGAAGTGTTTAACACTAGGCTTTGGCCCAATTGGCTAAAGGGATAGAGGCAAAGCCTCTCCCTCAATGGACCCACAAGAAGTCAATATTCCAGACATGATAGGACTTAGCCCAAGCTGGCCATAAGTCCTCAATTCGTAATTAACTGGGCCAATGGGCTCATAATATAATTAATGGGTCTTGAGCCTAAATTGGGCCAAGGACTATTTAATCCATAACGGTTCTAGGGTACATCTCTTCACTCCTTTGATACCTGGCATTGTAATCCCTCAATGTCTTCAAAGAGGTGACGGGTCCCGACGACCACCCATGATATGGACTGTGGGGTCCTTAAACTCATGTCTAATGCAAAATTCCTGGTTACGTGGAACGTGGATAATGTCACTCTTTGACCCCGCGGAAAACGCCCAGAGCGGAGCCTAGTCCTCGCCGAGCACGGCAGTGAACCCGTGTGAAGCATCTAGTGCAAAATTCCTGGTTACGTGGAACGTGGATAATGTCACTCTTTGACCCCGCGGAAAACGCCCAGAGCGGAGCCTGGTCCTCGCCAAGCACGGCAGTGAACCCGTGTGAAGCATCCAGAGCATATACCGGACTGTGGAGTCCTTAAACCCATGGACTACGACGTCCTTAACCTTGACCGAGATGTCTTAAAACTAACAACGGACCGCAATGTCCTTAAAATGCCTACGGACCTCAATGTCCTTAAACTACACACGGACCGCAATGTCCTTAAACTAACTACGGACCGCAATGTCCTTAAACTAACTACGGACAGCAATGTCTTTAAACTACCCATGGACCGCAATGTCCTTAAACTACCCATGGACCGCAATGCCCTTAAACTAGAACAATAGAGCTCCATGTGCTCTTTTGTCGGATCTAAACGGTCCCGTTTAAGTTGATCTTAGCCTCAAAGATGGCTAACGTATCCTTAAACCTTCAAACAGACTGGACTATGAATCCCCCAAATTAACTCTGGCTCGAGGGTACATCTCTGAACTCCTCTGACACCCGTCGTTGTAATCCTTCAACGTCGTCAGAGAGGTGACGGGTCCCGACGGCCACATATGCGATGGACCACTATGTCCCTAAACTGGAACAATAGAGCCCAAATGCTCTTTTGTCGGATCTAAACGATCCCGTTAAGTTGATCTTAGTCTCAACGTTAGACTAACGTATCCTTAACAAATGTTTGAGTTGATCTTGGCCTCAAGTATGGCTGATGTATCCTCAAACCAAACCCCCAAACCCAAATCTAAGATAAACACGGATTTGGACTAGTCCACGCCCTACGGGCGACGACATAACTCAGTCTCCGTAAACAATCCACGGGCAATAAGAAACGAAATAAACACCCACGACACGAAGTGACTATCTGGAGAAGGAGAAAGTTGTTACCGCGATGCGGTAGCGTAATTAACTGCAGGGGCTTGCGCCTGCAGGGAAGAGCGTCCCCACAATCAAAAACCCCTCAAACGAGGGGGAATCTGACGAAGTCTGCTACATCGGACGCATCCGTTTAAACCTTCGATACATGGTGCCGTAAATCAACTTGGCATCTTCGGAAAGGTGAACGGATAGCACCAATTAGCATCTGCCCCGAATCTCAGTGCCAAGACATCACAGTCTTGTGCGCCGCCTTTCGGAAGGGAACAGTCTTCTTCTTCTTCTGCCGCATTACCGTCTTCTCCTTCTTCTGCCTCATTACCGCCTTCTTCTTGTTTTTCCTCGTGATATAGCCAAGTTGTTTAAAGTCTAGTACAACCATGTTTAACGATGTGAAGCTCTACGATTTCTACCTTCTGCCAAAACTTATTCCTACATCTATCGTACGGACAGAGAATCTTCTCTAACACGATCTTATTATGTGTGCGTGCAAATTCAATGAAAGCAGCAACTCCTGCAACAAACTTAGATTGTATACGTTATTGCCAATCCACGTACATTCAGTCCTTAATTTCTGATGTACTCATGGGCCATGTTAGACTGTATAATATATAAATTGTAGGTTATGGTGACTATATTGAGAAATCTAAGAATGAGATGGTTACCGACAAAGAAGAAAATCCGTAGAGGCAAGTTTGTCGTTGAAAAGAATAAATTATCGATTAACAAAGTTAGATTTAAAGATACCCAAGTATGAGTTGTATTCTGTGTATGTGTGTTTCAATTTATGATTTCGCTTAAGCGTAGGGTTGTTAGTGTGTATGTACTTTGTGTGTGCGTTTGTTGTGTATTCGTGTTGTATGTGTGTGTTTCGGCTGTCGGGGGTAATGCTTCTATCCCATTAAGAATGTATAGAGCAAACACCCATTCGCTTGTGCTTTCATCCGTTTCGAGTAAATTTCGGCAGCACATCCCCGCTGTTCTTCGAGTACACTGTAATAGAATAGATAATCATTTCAATACTGTGAAACAACGTTGAAATGAATATCTAATCTATTTTTGTACACGGAGAACCAACGGAAAAGTACCGATGAAATAACTCGAAACGAATATAAACACAATTGAATGCAGGTGTTTGCTTTATACATTCCTAACTTGTCCACACTGGACAAATCTATCGATTATCATACGATTGAATCTTCTCGTCACATAGCCTACACGATGGTTGTTAGCACCGAAGTATATCGTCCGATATTTAACAACCTCTGTATAGTTCTATGTCACGACGAACATCGAACGTATGTTAACCGATAGACGAGGACTAAACTGCGCTTTGATTTTCACATTTGAATATCGATGATAATATGAAAGTTTCATATTATCATCGAGTATCATATATTGGTTTTCACTTGAACATTTAACTTGAATAGGTTTTACGTTTACGTTTCGTTTTTAAGGGTTTGAAGTTTTTAGTTTAGGGTAAGGTTTTCTTACGTTTACGGTAAAGTTTTACGTTTACGTTATTGATTGATCTGTTTAAAGAGAGTAGAGTTTGTAAATAAAGTAACCGTTGTTTACCCCAATCAGAGCAAAGCTCTGTTCAAATTCCAAGGCGGGAAACGAAGCAATGCTTCTGTTTCCCCCAATCAGAGCAAAGCTCTGTTTAAAATTCAAACTTTAATAAAGGAAGCAACGCTTCAGCTGACCTGCTCTCTGCGCTGTGCGACACGTGGCAGCGCAGTTGTGCTAGCGCAGTTGCGCTGCGCTCTGCGCTGCACGTGTCAAGCGCAGGTGCGCTTGCGCCAAACAGAATTAAAATTCTGAAAGATCTTTCTGATCTTATTAAAACAATAAGATTCTTTCCTGTAAAACAGGAGCCCTTGGATCAAAGATCCAATAGTAAGGAAAAATCCCTAAATCACTCAGAGAAAAAGCTCTTTAACTAATTTAACAAATCTATTGGCACTATAAAAAGCCCCCTAGACTCCAAGCCTAAAACACATTAACACAAAGAGGAACACAGAGAAATATTCAGAACTCCTCTAGAAAACTTTGAGAAGAAACTCAGAGAGATAAAAAAAAAGGTAAAAACTTTTGAGAAAAAAGAAGAGTTTCTTCTAAAAACATTATTGATCTAAGAACAAGATCAAAGATTTTCAAAAAAAAATAATATAATAATAATAAAGGCATCGTCTTTCGATGAACCACTGGTTCTTTGAAAACAAGAAAAACTTGTTTTCTTTGATCGAAATTTGATCAAAATAATTAAACAGTGCCTTGCACTTTGGAAATTTGCACTGTTGCGCTCTCGGGTTGGCGCAAGCCACCAGGGAGCGCCACGTGTCAGCCCCAGAACAAACTGCGCCTTGCGCTTTACAAAAAATGAGCATTGCGCTCTTTGGTTGGTGCAACTCACCGGAGTGCGCCACGTGTCAGCAGCGCAATAGCGCAGCGCACTGTCGCAGCGCATTGCGCTTGCGCTCACCAGAACATGACACGTGTCGCCATCATATGAGTTTGCGCCTTGCGCTCCTCAATTGGTGCAAAGCGCCTGACAAGCCACGTAGGGCGCTGTCAGAGCATTTAATGCAATGCATTATCAAGGGCAGAGTCCAATAACACTACTAAAAATAAGGGTTGCCCCTACGGATTTATCCGTAGGTGCAAACCACTGCCCCTACGGATAACTCCGTAGGGACGAAAAAATAACCTGTAGGTGCAAACGCCGTAGGTGCAAGTTGAAGCCCTGAACTTGCCCCTACGGGTAAAAACTTGCCCCTACGGAGTTATGTGTAGGTATAGTTTCACCTACGGAGTAGACCGCAGGGGAAAAAAGTTATTTTATTTACGGTTTTTTTCAATATATTAACTGTACCTACGAAGTTATCCGTAGGGCCAAGTACTATCCCCTACGGATATATGCGTAGGTACTTATCTGTAGGAGCAAAATATCTGAAATCCTGATATTTGGTCCCTACGGATAACTCCGTATGGGCCTTTGTTTGCCCCTACGGATATATCCGTAGGGGCAATCCCAACCCCCATGATACTGAGATCAGGGGGGAAATATCAGTTAATGCTGATATTTTGCCCCTACGGCTTAAGCCGTAGGGGAAACATTTGTACCTACGGATTAATCCGTAGGTACACATTATCTGTTTTTTTTAAAAAAAAGGGCTGCCTGATTTTTCCCGTCCTGTGCACAATAATATATATATCAATAAAATATAAAATTAATCATCACACAACATATATCGCAGTATTCATAATCACATCTCACGCATATAATATACAAAAGAAACCCAAAAACTGAATATGATATAAATATAAACCAATATCAATATCAATATCGTTTCAAAATGTAGTACAATATGTATGATATAAATAAATACATGTTTCAAAAAATGAGAATCAAAAAGCTACCCTAGCTCGGTCCAGCTCCACCTCTGATAAATGATAGAATCAAGCGCGCCTGCTCCTTGGTCAATAAACCATGCAATTCGGCGCGTGCGGGAGTCTGAGCGGCCTGTGGAGCTGGCGATGTGGTCTGCGCAGCCGCCGTCGAGGTAGTCGCTTGCGGAGCCGCGGCTGCGGGAGTCTGAGCGGGCGGTGGAGCTATAGGAGCTGTCTGCGGAACCGCAGCCGATGTAGTGGCTTGCGGAGCCGCAGCCGAAGGAGATGCATGTGGAGGTTCAGCCGATGTACCCTGTCGTGTCTGGACCTAACGTGTGTAAGAAGCGTGTAAGAACTGTGTATTATTCGAATTCGTATCATTATCAAGTTATTTCGAAACCCCATTTGGATATCTGGTTTGGAAAACCGTTGTTTATTTTAATTACATATGTATGTATGATTAATCAAACCTAAGTCTAAAACCAAATAAGCTCAAGCTACGTACTAATTATGGATATGTTGATATCTATAATATGACATGATATTTTACTATAAAGTAGTATACATACCAGCATCTCCTTCAACTCCTGAACGACGGCCCTCAAGCTCTTCAGTTCCTGCTGGACACGACGCTCACTGGAGATGGAGGAAGTAACCGCCGGGGTGGAGTCCAACCTTATATGGGCCCTGCTAGGGCTTAGTCCCCGGCCTCTCTCCCAACCTCCGTGGTGCCCTCCGTGTGCGGCGTCCAGAACTGGGGTCAGCAGCCTCAGATCGCTCTGTCCGGTAAAATCGATCCCCGAGGCCTCGGCCTGCTCAACCACCTGCTCCTACACCCACATTAAGCAGTAAAGTATAAGTATAAAATTTAAACTTGAACCTTCCAAAACTAAAATTTCAAATATGGGTAGAATAAATATTAACACTTACGCAATACTCCTGGGTAGCGACGTCGGGATATCGAAGCTCGCCCGTGGCGGGATCTGTCGAGGTGCCGTGGACGGCAAGATATGCGGACAGCACGCTCGGTGTACCACCTTGCGCCATGGTCTGAGCTGTCTGCAATATTAGAAAATAACTCTTAATATTAGAAATATTAGAAAATAACTCTTAATATTGCAGAATATCACAAAGGTCGGTCTATTGTAATTTACCGATAACTCCATGGCTCGAGTAATATTCCTCGAGCCACCTGTGTAAGTGGGGCGACCTCTCTTCGCCGACTTCCTGTTCTCTGTATTCTGAGCGGCCTGTTTCTGCACAACGCATTAACATTTAGTTTTCTAATTAAGGAACACAAAAAAATAAATTATATCCTAAATAATGAATTACATTTAAAATACATACCTGTTTGCGTTGGGAGTCAAAATATTCGCACAATAGAGGCCATGTCTCTACGTCGACTCTCGCAAACGCCGGAGTAGATAGGAGGGCCGCTCTCTCTGCCTCGGGGGTCCCATCCACAGGGAGTAGCAGTCGGCTTTCAGCTCATTCCTGTTGTATCGGACCTTGGTCTGCATGTTCTTCATCAGTCCATTGTACAGAGCATGAAGGTCGAGCACCCTCCAAGGGTGTTTAGGGTCGGGTACAGGCTGAAAATCGTAATCCGACTGAAAATACAAAAAAACATTGTTATTAGATTGCAAGTGTTAATAATAAATATATTGGATAAATCAAATGAAAATATATATTAATACGTACCCGAGCCTGATCAAAGAAGAGGGCGAATGAGCGCCGGTGCTGCTCGCCCCACTCAACGTGAAGTGGATAGTTCTTCACGATCCGGCTCTCGTCCCCCATATACCGGCCGAACCTCTTGGCATGAGGACCGGTATAGCGATAGTCAAGGGTAAAAAAGAGGGGGAATGCTGCCTCCCCCTAGCTCTGTCAGGCCTCAGCCTATGGGACTGATTCGGGCCTCGAGTCCCCCTCTGAGGATGGGGAGGCCCTGCGTCTGCACGAAATATCAAGACAATCAATATTAAGACAAAGTTGTATTAAGAAATCAAGCTTAAACGAAAATTGAAGTGTGATATATACCTCTGGTGACTAGCGCACGAGCTTGGGCCCGGGCAGCAGCACGAGCGGGACGATAGTTCCTCCGGTGAGGAACAACCGGGGTCCCGGATGCGGACGCATCCCCTCCAACTAGAAAATAAACATTGACGCTAAATTTCCATGAAGTTCATATTTATTATATAGAGCATATGTAAAATGAATAAATATTTTATATTTATTCATACTAACCTGCAGACGATGCGGAGGGTATGGAAGCGGCAGGAGTGGCCCCTGCGGAAGATGTGGACGCACCACCTATAATTAGACAATTAAAAATAGATTATATAAGTAATTGCAAAAAAAATGTGTAGATCAATAATATAACGTTCTAAATCAATATGCATGCACTATAGGATATATAAACATACCTGCAGGTGCGGTGGTGTCACCACCTACTGTTAGACAATAATAAAAATTGCTAAGTAAGAGCAAAATGAATGTGTGTATATTTATGATATAGCATTCTAAATCAATATACATGCACAATATGATATATAAACATACCTGGAGGAGTGGGAGTGGCCTCTGTCCCAGATGTGGACGCATCACCAACAACTAGACAATCAAACATTGACAATATAAGTAATTTTGACATAAACAGGCATGAATATCTGTAATATTACATTCAAAATGGATATGCGTGCAGCATACCTGGAGGTGTGGCAAAATCCACACGGAAGGAGGCATCCGAAGGGGTCTCCGATCTGGGTGCAAGACCGGCCCTCTGAAGCTCTTTACGCAACTCTCCGGACGGCAGAACCGCTCTGCCTCTGCCTCTGCCGCGGCTGGAGCTCCTGCCGCCCTTCGCTGCTCCCGACATCGTCATCAAATCTAGATAAACGGTTCGTGGACGCATTAGACAATCATTAAAAGTATTGACTATATATGTGTAGAGCGTAAAATGTGAAGTAATAATATAACATTACTGATAACCTTTTTCGTTTCGTGGGCGCATTATACATATCTACTTGGATTTCATCGTCGATGTCATTTCTAACCCACGTAACTTCATGATCGGTTGAAGACAACCCGTCCTTCGAAACAGACGGTCGGAGCACTTTAAGCCTTCTCTCTTCTTCGTCCTCATCGCTGTCCTCGAATTCTGGGACATCGTAGACATCTCTGGGTTTCCATCGGCATACAACACTCCATCCCGGATGCTTCAAACACTGTGAGTAGTATACTTGGAACGCTTGGTTCGGAAAGATAAACGGATATTCCTGACCGTAAAATCGAAGTATGTTCACACTGGTCAATCCATATTCATCTTTCCAAGTCCTAAGATTGCTTCTCCACCTGTCCGTATCGGTTCGCATATCGTACCAAGTACACTGGAATATATAAAAGGGTTATGATCGTCCGGGATAGTGGATGCCGAGTATACAATTTAAGTACCCATAATAAATCACACCGTCCGATCCTACCGTCGCAATCTCACTATTCTGAGTGGTTCTAAATGTTTCTATGTCCTTAACTTAGAATTTGTATCCAAGGACACCAAATCCTTTGTAATATGCAACCTCCATACTAGGAAATTGAGCTAAACATCTTGAATCACTCTCAAATGATGCAGACAAGTTCGGATCGTGGATCTAACAAAACAAATTTTACGACAAATACATAACGATACAAGTTTAGATTAAAACTGATAGCAATAAAATGTTATTCGAATAACTTACATGATCTGTGACCCAATCACAAAAATTATCCTGATGATATTTTTCCAATCGTTCTTCGTTCCAATCAGGATGCCCCTCACGTACCTCGTTAAAATGAATTCTGTTTTCGACAAATAATGGTGACATTAATATTATATCATTTCATACACACACAAACACAGATATAACAATTAATCCAAAAGAAGTTACTCTCTAATTTGTTCAAGACATACGCAATTAAGCAAGATAAACCGGTATATTTTGTTGATAAACATAGTGTCTACCCTCTTATACTCGGCTTTACCATATGGCCCGTCTTGAATTCTTCGTGGCCAGTTAAGCCTTGTCTCAATGTTCTCGTCCAGATAGCGGGAACAAAATGTGGTTGCTTCATCAAGAAGATATCCTTGCATGATAGAACCCTCTGGTCGATTTTTATTTCGTATATACTTCTTAAGAGTGTAGAGGTACCTAATGAAAATATGTTGAATAAATAAATACGGGCATACAGGACAACAATAAATTTATAAATTGCGCGAAACGAAAAATTACACGTACCTCTCGACGGGATACATCTATCGATATTGTACCGGTCTGGCTAACTTCGCCTCAGTTGCAAGATGAACCGTCAAGTGTATTATGATATCGAAGAATGACGGTGTGAAAATACACTCAAACTTGCAAAGTATCAACGCAATAGAATTTTCTAGTTTATCCAGCGTCACAACCTCCAGTGTTTTAGCACACAACTCCCTGAAAAACAATATAGGTCGTTGATTACTAGACCAACCGATTCAGGGAGAGAAGTCCTGAGGGCTAATGAAAGAAGGTGCTCCACGATAACATGGTGATCATGAATTTTCAGCCCATCGATCTTGCCCTTCACAATTTTTATTTTCTTGCTGAATGATCCTGAGAAACCTGTGGGAACTTTCAAATCATGCAACACCTGCAGGAATCTTTTCTTCTCCGGTTGTGACATATGATAAGCGGCATTGGGAAGTACAAACTTGCCCGGTTTACCCGCTACCGGTCTAGGGTGCAATTCACTTCTTATTCCCCACTCTTGTAGATCCATCCGAGCATTAAGGTTGTCTTTCGATGTCCCGTCTTTACAAAGAAGCAAGTTAAGTATGTGCTCTGATACTCCCTTCTCTATATGCATGACGTCCAGACAATGACGCACTGAATTTGTAGACCAGTACGGAAGCTCGAAGAAAATGCTTAACTTGTTCCAAAATGGTGGTTTGACCTGTTTCATCGGATCCATCCCGAAGGTCACATTATTGTAACCATCCCATTTAGCAGTCACGTCCTCTCCGGACAATGGGGATGGAGGTCCAAGAAGCTCCTGATGACCATCAAAATGAACCGTGTCTAACTTATAGGGATGGTCTGGAGGCAGGAAACGTCAATGGCCGCAATAACAAACCTTCCTGCTAAAATTCAAGAATTTTGATGTTGTGTGTTCATGGCAATGAGGACATGCTTTGTGACCATGTACGGACCAACCTGATAGCATTCCATACGCAGGAAAGTCATTAATTGTCCATATTTGAGCCACACGCAGTATGAAGGTTGTATTTGTGTTTGCATCATATGTCTCTACACCATCAATGAACAAAGATTTCAACTCCTCGATCAGAGGTCGGAGATAGACGTCAATATTGTTCCCCGGTGAGTTTGGTCCGTCAATAAGAAGAGGCGTCATAAAATATGATTGGTTCATAGCCAACCAAGGCGACATATTATAAATTATCATTACAACGGGCTATGTGCTGTGACTTCCAGCCATATAGTTGAATGGGCAGAAGCCATCAGTAGCCAGTCCGAGCCGGACATTGCGAGGATCGCTACTGAATATTGCGTGCCTTCTATCGAAATCCTTCCATGCTGGTGAATCTTTTGGATGGCTCATTTTTCCATCTTCACTTGGAGGAGCACGGTGATGCCAAATCATTGCCTCGGCTGTTTTCTTGCACCTGAATAGCCTCTGTAGCCTCTGTGTTATGGAAAAGTATCGTGCTATCTTGACAGGTATATTGGGCTTCTTATCAGAATCTTTCGGCTTATACCTGGCCTCTCCGCATGTTGGACATTCTTTCAAATCTGAATTCTCTTTCCGGTACAACACGCAATTTTTAGGACATGCTTGAATCTTCTGGCACTTTAGACCCAAATCAGACATCATCTTCTGGGCTTCGTACCAGCTGTCGGGCACGTTATTTCCCGGAGGTATACAATCTTTCAAGAACGAAAGAAGCATTGTGAATGACTTGTAGCTCCATCCATTTAGGCACTTAATCTGGAAAAGTTGGACGAACCATGAGAGGGTGGAATACTTCGCATTCTCATAAATTGGTTTCCTAGCATCATTCATGAAATTTTCATATTTATCCGGACGCGGTCCTTGACCGGAAGGAATGTCATCTTCGGTACAAATAGATTCACCTAGGGCAGCCTCTACCATATCCTCCATTTCTTTTGATGGAAATAAATTACAGTCTTCTCCTTCTGCCGCATTACCGAATTCTTCTTCTTCTACTGCCGCATTATCGTGTTCTCCTTCTTCTTCTGCCGCAGTACTGCATTCTTCTCCTCCCCCGTGATATTTCCAAGTTGTATAAAGTCTAGTAAACCCATATTTTACAATATGAAGCTCTTCCAATTCTACCTTCTGCCAGTACTTATTGCCACATCTATCGCACAGACAGAGAATCTTCTCTATTATGATCTTATTATGTGCGCATGCAAATTCAATGAAAGCAGCAACTCTCGCGACAAACTTAGGTTGCATATGTTGTTGCCAATCCACATACATCCAGTCCTTAACTCTGACGTACTCATGGGCCATGTTAGACTGTATAACATATAAATTGTAGGTTATGGTGACTATATTGAGAAATATAAGAACGAGATAGTTACTGACAAAGGAGAAAATCCGTGTATATGCATTAGACTTAAGCTCTTATGGAGAACATATCTCCTTTTAATATTATTAAATGTTCTCATGTAGTGCGCACGTGCATTGCACGTGGTGCGCGCATAGCGGGCATACGTGCGTTGCACGTAGCGCACATGGCGCTTGCGCATTATGGGGAGGAGCAGGCTCCTAACTTGGAGAACTAAGCTCCTTTTAATATTATTGAATATTCTCATGTGGTGCGCACGTGCATTGCACGTGGTACGCGTATGGCGGGCACACGTGCGTTGCATGTAGCGCACATGGCGCTTGCGCATATGCGCATTATGGGGAGGAGCACGCTCCTATCTTGGAGAACTAAGCTCCTATGGAGAACTAAGCTCCTTTTAATATTATTAAATATTCTCATGTGGTGCGCACGTGCATTGCACGTGGTGCGCGCATGGCGGGCACACGTGCGTTGCACGTAGTGAACGTGGCGCTTGCGTATTATGGGGAGGAGCATGCTCTTATCTTGGAGAACTAAGCTCCTATGGAGAACTAAGCTCCTTTGAGAATTGAGCATTAAAGAACTAAGATATATTAGACTTGAGATTGAGATACATACCTGCAACATAGAAAAGAAATCAATAAACAAGATGAATATAATATAAATTTAAGTTGAAAGAATATATATCCTCCTTGTCCACACGGGACATCGCACACAAGTGAATGAAGGTGTTTGCTTTATACATTCCTAACTTGTCTACACGGGACAAATCTATCGGTTACCATACGATTGAATTTTCTCGTCGCATAGACTATATGACGGTTGTTAGTATCGAGCTATACCGTCCGATATTTAACAACTTTCGTATAGTTCTATGTCACGACGAACATCGCACGTATGTTAACCGATAGACGGGGACTAAGTGGCGCTTTTAGTTTCATATATAAGTATCGATGAGAATATGAAGGTTTCATATTATCATCGAGTATCATATATTGGTTTTAACTTGAACATCTTGAATCACTCTCTAATTATACGTTTGTTGTGCATTCGTGTTGTATGTGTAACATGATTTTAAACCATTGAGATCAAGATTGATAGAACTAATCATCCTACATTGCAATGACATTCATCTACCAAAAACTATTATTGCAATGACATTCATCTATAACAATCAACAATTAAAACTACAAATGTAGGATACTGATATCATAAAGCGTTTAAACTGCAAAAGCAGTACCAGCTGACCCAGTTGGCTTCATGGCAGCCAATTATCTATCCAAGTAGCCTCCACAGCTATGAAGGTACCACAAACTCAGAGAGTTGACTTCACTCTTCAGTTTGTCAAATATTTAACGGAGTCTTTCTTGAATTGAGTTGTACTCTATTACTCACTCATTTTGATGTGGAAGGACTCAAATAATGAAGATAATAAAACAGATAAATTACACCAAACCACCATTAACTATATTTACTATTCACTACACTGCCCTAAAGTTTTTTGTTACAGTAAAACTCCCTTGAGACGATCATTAAATCATCTTAAACATTTTTTGTTACAGTGAACTCCCTTGAGATGGTTTAGAGAAAAGCGAAAGTGGTCAAGGTAGTCTAGAGAAGAACAAGAATAATTAAGAGCGGTTTAGTGTAATTTAGCCTTATAAATTAACTAAGCACATGAAAAAATCAATAATAGATTTGTGGAAGAAAGCTAGAAACACACCCAAAACTCATCCTTGTCATCTTCATTAGGTTCATACAATCACTCAGACTCTACATCAGCGTCTTCGTATTCCACATCCGCATCATCTACCGAACCCTAGCCCCAGCCCCAGCCCCAGCCCAGCCTAGCCCCAACCCCAACCCTAACCAAACCCTAGCCCCAGCCCCAGCCCAGCCCCAGCCCTAACTCTAACCCCAACCCCAACCGAACCCCACAACCGAACCCTAACCCTAACCCTAACCTTAACCCTAACCGAACACGATGCCGACGCCGACGCCGATGCCAAACCCTTACCCCTACCCGAACCTGGCCTGAACCCTAGACTACAACGTCAAAATTAAAATTTATTTGAGATTTACTTACAACCCGTGCGCGCGATGGAGGAGACGGTAGAAATTGGTGGTCGACGACGATCAGCGATGGTGGCGACGAGGTGCGGGAAGTCGACGAAGGTGTGGGAACGACCGACGAAGCTGGCGATGAGGCTCGAGCGCGGTGGCGATGAAGCGCGAGCGCGGTGGCGACGAGGCACGGGAAGAGGCGATGAGAGGCGCGGGAGTGAGAGAGAAATTTTGGGAACGATGAATAATTTTTTTTTGCATTTTTTTATATTAATAACCTATTTAGATGTCCCTACGGACATAACCGTAGGTTCACGGCTTGCGGCTCCGAAGGGCCAAACAAAAAATTAGAACGTAAGGCACCGTAGGGACAACGATGTGGCCCTACGGATAAATCCGTAGGGACAAGAAATATTTGCCCCTACGGATTTCTGAGTCCGTAGGGGCAACCCCAGATTGTAGTAGTGTAAAAAAGGTCTATCAGACCAAACAAAAGTGCTGTGCACTATTAAAAGGGGCAAAGCCCAATTAAAAGAAAAGAGTCTAAACAGACCAAAATAAAATGCAATGCATTATTTTAAAAGGGGCAGAGCCCTACTAAAGGCCTAACAGGCCAGACACAAATAAAATGTTGAACATTTTCAACTGGACTTAGTCCAATTCTGGCCGTAAGTCCTCAAATTAAATTGATTGAGCACGACTGCTCCCTTAAATCAATTTACATCTGGTTCAAGGGTACATCTCTGAACTCCTCTGACATCCGTCGTTATAATCCTTCAGCGTCGTCAGAGAGGTGACGGGTCCCGACAACCATACATTGCTACGGACTTAAGCGTTCTTAAACCAACTCATGGACTTATGCGTACTTAAACCAACCTATGGACTTAAGCGTCCTTAAACCAACTCACGGGCTTAAGCGTCCTTAAACCAATGGACCACTATATCCCTAAACTGGAACAACAGAGCCTCCAAATGCTCTTTTTTCGGATATAAACGATCCCGTTTAAGTTGATCTTAGCCTTAAATATGGCTAACGTATCCTTAAACCTTCAAACAGACTTTACTCCCAAATTGTACTATGGATCCCCCAATCAACTTTGGTTCAAGGGTACATCTCTGAACTCCTCTGACATCCGTCGTTGTAATCCTTCAACGTCGTCAGAGAGGTGATGGGTCCCGACGGCTAGACATGCCATGGACCCCTATGTCCCTAAACTGGAACAATAGAGCCCAAATGCTCTTTTGTCGGATCTAAACGATCCCGTTAAGTTGATCTTACTCTCAAATCAGACTAATGTATCCTTAACAAACGTTTATGTTGATCTTAGCCTCAATTATGGCTAACGCATCCTTAAACCAAAACCCCAAACCCAAATCTAAGAAAATACGGATTTGGACTAATCCACATCCTACGGGCGACGGCATAAATTAGTCTCCGTATACAATCCACGGGCAACCACAAACAAAACAAACACCCACAACACGAAGTGAAATTCTGGAGAAGGAGAAAGTTGTTACCGCGATGCGGTAGCGTAATTAACTGCAGGGGCTTGTGCCTGCAGGGAAGAGCGTCCCCACAATCAAAAACCCCTCAAGCGAGGGAGAATCTGACGAAGTCTGCTACATCGGCCGCATCCGTCCAAACCTCCGATACACGGTGCCATAAATCAACTTGGCATCTTCGGAGAGGTGGACGGATAAAACCAAATAGCATCTGCCCCGAATCACAGGCAAGACGTCCATGACTTGGCCGCCGTTCGGAGGGGAACAGATTCTAGCACGCCCGGTGGGACCTCTTCCTCTTTCCACTCCACACTTCGTGTGTCGTGTTCGCGAACGAATCGCGGTTTGCTATGGTTGCCTGTGGATTCGAGGTACTAAGATTTGGTATCTTGCTTCGTGCAGAAAACGGAAGATCAATGGCTTCAAACTGCACTACCTGCAACTGCAACTCTCGCTCCGTCCTTGCTGGAGGAGTGACTTACGGGCCCCAAGCGGCCTCTCTTTTCAAGATGCCAGTGGAGCAGGTAACTCAAGCCACCACTGGACTATTCTTCGGGACCATGCTCCCGCCGATGAGCTTCAATGCCCCAATGACATTGCAAGAAGCCCCAAAGAAGTCGGTCTTTGATCGGCTTACCACTACCGCGACCCCTCTCAACGGGTCGCCCAACTTCAATACCTCAGTTTTCAACAGACTGGGCCAGAACGTCTACAAGCCCGCGATACCCGAAGCTGCCATCCCAAAGCGGATAGCCATCCCGGCTCAAGCAGAAGAAATCATTGGAAAGGCTCCTCCTTCTAAGAAGTCGGTTTTTACAAGGCTGGCCATTCTGGTTGCTGCTCCAGGCGAGGTCATCAAAGCTGTCCAAAGGTCTGTCTTTCACAGATTAGATATTGCTTCTCAACGGGTGTCGGTCTTCGACAGGCTAACACCAATAACGGTCTCTCCTCAAAGCAGGGGGCATGACGAAGTCACCCTTATAGCTGTAACAACTCCATCCGCACGACACGCTCAATGTCGCCACTGGCGCCGAGTGAGGAAGGCTGGGGGCAACTCCCCCTCTGGGATAACTCCGCCAGCTCCAACGGTGGAGATCGATGCTGCTGTTCCAACCGGGAACAGCTTTGAATTGCTGAACACGGTGCGCAGAAACTCTCCTACTGCGGTACTGAAGAGAGCTCCTTCACCTGTGGAGAATACTCCAGAGAAGAAGCTAGAGCAGCCCCTTCAACGGCTGTCCTCTAAAATTTACAAGGTCTGGCGTCAAGTCCAAGACTCCGTGATGGATCAAGACTATCTCCGCCGACAGAAAAAGATGAAGGTTCGGCAGGAGAAGGACTACTTTGTCAAGCCACAAAAAGCAACAGCTACTTGGGTGCCCACTACAACGGCCCCCTCAATTTCGACCACTCAAAAAAGAAGGAGGTCGGGGAAGATCCCTGTGTCTTTGGAAAATTGCAAAGACACTGAATCTAAATACCCCAAGTCTGGGGCATGGTGGTGCATACCGTTTATATGGCTTCCGGAAAGGTGGAATACCGCGCTTCGACGGGTCACCGACCGCTCACACGGTCTGTGACAAAAGCCCAGGAGCAGCAACAGAAGCTTCAAGAGATGATGACTGCTATGGCCGCACTCACCGGGCCAAAAGAAAGCCCGGAAACATCATCAGAGCAGCGACACGAACAAGAAACTGACGCTGACTTCTTACGCAGAGTCCTCGAAAAGAAGGATAAAGAAGCTGCAGAGCAAGCAGCTAACATAAAACAAATGGCCCTCCTCTTCCAAGATATGATAGGGATGATGTTACAGCCGGACCCTCCAGCTGGTGACCCTCCAATCATTGTTGAGGATGATAGAGGGGAGATATCTAATCCTCCTCTGGCTCTTTCAGCAGCCAAGGAAGAAACCATTTCCAAAGCTGCGCTCAATGACTATATAGCTCAGCAGATACGAATTCATCAGGCGAATGAAACGGCCGGGCAAGTTGTTAGAACCGGACGGCCCTATCCGAGCTGGTATGACCAAATCAGTTACCCGCAGGGATATACGATCCCTAAGTTTTATGTATATAGAGGGACAGGGAATCCCCATCAGCATGTCGCTCAATTCAGGGCTCTTTAGGGCAACACTGGAGGCGACGACAAGCTCCTGCTTCGCCAATTCGTCGGCAGCCTATCGGAGACGGCCTTTGAATGGTATTCGGAGCTATCTAACGACTCTGTCAAAACATTTACGGAGATGGAGCTGCTGTTTACACAAAGATTCGTGAGCGCTAGTGAACGCACCTTGATAACAGCACTGATCAACACCAGGATAAGGCCCGGTGAAACGTGGGTTCAATACGCAATACGGTGGCGAAACTTATGGTCGAAGTGCGAACAACGCATTGAAGAAGCACCTGCGGTAGGCATGTTCATGGGCACTCTTGATCCGCAAGCGACCATCTCCCAGTTCATGATGTTTTTTAAGACGACGACTTTCCATGCCATGATTGACAAGCTAGCTCAAATGGATCAGATGGGTCATAGATCATCTCCTCTAAAGCCGGACTCCCGAAGTGAAAAGGGGAAAGGTAAAGCGATCGTCGTCGCCAATACTCAACAACAGCCGAGCAACTCAAAGCCGGTTGTTCGCCAAAAAAACGTGCGTCCACGCCCATCCCTCGAGGAGAGACTGGGACGTCCTTACTCGTTTCCTCAGAATAAAACAAGGAAACTGTTCGAGCTGGCAATGCGCAGCAGACTCATCAATCTGCCGAATCCGAAATGTCTGTTGCAGCCAGGCGATCTCAACAATCCTAATTGTTGCCCTTACCATCAAGCAGTAAGCCATCCAATCGAAGATTGCTTCGTCTTCAAAAACTGGGTTGAAGATCAATACCAACAGGGCAATTTCGCGCTATCCGAGAACTGGAAGGTGAGCCCGCCACAGCCTCATACTCCTAAAAGGGTGGACATGCCGGGAGCATCCTGCTCCTTGATAGAAAAAGCTCCGCGGTTTGATGACAAGTGCACGGATCTGCAAAGACGTATTGACACACCGGAAGAATATAATCAGAAGGCGCCGACCCCAGTCACACTCCGAGAATTCCTCAGCCACGTCCTTGAGGACGAAGATGATGACAAAAACTCGTCGGATGAACTTGAGGATTATGTGGCAAGCTGCCATGTGATCTCTTACTTGATAGTCGATAAAGAAGCTCCTTGCACTGAGAAACCGGGGGCAAGTCCCGAACCAGAACCTCTGGGACCATCAGACGAAATGATTGATGCATTCCTAAACGAAATTCATCTGGAAAGTAAAGCCAATCATGAGCGTGAACTGGCTATATTTGAAAAGGCCAAACACCAACGACTGGAAGAAAGAGTCGAGACATCCCAACTGGAGCAAAGCATCCCTATCACCAGCAAAAGCAAGCTTAAAGTAAGAAAACGATTTGCTAGGGCCCTGGAAATAGGAATGAAGTTGCCCTCTTTCAAAGAAAATTCCCCTGGCAATATACGTCTTGATGAAGCGGATATACATCCTAATTTTTGCCTATATCATCAGAGGATTGCACACCCTACTGAGGAGTGCATAGCCTTTAAAAACTGGTGGCAGGGATATGTTGCCCATCGACAACACATTCAACAGGTGAAGCGCAAGGCTCGTCGGAAATAGAAAAGCACGACAGATGAGCGCAAAAGAGCCGTCGACAACTGTCATATAACCGACACCAAGGGATCGCAAGTTATCACCTTTGGAAGCGACTTTGACGAAGATGTCGCCCTCAACCCTCTCTTCAAGGAATCCATTTCTAAAACGAAAGAATTGGGGAGTTGCGAGAACATTCAGCCATACAATCTCACGCTACCCGGAAAAAATCTCGGACCCGCAAACAAGGGATCGAACAGAAAAGATAACGGGAAGGGAAAAACAGCCCTCATCGCCAACATTCAACAACAATCGAGTGGCCCTAGACCGGTTGTTTGCCAAAGCAACAAGCGGCAACCCCTCTATGAGAAATTGAAACGTCCTTACTCATTTTCTCGGGATGAAATGAGGAGGCTGTTCGAACTAGCAGTGCGTGACGGACTTATCACTCTACCGGCGCCGAAACACCAGCTACAACTAAATGATGTCAACAATCCTAATCACTGCCCTTACCACCAAGTATTGGCCATCCGATCGAAAACTGTTACGTCTTCAAAAACTGGGTTGAAGACCAATACCAAAAGGGCGAGTTCGCGTTGTCCGAAAACTGGAAGGTGGGCCCGCCACAACCACATGCTCCAAGAAAGATGGATATGCCGGGGGCATCATGCTCATTCATAAGGAAAGCCCCATAGACCGAAAAGTCAGTAAACTAGAGATTCGCCTCAAATAAGGCGACGGCGGACCGAAACGTCCTTAAACTAACGGCGGACCACTACGTTCTAAAACTAGCCGACGACCGAAACGTCTTTAAACTACTACCGCAGTATCCTCAGGCTGACGAAAATAAAAAAAAGAATAAATAAATAAATAAATAAATAAATAAAAATGGTATATCCATAAGCAAAATGGGTACGGATGAAAACCCGAAAGGGCTCTGTGAGTAAAAACAGCAGGGCTACCGGCGAGTGTTCGTGAAAACCCGAAAGGGCTCGACCTCGTTAGAAAAAAGAATAAAAAGAATAAAAAAAAGAGAGACGATATGTCCATAAGCGAAATGGGCACGGATGAAAACCCGAAAGGGCTCCGTGAGTAAAAACAGCAGGGCTACCGGCGAGTGTTTGTGAAAACCCGAAAGGGCGCAACCTCGTTAAAAGACACTTAAAAGGTCCTTTCGACCTTGTAAGGAGAAACCGCCCGTGTGAGATCCTTACGACTCACAGGGAAGTAACACACTTAGGGATCCTCACGATTCCTAAGGAGAAATTACACTTGCGAGATCCTCACGACTCGTAAGGAGAACTCTCTTATGGGACCCTCACGGCTCATAAGATTTGAAAGTCTTAAGTTACAGAGACCTGAACCTGTGCTTAAGCAACCCCGACAACCTTCGATAGTTCCCTACAAGCGGCTCAATACTGACCCTTGTATACAATCCACGGGCGCAAATAAACATTTCCTTAACCAAGTCCCATCCGTGACTGGGGATATGTCCATACGGTAAACAACCCTTGTAAGTCCTCTCGACTTATAAGGAGAAAACCCTTTTGTAGGATCCTTACGACTTATAGGGGAACATGCACTTAGGAATCCTCATGATCCTTAAGGAGAAAACACACCTACGAGATCCTCACGACTTGTAGGGAGAAATACCTTTGTGAGACCCTTACGGCTCATGAAGTCAAAAGCCTTAGTTGACAGGATCCTAACCCTGTTTACTAAGCCACCTTTGTTCAATATCGACAGAGGCAAATGATGATTCGCTCCTGGAAATATCCTAGTTGTAGCGATGCTGATGCCTAAACTGGTATCAAATTCTAAGCCCTTTCATGGCAAATGATGATTCGCTCCTGGCAATATTCTAGTTGTAGCGATGCTGATGCTGAGATTGGCGTTAGATTCCAAGTTCCACACTCGCGATAAAAAAAAAATCAACGAGCCATACATGCATACGAAATAGCCGAAATGATGGGATGACTTGCAATAAAAATCAGCAAGTAAAAATGTATGCATGTAAAATAGCCGAAATGATTGGGCACTGCGAAAAATAGCCGAAATGATTGGGCAATCGCAACCTTCGCGATATAAAAGCTGAAATGATAGAGCATCGTGGAAAGAAATAAAATGAAAATATATATATTGAAATTTATGCCCTGCAGGCGATCTCACAGCAGTCCCTGTATACAATCCACGGGCAACCACAAACAAAACAAACACCTACGACACGAAGTGAAATTCTGGAGAAGGAGAAAGTTGTTACCGCGATGCGGTAGCGTAATTAACTGCAGGGGCTTGCGCCTGCAGGGAAGAGCGTCTCCATAATCAAAAACCTCTCAAGCGAGGGGGAATCTGACGAAGTCTACTACATCGGCCGCATCCGTCCAAACCTCCGATATACGGTGCCATAAATCAACTTGGCATCTTCGGAGAGGTGGACGGATAAAACCAAATAGCATCTGCCCCGAATCACAGGCAAGACGTCCATGTCTTGGCCGCCGTTCGGAGGGGAACAACCGTAATCAGGACAATATCACTAGTAGCTAGCCGCGATGAGTACGGGTCGTCCGCAGGGAAACGTGAACCTTTTTCTTATTTTAGACGAGTTGATTGAAAGATGGATGATTGATTATAGATCTATTTTAATACGGATGTATTTATAAAGAAGATGCTTGTAAGGTTCATATGACTTAGTAGTAATGGATGACTAATTAAAAATGACTCTTTTTATTTTTTAATAGTTTAAAACTAGATCGATAGTGATGAATGTAGATTAGGGTTCTTTTGGAAGAAACTAGGGTTTCCCAACTCTTAACCCTTGTCCTTGCATTGATCTCTATTCATGTCTAGCATTTACCAAAACAAGTGTTAAACAGATCTCGAATCGTGGTCGTAACTAGCAATAAATTGGTAGTGCGCCCGATAAGGATGTTAACATTTATTTTACTAAAGTTTATAGACTTTAAAATATATAAAAGAGTTAAATGACTTTATCATCCATTGATCTACCCTAGCCTACGAACCTTAGCAAGCTAGGAATTACTCGCTCATAGTTTGAGATAGAAGAAAGGATGAAGAAGAAAACATGATTAACATGCCGAAATTAAATGCAGAAAGTAAATGCGAAAAAACTAATAACAAGACTACCTTTATTAATCAACTATTGCATACAACCCTCCGTACAAAGTAGATTACAAAGAACCCCACCCTAGTTTTTTCTCTCGCTCTCTCTCTTGTTGGTGGTAGATGAGTAGCTGATGATCATCTGGATGTCTGGATCTCTTTGGACCTCTTGATCACTTCGGTTTGATAATCTTTTATGTAAAGCTCTCGGTCCTATTTATAGTCACAGAAACTAGAAACCCTAGATTCCATAGGTTAAGATATGCAGTCACGATCCAAGCCACCAAATATACCATCTAACGGCCACAAATATGCCGCGGATCCGCCGTGTATATTTTTATTTAGCCGCCCAACCGCGACGATTTAGTGGGATCAGGTTATAGGATTTTTTGTGGTCTCTGGTTTTGGCATTTGTAGATCTCTTCAATGTCTGGATTTTGGAAATCTTACTATGAGTCTCTGCCGTTGCTAGATCTTATATTTTCCCTCAATATTTCGGCAGATTTGATTCCGACATCTCGGATCTTTTGATATCTAGACTTGAGCTAATATCTGCACAATATCTCAAGTCATAGTATTAGTAATATTTGTTAATATTTTGATATATTATCCTAACCATTTGTATGATACAATATTTTAAGAATATTGATTAAAATTATTTGATATGATATGCATATTTTAATTACTAATATTTTATATAAATATAATATGCATGTATTTTCCCTTATTATGTTAATTATAATATAGAAACATATGATAATAAAATTTTTACACATAAACTCTCATATGTTCTATAATTACAATAAACACCTTTTAGAACTTAACAATAGCAGAAAAAATAATTATTCAAATATGCAATATTTTCAGCTAATCAAATACTCCCAAACTTAATTTTGATCGTCCCGAGCAAACTAGTTATTAAAGAGAAGAAGAAGAAAAAGAAAAAAGAAAAACCTAACACGCTTTCGTAGGCAATACGATTGCACTGAGCATGTGCAACAAGTTTTCAAACCTCTAGGTGTCCCTACTAGGAGGAAGGTTGTCTCCTGAGAGTTTTTAGCGGATTACACCCAAAAAATCCCATAATAAAATAAAAAATATGAAAGTTACATATAAAGATAAGGAACATAAAAAGGAAGAACTTGAAAATAAGAGTTTCAAACTACACTAACTTTTTAGTTGTCATGAGCCCTATCTTAATAGTCATGAAAAAATGTCAGAAATTACATCATCGCTCAATAAAACATCGCCTTTAGTCTTCCTTCCTACTTTTCTTCCAAACATCGATCATATACCTACACTTAGAGAATTCAATTTAAGTTATCATACTCTTGTCCATCTTCCTTAGTACTTTTTAGTCGGTGAATATTTTAGGTGGAATTGCTCGCACATTTTTCATGCGACCGTTAATACTTCCTGAGGTACTAACCGACCGATTACCAAATGTGCTCACTCATTTAGGCGTAATTATCAATTTCCTTATCTTGCAACACTAAGGCTTAGCAGTGGCTCCCAAACCAGTTGGTCAAAGGCACTAGGTGATAAAACACCTTTGCTATATTTTTTTATACTGCCTTAAGTAATTATAAAAGCAGTGTTCATTTTTCTTCACCATTTTTTTTCATTGTTTTTAAATATTTATTTTCCTTCATACTAAGGCTTTTAGACAAGAGCATTTCAATGTATTCTCTACTATCCCAAGTTTCAAGATGTGTGCAAGTGTGTATAGTAGGGAATCAACATTCAGATGTTTGGACTCAAGAATAGCGACTATTTTTCAGACTCAATTCAATCCTCAGATTAGTGATTCCCTTCATTTTACTAACCCTTAGGACAACAGCTCATGACTACCTATTACTAGTTTCGTTATAAAATATCTAATTTTCTTGCTTTTCTTAAACTTTTTCTTCCTATCATATGTATTTTTCACTTTCTAACTTTCAATATCAAATAAAAATTTTATTTTTTTTATTTTTTATATAGTGCCTAGTGCCAAATGATATTTCAGTAAATACAAACCTTCCCCCAAATCTGTTTGCAGCAGTGTCCTCACTGATGTTGTTCTTTGAACGCATAGACCTGTATACTTGGGAGGAAAATATTAGGGATAAAATAATAGTTAAATGAAAAACTACCCCTAAAATTGTTCTTTGGCACGCACAGATACTCACCTCCATTCTTAGATGAAACACACTGTTAGTGAAACATAGAGGTGATGCGGAGGAAAGTTAGTTGTGATAAAGCGGCTCGTGTAAGAACATGAGCTCCTCCGCAGGGTCAGTGGAAAAGTACGGTTTTAATCTATGCCCATTTACTTTAAAAATATAACCGTTTTAAAAATTTTCGATATCTACTACTCCGTGCGGGTACATATACCGCACCATAAAAGGTCCTTTCCAACAAGATTTAAGCTTATCCGGATGAAGGTGGAGACGGGAATCATAAAGAAGGACTTGTTATCCCAGTGTGAGAGTTTTCCTAAAAAGGTTTTTGTCGTGGAACACTTCAGTCTGGTTCTTTACTATAACCGCATTATCGTAAGCTTCATCGCGAAGTTCGTTTAGCTCATTTAATTGCAGCTTTCGATAGCTGCTGATTTGAACAAAATCATAGTTAAGCTCTTTAATAGCCCGCATTGCTTTATGTTCGATCTCGACAGGAAGATGGCATGCCTTCCCAAACACTAGTCGGTATGGAGACATACCAAGATCGGTCTTATAAATGGTACGGAATGCCTAAAGAACATCCGTCAATTTTGTCGACCAATCTTTATGGTTCTTAGAAACAATTTTCTTCAAAATTTGTTTGATCTTTCTATTGGAGATCTCCGCTTGCCCGCTTGTTTGGGGATGACAGGACGTAGAAAGCTTGTAGTTGATTGAATATTTCCACATCAAAGTCTCGAAACACCTATTGCAGAAACGCGTCCCGATATCACTAATTATAAAGCGAGGGTGTCCGAATCGCGAAAAGATATTTTTTTTCAAGAACTTAATAACAACTTTGTTGTCATTAGTGTGACACGGTACCGTTTCTACCCATTTCGAGACATAATCAACCGCCAACAAGATATATAAGTTCCCAAAAGAGTTGGGAAATGGGCCCATAAAATCAATTCCCCAAATATTAAATATCTCCACAACCAAGATAGGTTGGAGCGGCATCTCATTTCTACGTGAAATCCGACCTATGTGCTAACATCGTGAACAAGTTTTGCAATGATCATATGCATGTTTGAATAAAGTTGGCCAATAAAAGCCACATTGAAAAACTTTCTCCGCCGTTTTTCGTGGACCAATGTGACTGCCACATGCCTGATCATGGCAGAAAGACAATACACTCTTTAATTCTTTATTAGGGACACATCGGCGAATGATTTGATCGGGAAAATACTTAAAAAAATATGGTTTATCCCAGTAAAAGGCCTCTGCACCTGCCCAAGCCATCAACGCTCTGTTGCGACCACGGTTGTTCGTTCCATTTCCTCTGAGGGACAGCGATTCAGTTCTTATTCCAAAAGCTGCTTAAACAAAGTTGGCCCCCCATACTGCTGGTAAGCCGGTTCGCATTGGAACCGGTGCAGAGAAGCTTGATAAAGAACAAGAAGCGCCATCATCAAAGTCGGATCCCAAGACGAGATTGGGCAGTGCCGTGCAAAAGTGCCGAAGGGGAGGAAGTGTCCTTCTACCAGTATTGGCTTGGGCCCTAAAAGGAGAAAGAAATCGGCCGCCCGTTTACTCGATACTTTGCTCGAGTCTGAACCTCTCACTCATGATGAGCCTATATCTGCGCATGAACCAGATGGTAGCATTCTTTTTCCTGATACATTTTCCGAAGAGGCCGCTCAGCTGGCCGAAGCCTTAAATCGATCACAGGATGAAACCGAAAATATGCGCCCCAAGAAGGGATGTTTTCCCCTGTTGGGTTCCGTGATGTTGACCCGGCTCTTACTATATTACCCATAGTTCCTTTAACACTGGCAGAAGAATGAGCTCTTAAACAGCCAATATCAGCCGCTTCTGAAGACGAGGCTACTCTGAAGGCGGGTAGGGATTTATCTTCGATCGAATCCCGATGAGCGCGATTAACCAGAAAAGAGCAGCGACTCGAAAAGGCTATACTTCAGGCTCCCTGGCATATCGGTATGTACCTTTTACATCCCTCTCAGTAAATGTTTTATATTACTTTCATATCGTATTTGTCTTTACACATTTTTCGTTTGTCGGGCCTTCTACGGCAGGCGTAGTTTCAAGCCCAGATCGAGCCCTAGAGCCTCCAATGATGAATTTTATTCTTCAGCGGAGATTGCCGGATAAGTTATAGATTCTGTAAATATTTCTAGTGGCGTACCGGAGGATGTAAAGGAGATTCCTGAGGCTGTTATCCCTTTGGTCCAAAATGGACGAAGTATTGAAGGTAATCTTATATATATTTTTTGTTTAATGACCTTTCCACTTGTCTGACCCTTTCTTTCTCTCAGAATTATGAGAGTTAGCGTCCTCTATTGTAGATCATTCTCCGGAGGAAACCTTCTTGTGTTTACTTAACATGGCAGCCCCGCACGCTATACTCCCCAGCGCATCGTCCTTTCCTCCGGCCAAAGTTGGTATTCCTATGCTTTCCGTATTATATTTTCATAATGATACTGACGTGCTCTTTGCTTTAAACTACAGTCCTTCAGGCTGATGGCGAAGTTGAAGTTCTTGATGGGCCTGTGGATTTCTCAGATTTTTCTTCTGTGGCCATGGGTAAGTGACGCTTTAGCCCTGGTATTCTTTTACTTATTCCCCGTGCAGAAAGGCGACTAACTACACATGTATCTTTTACAGTTTTGCCAACCTTGATTCCAATAGAGTCCTATATTTGCATGCCTCCGGGCCCTTATGTCAGACGTATATCTGAGAGAATGGCGAAATAGAGTATTCATTCACTGGCAACTCTTATCGAGGATCTCCGTGCTGACACTTCCGTTATGGCGGAGGAATTTGCTGTCGAAGCTAACGCTTCTTTGTCTGTCCTTGCTACCACCATGACGAGGTGCTGGTGCGTACTTGGGTTGAGGATTGCCGTCAAGTGGAGGCTTCTTTGCATGGAGTCGAATGCGCACGTCATCCCTCTGATATCTTATCTGTAAAGGCCAGCTTACGTAAACGGATTGATCGGTGTACTGTCAACCTCCGATCTTATGAGAAAAGACTCAACCGGAAATTTTCGGAGAGGGAGTTGGCTTCGAAGGCTCTAGGGGAACTCCAAGCTCAGCTCGCAACTAAAACTACTCGAGCCTATGAAATTTGGTGAGTTCTTCAAGAAGCAATTACGGAGCCGGTGGCTCTCAATAAAACTGTCACCTTTACGCGCGAAATGGTTGAGACTCACAAGATCGCTGAGAAGAAGCTTGAGCATCAGTTTTCTTTGTATCAACAACAACAAGCACAGGAAAGGGCTCAGCTTGCGATACTGCTAAAGCTTGAGGCGGAGGTTCGATGGAAAAATGATGATCTATCTGGCTTATTGAACCGTCCACCGTCTAAAAATTTTTGTCGCTGTATATTTTTTCTTCTTCTTTTGTATCTTGCATTTATTTTGGTTTATGAATAAAACACATATTTTATTTCATGCTTGCACCTCTCTATCTTTTAATGTCTTTATTCGGAATGAAGTAGTTTATGTACTCATTTCGGAGTTTGTAGTTTATTCACTTATTTCGGAGTTTGTAGTTTATGTACATATTTCGGAGTTTGTAGTTTATTCACTCATTTCGGAGTCTGTACTTTATTCATTCATTTCGGAGTTTTTAGTTTATGTACTGATTTCAGAGTGTTTTTTAGTTTACCTCCCTTGGGTTTACAGGCAAATTTGTCATAACGTTATATGTAAATAACCCCCATTCTTTACGATAGGGGTCCGTTAGTTTTGTGGTACTAGGGTTTTAGTCCATGGTACCGTCACATTGGCTGATATATTCCTCGATATGCAGTCTTTAAGCCGCTGTTCGAGTAGCCCCGCGACTGTCGTGTCTCTGATCCCTTCGGGGGCTGGACAAGACGTCTTCGAGTAATCTCCTTAGGTCATATTACCGTCGGTAGAGCAAATGTTAGGAATTTTCCATGACGCTTTTTATTTAAGGTTAGCCTCAATTTAACGCCTCGATGATTCATAACCGCACCCTTCTGGGGTGGGATGATCTCCAATGGTCTTTTAGGCTTTATATGATTTCCGTCAAGACCCAAACCTAGGAATATACTGTTACTTCGTTTTTCTTTTGTTTTGACGATGTCGTGCCGATTCTTTGCTGAAGTAGGGTAGACATCTGTAGGACCTTTATGCTGTATGTATTACAATTGAAGTCCTGGAGCTAGGGATATGTCATTGCTCCAGTTTCATTTGATAATTGCATCTGTATCCTGCTGAAATGAGAGGGAACGCCGATATAGTCTCTAAGTTGTACATGAACCGTCAAGACTTGGAGCTAGGATTTTTCCATGGCTCTATTTTTTCTTTGACCCTTGAGTCTTTTTTTGACGTTGCGTCTGCATCCTGCTGGCATGAGAATGAACGCCTGAATAGTCTATAGGTTGTATATGAACCGTCAAGACTTGGTTCTCCCTTTGACGAAGCGTTGTGGGAAAATATGGTCCCTTTTCTTTTATTTGTGCCCATGGATTGTATACAAGAGTCAATATGGACATACTTGCAGGGCAGAGGAAATTTCATTTTATATATTTTTTATTTCCACGATACTCTATCTTTTCAGCTTTTCATATCGCGCAAGTCACAATTACCTAATCATTTCGGTTATTTTTCACGGTGCCCAATCATTTCGGCTATATATTTTTATTTACTCGCAGCTTTTTATTGCGAGTTGCCCGAACATTTCGGCTTTTTTTTTATATGCATATTTTGCTCGCTAATTTATGTCGCGAGTTGGGGACTTAGTCCTGGTACCCATTGTTGCATCAGCATCGCTGCAACTGGAATGTTGCAAGGAGCGAATCATCATTTGCCATGAGAGGACTTGAAATTTGACACCTATTTAGGCATCAACATCGCTTCAACTGGGATATTGCCAGGGGAGAATCATCATTTTCCTTTGTTAATTTGGACAAAAGTGGCTTAGCAAACAGGGTTAGGATCCTATCGACTAAGGTTTTTTGACTTTATGAGCCATAAGGGTCTCATAAAGGTGTTTCTCCCTACAACTCATGAGGATCTCGTAGGTGTATTTTCTCCTTAAGAATCGTGGGGATTCCTAAGTGATATTTTCTCTTGTAAATCGTAAGGATCTTCCAAGAGTATTTTCTTCTTGTAAGTCGTAAGGACTCACAAGTGTTGTTCACCATATGGGGATATTTCTTACCATAGATGGAACTCGATGGGGGATATATTTATTTATGCTCATGGATTGTATACAAGGGTCAATATGGGATCTCCTGAAGGGCAACGATAGCTTAGAAAACAGGTTTAGATCTGTTGCCTAAGGCTTTTAAATTCTATAAGCCATGTGGATCTTATAGGGGAATGCTCTTTACGAGTCGTGAGGATCTCGCGAGTGTGATTTCTTCTTCTGATCGTGGGGATTCCTAAGTGTGTTGCTCCTTTGTGATTCTTAAGGATCCCACACAGGTTTTTTTTAACGAGATCACGCCCTTTCAGGTTTTCGCAAAGCTCGCCGGAAGTTCTGCTATTTTTACTCACGGTGCCCTTTCGGGTTTTCATCCGTGCCCATTTCGTTTGTGGACATACCTTTTTTTTATAGCAATGGAACTCCCAAGAGTAGTTTCGCCGTAGGTGCCCATCTGTTTGCCAGTGGGACTTGAGTTGCAACTCTCTCCGTTAGAACTTCGATTGCAATATAGATCTCAAGAGAGCACATCACCGTATTTGGGGCAATGTGCTAGTTTAGGGATATTTCGGTCCATTATCGCCATTTTTGAGGCGACACACTAGTTTAGGGACGTCTCGGTCCACTATTGCCATGTTTGAGGCGACGTTTTAGTTTAGGGACATCTCGGTCCGGCATTCCCATTTTGGGGACGGATATTAGTTTAGGGACATCTCAGTCCGTTGTTAGTTTAGGGACATCTCGGTCTGTTGTCATTTTTTAGGCGACGAAGCTTTTTGGATTCTACTCTCGGAGTTCTAACTCAGGAAGATAGCGAGCGGACACAAGTGTCATTATCTATCATTGACCTGAGTCATGACTCTTCAAGCGTAGTATTTTTTGAGGAATCGGCCATTTATTGGCCGGAAGGGCCTTTCGCCATGCATATCCATGAGCATGTAGGCTCCACCTTGATAGATTTTGTCTATGATGTATGTGCCCTCATAGTTCGGCTCGAACTTCCTCCGTTTTGCACGATTGGGGATCATTGGTCTTTTGACGACTAATACGAGTTCACCTTGGCCAAATGTTCTTGGCCAGTCAGTCTTTCATATGACCGTGTCATCCTAGACTTATAAGCCTCCAGGTTTTGCTGTGCTATAAGGCGAGTTTCGTCGATGGCATCAAGCTCCTCAAGCCGAAGATGAGCATTTTCTTCATCTGTCAGCTTGTATCGAACCGCAAGTCATAGAGAAGGGAGTTCTATTTCCAGGGGAGTACTGCTTCCGTGCCGAACACCAATGCGTATGGTGTTGTATTCGTGGCTGATTGATTCGAAAATTTGTGTTTTTGTAGTGTAACCGCAATCAGAACGGTGTCGCGCGTAGCTAGACCGAGATGAGTACGGGTCGTCCTCTGGGAAACGTGGAACCTTTTATTTTTACTTTAGATGTGTTGAGAAAGAGATGAGGAATAAAGAATTTTGTGAAAAGTTTCTAGATCTACTTTAATGTAAAATATAGATCTAGATTATTTTAGAGATTTAAATAATATAATAATAGGGCTTGTAGGGTTCGTTAGGATTTAGTAGTTATGGAAGATTAATTAAAAGTTACCCTTTTTATCCATTAATAGATTTAGAACTAGAACGACGGTGATGCGTGTAGATTAGGGTTTCTGGAGGGAAAAGGAATCCCACTCGTAACCCTTATCTCGACACGGAACTCCGTTCATATCTAGCCTTTACCAAAACAATCATTAATCTAATCTCTAATCGCGGTCGGAACTAGCAAGGAATTGCTAGCGCGCCCGATTAGGATGTTAATGATTCTTTTGATAAAGTTCCTAAACTTTATAGGACTTAAAAAGGATTTAATTATTTTCATCGTCCATTAGCCTACCCTAATCCCACGAACCCTAACAAGCGGAGAATTACTCGCGCATGTTGGGAGAAGAAGATGAAAAGAAAGAGAGGGAGAACATAATGTAAAAACAAACAATTGAATAAAAAAAAACTACCTTTATTAATCAACTCCTTCAAACTACACTTTTAATCCATAGAAAATGATTACAAAACTTGATTTGCTTCTCGATCTTTCCTAGGGAGGTAGTCGAACAGTCGATGATCAGCCTGGATGCGTGAGCGTCGGGAGCTTCGTGATCTCTTCGGCTTGATAGATTTTCCAAGAGGCCCTCGGTGCCTTTATATAGTGCAAACCTAGAATATTTCAGTTGGAAACTTGGTAAAATATGTCAGAGATTCATGCCAAAAAACCACAGCAAATGATTCCTCAATATTGCCGCGGATCCGCGGCACAAGGTGGGTAAGGCCGCGGATCCGCGGTCATTTAATCTCTGCCGTTCATCAAAATTCAGGGGCTCTGTTCTTGTGACATGTGGGCTCCTCTGGAATCTTTGTATCTTTGAAATATTCTCTCGGTTGCTTCCAGACTTGGTCTCCAAGTTTGCTTCTTAATTTGGCAAGTTTTCTTCAACAAATTGATTTGTTTGTTAAATCCTTCATAACAACTTGGAAATATTCTGCACAACAACTCAAATAAGATTTTAGTAGACTTTGTTCTACTAGGATTAGATCAATAATATTATTTGCATACATTTTCCTACCAAATGATAATTAAAATATATTAACACATGGAAAATAATGTTTTTACACATAAACCCTCATATGTATAATATATTATAATAAAGTCCTTTTTTAATATAAAAATGGTAGGAAAAATGTACTACAAATGTGCAGTTTTATCGACTGAACAAATACCCCCAAACTTATCTTTGATCGTCCCGAGCAAACTAGTTTATTCAAGAGGAGAAAAGGAAAGGAGAAAACTAAGCACACTTTCGTAGGCAGACACGATTGCACTGAGCACGTGCAACAAGCCGTTAAACCTCTAGGTGTCCCTAGTAGGAGGAGTGTTGTCTCCTGAGGGTTTTCAGCGGATTACACCCACAAAATCCAATAACAAAAGAAAGATGGTGAAATTTACATATAAAGATAAGAACCATAAAAGAAAGGCCTTGAAAAGAAGAGTTTCCAACTATACTAGCTTTTCAGTTGTCATGAGCCCTATCTTAATAGTCATGAAAAAATGTTAGAAATCACATCATCCCTCAATAAAACATCGTCTTTATTCTTCATTCCCACCTTTCATCCAAACATTGATCATATACCCCTACGTGTGTGAAATGGTCATCCCTACTGTCACGACCCGCAGGGTACGGAACGTGACTGACACTTAAGTTTACGAAACGTCTAAAGGCGTCCGTAAAATAAGTAAGCCAAAAGCCCAGAAAACAAAACCACTTAAGCAAAAGAGTGAAGAAAAACCCAAACATTTGAAAGCAAGTTTATCAAATAAGTCATATAAAACCCCTTTTAAAAACAATACTAATTTTTCCGAAAATTTCGGCAGAGTCTCCTTTGTAAATACTGGCCCCCAAAAATGGGTACAACAAGAATATATGTAAAACCAACAAATAAGGCATCCCCAAGCGGGAGCTAGCTCTTCGCCATAAGGCGGTCACAAATCCCACGCAATATAAATAACAACAAGCATAATAATCATAAGGAAGCATGAAAAAAGTAGCATGTCGGCTCAAGTGAGCTCGACCCAAAAATACAGCATAAAATCCACAAACCTCACAGTCTCATCTCTAGGTCAATATACAATAATCTGGTAGAAACAGTAGATGGAGTACACTAGATACAAAGAATATACAAGGTGGTACAAAAAAAATAACATAACCCACCTATGAGCAAATCTCGAGCTCAGGCAAAAGAGGCAAAAGAACAAGTGCGCCCGCCGCTACTGAACTGACGGAGCGGACCTGCAAAAGACTGTGGCACAACGGGGGTGAGTTGCCAACTCGTGAGTAATAAATAACATCTACAAAGGCTATCGTATGCATGCACACAAGCATCCTAGGATCTATAATACAGGTATGACTGGATGCACTAGCAGGTGTGTATATAACATCAGTGTACTAATATGTATGCAACATGAATATCTGAGGTCTCAATAGGTATATATAAGAAATATTTTATCTCTTTTTGTTTTTGAAACTCTTTTAGAATGCCAGCATAATGTCAATGAATCGACGAAAATCGGTGTCCAGCAACGACACTCAAAAGCTGTCTCAAATCTCATAAATGTATCTCTGGCCTCAGCCGTCCGGCTGACCCATCTCAAATATCAATATCTCATCATCTAGCGGCCACAGTCGGTATCCTCTGGATATCCGCCGTCCCAAACAGTCACCGGTAGGTAATCCGTCCCCTGCCAGGCTCAACGTCATCACCACATTCCTCTTGCCCCGGGGTACCTTACCGGGCCCACCATGTACCCGTGCCGGTTCCTCCACTCCTCGACACGGATTTCCAAATCCACAGCAAACTCATGGTGGACGACACTTACATCACTAGAAAACCGCAATTTACATATTTTAAAAATATAATAAGTTTAGAAATTTTGCGGCTTTCCCCCGAAATCCAGCAATATCATAAAATCTCAAGAAATCCTCATAAGTGCATATATCAATGATAATGAATGCGTATGATATCAATAATCAAGTTGCGATGTGTGATTAATGTATTAAGCATGAACAATTAATATGATGAAGTACATGCACATGAATAGCAATACTACGGTTTCATTTTTAAGGAATTAAAGGCAATAGTACCAGTTTAAGTATCAATTAGTAAAAGGTTTCAAGTTAAAAGTTATCTAGTGTGGTGGCATGGCAATTACCAGGGCGTGTGTGTAAGCATGAATAGTGCTCGTGCTGCATATAAAAACCCTGGTAATGGTGCAAGTGTCCTATGAAATGGTTTCGTATAGGTATGTCAATATAATGCATGGATGCAGCAAATAGTCGAATAGGTATTTCACCCCTAATTACTAACATCACTAAGGGTCTTGTAAGTTACTAAAACTATCGGGCGGCTTGCGCCATCCAACGATAGTCCCCCGTAGATGTTACATCTACTCACCGGGATCCCTGGCTAGCTGTGTCCAATCACCGCCTTTCCCTTTCGCGCCGCGTCTGACGTCTCCGTGACCGAACCTGGAATTTACATCAATACCAAATATAAGGTTACATATCAAGAACGACGCAAAACCCCAAAGAAACTACTAAAGTTCGCTAGCTAGGTACAACGTGCACAAAGTGCGCGGAACACACGCGAAAATCGCAAAAACTGCCAAAAAAAACGCCGATTTGGTCGCCCGGCAAAACTAAAACCCGACTACCCAAAAATCCGCACTCACGCATCCTAAAAGTCGTAGGACAAGCCATTACAATCATCAAGATCTCAAAAATAATTCATCACATAATTTCTATACAAAACTAGTAAGCATTTGCATTCCAAAATCGGTGCAAAAAAAATCGCCGATTTGCGACAAAACGACTACAATATAGCATAATCACCCAAGCACACTACAAGCAATCTACAAACACTAATTACAACACAATAGCAATGATTCCAATCCTATTTTCCATAAACAACCATTCTTGAATTTATAACCTAGCAAATTCCAATCAATTTCCACACTTGAAAACTTAAATTAACACAACAAAAGCCCACTTAAGAAAATTAACCTCTTAGGTTAGGTTAGCAAAATACATGATAGCAATTTAGGTTTAATCAACTAAATAATGTTTTCTAAAACTTAATCAACTCACTAATCATGTTTCACAATCCAATTCCATACAAAAACCCTCTCTTGAAAATCCTAAAACAACAATTTCACACTTCTAAATTTAACTAAATTAGCATAATTAAAGACTACATCAACAAGGTAACTATATAGATTAGTTCATTAACAATTAGATTAACTATAAAACAACTTAATTAATTATCATGGCTTCAAAACCCTAGTTAAACAAACTACTCTTTTTTTTTTTAAACTAGATTAGAAATTATTTAACTTTTAACACTAAACCATGCATTTAAAGGAATTTAGCAACAAAAGAAAGTAACTTTGATGAGAATTATACCTCACTTGAGATCTAGAAAGAATGGATTTTGCTCCAAGTGATGGCCTCAAGCACCAAGATCCAAGCAAGAATGGCTAAGGAAAGGATAGCATAAGGATTTGTTTTGGTTTTGTGAAGAAATTTGTGGATTTGTAAGGATTTTGAGTTGGAATTTGATGAGTTTAGAAGGAAATGAGAGGGGGAAATTTGGGGGCTGTTTCCTGCAGGGATTCTCGGCTGAAAGGAGGAGTGGGGATGGTGTGGGCAAGTGGGGAAAGTCATGGGTCAAGTCCACAAAGTCAAATGCACCATACTTATTCATTTTAATTAAAATAAATCCATAAACTATCAAAACAACTCAAGAAAGCAACCAAAGAAAATGAGGCCAGAAATTTCTGGTCTTACACAAGGTGGGGCTGTCCTAGGGCTGAGGAAAAAGAGAGAGGGGTTTTACAAAAGAAATTTTATGCAAAAAGGCCCCCTACAACTCAAAAATTGCAAGTTTTAGCCCAAAATTCAATAAATTCGTTTCAATTCATAAAAATTTGTTAAAAATCAAATTAAATTACTAAAAATTTATGTTACCAATAGATTTTAATTATCATAATTTTAGAGATTAAAATTAGCCCGGAAAAATTTGTATTTATCGCTAATTTAATGTATTTTCTTACCGGCTTAAAATAATATTAGAAAATTGAAAAATTAGGAAAAATTTTTAAACGACCAGAATTTCATAATTAACTCATTAGATACTAAAAACAAGCAATTACCTATCCATTTTAAGTATAATTAGCCCTAACTGCAAAATAACAAGAAAGACGGTTTTCAGAAAAATACCGAATTTTCACCGAATTTCAGGAAAACACCAAAACGACTTTTCAAGACGCTACAATCTTCCCCCTTAAAGAAATTCGGTCCCCGAATTTAAAAATATAGCTACGCGTACCTTCGAAGAGATGGGGATATTTCTTCCTCATCTCGCCCTCGGTCTCCCAGGTAACCTCCTCGCTGCTCGGGCTACGCCAAAGGACCTTGACGGTTGGTATAATCTTCGACCTCAACTTCTTCACCTGCCGATCCAGGATGGCCACCGGTTGCTCTGCAAAAGAAAGGTCGCGCTCTAGCTGGACTGTCGGATGCTGAATCGCATGCGAAGGGTCGTGAAGGTACTTGCGGAGCATCGAAACATGGAAGATGGGGTGAACATCGGGAAAGCTGGGAGGAAGAGCCAAACGATATGCAACAGCGCCAACACGCTCGAGGATCTCGAAGGGACCTACGAATCTAGGGCTAAGCTTCCCTTTTCGCCCAAAACGCATCACGCCCTTCATCGGAGAGACCTTCAGAAAAACATGGTCGCCAACTGCGAACTCTAATCTGCGACGGCGCCTGTCAGCATAGGATTTCTGTCTGCTCTGAGCCGCTCTCATCCGGTCTCGGATCAACTGTATCTTCGCTGTCGTCTCCTCAACAAGCTGCGGCCCCAAAATGCTGCTCTCGCTGAGCTCTGTCCAACAAACGGGCGATCTGCATCTCCTCCCATACAATGCCTCGAAAGGTGCCATCTGAATAGTATCCTGGAAGCTGTTGTTGTAGGAGAACTCCACTAGAGGTAAATGACGATCCCAGCTACCACCAAAGTCTAAAACGCACGCTCTGAGCATGTCCTCGAGAGTCTGAATGGTCCGCTCTGACTGTCCGTCTGTCTGCGGATGAAACGCCGTGCTGAAGCTCAAACGAGTGCCCAAAGCCTCCTGAAGTCTCTGCCAAAGTCGGCTGGTGAACTGAGTGCCTCGATCTGACACGATACAAGTCGGTACGCCATGTAGTCGCACGATCTCGTCAATATAGAGCTGAGCATACTGAGTGAAGCTGAAAGTCGTCTTCACTGGAAGGAAGTGAGCCGCTTTCGTCAATCTATCCACGATCACCCAGATGGAGTCGTACCCTCGACTGGTCCTGGGTAGACCCACAACGAAGTCCATCGAAATCTGCTCCCATTTCCACTCTGGAATGGGTAACGGCTGTAGCTCTCCTGCGGGCCTCTGGTGCTCGGCCTTGACTTGCTGACAAGTCAGGCATCTCGAAACGAACTCCGCAATGTCCCTCTTCATCCCGTCCCACCAGTAGGTCTCTCTCATATCATGGTACATCTTGGTGGAACCGGGGTGGACACTATACACTGATCGGTGTGCCTCCTCAAGAATGTCGCGCCGCAATCCATCAGCATCTGGTACGCACAGTCTAGATCCATATCGTAAAATCCCCTGATCGTCAATCACGAACTCGAAAAATCTGCCCTGTCCCATCTGTGCCATGATCTCTGAGCAACGGTCGTCACTGCGCTGTGCCTCATATATACGGTCAAGCAACTGTGGGCGTGCACGAACATGCACGAGCTGTCCCCCTGTCTGAGTGAACTCGAACTCAACTCGGCTGTCGCATAACGTCTGCCAATCTGCTGACGACTGCCTCTGCATTGCGCGCAAAAAGGATAGACTACCCCCGGGCCTCCTACTCAACGCATCTACCACCACATTCGCCTTGCCGGGGTGATATAAGATCTCGCATTCGTAGTCTTTCACCAACTCCATCCAACGACGCTGTCTGAGGTTCAGGTCTCGCTGCTGAAATATGTACTTTAAGCTCTTGTGATCGGTGAATATCTGACACGACTCGCCGTAAAGGTAATGTCGCCAAATCTTCAGTGCAAAGACCACTGCAGCCATCTCCAAATCATGAGTGGGGTAGTTCTGTTCATGCTTCTTCAACTGCCGAGAAGCATAAGCGATCACCCGGCCATGCTGCATCAAAACGCATCCTAATTCCACTCGCGAAGCATCACAGTAGACAACAAATCCGCCTGATCCCGAAGGCAAAGATAATACCGGCGCCGTAGTCAAACATGTCCGCAGCTGCTGAAAACTGCGCTCGCACTCCTCTGTCCAAACGAAAGGAACTCCCTTCCGGGTCAAACTGGTCAACGGTGCAGCTATACGGGAGAAGTCCTGAACAAAACGCCTGTAGTAGCCCGCCAGGCCTAGAAAACTACGGATCTCAGTAACCGATGTAGGTCGGGGCCACTGCTGAACAACCTCAATCTTCTTCGGGTCCACACAAATGCCGTCTCTCGTAACCACGTGACCCAAGAATCCGACGCTGTCCAGCCAGAAAGCACACTTGGAGAACTTCGCGAACAGCTGGTGCTCCCTCAGAGTCTGTAACGTAATCCGCAAGTGCTGCTCGTGCTCCTCTCTGCTCCGGGAGTACACCAAGATATCGTCGATAAACACGATGATGAACAAGTCAAGATACGGCCTGAATGTACGGTTCATCAAATCCATAAATGCTGCTGGGGCGTTGGTGAGTCCGAACGACATCACCAAAAACTCGTAGTGGCTGTAGCGCGTGCGGAAAGCTGTCCTCGGTATATCCTCCTGTCGAATTCGCAGCTGATGGTATCCTGATCGCAAGTCGATCCTCGAAAAATACCCCGCACCCTGAAGCTGGTCGAACAAATCATCAATGCGCGGCAACGGATATCTGTTCCGAACGGTAACTTTGTTCAGCTGGCGGTAGTCGATACATAAGCGCAAACTTCCATCCTTCTTCTTGACAAACAGGACCGGAGCACCCCACGGAGAAACACTCGGTCGAATAAGCCCCTTATCCAACAAATCCTGCAACTGATCCTTCAGCTCTCGAAGCTCTGCCGGGGCCATCCGATAAGGCGGTATAGAAATAGGCCCCGAACCGGGAATCAAATCAATGCAGAACTCAATATCGCGCTCAGGCGGTAGCCCAGGTAGCTCATCAGGGAAAACATCAGGGAACTCACAAACTACCGGGACCCGGTCCAACGGAACCTCTGCAGCTCGAGTATCACAAACAAACGCTAAGAATCCCTGACATCCCTTCCGCAAGAGCTGACCAGCGCGAAGAGACGAAATTAAGCTGGGAAGGGTGACACTGCGGTCTCCCTGAATAACAAGGACTGGCTCTCCCGGAAAGCTAAATCTGACTGCCTTCTCACGGAAGTCCACCGAAGCATAACAAGTGGCTAGCCAATCCATGCCCAGAAGCACATCAAAGTCCAACATATCGAGGAGTATCAAATCAACTGATGAATCCCTCTCCCCGATACGAACGGAACACAAACGAAATACAAAACGAGCGACAAACGACTCGCCTACCGGAGTAACAACAACAAGCGGCTGATCTAACGACGATGACTCACGGCCCAACATCGGTGCAAAGTGTGTAGAGACGTACGAATGTGTGGAACCTGGGTCGAATAATACCCGTGCGTCGAAAGAACAAACTGGCAAGGTACCTGTCACAACGGCATTGGATGCCTGCGCATCCTGCGGTGTCAAAGCAAAAACTCGGGCCTGTCCTCCACCGATAGCGGGCTGACCTCGACCTCGGCCTCTGCCTCCTCGTCCTCTCTGAACAGGACCGCCACGTCCACGGCCTCTCGGTGCACCTAACTGGCGTGGAGCATCGCCTGGGGTAGGAAGTAGGGCTCTCTGAGGAGGGGGTGGTGATGGTGGTAGGGTCACGTGCGGAACTGTCGCTGCTCCCTGTCGTCTCACCGGACAGTCTCTGACAAGATGGTGCAAACTCCCGCACCCAAAACATCCTGGCGACGGCTGCTGCCCCTGGGAATAAGAACCATATAACTGTCCCCGCCCAAATCCTCTGCCAGGCCTATCTCTCGGAAAGAATCTGGCGCGCTGCCTCTGAGACGGTACATCGGTGCGCATCCTCTTCGGCCCAGAAACGGCCGAAGTCCGTGATATGCGTGCCTCCATCCGCAATGCCGTATCCATAGCAGCTGAATAGGTGTCGTAGTGCTGGGCGCCAATGGCAAGATATAGCTGGGCATCAAGTCCCTGTACGAACCTCTTCACCATCTTCTCCTCGGTATCCACCAAATACTGAGCATATCGGGATAACTGTGTAAACTGGATGTCATACTCAGACACCGTCATCCCAGGTGTCTTGACTAAGGCCTCGAAGCTGCGAGCTCTGGCGTCACGAACGCTCTCTGGAAGGAAACGGGCTAGAAAGACCGCTGTAAACTCGGCCCAAGTCATAGGCGGCAGACCTGCGGCTCGACCTCTCAAGACTGACTCCCACCATGTCTGTACGAGACCCTCTAGTCGGAAACTCGCAAGCTCTACCCATCGATCATCCGAACATCTCAGCGAACGGCAGATCCTGGCTAAACTGTCAAGAAACGTCTGTGGGTCCTCCGCTGCCTCGGTGCCGGTGAATACTGGAGGTCTCAGCCTCATGAAATCCTGTAGTGAAACCGGAATGGCCACGGTGGTAGTAGTAGGAGCAAGTATCATGGTCGTCTGTGATGTAGTAGGTACGTCATCCGGGCTCGGTGTACGACTGGCTGCAACTAGGGATCCTACCATCTGACGTAGCTCCTGCATGCCTCCCATCATCTGTCGCAACTCCTCCATACCGGTCTCGAGCCTATCCATACGGCCTGGGGAAGGTGGATCATTCTGTCCCTGCGGCGTAGGCATACCACCCTGCTCAGTCCTAGTCTCGGACGAGCCAGCTCGAATCTCGTCTCTGGCGGCAGCCCTCTGTGCCCTCGTAGCCTTCGGCGGCATAGTGGCTGTTACAGGAAAACGGATAGTAAGGACAGTGCAATAGGATCATAGGATACACGGAATTGAAGAAGGAATTTTTTTCAAGCAAGTATATCCTAAAGTCACTTAGGCGGAGTACCGTGTCGTAAGTATGCCGCGGACATACGCACGCTACGTTACCCTGCTTAAGTCACTTACTCCATCTACCAAGGGTCATCCTACACTCACAAAGGTAAAACCTATCGCTCTGATACCAACTTTGTCACGACCCGCAGGGTACGGAACGTGACTGGCACTTAAGTTTACGAAACGTCTAAAGGCGTCCGTAAAATAAGTAAGCCAAAAGCCCAGAAAACAAAACCACTTAAGCAAAAGAGTGAAGAAAAACCCAAACATTTGAAAGCAAGTTTATCAAATAAGTCATATAAAACCCCTTTTAAAAACAATACTAATTTTTCCGAAAATTTCGGCAGAGTCTCCTTTGTAAATACTGGCCCCCAAAAATGGGTACAACAAGAATATATGTAAAACCAACAAATAAGGCATCCCCAAGCGGGAACTAGCTCTTCGCCATAAGGCGGTCACAAATCCCACACAATATAAATGACAACAAGCATAATAATCATAAGGAAGCATGAAAAAAGTAGCATGTCGGCTCAAGTGAGCTCGACCCAAAAATACAGCATAAAATCCACAAACCTCACAGTCTCATCTCTAGGTCAATATACAATAATCTGGTAGAAACAGTAGATGGAGTACACTAGATACAAAGAATATACAAGGTGGTACAAAAAAAATAACATAACCCACCTATGAGCAAATCTCGAGCTCAGGCAAAAGAGGCAAAAGAACAAGTGCGCCCGCCGCTACTGAACTGACGGAGCGGACCTGTAAAAGACTGTGGCACGACGGGGGTGAGTTGCCAACTCGTGAGTAATAAATAACATCTACAAAGGCTATCGTATGCATGCACACAAGCATCCTAGGATCTATAATACAGGTATGACTGGATGCACTAGCAGGTGTGTATATAACATCAGTGTACTAATATGTATGCAACATGAATATCTGAGGTCTCAATAGGTATATATAAGAAATATTTTATCTCTTTTTGTTTTTGAAACTCTTTTAGAATGCCAGCATAATGTCAATGAATCGACGAAAATCGGTGTCCAGCAACGACACTCAAAAGCTGTCTCAAATCTCATAAATGTATCTCTGGCCTCAGCCGTCCGGCTGACCCATCTCAAATATCAATATCTCATCATCTAGCGGCCACAGTCGGTATCCTCTGGATATCCGCCGTCCCAAACAGTCACCGGTAGGTAATCCGTCCCCTGCCAGGCTCAACGTCATCACCACATTCCTCTTGCCCCGGGGTACCTTACCGGGCCCACCATGTACCCGTGCCGGTTCCTCCACTCCTCGACACGGATTTCCAAATCCACAGCAAACTCATGGTGGACGACACTTACATCACTAGAAAACCGCAATTTACATATTTTAAAAATATAATAAGTTTAGAAATTTTGCGGCTTTCCCCCGAAATCCAGCAATATCATAAAATCTCAAGAAATCCTCATAAGTGCATATATCAATGATAATGAATGCGTATGATATCAATAATCAAGTTGCGATGTGTGATTAATGTATTAAGCATGAACAATTAATATGATGAAGTACATGCACATGAATAGCAATACTACGGTTTCATTTTTAAGGAATTAAAGGAAATAGTACCAGTTTAAGTATCAATTAGTAAAAGGTTTCAAGTTAAAAGTTATCTAGTGTGGTGGAATGGCAATTACCAGGGCGTGTGTGTAAGCATGAATAGTGCTCGTGCTGCATATAAAAACCCTGGTAATGGTGCAAGTGTCCTATGAAATGGTTTCGTATAGGTATGTCAATATAATGCATGGATGCAGCAAATAGTCGAATAGGTATTTCACCCCTAATTACTAACATCACTAAGGGTCTTGTAAGTTACTAAAACTATCGGGCGGCTTGCGCCATCCAACGATAGTCCCCCGTAGATGTTACATCTACTCACCGGGATCCCTGGCTAGCTGTGTCCAATCACCGCCTTTCCCTTTCGCGCCGCGTCTGACGTCTCCGTGACCGAACCTGGAATTTACATCAATACCAAATATAAGGTTACATATCAAGAACGACGCAAAACCCCAAAGAAACTACTAAAGTTCGCTAGCTAGGTACAACGTGCACAAAGTGCGCGGAACACACGCGAAAATCGCAAAAACTGCCAAAAAAAAAGCCGATTTGGTCGCCCGGCAAAACTAAAACCCGACTACCCAAAAATCCGCACTCACGCATCCTAAAAGTCGTAGGACAAGCCATTACAATCATCAAGATCTCAAAAATAATTCATCACATAATTTCTATACAAAACTAGTAAGCATTTGCATTCCAAAATCGGTGCAAAAAAAATCGCCGATTTGCGACAAAACGACTACAATATAGCATAATCACCCAAGCACACTACAAGCAATCTACAAACACTAATTACAACACAATAGCAATGATTCCAATCCTATTTTCCATAAACAACCATTCTTGAATTTATAACCTAGCAAATTCCAATCAATTTCCACACTTGAAAACTTAAATTAACACAACAAAAGCCCACTTAAGAAAATTAACCTCTTAGGTTAGGTTAGCAAAATACATGATAGCAATTTAGGTTTAATCAACTAAATAATGTTTTCTAAAACTTAATCAACTCACTAATCATGTTTCACAATCCAATTCCATACAAAAACCCTCTCTTGAAAATCCTAAAACAACAATTTCACACTTCTAAATTTAACTAAATTAGCATAATTAAAGACTACATCAACAAGGTAACTATATAGATTAGTTCATTAACAATTAGATTAACTATAAAACAACTTAATTAATTATCATGGCTTCAAAACCCTAGTTAAACAAACTACTCTTTTTTTTTTTAAACTAGATTAGAAATTATTTAACTTTTAACACTAAACCATGCATTTAAAGGAATTTAGCAACAAAAGAAAGTAACTTTGATGAGAATTATACCTCACTTGAGATCTAGAAAGAATGGATTTTGCTCCAAGTGATGGCCTCAAGCACCAAGATCCAAGCAAGAATGGCTAAGGAAAGGATAGCATAAGGATTTGTTTTGGTTTTGTGAAGAAATTTGTGGATTTGTAAGGATTTTGAGTTGGAATTTGATGAGTTTAGAAGGAAATGAGAGGGGGAAATTTGGGGGCTGTTTCCTGCAGGGATTCTCGGCTGAAAGGAGGAGTGGGGATGGTGTGGGCAAGTGGGGAAAGTCATGGGTCAAGTCCACAAAGTCAAATGCACCATACTTATTCATTTTAATTAAAATAAATCCATAAACTTTCAAAACAACTCAAGAAAGCAACCAAAGAAAATGAGGCCAGAAATTTCTGGTCTTACACAAGGTGGGGCTGTCCTAGGGCTGAGGAAAAAGAGAGAGGGGTTTTACAAAAGAAATTTTATGCAAAAAGGCCCCCTACAACTCAAAAATTGCAAGTTTTAGCCCAAAATTCAATAAATTCGTTTCAATTCATAAAAATTTGTTAAAAATCAAAATAAATTACTAAAAATTTATGTTACCACTAGATTTTAATTATCTTAATTTTAGAGATTAAAATTAGCCCGGAAAAATTTGTATTTATCGCTAATTTAATGTATTTTCTTACCGGCTTAAAATAATATTAGAAAATTGAAAAATTAGGAAAAATTTTTAAACGACCAGAATTTCATAATTAACTCATTAGCTAATATAAACAAGCAATTACCTATCCATTTTAAGTATAATTAGCCCTAACTGCAAAATAACAAGAAAGACGGTTTTCGGAAAAATACCGAATTTTCACCGAATTTCAGGAAAACACCAAAACGACTTTTCAAGACGCTACACCTACACTCAGAGAATTCAATTCAAGCTATCATATTCTTGTCCATCTACCTTAGTACTTTTTAATTTGATGAATACCTAGATTTGCTCACACATTTTCATGCGACCGTTAATACTTCTTGAGGTACTAACCGACCGATTACTCATGTGCTTGCTGATTTGGTGATAATATTTTCCTCGTCTTGCACCACCCAAGGCTTAGCAGTGACTCCCAGACCAGTTGGCCTTAGGGCACTAGGTGAAGAGGCACCCTCGCTATATTTTTTTATTGCTGCCTTGGCGATAACAAAACCAGTGTTCATTTTTCTTTTCACCATTTTTATATTTTCTTCATCATTTTTTTTATTTCCTTCATACTTTGGCTTTTAGACAAGAGCATTTCAAGGTATCCTCTACTATCCCGAGTTTCAAGACGTGTGTAGGTGCATATTGTAGGGTATCAACATTCAAATGTTTGGCTTCCAGAATAGAAACTATTTTTCAGACTTATTTTTATCCTCAGATTAGTGACTTCCTTCATCTTACTAACCCTTGGGACAACAGCTCATAACTACTTATTACCAGTTCGTATAAGAAAACTTCTAATTTTTTTGGTTTTCTTAAACTATTCCTATCTTTTGGATGTAATGTTTCACTTTCTATTCTTTTGTTATATATAAAAAAAATTTAATGCCCGGTGTCAAAGATAATTCAGTGAATACAAACCTCCCCCCAAACCTGTTTTCAGCAGTGTCCTCACTGATGTAGCCTTTTGAGAACATGGACCTGTATACTAAGGGAGAGATACAAGGGGTAAAATAATAGTTAACTGAACAAATTCCCCCAAACTTATTCTTTGACACGCACAGATTTTCAATCAAATCATTTTTTTTTACTCACCTCCATTCTTAAAATGTGAAAAAGTTACCAAAACATGGAGGTGAGGCGGAGGAAATTTAGTTTTGATAAAGCGGCTCCTGTAAAAACAGGAGCTCCTCCGCAGGGTCAGCAGAAAAATACGGTTTTAATCTATGCCCATTTACTTTAAAAATCGAACCGTTTTTCAAATTTTCGACTTCAACAGCCCCGTGCGGGTGTACATACCGCACCACAAAAGGTCCTTTCCAACGAGATTTAAGCTTACCCGGATGAAGATGGAGACGGGAATCGTAAAGAAGGACTTGTTGCCCCGATGTGAAGGTTTTTCTAGAAAGATTTTTATCGTGGAATACTTTAGTCCTATTCTTTACTATCACCGCATTATCGTAAGCTTCATCGCGGAGTTCGCTTAGCTCATTCAATTGCAGCTTCCGATAGCTGCCTGCATGATCAAGATCAAAATTAAGCTCTTTAATAGCCCACATTGCCTTATGTTCAATCTCGACAGGGAGGTGGCATGCCTTCCCAAACACAAGGCGGTATGGAGACATACCAAGATCGGTCTTATAAGCGGTGCGGAATGCCCAAAGAGCATCCGTCAATTTGGTTGACCAATCTTTACGGTTTTTCGAAACCTTCTTCTCCAATATCTGTTTGATCTGCCTATTTGAGATCTCAGCCTGCCCGCTTGTTTGGGGATGATAGGGCGTAGAAAGTTTGTGAGTGATTGAATATTTCCGCATCAAGGCCTCGAAAGACCTATTGCAGAAATGTGTCCCGTTGTCGCTAATGATAGCGCGAGGATGTCCGAATCGCGAGAAGATGTTTTCTTTAAGGAACTTAATGACAACTTTGTTGTCATTAGTGCGACACGGTATAGCTTCCACCCACTTTGAGACATAATCAACCGCTAACAAGATATATAAATTCCCAAAGGAGTTGGGAAAAGGGCCCATAAAATCAATACCCCAAACATCAAATATTTCCACAACCAATATAGGTTGGAGCGGCATCTCATTCCTTCGTGAAATCCGACCCAAATGCTGACATCGCGGACAAGTTTTGCAATGTTCAAATGCATCTTTAAATAATGTTGGCCAATAAAAGCCACATTGCAAAACTTTCTCCGCCGTTTTTCGAGGTCCAAAGTGACCGCCGCATGCCTGATCATGACAAAATGATAACACGCTCTTGAATTCATCGTTAGGGACACACCTGCGAATGATTTGATCGGAACAATACTTGAATAGATATGGTTCATCCCAGTAAAAATATTTTACTTGGGATAAAAATCGAAGTTTGTCTTGTTTAGACCAATCGCTAGGTATAAGTCCCGTCGCAAGATAGTTCACGATATCCACGAACCAAGGTTCGGAGGATACATTCAAGAGCTGTTCGTCGGGAAATGAGTCATTTATCGGCACGGTCACAGTTGGCGAAGAAGTGATGCGTGAAAGATGGTCGGCTACAACGTTTTCACATCCACTCTTGTCTTTGATAACAAGATCAAATTCTTGTAACAATAGGATCCAACGTATTAGCCTGGCCTTTGCATCCTTCTTCGTTAAAAGATGTCGTAGGGCGGAGTGATCTGTGTAAACCACAATAGGCGAGCCAATCAAGTAGGGTCTGAATTTCTCTAATGCAAATACAACTGCCAAGAGTTCTTTCTCGGTAGTTGTGTAATTTATTTGTGCATCATTCAAGGTCCTACTTGCATAGTAAATTACATGTGGCATCTTATCAATATGCTGTCCCAAGACAGCACCAATAGCAAAATCTGATGCGTCACACATAAGCTCGAACGGATGGTTCCAATCCGGAGATGATAGAACGGGGGCTGTAGTGAGTGATTCTTTAAGTGATTCAAAAGCAGCCTCACAATCCGAATCGAAGTGAAAAGTAGTGTCCTTGGCCAATAGAAGGGTTAAGGGTCTAGCAATTTTGCTAAAGTCCTTAATAAATCTCCTATAAAATCCTGCATGACCAAGGAAGGATCGTATATGTTTGACGCAATTGGGACGAGGGAGGTTTTGAATGACATCTATTATAGCTCTGTCAACCTCAATGCCTTTATGTGAAATTATATGTCCAAGTACAATACCTTCTTGGACCATAAAATGGCATTTTTCCCAATTCAAAGTCAAGTTCTTATCCTTACAGCGGGTAAGAACAGCGTCAAGATTACGAAGGCAGTCCTCAAAGGAGTCCCCAAAAATGGAGAAATCGTCCATAAAAATTTCTAGAAAATTTTCCACCATATCTGAATATATCCCCATCATACACCGCTGAAATGTAGCGGGAGCGTTGCATAACCCAAAGGGCATGCGTCTATAAGCAAAAGTTCCGAAAGGACAAGTAAAAGTGGTTTTATCTTGATCCTTTTCGGCGATGGGGACCTGGTTGTAACCAGAGTATCCGTCCAAGAAACAGTAGTATTCGTGTCCCGCTAATCGTTCTAACATCTGGTCAATGAAAGGTAGAGGGAAGTGATCTTTCCTCGTCGCGGCATTGAGTTTCCTGTAATCGATACATACGCGCCACCCAGTTTGGGTGCGTGTTTGGATTAACTCATTAGCCTCGTTAGTGATGACCGTGATGCCAGACTTTTTAGGGACCACATGAATTGGACTTACCTATTGACTATCAAATATGGGGTAAATTATTCCACTATCAAGACACTTGACGATTTCTTTCTTTACCGCCTCCTTCATAACGGGATTTAACCGTCTTTATGGGTCTCGGGTTGGTTTGGCTTCATCCATCAGATGTATGTGATGTTCAACAATTAAGGGACTAATCCCTTTGATGTCGGCCATTGTCCAACCAAATGCTTCCCGATTCGATCTCAACACCGCCAAAAGTGCATTCTCTTGCTCTAAGGCTAGAGAAGCGGAAATAATCACTGGCAAAGTCTCATTCTCTCCTAAATATGCATATTTAAGATGAGAAGGTAGTGGTTTGAGATCAAGAATTGGCAGAGAGACAATAGAAGGAGGGGTAACGGAATGATATTCGGACTCCTTAAGAGGTTCAAAACTTGCATAAGATATTGACTCGGAAAGTGCTGCTGACTTTTGCAACGAGTCAACGGGTTCAATCTCAAGGTCGGACTCATTGAACATATCCTCACTGTGAAGTGGTGCAAGATCAAACGATGTCTCATTAGTGTTGTCGAGAACATCAAAGCAAAGTTCCTCATCCATGCAGCTTTCGGGAGCTATCTCGTGGATGGAACAAACATCCAGCAAATGAGCAGAAGGTTCTGATGGCTGACTTCCTAGCTTGTAAATATTAAGCTCAATTGTCATTTTCCTGAAGGATAAGTTCATAGAACCGTTACGACAATTAATCACAGCGTTAGAAGTTGCTAGGAAGGGTCGACCAAGTATCACCGGGATTTGATTGCGTGGGTTTGCCACGGGTTATGTATCTAAAACAATAAAGTCCACGGGAAATATGAATTCCCCGACTTTAATTAACACATCCTCTAGTTCGCCCCGAGGTTTGGTGATAGATTGATCAGCCATTTGGAGAGTACAATGGGCGGGTTTTAACTCTCCAATTCCTAACTGCTCGTATACTGAATAAGGAAGCAAGTTGACGCTAGCGCCTAGATCGAGTAAAGCACGATTTATATTTTTACCCCCAATAGAGATAGAGATTGTAGGACAGCCGGGGTCCTTACGTTTCTTTGGTATTTGTTGGGTAAAAGCTGTGCTAACATTACTCGTCATGAAAACCTTTTTAGGCACTTGAGTTTTTCTCTTCCTAGTGCACAAGTCTTTAAGGATTCTTGCATAAGATGGGACTTGTTGAATAGCATCTAGGAGAGGAATATTCATGCTAACTTGCTTAAACATTTCCACAATCTTCTCCATTTGCGGGTTAGGTCGGTTGGCCCTTAATCGGTTTGGAAATGGAGCTCGATCAATAAGTTTTGGGTCCAACGTTTGTGGAGAAGACCGTGGCGACGGATTCGATCCCAAAATTGGAGTGGGAATCGACTTAGATAGATTTGGTGAAATGTTTGAGCCTTGGGGAAAACGGAGAATAGGCTCGGACAAAGGTGGGAGACTAGACGAGTTAGGGGAAGAAGAAGAAGAAGAAGAAGGGGTATCAAATGTGTCACTATCATCAACTTGCTCACCCACTTGGTTGTTCAGCACTCTCCCCGATCTCAACGTATTAATGGCATTCACATTATGACTTTGTGAATGGCCAGGATTCGGTAGGGTTTGAGATGGGAGTTTCCCTTTCTCTCTCGCACTCATTGCGGCGTTTAACTGTGCGATTTGGTTTTCTATTGATTTAATACTCTCACCATGGGAGGAGGAGTTTTTCGTTAGGGTATCAATAGAAGACCTTATCTCAGCCGAACTTTGCATGGATTGTTTCATGAACATATCCAAAGTTTGTGCAAGCGAGTTGTCAGTACCGGCCATTTGTGGTGTAGAAATGTTGGCCGGATTTTGGAAATTTTGTGACTGAAAGGGGGGCTGATTCTGTGGTTGTGGTTGCTGTGGAGGAGGTCTTTGATAATTACTTTGTTGGTTTTGATTCCAAGCAAAGTTAGGATGATTCCTCCATCCTTGATTATATGTGGAAGAATAAGGATCATTTCTAGGTCGCTGTTGAAAAGCAGCATTAGCTTGAAACGATGCATTCATAGGACATTCTTCCGTTAAGTATGAAGGATCCGAACAGCAACCACAGACGGTCTTAGGAAGCGTAACCTGATTTAGGGAGACTGATGAGAATCTGCTCTCAATAGCGTCGAGTTTTTTCTGCATCGCTGCCATTTCGGCTTTTACTGCGATGGAAACGTCGAGCTGGTGAATACCTCCCTTAGTTGTAGGTGGTCTTACGCTTTCCCACTGCAACGTGTGTTCAACGAGATCTTCCAGATATTTCCATGCTTCACCGTCATCTTTAGACATGAAATTGCATTGACACATTGTTTCAAGCATCTGCTTTGTCGCTGGATTAATGCCCTCATATATAATCCGACATAAATCCCATCTTTGTATCCCGTGATGGGGGCATTGGACAAGCAGATCTTTGAAACGTTCAAAGCACTTCCAAAATGGTTCATTGGGAAGCTGGGTGAACTGGTTAATCTCGCTCCTAACATGTGCAGTCTTATGATTTGGGTAAAACTTCTTAAGAAATGCTACGACGAATTCATCCCAATTAGCGATAGAGTGTGCGGCAGTATTATAAAGCCATTTTTCTGCCAAGTCGCACAGTGTGAATGGGAGAAGACGTAAGCGCATAGCATCTAAGGTCAATTGTGAAGTACCCATCATTGCGCATACGTTTTCGAATTTGGTGATGAAAATGTACGCGTCTTCCGACTCAAGCCCGTGAAATTTGGGCAGCAGATTGATGTAGTGGGGTTTAATTTCGAAATTATCCCCGTTAGGTGGCGGAAGAGATAGACAAGTGGGAAGAGGACCACGGATAGGATAGCATCTCTCTTGAAGAGAAATGCGCGGTGGATTCTGCTCACCTGCGGGCGGCGACAGCGTGGTGTTATACTCTGATGGAGTGCCGTCCATCTCGATTGATGTGGTGTGTGGTGGGGGAAAAGAAGATGAAGAAGTACCGACTTCGGCGTCGATAGCAAGAACGCGGACAAGACGGGCACTAGGATCCCGTGTCCAGCCGAGCATGCACTAAGCGGGTTTAGTGCAAGTGGCAGCGTGTGTGTGATTTTAAAATTGGCTTGTTTTGAAAAAGTGGGACTCAAGACAAATCTCCCTAAAATGCACAAGCAACCCTAGAACTAAGGTTACCTAGGTCAGTCTCTAGACAGCTCCTAACTAAGGCTAGAAATAGGACCTCAAACCGCCTCTTCACGGACAAGTACGGCCAGGTAAGTGGGAAGGAACCACCACTACAGTGGGCCTAATTAAAAACCACTAGCCTAGACACCGCAATGTCAGTTAGGATAAACGGTCGATGCCTATACTAGTCTTTTTCCTATTGAGCTCGACAGTCCTTAGAGTCTGGTCTAGATATTTTTTAAATTAATGAAGGGTTGTTCTATATGCTCGGTTTGTGATTTGTGGGGCTTAGGAAGGGTGATGAAATCCCCACCTAATCTTGATTTGGTCTTTGCCCCTTAAAATCCGTATTAAATATGCAAAACAAAACCAAACACAAAACTTTTTGCAAAAAGATTTTTGAGCGGCGCAATTTTGCAAAGAATCCTGCAGAAAATAGATTTTATTGGATTTGAGGAGAGAGAGAAAGAGTTGAGAATCTTACCAGAGGAGTTTGAACCCTTGATCCCCTTGTCAGGCCGCGTTTCCGCCGCAGATTCCCCTTTGGTGCCGCGGTTCCGCCGCAAGGTGGATGGAACAGTTGATGAAAATTTTTCTGTGTCCCTCTGTGCTCCTCTGGATCTCGATGAATGCCTCTGTCTTCTGTTTTCCTCAATTCTGTAACTCCAGATCTCCTTGCAAAATTCACGCACAAATCGTTAAATATGCAATTTACAGTTTTGTGTTAATAATGATATAAATCGTCTAAGAATTCAACACAAATAGTAAAAATAAAAAATTACGCACGTATCCCCGGCAACGGCGCCATTTGATTGATTCGAAAATTTGTGTTTTTGTAGTGTAACCGCAATCAGAACGGTGTCGCGCGTAGCTAGACCGAGATGAGTACGGGTCGTCCTCTGGGAAACGTGGAACCTTTTATTTTTACTTTAGATGTGTTGAGAAAGAGAGGAGGAATAAAGAATTTTGTGAAAAGTTTCTAGATCTACTTTAATGTAAAATATAGATCTAGATTATTTTAGAGATTTAAATAATATAATAATAGGGCTTGTAGGATTCGTTAGGATTTAGTAGTTATGGAAGATTAATTAAAAGTTACCCTTTTTATCCATTAATAGATTTAGAACTAGAACGACGGTGATGCGTGTAGATTAGGGTTTCTGGAGGGAAAAGGAATCCCACTCGTAACCCTTATCTCGACACGGAACTCCGTTCATATCTAGCCTTTACCAAAACAATCATTAATCTAATCTCTAATCGCGGTCGGAACTAGCAAGGAATTGCTAGCGCGCCCGATTAGGATGTTAATGATTCTTTTGATAAAGTTCCTAAACTTTATAGGACTTAAAAAGGGTTTAATTATTTTCATCGTCCATTAGCCTACCCTAATCCTACGAACCCTAACAAGCGGAGAATTACTCGCGCATGTTGGGAGAAGAAGATGAAAAGAAAGAGAGGGAGAACATAATGTAAAAACAAACAATTGAATAAAAAAAACTACCTTTATTAATCAACTCCTTCAAACTACACTTTTAATCCATAGAAAATGATTACAAAACTTGATTTGCTTCTCGATCTTTCCTAGGGAGGTAGTCGAACAGTCGATGATCAGCCTGGATGCGTGAGCGTCGGGAGCTTCGTGATCTCTTCGGCTTGATAGATTTTCCAAGAGGCCCTCGGTGCCTTTATATAGTGCAAACCCAGAATATTTCAGTTGGAAACTTGGTAAAATATGTCAGAGATTCATGCCAAAAAATCGCAGCAAATGATTCCTCAATATTGCCGCGGATCCGCGGCCATTTAATCTCTGCCGTTCATCAAAATTCAGGGGCTCTGTTCTTGTGACATGTGGGCTCCTCTGGAATCTTTGTATCTTTGCAATATTCTCTCGGTTGCTTCCAGACTTGGTCTCCAAGTTTGCTTCTTAATTTGGCAAGTTTTCTTCAACAAATTGATTTGTTTGTTAAATCCTTCATAACAACTTGGAAATATTCTGCACAACAACTCAAATAAGATTTTAGTAGACTTTGTTCTACTAGGATTAGATCAATAATATTATTTGTATACATTTTCCTACCAAATGATAATTAAAATATATTAACACATGGAAAATAATGTTTTTACACATAAACCCTCATATGTATAATATATTATAATAAAGTCCTTTTTTAATATAAAAATGGTAGGAAAAATGTACTACAAATGTGCAGTTTTATCGACTGAACAGTGGCCATCTTGAACGTTGTTCGATACGCTCAGAGAGCTTCATGCAGCCTTTCGTGCCAGTCCTTTTTATTTCTAGACACTATTTTCTTTATAATCATTATCAAGGTCTTGTTGAAAGTTTCAGCTAGACCGTTGTCCCGAGAATTATAGACTGAAAAATATCTCCAGTCTATTTTATATTTCTGTGCGAAGCGGCTTATTTTATGACTTCTATAAGCTGGCCCATTATCCGAGATAATTCATCGCGGAGTGCCGAACCGATAGATGACATAGGTTCTGAAGAAATGGAGGATGTTTTCCGTCTTCACCTCCCTTAGTGGTACTGTTTCTTCCCACTTAGAGAAGTAGTCGGTCGTTACCAATATAAACCGATGTCCTTTAGACGATGCCGGTTCAATAGGTCCAATTATATCGGTTTCCCACATTTCGAATGGCCAGCTAGCCATTGTTGGGTGTAGCGGATTTGGTAGTTGGTGGATGAAGTCCCCATGAATTTGGCATGAGTGACACTGCTTCACATATTCGAGGCAATCCTGAATCATTGTGGGCCAATAGTAACCCATTCTTTTTATCTTCAGCTTCATCTTTGGTCCAGCTTGGTGAGAGCTACAGAGTCCGTTGTGAGTTTTTGGACAACTTTCTTTGCTTCCTCTGCCCCACACATCTTAACCATAAACAATCTAATGATCTCTTATATAGAGTATCATTGACGAAGGAGAAAGACAGAGCTCATTTCATGAGCTGATGTCTAGACGACGCGTCTTCGGGCGTTCATTAGGACTTAAAGTAGTTTATAAATACTTCCATCCAGTCCTTGACCTTTTCTTCATTCTTTATATTGTTGGAGATAGTGCCCTCAGAGTCAATTATTGGATCACAGGCACGTGATTGCAATGATTGAGGGAGGACCTATTCCGGTAGGACAGTCTTACTCAAGATGATAGTATGCTATCTAGTTTATCTTTATCATCGTGTACTGCTTTAGGTGACCAGACAGGTCGCTATTACACGTTGATAGATCCTCTAGGATTCTTGCTTGACTGCCAGCAGTATGAGGGCGATCATATACGTGGGAGCTGGTAGTCTATAAGCACATCCTTAAAAGGACCCTAGTCGTGGGAGTTTCGAGACAAGGCATCGATTCTCCAGAGTAGACTAGTGTATACAGTCGAGACCCCGACGTGGGGCGGTGGCCGGTCTCACAAGCCACTGGTGTCAGTTGGTTCACCTAAGATGTATACAGGTGCTTATTGGGTTATGAGTACACCGAACAGGACTCGCCGGGAACATGCTAGTTGGTCTTATACCTGACGTCAGATAGCAGTTCCCTGGTGACATGTGTACAGGTTAGTTCATCGACCTGAGGACCGTCATTTGTCTCGTGTGAGTTCCCACTGTACTTTGATTACTACCCTACCACGCTCAAAGGAGACGTGCAAACAGGTTTTAGTTGGGTACAGTCCCGAGCCACATGGAGGCAGTGAGCGGATCTTCGGGGGTTCGTCTCTCCCGGTATTGGGGGTGAGGTCGCGCTGTGTCTAGGAGAGCCCTTACACGAAGTCCTTGGCCAAGGCAGGAGATTTACTGGTAGGTATTCCAGTAGTATCTCAGGGTGTTCTGGGCTACACTCCGACACGACTTGTACCGCTTTTGGGGGTCTGACTTTCACCAACCCCCTAGGCCCGCCATGCGATGCTCATAGACGAATGGACCGGACTGTACGGATATTGTCACTGACAGGCTCAGTAGGGTGTCAGGATGAGTTCGCTCATCGACGTCCCTTTTGGTCAATAGCTGGTAGCCCGTCACGTATGGCTAATACCTCTGATGTGCTAGTGGTTAAATCCACAGCCATAGTATTAACGAGTCTTTAGAGTCCCCCACATTCAGTTGCTCAAGTTTTCGGGCGAAACGTTGTAGAGGCCATATGGAGATATGGCAGGGTTCGATCAGATACGTGCGGTATTGCACGGATCAGGATCAGACGGATAATACTAGCAGGCTTTGGTTTAAGCCGGATGCTAGTATTGTACAGTGTAGATTTTGTCTCATTGCATTTGTATTTCGGTCGGAATACAAATGCGGGTGTGTATATACAGTAGCGGGGTTTTCCTGTAATTTATTACGGGATCAGTTTTTTGGAGTTGCCAGTTTGTTTTCCGTTTCAGCCATATTTCTTTGTATCTTTCATTGGCTGAAGTTTGGTGGAGGAGGGCTTATTTGCATTTGTGCAAATAAGTATTTTGGTGGGTTGTCTTTGCATATCTTTGAATCATGATAATTCCTCCACCATTTGACTTCTTCTTCTTTTCATCATGGTTGTTGATGATTAGTTGATGGAGTATTGGTTTTGGTTGTTGATCATTGCTTGACTTTGGAGTAATAATGATGGTTGGTTGAGTGTGGGTTTGAGTGTGTGATCATTTCCTTTCATGATAACATTTTTGATCTCTCTCTCTTGCATTATTCTTGTGAGACTCTCCCTCATTCTCCCACTCTCTTCTCCTCACCTTGAATGGCCGGCCAACTCTTTGATGGGGCTGTCCAAATTTTGCAAGTGGGATTTTTGGTCTTTTGGCTTCACAAAAATCCCAAGTTTCATCTCCAAAAAAGTCTTAGTTCATTTCCTCCACCAAAGGCAACTTCCTCAAACCCCAAATGAGACATATGGCACTACACTATTCTACAGCAAATCTTGGGCATGTCGACTCGCCAACTTCGTGCCCGAGTTGCCTCGGTCCAGAGGCGGGAGTCCGTAAAAGAAGCCGGCGACGTGGTGCCCTTCCGGCAACTTGGTGGAGACCGGAGATTCCGCGGGGAGATCGGGACGACGACGAGAAGACCGGAGGACTCGGATCACTCGGTATATCTCTCTACCCCCTCTTTAGATAGCTAGGACTAGATTAATGGCACGATCCGGATTTATAGTGCGCGGTGGTACCGGTTTGAAAAGTTAAAGTAAGTCATCGCTTCCGCATTCCGGCGTCGGATTGACGGCCGGGGCGCCGCCGTGCACTTACATATATGAAGGGCTACTTGTTCAGTCACTTCTTTTCCTTCGGATGGCTCTATTAGGTCTTCCGAAGATATATCCGTTAGCGCGAGAACCCTGTGTCTTTTCATAATGATCCTTACGTCAGCGAGGTCTTCATCGGCCAGTTCCTTAGCCAATTTGGCCAACGCGTCCGCCTTGCTTTTTTCGCACACTGTATATTCCCCAAGATATAGGAAGGGATTTGTGTCAGCAGTTGCTGCACTCTTTCGCCATACTTTATCAATTCTGGCTTGCATGTTTGATAGTCGCCATTTACTTGGCTGACGATCAGGTAGGAGTCTCCATATATGAAAAGGTCTTTGATTCCCATGTTGATAGCGATCTCGAGAGGTGCTATCAAAGCTTCGTATTCAGCCTCGATATTAATCCTTGGCTCTGTTAAGGAGATGGCATAACGCAATATCCCTCCTTGCGGAGTCATGAAGATAAGGCCCACCCCGGTTTTGATTATGGGGTGTTTTGATTTCGCTGCTTCATGGAAGATTCTCCATCGAAGTAGAGTTCCCATTGGGAATCACTTTTTTCTTTGGTTGTATCGAACGCATGTTCGTGTAGAAACTCGCAATTTAAGGGGGAGTCAGCCGGTATCGGATGCTCCGCAAAAAAGTCAGCAATGGCCTGTCTTTTTACTTCTTTGAGGGGACGATATGTTATCGAGAACTCCATCAGGAGGAGGGCCCATTTGGCGAGCCTTCCTATTAGTATGGCCCTCGACATCAGATATTTGAGAGGATCCACCTTCGATACCAGATGAACCTCATGTGCCAAGGCATAATGTCTGAGCTTCATTATTGCAAAAATCAGAACCAAGCAATTCTTTTCGATGGGGGAATAGTTGTTTTCTACCCCAAGGAGAACTCGACTCAAATAGTATAGAGCTCTCTCTTTTCCATGATCGTTCTTTTGTGCCCATAATGCACCCAAAAAACCTTCAAGGGCTGTTGTATATAGGATAAGGGATTTTCCCTTAACCGGAGCGGTCAATACCGGCGGATTTTGCAAGTATTGCTTGATTTCGTCTAGTGCAGTTTGGAACTTTTGATCCCAGACGAATGGGGTCCCCTTCTTCATCAAATGACTGTAGGGACGGCATTTTCCGGAGAGGTTGGCTATGAACCGCCGGATGTATGCAAGCTTTCCTTGAAGAGACCGCAGTTGTTTGAGGGTTTTTGGCGTGGGCATTTCTAAAATCGCCTTAATCTTTGAGAGATCGATTTCGATATCCCGGTGACATATGATGAATCCTAGGAATTTTCCTGAGGAAACTCCAAATGCACATTTTAGAGTATTTATCTTCATATTATACTTCCGAAGGCGTTGGAACACTATTTTTAAATGTTCCCAATGTTCCTTGTGAGATTTGCTCTTCACTATAAGGTCGTCGATGTAGCATTCGACGATCTCGTGTATGAGGCCATCAAAGATATTTTTCATAGCCCTCTGGTAGGTAGTGCCAGCGTTCTTCAAACTGAAGGGCATCACTTTATAGCAGAATATACTCAATAGTGTTCGGAAAGCAGTATGCATCTGGTCTTCAGGATGCATTTTTATTTGTTTGTATCCTGAAGATCCATCCATGAAGGGGAAGACCTCATGGGTAGAAATGTTATCGATCATCAGCTCGGTAACAGGTACTGGGAAATTATCCTTCGGGCAAGCTTTGTTGAAATCCCGAAAGTCCACGCAGATACGTACCGTCCCTTTTTTCTTCATCACTGGAACGATGTTAGTGATCCAGTCGGGATATTGAACTTCTTGGATGAAGCAAGAGTTGATTAGTTTCCTGACTTCAGCGTTGATGCTCATCTCAAGTTCGAGTCGTATCCTTCTTGGCGCTTGTTTGATTGGCTTTATACCTGGCGATATAGCCAATTTATGTAATGCCACCTTTGGATCTAGACCCGGCATTTCAGAGTAGTTTCAGGCGAAGCAATCTTTATACTGCATGAGCATATCTTTTAACGTGGCCACTTGCTTTTTAGATAGCAGTTCACTGACGAACATTGGTCTTGGATCATTTTCCGTCCCTAAGTCAAATTTTCTTAAGTTTTTCGCCGTGGTATGTATCCCATCTTCTAACTCTTTTGGTGCCGGTGGAAACTCTGAGATCACATCGTCCTCATCTTCATTTGCGAAGCACATGTGGAGGTCATCCATAATCTCTTGCCTTCCCTCTTTTGAGAGCATTATCATATAACAGGTATGAATTCGCTTCCATTCTTGATATTGAGCTGGTCCTATCCTGACGGTATAGGTCCTTTTTGGCTCATGCTTTTGCTACGGGGTTACCCTCCAGCTCTCGGATAAAGTGAACCTGCCTTATTGATACTGGTCTTCTACCCAGTCATTGAAGGTGAAGTAATCTTCAAGGGGATGACCTATTACTCGGTGATAGGAGCAATAATCCAGATGATGGACCTCATTTATTTGTTCGCGGTGCCGAGACTCCGGAAGTGTCATCATTTAGTGCTTCATGTCAAGGTTGAATATCTTCCTTGTCTTGTCTTAAGGGAAAGAGTATTCCCGACCTATCTTCTTTATAAAGGACAGGCTACAACCGAGTTTTTCTCGATTGCATGGCTTTTTGGATCCACTTTGTTGTTTTCGAATGCGGTTTGCGTTCTTCGCCCTGTTTTTGCCTCTAATTCGGGATTTTCCCCTTTCGCGAGAATATATAGTGGGTCGGGGATGAAGAGAATTATAGTCTTCCTTCTCCTCCGATTGGCGACTGAAACGCTGCGTCCTGGCCTTTTCATAAATGGCCATTTCACGGCTGTGAATGTCCCGGCTCTTTTGACAAGCTTCTTTTATTATCCTATCAATTTGCTCCTCCAGCGACAGACTTAACGTTTTTAGAGCAAGATCTCGCTCCGATTTGACGTCAGGGCTATTTAGAAGAGCATTTTTCTCTTCATTGGAGTTGTTTACGACGCGACAACTATGAATCTTCTCCTATTTCTTGGACCGAACGTATCCGAGTCCGGTTTTCTCCATCTTCCCGTTGGGCATCTTTTGCTGAGTCCCAGTGATCATATCCCAAATCTTTTTGTAAAATTGGGCTTGTCGAACAGTTTGTTTGAGAGGTACACCTTGGCATCTTAACAGCCTTTTCAATACCTCCGCGTAATATCTGGGCATACAGATTGGTTGAAGTTTGTCGAGTGTAAAATCGGCACCATACCAGACTTCTTTTTCTATTTTGGTCTCCGTAGATTGGTAGAAGAGGATTGCTTTTTCACCTCTTTGCCTGGGAGGTACATAGAAAGTTTACGATTCTCATACGATGTTTGTATGGAGTGCATCAAGTTCCTTATAATGCCGAGGCAAAGCCATTGTAATTTGTATACTCTGACCTGCTCCGGCAAAAGTTTGCATTGAAGGGCGGATGGAGAATACTGTGTTGGTCTCGTCCTCAGAGTCGCTGCCAAAGACCAAAATAGGAGTAGATGGTCCGGGCTTATTATTTTCTTTCTGCGGTTTTCCCGAGCAGACTGTTTCTTCATCTTCCTTGGTATCTCTCCCAAAGATCGGGATAGTGGTGACGGAATTCTGTTTATCCTCCGGTTTATGACACCTTTCCGTGTCTTCGATGTCTAGTAGGAAGTACTTTGCGTCTTCATATTTCCGGATTTTGTTTACCGAGAACGGATTTAGCTTTCTTGTAATGGTGTACTCCGAGCCGTCCTAGAAATACTTTATACACTGATATTGTATAGAAGGGATGATGTTGTACTCGTGTAACCAAGGCTTGCTGAGCAAAGCGTTATAGCAAGTCTTGGCGTCAATTACATGAAATTTGATGTCAATGATGAGTAGCCCGAAGCGTAACGTCAGTATTACGGACCCAATTGCCCGTGACGACGGTGAGTCGAACCCGGAGATGGTAATTTTGTCTCGATCCAGGCACTGAATGTTCATGCAAATCTGCTTCAGCACTCTGACGTTTAGAAGGTTAACGGAGGATCTGTTATCGACAAGGATTTTCCCTATCTTGATGTCGTGGCAGTACCCAGTGACGTATAACGGATGGTTGTGCTCGCATGTACCGAGGAGGAAATCCTCATCACTGAATGTAATGTAAGCCGTGTGGACCTATGCTAGTTCATCTTTCATCTTCTCTTCTGCGAAGAAAGCTTAGAACTGATCGGGCTCTTGTAATGCCTTGATCAGGGAATCTCGTGCCTCTTTAGACAGGAAGAGAGCATCTAATATTCTCAGTTGTGAGGGCAATTTCCTCAGATGTGCTAGGACTTTGTACGAAACCTTGTTTTTCTTAGGCGGGTCCCTTACTACGAGCTCTTTGACAACTCCATCGTCGAGGGTAATTTCCTCAGAGGTCTTTTCTTTCCCTTTGTCTTTTTTGTTCGAACCTTTGTTTGTAGGTCCGAGGTTCTTCTCAGGCAGTGTGCGGTTACGCAACTGAATATTCTCACAGTTCTTCTCCTCCTCTTCTTTTTTAGAGGTGGAGTCTTTGAAGAGACGACTGAGGGGTATTTCTTCCTCAGAATCACTCCCGAAGGTAAGAACTTGGGTTTTTTCCTTTTCCGAACTGGTACCAACCATATGACAGTTGCCGGCCATTTTTTCAAGTGTGTTCATCGCACTATTTTGCCGTCGACGAGCATGAGCTTCTCTCTTCATCTTCTTGAAGTGTTTTTGATGGGCAACATATCCTTACCACCACTTCTTAAAGGCACTGCATTCCTCAGTAGGATGGGTGACCCTCCGATGATATAGGCAGTAGTTTGGATGTGATTCTTCTCCATCGAGATATATGGCCCCAGGAGTGTTCTTTATGAGAGGTGGAAGCTTCATCCCCATTGATAGGTCTTTGGTGAACCGCTTCTCTGTTTTGATCCTGCTCTTTTTTGTAGCAGGTATGCTTTAGTTTGGTTGGAGTACTTTACGACTTATCCTTACCGCAGCTTCTTTGTCCTGACGCTGACGCTTAGCCTTTTCGTATATGGCTGTTTCGTGTTCTTGAAGCAGGTGTTCTTTTTTGAAAGGATTTGTTTAACAGCCTATCGATCGGGTCTTCTAGCAGTTCCGGGGATTTTAGAGTCGATTCTGCCCCCAATTCCTCTGCATGGTTTTTTGACGACGAGGGAGCTTCTTCGCCATATGACGACGAATGGGAGACCATGTGGCAACTTGCTACATAGTCTTCGTCATTTTCCTCATCATAGTCACTATCTTTTTCCTCAAGAATATGCTTGAGGAATTCTTCGAGCGTGATCGGTGTCCATGCCTTCTGGTTTTACTCCTCTAGTGCGTCAATGTATTTTTATAGATTTGTGCGCTTTTTGTCATACTCGGCAGGCTGCATAGGCTTCTTGGTGGTCTTCTTTTTCTTCGAAGACTTTAAAGGCTTGACTTGGGGGTTTTACCCCTCCTCAACAATTTTTGGTGCAGGACTTGGTTTCAGCATCCCTTCGATGATTTCGGGTTCAAGTGGGCTTTTTCACCTGACTGCCGGACATGCTTGTAGATCCTTTAGCATTCTTTTAGTATTTTGCTGAAAGAACGACTTCCCATGGAGTTTCTTCCACGAGTGAGCATGATGCCCCCTGCGCGTCCACCTTTTTGGGGGTATGCTTCTGGGGTGGGTTTACCCTCCAGTTATTAGACAGCGTGAATTTTCCCTGTTGATACTGGTCTTCGACCCAATTCTTGAAGACGTGGCAATCATCAATTGGGTGGCTCACCATTCTGTGATAGGAGCAGTAATTAGGGTTGTTGACGTCGCCGAGTTGCGGTGGATGCCGCGGGTCTGGTAATGTGAAGAGTTTATTACGCACTACCAATTTGAACAGTCTTCTCGTCTTGTCGTGGGAAAACGAGTAAATGCGTCCCAGTCTTTCCTCCAAGGATGGGCGCGGACGCGTGTTGTTTTGGCGAGCAGCCGATTTTGGGCCACTCAGTTGTTGTTGCGTATTGGCAACAAAGGCCGCTTTCCTTTTACCCTTGGTATTTCGAGGGTCCTTATTTGAAGAGGAAGGCCTATGGCCCATCTGGGCAAGTTTATCTATCAGTGCCTGAAAGGTGGTTGGTTTGAAGAATTTCATGAACTGGGACACATTAGTTTGAGGATTTAGGCTCCTGAAGAACATGTCCTCGGCAACAAATTCTTCAATATGCTGTTCACACTTAAATCACAGGTTCCGCCACCGGATAGCGTATTGGACCCATGTTTCTCCTGATTTTACCCTGGTATTGATTAATACCGTAATTGGAGTGTGCTCGGTCGCGCTGGCGAACTGCTATGTAAACAACAGTTCCTTCTCTGTGAATGTTTTTACGGAGTCATTTGGGAGCTCCGAGTACCATTCAAAAGTCGTTTCTGATAGGCTGCCGACGAATTGGCGAAGCAACAATTTATCGTCGCCTCCAGTGTTACCACACAGAGCTCTGAACTGCTCGACGTGCTGGTGAGGGTTGCTTGTCTCTTTGTACACATAGAATTTGGGGATCACATACCCCGGCGGGTACTTGTTTTGATCATACCAGCCTGGATACGATCACCCAGTTCCGACGATTTGGCCATCAGCTTGATGAGCTCTTATTTGTTGAGCAATATAATCATCAATGGTGGCCTTGGAGATCGTTTTCTCCTTAGCTGTTGATAAGGCCGGAGGAGGGTTTTATGTTTCCCCCCTATCATCCTCGACAATTATCGGCGGATCTTCGGCCGGGGGTTCTGGCTGGATCATCATTCCAACCATGTGGTGGAACAAGAAAACCATCTGCTTTATGTTGGCAGCTTGTTCAGTGGCTTCTTTGTCTTTTCTCTCAAGCACCCTTCGCAGGAACTCTGTATCGGTCTCCTTCTTTTGGCGTTGTTCAGCTTCTTTTTTCGGACTTTCTTTCTTTCCGGTAAGTGCTGCCATTTTGGTCAGCATTTCCTGGAGCTTCTATTGTTTCTCCCGAGCCTTGGTCAGCGACCGAGTTTGCAGTCGGTGACTCACCGAAGCATGGCTTTCTTCTTTTCCTGAAGCCATGTAGACCATATGTATGGTAATACCCCCGGCCTTGAGGCATTTAGGACTATCGCCTTTGGAGTTTGCCGCGAGCGATAGAGTTTTCTCCAGTCTCGTTCTTTTATGAGAGATTGGAGTTGAAGGAGCTGTTATGACAGACACCTACTTAGGGGAAGTCCTCAGCTGTATAACGGAGGAGTAGTCCTCTTCTTGTCGAACCTTCGATTTCTTCGGTCGACGAGAGTTGTCACGTATTATGAAATAAATACGTTAAGCATAATTAAGCAATATATAAAAATGAACAAGAATGACAAGAGTAATAAAATAAACAACAACTTTATTTACATTCAACTTTACATACAAATGTTTGTCATGAAAAGATACAATGATATAAAGTAAATACCTAAACAATAACATACAGAAAATAAGTGCAAGAAGAGCTAGTAGTCCAGCTGAGCTGTAAGCTAGTTCAAGTCCTCCCGGTTCGGCTCTGTCTCTTCAGAGACCGGTTCTCCTAACGAACATTCCAAATAAAGAAACAGAAAGGAATGTCGTCAGCGAACTAACGCTCGGTAAGTCCCAAAAGAAGAAAGAGAAGATAGCATATAAAGTGAAATGAACAGGTAAAGTTGTATATGACTGATTACTGGTATACGATAGTTATTATAACGTGGTTATTTTTAATTTGGTAAAGAAGTTATTCATGTATACGAGAGGAGTTCATCTTACCCCGTGGACCATAGTAACATGTAGTACAAGGCCCCGTCATAACCTACGGGACAACGACACGAGAATTCATATAGGTGTCTTTTAAGTGACCTTTCGTGCCACGATATACATTCCGTACCAATCTACCCCTTTATCCCCGCGTAATATATTGTATAGATTATGTTTACATGTCTTGCCAAAACCATGGGTACAAAATGTTCAAGTATTTACGTTCAGGATATAATCATGTATTCAAATAGTCATGTCAAGTTCAAGTCATTTATAACCATGGTTCGGTCAAATCAAGTCAAACATACATGTTTGAATTTGATGTTTGAATTCGAGTATTCATGTTCATGATCAAGTATTCGTGTTTGATTTTGGATTCAGGCTTGAATTGGACTCAGACCGAGTCAGACACTTATACTGATTTAACTCTTGAATTTTTAGGTTCGGGAATTATCGGCAACTGCTGCACATGGACGGCAAGATTTGTGTGTTTTTCCAAGACAATTGCCATTGATAACTCCTGTTAAGTTTTCTAAGCTGAATAGGGAAGCACTCACTTTCTCCGGCTCTCTGGGGCTCAAGCGAATTGATCCCGCTTAAACCCATATTTACTAAAGTCCTTAAATATTATTTTGTATATCTCGAGGGGGTTTTATGAAATATATATTAATATGGATTAAAAATAAAACCTAGAGGGTGATTTGTATTACTTAGGGTTTTCATGAGCATGCATTTTAAGTATTGAGGTATTTTAATGATAAATACCTAACTTTTAAAAGTTTATGGTATTTTAGTGAAAACTAGTCTTTTTAGTAACTTGATGGTATTTTATTGACATTTTTTAATCTTTCATTTTTATAAAAATATATTTTCATAATATAATGAAAATATGGATTTATAATTATATATATATTTTTTTAATTTTTAGAAAAATTAGTTTTATTTAGAAAATTCGTTTTTCTTAAAAACCGTATTTATATCCTTTCGAGATCGAATACTCCGTAAGGAGTGCTGCATCTAGCTCTACTATTATCAGGATGTATGATAATCCGCACCATCCATTAGCGGGTCCCCTAACAAGAGTTGTACATGCATAATTGCAAAGGAATATGAAATACTGTTTTAAAAGAAACCTGGTTTTAAAGAAGGTGGTATTTTATTGTTAAGATTATTCTTCAAAAAAAAATACATACAAATAGGCATCGTGCTACGAAACCAAAGTGTATGTGTGGGGTAGGTCGTTACCCCGTGATGTTTTTCCTAAAGGTATAGTTTTAATGAAAACGAAAAGAGTGATATTAAAGTTCAAGGTATTTTAATGAAAAAGTTTAATTATGGATGTTTCACATGAGATTATTGGTTAAACTTGATTATAAACATTGGTATTAAGCTTAAAAGTAATGTGTAAAAATTTGGTTGAATAATATATAAAGGAAAAGGAGTTTCCAGGGTTTAGAAAAAGGATATCGATAATAACACCACTTACCGATATAAGTTTTAAAGTTGAATTTCAATGAAGAGAAAGAGAGTTTGGGAGGGACTTACGGTTTGAATATGTCAAAGAAAGAGTTAGGAAGAAGTGGGAGGCTTCGTGGCATCGCGGGAGCTCTATAATCGGCTTCGATCTTTGACGGAAGAAGCTTGCTCGCTAACTCCATTTTACTCCATTTGCACTTAGGAACTTTTGAGTGAGTTTTTTCTAGAGATTTTTAGAATGGTGAAAAGGCAGGGCATAGGGTGGTATTTATAGTGGATAATTAGGGTTTAGGAATTAAAAATGTGGATTAAAAAGCATTAAAATTGTGTTAATTGGTGAAATAAAAGGTCTCTATTTGATTGCAGGGAAATCAAATAGTGTAGAGGAGTTGAGGGGAGTTGAAGAGACGAGTATGAAAAGCACGGGGTTCATTGGACTCATCTGACACGTCTCCGTCGACCCTAGGGCACATTTGGCCAGTTGATCTTGAGGCAAATGCCTTGAGATTCATGCCACCAGACCAACTCTGTATTTACAACATTTTCCACATGTTTGATTTTTTTGAACTTTTTATTTCCCCATGTATTGCACGTGCAACCCTTTGGGCTTCCAAAAAGTTAAAAGAAAAATCAGAAAAAATTGTGTTTGATAAGAATCGAACACACAATCTACGTCACAGCAGTGCAAAGGCATTACTAGTGAGGTACAAGTGGCTTCTTGCTTTTATTTAACAAAAGTGACTTATAGCAAGCTTAGGCTGTAATAATCTTTTCTTGTATATTAACAGAACAATATCCGTACAGAGATTTCAGAGTCGTTACATTCTACCCTCCTTATAAAAATTTCGTCCTCGAAATTTACATTTACATAGGGACTAATTTTCAAATAGATAAGGGTATCTTGCACGCATGTCTTCTTCTTGTTCCTATGTTGATTCTCCTGGCGAATCCTTTCTCCACATCACTCGGACTAAGTTTAACCGTAATATCTTCATCTTTCGGTTCAGGATCTCAACTTGTTGTTTCTCGCAGGTTAGATCAGTCTGTACTGTGAGCTCTAAGTGATCGAGTATGTGACTGGGGTCGCTCACATATCCTCGTAGCTGGGATATTTGGAACACGTTGTGCACACCTTTCAATGAGGGTGGTAGTGCTAAACGGTATGCCACTTCTCCAAACTCGTTCGAGTATGTCGAACGGTCCTATTTATCTTGGACTTAGCTTACCGCTCTTGCTAAAATGGATCACTTCTCGGTTTAGAGAGATCTTTAGGAATACATAATCTCCAGGCTGGAACTCCAGATGTCGACGCTTTGCATCTGTCTAATGCTTCTGTCTGTCTTGGGCTATGCGCATCCTTTCCCTGATCGTGCAAACTGCGTCCATAGTTGCCACGATCATCTCTGATCCAAGGTGTTCACGATCTCCAATGTCGTCCTAACTAAGCGGTGAACGACACTTCCGTTCCTAGAGTGCTGCGAATGGTGCCATTCCAATGCTTGCTTGATAGCTGTTGTTGTATGAAAACTCTACAAGGTATAGGTGATCTACCCACGAACCTCCGAAGTCTAACATACAAGCTCTTAGCATGTATTGCAGAATCTGAATTTTTCGCTCGGACTGTCTGTCCATTTGTGGATGATACGCCGTACTGAAATTCAGACTCATTCCCAGGCTAGCTTGCAGACTCTGCCAAAATTGTGATCGGAATCTTGTATCACGATCGGAGACGACGCAAACAGGTACTCTATGTAATCTCACGATATCCTGCATGAGTTCATGGGTATCAAATATGGTACATCTTGAAGGTTTAATCTTACGTTAGATTTATGCTTACCTCCATGTACTTCTTTGCTAATGTCTCGGTTGACTGGCCAACTCTGAATGGAATAAAGTGAGCCGACTTGGTGAGTCGATCCATAATAACCCATATTACGTTGTTACCCTTCATGCTGCGAGGAAGGGCATTCAAGAAGTCCATGGTAATGTGCTGCCATTTCCATTCTAGAATTGGTAATGGCTGAAATAGACTAGCAGTTTTGTGATGTTCAGCTTTCACTTGCTGACACACTTAACACTTGGCTATACTTCTAGCTACTTCGCGCTTCATTCCTTGCCACCAGTAGTGTTGCCGTAGATCCTTGTACATTTTCATATCACTGGGGTGTACCGAATACGGAGAGCTGTGAGCTTCATTCATCAACTCTTCTCAAACAGGGCCAATTGGCACACATAATCGAATTCCATATCGCAAGGATCCGTCTTCATGGATGATGAAGTTAGTTCGAAGTCCACTTTCTATTTGTTCTCGGATCTTTTATAGCTTGCCATTATTTGCTCGAACTCCCTTGATCTGATTGATAAGAGTGGAATGGACTTATAAGTTCATCAAATATGAAGCGTTACCTGGCACAACTACTTCGATCTTTAATCCGTGCAATTCTTACAATAGCTATTACTGAGCGGTGAGGTTCATTGCTAATGTCTGGCGACTAAGTGAATCTGGAACTATGTTCACCTTCCCAGGATGATACTGTAGGTTGATGTCGAAATCCGCCATAAGTTCTGGCCATCTTCGCTGCCGCATGTTTAATTCCTTCTGAGTAAATATATACTTCAGACTGTTCTGGTTAGTGTATATATCCATTCGTTCACCTAAAAGATAGTGGCGCCAAATCTTAAGTGCGAAGAAGATTGCTGCCAACTCCAGATCATGTGTTGGATAGTTGCATTCATGAACCTTCAGTTGTCTTGATGCAAAAGCTAAAACTTTTCCATGCTGGTGTAGAACACATCCTAATCCTTTACCGGACGCATTACAATGCACAACGAATCCTCTAGATTGATCCGATATTATGAGGATAGGAGCAGAGGTTAATCTCGACTTGAGTTCTACAAAAGCTTTTTCACATGCTTCTGACCACATGAATGCTTCATCTTTACGTGTGAGCTTGGTCAGGAGTGCTGCAATCTTTGAGAAGCCTTTAATTAATCGTCGGTAGTATCCTGCTAATCCCAAGAAACCTCATTTATCTTTCATCGTCTTTGGTGTCGGCCACTCGCTGACAGCTGACACCTTAGCTGGATCTACTGAGATTCCTTCGCTTGAAATGATATATCTGAGAAATCCGACTTGATCTAGCCAAAATTCATACTTGCTGTACTTGGCGTAGAGCTGATGTTGTCGCAATGTCTCCAGGACAATCCGTAAGTGCTCGGCGTGTTCTTTCCGATCCTTTGAATACACCAAGATGTCGTCGATGAAGATGACAACGAACCTGTCTAAGTACTCTCGCAAAACTTTGTTCATCAGGTTCATAAAGACGGCAGGTGCATTGGTCACTCCAAATGGAATTACGAGATATTCATAATGACCATATCGAGTCCTAAATGCCGCCTTCGGAATGTCGGACTCTTTGACCTTCACCTGATGATAACCCGAAAAAAAATCTAGTTTTGAAAATATACAAGTCCCACTTAGTTGATCGAAAAGAGTATCGATGCGTGGTAGTGGATACTTGTTCTTAATCGTCACTTCGTTCAGAGCTCGATAATATACACACATCCTATAAGAACCTTCTTTCTTCTTCACGAGTAATATCGGAGATCCCTAGCTTGAAGTACTGGGACGAATCCAACCTTTCTTCAGGAGTTCATCCAACTGAATGTGGATCTCCTTCAATCCTTCTGGACTTAACCGGTATGGAGCTTTGATTACAGGTTGCGCACCAGGTTGTAAATCAATACTAAACTCAAGAGCTCGATCGGGAGGCAAACCTGATTTGTCTTCCGGGAACACATTCTCGAACTCTCAAACTATTTCGGGCTTTTCTTCTTCCCCCGGTAGAGAAACACTTCTGCATCCTTCGGTTTAGCACGGTATCTTCCGGCTCTAAATTTCTATCTCCACTTTTGAAATAGAAGACTGGGTGATCTGGTATCTCAAATACTAATCCTTTGACGACAGTCAATCGTAGCATAAAATACTCCCATCCAATCCATTCCCAACACAACATCGAAATTTGGAATGTCCGGTACTTTGAAATTTGCATATAATTCTCGTCCGCAAACTACAACTGGACACTTATTAAACCCCATAGTTGCCTTCAAGACTCCATTCTCAGAATTGACATTCCAGCTAGAAATGAGTGGCTTTACGGAAATCGCATGCGTTCTGACGAATCGTTAGGACATGAAGCAGTGTGAAGCTCCAGTGACGAAAAGTGCGAGTGCAGGAAGGGTGGCACTAGTATAGTACCTAAGTTGTATGAGGTTGGGTTTAGATATAGGAAAAATATGGTTATACACAAAGATTGAAAAATTGAAAAGATGGGGGATTTACCAGTGATGACTTGTCCTGTGGCTTCGGCCTCCTCGACCGTTATTGTAAAACCCTGATGTCTTGGTACATTCCTCCTTACTGGAGACACATTCCTCTGTCATTGGGGCATGTTTCTCTACCCCTGAGGCATGTTTCTCTTTGCCTGATGGAATTGACGTTGAGGCTGTGCAGGAGGTCTACGTGGACCTGGTGCAGGGAGAGCTAAGCAGGGTGCAGGAGCCTGAATGGCTGGCCGTTGTGGGGCTATGATTGCGGGTCTGGGTGCTGGAGCTGTATTGAAACGATATGGACATGTTCGTATGGAGTGAGTGGATGCGCCACAAACCAAACACATGCCATTTGCACTCCTGCAGTTCTTCGCTAGGTGTCCAGTCCTCTTGCAGTAGAAACAAAAATCTGGACTAGACCGGTTAAATGATCCTCCTGGTCTCCTGGGTGTGAAGGTCGGCCTAGAAGAGGCTTCTCCTGTCATCTGTACGGAAGGACGTTTGATTCCAGCTGTTTGGGGCTTACCCTTCTTCTTCACCATAGCTTCATAACGGCGAGCTGCTTTCAGGGCGAGTTCATGAGTCGGGTAGTCGCCTGTAGCTAACGCCGCTTGAATCTCTGGGTCTAAGTCTTGTTGAAATTGTCTAGCCCGAATCTCATCAGTCGGGATCAAATGTGCCGCGAACCTGATAAGATGTTGATGTCATGATAGCGATGTGTTTTAATAGAATAGTATTTGATACGAATTCTTTACCTGTTGAGCATGATGAATTCGGCATCATATTCGTTCACAGATTTTACCCATATAGAACCTTGTTGCAGGTGGATGAACTGTTGTTCCATCTTAAACCGGGCAGTCTCAGGGAAGAACTTCGTATCGAACAGACCGCGAAACGTCTTCCACTCAATTAGCTGTGTGAGACGGTTTTCTTCAACCTTTAACCAGACTCTTGCATTGTTTGTCAGTTGCAGCTTAGCAACTCTCACGCAGGCAATATCTGGCACTTGAGCTGCTGTCAGATCATCTTCGATCGATTTAGCCCATTCTTCTGCCTCAAGTGGGCTCTCTTTTCCCGAGAAGTGTTTTGGATGCAGTGCCCGAAATTGCTTGACTCCGGGTGCCTCAGATTCGGGGCGGTGCATGAGGATAGCAGTCTGCTGCTGCTGACCCTCTAATAGGCTCTTGATGGTATCAAGCAGTACCGTTTGCTCATTAACAGGAGCTGCAATGGTAGGTGGTGGTGGTAGAGTAGGCGGTAGGATATTTCCGTTGAAGTTTGTGCTGGTGTTGTTCGGAGAATCCATTACCTTGATAGAAAAGGAATGGTTATGATAGATTCAAGAAATTAGAAATGTAAGGAATGTATAGTTGCCGATTCTTATAATTCTTATGATATATTGCTTAAGACTTCATGCAGAACTGACATGCATGGGGCCGCGAATAAAACCTATCACGCCCCGCTTCCTAGACGGAAACAGTGACGTGGCAGGCCGCAACGTATTTTCTATGAAATAAATACATTAAGTGTAATTAAGCAATATATAAAAATGAACAAGAATGACAAGAGTAATAAAATAAACAACAACTTTATTTACATACAATTTTACATACAACTGTTTGTCATGAAAAGATACAATGATATAAAGCAAACGCCTAAACAATGGTATACAGAAAATAAGTGTAAGAAAAACTAGTAGTCCAGCTGATCTGTAAGCTAGTTCAAGTCCTCCTGGTTTGGCTCTGTCTCCTCAGAGACCGGTCCTCTTAATGAACATTCTAAAAAAAGACACAGAAAGGAATGTCGTTAGCGAACTAACGCTCGGTAAGTCCAATAAGAGGAAAGAGAAGATACCATATAAAGTGAAATGAACAGGTAAAGTTGTATATGACTGATTACTGGTATATGATAGTTATTGTAATATGGTTATTTGTAGTTTGGTAAAGAAGGTATCCATGTATACGAGAGGAGTCCATCTTACCCCGTGGACTATGGTAATATGTAGTACAAAACCCCGTCATAACCCACGGGACAACGGCACGAGAATTCATGTAGGTGTCTTTTAAGTGAACTCTCGTGCCATGATAAACATTTTTGTTCCCTCATAAAAAAAAGAGAGAAGGGGAGAAAATCCCCTTCCCCCTCACGACTCAAGCCTCACATGTCAAACACGTGAGCGCCTACACTGCAGTTAAAACAACTGATAGGCTAAATAAGCCTCACGTGTTAAATACATGAACGTCTATATGCATAACATATAGGCGCTGCAGTTAAAGCAACACATAGACTAAATAAGCCTCACGTGTTAAACATGTGAGCGCCTATATGCAAAGCATATAGGCGCTGCAATCAAAAAATTGATAGGCAAAACTTGCCCCACATGTTAAACACGTGACCGCTCATATGCAAACCATATGAGCGCTGAAAATAAACAAGCCAAAACCCACGCTAATGATCATGTGTTAAATGCGTGAGTTCTCCTGCCACATAAATGTAAGTCCACGTTGCCCATCCCGGTGCTTACGGGGAGGCGGAAAACGGAATAAAAATCAAATTTTTATCATACTAGGCAACATGGACTAGACAAAGATGGATCTTTGCTAAACAAAAACAAGCTAAAGCTAACTAGAAACTAGCTAAGGGTAGAATGGTTATACCTAGGGCTTTATGTCCTTCTCTCCTTGCTCCTTGGAGTAGTAGAAAGGGATCACCTTTGTCGTCTTCTCACGTCGAAGAAGGATCCACCCGAAAGCCTCAACCTTTGGCTTCAACTCCAAGCTAGAAGTAACTAGGGTGCTAGAAGTGCTAATCCTAGAACCCTAGATGAGAGTAGAGATTATCAAGAAGAGGTTTTTCTCAAGCTCAAGTGTTTCTCAACACATGAGAGGGGAGAGCTTGAGGGAGAGGAAGAACAAGAGAGAGAAAGTAAATGATAGAATGAGAGAATAAACAACCATTCTCACATATATGTGTGAATTATTTTAAATTGATAATTAGCTAGATAATTGGAATGGTTAATCAAGACATGACCATTATCATTTCATATTTAATGCTAATTGCAAGGATCAAAGAGCATCTTTTATATGGAATGATGATGGTCAACATGTCAACTAAGGTCAACAAGTCAAGATAGTCAAATGGTCAACAACCATAACCATGCACAATTATATTAAACTAATATCAATTAACCATAATACACACATAAGCATTAGGGTTAATAAAATGACAATGGTCATTAACCCTAATCAAAGTCCTCTCCCTCTGTCTCAAGCAACTGTGCATGCGCACCCGTATTCGTGATCCGAGGAACACGAATACAAAGAGATAAAACCAATCCCAAATCATATACTAGGATCCGGCTTAAACCAAAGCCCGCTAGTATAAGCTGTCCGGACAGCAAACGTGCACAAGTGCGCGGATGTGAACGAACCCTGTCGCAAAACCATGCGACCTCTACTCATTTTGCCTAAAGGCGAATAGCTCTCTGTGTGGGACTCTAAAGACTCGACACTACGCTGGCAGTGGGTTTAACCACAGACCGCAAGCGGCACTAGCTGTACGTAACGGTCCCCAGGTATATGCCGATAAGAAGACTGACGAGGTGAACCCCATCTGAACTCCTACTGAGCCTGTATGTGACAGTCTCCGTACAGTCCGGTCTGTTCGTCTGATACATCGCATGGCGGGCCTAGGGGGGCGGTGAACGTCAGTCCCCTAATAGCGGTACAAGTCGTGTCGGAGTGTAGCCCAGAACACCCTAAGATAACATTGGAAACCTACCAGTATATCTCGCTTGCCCTGGCCAGGGACTACTTGTGTAATGGCTTTCCTGGACACAGCGCGATGTCAACCCCCAATACCGGGAGAGACGAATCCTGTCTAACCGTCACTGCCTCCAAGTGCTTCGGGACTGCACCCAAAAACTACCTGTTTGCACGACTCCTTTGAGCCGTGGTAGGGTAGTAATCAAAGTGCAGTGGGAACACACTCGAGGCGAAGTGACAGTGTCAAGTCAGCGGACTAAGCTGTACTCATGTCACCTGGGAACTGATAACTGACGATAGGTATAATACCAACCAACAGTCCCCTATGAGTCCTGTCCAGTGTACTCGTAACCCAACGAGCACCCGTATACTATCTTAAGTACGACGTACTGACGGCTGTGGGACAGACCGTCTCCCACACTGGGATGAGAAGCGCATACGCTAGTCTACTCCGGAGTATCGATGCCCTGTCTCGATAGTCCAACGACTAGGGACCTGTATAAGGATGTGCTTATGGATTACCCAGCTCCCATGAGTGTGAGCGCCATCACAACGCTGGTAATCAAGCAATAATCCTAAGCGCTCTACTAATATGTATATCAGCGATATGCTAAAAGAAACACATGCACATATTAAAGCAGAGACAAATCAAGTAGCATACTACCATTTCGAGCAAGATTGTATATACAACTGTGAATATCCCAAGCTTCCATCAAGTAATATACAAACTAGTATGATACAGTAATGGCCTCTAGGGTATATACACTAACAATAAATTGGCAGTGCTCACATGCAAAACATGTGAGCGCCCCAATTTTAAAATACTCACATCTAATTCTATGTGATAGAATTAAATTCTATTTGGGAAATATTTTTCCTGATCTTTCTAATATGGAAAGATTTTTTTCTAATAGAGAATTTTTGATTTAAAATCCAATTGTGATAAAATATCACTAATTAGACAATCTGATAGGATTAAATTCTACGTGGGAAATATCTCCTTGATCTTTCTCAAATTAGAAAGATCTTCTCTGTTAAACAGAGGACCCTTGAATCAAAGATCTAATGGTGATTATAAAATCACCCACTGATCATCTAATAGAATGAAATTCTATATTAGGAAAAATATTTCCTAATCTTTTTTAACAAACAAAAAAACACTTATCTGTTAAACAGAGAGCCTTTGGATTAAAAATCCAACGGTGAATAAAATTCATCAATTGATCTAAAAGATCATTTTTGATTGATTATGAAATCAATCATGATCTCTCAATCAGAGATTTTCTGAACAAGTTGATCTTTTTTCTTCTCCTATAAATAGAAGTAAGAAGACAGAGAGGAAAAAAGAGAACGGAGAGAAGAGAGAACTTCCCACAAGCTTCTGCAAAAAAGAATATAGTGAGCTCTTGAAAGAATAGAGAATTTAATTCTCATAGAAGAAGAATTTCCTCGTTGAAACCCTAGGTAAAGAAAACTCAGAGATCATATTGTCTCTCCTTTGCCTATATAAGGGTTTAACTCTTTATACAAGAACTTAGTTCTTCCTCGGGTTTAAGATTTGCAAGAGCAAATCTCCCCACAAGCTGAGAATTTAATTCTCATCGGGGAGATTCTGTTCTTCAGACTCAAAACTTAGAGATAAGAACTAAGTTAAAAAGAAAAAGAAAAAGAACATATATTCTGGGAATTTAATTCCCCCAATATTAGGGTTTAACCCTACATAAAAACTCAGTTCCTATAAAAGTAAAGGAGAACTTAGTTCTCGAATAATAACAATGATGATGATTCAAGATCTTCAAAACAGAAATCTTAATGATCATCAATGACTAAAATTGTCATTAACAGAGATCAATATCTCTGAAAACAAATAACAAAGATAACTTGGCGTCTCATTAGTTCTTAGCACTGTTATGGAGCCTTACGTGTTTCCCACGTGAGTGCTTAAAACAAGCAAAAGAAAAGCCAAAATCGCTTCACGTGTTTCTCACGTGGACGCCTGAAGAGCAAAGAAAACCTCTTTGTCAATTAAGCAGCCACCAAATGAAACCCCAAAAGAAAATAGTCACGTGTAATACACGTGAAACTCTCTTGGAAACCCAAAGTGCTTAGCACTTCTGTAAAAAGAGTGGAAATGAACAAATGAAACCCAATGCTCATGTGCTTCCAACATGAGTACCACGCGAAGTGGTCAGCCCTTTAAGATTAGTCAAAATGTCTTAAGTGCTTCGCACTGATTAGGGAAACGCTCAAATCTGAGCGCCTCTCATATTTCACACATGAGCGCCACGGGACTCTAGTGCTTAGCACTAGTCCAACGCCTCACGTGTTTCACACGTGAGCGCTATATGCCCCAGTGCTTAGCACTTTTGGGTAATTATGGAAACCCAATCTCGTCCCAAAATTGGCCAAGTTTTCTGAGGTTAAATCTCTTTGATTTTAAAATCAACCGAGCCCATACTGCTCATGATCTCCCAAACTGATTTTAGTCTCATACATGAATAAAAATCTGTCGTTGATGATATCCAAAACGATATCCATCCCACATCTCCTAAGGTAATCTTTGTCTCAAATACGACTAATGATTCTTAGGACCATCGCCCCCTTTTCCCTCAAATACGAGATTTGGTTTAAGAGTACATCTCTTCACACCTCTGATACATGTCGTTGTAATTCCTCAACGTCTTCAGAGAGGCGGAGGGTCCCAACGACCAACAACTGCTTGATGCACTTCCAAATTGATGTGCATGCCTCAAATCGGATCGTGTCCCAAATTGGGCACATTCCATATCAACATTGTTCGCTTCGTCACGTAACAAATATGCGTGCGCGCAAGATGAATGTCCGACCGAGATGTCCCTAAACTAATTATTCACCTGAAACATGGCGATAATGGACTGAAATGTCCCTAAACTAACATTCGTCCCCAAAATAGGAATGTTTGAACGAAATGTCCCTAAACTAATATTCGCCTCAAACATGAAAATAATGGACCTTGATGTCCTTAAATTAAAATAATTGGGCCTAAATGCTCATATATTTAAGTCGACCTTAATCTCAAATCAGATTAACGGTCCTTAAATAAACCAAACCCAAATCTAAAAATATACGGATTTGGACTAATCCACGCCCTACGGGCGGCGACATAAACTAGTCTCCGAATACAATCCACGGGCAACCAAAAAAAAACAAAAACACAGACGACACGAAGTGAACTTCCGGAGTAGGAGAAAGTGGTCATCGCAATGCGGTTACGTAATTAACTGCAGGGGCTTACGCCTGTAGGGAAGAGCGTCCTCACAATCAAAAACCCCTCATAAACGAGGGGGAATCTGATAAAGTCTGCTACAATGGCCGCATTCGTCCAAACCTCCGATATATGGTGCCATAAATCAACTTGGCATCTTCGGAGAGGTGGACGGATAAATCCAAATAGCATCTACTCCCAGATTCAGGAATGACGATCCATCCCGGTTCGTCTCCGTTTCCGGTGGTGAACAGATTCTGGCATGCCCGGTGGGACCTTTTCCTCTTTCCACTCCACACTTCGTATGACGTGTTTCACGAACAAAATCGTGGTTCGCTATTGTTGCCCTTGGATTCGAGGTACTAAGATTTGGTGTCTTGTTCCTGTGCAAAAGAAGAAAAATCAATGGCTTCCAACTCCACAACTTGCAACAGCAACTCCCGCTCCCCCCTAACTGGAGGAGTGAATTATGAGCCCAACACGGACTCCATCTTTTCAATGTCGGTGGGGCAAGTAACTCAAGCCACTACCATATTGTTCTTCGGGACCATGATCCCACCAACGAGTTTCAACGCCCCAGCGCCACAGGAAGAAGCTCCCAAGAGGTCAGTCTTCGATCGACTTACAACCATAATGGCCTCTCTCAACGGGCCGTCCAAATCCGATGCCTCAGTCTTCAACAGGCCGAGTCAAAGATCATACGTCTCAATCTTCAACAGACTGAGTCAAAGCTCAGACGTCTCAGACTTCAACATGCTGAGCCAGAACCAAAATGGGCTCGCAAAGAAGCTCGTCATACCTGAAGGGGATGACCTAAAACGGATAGCCCTCCCAACTCCTTCTGCAGGTGAAGTCATCAAAAGTGCTTCCCCTAACAGAAGATCGGTCTTTGGAAGATTGGTCGTTCCTCCGCAAACCCTACCAAGGACGTTAGTCTTCAATAGGCTGACACCAGCAACAGTCTCTCACTAAAGACAGGGACATGAAGATGCCGCTTTCAAAACTCAGATGGTACCCTCTGCAAGACACGCTCGACGTCGCCACTGGCGCTGGGTGAGAAAAGCTGGGGGCAACACCCTCTTTGGACTTACTTCGCCAGCTCCAATGGTGGAAATTGATGCTGTTGTTCCAATCGGGAACGGCTTTGATCTGCTTATGAGGGTGCGAAAGAACTCTCCAACGGCGGTGCTAAAGAAATCGTTCCCGCCTGTAGAAACCAAAGTGCAGGCAAAACTGGAGCAGCCCCATCAACGGCTCTCCTCCCAAATTCATAGAGTCTGGCGAAAAGTCCAGGACTCCGTGATTGATCAAAACTACTCTCGTCGACCAAAGAAATCGAAGGCTCGGCAAGAGGAAGACCACTCCTCCATCATACAGCGAGGGACTTCTTCTATAAAGGTGCCTGTCATAACGGCTCCTTCAACTTCAACCTCCCACAAAAGGATGAGGCCGGAGAAAATCCCACCACCTGCGGAAAATTCCAAAGGTGATGGACCCAAACGCCCTAAGTCTGGGGGCATGATCGTGCATACTGTCTACATGTCTTCCGGGAAAGAAGAAAGTCGTGCATCCGCAGGTCATTGATCACAAACTCGATCGCTGACAAAAACTTAGGAGCAACAACAAAAGCTCTAGGAGATGTGACCAAAATAGCAGCACTTACCGGGCAGAAAGAAAGCCCGGACACAACAGCTGATCAATGCCAAGAGCAGGAGACCGATACAGAGTTCTTGCGAAGGGTGCTTGAAAGAAAGGACAAGGAAGCTGCTGAGCAGGCTGCCAACATAAAGCAGATGGCTTTTTTGTTCCAGGACATGGTTGGAAAGATGATCCAGCCAGAACCTCCAGCCGAGGATCCGCCGATAATCATCGAGGATGACAGAGGAGAAACATCAAACCCTCTTCCGGACTTATCGGCAGCCAAGGAGGAAACAATCTCCAAGGTTTCTCTTGAAGATTATATAGCTCAACAAATACGAACTCATTAAGTGAATGGAGCAGCTAGCTAAATCGTCAGAACTGGACGACCGTATCCAGGCTGGTATGACCAAATTAAATACCCGCCGGATATATGATCCCCAAGTTCCATGTGTACAAGGGGACAGGAAACTTACACCAGCACGTCGCTCAGTTCAGAGCTCTGTGCGACAACACTTGAGGCGACGACAAACTGTTGCTTTGCCAATTCGTTGGCAGCCTGTCAGAGATGGTTTTTGAATGGTATTCGGAGCTCCCAAATGACTCTGTGAGAACATTAATAGAAATGGAACTGCTGTTCACACAGCGGTTCGCCAGCGCAAGCGAGCGCACCCCAATCATGGCATTAATTAATGCCAGGGTAAAGCCTGGAGAAGCCTGGGTCCAATACGCGATCCAGCGGCGGAACCTGTAGCCAAAGTACGAGCTACGCATCAAAGAATCCCCCGCCGTGGGCATGTTCATCGGGACACTAGATCCGCAAATGACTGTGTCCCAGTTCATGACGTTCTTCAAGCCGACGACCTTCCAGGCTCTGGTTGATAAGCTGGCCTAAATGGACCAGATGGGCCATGGACCTTTCTCCTCAAACAAGGACCCTCGAAACGCCAAGGGTAAAGGGAAAGCGGCCTTCGTCGCCAATACTCAACGACAACCGAGCGACCCAAAACCGGTAGTTCGCCAAAACAATGCACATCCACGCCTATCCCTGGAAGAAAGGCTAGGATGCGCTTACTCGTTTCCTCGCGATAAGACGAAGAGACTATTTGAGTTGGCAATGCGTAAAAAACTCAACATATTTCCAGATCAACGGTGTCCAACACAACCTGGAGACGTCAACAACCCTAACTACTGCTCCTATCAAAGAATGGTGAGCCACCCGATTGAGCTTTGCTACGTCTTCAAGAACTGGATCGAGGACCAATATCAACAAGGGAAGTTCGTGCTGTCTGAGAACTAGAGGGTGAACCCACCACAGAAGCACACTCCCAAAAAAGTGGATGCATCGGGGGCATCATGCTCGCTTGTGGAAGAAACTCCATGAGAAGTCGTTCTTTCAGCTAAAACCAAAAGAATGTTGAAAGATCTATAGGCATGTCCGGCAGTCAGGTGGAAAAGCCCATTTGAACCTAAAATTATTGAAGTGATGCTGAAACCGCGTCCCGTACCAAAGATTGTTGACAAAGGGAAAAATCCCAAAGTCAAGCCTTCAAAGTCTTCGAAGAAAAAGAAGAAGACCAAGAAGCCTGTGCAGCGTGCCGAGAATGACGACAAGCGCACAAACATACAAAAGTATAACGACGCGCTGGAGGAGTACAACCAGAAGACGCGGACACCTGTCACCCTCGAAGAGTTTCTCAAGCATATTCTTGAGAACGAAGATAGTGACAATGATGAGGAAAATGACTCATCAGAAGAAACCGAAGACTATGTAGCAAGTTGCCACACGGTCTTCCATTCATTGTTAAATGGTGAAGAAGCTCCCTCAGCATCACAAAACAGTGCAGAGGAACTGGGGGCAGGATCGGCGCTAAAATCCCCGGAACTACCAGAAGACCTGATCAATAGGCTGTTAAACGAAGCCTTTCTAAAAAGCAAAGCTGACCGAGAATGCGAAATAGACATATACGAAAATGCTAAGCGTCAGCGTTAGGATGAAGAAGCTACGAGAAGGATGAGTAGTAAATTACTCCAAACAAACCGAAACACACTTGCCACAAATAAGAGCATGATCAAGACAGAGAAGCGTTTCGCCAAAGCCCTGACAATGGGAATAAAACTGCCACCTCTCGTAAGAAACACTACCGGGGTCATATGCCTCGACGGGGAGGATTCACATCAAAGTTACTGACTATATCATTGGAGGGTCACCCACCCTACCGAAGAATGCAGTACCTTCAAGATGATGTGGCAAGGATATGTTGCCCACCAAAAACACTTCAATAGGATGAAGCGCGAAGCTCGTCGACAGCGAAAGAGTGCTACAGATGCGCGTGAAAAAACGACTGGCAACTGTCATATGGTTGATACCAGTCCGGAAGGGGAAAAGCCCCAAGTTCTTAATTTCGGGAGCGATTTTGAGGACGAAATACCCCTCCGCCCTCTCTTCAAAGACTCCACCTCCGAAAAAGAAGAGAAGGAGAAGAACTGCAAGAATATTCAGTTGTGTAGCCGCACGCTGCCTGAATAGAATCTCGGACCTACAAATAAGGGTTCGAGCACAAAGTGAAAGAAAAAATCCCTGAGGAAACTTCCCTCGACGAAACTCGCCTTATAGCACAACAAAATCTGGAGGCTTATTAGATAAGGATGACACGGTCATACGAAAGACTGACTAGGTCGAGAACATTCCGCCAAGGTGAGCTCGTGCTAGTCGTCAAAAGACCGATGATCCCCAATCTTGCAAAACGGAGGAAATTCAAGCCGAACTATGAAGGCCCGTACATCATAGACAAATTCTACTAAGGTGGAGCCTACCTGCTCATGGATATGCATGGCAAAAGACCCTTCCGACCAATAAACGGCCGATTCCTCAAAAAATACTACGCCTAATGAGTCATGACCTAGGTCAATGATAGATGACGACGCCCGTGTCCGCTCGCTATCTTTCTGAGTCAAAAACTCTGAGAGTAGTATGTAAAGAAACTCTTTCGCCCCAAACATGGCGATGTCAGACCGAGATGTCCTTAAACTAAAAATTCGCCCCAAACATGGCGATGATGGACCGAGATGTCCTTAAACTAAAAATTCTCCCCAACATGTCGATGGCGGACCGAGATGTCCTTAAATTAATTATTCTCCTCAAACATGGCGATAACGGACCGAGATGTCCTTAAACTAGAATCTCGCCTCAAATATGGCAACATCGGACCGAGATGTCCTTAAACTAAAACGGCATCTAAAAAACGGCGATACCGGACCGAGATGTTCTTAAACTAATTGCTCGCCTCAAATATGGCGATATAGGATCGAGAAGTATTTAAAGTAATTATCTGCCTCAAATATGGCAATACCGGACCGAGACGTTCTTAAACTAAAAATTCGCCCCAAACATGACGATGACGGACTGAGATGTCCTTTAAACTAAAAATTTGCCCTAAACATGGCGATGACGGACCGAGATATTCTTAACCTAAAAATTCGCCCCAAAAATGGCGATACCGGACCGAGATGTCCTTAAACTAAAAATTTGCCCCAAACATGGCATTGACGGACCGAGATGTCCTTAGACTAAGGATTCTCCCCAAACATGGCGATGATGGACCGAGATGTCCTTAAACTAATTATTTTCCTCAAACATGGTAATAACGGACCGAGATGTCCTTAAACTAGAATCTCGCCTCAAATATGGCGAAATCGCACCGAGATGTCCTTAAACTAAAAATTCGCCCCAAACATGGAGATGATGGACCGAGATGTTCTTAAACTAAAAATTCGCCCCAAACATGGCGATGACGAACTGAGATGTCCGTAAACTACTTATTTGCCTCAAGCATGGCGATAACGGACCGAGATGTCCTTAAACTAGAACCTCACCTCAAATATGGCGACATCGAACTGAGATGTCCTTAAACTAAAACTTCGTCTCAAAAACGGCGATACCGGACCGAAACATTCTTAAACAATTACTCGCCTCAAATATGGCGATATCGGATCGAGAAGTCTTTAAACTAATTATCTGCCTCAAACATGGCAATATCGGACCGAGATGTCCTTAAACTAAAAATTCACCCCAAACATGGCGACAACGGACCGAGATGTTCTTAAACTAAAAATTTGCCCCAAACATGGCGATGACGGACCGAGATGTTCTTAATCTAAAAATTCGCCCCAAACATGGCAATAACGGGCCGAAATGTTCTTAAACAAAAAATTCGCCTCAAATATGGCGACATCGGACCGAGATGTCCTTAAACTAAAATTTCATCTCAAAAACGACGATACCAGATCGAGAAGTATTTAAATTTATTGTTCGCCTCAAACAAGGCGCCAGCGGACCGAGAAGTTCTTAAACTAATTATTCGCCTCAAACATGGTGGCAATGGACCGAGAAGTCCTTAAAACTAAAAATTTGCCTCAAAACATGGCGATAACATACCGAGATGTCCCTAAACTAGCACATCGCCTCCAAAACGATGATATGCTTCTTTGAGATCTATATTGCAATCGAAGTCTCAACAGCAGAGGTTGTAACTCAAGTCCCATTGGCTATGCAGCTACTTTAGAAATGAAGCCACCCCAAACCCCACCAGTAAATAAATGGGTCACTCACGGTGAAACTAATTTCGAGAGTTCCATCGTTCGAAAAAAGGGTATGTCTACAAGCGAAATGGGCACGGATGAAAATCCGAAAGGGCGCCGTGAGTAAAAATAGCAGGGCTACCGGTGAGTTTGTGAAAACCCGGAAGGGCACGATCTCGTTAAAAAAAAGGATATGTCCACAAGCAAAATGGGCATGGATGAAAACCCGAATGGGTGCCGTAAGTAAAAACAGCAGGACTGCCGGCGAGTTTGTGAAAACCCGAATAGGGTGCAAACTTGTAAAATAAAAAATTCATGTGCACTCGCAAGGTCCTCTCGGCCTTGTGAGGATAAGATACCTGCGTGAGACCCTTACGACTTACAGAGAAGCAACACACTTAGGAATCCTCATGATTCCTATGGACAAATTACACTTACGGGAGCCTCACGAATCGTCAGGAGAATTCCCCTTATGAGACCCTCACGGCTCATAAGATTCAAAGCGTTAAGCTACAGGGATCCGAACCTGTTCTTAAGCCATTATATCCCCCAAGTTGCCCTACAGGCGGTCCAATATTGACCATTGTATACAATCCACAAGGACAAATAAATATTCCCCCACCAGGTTCCTCCAATAGAGAGAAATGTCCCCATGCGGTGAACGACACTTATGAGTCCTCTCGACTTATAAGAAGAAAATACTCTTATAAGATCCTTACGACTTATAAGAGAACACACACTTAGGAATCCCCGCGATTCCTAAGAAGAAAATACACCTACGAGATCCTCACGACCCGTAGGGAGAAATAATCTTATGAGACCCTTACGACTCATAAAGTCAAAAAGTATTAGTTGGCAGGATCCTAACCCCGTTTACTAAGCCATATTTGTTCAAATCGACAAAGGTAAATGATGATTCGCTCCTGGCAACCTTCCCAGTTGCAGCGATGTTGATGCCTAAATAGGTATCAAACTCCAAGTCCGCTCCCGGAAAATGATGATTCGCTCCTGGAAATATCCTAGTTGAAGCGATGCTGATGCCTAAAAAGGTATCAAACTCCAAATCCGCTCCCGGCAAATGATGATTCGCTTCTGGAAATATCCCAGTTGTAGCGATGTTGATGCCTAAAAAGGTATCAAACTCCAAGTCCGCTCCCGGCAAATGATGATTCGCTTCAGGCAATATTCCAATCATAGCGGTGTTGATGCTAAGGTTGATATCAGATTCCAAACTCGCAACAAAAACAGCAGTGAGTAAAAGAACATGCATATAAAAACAGCCGAAATGTTTGGGAAGCTCGCAATAAAAAGCAGTGAGTAAAAAATATAAAAGAAAATAGCCGAAATGATTGGGCACCGTGGATAAAAAGCCAAAATGATTGGGAAATTGCGACTTTTGCATTATGAAAAGCTGGAAAGATAGAGCATCGTGGAAATAAAAAAATGAATGAAATGAAATAAAATAAAGTTTCCTCTGCCCTGCACGTAGGTCCACACCGACCCCTGTATACAATCTATGGGCACAAATGAAAGAAAGGGTATCGTATTTTCCCACCAAGCTCCGTCAAAGGGAGAGCCAGATCTCGACGGTTCACATACAACCTAAAGATCAGCTCGACGTTCTTCTCATTCCAATAGGATGTAGATGCAACATCAACAAAGGCTCTAAGGAGCCAAATCAAAAAGAGTGACGGCAAAATCCTAACTCCACCTCGACGTTCTTCTAATTCCAATAGGATGTAGACGCAACGTCAACAAAGGCTCCAAGGAGCCAAATAAAAAAGAGTGACGGCAAAATCTAGACTCTAGCTCGACCTGCTTCTCATGCCAGCAGGATGCAGATGCAACTTCAACAAAAGATGGAGTCACGGAAAAATCCTAGCTCCAAGTCTTGTCGGTTCATATACAACCCAGAAACTATCTCGACGTCCCCTCTCATTTCAGCAGGATGCGGATGCGGCTATAAAATGAAATAGGAGCAATGACATATTCCCATCTCCGGACTTCAATTGCAATACATACGGCATAGAGGTCCTAAAGATGTCTACCCTACTTCAGCAAAGAATCGACGCGACATTGTCAAAGCAAAGAATGAAGTGACGACATATTCCTAGTGTTCCCCGCCGAAACACGGAGACGGGACCGCGTAGGTCCGTCTTGCCTGAATTTCGGGGCAGATGCTAATTGGTGCTATCCGTCCACCTCTCTATAGATGCCAAGTTGATTTATGACACCATGTATCGAAGGTTTAAACGGATGAGGCCGATATAGCAGACTTCGTCAGATTCCCCCTCGTTGAAGGGTTTTTTGATTATGGGGACGCTCTTCCCTGCAGGCGCAAGTCTCTACAGTTAATTAAGCTACCGCATCGCGGTAACCACTTTCTCCTTCTCCAGATGGTTACTTCGTGTCGTGCGTGTTTGTTTTGTTTTTGGTTGCCCGTGTATTGCATACGGAGACTAATTTATGTTGTCGCCCGTTGGGCGTGGATTAGTCCAAATCAGTATTTTTTTAGATTTGGGTTTGGGGGTTGGGTTTAAGGATACGTTAGTCTCATTTGAGACTAAGATCAACTTAAACGTATGTTAAGGATACGTTAGTCTAATTTTAGACTAAGATCAACTTAATGGAATCATTTAGATCCAACAAGAGAGCATTTGGACTCTATTGTTTATTTTAGGGACATTACGGTCGATTACCAGTTTAAGGACGTGGTGGTCCGAGGTTAAGGACATCATAGTCCATGGGTTTAAAGGGACCCCACAGCCCGAGATTAAGGACATCATAGTCCATGGGTTTAAGGACCCCACAGTCCAGTTTAAAGACGTTATAGTCTATAATGTTTAAGGACATCATAGTCCATGAGTTTAAGGACTCCACAGTCTATGGAATGATTGGTTATCGGGATCTGTCACCTCTTTGAAGACGTTGAAGGATTACAATGACAAATCTCAAAGGAGTGAAGAGATGTACCCTTAAACCAAAGTTGATTGGGAAATCTGTAGTCCAATTTAGGACTAAGATCAATTAATTAGATTATGAGCATATTGGCTCAGTTAAATCTGAATTGAGGACTTATGGCCAACTTGGGCTAAGTCCAATTAGATTCGAAATGTTGGACCTTTGTTTGGCCTGTTGAACATTTGTCTGGGTTCAGCCTTCCCATTATTTAGCAATGCTAAACAGGGGTTTAGGGGCTCTGACAACATTTTGTCTTTGGCTGAGCACTAACCATTATAGCTCTAGATTTTAAGGTTCATTTGAAGGGGAGATTTGCCTCTGGAAGATTTGGTCAATTTGGGCTAGACTGGTTTTAAAATAGTGTAAAACACTAGAGGATATTTGGCGATCACGTGCTCCCACGTGATGTGCTGAAAATAGTGTTAAACACTAAGGGCAAAGCTCTTAAAGTAGTTTTAAACACTAAAATTGAATTGGTCACGTGTGGTCACGTGAGGCATCTGGAGATGGGGCCAGACTTCCTTTATTTTTTTGTCAGAGTATTCAAATAAGTGTTAAACACTTTATTTTAACGGCCATCACGTGTGGGCACGTGATGGGTACCTTTGTATTGATTATTAAAGTGTTTATTAGGGGTCACGTGGGGACACGTGAGGACGCCCAAAATTGTTTCTGCCTTTAGTTTTGTTCCCTTTATTTTGAGGGTCACATGGGAGCACGTGAGACATTGCCTCCAAGCTTTTTCCTTTTCATTTTAGGGAGTATGTTTAAGGGTCACGTGGGGGCACGTGACCTAGTCTTGTTCTTTCTTTTCTACTCATTGAGGATGGGGGTCACGTGTTACCACGTGACCAAGTTCTTTACGTGCATGGAGAGTTTTAAGTCTCTTGTTTTAAGAACTAAATTCTTTTATAAGGTTAAACCCCAGTTCTGTTTAGAGGAATTAAATTCCTGTGTATTTGGAAGAATTAAATTCTTATATAGGGTTAAACCCTAGTTTCATTTGGAGGAATTAAATTCCTATGAATTTGGGAGAATTAAATTCTCATATAGGGTTAAACCCTGGTTTCATTTGGAGGAATTAATTTCTTATGAATTTTGCGGAATTAAATTCCTTAAACTCAAATTCTCCCTTCTAAGTTTTGGATCTGCATGGCAGATTCTCCCTGATGAGAATTAAATTCTTAACTTGTGGGGAGATCTGCTTCTACAGATCTTCAACCAAAGGAAGAACTGAGTTCTTATTCAGAAGAGTTAAACTCTTAAATTTGAGAATTAAATTCTCTTTTATTTTATGGAGCTTCGATCTCTTTCCTCTTTCTCACCTAGGATTTCTTTTCTCTCTTGGGAATTCAATTCTCCTCTATTTTTTCTCTCTCTTGTTGTTTTTTCTCCAAAAATCCAAGATCCTTCCCTTCTCTTCTTGGCTCCTATTTATAGGTGAAAGAAATGAATCAATTTGTTTAGACAATCTTTCATTGAAAGATTTTTGTTGTTTCTGTAACCAACATGATCTTTTAGATCACTCAGTGAATTTTATTCACCATTGGATTTTTAATCCAGAAGATATTCTGTCTGTTATTCTTGGCAAATTTCAGGGAAATATTTCCTTGTATAGAATCTTTCCATAAATTGGTGATTTTTAATCACCATTGGATTTTTAATCCAACGGTGCTCCACTTTATAGAGCACAATCTTTTTCTTTTCTGCTTGGGAAGATTTAGAGAGATATTTTCCAGTTATGGTCCTCGATTCTTTCTTAATTAGAATTTAATTCTATTAGTTCAGAAGAATTAAAAAGCCTATCACATGTTGGCATGTGATCCCATTGTTTGATCAATTAAATAGAATTTAATTCTATTAATTAGAGCACTTAGGCACGGGTCACGTGCTGACACGTGATACCCCATTGGGATCTTTCCTTGCTGTTTTATCATGCCTTTTAATTCTTTCAGTGGGTTCTTTAAAGGTCCATCACGTGTGGGCACGTGACTCCATTAATTGTTTGCTTGATTAGAATTTTAATTCTATTATAACAGAGTCTCAGGAAACCATCACGTGTCAGCACGTGACCCTTGGTCACGTGTGAGCACGTGATACCCCATTGGGGTATTTCCTGATATTTTATCAGGGAACAAATGCCTCCACAGCGTTGTTCTCACGTGTTTGCACGTGAGTGCAACGCTGTCACCTTTGTGACCGTTGGATCTGTCTAGGGAACAGAGAAGATGAACCATCCCCCATCACATCCTATAAATGCAGGAGTCCCTTCAGAAGCGCCTCCACTTTCCTTCTTCTTCCTTGCTTGTTCTTGCCTTGAGAATTTAATTCTCTCTCTCAGAGCTTAGTTCTCTGTTTCAAAAATTTCTAGAGTTTAACTCTGTTAATAAAAGATTCCCTTTTTCAGGTAATGATCTTGAACGGCTGAAGAACCTCTTATAGGAATTTGGATTTTAAATCCACACCAAGGGTTTTTCCCTTTAACAAGAACCCATCTTTCCAAGTTAAAATAATGTCCAATCTTTAAATAATAAACCTCTTAGGGCTTCTCTGATCTTCAGGGATCGATGGTGATACTTGTCTTCTCTCTGGAATTTAATTCCATTCCAAAGAGCTTTAGCTCTGAAAATGTTTTCTGGGAATTTAATTCCCCTGTTCAAAAGGAATTTAATTCCTCTAAAGAACTTAATTCTTTAAAAGAAGACTTCTTGGGATTTTTCCTCCTGAGTTGTTCTTACAGAAAAAGAATTTCAGTAAAGGTTCTGCTTGATTTTCGTAGAGTCCAAGATGGGTTTCTCTTTGGGGGAATGTGTAGAGTCATTTGAAATCCACTGTTCATTTATTGAGAATCTTCCTTTTGTTCTCATAATGATTACTCTGCCTCATCATTAGTGAGCCGCCATCTTGATTTTGTGGGGCCCTTGTGTTTTGTAACCAATGGTCCCATAAAATAAGTCCTTTGTCGCTTTCTTCCACTGTCTTTCTCTCTCTATATATTTATGAATATATATACGTGTTGGCTTCACTTAACAGTTTCCCCTTCTTTTATTTCAGGAATAATGGCTTCTCTCCCATACTTTCCCTTTACTCGCTCGGAGGCGGCTTTTCCTCGATCACCGTCGGACGAAGAGGTGATGGCGATGATCGGGGCTCATGACCCGAATTGCACCAATCTACTTTTATGGGGGACCTGGTACGGTCATATCATCCGCGGTCGCCGCAGCTTTCTTTGCGAGATACCGACAGAGCCTACCTATCTATTTCTGCCGATGGATCGTCCACGGACCGCCTTTGCTGTGGTGATGCTGAATTGGACCCCTACGGGACGGCTTGAACCATCTATAACTGGGATTCTGAACCACCCTGTGCCAGCTATAGACATCTTAAGGCGTCGCATCTGCTAAGGTGAAGCCCAGCCATGGGGACAGATTTACAAAATAGGGCCTACCCCTCGACATCCCATGGGCTACCTTCTCTGGGCCCGTTATATCCTGTCTGACCATCGTGCGCGACTGCAGAGGGTCGGACTCTATCAGGCGGTATATGCATCTATCTTCCACTATCAGTCCCCCCATGTCTGGTGGGTTAAGGTCTTCTTAAACCAATGGAATCTTCCCACCAACACCTTCGTGCTAGGGGACCGCGAAGTTTCAATTTCTCTGGAAGAGTTTCGCGAGATCTCAGGGTTGCCGGTCAGGGGGACGTTCTATGAAGAACTGCTGCCTCCCGATGAGTATGTCTTCAAAACTGAGCCTGCCATGCTTGACGGCCTGTCGACCGAAAATGTCGTCCGCCACAAGCACCCAAGTTTAATCAAGACTCTAAGCATTTTTGAGAAGCTATTCACAGAGTCAGAGGAGCAGGGCGTCACTTTTAAAAGCTTTATCGCCTGCTTCCTTCGCGAAGACGTTCTATCAAAGACGGCTCCGAAGTTCGCAAATATCAACGACCCCTTTGGGTTCGGTTTAAATAAGCGACCGGCTAAAGAAAAGAACTTGCCGCGGTTCTACATTCCCATCCTGTCAGCCGTATCTTTTGAGTCGATCGCAGCCCCTGGCATAGATGAAGAGACTTTCTTCGTGGGTTTTATCAGCGTTTGGCTCAGCTGGTTCGCCATTCCCATGCACCGTCGTTTCATGAGAGCTTCAGTCATTTACCCTGCTCATCGCATCGTCGAGGGGACACGATTAGCTGTGGGCATTGCGGGGCTAGCGCATCTGTATCATGGGCTAAGCGCCGTAGCCAATACCTCAACCCCAGACATAGATGTGGTAAATTTCTCTCTTCATTACTTTACGTCCTATATTGAGATGCACGTGCTAGGGGCATTTGCTGCGCACCAAAGACCCAGCTTTTATGACGCTTACACTTTTCCGCGACTCATGCGGCTGGTGGACGCTTCTGCTCCTTACCCGACTCAGTATGGGGCTATTCGCGTGCTTCTTAATCCCTATGCCAATATGGACGGGATGGTATTCAACGATCGAGTCCTCTCTGCTCCTTCGGGACTGATTCAACAGCTTTGCGACTCGTCGAAAGAGAGAGTACCTTCTCTGAAGCCCAAGGAAGCCACGCACCTATATTCGATCAGACCGGGTTATCTGGTATTTCGTCAGAATGGTGCGGCCCTTTTTATGCGGTACAACCCACACCGCTTTGCTCGGCAACTCGGATATGACCAGGGTGTCCCCTTTGATGCATTTATAGTGGAGCCTAACCCGTCGTCAGAAGTTGTTCATGACGCCGCTCATCACTTCATGCGGCTGAACACCGGATCTCGCTTCATAATTCTTGAAGCTAATTATATTCCTCGATGTGTGGGGTCTTTCACGGGCTGGTACCTCCACCGAGTCAGTCCCATTATTGCCGAGGAGAGGAGGGTGATCCTCGGATATAGGGCTCCCACTCCAATCCAGGCTACGGGAGTCCCGCCGCATCCGCGGGCAGTGGTTTGCCCTCCCTGAGAGATACTGGTGTCATACTTATTCCAGAGGCGGCGGAAGTGGATCTAACTCCTACAGCTGGTATGCCGCCGCGAACTAGAGCTCAATCAAGAGCCAATAGGGCGCCAGTAGCAGTGTCATCAGCTGCGGCGTCAGCAATGGCAGTGTCGTCATCGGTAGCACCGTCGAGTGAGGATGTTGAAGGCGAAGTGGGTCAACGTCACACTAAAGCGCATAGGGGAAAGAGGCGATCGTCTTCTGCAGCAAGTTCTGGATCCAAAAGGCGAAAGAAGACGGTCACCAATCTGCTGGACTCTTTAGTGGAATCAGAGCCTATCCTTCATGATGAACCACTAGTCATGCAAGAATCGGATGGCGGTCTGTTTTTCCCGGGTTCATCTGCCGAGGAAGCCGCACAACTGGCTGAGGCTATAAGACGCTCAAAGGATGAATCTGAGAATGTAAGGATCCTAAAGAGGCCTTATCCTGCCGTCATCTTTTACGAAGATCCTCCATCAATATGGCGGATATTCATAGGTCCTTTAGAAGAAGGGGGCGGGAGAGCCCTTAAGCAGCCTGTCTCAGCCGACTCCGAAGATGCGCTTTCGTTGTGGACCGGTGGCCACGAGTCTACCCTCGAACCCCGGCGAGCATACCTCCTCAGGAAGGAGCGTCGGCTTGAACAAGCTATACTAGAAGCTCCTCTGAGCATTGGTATACTTATATATCCTTTTGTAGTATTTTGCACTGCTTATATATATATATACATATCTTTATCCTCGTGCAAACTTTGCAGGGACTTTGGCAAGGGCGGAGGATCTGAGTTCGAGTCGCGCTTTGACCGTGGACTCCGCAAATATCCCCGATGAGACACTAATCAGTGTAGAGGGGGTCGATGCAACTGTTGTTCCTACGATGGAGCTTCCCTCGGTAATTCCCGCTTCCCAAGTGCTTGCTCGCCCGGAAGAGGCATCTTCATTGGTCGCCGATTTAATGGATCTTTCTGGGGACGGCCCGGAGGCCATGGGGCAGGTAGTTGAGGCCACCGTCCTCTCATCGGAGCCTGCGGTGATGTCCACTGCTCCACAACCGGAAGTTATTATACCGGACCACATCCCCGATGATGTGCCTGGGGGCACGGAGGAGGCCGCCGAAGATGCTATCCTTCCAGTCCAAAGCAGGAGAAGCATCGAAGGTATCCTTCTATATTTATTTTGATAATCTCTCCATTATCTGAACCTTTCTGTCTTTCCAGAATTGCGCGGGTTGGCGGCGTCTTTTGCTGATTTGTCTCCCAGGAAATCTTTTCAACGTCTGCTGGAGATGGCCGCTCCGCAGGCAATATCCCCTCAATGCATCGTCCTATCTTCTGGGCAAGTTTAGTGTTGTTCACCTTCTTCATGGCATTATCATTATTCCATATAACGATACTGATGTCTTCTCCAATTCTGGAGGCTGATGACGAGGTTGAGATTCTTGACGGGCCTGGAGAGCCTTCAGACCCTTCTTGCATGACCGTGGGTAAGTAAAGTTTTAATGTTGTTCTATTCGCTCTTTACTTGTGAATCTCGCTAATTATTTTCTATGAATCTTAACAGCTTTGTCAGTTCTTACCACGCTGGAATCTCTCATCGTGATGCCGCCCAGCCCCTATGCTCTAAGTGCCTCGGAACGGATGGCAAAGCTAAGCCTTCACTCCTTGTCAGCTCTGATTGAAGACCTTCGTGCTGGCAGTCTGATCACGACCGAAGCATTTGCCGCTAAAGCCAACAGTTCTCTTCCCTTCCTTGCTGCTTACCATAGTGAGACCTTGGTGCAAGTCTGGGTTGAGTTCTGTCATCAGGTGGAGGCTTGCTTACATATTCTTGAATTTACACGCCTTCCCTCAGAGGTTGTAGATGCAAAAGCGAGCTTGCGGGGGCTGATCGAACGATGTGCGTCAAATATACTTTCATGCGAGAAGAGGCTCAGCCGAAAGTTTTCGGAGAGGGAGCTGGCTTCCAAAGCGCTGAGGGAACTTCAAGCTAATCTTACGGCTAAGACCACTCGGGCATATGATCTTTGGCGAGGGCTTCAAGAGGCTATCAAGGAGGTGGTAGCCATTGATAAGGCTGTCATTTTAACTCGCGAAATGGTAGAAGCCTATAAGGTTACTGAAAAAGAACTTGAAAGTCGGCTTGCCTCATACCAGGTCCAACAGGCTCAAGCGGAGGCCCGTCTTTTGACGATAATGAATCATGAAGCCGAGGCCCAACGGAAAAAGGATGAACTGGCAAACCTATTGAATCGTCCGCCGGCTTGAAGAATTGTATATATATATTTTTATTCTTCTTTTGTACATACTCCTGAATGAGAGTATATTTTTTTGGTTCTTTCATAAATTGTACTTTGTATTCATTTTGATTCATGAATAAAAGACATATTTTGCTTCATGATGGTGTGTCCCTTTTTGTAAGAGCATTTTGTGAATAATCTACTTTGATTCCCTTATAGGATAGCGATGGATTAGGAGTCAGGGTTAAGATCTGCCTCCTAAGACTTTCAACTTTATGAGCCGTGAGGGTCTCATAAAGAATTTTCTCCCTACAGGTCGAGAGGATCCCGTAGGTGTAATTTCTCTTTAAGAATCGTGAGGATTCATAAGTGGGTTTTCTCTTGAGAGTCGTAAGGATCTCACAAAAGAGTTTTCTCTCTTACAAGTCGTGAGGACCTGTAAGTGATGGAGGAGATTGACATTATCCGCACTTCACGGAGTCAGGGGTTGCTCTTGCCATTTCCCATGGGGTCAAGATTGACTTTAGTCGTGTTCTATGGGACCAGGATTTGCTCTGGATGCTCCACACGGGGTCAAGATTGACATAGGCCGTGTTCTGCGAGGACCAGGCTCTACTCTGGACGTTTCCTACGGGGTCAAGATTGACATAAGCCGTGTTCCACGAAACCAGGATTTTCTCCGGATGCTTCCCACGGGGTCAGGATTGACATAGCCGTGTTCTGGGAGGACCAGGCTCCGCTCTGGACGTTTCCTACGGGGTCAGGATTGACATAAGCCGTATTCCACAAAACCAGGATTTGCTCTAGATGCTTCCCACGGGGTCAGGATTGACATAGCCATGTTCTGCGAGGACCAGGCTCCGCTCTGGACGTTTCCCACGGGTTCAGGATTAACATAGGCCATATTCCACGAAACCAGGATTTGCTCTGGATGCTTCCCACGGGGTCAGGATTGACATAGCCGTGTTCTGCGAGGACCAGGATCCGCTCTGGACGTTTCCCATGGGGTCAGGATTGACATAGGCCGTGTTCTACAAAATCAGGAATTGCTCTGGATGCTTCCCACATGGTCAGGATTGACATAGGCCGTGTTCTGCGAGGACCAAGATCCGCTCTGCACGTTTCCCACGGGGTCAGGATTGACATAGGCCGTGTTCCACAAAACCAGGATTTGCTTTGGATGCTTCCCACGGGGTCAGGATTAACATAGACGTGTTCTGCGAGGACCAGGATCCGCTCTGGACGTTTCCCACGGGGTCAGGATTGACATAGGCCGTGTTCCATGAAACCAGGAAGGGTTGACTTTATCCGCATTTCACGGAGTCGGGGTTTGACTCTCGGTTTTCTGTGCACCGCCGAGTCATAGAACTGCGAATTGCCGCGGTTCCGTTTTGCTTAATGTTGCGTCTGTTGTAATGAGATGAATGTTGAGATGATCTCCAGGCTGTCTGTGAGCCGTTGAGATTTGGTTTCTTCTTCTTATGGAGCCTGGGGAGGGAAGGTGTGATTTCTTCTTTGTTTGCGCCCCTGGATTGTATACAGGGATTGATGTGATATCACATGTAGGGCAAAAGGTTTCATTTTATATATTTTTCTTTCCACGATGCTCTATCATTTCAGCTTTTATATCACGAAGGTCGCGATTGCCCAATCATTTCAGCTATTTTTCGCGGTACCCAATCATTTCGGCTATTTGTTTTATTTTTACTCGCTACTTTTTATTGCGAGTTGCCCAATCATTTCGGCTATTTTTGTATGCATACATTTTTACTTGCTGATTTTGTCGCAAGTTGCCCCATCATTTCGGCTATTTTGTATGCATTTGTGGCTCACTGGCTTTTCGCTGCGAATTTTGGGATTTGACACCGATTTCGGCATCAGCATCGCTATAACTGGGATATTGCCAGGAGCGAATCATCATTTGCCTCTGTCGATGTCGAACAAAGGTGACTTAGCAAACAGGGTTTAGATCCCGTCGACTAAGGCTTTTGACTTCATGAGCCGTAAGGGTCTCATAAAGGTATTTCTCCCTACGAGTCGTGATGATCTTGTACGTGCGTTTTCTCCTTAGGGATTGTGAGGATTCCTAAGTGCGTGGTCTCTTATAAGTCGTAAGGATCTTACAAGAGTGCTTTCTCCTTATAAGTCGAGAGGACTTACAAAAGGGTGTTCACTGTGCAAACATATCCCTAGTCACAGATGGGACTTTGTTAGGGAAATGTTTATTCGCGCCCGTGGATTGTATACAAGGGTCGAGACACTTGTAGGGCAGAATTGGAGGTTGTGATAGCTTAAGAACAGGTTCAGATCCCTGTAGCTTAAGACTTTTGAATCTTATGAGCCGTGAGGGTCTCATAAGAGGGTTCGCCTTACGAGTCGTGAGGATCTCGCAAGTGTAATTTCTCCTTAGGAATCGTGGGGATCCCTAAGTGTGTTGCTCCCTTGTGAGTCGTAAGGATCTCACGCAGGTGGTTTCTCCTTACAAGGTCGAGAGGACCTTGCAAGTGTCTTTTAACGAGGTTGCACTCTTTCGGGTTTTCACAAAAACTCGCCTGTAGCCCTGCTGTTTTTACTCACGGAGCCCTTTCGGGTTTTCATCCGTGCCCATTTTGCTTATGGACATACCGTTTTATTTTTTTTCTTCTTTTTTTTATTTTATTATTTTTTTTGTGTTAGCCTTAGGATGCATAAGTCCACAGTAGTTTATCGGCGTCTCGGTCAACAGCCAGTTTTAGGACATAGTGGTCCATTGTTAGTTTAAGGACGTTTCGGTCCATCGCCAGTTTTAGGACATAGTGGTCCATCGTTAGTTTAAGAACGTTTCGGTCCATAAACCGGCTACTACTTATAGAGTTTGGGCTTAGGAAGACAGCGAGAGGACATAGACGTCGTCATCTATCATTGACCTAGGCCATGACTCGTCAGGCGTAGTATTTTTTTAGGAAGCGACCGTTTATTGGCCTGAAAGGTCTTTCACCATGCATGTCCATGAGTAGGTAGGCTCCACCCTGGTAAATTTTGTCTATGATATACGGGCCTTCGTAGTTCGGCTCGAATTTCCCCCATTTGGCACGATTAGGGATCATAGGTCTTTTGACCACTAGCATAAGTTCGCCTTGGCGGAATGTTCTCGGCCTAGTCAATCTCTCATATGAGCGCGTCATATTTGCTTTATAAGCCTCCAGATTCTGTTGCACCATGAGCCGGGTTTCGTCGAGGGCATCAAGTTCCTCAAGCTGAAGATGAGCATTTTCTTCGTCTGTTAGCTCGTAATGAACCGCCACTCATAGAGAGGGTAACTCTATCTCGAGAGGGAGTACCGCTTCTGTGCCGAATACCAATGCATATGGCGTTGTGTTCGTGGCTGTTTTGAACGTAGTTCGATACGCCCAGAGAGCTTCATGCAGTCTCTCGTGCCAATCCCTCTTATTTCGAGACACCGTCTTTTTCACGATCTTCGTCAAGGTCTTGTTGAAAGCCTCAGCTAGACCGTTAGCTCGAGAATTATAGACCGAAGAATATCTCCAGTCTATGTTATGATGTTGTGCAAATCGGCTGATCTTGTGGCTTTTGTAGGCCGGCCCGTTATCGGAGATAATCCGTCGCGGAGTGCCGAACTGATAAACGTCGTGTGTCTTGAAGAAATGGAGGATATTCTCCGTCTTCACTTCCCTCAGCTGTACTGCTTCTGCCCACTTGGATAATCAGTTGTCGCCAAAATGAATCGATGTCCTCTGGACGATGCTGGTTCGATGGGGCCGATTATGTCAGTTCCCCATATTTCGAACGGCCAGCTAGCTACCGTTGGATGTAGTGGATTTGGATGCTGATGGATAAAGTCCCCGTGAATCTGGCACGAGTGGCACTGCTTCTCGTATTCGAGGCAGTCCTGAATCATTGTGGGCCAATAATAGCCCATCTTTTTTATCTTCAACTTCATCTTCGGCCCGGCATGGTGAGAACCGCAAAGTCCGTCGTGAGTTTCTTGGACGACTCTGCTTGCCTCTTCAGGTCCCAGGCATCTTAACCACAGAGAATCAAATGATCTCTTATACAGGGTATCATTGACGAAGGCAAAAGATAGAGCTCGTTTCATGAGCTGATGTCTTGACGACGCATCATCAGGTGCTCAACGGGATTTGAAGTAATCTATAAAGACTTCCCTCCAATTCTTAGCCTTTTCCTGGTCTTTTATTTGTAGGTCTGCTTGCTCGGTCGCTCCCTTTTCTTCGGAAGATTCCATAGATATTTCTGCCGGTGCGAGAACCCGACGGCTTTGCACAACGATCCTCACGTCGTCGAGGTTCTCGTCAGCCAGTTCTTTAGCGAGCTTGGCTAATGCATCCGCTTTGCTATTTTCCGCACGCGGTATGCTTTCCAAGGTGAAGGAAAGAATTTGAGTCAGCGGTTGCTGTACTCTCTAGCCGTACTTCACCAACTCTGGTTTGCACGTTTGATAGTCGCCGTTTACTTAACTAACGATAAGCTGGGAGTCTCCGTATATGAGGAGGTTTTCAATTCCCATGTCGATAGCGATCTCAAGACCTGCTATCAAAGCTTCATATTCGGCTTCATTATTCGTTCTCGGCTTTGTTAAGAAGAAGTCAAAGCGCATTATCCCTCCTTATGCAGTCACGAAGATGAAGCCTACCCCGGATTTGATTATAGGGATGCTTTGTTTGCGCTTCTTCATGGAAGATGCTCCGTCAAAATAGAGTTCCCATCGGATATCATTTTCTCTTCTCTCCACGTCGCTTGTGTCAAACACGTGTTCGTCTGGCAATTCACAGTTCAAGGGAGAGTCGGCAGGTATCGGATGCTCAGTGAGGAAGTCGGTGATGGCCTGGCCTTTCACTGCCTTAAGAGGCCGATAAGTTATCGAGAACTCCATCAAGAGCAGGGTCCATTTAGCGAACTGCCCCGTTAATATGGTCTTTGACATCAAATACTTAAGAGGATCCACCTTTGATATGAGATGGACCTCATGTGCCAACGCATGGTGTCTGAGCTTCGTTATCGTGAAAATCAACGCCAGGCAGTGTTTTTCAATGGGGGAGTAATTGTTTTCTGCCCCCAGGAGAACTCGACTCAAATAGTAGAGGGCTCTTTCCTTCCCTTGGTCGTTCTCTTGTGCCCACAGCGCGCCTAAAGAACCTTTGAGGGCTGTTGTGTACAGGATGAGAGGCTTCTTGACTGGAGCGGTCAGTACCGGTGGGTTCTGCAGGTATTGCTTGATTTCGTCCAGTACGCCTTGGCATTTGCGATCCCAGACGAACGGAGTTCCCTTCTTCATCAAGTGACTATAGGGGTAGCACTTGCCGGGGAGATTGGCTATAAATCGCCGGATATACGCGAGCTTTCTTTGGAGAGACCGCAGTTGCTTGAGAGTCTTTGGTGGGGAAATTTCCATAATCTCTTTGATTTTTGACGGATCTATCTTGATGCCTCGGTTTCGGACGATGAATCCCAAGAACTTACCCGAGGAAACTCCGAATGCGCATTTGAGAGGGTTCATCTTCAAGTTGTATTTCCGAAGGCGTTGAAACACGATCTTCAGATACTCTAGATGTTCCTCGTATGATTTTCTTTTAACTACGAGGTCGTCGATATAGCATTCGACGATTTCATGTATGAGGTCATCGAAAATCCTCATCATGGCCCCCTGATAGGTGGCACCGGCGTTCTTTAGACCGAAGGGTATCACCTTATAGCAGAATATACCCAAAGGGGTCCGGAAAGCGGTATGCTTTTGGTCATCGGGATGCATCTTTATCTGATTGTATCCTGACGAGCCGTCCATGAAGGAGAAAACTTCGTGAGTGGACATGTTATCTATCATCTGCTCAGTGACCGGTACTGGAAAGTCGTCCTTTGGACAAGCTTTGTTGAGATCCCGAAAGTCCACACATATGCGCACCGTCCCATTTTTCTTCATCATTGGGACAATGTTGGCAATCCATTTAGGGTACTAAACCTCTTGGATGAAGTCGGAGTCGATTAATTTCTTGACTTCGGCATTGATGCTCATTTTAAGTTCTAGCCTCATTCTTCTTGGTGCTTGCTTAACTGGCTTGACGTCCGGAGATATCGCCAATTTGTGCACAGCAATCTCTGGATATAGTCCCGGCATCTCTGAATAGTTTCATGCGAAGCAGTCCTTATACTGCATGAGCACGTCTTTTAGCGTAGCCACCCTTTCTTCAGACAACAGCTTACTGACGATCGTCGGCCGTGGGTCACTTGCCGTCCCAAGTCGATTTTCTTGAGGTTATCTGCAGCAGTATGTATCCCATCTTCCAGCTCTTTTGGTGCCGGTGGAAACTCTGAGATCACTTCGTCATCATCATCGTTCTCGAAGGACCAGGAGGGGTCATCCATGTTCTCGGGCACTCCAGCTTTATTGGGCCTCTCTTTTTTGTGAAAAGCCACTTTGGTTTTGGGAGGAACCGTTATATCAGGATCCGTCTTGGGGTGAGCCCCCTTCACCTGCTTTCACGCCTTATATATAGATGAGGAAAGTTGTCTCAGGGAGCGAACTGGTTTATACTCTCGTGGGATCTCCATGGGCTGCGGAGACTTCTTCAATATTGCGGTAGGAGAAATTTGTCTGACCCTTCACAACAATTTGAAGCTGTTCCCAGTTGGAACAACAACATTCACCACCGGGGTTGAAACAGGACCATGCGGAGAACTGCCCCCAGCTCATTTTGTATGACGCTGATATCGACGTTGGTCATTTCTTAGAGCCGGGATTTGATTAGCTTCAGGATTTTACTGAGCCTGCCCCCTGTTTCCTTTGAGAGCTTGAATATTCTTCCCCCTGCGTCGTCCTTGGTTCTTGGCATGTGCCAGTTGTTTGAGGACTGATTCCGTCGGAAAAACTGCTTCTTGAGGATCCCGCCTGTGGAAGACAGACTTCTTCTGGGATTCCTCCATCGGTGTTGAGGCGCCGAGGGTGGGAGGTGGGAGCACCGATCCAAAGAGAAGCCCGTTGATTTCTTGAAGAGCCAGATTGCAGAGATTTGAGGTTGCAAGTGGCCCATACTTGACTCCACCAGATGTGACAGAGCCTGAGTTGGGGTGAGTAAAAGCAAACGCCATTCTCGGAAAAAACGAAATGCCGGCTTCAGTATCCACTCTTCTAAGGACAACCAGAAACATACACACCGCGATTATCTGATCGCGGGAAAAACACGACACACGAAGTGTGGAGTGGAAAGAAGAAAAGGTCCCACCAGGCGTGCCGGAATCTGTTCCACGGCGAAACACGGAGACGCGACCGCGTAGGTCCGTCTTGCCTGAATTTCGGGGCAGATGCTAATTGGTGCTATCCTTCCACCTCTCTGAAGATGCCAATTTGATTTATGACACCATGTATCGAAGGTTTAAACGGATGAGGCCGATGTAGCAGACTTCGTCAGATTCCACCTCGTTGAGGGGTTTTTTGATTGTGGGGACGCTCTTCCCTGCAGGCGCAAGCCCCTGCAGTTAATTACGCTACCGCATCGCGGTAACCACTTTCTCCTTCTCCAGATGGTTACTTCATGTCGTGCGTGTTTGTTTTGTTTTTGGTTGCCCGTGGATTGCACACGGAGACTAATTTATGTTGTCGCCCGTTGGGCGTGGATTAGTCCAAATCCGTATTTTTTTAGATTTGGGTTTGGGGGTTGGGTTTAAGAATACGTTAGTCTCATTTGAGAATAAGATCAACTTAAACGTATGTTAAGGATACGTTAGCCTAATTTTAGACTAAGATCAACTTAACGGGATCATTTAGATCCAACAAAAGAGCATTTGGACTCTATTGTTTAGTTTAGGGACATTACGGTCGATTACCAGTTTAAGGACGTGGTGGTCCGAGGTTAAGGACATCATAGTCCATGGGTTTAAAGGGACCTGATCAGTCGAAAATACTGCATTTTTAACACGGCAATTTCCCTATCATTTGCACTCATATAAAAGTGTTCGGTATTCATATTGCACATAGTAGCAAAACAACCGTAAAATACCAAATTATATGTGTTATACTTTAAAACCGACATTTTGAGGGAAATTGAGTGTTTATCATGGCATCGCATCATTCTTATGTAGCGCAACACTTGTTTCGAAGTCTGTGCAGGAAATTTCAGGAACCGAGCCAAAATTGTCAAAGTGCTGATCAAAATTACGCCATGTCTAAGATGTTTGATCCGGCATTAATATAGAGGGAATTATACAATTCAACATATCAGATAAATACCCTAAAGTCAGTACAAAGCAGCAGAAGAAATATCAAGCATTGAGGCTCCTATTGGGCCACGGATCCGCGGCAGGAGCAGGCTTACGCCGCGGATCCGCGGCACTATGTTTTTCTGCACCTGTCTCCAATAATGGCTCAAGCTTCCAGAACTTTCCAGAACTCCACGTGGCTTCATCTAGAAGGCTCGGCCTAACAACCTTACCCAAGAATATTCCTCATTCTAGAATATTCCCTCCAACAACCTTCTTCTAGAAGGCTACCTCTAACTGTAAGTCTACGCTAGCGCCCCGGCAGTCTACAGACGCCAAATGCGGAACAAAAAACTTTTAACTGGCGCTATCGTATACTTTAACCCGGATCTGCCATTATTGCTAAACTAACAAACTGTAAAGAGTGTAGAAAGGTTATACCGAACGATCCGAGTCCTTCGTTCTTTAACCATCATCCCACGCTCCGTTGCGGCTGCTCCGATCTCGTCGATCTCCGATATCCTCGTCGAGGTGGCACCACGTCGACGATTCTTTAAACGGGCTCCCGCCTCTGACTTGAGGCAACTCGATCGTCAAGTTTGCTAAAAGAGACGACCAAGAATGATGTAGAGAATGAGTAGATGACTTTGTCTCACTTCGTCCAAGTCCGTGGACGATCGGTTAATGAAGTTGCCGAGGGAATCGGGTGATGGAATGAAATGAGCTGTGAATTCTATACACCCCAAATATCTATCATAATCTTTTTTCCAATGAAAACCATCGAGTGAGAGAGAGAGGAAGGGGGCCGGCCACTTATAGGAGTGGGAGGTGACCGTAGGAGAAAGAGAGTAACCTTAAGCAAAATATCTTAAACAAATATCTTAAGGAAAACAAGAATACAATGAAATCAAAGCATGAGTCACTTAGCCTTGTCACCAAATTCTAGAACCTTCTAGAACCTTCTAGAAGCACGACTCACTCTCATCCAAGAAAAGATAAATCCGTCTTTAACCGAATGTTAAAAGACGGCTGATAGAAAACTGGAAACTGGCAACTTCCAAAAGTGATCCTGAAACGACTTTCAGGATAACCCCGAAACTGTATAAATATACCCGCATTTGTATTACGACCGAATACAAATGCAACTGAGACAAAGATATTATACCTACTCAATATAATACTCGGATCCGGCTTAAACCAAAGCCGACCAGTATTATCTGCCCGAAAAATAACACGTGCGTAAACGCACGTGCATTTTCCGAACCCTGCCATAAAACCATACGGCCTCTACAACGTTTCGCCCGAACTTGGGAAACTGTCTGTGAGGGACTCTAATGACTCGTCAGTACCCTGGCAGTGGGTTTAACCACAAACCGTCAGCGGCACTAGCAATGCGTAACGGCTGCCCATGGACTGACCTCAAGGGATGCCGATGAGAGCACTCATCCGGAAAACCCTACTGAGCCTAACAGTGACAATGTATATACAGTCCGGTCCGTTCGTCTATGAGTATCGCATATCTGCCTAGGGGACTAGTAACGTCAGACCCCCAATAGCAGTATAAGTCGTGTCGGAGTGAAGCCCAATAACACCCTGAGATACTACTGGAGTACCTACCAGTAAATCTCCTGCCATGGCCATGGACTTTGTGTAATGGCTCTCCTAGACACAGCACGACCTCGCACCCAATACCGGGAGAGACGAATCCCCTGCCGATCCGCTCACGTGCCTCCATATGGCTCGGGACTGTACCCAAAAACTACCTGTTTGCACGACTCCTTTGAGCCGTGGTAGGGTAGAAATCAAAGCACAGTGGGAACTCACACGAGACAAATGACGACCTCAGGTCGATGAACTAACCTGTACACATGTCACCAGGGAACTGCTATCTGACGATAGATATAGTACTAACTAGCAGATTCACGGCGAGTCCTGTCCGGTGTACTCATAACCCAATGAGCACCTGTATACATCTTAGGTGATCCAACTGACACCAGTGGCTTGTGAGACCGGCCACCGCCCCTCGTCGGGGTCTCGACTGTACACACTAGTCTACTCCGGAGTATCGATGCCCTGTCTCGAAACTCCCACGACTAGGGACCACAATTAAGGATATGCGTATAAACCACCCAACTCTCACGTATATGATCGCCATCATACTGTTGGTGGTAAAGCAAGATCCTAAGGGCTCTATCAAAGTGTAACATGTAATCAGTCACCTGATCATGTACACTACTGATAAAGGCAAACCAGATAGCATACTATCATCTCGAGTAAGACTGTCCTACCGGTATAGGTCCTCCGCAATCATTGCAATCACGTACCTGTGATCCAATAATTGACTATGAGGGCACTATCTCCAACAATCTCCCACTTGCACTCAAGGCTAATTATTGCGATGCCGACTACTCACAGCCCGTGTGAAACCGAACATCCAACTCCTCTACTAATCAGTATCACAAAGCCCGTTTGTAAAACTATTGTGTTCGAGAAATAGCCTTAGTGAGTGGATCCGCCTAGAAGTATCTTTCTATATCTCTCTTAATCTCAAATTCGCGGAGAAAGCCATCTCCCGAATCGAGTAACACCTGTCTTAGAATATGTCTGGATATCTGATGGGACCTAGTTCATAAATGAACTCCAAATCCAAACTTCTTAGACTGTATCGATCACTGAACCTAATCAGTATCCGGCACCATGCCACCCACAGTATCCTCTTGGACCACCTGTCCATAATACTGTCCCTCTTCGTCAGAGGGAAAAACTACAACTCTGACAATCACTCTGTCAACCATGTCACCTTTGAAGCTTGGAATGATAACCGTCTCCCGAAGGAGGCTGCCGTCATCTTATCCGTAGAACATGTACTTATGTTCTAAAACTGCTTCCTTATGTTTCTCCAGGATTGGATTAATACAAACTTATTGCATCTAGTGTAAAAACAACATCTGGTGTGGTACTTGACATCTCATGATTGACTCAATTGCCTAAGCAAGTGATCTGCCAATCATGCACATCCCTCTCCTCTTTAGTCTGTAAGACACCTTTAGAGAGGGTGACTCCATCACCTGCAGGTACACCACCATGCTAGGAGTCATCTATTCCAAAAACCATTAGAATACTGTCAAAGTACCTACATTGGGAAACTACCCAAATCCAGATCTAAAACCATAGATCTAGAAACCAGAATGTCAAATATTATATCCATATCCTGTCTGGAGAAACAACTGTGTGACGACCACAGTACAACCGATCGTAGTATAGGAATTTTACTTCCTACTCTGTGTATGTCATCCAGATACCATGACATCACACCCTACTACCTTCTTAACAGATCCATCCCCTATTCTGATTGAAGTCAAACCCATGACTGTCACATCAAAAAATAGATGATCTATCTCCGCTATAACTGCTCAAGTCTATAAATAGATATAAGCTACTTGCCCACTATGCTTCCGATGCTCCCACTGACTACGACAACCCTCCTACCGGGTCTCATATCCTGGAACAACAGTAGTGTCAAGTCTTGGTAGATAAGAACCTCCCTGTCACCGTCTTTGAGGCTACCGAAGAACCTCTCGGGCGTCTGAGGTTACCTACCATACCTGCGGAGTGGCTATTGGAATGTCAAACCTGATTGAATGTATAGGTCCTATTAAATTTTCCGTAATCGTTCGCGGTTCTGGAATCACTTCCAGTTCTACCATACTCCCACTACTGTTTTCTGAAAAAGATCCATTTTACTAAAACTGTGGCGAGTCAAGAACAATATCACTATTGATCTTCGAAATGGTAGAATATCAACCCTCGTCATAGCCAGGGTCAACCCACAAACAGCCATTACAGAAACGTGCCCTGAGTTATCCAGAGTCTGGTTTTAAGCATAAGCTGGACAACTCCCCGTACCTCAATATCTTTTAAGGTACGAGCTATTCTATATCCAATATAGAAACTTTGGCACTTATTTAATTGGAACCATATTCAAATCATGCAGCTGTCTCCAGTGCATATCAACTTAATGGAAAGAGGCTAATCAGCATTACTCAACTTAGGAATCCATCCAATTATGAGTAACCTGAAAGAGAAAACTCGTTTCTCAAAACCATCACTATCATCTGAATACCAATCACAAGAATCTACATCTTCGATCTCTTTGAAGAATCCCGATACTTGTGATACCTGGTTCTCTACTTTATTCTTATACCCACAACTTCTCAAAACTTAGACCTTGTATTTATACGAAACACTCGTCTAAATACTAGAGAAGTTATAAGTAAATAGAACATAGTACGAGGACCTACCCCTTTGTCCTGATGGACACTGGACAACATACAATACTCTGTATAAGTCCGCTGAGTTGAACAACTCAAAACCTGTGCGTCGTAGGTTGAAAACTGAACCCTGGCGATTTCCTCAAATATCACCAATTACAACGAATTCCGATATAATGAGGATGATCACCTAATTCCCAATATCTTACTCCCACTCATCATTTGTAAAACCATACAGATATGAGAATGAAACCTGGTAAATACATACCCTTGGAGTAAGTGTCTAATCGGGAAAACAGTTTTTCTTTAACGATGCACTGAAACATGAAAATGTTTCGTAGGGGTATCCTGGTATTCATAGCAATGCCTCTTCCATAATCCAATTCATGACTTTTACCGTATATTTTATTACCATCTCTCCAAATCCCTTTATTTGTCTTTAGTCGTTACCTTCTGTACACCATCGTTAGGCTAACTGGTTTTCTTCCTTCCCTACCGTTCGGCACCAGCCTATGGTTTGGAAGAAGACTATCCAGTAAGCATAATAGGTGTACCCTCCTAAACCAAGGAGTACTCGCAACTGAGAGAAGGTGATGATAAAAGACAACTGAATAATACCTTATTCTTTTAAAGGTGAAATAGGAGTGGCGATGAAGTACGCGGTTTTGGTCGTGAATGATATCAGTCGCAATTTACTTTGCCCTCTTTCTAATCCCTTTATTTTGTCTTTACATATTACCTTCTGCACACCCTACTTAGGCTAATTGGTTTTCTTCATTCCCTACCTTTCGGCACCAGCCTATGGTTTGGAATAAGACTATCCAATAAGCGTAATAGGTGTACTCTCCTAAACCAAGGAGCTCTCGCAACCTGAGAGAAGGTGATAATAAAAGACAACTGAATAAACCAATTCTATTTCTCCTGAACCTGGATCCATCCTCGAAGAAGTCCCTTCGAGTTCGTATATAACCATACGATGGATCTATCTAATGGAAGTGGATATCCGTAGTAATACGGGTGTTCTGAGAAATACAAAGGGTAAAAGAAGGAGTGGCAATGACTTATGCAACATAGACAATCTAAAAGCCAGTATTTTAAGAAGGTTCGGTCAACCTGGTCACTGAGTCATAGTCTAGGGTCGGTCAAAGGTCGCTGCCAAAGAGAGAGAGAAAAGAAACACTCTGCGTGCACTCTAACCTAGATCAGAATGGTTATCACTTTATCTAATCCGGAAACCTCCCACTGTCATGTCAAATTCTCCTCCAAACCTAAAGAAGTATCAATCGGGATCACCCGAAGAGTAAACCAACTCATCAGTGGGAATCGGGATCCAACTCTCATCGCATGATAACGTGATGGAATGCATCCACGTTACTCATACTCCAGAAGGTATGCGCATACTTGGCAAGTTTCAGTTTCTTTAGAAACTCCCGATAAAGTTTTTGCCCCATGCTCTTATGATCGTGACTAAGGGCCAGCCCATCATAAGTCACATGTCAAGTTCTTCCCATCATTATCTTGTTAATTTGAACCCACCCGTACTCGCCCTTGACTAAGGGCCAACAAGGCTGTACGACTGTCCCAAACCAACTCATCTATCTATGCAACATGTGAACACCCCAGCAGCTACCAATCATTATGTCCTAGCTAAGGGCTAGACCAACATAGCTTGAATACTACTGACCATTCATATGAAATGATGGAGGGCTACGGCTGGTTTTTGGCGAAAAACCTTTAACGTAGTGAACTTGATATCGCTGAAGGAACCTGATAGCTTTTTTTAAAATATAGTGGCGAAAACCTTTTGCTAAAGAGGTCACTCCCGGTAAAGGGATCTCGGCTCTTTCCTCGTGGAATGAGGTGCAGGATATTCCACTGAATACCGCTATGCAAAGCAACTTGTAATCGACTATAGTGAAGTTATTACTCTGACGCAAACTTCTGTCCAAGGGGTCAGTCCCGGTGAAGGGATATCGGCCCTTGCCCCGTCGAATGAGGTGCAAGATATTCCACTGAATACCGCTATGCATAACAAAAGGAAACGTCTTTGCAATAACACTTTTTAAATTGTTCCAACAACTGTATACAGGTTTGTTTTACTTTGCGTTGATCAGAATCAACGCAGTCCCATCAATAATCACACCAGAAAAGAACGAAAATAAAATGTACGTATATGCCATCCGCATTCGTCACTGGGTCCCGTCATCACTCGTTAGGTTACTTAACTAACGACAGAGCGGGGACTGGACTAGCGCGGGTGTAAAACATATACAACATCTAATAGTATTAAACCAATATACAGTAATCGCTCCAGGCGTGATAGTATGCAACATTACAGAAAAGTAATAAGCATCACAGAACAATACATATAATCTGGGATCCCCGAGTTTCACAGAGCCTCTGCTGAAACCCGACGTTCCCCTGTCGTGTGGATAGCCTGTGCAATGAAACCTAGACCCCTACGGGTGCGGCAAGTTACCCGCCAAAACCTGAAGCGAGGCAGCCCCCTACAGCATAGTGAATGGACCACCCAGCACTCCACGGAATCCGGTAATCTTGGGCACCCCTCATTGGGTCAACCTGTACCCCCTACGAGTGCGGCGAATAGTCTGCCAATTCTAGAGTGGGACCCCTCTGCCTCTCAAAGCCATGAGATGCGGACCCGTTGCCCTCCAGAACCCGGCTATCCGTGCACTCCGTCGCGGGGCAAAACCTAGTACAGTAATGAAAAATAGTACAATAGGTACATCGACCGCAACCTGGTCGTGTCCCAAAAGAATATTATACAACAGGCAGTGACGGCAGTCCACAAGTTGAACGCTCGCCCCGCAATATCAAATGTACAAATAAACACAAACTGTACTACCATTGCACACTGCTATCCACCACGACAAATCCGCAACATCACAGCACAACACAGAACATCAACGCGAATGTCACGTTCGCAAACCCGTCTAAAAGAACTATAGCAATCAGACGCGGTTTACCGATCAAATGACATTCCCGGTCGGAGATATAATGTAAGCACTGTAAACTAACGTGTTCAAATTTCGATCAACCAAATATCAAAAAGTGGGCCCCACAACTTACTGGTGAACAGTAATAAAATCTGGGCCAAAACGATATTTACCAAAAACCACAAAATCCAGAGAAGAACCTATTGACAAAATTTGGGAGCATGTGCTCACCACGTGGCCGTGGATGCGCGGCCAAACCATGGGTTTGGCCGCGTTTCCGCTGCTGTTTGGTGGGGTCACGAGCCCAAATTTTGTCGTCTTTCTTATAAAACCCTGCACGGTTTTCTGAGATGTGTAGAAAAATTTTAGGACACCGTTTAAAATCAACAGAAACTGTCATATTGAAAAAATGTGATTTTTGATTTCCGGTTCGATCGATGTTTTAAACGCGTTAGCACAAGTTAGTATAGCAAAATGGTGAAGCTCTGATACCACTGTAAGTCTACGCTAGCGCCCCGGCAGTCTACAGACGCCAAATGCGGAACAAAAAACTTTTAACTGGCGCTATCGTATACTTTAACCCGGATCTGCCATTATTGCTAAACTAACAAACTATAAAGAGTGTAGAAAGGTTATACCGAACGATCCGAGTCCTTCGTTCTTTAACCATCATCCCACGCTCCGTTGCGGCTGCTCCGATCTCGTCGATCTCCGATATCCTCGTCGAGGTGGCACCACGTCGACGATTCTTTAAACGGGCTCCCGCCTCTGACTTGAGGCAACTCGATCGTCAAGTTTGCTAAAAGAGACGACCAAGAATGATGTAGAGAATGAGTAGATGACTTTGTCTCACTTCGTCCAAGTCCGTGGACGATCGGTTAATGAAGTTGCCGAGGGAATCGGGTGATGGAATGAAATGAACTGTGAATTCCATACACCCCAAATATCTATCATAATCTTTTTTCCAATGAAAACCATCGAGTGAGAGAGAGAGGAAGGGGGCCGGCCACTTATAGGAGTGGGAGGTGACCGTAGGAGAAAGAGAGTAACCTTAAGCAAAATATCTTAAACAAATATCTTAAGGAAAACAAGAATACAATGAAATCAAAGCATGAGTCACTTAGCCTTGTCACCAAATTCTAGAACCTTCTAGAACCTTCTAGAAGCACGACTCACTCTCATCCAAGAAAAGATAAATCCGTCTTTAACCGAATGTTAAAAGACGGCTGATAGAAAACTGGAAACTGGCAACTTCCAAAAGTGATCCTGAAACGACTTTCAGGATAACCCCGAAACTGTATAAATATACCCGCATTTGTATTACGACCGAATACAAATGCAACTGAGACAAAGATATTATACCTACTCAATATAATACTCGGATCCGGCTTAAACCAAAGCCGACCAGTATTATCTGCCCGAAAAATAACACGTGCGTAAACGCACGTGCATTTTCCGAACCCTGCCATAAAACCATACGGCCTCTACAACGTTTCGCCCGAACTTGGGAAACTGTCTGTGGGGGACTCTAATGACTCGTCAGTACCCTGGCAGTGGGTTTAACCACAAACCGTCAGCGGCACTAGCAATGCGTAACGGCTGCCCATGGACTGACCTCAAGGGATGCCGATGAGCGCACTCATCCGGAAAACCCTACTGAGCCTAACAGTGACAATGTATATACAGTCCGGTCCGTTCGTCTATGAGTATCGCATATCTGCCTAGGGGGCTAGTAACGTCAGACCCCCAATAGCAGTATAAGTCGTGTCGGAGTGAAGCCTAATAACACCCTGAGATACTAATGGAGTACCTACCAGTAAATCTCCTGCCATGGCCATGGACTTTGTGTAATGGCTCTCCTAGACACAGCACGACCTCGCCCCCAATACCGGGAGAGACGAATCCCCTGCCGATCCGCTCACGTGCCTCCATATGGCTCGGGACTGTACCCAAAAACTACCTGTTTGCACGACTCCTTTGAGCCGTGGTAGGGTAGAAATCAAAGCACAGTGGGAACTCACACGAGACAAATGACGACCTCAGGTCGATGAACTAACCTGTACACATGTCACCAGGGAACTGCTATCTGACGATAGATATAGTACTAACTAGCAGATTCCCGGCGAGTCCTGTCCGGTGTACTCATAACCCAATGAGCACCTGTATACATCTTAGGTGATCCAACTGACACCAGTGGCTTGTGAGACCGGCCACCGCCCCTCGTCGGGGTCTCGACTGTACACACTAGTCTACTCCGGAGTATCGATGCCCTGTCTCGAAACTCCCACGACTAAGGACCATAATTAAGGATATGCGTATAAACCACCCAACTCTCACGTATATGATCGCCATCATACTGTTGGTGGTAAAGCAAGATCCTAAGGGCTCTATCAAAGTGTAACATGTAATCAGTCACCTGATCATGTACACTACTGATAAAGGAAAACCAGATAGCATACTATCATCTCGAGTAAGACTGTCCTACCGGTATAGGTCCTCCGCAATCATTGCAATCACGTACCTGTGATCCAATAATTGACTATGATGGCACTATCTCCAACACTAACAACCTTCTTCTAGAAGCCTCCTTGTAATAACCTCATTCTAGAATATTCCCTCCAACAAACTTCTTCTAGAAGATTCTTTCTAACAACCTCATTTTGGAGGGAAAATTCAAATGAGGTAGTTCATTTTGGAGGGAAAATTCAAATGAGCTGGTTCATTTTAGAGGGAAAATTCAAATGAGGTAGTTCATTTTGGAGGGAAAAGTTGTTCATTTTGGAGGGAAAAGTGGTTTATTTTGGAGGGAAATTTGAAATTTGAATTCTAGATCTAGGGTTTTGGATGGCTTATAAAAGGAAACCTAGATCTAAGTTCAAAGGGTCTTCTTCTTCTTTCTTCATCCCCCATCTACAAGTTGAGTGACACATCTTGTAGCCCCAAATTCTAAATCCAATTCCAAATTCAAGATCCCGATTACCAAATTAAGCAAGAAGCCTTCAACCTTTTAGGAGCCGAGCCGATCTTCAATCGAGCAAGTGATCCAAGCCGATCCGCGACTCAAGGAGACGAGCGAAGCCAAATCGACGATATAGTTCCTCCTCTTGTAGTTCTTGAGTGATTGCAACGGAATTGTTGATATAAATAAAATGTGAAATTCTTTAATCTTGCTTTCTTTTAATTCTTGCATCATGATTAGATCTCAATTTGTGATTGTGGTTCTTGTTGTGATGTTTGAGTAGAACTCCGCTCGTAAAGGAGTCGAGACGATCAATAAAATGATGATGATTTAGATCTTTTTACAATTCTTAAATCTTATAACGATTGTAAATTCTAGTGAATCAAATGATTAATGACCTAGTTTTGAGATGATCCTCTCTTGATTGTGTTCACTTGAAACTAGGGAACAACAATTGATCATTTGATTAACTAGAAGCTAGAATTTGAATGAGATTTATCGAAAGGATAAAGGATAAGACGAGGAAACCATAGCTTCTTCGCAAGATCCTTAATCCTCGACGAATCATCATCGATCTTGTATTAATTTGTTAATGGATAAGAACATGAAATCTTTAGATCTCATCACATCTATAGATCTGATCGATTCCTACGAGCCTCATTTCAATTCTTGACATTTGGTTTGGAAATCATCACAAACATCTCAATTCTTGTTTTTAATGTCTTTTCTAGATCTAGATTTTTTCTCTTTCTTGAATTTCAATTACAAATCATGAATCGTTTTCTTTTCTTTTCCTTAAAATTTTGACTCATCTAATTTGAAAGACGAACGATTACACTTTCCCTGTGGACGATCCGCACTTACTAACGCGCTACATCCGACACCGTTATTGATTGCGGTCAAAATATTTTTGGTTGTGATTTCTAAATACAATTTTCTAAAAACCACGACACAACGAAGAATTTCATAAATCAAATGGCGCCGTTGCTGGGGATAGTGCGCTAATTGTTCGTATTTTGAAATTTGAGTTGAAAAGTTTATCCCATCCATATTTTTTAGATCAAAACTTGCGCAAACACTAATACGTGTTGTTGTGATTTGTGCGAGGAAATCTGGAGCTTGCTGTGAAATTGGAAAATTCTTTGGAGAATTCCAGAGGACAGGGGAAGTGAACAGGAACATTACCTGAAAATTTTGTGCAGTGTTCTTTTCATTCGACCGCGGAAGGGCGGCAATAGCCAAGATTTGCGGCGGAACCGCGGCCTCCTTGAGGTATCTCTGCACCAAAATTCCTCAGGTACTTTCTTACCTTCTTCTCTCTCCTCTTTTTAGTTCCAACTAACAAATTTCTGCAGGATTCTTCGCAAATAATCGCAGCGCGCAAAAAGCAAAATAAATTGTTCTTGTTTTTGATTTTGTGGTTGTTTGCATAATTAATACGGATATTAAGGGGCACGACCAAATCCAGATTAGGTGGGGAGTTCATTACCCTTCCTAGGCCCCAAAAATCACAAACCTGCATCCGCATTACCCTCATTAATTAAAAAATATCTAGAGACGACTCTAAGGACCGTCGCGCTCACTTAGGACAAGAGAAGGCCGTGGGTAATTCATTGCTTATCTGCGTTTTCTTGTGGTGTCTAAGGCAAGTGTGTCGAAGGCTAGTGGTTATTAATTAGGCCCACTACTTACGTAGTGGAGTACCTTCCCACTTACCTAGCACTTATCTGGCCACAGGGGGGCAAAGAGGCAGTGGAGGATTCTATCCTGCGACTTGTCTTTTGGCAGTTAGGAGCGGTTTAGAGCCGGACCTAGGTGACCACTAGAATTAGGGTTTTGTGTGTTGCATTTTGGGATTCACATCATTTTTTCAAAAATCCGTATCAATTTTCAAAACAAACACCGCATTCATTCATCATTCCCTAATTATAAATCATGCTGCCACTTGTACTAACCCCTTTTAGTGCAAGATAGGCTGGACACGGGATTCTAGTGCCCGTTTAGTCCGCGTACCTTTTATCGACTCCAAAGTCGGTATTTCTCCATTTACCTTTTTTTTATCCACCACCACACCCACACCGATGGATCAGTCTCCATCGAACTTCTTTTCCACTACCCTTCCGCCGTCCGTTGGTGCGCAGAATCCACCTCGCATCTCTCTCCAAGAGAGGTGCTATCCAACACAAGGCCCCCTTTCCACCTGTCTTTCCATTCCACCAGCCAACGGGGAAAATTTTCAGATTAAACCCCAATACATCAACCTTCTACCAAAATTTCACGGTCTCGAGTCTGAGGACGCATACGTGTTTATCACGAAATTTGAAAATGTATGCGCAATGATGGGTACCTCACAGCTGTCTGTAGATGCTATGCGTCTTCGTCTTCTCCCATTCACTTTGTACGATTTAGCCGAGAAGTGGCTATATAACACTACCGCACATTCCATTTCAAATTGGGACGAATTCGTCAAAGCATTCCTTAAGAAATTTTACCCACATCACAAAACAGCTCGAATCCGTAGCGAAATCAATCAATTCACCGAGCTTCCAAATGAAACATTTTCACAATGTCTTGAACGCTTTAAGGATCTGCTAGTTCAATGTCCACATCACGGCATCCCCAGATGGGATCTGTGCCGAATCATTTATGAGGGCATTAATCCAAACACAAGACAGACCCTTGAATTAATGTGTCAAGGCAATTTCATGACCAAAGATGATGGGGAAGCCTGGAAATTTTTAGAAGATTTCGCTGAAAGATCTTTACAGTGGGAGGGTGTGAGTCAATCATCTAGGGCTGGCAATAACCAATCGGAAGTTTCCATAGGAGTTAGCGCTGAAATTTCAGCTATGCAAAAGAAACTCGAGACTATGGAAAAAAAAAATTTAGCTGCCGCCCTAAACCAAATGTCACTCTCCAAAACTGTATGTGGATGCTGTTCTGACCCATCACATCTCACGGAAGAATGTCCACGAAATTCTCCGTTTCAAGGTCACGAGCATATGAGTTCTGCTTACCAACAAGGACCTAGAAACGACCCATTTTCTTCCACACATAATCAGGGTTGGAGGAATCACCCGAACTTTGCTTGGAACCAATCACAATCTCAAAACACGGTTCCAACCCAAAACAATTTCCAAAGGGTCCCTCCACCACAAGAGCAACCACAATTGAGTCAGCACCCCTTTCACGCACAAAACTTCCAAAATCCAGTCAACACACTTGCACCGTCTAATCCTTTGCAGTTGATCAGTTCAGATGAATCCTCTTCATTCATGAACTTGCTTTTGACAATAAAGACTTCCGTCGATGACATAAAGAGAAACTCTGCGTCCCAAAGCGAGACTATTAAATTGATGGAAGAAGAAATTGCACGTTTAAAAGCTGAAATGAGTGCAAGAGAGAGAGGGAAACTTCCAGCTCAACCCTTACCCAATCCTGGCTATTCACATCATGTGGATGCAATCACGTTGAGATCTGGAAGAGTGCTTGACAATCACGTTGGGGAAGAGATTGATGACACTAAAAAATCTATCGATGATACCCCGGCTGAGACCTTTCCTTCCACTTCTACTTCCAATTCTAACCCCAGTTCTTTTACCCCACCACCTTCTTCCGAGCCTATTCTCCATTTCCCAAAAGGCTCGCCACCTCAGCCCACCTCTTCTACTCCTCCACAGACGATCCCCACTTCTATTTTGGGATCGGGGCCACACTTCCTTCTCCTATGATGGACCCAGCGCTGATTGCTAAAGCACCTTATCCTAATCGGTTAAGGGCTAACACATCGAATCCACATATGGAGAAGATTATGGACATGTTCAAGCAAGTTAACATCAACATCCCTCTCCTAGATGTCATCCAACAAGTTTTGTCCTATGCGAAAACTCTTAAGAACTTGTGCACTAGGAAGAGGAAGACTCAAGTGCCCAAGAAAATTTTCATGGCAAAGACTGTAGACACGGCTTTCCCCCAACAAATACCGAGGAAACGTAAGGATCCTGGATATCCTACTATTTCCATTTCTATTGGGGAAAAACACATCAACCGTGCTCTACTAGATCTGGGCGCTAGTGTTAACTTACTTCCTTTCTCAGTCTATGAGCAGTTAGGGATCGGAGAGTTGAAGCCAACCCATTGCACACTCCAGATGGCTGACCGATCAATCACCAAACCTAGGGGTGAACTGGAGGATGTGTTAATAAAAATCGGGGAATTTATATTCCCTGTGGATTTTATTGTAATTGATACACGGCCTGTAGCGAACCCACGGAATCAAATTCCGTTGATTTTAGGTCGTCCCTTTTTGGCCACTTCCAATGCAATAATCAACTGTCGTAATGGTTCTATGACCCTATCCTTCGGGAATAGGTCAATAGAACTGAACATTTATAAGTTGGGAAGTGTACCCTCCGAACCTACTGCTCAGGTCTGTTCTGTCGACTTAATGGATGTCGACAGCAGCGAATTTGACAATCCTCCTGATACTGATCTTGACTCTTTTCATAGGTTGTTGTTTGACCCAACTATATATCATACACATACGGACTCTTCCACCGAGATGTCCGGGTCAACAACTAACACTGATTATGAACTGCTTTTAGAGTCTGAAGATCACCCCACACTTTGTGACGACGTTATTCATCGGGGTATTGAGGAAATCTTCGCTGATAAACTCGCATTTTTGAATGACACGGGTGTTGAAATGAATCATGACCCAATCACTGAAATTGAACCTCCACCCCTTCCTCTGAACTGTAAAAAGAATGCGAGTAATCCATCACATTCACTGCATCGTCTCTCCAAAATGAGACGCACGCACACTCTCTTCCACCACTTAACCTTTCCCCACTTCTTCTTCCACCAACCAGAGCACTGCATTGACAAAAATTTTGAATGGTTGGTGTTGACATTCGGTCTTTGCAAAGCTTGGCATCGACCAATGATTCTCGACCCCCTCATATGATTTTCAAAGCTTAACATTGCATAACTCAAGTTTGGGGGGGAACAATTTTTCTGGCTCTTCGAAAGAAAATTTTTACAAAAATTTTAAGCCAAGAATAAGTTTGGGGGAGGGTCTTCATTTATATATTTTTCCCCAACTAATAAATTCCTCCCAAGCTTACAGGTTTTTCAAGATTTAGCTGATGGCAACAGTGAGGACACTGTTGAAAACAAGTTTGGGGGAGGTTTGTGCTTAGTTTTGCATCATGTGCATATCATTTGCATAAGCACAAAACATTTCTTTAAAAACCCATAAAAATTTTGTGTAAATATTTTTTGTAAATAGTTTTTCAAAACCCATAAAAACCTATAAAAATTTAAAAATTTTCAAAACTCATAAAAATTTTTAAAAAAATTTCAAAATATTTAATATTTATGATAATAAAAGTTTAGATGGTGAAAAATTACATCCATGAGATTAGAAAAATTTAAGAAAACCAAGAAAATTAGAAGTTTTCTTATACGAACTAGTAATAAGTAGTTATGAGCCGTTGTCCCAAGGGTTAGTAAGATGAAGGAAGTCACTAATCTGAGGATAAAAATAAGTCTGAAAAATAGTTTCTATTCTGAAAGCCAAACATTTTGAACGTTGATACCCTGCTATTCGCACTTACACACGTCTTAAAGCCCGGGATAGTAGAGGATATCTTGAAATACTCTTGTCTTAAAGCCAATGTATGAAGGAAATAAAAAAAAACGAATAAAATATAAAGTGGTGAGAAAAAAAATGGACACTGGTTTTGTTATCGCCAAGGGCAATAAAAAATTTATAGCGAAGGGCAATAAAAAATTTATAGCGAGGATGCCTCTTTCACCTAGTGCCCTAAGGCCAACTGGTCTGGGAGTCACTGCTATGCCTAAGGTGGTGCAAGACGAGGAAAATACACCAAATAAACAAACACATGAGTAATCGGTCGGTTAGTACCTCAAGAAGTATTAACGGTCGCATGAAAGTGTATGAGCAAATTCGTCTAAATATTCATTAATTAAAAAGTACTGAGGTTGATGGACAAGAGTATGATAGCTTGAATTGAATTCTCCGGGTGTAGGGATGTTCTTTACACACACGCAGGGTGATATGATCGATGTTTGGAATAAATATAGGAATGAAGAATAAGACGATGTTTTATTGAGGGAGGACGTGATTTCTGACATCTTTTCATGACCATTAAGATAGGGCTCATGACAACCGAAAAGCTAGCTTAGTTGGAAACCCTAATTTTCAAAGTTTTTCTTTTACAATTCTTTTCTTTAAATGTAATATTCATGATCTTCCTTTTATTATTGGATTTTGTGGGTGCAATCCGCTGAAAACCCTCAGGAGACAACACTCCTCCTACTAGGGACACCTAGAGGTTTAAAGGCTTGTTGCACGTGCTCAGTGCAATCGTGTTGCCTACGAAAGTGTGCTAGTTAGTTTTTCTCTTTCTTTATTTTCTCCTTCTTTTTAATAAACAGTTCGTTCGAGACGATCGAAAATAAGTTTGGGGGAATTTGATCAGTCGAAATACTGCATTTTTAACACGGCAATTTCCCTATTATTTGCACTCATATAAAAGTGTTCGGTATTCATATTGCACATATTAGCAAAACAACCGTAAAATACCAAATTATATGTGTTATACTTTAAAACCGACATTTTGAGGGAAATTGAGTGTTTATCATGGCATCGCATCATTCTTGTGTAGCGCAACACTTGTTTCGAAGTCTGTGCAGGAAATTTCAGGAACCGAGCCAAAATTGTCAAAGTGCTGATCAAAATTACGCCAAGTCTAAGATGTTTGATCTGGCATTAATATAGAGGGAATTATACAATTCAACATATCAGATAAATACCCTAAAGTTAGTACAAAGCAGCAGAAGAAATATCAAGCATTGAGGCTCCTATTGGGCCGCGGATCCACGGCAGGAGTAGGCTTACGCCGCGGATCCGCGGCACTATGCCGTCATCAGCGGAGCTATTTTTCTGCACCTGTCTCCAATAATGGCTCAAGCTTCCAGAACTTTCCAGAACTCCACGTGGCTTCATCTAGAAGGCTCGGCCTAACAACCTTACCCAAGAATATTCCTCATTCTAGAATATTCCCTCCAACAACCTTCTTCTAGAAGGCTCCCTCTAACAACCTTCTTCTAGAAGCCTCCTTGTAACAACCTCATTCTAGAATATTCCCTCCAACAAACTTCTTCTAGAAGATTCTTTCTAACAACCTCATTTTGGAGGGAAAATTCAAATGAGGTAGTTCATTTTGGAGGGAAAATTCAAATGAGGTAGTTCATTTTGGAGGGAAAATTCAAATGAGATGGTTCATTTTGGAGGGAAAATTCAAATGAGATGGTTCATTTTGGAGGGAAAAGTTGTTCATTTTGGAGGGAAAAGTGGTTCATTTTGGAGGGAAATTTGAAATTTGAATTCTAGATCTAGGGTTTTGGATGGCTTATAAAAGGAAACCTAGATCTAAGTTCAAAGAGACTTCTTCTTCTTTCTTCATCCCCCATCTACAAGTTGAGTGACACATCTTGTAGCCCCAAATTCTAAATCCAATTCCAAATTCAAGATTCCGAGTACAAAATTAAGCAAGAAGCCTTCAACCTTTTAGGAGATGAGCCGATCTTCAATCGAGCAAGTGATCCAAGCCGATCCGCGACTCAAGGAGACGAGCGAAGCCAAATCGACGATCGAGTTCCTCCTCTTGTAGTTCTTGAGTGATTGTAACGGAATTGTTGATATAAATAAAAGGTGAAATTCTTTAATCTTGCTTTCTTTTAATTCTTGCATCATGATTAGATCTCAATTTGTGATTGTGGTTCTTGTTGTGATGTTTAAGTAGAACTCCGCTCGTAAAGGAGTCGAGACGATCAATAAAATGATGATGATTTAGATCTTTTTACAATTCTTAAATCTTATAACGAATGTAAATTCTAGTGAATCAAATGATTAATGACCTAGTTTCGAGATGATCCTCTCTTGATTGTGTTCACTTGAAACTAGGGAACAACAATTGATCATTTGATTCACTAGAAGCTAGAATTTGAATGAGATTTATCGAAAGGATAAAGGATAAGACAAGGAAACCCTAGCTTCTTCGCAAGATCCTTAATCCTCGACGAATCATCATCGATCTAGTATCAATTTGTTAATGGATAAGAACATGAAATCTTTAGATCTCATCACATCTATAGATCTGATCGATTCCTACGAGCCTCATTTCAATTCTTGACATTTGGTTTGGAAATCATCACAAACATCTCAATTCTTGTTTTTAATGTCTTTTCTAGATCTAGATTTTTTCTCTTTCTTGAATTTCAATTACAAATCATGAATCGTTTTCTTTTCTTTTCCTTAAAATTTTGACTCATCTAATTTGAAAGACGAACGATTACACTTTCCCTATAGACGATCCGCACTTACTAACGCGCTACTTCCGACACCGTTATTGATTGCGGTCAAAATATTTTTGGTTGTGATTTCTAAATACAATTTTCTAAAAACCACGACAAAACGAAGAATTTCATAAATCAGGACCCCACAGTCCGAGGTTAAGGACATCATAGTCCATGGGTTTAAGGACCCCATAGTCCAGTTTAAAGACGTCATAGTCTATGAAGTTTAAGGACATCATAGTCCATGAGTTTAAGGACCCCACAGTCCATGGAATGATTGGTTATTGGGACCCGTCACCTCTTTAAAGACGTTGAAAGATTACAACGACAAATCTCAAAGGAGTGAAGAGATGTACCCTTGAACCAAAGTTGATTGGGAAATCTGTAGTCCAATTTAGGACTAAGATCAATTAATTAGATTATGAGCACATTGGCTCAGTTAAATCTGAATTGAGGACTTATGGCCAACTTGGGCTAAGTCCAATTGATTCGGAATGTTGGACCTTTGTTTGGCCTGTTGAACATTTGTCTGGGTTCAGCCCTCCCATTATTTAGCAATGCTAAACAGGGGTTTGGGGGATCTGACAACATTTTGTCTTTGGTTGAGCACTAACCATTATAGCTCTAGATTTTAAGGTTCATTTGAAGGGGAGATTTGCCTCTGGAAGATTTGGTCAATTTGGGCTAGACTGGTTTTAAAATAGTGTTAAACACTAGAGGTTATTTGGCGATCACGTGCTCCCACGTGATGTGCTGAAAATAGTGTTAAACACTAAGGGCAAAGCGCTTAAAGTAGTTTTAAACAATAAAATTGAATTGGTCACGTGTGGTCGCGTGAGGCATCTGGAGATGGGGCCAGAATTCCTTTATTTTTTTGTCAGAGTATTCAAATAAGTGTTAAACACTTTATTTTAACGGCCATACGCACGTGATGGGTACCCATGTATTGATTATTAAAGTGTTTATTAGAGGTCATGTGGGGACACGTGAGGGCGCCCAAAATTGTTTCTGCCTTTAGTTTTGTTCCCTTTATTTTAAGGGTCACGTGGGAGAACGTGAGGCATTGTCTCTAAGCTTTTTCCTTTTCATTTTGGGGAGTCTGTTTAAGGGTCACGTGGGGGCACGTGACCTAGTCTTGTTCTTTCTTTTCTACTCATTGAGGATGGAGGTCACGTGTTACCACGTGACCAAGTTCTTTACGTGCATGGAGAGCTTTAAGTATTTTGTTTTAAGAACTAAATTCTTTTATAGGGTTAAACCCTAGTTCTGTTTAGAGCAATTAAATTCCTGTGTATTTGGAAGAATTAAATTCTTATATAGGGTTAAACCCTAGTTTCATTTGGAGGAATTAAATTCCTATGAATTTGGGAGAATTAAATTCTCATATATGGTTAAATCCTGGTTTCATTTGGAGGAATTAAATTCCTATGAATTTGGGGGAATTAAATTTCTTAAACTCAAATTCTCCCTTCTAAGTTTTGGATCTGCATGGCAAAATCTCCCCGATGAGAATTAAATTCTTAACTTTTGGGGAGATCTGCTTCTGCAGATCTTCAACTAAAGGAAAAACTACGTTCTTATTCAGAAGAGTTAAACTCTTAAATTTGAGAATTAAATTCTCTTTTATTTTATGGAGCTTCGATCTCTTTCCCCTTTCTCACCTAGGATTTCTTTTCTCTGAAAATATCTTCTTCTCTCTCTTGAGAATTCAATTCTCCTCTATTTTTTCTCTCTCTTGTTGTTTTTTCTCCAAAAATCCAAGATCCTTCCCTTCTCTTCTTGGCTCCTATTTATAGGAGAAAGAAAGGAATCAATTTATTTAGACAATCTTTCATTGAAAGATTTTTGTTGTTTCTGTAACCAACATGATCTTTTAGATCACTCAGTGAATTTTATTCATTATTGGATTTTTAATCCAGAAGATACTATGTCTGTTATTCTTGGCAAATTTCAGGAAAATATTTCCTTGTATAGAATCTTTCAATAAATTGGTGATTTTTAATCACCATTGGATTTTTAATCCAACGGTGCTCCACTTTATAGAGCACAATCTTTTGCTTTTCTGCTTTGGAAGATTTAGAGAGATATTTTCCAGTTATGGTCCTCGATTCTTTCTTTATTAGAATTTAATTCTATTAGTTCATAAGGCTTAAAAAGCCTATCACATGTTGGCACGTGATCCCATTGTTTGATCATTTAAATAGAATTTAATTCTATTAATTAAAGCACTTAGGCACAGGTCACGTGCTGACACGTGATACTCCATTGGGATCTTTCGTTGCTGTTTTATCATGCCTTTTAATTCTTTCAGTGGGTTCTTTAAAGGTCCATCACGTGGGCACGTGACTCCATTAATTGCTTGCTTGATTAGAATTTTAATTCTATTATAACAGAGTCCCAGGAAACCATCACGTGTCAGCACATGACCCTTGGTCACGTATGAGCACGTTATATTCTATTAGGGTTTTTCCTGATATTTTATCAGGGAACACCTAGCTTCGGGTCTTGACGGCAACTCATATAAAAACCCGAAAGACATTGGAGATCATCCCACCCCAAAAGGATGCGGTTGTGACTCATCGGGGATCCAAACTGAGCCTAACCTCAAGTAAAAAGTGTCATGGCAAATTCCTAATGCTTGCTCTTCTAACGGTAATATAACTTAAGGAGATTACTTGAAGACGTCTTGTCCAACCTCCAAAAGGATCAAAGACATGACAGTCATGGGGCGATGGCATATTCCCAGCTCTGGACTTCAACTGCAATACATACAGCATAGAAGTCTTACAGATGTCTACCCTACTTCAGTAAAGAATCGGCGCGACATCGTCAAAACAAAAAAAGAAGCAACGGCATATTTTCCTAGCTTTGGGTCTTGAAGGAAACTCATATAAAGCCTAAAAGACTATTGGAGATCATCCCACACCAGTGCGGAGTGGTTATGACTCATCGGAGCTCCAAATTTAACCTATCCTCAAGTAAGAAGCGTCATGGCAAATTCCTAACAATTTCCCTTTCGACGGTAATACGACCTAAGGAGATTACTTGAAGACGTCTTTTCCAGCCCCTGAAGGGATCAAAGACACGACCGTCGCGGGGCTAGTCGAACAACAACTTGAAGACTGCATATCGAGGAATACATCAGCCAACGCGACGGTACCATGGACCAAAACCCTAGTACTACAAACCTAATGGACCTCTATCGTAAAGAATGGAGGTTATCTGCATATAACGTAGGACAAGTTTGCCTGTAATCCTAAGGGAGGTATACTAAATAAACTCTGAAATGAGTACATAAACTAGAGACTCCGAAATGTGTGAATAAACTACAAACTCCGAAATGAGTACATAAATTAGGGACTCCGAAATAAGTGAATAAATTATAAACTCCGAAATTAGTACATAAACTAGAGACTCCGAAATGAGTATATAAACTACTTTACGCCAAATCAAGACATCAAAGGATATAGAGGCGCAAGCATGAAATAAAATATTTCTTTTATTCATAAATCCAAATGAATACAAGATACAAAAAAGAGGAAAAGAAAAGAACAAAGAAAGATATACAGCGACAAGATATTTAAGACAGCGGGCGGTTCAATAAGCCAGCCATATCGTCATTTTTCTGCCGAGCTTCCGCCTCAAGTTCTAGCAACGCCGCAAGCTGAGTCCCTACTTGTGCCTGTTGTTTTTGGTATAAGGAAAACCGATTCTCAAGCTCTTTCTCGGCAGTCTTATGGGTCTCAACCATCTCGCGTGTAAAAATGACTGCTTTATCAAGAGCCACCACCTCCGTAATGGCCTCCTAAAGGACCCGCCAAATTTCATAGGCCCGAGTAGTCTTGGTGGTGAGCTGGGCTTGAAGTTCCCCCAAAGCCTTCGAAGCCAACTCCCTTGCTGAAAATTTCCGGTTGAGCCTCTTCTCGCAAGACTGGAGATTGGCCGCGTACCGATCGATCCACCCATGCAAGCTGGCCTATATGGATAGGATATTAGAAGGGAGGTGTCACGCCCCGCTTCCTAGTGTACGGTGAAGGGGACGCGGCAAGGCCCGCGGCGTATTTACTCAGAAGTAAACACGCTAAGCGTATCTAAGCAATATAAAGGAAAATGAACACAAGAGACAAATGTGAATGAACACCAACTTTATTTATATAACATTCTTTTTACAGTACAATGGAAAAGTAAATACATGGACTGAAAGCGATGCCTAAACAGTGGCATAACAGAAATGAAAATACTGAAATGAAATGTACAAGTAACTAAAACTCCGGGTCGAAAGCTAGCTGATCCAAATCCTCACTGGTGGGCTCGATCTCCTGAAGGTCCGATCCACCTGACAACAGTCCAAAGAAGAAAGAGAAGGAATGTCTTCAGCGAACAATCGCTCGGTAAGTCCCAAAGATAAGGGAGAAGTAGAATAAACAGAGAGAGAATGTAGATTTTAAAGTTGTATTATATTGTTAACGCTGTTGTTTGTAGCTTGATACAGAAGATGCCAGTGTATACGAGAGGAATCTCACTTTCCCCAGAGACTAAGTTATCAGGAGTACAAGGCTCCATCGATAACACTACGGAACAACGATATGGATGTAATTACGTCTTAAGTGACCACCTCGTGCCACCTTTAACATGTTCCGTACCAGTCTACCCCTTATAAACCCCGCGATGTCTTGTTTGTATTGTTTGTAATGTCTTGTAAATTGAATTGTATAGATGGATGACTTGCCGAAACCATGATATCAGTAAATAGATGTAACTGGAGAATCATGTAGATGGAGGTATATCCATGGTTCGGTTCGGTCAATATAGATTGAATAGATTGAACAGATTGAATATATAGATTCGTATTGAATTGTGTTATATACATGAATCATATTCAAGTCAGATTAATTATATTGAGACTCAGTCTGAGTCAGACAATTAGTAAAGAAATTGAATCCTGAATTAGGTTTATATGTTATCGGTAACTGCTGCATATGGACGGCAGGATTTGTCTCTTTTTCAAAGACAATTACCGTATTGATAACACCGTTTGTTAGATTATTTACCTTAGATTGGCAAGCACCCATATCTCCGGCTCCCTGAGGCTCAAGAGACTGGTTCCGCTTAAACCTATATTTACTAGGGTCCTAATTTTAATTTATATAACTTGAGGAGGTTTTATGTAAAAATAATTTTGTATAATTTTCAAAATACACCTCAAGCATTTACTTATTGTCTTTATGGTTTTCATAATTGTATATTTTACAATTGTGACATTTCTAGTAAGTAGAACCTAGTTTTCATAGTATATGGTATTTATTTGTTATGTGTTGATCTTGTTTTGTATTTGTATGGTATTTTTACGTAAATTGATTCTTTTGACTTAGAAAAATTGGAATATTCATATTATATCAAAATAGATATTTTGATTACACACACACACACATGTAATAATTTTAATTTATTATTTTTCTAGAAATCTCATTTTCTTAAAATGATATTAAAATTTCCATCGGAATCTGAATGCTCCTTGTGTAGGTCTGAATTCCGCTCTACTATATCCAAAGATGTACGATAATCCTCACCATCCCGAAAACAGGGCTCCCCCAAAATGGGTTGTAGAGATACAATTGCATGGAAAAGATTAATACACTTTATTGTAGAAAATGGTTTTTATAAGTTAAAGGTATTTAATTATAAAGTCGTATTTCCCGTATTCTAGGTTCCGAAAAAAAAGACATCGTGCTATAATAGAGATGTTTGTTGTGAGGAGGTAGGTCATTACCTCTTGAGTTTTCTAAAGCTAACATGGTTAAAAGGTATAAACATGTCGATATGAAACTTAAAGGTATTTTAATGTAAAATTGAAATAAAACTTGCTATGGTTATCATTTTAATGTCAAACTTGTTCTATTGTCTTCAGTATTGTTTAATGGTCATGACATAAGAGTTTGGTATTATTGTGCTTAAGGAAAATAGAACTTTTTAAGGAAAAACCGAATCGGAAGTCGGATTAACTCCGCTACCGTCGGGTTTTAGTTTTGAATGTTTTTAGAATAGAGAAAAGAAGAAGAAATAGGGACTTACTTATTGATTGGCTAGAGGAGAGAAGGAGGAAGAGGTGGGAGTTGATGGTGCGTCGTTTCGTCGTCGGAATCTTCTCGGATCGTTGCCGAAAGTTCGTCGGAGCTTCGCCTTTTATTAACTCCACTTGCACACTAGAAGGCTTGAAAGTTTTGTATAGTTTTTATAGGGAATTTTCAGTGTGAAGGGATTAAAAATGGAGTGGGTATTTATAGTACAAATTAGGGTTTAGGGTGTGATGAAAATGCATTTAAATTTGCATTAAAAAGGATTAAAAGGGGTATTTTAATTCTCTGGTTAATTGCAGAGAATTTAAACAGTGTAAGGGGAGTGGGGTAGGCCAAAGGGTGCAGGGGGTTAATGAAAATTAGGGCTTGGTCCAAGTTTGACCGGCGGCGCCGGCCGAGTCAAGGCTTTCGCCGGCCCGAGTCGGGCAAGTTGGGGCTCGTCTTGATGCCACGTGTCCCTGACGCTTGGTCTAATCTCATAGACACGTTTGTTTATTCTGTAACTCTTGGTTTTACGGGTTGTGCACGTGTAGACTTTTGGGCTTCTAAAAGATTAAAAGAATTTTAAAATAAAAATATATTGTGGCTGATGGGATTTGAACTCTGGTGCTTTGTAACAGTAGTGCAAGGCTTTACCAGTGAGCTACAAGCTCTTTCTTGCTGTTCAAAAGAAAATCAAACTTATAACTTGTGCTCAGGCTCAAGTACCCCTTTCTGTATTTTTGAAAAATTATACAGAAAGTTTAGGATTGTTACAGGAGGCGTACTCATTCAACTCCATGTAGGGAAGCCTCCACTTGACAGCAATACTCGACCCAAGTATGCACCAGCGCCTCGTCATGATAGGTGGCAAGAACAGACAAAGAAGCGTTGGCTTCAACAACGAATTCTTCAGCCGTGATGGAAGTGCCACATGAAGATCTTCAATAAGAGTCGCCAATGAATGAACACTCTATTTTTCCATCCTCTCAGACACACGTCGGGCGTACGGGCCTGGCGGCATGGAAATACGGAACTCTAATGGAGTCAGGGTGGGAAAAACTATGAAGATACATGTATGATTAGTCATCTTTCAGAACATAGAATAAGTAAAAGAATGCCAATACTAAGGTGTCACTTACCCACGGCCATAGAGGGCGGATTTGAGAGATCTCCAGACCCATCGAGAACTTCAACTTCGTCGTCAGCCTCTTGGAATGTGGTTTAAAATAAAAAAGAGGGCACATCAGCATCATTACGAAAATATGATACGAAAAGCAAAGGAATACTAACCTTGACCGGAGGAAAGGACGAGGCTCTGGGGGGATATCGCGTATGGTGTCGCCATATTAAGTAAACACAGGAAGGTTTCTTACGGAGAACAATCTACAATGGAAGCCGTCAACTCCCGCAATTATGAGAAAACGAAAGGGTTATACATATGGAAGGCTCATTGGGCAAATATATATATATATATATATATATATATATATATATATATATATACCTTCGATTCTTCGTCCATTTTGGACTGGAGGGATAGCAACTTCAGTAATCTCCTCTACACCCTCCGGTGCGTCATTGGAAATATTCACAGAGTCTATGGCCAATCCGGTGACCTTCGCTGAAGGAATAAAGGCCATCACCGGAGGCTCTGAGGCACAGTCTAGACTCGAAGCTACATCCACCATAGAAGGCCCTACAAAGGAAAAATCTGTAAAGACGAATACAATATGAAACTAATATGCTGAGAAGAACGTAAAAGATACATACCAATACGTCAGGGAGCCTGAAGTATGGATTTTTCGAGCCGCTCATCTTTTCTGTTTAATCGCGCTCGTCGGGCTTCGATCGAAGGTAAATCCCAGACCGTTTTCAGAGCAGCCTCGTCTTCAGAAGCGGCCGAGATTGGCTATTTGAGGGCCCGTTATTCTTCCAGCGTCAAAGGAACCACTGGTGACCTAGTTGGTACCAGATAAACATCACGGAATTCAACAGGGGAAAGCATCCCTTCTTGGGGCGCACGTTTTCAGTTTCATCCTGTGAATGCTTCAAGGCCTTGGCCAGCTGTCCGACTTCCTCGGTGGATGTGCAAGGAAAGAGGAGACCGTCGTCTGGTTCATGCGCAGATATAGGCTCGTCGTGAAGAGGCTCAGACTCAAGCAAGGTATCGAGTAAACCGGCGACCGATTTCTTCCTCCTCTTAGGGCCCGAGCTAGCACTAGAAGAAGGGTGCTTCCTCCCCTTTGGCAATTTTGCACGGCGCTGTCCAATCTCGTCTTCGGTATCTGCTTTTGGTGATGCCGCTGCTGGTACTTTCTCAAGAATCTCTGCCCTGGCCCTAGTGCGAATCGGCATACCAGCAGTGCGAGTGACTGATTTCGCCCGAGCGGCTTTAGGAATAAGCACTGAATCGTTATCCCTCAGAGGATGGCAAAAAACCGACCGTGGCCACAATAAGGCACTGACGGCTTGAGTGGAAGCAGGGGATTTACATTCAAAGAGAACCCTTCTCTTCTCTGCAATGATGGGACTGACCCAGTGGCGATACCGGCCCTTGAAGGGTCCCGCAGGCCTCGGAAGAGAGTCGGCCTCGGGAATCATGAAGAGGGAACTAGTACTCAACCGCATGAAGTGGTGGATAACGTCGCGGGCGACCTCCAGCGAGAGAGTGGGCTCAACTAAAAAGGCTTCGAGGGGGACGCCCCGGTTGTAACCTAACTGCTGGGCGAAGCAATGCGGATTGTACCACATGAAGAGAGCAGTATCATTTAGGCAGAACACTACGTACCCCAGCCTGATCGAATATAAATGCATGATCTCTTTAGGCTTTAAAGCCGAAGCTCCACTCTTCGACAAATCGAACAACTGTTGAACGGGCCCCGCTGGAGCAGAAAAGACTCGATCACTGAAAACCTTCCCGCCTTCGTTCGAATACAGATTAAGCAATACGCGCAGAGCCCCTAACTAAGTCGGATCATGAGTGGAATTATCGACTAGCCTCATGAACCGTGGGAAGGTATATGCTTCATAGAAAGCAGGATGCCGGTGTGCAGCAAATGCGCCTAACACATGCATCTTAATCCATGACGTGAAGTAGTGGAGGGATAAATTCACAGTGTACGCACCTGGGTTTGAAGTGTTGGCAGCAGTACTTAATCCGTGGTATAGGTGTGATAATCCTGCAACGCCAACAGCCAATCATGCTCCTTCGGCTATGCGATGGGCAGGATAGAAGACAGAGTCTCTCATAAAATATTGATGCATCAGCATGGCAAACCAGCTAAGCCAGAGACTGATGAAGCCAACAAAGAAAGTTTCTTCATCTATTCCATGGGCAGCAATTGCGTCAAAGGTCATGGCTGACGAAATTGGAATGTAAAACTGCAGCAAGTCTTCTTCTTTGGCCGGCAGTTTCTCCAAGCCGAATCTGAAGGGGTCCTCGACCTTCGCAAATTTCAGAGCTTTCTTAGATAGAACATCTTCACGAAGAAAGCGAGCAATGAAAGCATCAAAAATGACACCTTGTCCTTCCGATGCTACGAATAGTCTCTAAAAAATGCCTAAGGCCTCGATTAGATTCGGGTGCTTGTGTCGAACAGCGTTCTCGGTTGTTAAACCTTCAAGTACAGCTGGCACTGTGGCAAATATATATTCATCAGGAGGTAATAATTCTTCGTAATTCTCTCCCTTGATCGGCAGCCCTGAAATTTCACGGAACTCCGCCAACGAAATAGAGACTTCGTGGTCCCCCAGTAGAAAATTATTCGTTGGAAAGTTCCACTAGTTCAAAAAAGCCTTGACCCACCAGACGTGGGGAGCATGATAGTAGAACAGATACGCATACACCGCTTGATACAGCCAAACTTTCTTATTGTCCTTATCATGTTCCCTGATCATTGCCATAACTTACTCGTCTGATGGCGACTGTGGGAAAGCGGCCTCCGAGCGTGTGTAAGGGAAGTAGGGAAGTGATGCCATCGTACCCGGAAAAAAAAGGGACCCATTAATATATATATATATATATATATATGAGTTTGTCTCATGAGATTACTAACTACAAAATCAGTGGGCCCCACAGAATCAAAATGGCGGCTCGCCAATAATGAGGCAAGATAATCATTGTGAGAATCCAAAAGGATTCTAATTAATAAACAATAGAGTTTTTTTTAACATCCTCGAAAAGCGAGTTCTGTTAAAATGGGCAACAGATTCGAATCTGTGAAAAGGGTATTAAAATCCTAAAAGAGAAAAATTCTCAAGAACAGAAGGGGAATAAAATTCCCAAAAGTCCCTAGATCTCTCATAGCTAAGGCTCTGTAAGAAAATGGAATTAAATTCCTTCAATATTGGGATTAAATCCTAGAACGCCCTCCCCTCCCCCTCCCGTGGTAGGGGAAACAAAGAAAATAGAATTAAATTCCAAGGATCCTAAAAGAGCGGTGATAGGGTAAAACCCTAAGAGGAGAATTAACAATCCTCATTGATTCGAGACCTAGAGTCTACTTAAAAGAAAAAGTTTTTAGATCTCTAAGAGATCAGTTCAAGAAAAGAGCAAAGCTCTGTTGATGGATTTAAAATCCAAGGCAAGAATGAAAAGGGTTTCCTAAGAGGTGAATGCCGTTCATAATCTTTACCCAAAAGAAGTGTTTGCAGAGTTTAACTCTGAAATGCTAGGTGCGGAGAACTAAGCTCTGGAAAGAGAATTAAATTCTCAAGGAAGAATATGAAGAAACAGTGGTCATCTCGAGGGCTAAAGGCCCCATTTATAAGACGTGATGGGAAGCGGTTCATCTTCCCGTTCCTCTAGACAATCCAACGGTTGTAAGGATGGACAGCGTTGCATTCACATGCAAATCACGTAATAGAAACGCTGGGGGCATTTTTTCCCTCATAAAAAAAAAAGAAGCGAAGAAAATCCCCCCTGACTCAAGCCTCACGTGTTAAACACGTAAGCGCCTATATGCAAAGCATTTAGGCGCTGCTGTTAAAAGAACTCATAGGCTAAATAAGCCTCACATGTTAAACACGTAAGCGCCTATATGCAAAGCATATAGGTGCTGTAGTTGAGATAAATTATAGGCTAAATAAGCTTCACGTGTTAAACATGTGAGCGCTTATATGAAAAGCATATAGACGCTGCAATCAAACAATTGATAGGCCAAACAGACCTCACGTGTTAAACATGTGAGCGCTCATATGCAAACCATATGAGCGCTGAAAATAAACAAGCCAAAACCCACGCTAATGATCACGTGTTAAACACGTAAGTTCTCCTGCCACATATATTGGCAGCGCTCACATGTAAAGCATGTGAGCGCCCCAATTTTAAAATACTCACATCTGATTCTATATGATAGAATTTAATTCTATTTAGAAAATATTTTTCCTGATCTTTCTAATATGGAAAGATTTTTCTCTAACATAGAATCTTGGATTTAAAATCTAATTGTGATAAAATATCACCAACCAGACCATCTGATAGGATTAAATTCTACGTGGGAAATATCTCCTTGATCTTTCTTAAACTATAAAGATCTTCTCTGTTAAACAGAGAACCCTTGGATCAAAGATCCAACGGTGATTATAAAATCACCCACCGATCATCTGATAGAATGAAATTCTATCTTAGAAAAAATATTTCCTAATCTTGTTAAACAAAAAAAAACTTTTCAGTTAAACAGAGAGCTTTTGGATTAAAAATCCAACGGTGATTAAAACTCACCAATTGATCTAAAAGATCATTTTTGATTGATTATGAAATCAATCATGATCTCTCAATCAGAGATTTTCTTAATAAGTTGATCTTTTTTCTTCTCCTATAAATAGGAGTAAGAAGACAGAGAGGAAAAAAGGAGAACGGAGAGAAGAGAGAGAATTTAATTCTCATAGAAGAAGACTTTTCTCATTGAAACCCTAGGTAAAGAGAACACGGAGATCATATTGTCTCTCCTTTACCTATATAAGGATTTAACCCTTTATACAAGACCTTAGTTCTTCCTCGGGTTTGAGATTTGCAAAAGCAAATCTTCCTACAAGTTACGAATTTAATTCTCATCAGGGAGATTCTTTTCTTCAGACTCAAAACTTATAGATAAGAACTAAGTCAAAAAGAAAAAAACGAAAAAAATGAACATATGTTCTGGGAATTTAATTCCCCCATTATTAGGGTTTAACCCTACACAAAGAAATTAGTTCTTATAAAAGTAAAAGAGAACTTAGTTCTCCAATAATAACAATGATGATAATTCAAGATCTTCAAAACAGAAATCTTGATGATCATCAATGACTAAAATTGTTATTAACAGAGATCAATATCTCTGAAAACAAATAACAAAGATAACTTGGCGTCTCATTAGTGCTTAGCACTGTTATGGAGCCTCACGTGTTTCCCACATGAGTGCTTAAAACAAGCAAAAGAAAATCTAAAACTGCTTCACGTGTTTCCCACATGGGTGTCTGAAGAGCAAAGAAAAAGCTCTTTGTCAATTAAGCAGCCTCCAAATAAAACCCCAAAAGAAAGTAGTCACGAATAATACACGTGAAACGCTCTTGGAATCCTAAAGTGCTTAGCACTTCTGTAAAAAGAGGGAAAGTGAACAAATGAAACCCAATGCTCACATGCTTCCCATGTGAGTACCATGCGAAGTGCTCAGCACTTTAAGATTAGTCAAAATGTCTAAAGTGCTTCGCACTGATTGGGGAAATGCTCATATCTAAGCGCCTCACATGCTTCACACGTGAGTGCCATGGGACTCTAGTGCTTAGCACTAATCCTGCGCCTCACGTGTTTCACACGTGAGTGCTATATGCCCCAGTGCAAAGCACTTTTGGGTAATTATATAAACCCAATCTCAGCCCAAAATTGGCTAAGTTTCCTGAGGTTAAACCTTTTTGATTTTAAAATCAACCAAGCCCATATTGCTCATGATCTCCCAAACTGATTTTAGTCTCATACATAATTAAAGATCTGTCATTGATAATATCCAAAACGATATTCATCCCACATCTCCTAAGGTAATCTTAGTCTCAAATGCGACTAACGATTCTTAGGACCATCACCGCTTTTTCCCTTAAATACAGGATTTGGTTTAAGGGTACATCTCTTCACACCTCTGATACATGTCGTTATAATTCCTCAACGTCTTCAGAGAGGTGGCGAGTCCCAATGACCAACAACTGCTTGATGCACTTCCAAATTGACGTGCATGCCTCAAATCGGATCGTGTCCCAAATTGGGCACACTCTATATGAATATTGTTCGCTTCGTCACGTAAAAAATACACATGCGTGCAAGATGATAGTCGGACCGAAATGTCCCTAAACTAATTATTCGCCTCAAACATAGCGATAATGGACCGAAATGTCCCTAAACTAATATTCGTCTCAAACATGGCAATAATGGATCTTGATGTCCTTAAACTAAAAAAATTGGGCCCAAATGCTCATATGTTTAAGTCGACCTTAATCTCAAATCAGATTAATGGTTCTTCAAATAAACCAAACCCAAATCTAAAAATTTACGGATTTGGACTAATCCGCGCCCTACGGGCGATGACATAAACTAATCTCCGTATATAATCCACAGGCAACCAAAACAAATAAAAACACACATGACACAAAGTGAACTTACAAAGCAAGAGAAAGTGTTTATCGCAATGCGGTAACGTAATTAACTGCAGGGGCTTGCGCCTGCACAGAAGAGCGTCCCCACAATCAAAAAACCTGCATAAACGAGGGGGAATCTGATAAAGTCTTCTACAACGGCCACATCCATCGAAACCTCCGATATACGGTGCCATAAATCAACTTGGCATTTTCTGAAAAGTGGATAGATAAATCCAAATAGCATCTGCCCCCAGATTCAGGCAAGACAATCCATCCCGATTCTTCTCCGTTTCCGGCAGTGAACAGTTCCGTACCAATCTACCCCTTTATCCCCGCATATTGTATTGTATAGATTATGTTTAAAAGTCTTGCCGAAACCATGGGTACAAAATGTTCAGGATGTAATCATGTATTCAAGTAGTCATGTCAAGTTCAAGTCATTTATAACCATAGTTCGGTCAAGTCAAGTCAAGTATACATGTTTGAATTTGATATTTGAATTCGAGTATTCATGTTCATGATCAAGTATTCATGTTTGATTTTGGATTCAGATTTGAATTGGATTCAGACTGAGTCGGACACTTGTACTGATTTAACTCTTGAATTCTTAGGTTCGGGAATTATCGGCAACTGCTGCAGATGGATGGCGGGATTTGTGTCTTTTTCCCAGACAATTGCCATTGATAACTCCTGTTAAGTTTTCTAACCTGAATAGGAAAGCACTCACTTTCTTCGGCTTCTTGGGGCTCAAGAGAATTGATCCCGCTTAAACCCATATTTACTAAAGTCCTTAAATATTGTTTTGTATATTTCGAGGGGGTTTTATGAAAAACATATTAATATGGATTAAAAATAAAACCTCAAGGGTGATTTGTATTACTTAGGATTTTCATGAGCATGTGTTTTAAGTATTAAGGTATTTTAATAATAAATACCTAGCTTTTAAAAGTTTATGGTATTTTAGTGAAAACTAGTCTTTTTTAGTAACTTGATGGTATTTTATTGACATTTTTTAATATTTCATTTTTATAAAAATATAGTTTCATAATATAATGAAAATATGGATCTATAATTTTATATATTTTTTTTTAATTTTTAGAAAAATTTGTTTTATTTAGAAAATCCGTTTTTCTTAAAAATCGTATTTATATCCTTTCGAGATCGAATACTCCGTGAGAAGTGTTGCATCTCGTTCTACTATTCCCAAGATATGCGATAATCCGAACCATCCATTAGCGGGTCCCCTAATAAGGGTTGTACATGCATAATTGCAAAGGAATCCGAAATACTGTTTTAAAAGAAACCCGGTTTTAAAGTATGTGGTATTTTATTGTAAAAATTATTCTTTGAAACAAAAATACATACAAATAGGTATCATGCTATGAAACCAAAGTGTGCATGTGTGGTAGGTCGTTACCCCTTGAAGTTTTTCCTAAAGGTATAGTTTTAATGAAAATGAAAAGAGTGATATTAAAGTTCAAGGTATTTTAATGAAAAGGTTTAATTATGGACGTTTCACATTAGATTCTTGGTTATACTTGATTCTAAATATTGGTATTAAGGTTACAAGTAATGTGTAAAAATTTGGTTGAACAATATATAAAAGAAAAGGAGTTTCCAAGGTTTAGAAAAAGGATATCGGTAATAACTCCACTTACCGATATAAGTTTTAAAGTTGAATTTCAATAAAGAGGAAGAGAGTTTGGGAGGACTTACGGTTTGAATATGTCAAAGAAAGAGTTAGGAAGAATAGGGAGGCTTCATGGCGTCGCGGGAGCTCCGGAATCGGTTTCGATTTTCGACGGAAGAAGCTTGCTCGCTAACTCCACTTTACTCCACTTGCACTTAGGAATTTTTGAGAGAGATTTTGCTAGAATTTTCAGAATGGTGAAGAGCTAGGGCATGGGATGGTATTTATAGTGGATAATTAGGGTTTGGTAATTAAAAATGTGGACTAAAAAGCATTAAAATGGTGTTAATTGGTGAAATGAAGGGTCTCTGTTTGATTGCAGGGAAATCAAACAGTGCAGAAGAGTTGAAGGGAGTTGAAGATACGAGTGTGCAAAGTACGGAGTTTATTGGACACATCTGACCCATCCCCGCCGGCCCTAGGGCACATTTGGCCGGTCGATTTTAAGGCAAATGCCTCGAGATTCGTGCCACCAGATCAAATCTGTATTTACACCATTTTCCATATATTTGATTTTTCTGAACTTTTCATTCCCCGTGTATTGCACGTGCAATCTTTTGGGCTTCTAAAAAATTAAAAAGAAAATTTGTGTCTGATGGGAATCGAACAAACAGGCTATGTCACAGCAGTGCAAAGGCTTTACCAGTGAGTTACAAGTGGTTTTTTGCTTTTATTTAATAAAAATTGACTTATAACTCAAGCTCAGACTGTAATACTCTTTTCTTGTATATCAACAGAAAAATATCCGCACAGAGATTTCAGAGTCGTTACATTATACCCTCCTTATAAAAATTTCGTTCTCGAAATTTACAGTTACATACGAACTAATTTTCAAATAGATAAGGGTATATTGCACGCATGTCTTCTTCTTATTTCTATGTTGATTCTCCTGGAAAATCCTTTCTCCACATCACTCGAACCAAGTTTACTTCCTTGTTCCGTAATGCCTTCACCTTTCGGTCCAGGATCTCAATTGGTTGTTTCTCGCAGGTTAGATCAGTCTGAACTGTGAGCTCTGAGTGATTGAGCATGTGGCTGGGGTCGCTCACATATCGTCATAGCTGGAATATGTGGAACACGTTGTGCACACCTTCCAATGAGGGCGGTGTGTTAGATGGTATGCCACTTCTCCAACTCGTTCTAGTATGTCGAACGGTCCTATGTATCTTGGACTTATCTTACCCCTCTTGCCAAAACGGATCACTCCTCGGTTTGGAGAGATCTTTAGGAATACATGATCTCCAGGTTGGAACTCCAGATGTCAACGCTTTGCCTCTGCCCAATACTTCTGTCTGTCTTGGGCTATGTGCATCTTTTCCTGATCGTACGAACTACGTCCACAGTTGCTACGATCATCTCTGGTCCAAGGACTTCATGATCTCCAATGTCGTCCCAACTTAGCGGTGAACGACACTTCCATTTGTAGAGTGCTTTGAATGGTGTCATTCCAATGCTTGACTGATAGCTGTTGTTATATGAAAACTCCACAAGGTGTAGGCGATCTTCCTACGAACCTCCGAAGTCTAACATACAATCTCTTAGCATATCTTCCAGAATCTGAATTGTTCGCTCAGACTATCCGTCCGTTTGTGGATGATACGCCATGCTGAAATTCAGACTCGTTCTCAGGCTAGTTTGCAGCCTCTGCCAAAATTGTGATCGAAATCTTGTATCACGATCGGAGACGATGCAAACAGGTACTCCATGTAATCTCACGATCTCCTGTATGAATTCATGGGTATCAAATATGGTACATCTTGAAGGTTTAATCTTACTTTAGATTTATACTTACCTCCATGTACTTCTTTGCTAACGTTTCGGTTGACTGGCCAACTATGAATGGAATAAAATAAGCCGACTTGGTGGGGTCGATCCACAATAACTCATATTGCATCGTTACCCTTCAAGCTACGAGGAAGGGCAGTCACAAAGTCCATGGTAATGTGCTGCCATTTCCATTCTGGGATTTGTAACGACTGAAATAGACCAGCAGTTCTGTGGTGTTCAACCTTCACTTGCTAACACACCAAACACTTGGCTACGCTTCTCGCTACTTCGCGCTTCATTCCATACCACAAGTAGTGTTGCCATAGATCCTTGTATATTTTCGTACCACCGGGGTGTACCGAATACAGAGAGCTATAAGCTTCTTTCGTCAACTCTTCTCGAACTGGGCCGATTGGCACACATAATCGATACCAAGTTTTAGTACCTTGAATCCAAAGGCAACCATAGCAAACCACGATTTTGTTCGTGAAACACGACACATGAAGTGTGGGGTGGAAAGAGGAAAAGGCCCCACCGGGCGTGCCAGAATCTGTTCACTGCCGAAAACAGAGACGAACTGGGATAGATCATCTTGCCTGAATTTGGGGGCAGATACTATTTGGACTTCTCCTTCCACCTCTCTGAAGATACCAAGTTGATTTATGACACCATATATCGGAGGTTTCGATAGATGCGACCGTTTAAGCAAACTTTATCAGATTCCCCCTCATAAATGAGGGGTTTTTGATTGTGGGGACGCTCTTCCTTGCAGGCGTAAGCCCCTACAGTTAATTACATTACCGCATTGTGATAAACACTTTCTCCTGCTCTAGCAGTTTACTTCGTGTCGTGTGTATTTTTTTTATTTTGGTTGCCCGTGGATTGTATACAGAGACTATTTTATGTCGTCGCCCGTAGGGTGCGGATTAGTTCAAATCTGTATATTTGAGATTTGGGTTTAGGTCAAGAATTTTACTTGATGGGGTCCACTTTGGTAGCTTGGTTTGCCAACGGGAATGAACTTAGGACACGGATCTCATATAAATGAAGTCCATCCGTTCAAATGAAACTTGGGTTTGATCTAAGGATCGTTAGTTATATTTGAGATTAAGATCGACTTATGAACAGTTTGCATATAGGCTCAACTGATCATTAGATCATTTATGAATAGCCTATGGATAGTATACGATAGTCATTATGGCGACAGTCCGCTGGGCAAACATATTAGTTTAAGGACATCGCGGTCCAACATTCCCTGTTTGGAACGAATGTTATTTTAAGAACATTTTGGTCCATCATTCATCTTACGTGCACGTGTATTTGTTACGTGGCAAAATGAACGATGGTGATATAGAATGCGTCCAGTTTGGGGTGCGATCTGATTTGAGGTGTGCACATCAGTTTGGAAATGCATCAATGTGGGATCTATCATTCCCTATCTTGAAAAATTTTTATATCAAGTTGGTACGAGAAAGAAGTTGTTGGTTATCGGGTATAATGACTCTGAGTTTACTGTACTGAATTTTCCATTTTAATGTACAGAAATGAGTTTACAGCCTAAGTTTGAGTTATAAGTTAATTTTGTTAAATAACAGCAAGAAAAAACATGTAGCTCACTGGTAAAGCCCTTGCACTGCTGTGATGTAGTCCCTATGTTCGAACCCCATCAGACACAATATTTTTTTTCTTTTAACTTTTTAGAAGCCCAAAAGATTGCACGTGCAATACACAGAAAAATGAAAAGTCGGAAAAAATCAAATAGGCACAAAACGGAGTAAACCGTAATTTAGTCAAGGTGCACGAATCTCGAGGCAAAAGCCTTGAGATCGACCGACAGATCTTGCTTCTGGGCCGGCGGGGACGGTTGATCTGAGCTAAAAGAGCTCCGGGCTTTCCACACAACCTTCACCTACCCCTAACTCCTCTACACTGTTTGATTTCCCTGTAATCAAACAGAGACCCTTCATTTCACAATTAAAACAAATTTTAATGCTTTTTAATCTACTATTTTAATTCCAAAACCCTAATTCTACATTATAAATACCATCCCCTACTTTGGTCCAACACCATTATGAAATTCTAGCCAAAACTCTAAAAAAAATTCCTATGTACAAGTGGAGTAAAAGGAGTTAGCAAGCGATCAACTTCCGGCGAAGATCAAAGCAACATCCGGAGCTCCCGCGACACTCTAAAGCTTTCCTCCTCTTCTTCTACCTCTTCTTAACATAATCAAATAGTAAGTCCCTCCCAAACTCCCTTTCTATTCTTTGAATTTCTTTTTAATCAAAATCGGTAAAAGTAGAGTTAATACCGATATTTTTTTTTCTAAACTCTAGAAACTCCACTTTTTCTTATATATTGTTCATCCAAATTTTTACACAATACTTATAAACTTAATACTAATATTTAGAATAAATTTTAGCCTAGAATATCATGTAAAATAACTTTAAATTAACTTTTTCATAAAATACCTTGAACTTTGATATCGTTTCTTTTAGTTTCATTAAAACAATAGTTTTAGGAAAAACTTCACGGGGTAACGACCTACCCCTCACGTACACTTTTGTTCCATAGCACGATAACTCTTTTGTATGAATATGTGTTATGAGGAAAATCTTACAATAAAATATCACATACTCTAAAAACCGGAGTTCTTTGTAAACGACATTTCATTTCCTTTGCGATTACGCATCTACAACCCTCTTTAGGGGATCCGCTAACGGATGGTGCAGATTATCGCACATCCTTAGGCTAGTATAACGAGATGCAGACCTCCTCACGGAGCATTCGGTCTCGAAAGGATTTAAATACGGTTTTTTAAGAAATACGAATTTTTCTAAATAAAATAAAAATTACCTTTTAAAAAAACTAAAATTATTAATACATGTTTTCAAAATATAATAAACTTATATTTTTCAAAAATTGAAAAGATTAACAAATAACAATAAAATACCATTAAGATACCAAAAAGGCAAGTTTTACAGTAAGATACCATGAACTTTCTAAGCTAAGTACTTATCACTAAAATATCCTAAATACTTAAAAGCCATACTCATGACAACCCTAAATAATACTAATCACCCTCGAGAGTTACTTTTTAACTATATTAAAATATTTTTTCATAAAACCTCTCGAGTTATATAAAAACACTTTTAAGGACTTTAGTAAATTTAGGCTTAAGCGGGATCAATTCTCTTGAGTCCCAGAGAGCCGGAGAAAGTGAATGCTTGCCTATTTACGGTAGAAAACTTAACGGGGTTATTAATGGTAATTATATTGGAAAAAGACACAAATCCTGCCGTTCATGTGCAGCAGTTACCGATGACTCCCGAACCTAATTCAAGATTTACATCAGTACAAGTGTCTGACTCAGTCTGGGTCTAACTCAAACCTAAATCCAATTCAAACATGAATCCAATATCAAACTTGAATACTTGAACATGAACATGAATACTTGAATTCGAACATCAATATTAAACAAGTATAACTTGACTTGACTTGACCGAACCATGGTTATGACTTGAATACTTGACTACTTGAATACTTATTTACATCCTGAACATTAATACTTGAACAACTTGTATTCATGGTTTTGACAAGTCTGGTAATTATAATCTATACAACACATTACGCGGGGATAGAGGGTTAGATTAGTACGGAACGTATATCATGGCACGAGAGGTCACTTAAAAGACACCAACATGAATTCTCATGCCGTTGTCCCTGGGTTATGACGGGGCCTTGTACTACATGTTACCATAGTCCACGGAGTAAGATAGACTTCTCTCGTATACGTGAATACCTTCTGTATCAAGCTATAAATAACCATGTTATAATAATTATCATATACTGGTAATCAATCATACACACCTTACTTGTTCATTTCACATTTTTTGTTATATTCTCTTTCTTCTTTTGGGACTTACCGGGCGCTAGTTCGCTGACGACATTCCTGTTTATTTCTTTCTTTGGAATGTTCGTCAAGAGAACCAGATTTCAAGGAGATCGAACCTAACCAGGAGGACTTGGATCAGCTTGTGGCACAGCCAGACTTCTAGTTTCTTGTACTTACTTTCATTTTGTATGTCATTGTTTAGGCACTGCTTTATATCATTGTATCTTTTCTTTTAAAACATTTGTATGTAAAGATGAATGTAAATAAAGTTGTTGTTATTTTATATCACTTGTCATTCTTGTACATTTTTATATATTGCTTAATTTCGCTTAACATATTTATTTCTTAGTAAATATGTTGCGGCTTGCTACGGCACCGCCTCCGTATACTGGGAAATGGGGCATGACAGGTTTTGTTGGTGGCCCATGCAGGTTCGTTCTGCATGAAGTCTTAAGCAATATATTACAAGAATTATAAGAATCAGCAACTATACATTCCTTACATTTCAAATTTCTTGAATCTATCATAACCATTCTTTTCCTATCAAGGTCATGAATTCTCCCAACAACACCAGCACGAACGTCAATGGAAACACTCCACCGCCTACTCTACCACCACCACCTACCGTTGCAGCTCCCATCAACGAGCAAACGATACTGCTTGAGGTGATCAAGAGCATCTTAGAAGGTCAGCAGCAGCAGAATGCTATCCTCATGCACTGCCTAGAAGCCGAGACACCCGGAGTCGAGCAATTCCGGGCACTGCGCCCAAAACATTTCTTTGGGAAAGAAAGCCCACTGAAGGCAGAAGAATAAGCTCAGTCTATCATAGATGATCTGGAAGAAGCTCAAGTGCTAGATATTGCTTGGGTGAGAGTTACAAATCTGCAACTAACAGACAACGACAGAGTCTGGTAAAAGGTTGAAGAAATCCGTCTCTCCCAACCGATTGAATGGAAGACATTTCGCGATCTGTTCGATGCGAAGTACTTTCCAGAGACTGCCCGTTTCGACATGGAGAAATAACTCATTCATCTACAACAAGGCTCGATCTGGGTCAATTCTGTGGATGAATACGATACTGAGTTTACCATGCTTAGCAGGTAAGATATTGTCTCTAATTCAAATTCCCGATTTTAATTATTTCACTTCTAACACAAGGTCATAACAGATTCACTACACATCCGATTCCTACTGCTGAGATCCGGGCACGATGATTTCAATAAAGGTTGGATCCGGAAATCCAAGCTGCACTCGCTACAGGGGACTTCCCAACCCATGAACTTGCTCTGAAAGCTGCCCGATGCTATGAGGCGGTTGTGAAGAAGAAGGGAAGACCGCAAACTGCCGGTGTGAAACGCCCTACCATACAGATGGCAGGAGGAGCCTTTTCTACGCCGACATTTGCACCCAGGAGACCGGGAGGAACATTTAACTAGCCCAGTCCAGACTTTTGTTTTTATTGCAAGAGGACAGGACACCTGGTGAAGGACTGCAGGCGTGCAAATGGCATGTGTTTAGTTTGTGGCACATCTGCTCACTCTATAGGAACATGTCCATATCGTTTCAACAAAGCTTTATCCCCTAGACCAGCTATCACAGTTCCGCAGCGGCCAGCCATTTAGGCTCCTGCACCTCGACTAGCCCTACATGCACCACCTCTACATGGACCTCCCACACAGCCTCAATGTCAATTCCATCATGCATAGAGAAACATGACTCAAGGGCAGAGAAACATGCACCCAAGGACAGAGGAATGTGCCTCTAACAAGGAGGAATGTACCCCGACGTCAGCCTTTCACAATGACGGTCGAGGGGGCCGAAGCCACAAGCCAAGTCATCACTGGTAATTCCCAATCTTTTCAAACCTTTTCAATCCTTGTATATCTCTATAACTTTTCCTATATCTAAACCCAAACTCACACAACTTAGGTACTATACTAGTAGCTTCCCTACCTGCTCTAGCACTCTTCGACACTGGAGTATCACATTGCTTTATGTCGCAACGCTTCGTCCAAACTCATGTGATTCCAGTTAAACCGCTCGTATCCAGCTGGAATGTCAGTTCAGGGAACGGTTTTCTAAAAGCAACTTTGGGATACGATCTATGTTCCGTGGTCGTCTGCAGTACAGAATTTTATGTGAACTTCAAGGTTCTAGACATACCGAACTTTGATATAGTCTTGGGAATGGACTGGCTGGGAACTTTCTTCTCTACCATCGACTATCTCGAAAGGAGGGTAGTGTTCGAAATACCAGATCATCCAGTATTCTATTTCAAGAGTGGAGACCGTACCTTGGAACCTAGCGTGTACAAAGCAAAACTAAAGAAGGCAGTAGTTGCAGCATTACAAGTGAAAGAGTCGAAGCTAGTTCGAGAGTTCGAGGATGTATTCCCTGAGGATATATCAGGTTTTCCTCCCGATCGTGCTCTTGAATTCATCATTGATTTACTATCTGGTGCGCAACCTGTAATCAAAGCTCCATACCGGCTAAGTCTAGAAGGATTGAAGGAGATCCGCACTCAATTGGACGAACTCCTGAAGAAAGGTTGGATTCGGCCCAGTACTTCAAGTTGGGGATCTCCAGTGTTACATGTAAAGAAGAAAGAAGGTTCATACAGGATGTGTGTAGTATATCGAGCTCTGAACGAAGTGACAATTAAGAACAAGTATCCACTACCAGGCATCGATGATCTTTTCGATCAGCTAAGTGAGTTTTGTGTATTTTTGAAGCAAGATCTTCGTTCAGGTTATCATCAGGTGAAGGTCAAAGAGTCCGATATTCCGAAAACGGCATTTAGGACTCGATATGGTCATTATGAGTATCTTGTAATGCCATTGGAGTGACCAATGCACTTGCTATATTTATGAATTTGACGAACCAAGTTTTCCGAGAGTACTTAGACATGTTCGTTGTCATGTTTATCAACGATATCCTGGTGTATTCAAAGAATCGAAAAGAACGCGCCGAGCATTTACGGATTGTCCTGCCAAGCATTTACGGAATGTCTTTGAGACGTTATGATAACATCATCTCTACGCCAAGTACAGAAAGTGTGAATTTTGTCAAGATCAAGTCGGATTTCTTGGGCATATCGTTTCAGGCAAAGGAATCTCAGTAGATCCAGCTAAGATGACAGCTGTCAGCGAGCGGCCGACACCAAAGACGGTGAAAGATATACGAAGTTTCTTGGGATTAGCAGGATACTACCGAAAATTCATTGAAGGCTTTTCGAAAATTGCAGCACCCCTGACCATGCTCACACGTAAAGATGAAGCATTCGTGTGGTCAGAAGCATGTGAAAACGCTTTTGTAGAACTCAAGTCAAGATTAATTTCTTCTCCTATTCTCTTGATACCAAATCAATCTGGAGAATTTGTTGTGCATTGCGATGCGTCTGGTAAGAGATTAGGATGTGTTCTACACCAGCATGGAAAAGTTGTAGCTTTTGCATCAAGACAATTGAAGGTTCATGAGCACAACTATCCAACACATGATCTGGAGTTGGCAACCATTATCTTTGCACTTAAGATTTGGCGCTACTATCTTTTGGGAGAACGAGTGAATATATACACTGACTATAAGAGTCTGAAGTATGTATTTATTCAGAAAGAATTAAACATACGGCAGAGAAAATGGCTAGAACTCATGGCGGACTTCGACATCAACCTACAGTATCATCATGAAAAGGTGAATATAGTTCCTGATGCACTTAGCTGCCAGCCATTAGCAATGAATCTCACCGCTTGGTGGAAGATACAACAGGAATTGCATAGATTGGCAATCGAAGTAGTTATGCCAGGTGACGATTCTTATTTGATGAACTTACAAGTCTAGTCCACTCTTGTCAATCAGATCAAGGCAGCTCAAGCAAATGATGCCAAGATACAAAAGATCCGAGAACAAGTAGAAAGTGGATTTCGAACTGACTTCATCATCCACGAAGATGGATCCTTGAGATATGGAAGTCGATTGTGTGTACCACATGGCCCAGTTCGAGAAGAGTTGATGAAAGAAGCTCACAGTTCTTCTTATTCTGTATACCCCGGTAGTACGAAAATGTACAAGGATCTACGACAACACTACTGATAGTATGGAATGAAGTGAGAAGTAGCCAGAAGCGTAGCTAAGTGTTTGGTGTGTCAGCAAGTGAAGGCTGAACATCACAAAACTGCTGGTCTACTTCAGCCGTTACCGATCGCAGAATGGAAATGGCAGCACATTACCATGGACTTCATGACTGCCCTTCCTCGCAGCATGAAGGGTAACGACGCAGTATGGGTTATTGTGGATCGACTCACTAAATCAGCTCACTTTATTCCTTTTTGAGTTGGCAATCTACCGAGGCGTTAGCAAAGAAGTACATGGAGGTAAGCATACATTTAAAGTAAGATTTAAACCATTAAAGTGTACTATATTTGATACCCATGAACTCATGTAGGATATCGTGAGATTATATGGAGTACCTGTTTGCATCGTCTCCGATCGTGATACCAGATTTCGATTACAGTTTTGGCAGAGTCTGCAAGCTAGCCTGGGAACGAGTCTGAATTTCAACACGGCTTATCATCTACAAACGGACGGACAGTTCGAGCGAACAATTCATATTCTGGAAGACATGCTAAGAGCTTGTATGTTAGACTTCGGAGGTTCGTGGGAAGATCACCTACATCTTGCGGAGTTTTCATACAATAACAGCTATCAGGTAAGTATTGGAATGGCACCATTTGCAGTACTCTACGGACGGAAGTGTCGTTCACCACTAAGTTAGGACAACATCAGAGATTGTGAACTCCTTGGACCAGAGATGATCGTGGCAACTGTAGATGTAGTTCGCACGATCAGGGAAAGAATGCGTATAACCCAAGACCGATAGAAGTATTGGGCAGATGCAAAGCGGCGACATCTGGGGTTCCAACCTGGAGACCATATTTTTCTAAAGATCTCTCCAAACATAGGAGTGATCCGCTTTGGAAAGAGGGGTAAACTAAGTCCGAGATACATAGGACCGTTCGACATACTCGAACGAGTTGGAGAAGTGGTATATCGGTTAGCACTTCCACCCTCATTAGAAGGAGTGCACAACGTATTCAATATATCCCAGCTACGACGATATGTGAGCAACCCCAGCCACATACTTGATCACTCCGAGCTCACAGTACAGACTGACCTGACTTACGAGAAATAACCAGTTGAGATCCTGGACCGAAAGGTAAAGACACTGCGGAACAAGGAAATAAACTTGGTTCGAGTGATGTGGAGAAAAGATTCGCCAAGAGAATCAACATTGGAACGAGAAGAAGACATGCATGCAAGATACCCTTATTTATTTGAAAAGTAGTCCATATATAATTGTACATTTCGATAACGAAATTTTTATAAGGAGGGTAGAATATAACGACTCTGAGTTTACTGTACTGAATTTTCTATTTTAATGTACAGAAATGAGTTTACAACCTGAGTTTGAGTTATAAATTAATTTTGTTAAATAACAGTAAGAAACAACTTGTAGCTCACTGGTAAAGTCCTTGCACTGCTGTGACGTAACCTCTGTGTTCGACCCCATCAGACACAATATTTTTTCTGATTGTTCTTTTTAATTTTTTGGAAGACCAAAAGATTGCACGTGCAATACACAGAAAAATGAAAAGTCAGAAAAAATCAAACAGGCACAAAATGGAGTAAACCGTAATTTAGTCAAGTAGCACGAATCTCGAGGCAAAAGCCTCGAGATCGACCGGCGGAACTTGCTTCTGGGCTGGCGGGGATGGTTGATCTGAGCCCAAAGAGCCTCAGGCTTTGCACACAAACCCTTTCACCTACCCCTTAACTCCTTTGCACTGTTTGATTTCCCTGCAATCAAACAGAGACTCTTCATTTCACAATCAAACCAAATTTTAATGCTTTTTAATCCACCATTTTAATTCTAAAACCCTAATTCTACACTATGAATACTATCCCCTACCTTGGCTCAGCACTATTATGAAATTCTAGCCAAAACTTTAAAAAAATTCATAAGTACAAGTGGAGTAAATAGGAGTTAGCAAGCGATCAACTTCCGGTGAAGATCGAAGCAACATTCGGAGCTCCCGCGACACCCCAAAACTTTCCTCCTCTTCTTCTATCTCTTCTTAACATAATCAAAAAGTAAGTCCCTTCCAAACTCTCTTTCTATTCTTTGAATTTCTTTTTAAACAAAATCGGTAAAAATGGGGTTAATACCAATATATTTTTTTAAACTCTAGAAACTCTACTTTTTCTTATATATTGTTCATCCAAATTCTTACACAATACTTGTAAACTTAATACCAATATTTAGAATAAATTTTAGCCTAGAATATCATGTAAAATAACTTTAAATTAACTTTTTCATTAAAATACCATGAACTTTAATATCGCTTTTTTTAATTTCGTTAAAACAATATATTTGGGAAAAACATCATGGGGTAACGAACTACCCCTCACGTACACTTACGATGACTCTTTTGTATGAATATGTGTTACGAGGAAAATCTTCCAATAAAATACCATCTACTCTAAAAACCGGATTTCTTTTTAAACGGTATTTCATTTTCTTTGCGATTATGCATCTACAACTCTCTTTAGGAGACCCGCTAATGGATGGTGCGGATTATCGCACATCCTTTGGCTAGTAGAACGAGATACAGATCTCTTCACGGAGCATTCGGCCTCGAAAGGATTTAAATACGATTTTTTTAAAGAAATACGAATTTTTCTAAATAAAATAAAATTATTTTTAAAAAAAACTAAAATTATATAAAATTATTAATACATATTTTCAAAATATAATAAACTTATATTTTTTAAAAATTGAAAAGATTAACAAATGACAATAAAATACCATCAAGATACCGAAAAGACAAGTTTTACAGTAAAATACCATAAACTTTCCAAGCTAAGTACTTATCATTAAAATACCCCAAATACTTAAAAGCCATGGTCATGACAACCCTAAATAATACTAATCTCCCTCAAGAGTTACTTTTTAACTATATTAAAATATCTTTTCATAAAAACCCCTCGAGTTATATAAAAACACTTTTAAAGACTTTAGTAACTATATGTTTAAGCGGGATTAATTCTCTTGAGCCCCAGAGTGCCGGAGAAAGTGAGTGCTTGCCAATTACGGTAGAAAATTTAACAGAGTTATCAATGATAATTGTCTTGGAAAAATACACAAATCCTGCCGTCCATGTGCAGCAGTTACAGATGACTGCCGAACCTAATTCAATATTTAAATCAGTACAAGTATCTGACTCAGTCTGAGTCTAACTTAAACCTGAATCCAATTCAAACCTAAATCCAATATCAAACATGAATACTTGAACATGAACATGAATACTTGAACATGAACATGAATACTTGAATTCCAACATCAATATCAAACAAGTATAACTTGACTTAACTTGACCGGACCATGGTTATGACTTGAATACTTGACTACTTGAATACTTGTTTACATCCTGAACATGAATATTTGAACAACTTGTATCCATGGTTTCGACAAGTCTGGTAATTATAATCTATACAACACATTACATGGGGATAAAGGGGTGGATTAGTACGGAAGATATATCGTTGCACGAGAGATCACGTAAAAGACACCTACATGAATTCTCGTGCTATTGTCCCGTGGATTATAACGGGGCCTTGTACTACATGGTACCATAGTCCACGGGGTAAGATGGACTTCTCTCGTATACATGAATACCTTCTGTATCAAGTTACAAATAACCACGTTATAATAATCATCATATAGCGGTAATCAATTATACACATCTTACTTGTTCATTTCACATTACTTTTTATATTCTCTTTTTTCTTTTAGGACTTACCGAGCGCTAGTTCGTTGACGACATTCCTGTCTATTTCTTTCTTTGGAATGTTCGTCAGGAGGACCAGGTTCCAAGGAGATCGAGCATAGCCAGGAGAACTTGGATCAGCTTGCGGCACAGTCAGACTTCTAGTTTCTTGTACTTACTTTCATTTTGTATGCCATTATTTAGGCACTGCTTTATATTATTGTATCTTTTCTTTTCAAACATTTGTATGTAAAGATAAATGTAAATAAAGTTGTTGTTATTTTATATCACTTGTTATTCTTGTATATTTTTATATATTGCTTAATTACGCTTAACGTATTTATTTCTTAGTAAATACGTTGAGGCCTGCCATGTCACCGTCTCCATATACTGGGAAGCGGGGCGTGACATCGGGACCTGCCACCTCTCTGAAGACGTTGAAGAATTACAACGACATATATCAGAGGTGTGGAAAAATGTACTCTTGAACCAAATCCCGTATTTGAGGGAAAAAATCATGGTAGATCATCTAAGAATCGTTATTTACATTTGAGACTAAGATTACCTTAGGAGATATGGGATGGATATCATTTTGGATGTCATCAATGAGAGATCATTAGTCATGTTTGAGACTAAGATCTGTTTGGAAATCACGAGCATATGGGCTCGGTTGATTTAAAATCAAAGAGGTTTAACCTCATGAACTTAGCCAATTTGGGCTGAGATTGGGTTTCTATACCACCCAGCAGTGTTAAGCACTAAGATATACAGCGCCCATGTGTGTTTCACGTGGGGCGCTGGAATAGTGCTAAGCACTCGTCTTTTCAGGGGCTCACGTGCTTCTCACATGAGGAGCTACCATATGGCTAAGCAATGTTTTTTTTCTGGCACTCACGTATGAAACATGTGAGGCACTCAGATATGGACGCTACCCAATCAGTGCTAAGCACTTAGTCATTTTGACTGAATATAGAGTGCTAAGCACTTTGCATGGTACTCACGTGGGAAGCATGTGAGCGCTGAGCATTGATTTCGGGTTTTGTTTGTTCACTCCTCTTTTTTTAAGACAGAAGTGCTAAGCACTTCGCTAGAGCTCTAGCGTTCACGTGTGAAGCGCTGAGCCTCTTTTTTTTTGTTTCACGTGTATTTCACGTGACTGCTTTATTTTTGGGTGTTGAGTTGCTTTATTTGGTGGCTGCCCAATCAACACAAATGAGTTTTCTTTGTTTTTTGGACGCTCACGGGGGACGCACGTGAGGCGTTTTAACTCTTTTTTTTTGTTTTAGGCACTCACGTGGGAAACACGTGATGCACTATAATAGTGCTAAGCACCAATTTTGCTCACGTGTGTTTCACGTGAGACGCCAAGTTCTTCTTTTTATAGATGTTAATCTCTGTTAATGACATTTTAGTCATCGATGGTCATCAAGATTTCTGTTTTGAAAATCTTGGATCATTTTTTAATTAGAGAACTAAGTTTTTCTTTTCTTTTAATAAGAACTAAGTTCTTTATGTAGGGTTAAACCCTAATTTCGGAGGAATTAAATTACCAGAATATATGTTATTTTCCTTTTTCTTTCTTTTTAACCTAGTTCTTTTCTGAATCTTTGATTATCAAGAACAAGATCTTCCCGATGAGAATTAAATTCTTAAATTGTGTGAGACTTGTCTTGTGGATCTCTGATCCAGAGGAAGAACTAAGTTCTTTGAGAAGGGTTAAACCCTTAAATAGGTAAAAAGAGATATTTTGATCTCTGTGTTTCCTTTACCTAGGGTTTTGAGAAGGAAAATCTTCTTCTTTTCTTTAGAATTGAATTCTATGTTATTTTGGAAGCTTTCTGTATTTTTCAGAAGTTTATGGGGTTCCCTCTATATGAGACTTGAAGTCTCGGGTCTTTTATATCGTAGAGGTATATTGTTAATTAGTTTTCAGAAAATCTCTCATTAAGAGATTCTAATTGATTTAATTGGTCTCAAAATTGATTTGGGAAATTTTACCCACCGTTGGATTTTTGATCCAAATGTTTCTGTTTTACAGAATATATTTTCTTGTTTTTAGCAAGATTGGGGAAATATTTTCCCATATACAGAATTTATTCTGTAAAACAAGGATTTTTAATCACCATTGGATTTTTAATCCAAGGGTGCTCGGTTTAACAGAGTGCAATCTTTCTTTGTTTAGAAGGATATAGGAAATATTTTCCATCTCATTGGATTTTTGATCCACCAACTTTCTGTTTAACAGAAAATATCCTTCTTATTTAGATAGATCAGGGTGATATTTCCCCCAATAGAATTTAATTCTATGTTTAATTACCGTTGAATCTTTGATCCAACGGTTCTCTGTTTAACAGAGAGGATCTTTCTTTTTTAGAAATATCCAGAGAGGTATTTTCAAAGAGTAGAATTTAATTCTACATAAGGAGGCTCCGTTGAGGCTTATTTAGCTTCTTTCATTTAGCGCACATATACCTTGCATATGAGCGCTCACGTGTTTAACACGTGAAGTCAATTTGGCCTTTGGCCATTTGCTCTTAATACTCATATGCTTTGCATATAAAAATAGAATTTAATTCTATGCATAGAGTTTTACACTATCTGAAGTTAATGCTTCAAAAGGGTGTTCTTACGTGTTTAACACGTGACCCCGGTTTGGGTTTTTTTCTTTGTGTTCATATGCTTTACACATAGGCGCTCACGTGTTTAATACGTGAGTCCTATGTAGTCTTTAATTTTTTTGGTTGAAGTGCTTATATGCTCTACATATAAGCGCTCACGTGTTTAACACATGAGACTTGAGTCGTGGGGAATTCTCTCCCCTTTTCTCTCCCTTTTTATGAGGGAATAAGAGGAAATCAAGCTTAATTGCAATATCTAATGGAGGTTGGAGGATACGGACAAGAGCTTCTCAAAATTTCACATTCAAGCTTGAATATGGCTAAAGAAGCAAAAATCCAAAAATGAAGCGTCGAAGTCCTAGAAGTCCAAGTTGAAGATCAATGGAACGATTTCAAGACGCTTGTAAGTGAAATGGCACGTTCAAGTTTGAAGCGTCAAGTGTCAAAAACAATTGAAGATCAATCAACTAACGTAAAGTTCAAGCGAAGCGCGAAAGGTTCGAGAGCTCGAGTCGAGACGTCAAGGATTCAAGAATTTAAAGATTTGCGAAACCGACATAGGAATCCTTATAAGTACTTTATATATTATGCTTATATCATTTAGAGCTCTTGAACACTCACACACACATGCACAAATGTTTTACAAATATTGGGTTTTTCGTTTTTGATGTTTTCTATTTTATGAAAACCCAAATTTCAGTTTTTGTGCCAGGTCAGACATCTGCTCAAAACAACTACAGATGTCTGCCTACTGTTGTTTTTCAAATGTCAGAAAATATATGAAATCCAGAGAAGACGATAGATTTCTGTAGTTCAGTTGACCAGACATCTGATGAACGTTTTGAAAATGGATTTTTTTATATCTTTAGATGTCTGCCAATTGAATTTTAGACGTCTTCCCAAAAGTTTCTGGTTGGATTTTTGTTTATTGACAGACGTTTGCAGTTAAATGGGACAGACGTCTGCTGAATGTTTTGAAAAATGAATTTTTATAACTTCATACGTCTACCCATTGTTCTTTAGACATCTGGGTTAAAGTTTCGGATTGAAAATGATTTTGTTCTTCAGATGTATGATGCCCAATCTGGTAGACGTCTGATGAAGAATTGATTTGAAAAATTTGCTCCTTTATATCTGTTGGGGTGTTTCGATTTTGCCTTCAGATGTTTATCCAGTTTGTCTTCAGACGTCTGTCTTGCATAAATTCTGTTGTCCCCACTTGTTTTGAGTTGTTTTTCTTGAGGACTATAAACAAGGTTTCTATAGGATTTTTTATGGTTAATCACCTGCAATCACTTAAGCTTTTCAATTGCCAATATCTAAGTGATCTTGAGCCAAAAATCTCATCTCTTATGAGAGTTTAAAAAGTTTTCATTTGCTTATCCAAGACACTTTTACACACGAGATCAAGAGATGTCATTTGATTATCCATATTTGTTAGAATATAAGAGAGAGAGAGAGAGAGAGAGAGAGCGCTTTAAGAGAAACTCCTTTGTGAGTATTGACCTTCATTGTATTCACCATCTTCCTTTGTAGGAGAACTCTTAAATGCAAGAGTATCTTCATTAGGGAGTTGAGTGAGAAGTCTCTTTTTCTTTGTATGAGGATTTTTTAGTGCAAGGATGCTTTTGTAAGAGAGAGGAGCTTGTAAGAAAGAATGTTGTTCGTGTTTCGAGCAACGTGATTATCTTTGAGGAGACGTGTATGGTTTGGCCTCTACCGAAAGAGGGGTTGTGGGTTACTTGCGGACAATGTGTTTGTCTCCGAGAAGACATGATTAGTGGAACAGGCTCGTACGCCTAAAGAAAGTAGACTAGATCTCCCGAACTACTATAAATCTTGCGTGTTTACGTTTGCTATTTCTTAATCTCTAAATTGCTTATTTGCTTTAGCTTAGAAATTGCATGCTTGTTCTCTATTTGCTTTATATGCTCATTACTTGATATTTTTGCTTGGTTTTGGTTTATGTTGCACAATTGTAATTAGCTTAGTCTTTATCTCTATTGGATTATTCTTTACTTAGCTATTCAATTGTGGTTTGTATTTGCAGGTATAGTTTAGAATTTTTAAAAGGTTTAACGTTCAAAACAAATAAATCTTTATCATAAGTACTTCACTCAGCTTTAGAAATAGTAGAAATAGATACTCACGATCAACAATTAACCACTTACTTCTATCAAGAGATTCAAGAAAATATTGCATCATAATTTTCCAAAAATTAAATTTCGAACCATCAAAATATGGAAGGTTATGAATAGATGGTTCTTCAAAATACGAACAAGATGATAAAGATGATGCCATGAATCATTCTAGGATGTTAAGCCTACACAAGAAGAGCACCAAGCACTGATACCAATTGAAAGTAATTTTAGAGAGTGGTGAATAGGATTACACCACCAATAAGCCCAATTTAAAAATTCAAAACTATACTTGAAAATACAAACCACAATTGAATAGCTAAGCAAAGGATAATCCAATAGAGATAGAGGCTAAGCTAACTACAATTGTGCAACATAAATAACAAGCAAGCAACAATATCAAGTAATGAGTATATAGAGCAAGTAGAGAATAAGCATGCAATTTCTAAGCAAAAGCCAATAAGCAATTTAGAGAGTAAGAAATTGCAAATGCAAACACACAAGGTTTATAGTGGTTCGGAAGATCTCCTAGTCCGCTTTCTTTATGCGCACGAACCCGTTCCAGTAATCACGTCTTCTCGGAGACAAACACGTTACCTGTAAGCAACCCATGACCCCTCTTTCGTTGAGGCCAAACATTACACGTCTCCTCAAAGACAATTGTAAAGTGTTTTGCGTCACCCCATTGAGATGGGAATGCGTGCGCTTGTCAGGCATGTAAAGATTCCTCCTGCCTGGGGTAGAAAGGGGTTTACTAATTGTGGGGATCCAAATCTCCGGCAGTCGCGGACTAAACTGCCGTTAATTACCTCTCGTCTTTGGAGTGAAAGAATCTCCGATTGACGGGTCAAATTGGTTATGCGAACTCAATATGAGATGTTGGTATTTTAAAAAAAAATATAGAGATGTGTTCTTTTCTTTTTTTATTCTACTTGTAACAAACAGAATTTTTTATTCACAGAAACATTAGTTTTAATTTTATTTAATTTTATTTATTATTTATTATTATTATTTTTTAATTATTTATATATTTTTTTAAAAAAAAGAAAGGGAAAGCTTCTACTTAATGGGAGCCCTCTCACGTGGGGGGATGGGAACCCCCTAACATGAGGGGGATAAGTGGGAGCCCCTTCATGTGGCGGAATGGTGAGAATGGGCACGTGCCCACGGGACGCGAGCACGGACCAGAAAAGAGAGGGCTAAGCTCTCGGATTCAGAGTTGAACTCCTTAAAGTATTTTAATGGAGTTGAACTCCTTAAAGGATTTTAATTGAGTTGAATTCCAAAAGATTTTATTTTGGAGTTGAACTCCTTAAAACATTTTAAATGGAGTTAAACTCCAAAAAATTTTATTTTGGAGTTAAACTCCCAGAAGAATTTTAAATGAAATTAAACTCCTAAAGAATTTTATAATGAATTAAACTCCCAAAAGAATTTTAGTGGAGTTAAACTCCAAAAGATTTTTCCCCTTTCGCTTTTGTGAAGAAACCCAAATGGATTCTCTTGAACATCCAAAATTTGTATTTTGGATGATGAAAAGAGCTCCCTTTTCTTCTCTTGGTAGAGTTTTGGAAGATGTGTTTCTCTTCTTCCCCCTCTCTCAAATTGGATCTTGAGGACAAAAAAGAAAATAGTAAAGATTTTCCTTTTTTGGATTTTATGTGAGAGTTGAACTCTCCTTCAATGGGTTTATGGTGAAAGGTTATTTAGTTTTGAGAAAAAGAGAACAAAGTTCTTGATTTAATTGAAAATGAAGAGAAAAACGAAAAACTTGTGAGAGAGAAGATGGAGGCACAAATCCTAATATTTTTTGAGGGGAATGAATTATTATTGATTTCTTATCATATTTGTCTTTTATAGGCTCAACATTTTTACATATAATTCTTAGGGCTTTACAAAATGACATTTTATCAATCCCATATCCATATGCTTATTTCTTTTTGCACATGAGCCATGTGTTTTACATAAATTTGGTTTTATGCCCATTTTCCTTACATTTATTCATAAAAATTATTTATTAAATAATTTTCTCCTTGGCATGGGGGAGGCCAGCCTCATCATGTTTGGGCTCGACATGGGCATGAGCCTACTTGGCTTGGGGTTCGGCCCACTTGACTTGGGCTTGACTTTGACTTTAATTTTGACTTGATCAATCAGGGTGTAATTTGAAAAATCAGTTACTGCTTTGGAACAGTTTTTCAAAGAGAAATTGTTTTGTTTTGTAAAAATATTTTGGAAATTCAAATGAGCGCAAAACCAATTGCAAGTATTTGATTTGGCTCTGATACCATGTAAGTGGACGGGGTTAGGGCCGTGCCAAACACGGCCGCGACGGAATTTAATAAAACAACAATTTTACAACGCATAACCCCGATCCATCATCAAGATCATCAAATACAATGCAACGTGCAAACTAAAAAAGAGTAAAGAGAAAAGTTATAGCTACAACTTTTGTAGAATGTCCGGCTAATTTCGGAAGATCCCTTCTAGACTCCATGAGCCTCCGAACAGGTAGGAACGCGGATCGCCTCGCCGTAGACATTCCGTGTTGAAAACAAGCTGCTCGAATTCCAACTCCGTCACCGGGCGGAGAAACTTTCTCCAGAGGTTTACTCAGCGTAGAAAAAGCCGATGTGAATATTGGATACTCTATAATTTTTTCACTACCTCACTATGGCAACACTTGCCATTTTTCAAGACAGCAAAAGCTTTCAAGCTTTGAAAAAGTATGATGGCCAGTGAAAAATCAATTGAATTCTCTCATATTATGAGGAAGAAGATGAAGAGAATAAAGAGGGCTAAAAGAATAATAATCTCCACTATCTTTTTTCCTTCATATCATAATATATGAGACAAGTCTCATCACACCCTTTCTCCCCTCTTTATTGTCACACACAGAGAGAGAGAGAGAGGTGGGCCCCACTCAGGTTTCATATTTATTATTCATGTACATAAAATAATATATAAATATACAGAAACATTTATAAACACACACATCAATAAACATGAATCATAAATGAAAGTGAAAAAATATACATATATAAATCATACATTTATATATGTAAAATGAGATCTTGTATATGTATCATATATAGGTACACATCATATATCATATACACAAAATGCCATCAATATCTTTTTAGTATCGTATACTGTAGAGAGAGTGTATATCATATACACTATATTAGAAACCGCGTCATAAATGCGATATCAAGTCAACACTTAACTTGATATTCCGGCTTTTAAACCGGCTAGTATAATTGTCGTCCGATTAAATGCGTATATCCAATATACATGTCTAATCGAACTCATGCATGTATCCCTGTACGCACATCACATCGCGTTTTGCTCGAGCAGGCACTTTCGTTGCGGGGCTCTAAAGACATGTCAATACGCTAGCAGTAGATTATATAGGATCGCATCCGATTGAATTTGAAACATTTTCATATTCAAACCCCTCTCGTGTTAACCCACGAGCTCGTCATGGCACTAGTTGTACGTAACGGTTACCCAGATATGAGCAAGATAAATGCAGGTCTACGAGCGAACTCATCCGGACCCGACAAAATCTATAAGTGACAGTCACCGTACAGTTCAGTATCTTCGTCAAAGATTATCGCATACTGGGTCCGGGGGTGGAATCTGTCAGACACGCAATAACCCAATAAGTCATGCTGACAGAGAACTCATAACCAAAGAGATACAACCGGTAACACTTACTAGTTTATCTTTACTGTCGTGGCCATGGACTTTTGGTTATAGTCGTGTCCTGCACAGTGAGATATCGACACCCAATACCGGGAGTGACGAATTCTCTCGACTGCTCACTGCCTCCATGTGCTTCGGAACTGTACCCAACTAAAATCTGTTTGCACGACTCAGTAGAGCTGTGGTGGGATAGTAATCTAAGTACAGTAGGAATATGCACAAGACACCGTGGCGATTTCAGGTCTAGAGACTATCCTGTACTCATGTCACTAGAGAACTGCTATCTGATATTGGTATAATACCATGTAGGAGTTCTCGGCGAGTCCGTTCAGCATAACTCATCCAATGAGCACATGTAAACTATCATCGGTGTCAAACACCAATGGCTATGCGTTAATTTTTACCTCAATGTTTATGTAAAAGATTTGTCTGGTTCTAAATGGATAAGTATTACATGTGCAGCATGACATCAGCATGTGAGGCGTTACATGCCAAGCATTTTGTCTCATTTACTGCTGAGCAGCTCCCATGTTAACATGCTAGCTGGCGACTCATCATAGGCTTCTTACGTTCTGCTTTCCCATGCATTATTTGCCTTTTATATTAGTCAATGTTCTTCTTTTTCCATAACGATTCTAATAACCTAAATCATTATGATCCTCCTATTTCCAACTTTTGCATGATGGTTCAATGAATTTAAATCTAAATAATCTAATAAAATATACTCCCCATTTCAGATTTTTTTCATTATATTTAAATGAATTTACAGGTTTAATTAGCAAGGTATACCTCTCCTATTCTAAATTAATTTTTCATGACACTTCATTGAACTTAAATCATTTAAGAAAAATATATTCTCTCTTTCAAGTTACTGGTTTTTGGTCTATTATATATAGAGAGATTAAGAAACTCATAAATTTTCTGTTTTGCGTTGCCATAATAAAAGATGACAAAAACCAAAAAGTTCTGTGTTGCCATAATATTAGTTTTGAACGGCAACTCCGAGCTAGAATTTTGAAATTCTGAATTGGTAACAATCAATTTCGCATTAATTCCGTCTCGATATTTTCAATGTAATTATGAGATTTTTGTCTGGTTCTAAACAAAAAAATACAGCACATTCCGTCCGGTGTCAGTATGTGAGGTGTTACCAGCTAAGCATTTTGTCTCTTACGTTGCTGAGCTGTTTCCACATCAAACATGCCAGTTGGAGACCAATAGCTCATTGGTTCTTCTCTTAGCTTTGCCATGTATTATTTGTCCTTTATACAAGTCAAAGTTTCTTTTTTTACCATTAAAATTCAAAGAACTTAAATCACTAGGATCCTTCCATTTCCATTTTTTCATATTAGTTCAATGAACTGAAATCTAAATGATATAATACAATATATTTTCCTATTTCAGATTTAATAAAATAAAATGAAAATGTCAATTTTCTTGAGGGTGCATGAAAATTGAAGTGCACGATTTCATTAACTCGTTATTATTTCTTTGACCAAAGATTTACACCTTTTTTTTTATGTACACTGTATAAACGACATCCTGCTAACAACTTTTGAACTGGGACTTGTCACTAAAAAACCATCAAAGAAATCAACCACAATATCTTATTTGAAGAAACATCAATATATTTTCATTAATAATTCATTTGAATATTATTTCTTTTTTGCTATGAAATATCATAGTTAAACTGCCTTCCAGTCATCCCATCAATCTCCAGTCATCCTATTAGAATATTGGCGAGATGCTGGTAGGAGACGAGTACCGGTTGAAAACGACTAGTTTTTGAAAAATCACTATACTGTTACAGAGCATCTGACAAAACCAATTACATTTGTAAAGTTTAATTGTATACAAATTAATTAAGATTTAAAAGGTGGCATCAGACAACCAATTATGATAGAAAATGATAACTCTGAACCACAAGAGCTGAAACCCAAACATATATAACGGTTTCGAGGCTTTAATATCCATTTTAGAAGAGGCCGATCACTGATGTAACGGTTTCGAGACGATGATATTGCATCAATAAGCACTGATCATGGACAAATTAATTATAAATTCCATCTAGTTTTCTATAAAGTAAACAAGACCAAGACAAAAATATGTTTAATTTATACACTTTCCCACCATGTTTCATAATTAACTTCAGCAAATTAATGTCATGGTACAAATATATATAAGAGTGCAATATAACAGTGCATACCATAATCAAATCACAACAAAGCGTTAGATTTATAGGAAACATATAATCATACAACTACAATAATTTCTCATTTGGTGCTAATGAATGACATTAAGTTACAAATTAAATGTATATATTGTATTGACATACATCCCAAGAAATTACAAATTTACCAAATTATATATACTTTAAGAAAACACATGATAATACAATGACTACAAGCTACAAATTGAACTCGGAGAATCAAATCTTGAACGGCACTGTAGTCATAGCAAGAAGCATCATTTTAGTACCATCTTTCCACATTTGTGTCACGAACCAAACATTATGCATCTCTGTTACTCCTTGAATTCAGATAAAGTTTAGAATCTTAGAAGAATTGATTCAAAACCCTTGTGTTTCAATTGTTACATCACATGATAAGACCATGATCGGCAGAACAATCGATCGAAAGCTATCGAATGTTTTCTAGTATTGCAGTGTAACTTTCAATCTGCCGTGCTAATTAATAAACCGACGCATCAATGCAAAGTCAAGCAACTATTCATTAAAAATAAATTCTTGCTCTTGATGCAAAGACAATGAAAACACATGTCTCCATGTCCAGAGCCCCAAAGAATCCTGTCAGTCCGTAGACGAAGGATAAATTGGTATTTCCCGAAACTTTCCATACCCACCAACAAAAAAAGATAAAAATTGACAAATCTTCCATACTTTAGCAACACATCTCTCATTTTTTTCATCTCACTTTTATCTTCACAATGCATAAAACTGTCATGATAGAGACTTATAACTTGGACTTTCCTAAGTCCATCTCAAACCTCTATGCACAAAACTATGGATTAAGAGAATAAACAAGTATAAACACATCTTTAATTGGAGAGAGAGAGAGAGAGAGAGAGAGAGGAGAAGAAGAAGAAGAAGAAGAGGGGTTGTGATGGATTTTTTGAGAGAGGATTAATGCTAGAGATGCCCAATCTTAGGTGCCTTTAAATAGAAAATTCTGTTCTCATCCCAAGTACATTTTTCACTTTGCTCCCATTCTTTTATATTATTTCTTTTTTTAGACTTGAAAGTTGTTTAAATATCCCTTAAAATGGTTGATATATCCCTATAATTAATTGTATAGAGTGGATTATTTTTTGAAAAGTCATCTCACTTCCTTTCGCCTTCATTAGTTAATTTGAAGTTCAAATTGGCGCGAAATCTACCAAGCTAATGAAAATAACAGCTCGTACGATATATCATCGATCGATTGTCTCGTTTTGGCAACTGTGAGATGCCTTAATCAAATACTATTTTTTCCCAACAATTGATAATAAATATAAATTGACAATACTTAGTGGTAGAAAATCAGTGCTAAGATCAACTACAAATTATTCAAAATTTTCATATAATGCAAAACATATTTGGTTTTTCTCAATTCCTGTTGCTAAAGGTCCCACTACTACAAATAAGGGTTGTCCCTACGGATTTATCCGTAGGGGCAACCCACTGCCCCCACGGAGATATGCGTAGGGGCGAAAAAAGATCCCGTAGGTGCAAAGCCCTGAACTTGCCCCTACAGGCAAAATCTTGCCCCTACGGATTTCTGTGTAGGTCCTGTTGCTCCTACGGAGTAGGCCGTAGGGTAAAAAAAGTTATATTATTTACGGGTTTTTTAATATATTAAATGTACCTACGGACATATCCGTAGGGCCACGTACTACCCCCTACGGATATCTGCGTAGGTACCTATCCATAGGGGCAAAATATCAGAAATCCTGATATTTTGCCCCTACGGATAACGCCGTAGGGACGAAGCAGTGGTCCGTAGGGGCACTCCCAAACCCCTGGTACTGAGATCAGGGGGGAAATATCAGTTACTGCTGATATTTTGCCCCTACGGATATATCCGTAGGGGCAACATGTGTACCTACGGATTAATCCGTAGGTATACATTATCTGTATTTTTTTTTAAAAAAGGGCTGCCTGATTTTTTCCCGCCCTGTGCACAATAATATATACATCAATCAAATATAAAATTAATCATCACACAACATATATCGCAGTATTCATAATCACATCTCACGCATATAATATACAAAAGAAACCCAAAAACTTAATATGATATAAATATAAATCAATATCAATATCGTTTCAAAATGTAGTACAATGTGTATGATATAAATAAATACATGTTTCAAAAAATAAGAACCAAAAAGCTACCCTAGTTCGGTCCAGCTCCACCTCTGAATAACGATAGAATAACGCGCGCCTGCTCCTCGGTCAATAAACTCTGCAATTCGACGCGAGCGGGAGTCTGAGCGGCCTGTGGAGCTGGCGATGTGGTCTGCGCAGCCGCCGTCGAGGTAGTCGCTTGCGAAGCCTTGGCTGCGGGAGTCTGAGCGGGCGGTGGAGCTATAGGAGCTGTCTGCGGAACCGCAGCCGATGTAGTAGCTTGCGGAGCCGCAACCGAAGGAGATGCATGTGGAGGCTCGGTCGATGTACCCTGTCGCGTCTGGACATAACGTGTGTAAGAACTGTGTATTATTCGAATTCGTATCATTATTAAGTTATTTCGAAACCCCGTTTGGATATCTAGTTTGTTATTTATTTTAATTACATATGTATGTATGATTAATCAAACTTAAGTCTAAAACCAAATAAGCTCAAGCTACGTACTAATTATGGATATGTTGATATCTATATAATATGACATGATATTTTACTATAAAGTAGTATACATACCAGCATCTCCTTCAACTCCTGAACGGTGGCCCTCAAGCTCTCCAGTTCCTGATGGACACGTCGGTCACTGGAGATGGAGGAAGTAACCGCCGGGGTGGAGTCCAACCTCATATGGGACCTGCTAGGGCCCAGTCCCCGGCCTCTCTCCTAACCTCCGTGGTGCCCTCCGTGTGCGGCGTCCAGAACTGGGGTCAGCAGCCTCGGATCGCTCTGTCCGGTAAAATCGATCTCCGAGGCCTGGGCCTGCTCAACTACCCGCTTCTACATCCACATTAAGCAGTAAAGTATAAGTATAAAATTTAAACTTGAACCTTCCAAAACTAAAATTTCAAATTTGGGTAGAAAAAATATTAACACTTACGCAATACTCCTGGGTAGCGACGTCGGGATATCGAAGCTCGCCCGTGGCGGGATCTGTCGAGGTGCCGTGGACGGCAAGATATGCGGACAGCACGCTCGGTGTACCACCTGACGCCACGGTCCGAGATGTCTGCAATATTAGAAAGTAATTCTTAATATTAGAAATATTAGAAAATAACTCTTAATATTGCAGAATATCACAAAGTTCGGTCTATTGTAATTTACCGATAACTCCATGGCTCGAGTAAAGTTTCTCGAGCCACCTGTGTAAGTGGGGCGACCCCTATTCGCCGACTTCATGTTCTCTGTATTCTGAGCGGCCTGTTTCTGCACAACGCATTAACATTTAGTTTTCTAATTACGGAACACAAATGTAACAACTCCATTTTTAATGTACAAAGAATTGATTTAAATTCAATGTATACTTGGAGTATTTATTACAGCTGATAACTCTTTAAGTATTTATTTCACTCCATAATTACAAGAAGGGGTTTGTAGCTCATTGGTAATACCTTGCACTACTGAACCAAGCCATCAGAGTTCGAATCCCATGCCCCACATTATTTTTTATATTGTTTTGTTTTAATTTTTTTGGAAAGTCAACAGTCAAACAGCCATAACTCTCAAAATTTATACTGCACTTAAAAAGTTAAATATACCAAAATTCCTCCCATGTGAAACCCCACCCAACGAGCCCCCGACTCGGCCCGACTCGGCCGAGTCGGCAGACGGACCGGCCGAATCGGCCGGCGCCGCCGGCCGGACTCCGCCGGACGGCCAAGTCGTCAACACGGAATTTCTCCGTGTTGACCTGGTCATCCCCCCTATATACTTTATTTTCTTTGATCGGTTATCAAATTCCCATTAAATCTCTTTTACTCCAAAATTTAATGATTTTTTAATGTTTTTATATAATTTTTATATTTTTTTAATTAAAACCCTAACCCTAGCCTAACCCTATATAAACACCACTACCCTCTACCATTTCACCCTACATTCCTAAGTCCACTCTCTAAAAATTTCAAGAGAACTCGGTACGTTAGAAAAAGAGCTAAAGGCGAAGCGCTGCCGAAATCGACAACGAATTCCGGCGATTGTACTAGGACCCTTCACGACGTTTCGACGCACCGTCAACCCACTACCTTCCTAGCACTCTCTAGCTTTTCTAAACCTGTAAGTCCCCTTCTTTCTATCTTTCTTTTCTTTTAAGAAAAATACGTCTTTTTAAAACCCGACGGAAATCGGAACAAACCGATTTCCGATTCGTTTTTCTATCAAAACTCACTTGTCACAAATTACATAATGCTTAAACATATTCATGTTGACTATTAATCACTTAAAAATCAATTTGGATAAAGTTTTTCACATGAAATGATAACGTTTTCATTTATCGTATTTCTTTCACTTAAATACCACAATGTTTAGTTATCACATTTAACCCTTAACAATTGCTATACCTTAACGTAGATCACGAGGTAATGACCTACCTCCACACACACGCAATTACAACCCTAATTGATATCATCAAAACTTAAAATACGATAATACAAGACTTTGCATTAAAATACCATTTTCTTTATAAACCTTTTCTAAAAGTTCTAAGTTGTCTACAATTTTAAAACAAAATCTTTTAATAGGAAAATACGATATGTCATGAACATCGATCGTTTATCTAAACTGACCTTGTGGTGTCTAGGCTAGGCAAGTGAGCTTGGGTAATTTTAAAAGGCCCGCCTCACGATTCGTGAGCGGATCCCTCCCTCCTCACTTGTACTTACCTGGCCGCAATTGACGGTGAAGAGGCGATTTGAGGCTTCTAATGACTTATCGTTTAGACCTTTAGAAATAGACTAGTTGGCTTAGGAAACTCTAAAAACTAAAATACGGAAATTTACACCCTTTTACAAATAAATACCTTATTTTTATAAAACCGTTTTCTAAATGATTAGTATTTATAAAATCTTTGCAAAGCGCCACTACAACCCACATTTGGGGAACTCGTTAGGGATTGTACGGTTTATCGTGCACCCTCGGGCTTAGTAGTGCGAGATTCAGACCTCCGCAAGGAGCATTCGGTCTCGAAAGGTTTAAAATACGACATTTAAGAAAAATGAGATTTTTGGAAAATAAAATATTTATTTAAAATTATTCTTGTATTAACATGTATATAATTATCATTTAAACGCCTATTTTGTTATAAGATAAAGTTTCCACATTTTCCTAAAAATTACAAGATTAAGAGTTACATTAAAATACCATGAATTTTCAAAGAAATCAATGTTTTAATTTAATACTTTTATTAGGATATATTCACTAGAATAACACAAATAAAATTTACACTCATTATAACAGTAAAGACGAATAATAAATACTTGGGGTGTATCTTGAAAACTATACAAAAGTACTTTTTACATAAAACCCCCTCAAGTTTTATAATTACAATAAGGACCCTAACAATTATAGAATTTCAAATTTACTTTTCTTTTAGTTTGACTCGGGTTTGAGTCTGACTATTTTTGACTTGAATATGATTCAAGTCAATCTATATTCCTTAATATTCCAACTCAATATGTACACATGAATCCCTGAATCCAGTTAACAATCTATTCAACTTGACTGAATCAAACTATGGATATACATCCATTATTCCGTTTACCTGATACAATCCATTTACTGATATCATGGTTTTGGTCAGTCATCCAACTTACATAAAACAATACAACAATACTGTTAAAACACTACGGGGTTTAAGGGGTAGATTGGTACGGAAGGTGTTAAAGGTGGCACGAGGTGGTCAGATTAAGACACCTAACCTATATTCCGTTGCTGTTGTACCGTGGCTTAACGGTTCCTTGTACATTCCGTTTGCCCTGGTCTCTAGCATATAGAGACCCCTCTCGTATACACTGGCATCCTTCTGTACCAAGCTACAAACAACAGCGTTAACACAATATTCCATAATATTCCGCAACATAATAATTTAGAAAATACTTTTATTCTGTATTTCTAATTCTTCCTTATCTTTGGGACTTACCGAGCGACCTGTTCGCTGACGACATTCTATTTCTTTCTTCTTTGAATGTCGTCAGGTGCTTTGGACCCAGCAGAGATCGAGCCCACCGGTGAAGACTTGGAGCAGTTTCACGAAGACCCCGAGCTCTAGATATTGTACCTTGTTCTTTTCAGTATTTTCATTTCCTGTTATGCCACTGTTTAGGCATCGCTTTTCTTTTCAGTTGTATTTACTTTTCATGCATTGTACAAAAGAATGTTATTAATAAAGTTGCTGTTATTTCTATATCTTTTGTCTCTTGTGATTTACTTTATATTGCTTAGATACGCTTAGCGTATGTACTTCTAAGTATATACGTAGCGGACCTCGTCGCGTCCACTTCGCCGTACACCAGGAAGCGGGGCGTGACAGGTTTTGTTGGTGGCCAATGCAGGTAAGAGCTGTATGAATCCCTATCATGCTGTTCTGCTCTGCGTGAACAACCTAAGCAATATAACGAAAGAACCAGCAGCTAAAACATTCTTTACAATTCATATTTCTTGAATCTTGCAAATTTTTATTCCTTGAATCTTATCATTTCATGTATTTGAATCTGTCCCAACCCAAATTTTTTCTTCAAGGTTATGGATTCCCCGAACAACACCAGCACCAACGTCAACAACACTCCTCCAGTACTACCTCTCCACCAACTGTTCCTGCACCACCCACTGAGCAAACAATGCTATTTGAGGCGATCCGCAGTCTTCTCGAGGGACAGCAACAACTTCTGAACCGTCCCGAGACTGACGCACCGGGAGTAAAGAAATTCAGGGCTTTACATCCCAAACAATTCTCTGGTAAAGGAAGCCCTCTTGAAGCGGAAGAATGGGCACATAGTATCGAGGATGATCTGGCCACAGCGCAAGTGCCAGATGTCCCTTGGGTCCGTGTAGCGATACTACAACTCACGGACAACGCTCGCAACTGGTGGAAGGCGGAAGAAAGCCGTCTGGTACAGCCGATTGAATGGAAGACCTTTCACGAGAAATTCGACGCGAAATATTTCCCTGTGACTGCCATGTTTGCAATGGAGCAGCAGTTTATTCATCTACAACAGGGTTCAATGTGGGATAAATCAGTAGATGAATACGATGCTGAATTCACCATGTTAAGCCGGTAAGATATGTCACAATAGTTCAATTTTTAATTACACACACTACACAGCTAACACAATCTTTAAACAGATTCACGGCGCACTTGATACCGACGGACGATATCAGAGCCCGTCGCTTTGAACAAGGTTTGGACACAGAGATTAAGGTTGCGCTAGCCACAGGAAAGTTTTTGACTCATGAGGATGCTCTAGAAGCTGCCCGCAGTTATGAGGCAGTGATAAAAGAGAGGGGCAGACCTCAATCTGCAGGTGTCAAACGCCCTGCCAACCAGATGGCAGGTGGAGCCTCGTCCAGGCCACCTTTCGTGCCAAGGCGACCCGGAGTACCAACCCATCGTCCTAGCCCAGCCTTTTGCACCTACTGCAAGAGAACTGGACATATGATGAAGACTGTCGTCGAGCCAACCGCCTTTGCTTAGTCTGCGGCTCAGCTACTCACGATATTGGGTCTTGTCCCCAAAGGCAGAACCCAGTTGCTACACCCAGGCCAGCAATTACCTATCCGCAGCGACCAGCTCTTCAGGCACCTGCTCCCAGACCTGCACTCCCTGCACCACCTAGAGGATCACAAGCTGCACCACCTCCTCGTCAGTTCCATCAAGCTCAAAGGAACGTTCCGAGGAATGCTCCTCAGGTCAGGAGGAATGTACCAAGGCGCCAGGCTTTCACGATGTCTGTGGAAGAAGCTGAGGCCATTGGCCAAGTCATCACTGGTAAACTTTTCTTTTCAAACTTTGCTTTTCTACTACTTAGTTACATATTTTCTATACCTAAAACAAATCCCACATACCTTAGGTACAATCTTAGTATCCTCAATCCTTGCACTTGCACTGTTTGATACTGGAGCATCACATTGCTTTATGTCGCAACGGTTTGTCCGAACCCATGCGATTCCAGTTTCACCGCTTGTATCCAGCTGGAATGTCAGTTCCGGAAATGGCGTTCTAAAGGCAACTATGGGATACAGCATGTGTCCAGTCGTCGTCTGCAGTCGAGAGCTTTATGCTGACTTCAAAGTGCTGGACATACCGAACTTCGATGTGGTTCTAGGAATGGATTGGCTCGGAACTTTTTATGCTACCATCGACTGTCGTCAAAGGAGGGTAGTATTCGAGATTCCAGACCATCCGGTCTTCTATTTTAAAAGCGGAGACCGTACACTGGAGCCAAGTACCCACAAAGCGAAGCCAAGAGAAGCAGTAGTTGCAGCAGCTCGAGCAGAGGAAGAATCAAGACCAGATGCGGTTCGAGAGTTCGACGATGTATTTCCTGACGATATATCAGGTTTGCCTCCCGATCGAGCTCTTGAATTCAGTATTGATTTAGTACCAGGAGCACAACCGGTGATCAAAGCACCCTATCGTTTAAGTCCGGAAGGTTTGAAGGAAGTCCGAACACAGTTGGGCGAATTACTAGCGAAAGGATGGATTCGTCCCAGCACTTCAAGTTGGGGATCACCTGTACTACTTGTGAAGAAGAAGGAAGGTTCATACAGAATGTGCATCGATTACAGAGCCTTGAACGAAGTCACTATAAAGAACAAGTATCCACTCCCGCGCATCGACGATTTATTCGATCGGCTAAATGGATCTTGTGTTTTCTTTAAACTAGATTTTCGTTCAGGTTATCATCAAGTGAAGGTCAAGAAAACCGATATTCACAAAACAGCTTTCAGAACTCGCTATGGACATTACGAATTTCTAGTGATGCCATTTGGTGTGACCAACGCACCTGCAATATTCATGAACCTTATGAATCAAGTTTTCCGGGAGTATCTAGACAGGTTTGTTGTCATCTTCATCGACGACATCCTGGTATATTCTAAGAGTCGGAAAGAACATGCAGAATATCTACGAATTGTCCTGGAAACTCTTCGACAACATCAGCTTTATGCTAAGTACAGCAAGTGCGAGTTTTGGCTAAATCAAGTTGGTTTTCTTGGACATATCATATCAGGAGAAGGAATCTCTGTGGATCGAACGAAAGTTTCGGCAGTTAGCGAATGGCCTACACCAAAGTCAGTGAAAGATATTCGAAGTTTCTTGGGTTTAGCTGGATATTACAGAAGGTTTATTGAAGGCTTTTCGAAGATAGCAACGCCCCTGACCAAGCTCACACGTAAAGATGAAGAATTTGTGTGGTCAGAAGCATGCGAACAAGCTTTCGTAGAACTCAAGTCAAGGTTGACATCAGCACCTATTCTCGTCATACCGGATCAATCTGGAGGATTCGAAGTGCATTGCGATGCATCCGGAAAGGGATTAGGATGTGTTCTACATCAGCACGGTAAGGTTGTGGCTTATGCTTCAAGACAGCTGAAGATTCATGAGCGCAATTATCCGACGCATGATTTGGAGTTGGCAGCCGTCATCTTTGCTCTCAAGATTTGGCGTCATTATCTACTTGGTGAACGAGTGAACATCTACACGGATCATAAGAGCTTAAAGTATGTGTTTACTCAGAAGGAGTTGAATATGCGGCAGAGAAGATGGTTAGAACTCATGGCGGACTTTGACATCAACTTGCAATATCACCCATGGAAGGTGAATGTAGTACATGATGCTCTTAGTCGCCAACCATTAGCAATGAATCTCACCGCTCAGTGGAAGTTTCAACAAGACTTGTATCAGATGGAGATTGAAGTAGTCATGCCAGGTAATACTTCAAGTTTGATGAATTTACAAGTTCAATCAACCATTGTCAATCAGATCAAAGCAGCTCAAGCCAGCGATGCTAAGTTGCAAAAGATCAGAGAACAAGTGGAGAATGGACTCAGAACAAACTTCATCTTCCATGAAGACGGATTTTTGAGATACGGCAGCAGATTGTGTGTACCAAAAGGTCCTGTACAAGAAGAGTTAATGAAAGAAGCTCACAGCTCTCCCTACTCGGTACATCCTGGAGGTACCAAAATGTACAAAGATCTACGTCAGAATTATTGGTGGCATGGAATGAAGCGTGAAGTAGCCAGAAGTGTCGCAAAATGCTTGGTGTGTCAGCAAGTAAAGGCTGAACATCACAGGACTGCTGGATTACTTCAACCGTTACCAATCCCGGAATGGAAGTGGCAACATATCACGATAGAGTTTGTGATTGCTCTTCCTCGTAGCACAAAGGGTAACGATGCTGTATGGGTCATTGTGGATCGACTCACAAAGTCGGCTCACTTCATCCCATTTCGAGTTGGCCAATCTACTGAGACACTAGCAAAGAAGTACATGGAGGTAATAATCTAATTAAAGATTTAAACTCTTTATAATGTACTATCTCTGATACCCATGAACTCATACAGGAAATTGTGAGACTTCATGGAGTACCGGTCTGCATTGTCTCCTATCGTGACACCAGGTTCCGATCGCAATTTTGGCAGAGTCTGCAAGCAAGCTTGGGAACAAGTCTGAACTTCAGCACGGCTTATCATCCACAAACATATGGTCAGTCGGAACGAACTATTCAGATCTTGGAGGATATGCTCAGAGCATTTATGCTAGACTTCAAAGGATCGTGGGAAGATCACCTACATCTTGTGGAGTTTTCGTACAACAACAGCTACCAAGCAAGTATAGGAATGGAACCTTTTGCAACACTGTATGGAAGGAAGTGTCGATCGCCATTAAGTTGGGACGACATCGGAGATAGGGAACTTCTTGGACCAGAGATGATAGTAGCAACTGTTGATGTGGTTCGTACTATCAGGGAAAGGATGCGCATAGCCCAAGATCGACAGAAGCACTGGGCTGATGCAAAGAGACGACACTTGGAGTTCCAGCCAGGAGATCATGTATTCTTGAAAATATCTCCGAGCCGCGGAGTGATCCGATTTGGAAGACGGGGTAAGTTGAGTCCGAGATATATTGGACCGTTCGACATACTCGAACGAGTCGGTGAAGTGGCATACCGTTTAGCGCTTCCACCCTCATTGGAAGGAGTGCATAATGTGTTCCACATATCCCAACTCAGAAAGTATGTGAGTGACCCCAGCCATGTTCTCGATCATTCTGAGCTTACTATACAGCCCGACTTGTCTTGTGAGCAACAGCCCGTGGAGATCCTGGACAGGAAAGTGAAGACACTTCGGAACAAGGAAGTTAACTTGGTTCGAGTGATGTGGAGGAAAGACACTCCAGGAGAGTCCACTTGGGAAAGGGAGGATGAAATGCGTACTAGATATCCACACCTCTTTGTAAACTAGTCCTCAAATAAAAGTTGTAAATTTCGAGGACGAAATTTTTGTAAGGAGGGTAGACTGTAACAACTCCATTTTTTATGTACAAAGAATTGATTTAAATTCAATGTATACTTGGAGTATTTATTACAGCTGATATCTCTTTAAGTATTTATTTCACTCCATAATTACAAGAAGGAGCTTGTAGCTCATTGGTTATACCTTGCACTACTGAACCAAGCCATCAGAGTTCGAATCCCATGCCCCACATTATTTTTTATATTGTTTTGTTTCAATTTTTTTGGAAAGTCAACAGTCAAACAGCCATAACTCTCAAAATTTATACTGCACATAAAAAGTTAAATATACCAAAATTCCCCCATGTGAAACCCCACCCAACGAGCCCCCGACTCGGCCGACTCAGCCGAGTCGGCCTGCGGACCGACCGAATCTGCCGGCGCCGCCGGCCGGACTCGGCCGGACGGCCGAGTCGTCAACACGGAATTTCTCCGTGTTGACCTGGTCATCCCCCCTACATAATTTATTTTCTTTGATCGGTTATCAAATTCCCATTAAACCTCTTTTACTCCAAAATTTAATGATTTTTTAATGTTTTTATATAATTTTTATATTTTTTTTAATTAAAACTCTAACCCTAGCCTAGCCCTATATAAACACCACTACCCTCTACCATTTCACCCTATATTCCTAAGTCCACTCTCTAAAAATTTCAAGAGAACTCGGTACGTTAGAAAAAGAGCTAAAGGCGAAGCGCTGCCGAAATCGACGACGAATTCCGGCAATCGTACTAGGACCCTTCACGACGTTTCGATGCACCGTCAACCCACTACCTTCCTAGCACTCTCTAGCTTGTCCAAACCCGTAAGTCCCCCTCTTTCTATCTTCCTTTTCTTTTAAGAAAAATACGTCTTTTTAAAACCCGACGGAAATCGGAACAAACCGATTTCCGATTCGGTTTTCTATCAAAACCCACTTGTCGAAAATTACATAATGCTTAAACATATTCATGTTGACTATTAATCACTTAAAAATCAATTTGGATAAAGTTTTTCACATGAAATGATAACGTTTCCATTTATCGTATTTCTTTCACTTAAATACCACAATGTTTAGTTATCATATTTAACCCTTAACGATTGCTATACCTTAACGTAGATCACGAGGTAATGACCTACCTCCACACACATGCAATTACAACCCTAATTGATATCATCAAAACTTAAAATACGATAATACAAGACTTTGCATTAAAATACCATTTTCTTTATAAACCTTTTCTAAAAGTTCTAAGTTGTTTACAAATTTAAAACAAAATTTTTTAATAGGAAAATACGATATGTCATGGACATCGATCGTTTATCTAAACTGACTTTGTGGTGTCTAGGCTAGGCAAGTGAGCTTGGGTAACTTTAAAAGGCCCGCCTCACGATTCGTGAGCGGATCCCTCCCTCCTCACTTGTACTTACCTGGCCGCAATTGACGGTGAAGAGGCGATTTGAGACTTCTAATTACTTATCGATTAGACCTTTAGAAATAGACTAGTTGGCTTAGGAAACTCTAGAAACTAAAATAAGGAAATTTACACCCTTTTACAAATAAATACCTTATTTTTATAAAACCGTTTTCTAAATGATTAGTATTTATAAAATCTTTGCAAAGCGCCACTACAACCCACATTTGGGGAACTCGTTAGGGATTGTACGGTTTATCGTGCACCCTCGGGCTTAGTAGTGCGAGATTCAGACCTCCGCAAGGAGCATTCGGTCTCGAAAGGTTTAAAATACGATATTTAAGAAAAATGAGATTTTTGGAAAATAAAATATTTATTTAAAATTATTCTTGTATTAACATGTATATAATTATCATTTAAACGCCTATTTTGTTATAAGATAAAGTTTCCACCTTTTCCTAAAAATTACAAGATTAAGAGTTACATTAAAATACCATGAATTTTCAAATAAATCAATGTTTTAATTTAATACTTTTATTAGGATATATTCACTAGAATAACACAAATAAAATTTACACTCATTATAACAGTAAAGACGAATAATAAATACTTGGGGTGTATCTTGAAAACTATACAAAAGTACTTTTTACATAAAACCCCCTCAAGTTTTATAATTACAATAAGGACCCTAACAATTATAGAATTTCAAATTTACTTTTCTTTTAGTTTGACTCGGGTTTGAGTTTGACTATTTTTGACTTGAATATGATTCAAGTCAATCTATATTCCTTAATATTCCAACTCAATATGTACACATGAATCCCTGAATCCAGTTAACAATCTATTCAACTTGACTGAATCAAACCATGGATATACATCCATTATTCCGTTTACCTGATACAATCCGTTTACTGATATCATGGTTTTGGTCAGTCATTCAACTTACATAAAACAATACAACAATACTGTTAAAACACTACGGGGTTTAAGGGGTAGATTGGTACGGAAGGTATTAATGGTGGCACGAGGTGGTCAGATTAAGACACCTAACCTATATTCCGTTGCTGTTGTACCGTGGCTTAACGGTTCCTTGTACATTCCGTTTTCCCTGGTCTCTAGCATATAGAGACCCCTCTCGTATACACTGGAATTCTTCTGTACCAAGCTACAAACAACAGCGTTAACACAATATTCCATAATATTCCGCAACATAATACTTTAGAAAATACTTTTATTCTGTATTTCTAATTCTTCCTTATCTTTGGGACTTATCGAGCGACCTGTTCGCTGACGACATTCTATTTCTTTCTTCTTTGAATGTCGTCAGGTGCTTTGGACCCAGCAGAGATCGAGCCCACCGGTGAAGACTTGGAGCAGTTTCACGAAGACCCCGAGCTCTAGATATTGTACCTTGTTCTTTTCAGTATTTTCATTTCCTGTTATGCTATTGTTTAGGCATCGCTTTTCATTTCAGTTGTATTTACTTTTCATGCATTGTACAAAAGAATGTTATTAATAAAGTTGCTGTTATTTCTATATCTTTTGTCTCTTGTGATTTACTTTATATTGCTTAGATACGCTTAGCGTATGTACTTTTAAGTATATACGTAGCAGACCTCGCCGCATCCACTTCGCCGTATACCGGGAAGCGGGGCGTGACAACAAAGAAATAAATTATATCATAAATAATGAATTATGTTTAAAATACATAACTGTTTGCGTTGGGAGTCGAAATAATCGCACAATAGAGGCCATGTCTCTACGTCGACTCTCGCAAACGCCGGAGTAGATAGGAAGGCCGCTCTCTCTGCCTCAGGGGTCGCCATCCACAGGGAGTAGCAGTCGGCCTTCAGCTCATTCCTGTTGTATCGGACCTTGGTCTGCATGTTTTTCATCAGGCCATTGTACAGAGCATGAAGGTCGAGCACCCTCCCAGGGTGATCAGGGTCGGCTACAGGCTGAAAATCGTAATCCAACTGAAAATACAAAAAAAAACATTGTTATTAGATTGCAAGTGTTAATAATAAATATATTGGATAAATCAAATGAAAATATATATTAATACGTACCCGAGCCTGATCAAAGAAGAGGGCGAATGAGCGCCGGTGCTGCTCGCCCCACTCAACGTGAAGTGGATAGTTCTTCACGAGCCGGCTCTCGTCCCCCATATACTGGCTGAACCTCTCGGCATGAGGACCGGTATAGCGATAGTCAAGGGTAAAAAAAGGGGGAATGCTGCCTCCCCCTAGCTCTGTCAGGCCTCAGCCTATGGGACTGATTCGGGCCTCGAGTCCCCCTCTGGAGATGGGGAGGCCCTGCGTCTGCACGAAATATCAAGACAATCAATAATAAGACAAAGTTGTATTAAGAAATCAAGGTTAAACGAAAATTCAAGCGTGATATATACCTCCGGTGACTATCGCACGAGCCTGGGCCCGGGCAGCAGCATGAGCAGGACGATAGTTCCTTCGGTGAGGAACAACCGGGGTCCCGGATGCGGACGCATCCCCTCCAACTAGAAAATAAACATCGACGCTAAATTTCCATAAAGTTTATATTTATTCTATAGAGCATATGTAAAATGAATAAATATTTTAAATTTATTCATACTAACCTGCAGACGATGGTGAGGGTATGGAAGCGGCAGGAGTAGCCCCTGCAGAAGATGTGGACGCACCACCTATAATTAGACAATTAGAAATAAATTATATAAGTAATTGCAAAAAGAATGTGTAGATCAATAATATAACGTTCTAAATCAATATGCATGCACTATAGGATATATAAATATACCCGCAGGTGCGGTGGTGTCACCACCTACAGCTAGACAATAATAAAAATTGCTATGTAAGAGCAAAAGGAATGTGTGTATTTATGATATAGCATTCTAAATAAATATACATGCACTATATGATATATAAACATACCTGAAGGAGCGGGAGTGGCCTCTGTCCCAGATGTGGACGCATCACCAACAACTAGACAATCAAACATTGACAATATAAGTAATTTTGACATAAATAGGCATGAATATCTGTAATATTATATTCAAAATGGATATGCGTGCAGTATACCTGGAGATGTGGCAAAATCCACACAGAAGGAGGCATCCGATGGGGTCTCCGATCTGGGTGCAAGACCGGCCCTCTGAAGCTCCCTACGGAGCTCTCCGGGGGGCAGAACTGCTCTGCCTCTGCCTCTGCCGCGGCTGGAGCTCCTGCCGCCCCTCGCTGCTCCCGACATCGTCATCAAATCTAGATAAACGGTTCGTGGACGCATTAGACAATCATTAAAAGTATTGACTATATATGTATAGAGCGTAAAATGTGAAGTAATAATATAACATTACTGATAACCTTTTTCGTTTCGTGGGCGCATTATACATATCTACTTGGATTTCATCGTGTCATTTCTAACCCTCGTAACTTCATGATCGGTCAAAGACAACCCATTCTTCGAAACAGACGGTCGGAGCACTTTAAGCCTTCTTTCTTCTTCGTCCTCATCGCTGTCCTCGAATTCTGGGACATCGTAGACATCTCTGGGTTTCCATCGGCATACAACACTCCATCCCGGATACTTTAAACACTGTGAGTAGTATACTTGGAACGCTTGGTTCGGAAAGATAAACGGATCGTCCTGACCGTAAAATCGAAGTGTGTTCACACTGGTCAATCCATATTCATCTTTCCAAGTCCCAAGACTGCTTCTCCACCTGTCCGTATCGGTTCGCGGATCGTACCAAGTACACTGGAATATATAAAAGGGTTCTGATCGTCCGGGATAGTGGATGCTGAGTATACAATTTAAGTACCCATAGTAAATCACACCGTCCGATCCTACCATCGCAATCCCACTATTTTGAGTGGTTCTAGATGTTTCTATGTCCTTAACTTCGAATTTGTATCCAAGGACACCAAATCCTTTGTAATATGAAACCTCTATACTAGGAAATTGAGCTAAATATCTTGAATCACTCTCAAATGATGCAGACAAGTTCGGATCGTGGATCTAACAAAACAAATTTTACGACAAATACATAACGATACAAGTTTAGATTAAAACTGATAGCAATAAAATGTTATTCGAATAACTTACATGATCTGTGATCCAATCACAAAAATTATCCTGATGGTATTTTTCCAAACGTTCTTCGTTCCAATCAGGATGCCCCTCACGTACCTCGTTAAAATGAATTCTGTTTTCAACAAATAATTGTGACATTAATATTATATCATTTCATACACACACAAACACAGATATAATAATTAATCCAAAAGAACTTACTCTCTAATTTGTTCAAGACATACGCAATTAAGCAAGATAAACCGGTATATCTTGTTGATAAATATAGTGTCTACTCTCTTATACTCGGCTTTACCATATGGCCCGTCTTGAATTCTTCGTGGTCGGTTAAGCCTTGTCTCAATGTTCTCGTCCAGATAGCGGGAACAATATGTGGTTGCTTTATCAAGAAGATAGCCTTGCATGATAGAACCCTCTGGTCGATTTTTATTGCGTATATACTTCTTAAGAGTGTAGAGGTACCTAATGAGAATATGTTGAATAAATAAATACGGGCATACAGGAAAACAATAAATTTATAAATTGTGTGAAACGAAAAATTACACGTACCTCTCGACGGGATACATCCATCGATATTGTACCGGTCCGGCTAACTTCGCCTCGGTTGCAAGATGAACTGTCAAGTGTATTATGATATCGAAGAATGACGGTGGGAAAATACGCTCAAACTTGCAAAGTATCAACGCAATAGAATTTTCTAGTTTATCCAGCATCGCAACCTCCAGTGTTTTAGCAAACAACTTCCTGAAAAAACAACATAGGTCGTTGATTACTAGACCAACCGAGTCGGGAAGAGAAGTCCTGAGGGCTAATGGAAGAAGGTGTTCCACGATAACATGGTGATCATGACTTTTCAGCCCATCGATCTTGCCCTTCACAATTTTTATTTTCTTGCTGAATGATCCTGAGAAACCTGTGGGGACTTTCAAATCATGCAACACCTGCAGGAATCTTTTCTTCTCTGGTTGTGACATATGATAAGCGGCATTGGGAAGTACAAACTTGCCCGGTTTACCCGCTACCGGTCTAGGGTGCAATTCACTTCTTATTCCCCACTCTTGTAGATCCATTCGAGCATTCATGTTGTCTTTCGATTTCCCGTCTTTACAAAGAAGCAAGTTAAGTATGTGCTCTGATACTCCCTTCTCTATATGCATGACGTCCAGACAATGACGCACTGAATTTGTAGACCAGTATGGAAGCTCGAAGAAAATTCTTAACTTGTTCCAATATTGTGGTTTGACCTGTTTCGTCGGATCCATCCCGAAGGTCACGTTATTGTAACCATCCCATTTAGCAGTCACGTCCTCTCCGGACAATGGGGATGGAGGTCCAAGAAGCTCCTGATGACCATCAAAGTGAACCGTATCTAACCTATAGGGGTGTCCTGGAGGCAGGAAACGTCGATGGCCGCAATAACAAACCTTCCTGCTAAAATTCAAGAATTTTGATGTTGTGTGTTCATGGTAATGAGGACATGCTTTGTGACCATGTACGGACCAACCTGATAGCATTCCATATGCAGGAAAGTCATTAATTGTCCACATTAAAGCCGCACGCAGTATGAAGGTTGTATTTGTGTTTGAATCATATGTCTCCACACCATTAATGAACAAAGATTTCAACTCCTCGATCAGAGGTCGGAGATAGACGTCGATATTGTTCCCCGGTGAGTTTGGTCCGTCGATAAGAAGAGGCATCATAAAGTATGATTGGTCCATAGCCAACTAAGGCGACAGATTATAAATTATCATTACAACGGGCCATGTGCTGTGACTTCCAGCCATATAGTTGAATGGGCAGAAGCCATCAGAAGCCAATCCGAGCCGGACATTGCGAGGATCGCTACTGAATATTGCGTGCCTCCTATCGAAATCCTTCTATGCCGGTGAATCTCTTGGATGGCTCATTTTTCCATTTTCGTTTGGAGGAGCACGGTGATACTAAATCATTGCCTCGGCTGTTTTCTTGCACCTGAATAGCCTCTGTAGCCTCTGTGTTTTGGGAAAGTATCGTGCTATCTTCACAGGTATAGAAGGCTTCTTATCAGAATCTTTCGGCTTATACCTGGCCTCTCCGCATGTTGGACACTCTTTCAAATCTGAATTCTCTTTCCGGTACAACACGCAATTTTTAGGACATACTTGAATCTTCTCGCACTTTAGACCCAAATCAGACATCATCTTCTGGGCTTCGTACCAGCTGTCGGGCACATTATTTTCCGGAGGCATAGAATCTTTCAAGAACGAAAGAAGCATTGTGAATGACTTGTTGCTCCATCCATTTAGGCACTTAATCCGGAAAAGTTGGACGGACCATGAGAGGATGGAATACTTCGCATTCTCATAAATTGGTTTCCTAGTATCATTCATGAAATTTTCATATTTATCTGCACGCAGTCCTTGACCGGAAGGAATGTCATCTTCGGTACGAATAGATTCACCTAGGGCAGCCTCTACCATATCCTCCATTTCTTCTGATGGAAATAAATTTCCGTCTCCTGCCGCATTACCGAATTCTTCTTCTTCTCCTGCCGCATTATCGTGTTCTCCTTCTTCTTCTGCCGTAGTACTGCATTCTTCTCCTTCCCCGTGATATTTCCAAGTTGTATAAAGTCTAGTAAACCCATGTTTTATAATATGAAGCTCTGCCAATTCTACCTTCTGCCAGTACTTATTGCCACATCTATCGCACGGACAGAGAATCTTCTCTATTATGATCTTATTATGTGCGCGTGAAAATTCAAGAAAAGCAGCAACTCCTGCGACAAACTTAGGTTGCATACGTTGTTTCCAATCCACATACATCCAGTCTTTAACTCTGACGTACTCATGGGCCATGTTAGACTGTATAACATATAAATTGTAGGTTATGCTGACTATATTGAGAAATATAAGAATGGGATAGTTACTGACAAAGGAGAAAATCCGTGTATATGCTTTGTGTGTGCGTTTGTCGTTGAAAAGAATAAATTATCGCACGTATGTTAACCGATAGACGGGGACTAAGTGGCGCTTTTAGTTTCATATATGAGTATCGGTGGGAATATGAAAGTTTCATATTATCATATATTGGTTTTAACCCGAACATCTCGAATCGCTCTCTAATTATGCGTTTGTTGTGTATTCTTGTTGTATGTGTGTGTTCCGGCTGTCGGGAGTAGGCTTCTATCCCTTTAAGAATGTATAGAGCGAACACCCATCACTTGTGCTTTCAACCGTTTCAAGTAAATTTCGGCAGCACCTCCCCGCTGTTCTCCGAGTACACTGTAATAAAATAGATAATCATTTCAAAGCTGTGAAACAACGTTGAAATGAACATCTAATCTATCTTTGTACACGGAGAACCAGTGGAAAGGTACCGACGAAATATCTCGAAACGGATGAAAACACAAGTGAATGAAGGCGTTTGCTTTATAGATTCTTAACTTGTCCACACGGGACAAATCTATGGGTTACCATACGATTGAATTTTCTCGTCGCGTAGACTATACGACGGTTGTTAGTATCGAGCTATACTGTCCGATATTTAACAACCTTCGTATAGTTCGAGGTCACGATGAGCATCGCACGTATGTTAACCGATAGACGGGGACTAAGTGCCGCTTTTAGTTTCATATATGAGTATCGATGAGAATATGAAGGTTTCATATTATCATCGAGTATCGGTTTTAACTTGAACATCTCGAATCGCTTTTTAATTATGCGTTTGTTGTGTATTCTTGTTGTATGTGTGTGTTCCGGCTGTCGGGGGTAAGGCTTCTATCCCATTAAGAATGTATAGAGCGAACGCCCATCACTTGTGCTTTCAACCGTTTCGAGTAAATTTCGGCAGCACCTCCCCGCTGTTCTCTGAGTACACTGTAATAGAATAGATAATCATTTCAAAGCTGTGAAACAACGTTGAAATGAACATGTAATCTATCTTTGTACACGGAGAACTAGCGGAAAGGTACCGACGAAATATCTCAAAACGGATGAAAACACAAGTGAATGAAGGCGTTTGCTTTATACATTCTTAACTCGTCCACACGGGACAAATCTATGGGTTACCATACGATTGAATTTTCTCGTCGCGTAGACTATACGACGGTTGTTAGTATCGAGCTATACCGTCCGATATTTAACAACCTTCGTATAGTTCTATGTCATGACGAGCATCGCACATATGTTAACTGATAGACGGGGACTAAGTGGCGCTTTTAGTTTCATATATGAGTATCGATGAGAATATGAAGGTTTCATATTATCATCGAGTATCGGTTTTAACTTGAACATCTCGAATCGCTCTCTAATTATGTGTTTGTGGTGTATTCTTATTGTATGTGTGTGTTCCGGCTGTCGGGGGTAGGCTTCTATCCCATTAAGAATATATAGAGCGAACACCCATCACTTGTGCTTTCAACCGTTTCGAGTAAATTTCGGCAGCACCTCCCCGCTGTTCTCCGAGTACACTGTAATAGAATAGATAATCATTTCAAAGCTGTGAAACAACGTTGAAATGAACATCTATTCTATCTTTGTACACGGAGAACGAGCGGAAAGGTACCGACGAAATATCTCGAAACGGATGAAAACACAAGTGAATGAAGGCGTTTGCTTTATACATTCTTAACTTGTCCACACGGGACAAATCTATGGGTTACCATACGATTGAATTTTCTCGTCGCGTAGACTATACGTCGGTTGTTAGTATCGATCTATACTATCCCATATTTAACAACCTTCGTATAGTTCTATGTCACGACGAGTATCGCACGTATGTTAACCGATAGACGGGGACTAAGTGACGCTTTTAGTTTCATATATGAGTATCGATGGGAATATGAAGGTTTCATATTATCATCGAGTATCATATATTGGTTTTAACCTGAACAGTTCGAATCGCTCTCTAATTATGCGTTTGTTGTGCATTCGTGTTGTATGTGTAACATGATTTTAAACCATTGAGATCAAGATTTGAGAAATTTTATAAGTGACCGTTAACATGATAACAATCATCTCTTCTTATCAGTCCATATCTGAATTCTAAAGGGCAGTATATTTGCTATTAAAAGATCATGTTCAACTCTAAAGCAAGGGAAAAACAGAGGAATATAGATCTATTAAAGTCAAGCCATAAAGCTAATCACATATTTACAACATTGCAAATACATTAACGCAAAACATAGTTATGATGCTTCAAAAGAATCAATTATCAAGGATGAAGAGAGCTTGTGATAAAGCAATCAAATTTAGCTTTTGCATTAAAATAGTTTATGATAAAACTTTTGAGATCCTTCAAGAAAGTTATGGCACTGTGAGCTTCCACAACCTATCATAACCAATCGCAAATTTTCATGGTTCTTTACTGGTATAAGACGTGTACTTCTATGAGGCGGAGTAAATAAATTTGTCGAGAGCTCGTGATGCATGTGTAATGATAGAATCCAACAAAAATTATTCTCATGTACTAATAATAGCATCCCAATTGCAACTTTTTTATTCAATAAGATAACACATTTGCAAGAGTGCATCATTTACATTATGTTTTACTCCCTCCAGGGCCACCAAAATATACGGTATCTATAGGATGGCTATTGTCAATGGAGTAAGTCGGGTCTAACTTAGCCAATTTGAAAATCATTATCTCGTTGTTTATATAGATTACCGCTATTGTTTGTAAATCGTATATTACTTATATATGCTAAGCCTCCCGCTGCAAAACGGCCGCTCTCCATTGGCGGACTCAGTTCACCATTGTTAAAGCTCACTACTCCAATATTGATACGGGTTAATCTCTTGAAGAGAGTTTTTAGCCAATATCCCTAACCCTAACCGAACCCTACCCCCAGCACCAGCCCTAGCCCAACCGAGCCCTAGCCCCAGCCCCAGCCCAGCCCCAACCCCAACCCCAACCAAACCCTAGCTCCAGCCCCAGCCCCAGCCTAGCCCCCAGCCCCAGCCCAACCCTAGCCCCAACCCCAACCAAACCCTAGCCCCAGCCCCAGCCCCTGCCCCAGCCCCAGCCCCAACCGAACCCCACAACCTAACCCTAACCCTAACCGAACCCGATCGATGCCGACGCCGACGCCGACGCCGATGCTCTCACCCCTACCCGAACCTGGCCTGAACCCTAGACTACGTCAAAATTAAAAATTATTTGAGAATTACTTACAAGCGTGCGCGCGGTGGAGGAGACGGTAGAAATTGGTGGTCGCCGACGATCGTCGAAGGTGGCGACGAGGCGCGGGAAGTCGACGAAGGTGTGGGGAAGACTGACGAAGCTGGCGCAGGCTCGCGAGCGCGGTGGCGACGAAAGACGGGAACAGGCGACAAGATCGCGGGAGGTCGAGAGAGAGAAAATTAGGAACGATGAATATAATTTTTCTGTGCTTTTTTTTTATTAATAACCTATGTAGATGCCCATACGGACATAACCGTAGGTCCCCGGCTTGCGGCTCCGTAGGGCCAAAGGAAAAATTAGAACGTGAAGCACCGTAGGGACAACGATATGGCCCTACGGATAAATCCGTAGGGACAAGAAATATTTGCCCCTACGGATTTCTGAGTCCGTAGGGGCAACCCCATATTGTAGTAGTGTCCATTAATCACGCCTCTCATTTGTTCTAAGATTTTCTTTTTAATGTGTATTAGACATCGTAATATACCTGCTATATATAGTATAATATATTTTGGATTTTTTTCATACTAGTTTTTAGCATGTGGAAAATTGATAACTTCATTAATATTTGATAATTTTACTACGTCCGTATTTGGATACACATAATCCATAGAATAAAAACATCAGATTCCATTTCCCCCTAAATCAGCGCAATCCTTTAAAAAGGGTTGTTTGGATAGTATTTACATTGGTAAATCTGCGGAAATATTCCCCAAATAGATTCATTCCAAGGGATAATAAAGTTACTAAGGTTGTGCTTGATATATGGAATAGAAAATTACCGGGAATTTTCAGATTCCCGAGAATGGGATGACCGGGTATCTAATTCAAAGAAATCTTGTATTAATGTATTTAAGATATTTTAATCATTCCCGGTAATATAAATATGTGTAACCGAAGACGAGGCCGGAGGAGGGTCGGTGGAAGACGGCGAGGCTGAAAACGAATGATTGGTGGAAGGACGGCAAGCGGTCGGCTGAGCCGGCCGGCGACCAACGTTTGATTGGCAGTGGGCCGGTGAATGATCAGCGACAGCGGGTGTCTGGCCAGCGGCGAACGTCCGATCAGCGGCTAACCAGCCAGCGGCGAACTGTCAGCAGACGATCGACGATGGGCGGCTGGTAGCGCGGGACGTCAACGGTGGATGGTCATGTGTTTGGTGCATTTAAATGCATATTTTATATTCTTATTTATCTTTATTTTGCTAGCTCGTGTTATGCTCGCTAAGAACGCGTTCAAGCTTGGCTCGTTTATTAAAGAACCGAACATGAGCCAAAACCTTAGCTCATTTATTTAACGAGCTGGACATGAGTTGGCCCTGGCTCGTTCGGTACCTGGCTCGAGTTCGGTAACAGCTCGAGTATATCTACATATACTAAAATACAATTGCATCCATGATCCATTAACCCAAAATCCATAATATAAGCATATTGAGTAGTAACTAGTAGCTATACATTAGACCTAATACCCATTACCCATTAACTTATATATAATCTTATATAAAAAAGAAATTGAAAAAAAAACACTAAAGGCTAGAGTTCAGATCCACATTACTACAAATAAGGGTTGCCCCTACGGATTTATCCGTAGGGGCAAACCACTGCCCCTATGGATATAGCCGTAGGGACAAAAAAATACCCTGTAGGTACAAACGCCGTAGGTGCAAGTCGAAGCCTTGAACTTGCCCCTACGGACAAAAATTTGCACATGCGGAGTTATGTGTAGGTCCCGTTTGCCCTACGGAATAGGCCGTAGGGGCAAAAAATTTATTTTATTTACGATTTTTTAAAATAGTTTATGTGTACCAACGGATGAATCCATAGGGCCAAGTAATAGCCTCTACGGATACATGCGTAGGTACATATCCGTAGGGGCAAAATATCAGGATTCCTGATATTTTGCCCCTACGGATAACTGGGTAGGGGCCTTTGTTTGCCCTTACGGATATATCCGTAGGGGCAAGCTCAACCCCATGATACTGAGATCACAGGGGAAAATATCAGTTATCATGATATTTTGCCTCCACGGTTTAATCCGTAGGGGCAACGTTGGTACCTACGGATTAATCCGTAGGTACATATTATCAGTTTTTTTAAAAAAAGGCTGCCTATTTTTTTCTCGCCCTGTGCACAATAATATATACATCGATCAAATATAAAATTAATCATCACACAACATATATCGCAGTATTCATAATCACATCTCACGCATATAATATACAAAAGAAACAAAAAAAACAGAATATGATATAAATATAAACACCGTAGGACCACCAATATCAATATCGTCCAAAATGTAGTACAATATGTATCATATAAATAAATACATGTTTCAAAAAATAAGAATCAAAAAGCTACCCTAGCTCGGTCCAGCTCCACCTCTGATAAATGCTAGAATCTGGCGCGCCTGCTCCTCGGTCAATAAATCATGCAATTCGGAGCGTGCGGGGGTCTGAGCGGGCTGTGGAGCTGGCGATGTGGTCTGCGCAGCCGCCGTCGAGGTAGTGGCTTGCGGAGCCGCGGCTGCGGGAGTCTGAGCGGGCGGTGGAGCTATAGGAGCTGTCTGCGGAACCGCAGCCGATGTAGTGGCTTGCGGGGTCGCAGCCGAAGGAGATGCATGTGGAGGCTCGGCCGATGTACCCTGTCGCGTCTGGACCTAACGTGTGAAATAAGCGTGTAAGAACTGTGTATTATTCGAATTCGTATCATTATTAAGTTATTTCGAAACCCCATTTGGATATCTAGTTTGGAAAAACGTAGTTTATTTTAATTAGATATGTATGTATGATTAATCAAAGCTAAGTCTACAACCAAATAAGCTCAGGCTACGTACTAATATTGGATATGTTGATATCTATAATATGACATGATATTTTACTATTAAGTAGTATACATACCAGCATCTCCTTCAACTCCTGAACGGTGGCCTTCAAGCTCTCCAGTTTCTGCTGGACACGTCGCTCACTGGAGACGGAGGAAGTAACCGCCGGGGTGGAGTCCAACCTCATATGGGCCCTGCTAGGGCCCAGTCCCCGGCCTCTCTCCCAACCTCCGTGGTGCCCTCCGTGTGCGGAGTCCAGGACTGTGGTCAGCAGCCTCGGATCGCTCTGTCCGGTAAAATCAATCCCCGATGCCTCGGCCTGCTCAACCACCCGCTCCTACACCCACATTAAGCAGTAAAGTATAAGTATAAAATTTAAATTTGAACCTTACAAAACTAAAATTTCAAATAGGGGTTTAATAAATATTAACACTTACGCAATACTCCTGGGTAGCGACGTCGGGATATCGAAGCTCGCCCATGGCGGGATCTGTTGAGGTGCCGTGGACGGTAAGATATGCGGACAGCACGCTCAGTGTACCACCTTGCGCCAGGGTCTGAGCTGTCTGCAATATTAGAAAATAACTCTTAATATTAGATAAATTAGAAAATAACTTTTAATATTTCATTATATCACAAAGGCCGGTCTATTGTAATTTACCGATAACTCCATGGCTCGAGTAATATTCCTCGAGCCACCTGTATAAGTGGGGCGACCCCTCTTCACCGACTTCCTATTCTCTATATTTTTAGCGGCCTGTTTCTGCACAACGCATTCACATTTAGTTTTCTAATTAAGGAACACAAAAAAATAAATTATATCCTAAACAATGAATTACATTTAAAATACATACCTGTTTGCATTGAGAGTCGAAATATTCGCACAATAAAGGCCATGTCTCTACGTCGACTCTCGCAAAGGCCGGAGTAGATAGGAGGGCCGCTCTCTTTACCTCGGGGGTTGCCATCCATAGGGAGTAGCAGTCGGCCTTCAGCTCATTCCTGTTGTATCGGACCTTGGTCTGCATGTTCTTCATCAGGCCATTGTACAGAGCATGAAGGTCGAGCACCCTCCCAGGGTGATCAGGGTCGGGTACAGGCTGAAAATCGTAATCCAACTGAATATACAAAAAAAAACATTGTTATTAGATTGCAAGTGTTAATAATAAATATATTGGATAAATCAAATAAAAATATATATTAATACCCGAGCCTGATTAAAGAAGAGGGCGAATGAGCGCCGGTGCTGCTCGCCCCACTCAACGTGAAGTGGATAGTTCTTCACGAGCCGGCTCTCATCCCCCATATACCAGCCGAACCTCTCGGCATGAGGACCGGTATAGCGATAATCAAGGGTAAAAAAGAAGGGGAATGCTGCCTCCCCCTAGCTCTGTCAGGCCTCGGCCTATGGGACTGATTCGGGCCTCGAGTTCCCCTCTGGGGATGGGGAGGCCCTGCGTCTGCAAGAAGTATCAAGACAATCAATATTAAGACAAAGTTGTATTAAGAAATCAAGGTTAAACGAAAATTGAAGTGTGATATATACCTCCGGTGACTAAAGCACGAGCCTGGGCCCGGGCAGCAGCACGAGCGGGACGATAGTTCCTCCGGTGAGGAACAACCGGTGTCCCGGATGCGGACGCATCCCCTCCAACTAGAAAATAAACATTGACGCTAAATTTCCATGAAGTTCATATTTATTCTATAGAGTATATGTAAAATGAATAAATATTTTATATTTATTCATACTAACCTACAGACGATGCGGAGGGTACGGAAGTGGCAGGAGTGGCCCCTGCGTCAGATGTGGACGCACCACTTATAATTAGAAAATTAAAAATAGATTATATAAGTAATTGCAAAAAGAATGTGTAGATCAATAATATAACATTCTAAATCAAGATGCATGCACTATAGGATATATAAACTTACCCGCAGGTGCGGTGGTGTCACCACCTACAGCTAGACAATAATAAAAATTACTATCTAAGTAAGAGCAAAAGGAACGTGTGTATATTTATGATATAGTATTCTAAATCAATATACATGCACTATATGATATATAAACATGCCTGGAGGAGCGGGAGTGGCCTCTGTCCCTGATGTGGACGCATCACCAATAACTAGACAATCAAACATTGACAATATAAGTAATTTTGACTTAAACAGGCATGAATATCTATAATATTACATTCAAAATGGATATGCGTGCAATATACCTGGAGGTGTGGCAAAATCCACATGGAAGGAGGCATCTGAAGGGGTCTCCGATCTGGGTGCTATCTTGACAGGTATATCAGGCTTCTTATCAGAATCTTTCGGCTTATACCTGGCCTCTCCGCATGTTGGACACTCTTTCAAATCTGAATTCTATTTCCGGTACAACGCACAATTTTTAGGACATACTTGAATCTTCTCGCACTTTAGACCCAAATCAGACATCATCTTCTGGGCTCCGTACCAGCTGTCGGGCACGTTATTTCCCGGGGGCAAAGAATCTTTCAAGAACGAAAGCAGTATTGTGAATGACTTGTTGCTCCATCTATTTAGGCACTTAATCTGGAAAAGTTAGACGAACCATGAGAGGGTGGAATACTTCGCATTCTCATAAATTGGTTTTCTAGCATCATTCATGAAATTTTCATATTTATCCGCACGCGGTCCTTGACCGGAAATATTGTCATCTTCGGTACGAATAGATTCACCTAGGACAGCCTCTACCATATCCTCCATTTCTTCTGATGGAAATAAATTACCGTCTTCTCTTCCTGCCGCATTACCGAATTCTCCTTCTTCTCCTGCCGCATTATCGTGTTCTCCTTCTTTTTCTGCCGCATTACTGCATTCTTCTCCTTCCCCGTGATATTTCCAAGCTGTATAAAGTCTAGTAAATCCATATTTTACAATATGAAGCTCTACCAATTCTACCTTCTGCCAGTACTTATTGACACATTTATCGCACGGACAGAGAATCTTCTCTATTATGATCTTATTATGTGCGCATGCAAATTCAATGAAAGCAGCAACTCCTGCGACAAACTTAGGTTGCATATGTTGTTGCCAATCCACATACATCGAGTCCTTAACTCTGACGTACTCATGGGCCATGTTAGACTGTATAACATATAAATTGTAGGTTTTGGTGACTATATTGAGAAATATAAGAACGGGATAGTTACTGACAAAGGAGAAAATCTGTGTATATGCTTTGTGTGTGCGTTTGTCGTTGAAAAGAATAAATTATCGAATGTATGTTAACCGATAGACGGGGACTAAGTGGCGCTTTTAGTTTCATATATGAGTATCGATGAGAATATGAAGGTTTCATATTATCATCGAGTATCATATATTGGTTTTAACTTGAACATCTTGAATCACTATCTAATTATGCGTTTGTTGTGTATTCTTGTTGTATGTGTGCGTTCCAGCTGTTGGGGGTAAGGCTTCTATCCCATTAAGAATGTATAGAGCGAACACCCATTCGCTTGTGCTTTCAACCGTTTCGAGTAAATTTCGGCAGCACCTCCCCGCTGTTCTCCGAGTACACTGTAATAGAATAGATAATCATTTCAAAGCTGTGAAACAACGTTGAAATGAACATCTAATTTATCTTTGTACACGGAGAACCAGCGGAAAGGTACTGACGAAATATCTCGAAACGGATGAAAACACAAGTGAATGAAGGTGTTTGCTTTATACATTCCTAACTTGTCCACACGGGACAAATCCATCGGTTACCATACGATTGAATCTTCTCGTCGCATAGACTATACGACGGTTGTTAGTATCGAGCTATACCGTCCGTTATTTAACAACTTTCGTATAGTTCTATATCACGATGAACATCGCACGTATGTTAACCGATAGACGGGGACTAAGTGGCGCTTTTAGTTTCATATATGAGTATCGATGAGAATTTGAAGGTTTCATATTATCATCGAGTATCATATATTGGTTTTAACTTGAACATATTGAATCACTCTCTAATTATGCGTTTGTTGTGTATTCTTGTTGTATGTATGTGTTCCGGCTGTCGGGGGTAAGGCTTCTATCCCCTTAAGAATGTATAGAGCGAACACCCATTCGCTTGTGCTTTCAACCGTTTCGAGTAAATTTCGGCAGCACCTCCCCGCTGTTCTCCGAGTACACTGTAATAGAATAGATAATCATTTCAAAGCTGTGAAACAACGTTGAAATGAACATCTAATCTATCATTGTACACGGAGAACCAGCGGAAAAGTACCGACGAAATATCTCGAAATGGATGAAAACACAAGTGAATGAAGGTGTTTGCTTTATACATTCCTAACTTGTCCACACGGGACAAATCTATCGATTACCATACGATTGAATCTTCTCGTCGCCTAGACTATAAGACGGTTGTTAGTATCGAGCTATACTGTCCGATATTTAACAACCTTCGTATAGTTCTATGTCACGACAAATATCGCACGTATGTTAACCGATAGACGGGGACTAAGTGGCTCTTTTAGTTTCATATATGAGTATCGATGAGAATATGAAGGTTTCATATAATCATCGAGTATCATATATTGGTTTTAACTTGAATATCTTGAATCACTCTCTAATGATGCGTTTGTTGTGCATTCGTGTTGTATGTGTAACATGATTTTAAACCATTGAGATCAAGATTGATAGAACCGATCATCCACAAAGAGATTAAGGATTGACTTTTGACAGCCATATGAAGGAAAATTTTCTCCTACGGCAACCTAATAATATACCCATTATCCTCATATATACATATATGCAAGCAGGCATGGATACATACATGCAAATATTTGAAAAATTAATATATCAACCATAAACTATTATTACAATGGCATTCATTTATAACAATCAACAATTAAAACTATAAATGTAGGACACGGATTAAAACATCACATGCTCTGTGATCACATTACATGCATAAAAACATACAGATATTCAGATTGAATCGGCCAGTTTAGACAGATCTCGGTAAAAGAGACATAACTTTCACAAGAGTATTAAATCAAGAGCCATTCTAAGCATCGAAAAGATGATTTATGAAGTTTTGATTAAATACCATACCGGTCCTTGAAAAGTCTCTCATTAATTAAGCACAGATTCAATCAACAATAGAAGACTAAGAGTTTGTCTTTCAATCTTTCTATCTAATAATTAAAGAATTGTTGTCTATAACTTTATTCAATTGATATATCTACTCTATCTATGAACAAAGTAGACTTGTAAAGTAGAAATCATTCTGAAAATTATTTTCGAAAATATATGAATGAGAAAGTGTTGTCTTTTATTTGGTTGAGATTTACTCCCTTGTCGTTCCCTTTATCTTAGATGAGCCTTTTGATTTGATTGCATTCAGTCTTTTATATTTCTCAAACCAAACCCCCCCAACCGAACCCTAGCCCTAGCCCAGCCCCACCCTAACCGAACCCTAGCCCCAGCCCCAGCCCCAGCCCAGCCCCAACCCCAACCGAACCCTAGCCCCAGCCCCAGCCCCAGCCCCAGCCCCAACCCCCAACCCCAACCCCAACCCCAACCGAACCCCAGAACCGAACCCTAACCCTAACCCTAACCGAACCCGATGCCGATGCCAAACCCTCACCCCTACCCGAACCTGGCCTGAACCCTAGACCTAACATCATCAAAATTAAAAATAATTTGAGATTTAATTACTAACCGGGCGCGCGGTGGAGGAGACGACAGAAATCGGTGGTCGACGACGATCGGCGAAGATGGCGACGAGGCGCGGGAAGCCGACGAAGGCGCGGGAATTCGACCGACGAAGGTGGCGAAGAGGCGCGGAGCGCGGTGGCGACGAGGCGCGGGAATAGGCGATATGAGGCGCGGGAGTGAGAGAGAGAAATTTTGGGAACGATGAATGACTTTTCTATACTTTTTTTTATTAATAACCTATTTATATGCCCCTACAGATATAACCGTAGGTCTACCGTTTGCGGCTCCGTAGGGCCAAACAAAAAATTAGAACGTAAGGCACCGTAGGGACAACGATGTCGCCCTACGGATAAATCCGTAGGGGCAAGAAATATTTGCCCCTACGGATTCCTGAGTCCGTAGGGCAACCCCATATTGTAGTAGTGCCATTCCAAACTCCAGAGACTTCTTTTCTATCTCAAATATTTCACATTTCTGTCTCTCTCACCCTTTTCTCTCCTTATCTCTAAATTTCTTTAAACTATCGATTCTTAAGTGAAAGGTCTCACTTTTGAAGTTCGGGATTCGATTGAGTAAGTTATTTTGAAGAACCCCTCACGCTTTCTTCGTTTTAGGTGTTGTTTTTTTTGCAATTTCTGCATTGTTTGATGATGATGACGAGAATCTATAATATGTAGATATGATTTCTTGTTGAATTTGAGGATTTAATTGTTAGGTCTTGGTTAAATATTTCGATATCTAAGTTAAGTGAAGCCTTTGAATTATTTGATTTCTGTTTTGTTTTATCATTTGTATGAAGGAAAAGCTTTGAATATAGAAAATAAGATTTTTAAAAATAAATTTGATAAATTGATCCGGACCTGAACTGAACACGAGCTGGGCATGTTTAATCGAGTTGGACCTGAGCTGAGCATCTCCAGCTCGATTCAGACCCCGGCCGGACTTGGGCCGAACAAAAAAACCCCGAGCCGAACTCTTTCTGAGCTTGATTCGCTCAAGATCGACTCGTTTACACCCCTACTCCAGGTATGTTTTGTGAAATAATGCAGATCATTGGGCAAAAGTGCACAAAAGGCGTATTACGTGCGCTGGATGTGGACAACTTTAATCTAAAAGTAAGATAAGGTAGAAAATTACCAAAAAGCAAGTATGGAACAAGATTCACAAAGTCGAGACAAATCTACTGAACAAAATCTGGAGGTCAAATCTTACCAAAAGCCGGCTGAAAATCAATTTGCGCCGATTTTTAGTGGAATTAGATATTTAGATTTTGAGGGATTTTTGTATCTTCGAAAATCTTCTATAAATCACACTTGAAAATTTCCAGTTGTCTATATATACTGCTGTATAGTCTCGCTAGGTTTCATTTCTCCATGAGTTAATTGTTTTATATTTTAGGAGAGATCAAAATATTTTATAACTTATTTTTTGTTAGTTATATGTATGCCCTAGAGGCCATTACTGTACATTGGATGTATATTGTAGTGGATGCTGGGACATATATAGGTAGGACTTTCTTGCTCGACATGATAGTACGCTATCTGGTTGCTCTTTATCTTAACATGTATACTTTCTGTCTCTCTGATTACATGTTGATAAAGCCCTTAGGATGTGTACTCGACTTCCAGGACTATGATGCAGATGATACTAGTGGGGTCTGGGTAGTCAATGAGTACATCCTTCAACATTCCTAGTCGTGGGAATATCGAGACGGGGCATCGATATTCCAGAGTAGACTAGCGTATATCTTCTCGACCCATTTGATAGGCGATGAATGATCCCATATCCATTGGTTTTTGACATCGGAGATGGTATGCGGGTGCTCAGTGGAGACTGGGTACACTGAACGGACTCGCCGAGAACTCCCAGATGGTATTATACCTCACGTCAGATGGCAGTTCTCTGGTGACACTGGTGCAGCTTAGTCTGTAGACCCGAGATCGTCATAGAGTCTTGTGTGTCTCCCACTGCGCTTTGATTTCCACCCTACCACGGCTCTACTGAGTCGTGCAAACAGGTGGTTTTTGGGTACAGTCCCGATTCACATGGAGGCAATGAGCGATAGGAGGGGATTCGTCTCTCCCGGTATTGGGGGTTGATGTTGCGCTATGCTCGACTGGCCATAACAGGAAATCCCTGGCCAGGGTTGCAGTGATATACTGGTAAGAGTTATCAGTAGTTTCACGATTGTTATGGACTTCATGTCAGCATGACTTATCAAGCTATTGGGGTCTGACGTTTACCACCCCTAGGTGAGATATGCGACATATCAGACGAACAGACCGGACTGTACGGTAAGTGTTACTGGTTGGATTCACAGGAGTGTGAGCGGGCTTGCTCGTCGATCTTCTGATCGCTCAATACCCGGGTGGCCGTTACGTTTAGCAGACCGCTTGCGGCTTGTGGGTGTTTGATATGATCATCACCTGCTGCCGGCGTATTGACGAGTCTTTAGAGTCCTACACAGAGGTTTCCTGGCTCAAGCGAAACGAAATAGGAGCGCATATGAGATATGTGCGGGACCGGGAATAATGCGAGTATGTGATACCGTATTATATTCTCGCGATGAATGTATCGATTGGTTGTATGCGATATAGCCTAGTTATCGAATCGAAGATTGATTCGATAAGCCGATACATTGGATATTAGTCGGTTATATGCGATATGACCGGACCATTAAATCAAGTATTGATTTAATGATTTAATGCATAATTATATATTTGATATATTACCTTGCATTAACTAGTATTGGTTCATTTTAAAAGGATTTTCTCACTTGAAATGCACATTGTATATGTGATATATTTTTGTGCACTTGTTTGTATCATGTTTGATGATACATGCTCACTTGGGTTTGTGTAAAGAATTAAACCATGGTTATATGAATGGTTAGGGTTTTGATTTTGTTTACTTATTCATTTATTTATTTTGTTTATTTATTTTGGAAAAGATAAATTGAAATGGTGGCTTTCTTTGTTTGCTTGTTGAAGCTTCATGAAGCTTTGAACAAGTCCACCATATTTGTCTCATGCTTAACCCTAACCAATCAAACTAACCATAGTATATTCTCTACACCTAACCATGGTTGGTAAATGATAAGTATTCATTTTATTTTCTTTTTTTGAATAAGACTTATCATATTCTTTCTTCTTCTTCTTCATCTTCAACAATGAAGAAAGCTTACCTCCATCAATGACAACTTGTGAAAATGAGTGAGAAATCCAATTCCAAAGTGAACCCACTTCCTATTTCTTCATCCTCTACCTCTTGCCAAGTAGTATAGGGTGTTTTCTTCACAAGTTTCATGGCTTGGTGAAGTTGGAGCTTGATCTTGTGTTGCCTCGACGTAGCTCATCTTCGTCATCGAAGTCGGCGACCTAGTCCGCCCATTTCTCCGATGAAGCCGATGCTAGAGTCCGGGATCCGATATGGACAGCGAGGGGACTTCATCACGGAGCCATGGAGGTGGAGGACCAGATCTACAAAGGTTGTAGCCCCTTCCCTTTAGCTATAAATTCGTTTATTTGCATTGCATCGCCTATACATCTAGTTAACGATCCGTATTAGAGTTTCTCGGCACTTGTAAAATTTTAATTAGCCATGTTTGATCACTTGTGAGACCTCATTAGTGTTCCTAGGAACCCTACAGTGGTATCAGAGCCTAGCTAGAGCCTTAGGCGATGCGTAGACGGAGTTAGAAGTCCGATCGAACCGAAACCCTAACTCCAGAATGCTCTCTGGACTTTTTTCAAAAACTGGGTTTTTTCCAGATTAAAAATTCTTAAAAAATTCAGCAGGAAGATATAAGAATTATGGTGCAAAACGAGCTCATGATTCGTCTAAACCGCCGCGGAACAGCGGCAGAAGCATGGCTTCTGCGGCGGTTCCACGGCCGTATGGTCAAAATGCCCAATAATTTTTGCACAGTAATTTCTCTTTTCTGATGCTGGATTTTCTGGGAATTTTTAAATATCACTCAAGAGTTGAGTTTTCTGGGTTGTATTAGGAGTTCGTAAATTCGATCGGATTATCAAATTTTGTCCATGTGCTTTTCCGGGTAATTTTAGAATATGTTAAAAAGTTCGGCCGGATATAAATACCCACTTTTTCCCCTGCCGGGAAATTTCCAATTGTTGGACTTTTCCGTAGTTTAACGACGTTCTAAGTAGTGCAAGTAACGCGATGGTCCCTCTAGAAGACAACAAACCTTAACTCGATTATGTGACCGTCTTGAACTGCCCTTTGAACCTTCGGGTTTGGGGCAGTACGGCGTGCCACATGTGAGGCGTTGGCTTGACCCTTCTACGGCTGGACCGTTGGTACTGAGGCAAGAAGTGAATGTTTTTAAACTTATTTAATGTGTTGAGCTGTTTCGGGAAAACTTGGGTGTTCGATTGTTCGATCTGAAAGTTTAACATTTTCTATTTATCCGGAATGTGATACAATATTTGGAATCCACAAGTAGTTATGAGATAACAGAATGAATGTTATAAACATAGCAATTTAGTCTCACTTGATCGGTTGCCATGGAATTTTGATGTGATCAAAAGTCCGTCGCAATCACGTAGCGTACGCGGATACTCGCCGGGTAAACTTAATAGACAGCCTCGCCCCATAGCCCCGACCAAGTGACTGTAGGAGAACCCCGTCGCCGAAAGCTTCCGTTCGGGTGCTCGCGGCAGCGGTGTTCCGCCTTGGTGCACTTTGTCGACGGTGTCAGGGGTGCGGCCGCCTACTAAAGTTTGCGACGAGCATTCGATCAGGATGTCGGGAATCTTGCTATTTTGCCCGACTTGATATTGAAAAGTGTTTTCGATAATGAGACTAAAATGCGGGGTTTATAATTGTTAGGCATGCGATGTCTAAGTATTTCATTTGATTAGGCATGCGATGTCTAAAGAGATTGCGGATTCCAACTGTTGTAGTTTTACATTTTCTTTTCTGTGTCCGTAAGTGTAATATGTGATATCGCCGGTTTCGTTGCTATATGTCAACGACAACTGGGATGCGCATATTTACTTACGTTGATGACATGTGATGTTATGTGTTGCTGGATATGTTATATTGGATCGTCGTGGTTGAATAGCCGGTTTTTTTTATGTGAGACGAGTGTTTTTTCATTTTCATTCATGTAAAAACTTGTATGTAATATTCTTTTATTGGGGCACTTCCAGGTTGCGGATGTTGTCACCATTTGTATATTATTTACTTTTCCGTATTAGGATAGACCCAAGGAGGGGAGCACAAGTAACTGGGTTCTGGGGTCCAGTGGGAGACCAACTCGAGGAGTCGAGTCCGGGTCTCCTAAACCTAGAATTGGTAGGGTTGCTTGCCGCTCTCGTAGGGGTCTAGGGGTGTGGGATTGGCTATTCATCACGACCGTGGAATCCGTGTTTTATACTGGCTCGTATTGAAAACACAGACGTCCTAGTATATCCAATATTTCATATGATATTTTCTGCTGCGTTATCTGTGATGTGATCATGTGATTTGTTCAGATAGACATTGTATATAGTATATATGATATATTATATAGACGTTGCTTATGTTTTACACCCGCACTAGCCCTGCCTCGCTCTGGCGTTAGTTACCTAACCTAACGGTGCAGACGTGACATCAAGGCGAATGCGGATGGCATAAGCGTACGTTATATTTATCTGTGATGTTTAGGTGGACTTAAATGATGGGATATTCATTAATGAGATTAATGAAAGAAAATAAACCTAAAAGATGTTGTGGAATCGAATTTCAAAATAAAAACAGGTAGCTACAGTTCTTGCTTTGCATCAGGTGTTCATTATAGAACATCCTGCACCTTATTCGATAAGGAAAGGACCGAGATCCCTTCACCGGGAGTGACTCCTTTAGCAATAACTGGCAGATGCTACAACCCTCGGTTTGTCTTTTGATCGCTTCTATAGTTTCCGCTTTGCACAGTGATATATATGATATATCCCGCACCTCATTCGACAAGGAAAGGGCCGACGATCCCTTCACCGGGAGTGACCCCTTTAGCAAAACTAGAAAAGCTTCAAAAACATTCCATTTAAAAACCATTTGATTCCGCAACGAGATTAAGTTCAAAGCAATAAAGGTTTTCATAAAAACCATTCGCAACCCTCCGTCATTTTAGGAAGTAGAGTACTTAGTATTCGTGCTGTGTTTGTTGACCTTAGTTAAGGCACAGTATACGGTAGCTAAGTGATGTCTTCCTACACTGCATATGATGCGATTAGTTAGGACAGTCGCGTGACTTTGTTGACCTTAGTTAAGGGTCATGTGGGTGGGTCTAATTAATCACGAAATGACGGGTAGAACTTGACTAGTGCTTATGATTTGTTGACCATAGTTAAGGTCATAGGAGCTAGGGGTAAAAACCTTTATCGGGAGTTTCAAGTGTTGAAATTTGCAATGAGATTGCATACCTTCTATATGATAGTTGGATCCCGGTACCCACTGCGAGTAATTGTTACTCCTGGGAGAGTTTTGCACTTTGCAATTAGCCGATCAAGTAGGTGTCTAGAAAGGTGTCAACGGGGTTACGCCTCTGGGAAAACGAGGTTTACTGTAATTAGGTCCATGCGAAAGCACGGGGAACCTCCCTCAAAGTACCGACACTGGCCTGGCTGAAAGATTGGCGAACTTGTAGAGTGTAATTAATCCCGGCTAGTCTTTCCTTTTAAGGTTTGAAGGAAGATTTGATAAAAACAGTGGGAACCATCCTGATTAGATAAAATATATAACCAGTCTGATCTTGCAAGAGCGCACGCAGAGTGTTTTCTTCTCTCTCTCTCCAGGTAGCGACCATATCACGCCTTAATCAAGATAATAATATGGATGTATTGACCGAACCCGCTTGTTATACTGAGCTGGGGAACGTTGGTCCCGCTCCAACTTATAATTGTTATAAGACAGAGCAGGAAATAGGGGAATACCAGAATTCCTATGCCGCCCAAACGAAGAAAGTGCAAATGATGCATCTCCTTCGGGTATGTTCATTACACAGAACTGTTTCTCAGTATCCTCTGCATCCTGTGTATTTGATACCGGATCAGAATCCCAGATATGTAATCTGTTACATAGGGCTACAAAAAGGTAGAAAAACTGAGAACGGGTGATAAGTTTCATGAGACAGAAAATGGGGCAAGTGTTGCAGCCAAGTCTGTTGGTCACTGTCACCCTGTATTACCAATACATTGATTCTGAATAAATGCTATTAGATACCGAACCTGATATACAAAATCATATTAGTCTCTTTATTAGTAAAGAAATGATAAAATTTTGTATTGATGGATAATGTTTTGAACATTTCCTATATCAAAAATTGATCGGTTCAGGCACGTTATCTAAAAGCATTGACGTTCTAAATCAAACTACAGTTCCTAGTATACAGAACACACACAAGAGGAAGAGTTCAGAAATGAACGGATCCTTCTTGAGGCATTGTAGACTAGGTCACATCTATGCGACCCGACTGGCTAAAGTTACATTCTAGATGCATATTTAAATCAGTTTGAATTTACATCTTGTGAAACTTGCCAGTCATGTCATAAAGATTAGATGACCATAACTCCGTTTACAGGAAACAGAGAAAGAGTTAATGAACTCTTGGGACTGATACATGATGATGTATGTAAGGTCTCCTGTCTACACATGCCAGGACTGGTTCTTTATACTTCATTACGTTCTCTGATGATCTCTCAAGATTCAGTCATATGTTCCTGTTGAAACATGAGTCCGAACCTTTTGAGATATTCACAGAATATAAGCGAGAAGTAGAGAACCAAAATACGGGTATAAGTATTATGTCTTATGATAAGATCAGGGAGGAGAATACTTGTGCATGGAATCCTTGGACTATTCTAAAGGAAAATGAGATTCTCTCTCAGTATTACTCCTCTGAATACACCACAGCACAACGGTGTATCGGGGCGGAGCAATCGCACAATATTAGATATGGTGTGCTCTATGATGAGTATTACTGAGTTACCTATTTCCTTTTGGGGTTGTGCACTTGAGAAGCTGCATACCTATTGAATTGGGTTCGAATCAAATCAGTGCCTACCACTCCATATGAGATATGGTATGGGAAGAGCCTATCTCTTAAGTAAGTTAAGATTTGGGGTTGTCCGGCTTATGTCTAAAGCAAAATCCGGACAAAATCGAGGCAAGGTCAGTCCTGTAGAACTGGAAAGGTTCCAGCTATACAAAACTGCAGCTGATTTGACTGGACCAAAGGATTCTATAGTCCCCAACGAACCTCAAGCCTCTCCGCCGATCTAGTAGGGTTCCTCACCTACCTGAGAGATACTTTGGTTTCTCGATGACAGTGGGAGCGAGGAATGCATCATGAGATGATGACCCAACTAGTTTCGAGCAGACCATCGAGAGTAGGGACTCTGTAAGAATGGCTGGATGCTTAGCGATCTGAGATGGAATCCATGTACACCAGCAAAGTATGGACTTTGGTTGCGATATCTGAAGGGTTAAATCCCCATCAGGACCAAGTATATCTTGAGAAGATTACTTGGTGTAGATGGAAAAGTTGAGACTTTCAAAGCTAGACTTGTTAAAGTTTTTCGTCATCGACCAGGCGTGGATAATGATGAAACCTTTTCCAGTGCCTATGCTTAAGTCCATCCAGATCCTACTTGCCATTACTACACACCATGCCTACGATATCTGGTGGTTGGGTGCCATGACTACTTTTCTAAATACTGATTTAGAAGAGAACGTCTATAAGAACACAGCCAGAGGGCTTCGTAAACAGTGGGAGCAGCGGAAACATGTGCAAGTTGCTTTACAGAATAAAGCAGGCATCTCGGAGTTGGAACATCTGTTTTGATGTGGTAGTCAAAGTATTTGACTTCATCAAAATGGTAGATGAACCTTGTATATACAAAACGGTAGTAGAGAGTAAGGTGGTCATCCTCGTATTGTATGTGGACAACATACTCTTGATAGGAAAAGAGTTTCCTATACTACGATCGGTCGATCTCCTCTTATCACATGGATTCTCCAATAGGATAAAGATGATACCTCCTAAATCCTGAGATTTGGATCTATGAGATAGATCTAAAGGGATGTTAGGGTTCTCACTAGGTATAGTGAGATTGTATCAATCGATCCTGGGGAGAATCACTGGAAGGGTTTCAGGGTGATAAAGACGACTGAATGTCAGTCACAGGCATTGTCTTTACCCTCAGTGGAGGGACAGTATGTTGGAAGAGTTCCAAGCTAAATATCGTGTCAAACTAGACGATAAAGGCTGGTAACATCGCTATTAAAGATACTACCAAAGAGGAAGTTTGGGTGTATATTGGTTCATAAAATGAACTAGGTTCCCACAATTATGTGACAATGGAAGTGTGGCTTTGAACCTGGAACCCTGGTCCCATCAGTGACCCAGACATATTCTGAGGCAGCATCACCTGATCATGGAGATAGTTGATCTACAGGGTGATCGAGGTTAGGAGAGTAGACTCAGAGGACAACACGGCGGATCCACTCACGAAGGCCTTTTCCCAAAAGCAGACTTTTAGGGGATGGTTGAGTATTAGATACTACAACTACTGCTACAGATGGCCCTAGTGCAAGTGGGAGATTGTTAGTTATATGTATGCCCTAGAGGCCATTACTATACATTTGATGTATATAGTAGTGGATGCTGGGACATATATAGGTAGGACTTTCTTGCTCGACATGATAGTACGCTATCTGGTTGCTCTTTATCTTAACATGTATACTTTCTGTCTCTCTGATTACATGTTGATAAAGCCCTTAGGATGTGTACTCGACTTCCAGGACTATGATGCAGATCATACTAGTGGGGTCTGGGTAGTCAATAAGTACATCCTTCAATGTTCCTAGTCATGGGAATATCGAGACGGGGCATCGATATTCCAGAGTAGACTAGCGTATATCTTCTCGACCCATTTGATGGGCGATGGATGATCCCATATCCATTGGTGTTTGACATCGGAGATGGTATGCGGGTGCTCAGTGGAGACTGGGTACACTGAACGGACTCGCCGAGAACTCCCAGATGGTATTATACCTCACGTCAGATGGCAGTTCTCTGGTGACACTGGTGCAGCTTAGTCTGTAGACCCGAGATCGTCATAGAGTCTTGTGTGTCTCCCACTGTGCTTTGATTTCCACCCTACCACGGCTCTACTGAGTCGTGCAAACAGGTGGTTTTTGGGTACAGTCCCGATTCACATGGAGGCAATGAGCGATAGGAGGGGACTCGTCTCTCCCGGTATTGGGGGTTGATGTTGCGCTATGCTCGACTGGCCATAACAGGAAATCCCTGGCCAGGGTTGCAGTGATATACTGGTAAGAATTATCAGTCGTTTCACGATTGTTATGGACCTCATGTCATCATGACTTATCAAGCTATCGGGGTCTGACGTTTACCACCCCTAGGTGAGATATGCGACATATCAGACGAACAGACTGGACTGTACGGTAAGTGTTACTGGTTGGATTCACAGGAGTGTGAGCGGGCTTGCTCGTCGATCTTATGATCGCTCAATACCCGGGTGGCCGTTACGTTTAGCAGACCGCTTGCGGCTTGTGGATGTTTGATATGATCATCACCTGCTGCCGGCGTATTGACGAGTCTTTAGAGTCCTACACAGAGGTTTCCTGGCTCAAGCGAAACGAAATAAGAGCGCATATGAGATATGTGCGGGACCGAGAATAATGCGAGTATGTGATACCGTATTCTATTCTCGCGATGAATGTATCGATTGGTTGTATGCGATATAGCCTAGTTATCGAATCGAAGATTGATTCGATAAGCCGATACATTGGATATTAGTCGGCTATATGCGATATGACCGGATCGTTAAATCAAGTATTGATTTAATGATTTAATGCATAATTATATATTTGATATATTACCTTGCATTAACTAGTATTGGTTCATTTTAAAAGGATTTTCTCACTTGAAATGCACATTGTATATGTGATATATTTTTGTGCACTTGTTTGTATCATGTTTGATGATACATGCTCACTTGGGTTTGTGTAAAGAATTAAACCATGGTTTTATGAATGGTTAGGGTTTTGATTTTGTTTACTTATTCATTTATTTTTTTTTTATTTGTTTTGGAAAAGATAAATTGAAATGGTGGCTTTCTTTGTTTGCTTGTTGAAGCTTCATGAAGCTTTGAACAAGTCCACCATATTTGTCTCATGCTTAACCCTAACCAATCAAACTAACCATAGTCTATTCTCTACATCTAACCATGGTTGGTATATGATAAGTATTCATTTTATTTTCTTTTTTTGAATAAGACTTATCATATTCTTTCTTCTTCTTCTTCATCTTCAACAATGAAGAAAGCTTGCCTCCATCAATGGCAACTTGTGAAAATGAGTGAAAAATCCAATTCCAAAGTGAACCCACTTCCTATTTCTTCATCCTCTACCTCTTGCCAAGTAGTATAGGGTGTTTTCTTCACAAGTTTCATGGCTTGGTGAAGTTGGAGCTTGATCTTGTGTTGCCTCGACGTAGATCATCTTCGGCATCGAAGTCGACGACCTAGTCCGCCCATTTCTCCGATGAAGCCGATGCTAGAGTCCGGGATCCGATATGGACAGCGAGGGGACTTCATCACGGAGCCATGGAGGTGGAGGACCAGATCTACAAAGGTTGTAGCCCCTTCCCTTTAGCTATAAATTCGTTTATTTGCATTGCATCGCCTATACATCTAGTTAACGATCCGTATTAGGCTTTCTCGGCACTTGTAAAATTTTAATTGGCTATGTTTGATCACTTGTGAGACCTCATTAGTATGCCTAAGAACCCTATATTTTTTATATTAGTTATCTAATTTTTTATATTTTCTTCTATCATGAATAGCTAATTTAATTGCTAGGGTTTTTGAATTATACTTGCTATGGTTGGTGTTAGAACTATTCTTTTTTATTTGGTTTTCATGATAAATCTCTCTGAGAAAAATTAATTCTTTTTGTTGCTATGCTAATAAAGTAAATAAATCAATGATTGATTGACGCCCATAAGATTTGTTTCGAGAAAGGTAGTATCGCTGATAAGATAATTAGTTTAATGATAGCTTGACGACCTAAAAACTAATTAGAGAAGGTAAGATGAAATTTTTATTATAGCAGATTCAACCTAATTAATCTAGGGTAATTTAGATTATTATGACAAAACAAGATAATTCGTAAATTGACAACTTTTGTGTTATTCTGTAGAAGAGTAAGATCTAATTATTGTTAGGTTAATTAGAATTGAATATTTAAATTTATTGTTATATGCTTTTATAGATTGATAGGGCATTACCATGATCATATAATTTATGCTTTCTTGATTAATTGATATTTTATCATGATGAACGTATTCTATATACTTTCTTGCAATTGATAATAATGAATTTATATATAGGAATTAGAAAAGAATAGATATCTTATAAAACACAATAATTAGTAAAGGTGATTCAAAACCCTAGCACTTTCTTTATTATTTGAAATCTTTTCTTTAAAAACCTGAAATTTAATTTCTTTCCGTTATTTGCCTTTATTTAGTTTAGTTGAATGAACCAAATATTTTTATTTAATTCGTTTTAAGTTAATTAGAATTCACACGCCTCCCTGTGGATCGATTCGTAAGTACTATAATGAATTAACTGTGCACTTGCGGTTAAATTTGAAGGACCGTTAAAATCTTGATCAAGTTTTTGACGCCGTTGTCGGGGAGGTCAGTAGCAATTCTAGTTAATTTTAATTTGAATTAATTATCTTTATCTTTATTTTATTTTATTCTGCAAATTTTTATTTTGTTTCAAGAAACCAGGAGCATTCTCGGGAGATTTGGAGCTGGCAGAGGATACCGGAAAAATTCCATGGACAGAATCAACCAAATTTTGACTAAAATTTTTTTCTGTCAGAATTTAATCGAATTTCCAGTCCGGATCTTTTTGTTACTGTTCAGAATTACCTTCTCTGTTCAGAATCAGTACATGTTTTCGTTAAAGTGACACAATTGCCAGCGAAACGAAGGGAACCCACAGCACTTCAACTTTCCAGTTTGCTTCTGATTTCCTATTTTAGTTTTTCCTTTTCTACATTTCGTTTTAATTTCCGTATTTCCTTTTTCTGTACTTTTAAATTTAAACAATTTAATTTTAAAAATTAAATTAAAAAAGTTTTAAAAGATGGGTGACGTACATGCTAAACCAATTTTATATGAATTATGTTATTTAGTTAAACCATCACTTCAAGATTGCATTTGAATAAATAAATATAGGAGCAGTTATAATTCACCTTACATATCCACAGCCGACAATGAGGATTGGTTAAGTACAGAGTTAGCTAATATTAGGAAAAAAGGTAGAGGCATTAAAAGTTAATTACTGGGTTCCTAGTACTCTACCTTTTCAATCTTTTTGCACTAATTGTCAAGATCACGCTCATATTTATAAAGAGTGTCCTTTTATTGTTGGATTAGGTAATTAGAGAAACCAACAAAATTATTATGGAAATCAAGACATATATTCTGAACATTTTAACTATAATTTAGGTCAACAATCAATCCAACCAAATCCTTACTATAATGTAGGTCCTCCATCCAATCCACTTCAAAGCGACACAACCTTCACTCCTTCCAATTACATAGACCAACAATCTCCACCATATCCATACTAGGTATGATTTTGGCCCTCCTTACGATCATATCCAATCAAAATTTTATCAACCGTACCAAACTTTCACACCTTCATTGAACGTTTGTTCACCCACATATAAACACCACGCTAATTTTATGCATATCACATTTAGGGTGTTTATTGATGTTTATTGTTATAATTTATTTTACTATTCTTGCATGATTACAGACAAAATTTTTGAGTGGTTAATATTAACCTTTGGATTAGCCAAAGCGTTATGTAAATTTAAATTCTTTTCTTTTTCTTTTTCTTCTTTTATTTATTTTTATTTGAGGTTTTTTTAAAATGAAAAAAGTTTTTGGAATCAAACTAGTAATAGGCAATCTTGAATTTGAAATCCGAAAGGTTGAGTGATATGAAGGAAAGCTATTGAATCTGAGAATATAAAGAAAATCTGAAAAATAATTCTTGACTAAATTCAAAGAATTTACAGCTTACAAATTCCACAAAAACGAATCTTGAAGCTTGAGATAGTAGAGGATACCTATAAATATCGTTTCTTAAATACCTAAGCATGAAAAAAAAATTAAAAAAATAAAATTAAAAAATAATAAACATATCTTTTTCTTCACTAAGTAACTGGGAATTCGTGCCTCAAGAAGTATTGGATGCTGTCACGCCCCGCTTCCCAAAATATAGAATATGAGAGGTGACTAGATTAGCCATACTCCTACGGTCAAAGAATTATCCCGCCGTAGTCCCACTTTCGCTTCTTGCTGTACATGGTAAGCAGTAATCAAACACAAATAACGAGATATAGCAGTCACTACTTTTAAATGAAGGATTTCAGTAGATAAGAGTCTTTAACAATAAATGAAACAACTAACCAAAATGATGACAATGGAACGATAAAACTGACATCACTGGGTTAGATCTCCGCAACATTCTCGAAGTAGGGTAGGTCTTGATCTGGGCTAAGTGCACTTCTCACTCTGAACATGTATACTCAGTTCGTCAGGAGGAGACAATATAAAAATATATCTCAATGTGGTAAGGACAATAAATACGAACTAGAACTATAAAACATTAACACAAGAAGGTATAGGTCGTGAACAGTAAGCAATATCACATGTGAACTTTAGCCCTAATCTAAGGTAATATGCATATCACTGATCTAACAGTCTTTATATCAGTTAAAACCGAGACTACGGTCAAAACTGTGCCCGGGACATAACCCTGTCAGCCATGCCGCTAGGCTTAACTACCTAATTAGTATTGTCACGACCCGAAAAAAGGCACGTGACCGGTACTTGAATCACGTGAAGTCTATAGGATCCCACCGTAACCCAAGTAAGTCAAAAATCAGGAATCTAAACCTTTTTAAGGAAATAGTGGAGGTTAAATTTCGAAAAAGGGGTATTAAAAGAAATCAAGTTCCTTTTTAAAACATAAGTAAAGTTTGTTTGAAAGCACAAGTGATTTTTAGACTAAGGTTTGAAAACATTTTCGTTATTTAAAATTTTGGCAGCCCTCCTTTATAAGTTTTGATAAAATCGGTACATACACATAAATATAATATCAGCGTCCCCAAACAGGAGCTATCTCATCGCCCAATCGGTGGAATCACAACTACGCAGTAATATACGATGTCTAAGAAGAAGATCAACGCAAGAACAAGTAAGAAAAATACTAAAAATTATCATCAACTCGACTAATATCACCGAAAACATTGTTAAAATACTCCCAAAGAACAAGTTTTGCTTACCATTCAAGGACCATGTCCAAGCTCGACTTCTATAAGAATAACATACAAGTCTCATCTCTAAGTCCATAAAAATATACAAGTTTTGGTCGATAGAGTTTTTAACTAGATCATAAAAGAATATACATAAACAAGAAGTGGTTACGATCCGAAATGTAACCCACCTATCATGGCAATCACCCGAAGAAGAAGAAACGTGCCGAAAAGCTGCTACTGATATGAACGGTCGGTTCTGTAAGAAACTAAGTCACAATGGGGGTGGTTTGACAACTCGTGAGTAGAAGAGATCATAAGGTAGAAATCGAAATGAATAACGATCTACTTATGTCATACCGTATAATACTATCATATTATGTGATAACGAATATAAATATGTATATGCATAGATATCAATCAGTATCTATAAGCGCATCATAACGGATCGAGCACAACACACATGATCCCAATTATCAATCAATATGTAGGAATATGCCATCCATAACACACACACACACATATCATCCAGTGAGTATCCATCTTCGACACTCGAAATCATCGTATCAACCGAGTGTCTAGAATCGACGCTCGAAATTATCTTAAGTTCGATATCCAATATCGATACATAAAACCTAGATATCATAGGTATCATCTCGTCAGACTGGTCCTCTCTCGATATCAATAGCCCCGATCGGTATCTTTCGGACATCCGTTGTGTTCTAACCTATCTCCAGTATCGATCCACCTCGCTAGGCTCTCCATACCTCTCTACGGACTTCCTGCCCCTCGGTGTCGTTCCGGGTCCACCATATATCCGTAATCGGTTAACCCCTCTCTCGATTCGGATATCTCATTATGAAAACCAAAACTCATGGTGGATGCCAAAACATCATATCAAGAGAAAACCGTATTTTGAAAAAGAATCCAAGTTTTATAAAATCATATCCATGGTTTCTCAAATCTCATAAAAACAAGAATTCCATGAAAATACTATCACATAAGAACATGGAAATAATGGAACAAATTAAAAAGTACAGAACAGTGGTATAATGCATGCAGATATATGATGAGCAGTGATCTAAGGTACTGGTATGAATATAGTATGATGCGAAATAATATGGTAAGTTCTATATGTGTATGTAACATGGCAATTGCCAATGACGTATGCGTGAAACATACAAGTCTGTGTACGTGCAACATGAAAATTATTGGTAATTGTACAGTGTTCTACAAGTGTCCTCATATAACCAATGAAAATAAGGTATAATATATAGAATGGCACAGATGCTGGGTGATAAGTAGTAATCTACAATACTAACGGGGTATAGTGAAATGGCAAGTTCTATCTGTATACTTGGCATGTCAATTACCGATGAGGTGTAGGTGTAGCATGCGGGTATATGCAAGTGCAACATGAAATTATCGGTAATGCTGCGAGTGTCTTAACAACAAGGCTAAGTAAAGCTAAAGGTATAACGTAGCATAAGTAATCGAAGCGTGAGCGTATATAGAATAAGGTAATCGTAACATGAACAAGCATTAAAATATCTTACAACGTATGAGCCATACAGTTATAGTTTAAAATAGAACGAAACGTTGTTTTGGAAATAAGGAACTATGATATTTTTGAAATAGATATCATTTGAAAATTCGTAGCGCACTCTTGACATTATCATTTAAAAGTACGTAACGAATCGTTAGTTTTTAAAATAATTATAACTCTAAATATCTCATAAATTCCCAATTTAGGATTTAGCAAGACTCCTCGAGTCAAATAAATATCTGCCGGATTCGGCAATGTATCCTCATCACATCATGTATGAAACCTCACTCGTACGATATCATCTAATCAATATGGTATAGATCTATAGTCGCGTAAGCCAACTCATCATATCATAAAAAAATACGGACACCTAGTCACGTACAACACATAACAATAGTCATATATATACCTATATACCTATATATATAGCCTAATAGCTATGAAATAGAGATTAACTATATAGCTATCTACTAAGTATACGAATATAAACATATGGGTGTTCTAGCATGACCCTATAGGTTAGCAATATGGTTCTAATATATAGTATTCTAATTACTACAGTTGTGAGAGTGCTATACGCTATCCACCCGACATCCCCTGTAGATATATATCTACTCACCGACGTCTCGGGCTAGTCGAAACCTACGACCGCTTCTCCCATTGTAACACTCTAGCACTGTTATACTATATTTTATCTGGGGTATTTCCAAATCTTGCGACAAATTATTGATTATTATTGCTTTTTGGTTGCGGATAGTGCATTTAGCAACTGTGGTTAGTATCCGACCCGACCCGCATGTTTGAAAGCCATCATGGTTCAAAATTACATCAAATATTTGCTAGTACAGAGGATCCATGCAAATCTAGATTCGATACACTAATATGATATATTTTAGTATTCCACATATCTTTTAATAATATAAAATAAAAACTAAATAATATATTTTTAATATCTAGCCTTGCATATCATTATACTCCATAGCATGTGGTTGCATCCATATATCATGTTCATGTTGGAGATAGTGCCCTCATAGTCAATTATTGGATCACAGGTACGTGATTGCAATGATTGCGGAGGACCTATACCGGTAGGACAGTCTTACTCAAGATGATAGTATGCTATCTGGTTTGCTTTTATCAGTCGTGTACATGATCAGGTGACTGATTACATGTTACACTTTGATAGAGCCCTTAGGATCTTGCTTTACCACCAACAGTATGATGGCGATCATATACGTGAGAGTTGGGTGGTTTATATGCATATCCTTAATTGTGGTCCCTAGTCGTGGGAGTTTCGAGACAGGGCATCGATACTCCGGAGTAGACTAGTGTGTACAGTCGAGACCCCGACGAGGGGCGGTGGCCGGTCTCACAAGCCACTGGTGTCAGTTGGATCACCTAAGATGTATACATGTGCTCATTGGGTTATGAGTACACCGGACAGGACTCGCCGGGAATCTGCTAGTTAGTATTATATCTACCGTCAGATAGCAGTTCCCTGGTGACATGTGTACAGGTTAGTTCATCGACCTGAGATCGTCATTTGTCTCGTGTGAGTTCCCACTGTGCTTTGATTTCTACCCTACCACGGCTCAAAGGAGTCGTGCAAACAGGTAGCTTTTGGGTACAGTCCCGAGCCATATGGAGGCACGTGAGCGGATCGGCAGGGGATTCGTCTCTCCCGGTATTGGGGGCGAGGTCGTGCTGTGTCTAGGAGAGCCATTACACAATGTCCATGGCCATGGCAGGAGATTTACTGGTAGGTACTCCAGTAGTATCTCACGGTGTGATTGGGCTTCACTCCGACACGACTTATACTGCTATTGGGGGTCTGACGTTACTAGCCCCCTAGGCAGATATGCGATACTCATAGACGAACGGACCGGACTGTATATACATTGTCACTGTTAGGCTCAGTAGGGTTTTCCGGATGAGTGCGCTCATCGGCATCCCTTGAGGTCAGTCCATCGGCAGCCGTTACGCATTGCTAGTGCCGCTGACGGTTTGTGGTTAAACCCACTGCCAGGGTATTGACGAGTCATTAGAGTCCCCCACAGACAGTTTCCCAAGTTCGGGCGAAACGTTGTAGAGGCCGTATGGTTTTATGGCAGGGTTCGGAAAATGCACGTGCGTTTACGCACGTGTTATTTTTCGGGCAGATGATACTGGTCGGCTTTGGTTTAAGCCGGATCCGAGTATTATATTGAGTAGGTATAATATCTTTGTCTCAGTTGCATTTGTATTCGGTCGTAATACAAATGCGGGTATATTTATACAGTTTCGGGGTTGTCCTGAAATTCGTTTCAGGATCACTTTTGGAAGTTGCCAGTTTCCAGTTTTCTATCAGCCGTCTTTTAACATTCGGTTAAAGACGGGTTTATCTTTTCTTGAGATGAGTGTGGATTCTTCTAGAAGATTCTAGAGAGAGTGACTTGACATGGTGAGTCATTAGTGCATTAATGGTGTCATTAATGCTTTTGGTGACTAGGTTATTAAAGGTTCAATGTATTAGTGACTCATTGTTTTTTCATTAATGATAAAGATAAGTTTCATTCTTTATGGTCACCCCCTTCTTGCTCCTACCCTCACCTCCCTCCATGATAAATATGGCCGGCCCCCTCCTCTCTCCACTTCACTTGATGCTTGATTCATTTTTGTAGAAAAGATTATGATAGTATTTGGGGTGCATGGAAATTTCATTGCCTTTTCATTCCATCACCCAATCCGAGTGGCAACTTCATTAACCGATCGTCCACGGACTTGGACGAAGTGAGACAAAGTCATCTACTCATTCTCTACATCATTCTTGGTCGTCTCTTTTAGCAAACTTGACGATCGAGTTGCCTCAAGTCAGAGGCGGGAGCCTGTTTAAAGAATCAGTGATGTGGTGCCACCTCGACGAGGATATCGGAGATCGACGAGATCGGAGCAGCCGCAACGGAGCGTGGGATGATGGTTGAAGAACGAAGGACTCGGATCGTTCGGTATAACCTTTCTACACTCTTTACAGTTTGTTAGTTTAGCAATAATGGCAGATCCGGGTTAAAGTATACTATAGCGCCAGTTAAAAGTTTTTTTGTTCCGCATTTGGCGTCTGTAGACTGCCGGGGCGCTAGCGTAGACGTACAATGGTATCAGAGCCTAACCATTTTGCTATGCTAACTTGTGCTAACGCGTTTAAAATATCGATCCGACCGGAAATCGAAAATTGCAAAATTCCAACTTGACAGTTTCTGTTGATTTTAAATGGCCTCCTAAAATTTTTCTATACATCTCAGAAAACTGTGCAGGGTTTTTTAACAACACGTGCAAAATTTGAGCACGTGATCTCACCAAAGAGCCGCGGATTAGCGGCCAAACCCATGGTTTAGCCGCGCATCCGCGGCCATATGATGGGATCAGTGCACCAAATTTTGTATGTGTCTTCTCTGTTGGATTTTGGGGTTTTTGGTAAATATCGTTTTGGCCCAGATTTTGTTACTGTTCACCAGTAAGTCGTGGGGCCCACTTTTTGATATTTGGTCGATCGAAATTTAAACATGTTAGTTTACAGTGCTTACATTATATCTCCGACCGGGAATGTCATTTGATCGGTAAACCGCGTCTGATTGCTATAGTTCTTTTAGACGGGTTTGCGAACGTGACATTCGCGTTGATGTTCTGTGTTGTGCTGTGATGTTGCGGATTTGTCGTGGTGGATAGCAGTGTGCAATGGTAGTACAGTTTGTTTTTATTTGTACATTTGATATTGCGGGGAGAGCGTCCAACTTGTGGACTGCCGTCACTGCCTGTTGTATAATATTCTTTTTGGGGCACGACCAGGTTGCGGTCGATGTACCTATTGTACTATTTTTCATTACTGTACTAGGTTTTGCCCCGAGACGGAGTGCACGGATAGCCGGGTTCTGGGGGGCAACGGGTCCGCATCTCATGGCTTTGAGAGGCAGAGGGGTCCCACTCTAGAATTGGCAGACTATTCGCCGCACTCGTAGGGGGTACAGGTTGACCCAAGGAGGGGTGCTCAAGCTACCGGATTCCGTGAAGTGCTGGGTGGTCCATTCACTATGCTGTAAGGGGCTGCCTCGCTTCAGGTTTTGGCCGGTAACTTGCCGCACCCGTAGGGGTCTAGGTTTCATTGCACATGCTATCCACACGACAGGGGAACGTCGAGTTTCAGCAGCGGCTCTGTGAAACTCGGGGATCCCAGATTATCTGTATTGTTCTGTGATGCTTATTACTTTTCTGTAATGTTGCATATTATCACGCCTGGAGCGATTATTGTATATTGGTTTATATACTATTAGATGTTGTATATGTTTTACACCCGCGCTAGTCCAGTCCCCGCTCTGTCGTTAGTTAAGTAACCTAACGAGTGATGACGGGACCCAGTGACGAATGCGGATGGCATATACGTACATTTTATTTTCGTTCTTTTCTGGTGTGATTAATTGATGGGACTGCGTTGATTCTGATCAATGCAAAGTATAACAAACCTGTATACAGTTGTTGGAACAATTTAAAAAGTGTTATTGCAAAGAAGTTTCCTTTTGTTATGCATAGCGGTATTCAGTGGAATATCCTGCACCTCATTCGACGGGGCAAGGGCCGATATCCCTTCACCGGGACTGACCCCTTGGGCAGAAGTTTGCGTCAGCGTAATAACTTCACTATAGTCGATTACAAGTTGCTTTGCATAGCGGTATTCAGTGGAATATCCTGCACCTCATTCCACGAGGAAAGAGCCGAGATCCCTTTACCGGGAGTGACCTCTTTAGCAAAAGGTTTTCGCTACTATATTTTAAAAAAGCTATCAGGTTCCTTCAGCGATATCAAGTTCACTACGTTAAAGGTTTTTCGCCAAAAACCAGCCGTAGCCCTCCGTCACTTCTTTTGGGTATTCAGTAGTATTCAAGCTATGTATTTTGACCTAACGCCAAGGCATAGTGTTTGGTAGCTGCTGGGTATTCAATTGTTGTATAGATAGATGAGTTGGTTTGGGACAGCCGTTCTGCCATTTTGACCTAACGCCAAGGGCATGTGCGGGTGGGTTCAAATTAACAAGATAGTGATGGGTAGAACTTGGCATGTGACTTATGACATTTTGACTTAACGCCAAGGTTATAAGAGCATGGGGCAAAAACTATATCGGGAGTTTCTAAAGAAACTGAAACTTGCCAAGCATGCGCATACCTTCTGGAGTATGAGTAACGTGGATGCATTCCATCACGTTATCATGCGATGAGAGTTGGATCCCGATTCCCACTGATGAGTTGGTTTACTCTTCGGGTGATCCCGATTGGTTCTTCTTTAGGTTTGGAGGAGAATTTGACAGGACAGTGGGAGGTTTCCGGATTAGATAAAGTGATAACCATTCTAATCTAGGTTAGAGTGCACGCAGAGTGTTTCTTTTCTCTCTCTCTTTGGCAGCGACCTTTGACCGACCCTAGACTATGACTCAGTGACCAGGTTGACCGAACCTTCTTAAAAACTAGCTTTTGGATTGTCTGAGTTGCATAAGTCATTGCCACTCCTTCTTTTACCCTTTGAATTTCTCAGAACACCCGTATTACTACGGATATCCACTTCCATTGGATAGATCCATCGTATGGTTATATACGAACTCGAAGGGACTTCTTCGAGGATGGATCCAGGTTCAGGAGAAATAGAATTGGTTTATTCAGTTGTCTTTTATTATCACCTTCTCTCAGGTTGCGAGAGCTCCTTGGTTTAGGAGGGTACACCTATTACGCTTATTGGATAGTCTTATTCCAAACCATAGGCTGGTGCCGAAAGGTAGGGAATGAAGAAAACCAATTAGCCTAAGTAGGGTGTGCAGAAGGTAATATGTAAAGACAAAATAAAGGGATTAGAAAGAGGGCAAAATAAATTGCGACTGATATCATTCACGACCAAAACCGCGTACTTCATCGCCACTCCTATTTCACCTTTAAAGGAATAAGGTATTATTCAGTTGTCTTTTATCATCACCTTCTCTCGAGATGCGAGTACTCCTTGGTTTAGGAGTGTACACCTATTATGCTTACTGGATAGTCTTCTTCCAAACCATAGGCTGGTGCCGAACGGTAGGGAAGGAAGAAAACCATTTTAGCCTAACGATGGTGTACAGAAGGTAACGACTAAAGACAAATAAAGGGATTTGGAGAGATGGCAATAAAATATACGGTTGAAGTCATGAATTGGATTATGGAAGAGGCATTACTATGAATACCAGGATACCCCTACGAAACATTTTCATGTTTCAGTGCATTGTTAAAGAAAAACTGTTTTCTCGATTAGACACTTACTCCAAGGGTATGTATTTACCAGGTTTCATTCTCATATCTGTATGGTTTTACAGATGATGAGTGGGAGTAAGATATTGGGAATTAGGTGATCATCCTCATTATATCGGAATTCGTTGTAATTGGTGATATTTGAGGAAATCGCCAGGGTACAGTTTTCCACCTACAACGCACAGGTTTTGAGTTGTTTAAACTCAGCGGACTTATACAGAGTATTGTATGTTGTCCAAGTGTCCATCAGGACAAAGAGGTAGGTCCTCGTACTATGTTCTGTTTACTTATAACTTCTCTAGTATTTAGACGAGTGTTTCGTAGAAATACAAGGTCTAAGTTTTGAGAAGTTGTGGGTATAAGAATAAAGTAGAGAACCAGGTGTCACAAGTATCGGGATTCTTCAAAGAGATCGAAGATGTAGATTCTTGTGATTGGTATTCAGATGATAGTGATGGTTTTGAGAAACGTGTTTCTCTTTCAGGTTACTCTTAATTGGATGGATTCCTGAGTTGAGTAATGCTGATTAGCCTCTTTCCATTAAGTTGATATGCACTGGAGACAGCTGCATGATTTGAATATGGTTCCAATTAAATAAGTGCCAAAGTTTCTGTATTGGATATAGAATGGATCGTACCTTAAAAGAAATTAAGGTACGGGGAGTTGTCCAGCTTATGCTTAAAACCAGACTCTGGATAACTCAGGGCACGTTTCTGTAATGGCTGTTTGTGGGTTGACCCTGGCTATGACGAGGGTTGATATTCTACCATTTGGAAGATCAATAGTGATATTGTTCTTCACTCGCCACAGTTTTAGTAAAATAGATCTTTTTCAGAAAACAGTAGTGGGAGTATGGTAGAACTGGAAGTGATTCCAGAACCGCGAACGATTACGGAAAATTTAATAGGACCTATACATTCAATCAGGTTTGACATTCCAATAGCCACTCCGCAGGTATGGTAGGTAACCTCAGACGCCCGAGAGGTACTTCGGTAGCCTCAGAGACGGTGACAGGGAGGTTCTTATCTACCAAGACTTGACACTACTGTTGTTCCAGGATATGAGACCCGGTAGGAGGGTTGTCGTAGTCAGTGGGAGCAGCGGAAGCATAGTGGGCAAGATGCTTATATCTATTTATAGACTTGAGCAGTTATAGCGGAGATAGATCATCTAATTTTGATGTGACAGTCATGGGTTTGACTTCAATCAGAATAAGGGATGGATCTGTTAAGAAGGCAGTAGGGTGTGATGTCATGGTATCTGGATGACATACACAGAGTAGGAAGTAAAATTCCTATACTACGATCGGTTGTACTGTGGTCGTCACACAGTTGTTTCTCCAGACAGGATATGGATATAATATTTGACATTCTGGTTTCTAGATCTATGGTTTTAGATCTGGATTTGGGTAGTTTCCCAATGTGGGTACTTTGACAGATATTCTAATGGTTTTTGGAATAGTTGACTCCTAGCATGGTGGTGTACCTACAGGTGATGGAGTCACCCTCTCTAAAGGTGTCTTACAGACTAAAGGGGATAGGGATGTGCATGATTGGCAGATCACTTGCTTAGGCAATTGAGTCAATCATGAGATGTCAAGTACCACACCAAATGTTGGTTTTGCAGTAGATGCAATAAGTTTGTATTAATCCAATCCTGGAGAAACATAAGGAAGCAGTTTTAGAACATAAGTACATGTTCTACGGATTTGATGACGGCAGCCTCCTTCGGGAGACGGTTATCATTCCAAGCTTCAAAGGTGACATGGTTGACAGAGTGATTGTCAGAGTTATAGTTTTCCCTCTGACGAAGAGGGACAGTATTGTGGACAGGTGGTCCAAGAGGATACTGTGGGTGACATGGTGCCGGATACTGATTAGGTTCAGTGATCGATACAGTCTAAGAAGTTTGGATTTGGAGTTCATTTATGAACTAGGTCCCATCAGATATCCAGACATATTCTAAGACGGGTATTACTCGTTTCGGGAGATGGCTTTCTCCACGAACTTGAGATTAAGAGAGATATAGAAAGAAACTTCTAGGCGGATCCACTCACTAAGGTTATTTCTCGAACACAATAGTTTTACAAACGGGCTTTGTGATACTGATTAGTAGAGGAGTTGGATGTTCGGTTTCACACGGGCTGTGAGTAGTCGACATCGCAATAATTAGCCTTGAGTACAAGTGGGAGATTGTTGGAGATAGTGCCCTCATAGTCAATTATTGGATCACGGGTACGTGATTGCAATGATTGCGGAGGACCTATACCGGTAGGACAGTCTTACTCAAGATGATAGTATGCTATCTGGTTTGCCTTTATCAGTCGTGTACATGATCAGGTGACTGATTACATGTTACACTTTGATAGAGCCCTTAGGATCTTGCTTTACCACCAACAGTATGATGGCGATCATATACGTGAGAGTTGGGTGGTTTATATGCATATCCTTAATTGTGGTCCCTAGTCGTGGGAGTTTCGAGACAGGGCATCGATACTCCGGAGTAGACTAGTGTGTACAGTCGAGACCCCGACGAGGGGCGGTGGCCGGTCTCACAAGCCACTGGTGTCAGTTGGATCACCTAAGATGTATACAGGTGCTCATTGGGTTATGAGTACACCGGACAGGACTCGCCGGGAATCTGCTAGTTAGTATTATATCTACCGTCAGATAGCAGTTCCCTGGTGACATGTGTACAGGTTAGTTCATCGACCTGAGATCGTCATTTGTCTCGTGTGAGTTCCCACTGTGCTTTGATTTCTACCCTACCACGGCTCAAAGGAGTCGTGCAAACAGGTAGCTTTTGGGTACAGTCCCGAGCCATATGGAGGCACGTGAGCGGATCGGCAGGGGATTCGTCTCTCCCGGTATTGGGGGCGAGGTCGTGCTGTGTCTAGGAGAGCCATTACACAAAGTCCATGGCCATGGCAGGAGATTTACTGGTAGGTACTCCAGTAGTATCTCAGGATGTGATTGGGCTTCACTCCGACACGACTTATACTGCTATTGGGGGTCTGACGTTACTAGCCCCCTAGGCAGATATGCGATACTCATAGACGAACGGACCGGACTGTATATACATTGTCACTGTTAGGCTCAGTAGGGTTTTCCGGATGAGTGCACTCATCGGCATCCCTTGAGGTCAGTCCATGGGCAGCCGTTACTCATTGCTAGTGCCGCTGACGGTTTGTGGTTAAACCCACTGCCAGGGTACTGACGAGTCATTAGAGTCCCCCACAGAAAGTTTCCCAAGTTCGGGCGAAACGTTGTAGAGGCCGTATGGTTTTATGGCAGGATTCGGAAAATGCACGTGCGTTTACGCACGTGTTATTTTTCGGGCAGATGATACTGGTCGGCTTTGGTTTAAGCCGGATCCGAGTATTATATTGAGTAGGTATAATATCTTTGTCTCAGTTGCATTTGTATTCGGTCGTAATACAAATGCGGGTATATTTATACAGTTTCGGGGTTGTCCTGAAATTCGTTTCAGGATCACTTTTGGAAGTTGGCAGTTTCTAGTTTTCTATCAGCCGTCTTTTAACATTCGGTTAAAGACGGGTTTATCTTTTCTTGAGATGAGTGTGGATTCTTCTAGAAGATTCTAGAGAGAGTGACTTGACATGGTGAGTCATTAGTGCATTAATGGTGTCATTAATGCTTTTGGTGACTAGGTTATTAAAGGTTCAATGTATTAGTGACTCATTGTTTTTTCATTAATGATAAAGATAAGTTTCATTCTTTATGGTCACCCCCTTCTTGCTCCTACCCTCACCTCCCTCCATGATAAATATGGCCGGCCCCCTCCTCTCTCCACTTCACTTGATGCTTGATTCATTTTTGTAGAAAAGATTATGATAGTATTGGGGTGCATGGAAATTTCATTGCCTTTTCATTCCATCACCCAATCCGAGTGGCAACTTCATTAACCGATCGTCCACGGACTTGGACGAAGTGAGACAAAGTCATCTACTCATTCTCTACATCATTCTTGATCGTCTCTTTTAGCAAACTTGACGATCGAGTTGCCTCAAGTCAGAGGCGGGAGCCCGTTTAAAGAATCAGTGATGTGGTGCCACCTCGACGAGGATATCGGAGATCGACGAGATCGGAGCAGCCGCAACGGAGCGTGGGATGATGGTTGAAGAACGAAGGACTCGGATCGTTCGGTATAACCTTTCTACACTCTTTACAGTTTGTTAGTTTAGCAATAATGGCAGATCCGGGTTAAAGTATACGATAGCGCCAGTTAAAAGTTTTTTTGTTCCGCATTTGGCGTCTGTAGACTGCCGGGGCGCTAGCGTAGACGTACTGTTCATACCCTAATTGTTAAAACAGACCCGTTTAGATCGTTACGTATATTTACATAGATCCGTACTTGGGGTATGCATTTTTATTGATAGGATATCGCATTATGATTTAAATTTTTACGTATATTCTCCATATTTAAAAACTAGATTTTTAGAAAGGACCCGGGTAATATTCGGAGTAATCTGATATTAGCAGTAAAATCCCAATATATATATATATATATAATATTCGTATAACTAATAATATAAACTAATTGGTTTATATATACATATAATATATTAATAAAACTAATTAAATCTCTCTCTCTTCTCACGTCTCTCTCTCATCTCCCCCCTCTGTCCCTCTCTCTCTGTCTTCCTCTCTCTCACACACTATATATCTATATATTATAATAACCTCACTAATCTCTTTGCCTCTCTTCTCTCACATTTCCCGCGAGAACTCAGAACCTACCCACGCCCTCGCCGTCGTCGATCCGTCGCCGCCGTTCGCTTTCACCATCATCGCCTCCTCACCCTCATCACCTCTTCACCCTCATCACCTCCGAGACCTCGTCCCCCTCATCTCTCCTTCCCGAGCACCTCCTGCAACAACTCCGACGCTAACCCAAGAAACCCACACCCCGTCATAGCCCTCGTCGTCGCTACCCAGCACCAGCACCGTCTCCCTCTTCCTCACCTCCTCGCCCTCTCATCATCACCACCTCCCTCTCCTCTCGCCGACGACCCAAGCCAAAACTGCAGCAACCCCAACCTTAGAAACCCACAGCCACCTCGCCGACGCTGCACTTCGCCGTCGGCCATCGTCGTCGTCACCTCACCACCTTTCTTTTGTCCTCGCCACCCCAGAACCCAACACCAGCAGCCACCCCACTCTTATTCTTCATTTCTTTTCTTTCTTTTCTTGATCTTTTCTTGATTCCGGCAGTCTCGCCGGAGTTGCACGGGTCGCCGACGATCCAGACGACCCAGCCACCGTCGTCGTCCAGCCCAGTCACCATGTCACACCACTGCTCAACCACGTCCAGTCCTACGTGTGTAAGTTTGCATCGTGATGTTATTTCCAACGTCGGACGTGACATCCGCATCTCAACGAGAGATTCGATCAGGCAAGTTTTAAACTTGCAACATTCTATATTATTATATCGATAATTATATGAATAAGAATAGTGCATGTGTTTTATTATTCAGCAAATACTAAAGATTTACGGTTTTACAGTGTCCGTTTGTATCCGTACCGATAATAGCATATCTAATTGCATGCCGGAACATCATGATATCATTATACTACTATACCAGTATAATATGTTATCTAGATTGCATCATACATGATAATAAACGTGTTATGGCTATTACAGATAGATACATATGCATCCTGGCATTAGTTGTGTTTACCATGTTCCGATATTGATTACAGTTTCACATTTGCATCTATTTTGGGAAATATACATTACATGACATGTTCATGACACATTACTAGACTTGTTACTTGGATATTATTACTAATGCCAACAAACCTGATTGTTATCCTGACGGACGTGACTTGTTGTCTGCATGGACAAAACCTGTACTTGCTTGATCCTGTGTTGGCATTAGATTTACATCATCAATACCTGACATGAACGCAAAACGTTGGGGGTAAGGGGAAATCAATAATGAAACCTGACTTGTAACTCAACAGTTCAATGCTTATACTGATCAGTCTTTACGGGATATGCCAGCCCTAGAATGATGATGCTGACATCATTCATCTGTACATGTTATTTATTTACTGCTTAGCGGCACATCTCGTATTCAGCCCAAGAATCTTGATCGTGGTCCCGAGCATGCACAGGATACTATTTAGTTACATCGACGATTCCATTAAATTGATTTCAAAGACTTGTAGAATAGATAATCTAGAAACATAGTTTTAAGATACACATCACATATATGTACCTCACTATTTGATGTCTGTGTTATTTATTTATATTCATTTATATCATTATATTTTGGTTATTACTATTATTTGATATCTATGACACATCGACATCTGGATTTTGTATGGCCTGGTTCCTCTACCTTTATCGCAGGCTGAACAGGAGTACTTTAGCCATCAAGCCGAGCAATGAGGAGCTAGCTTTTTAGACTCTTAGTTTATATATTACCGCAGTTTTATTTCTATTGATGTGGGACCATATTGGGACATGATTCAGATATTGTTTATTAGATCTTGATTCGTTTCCGTTTTATGCATTTTCTTGATTCTATTTACTGTGGCAGATGGATATGTGTTGGCTAGATTATATATTTTAATGTTCTTGATATCTGATTGACAGCCGTAATATGACTGTGGAGGGATGATTCCTAACCACAGGTAGAATGGTTGGCTCTGTCACATGCCGTGTTTACGTATTTTGGGAAGCGGGGCATGACAGGATTTGTTTGGTATCAGAGCCATAGGATTTAGGGCTAGTCGGGTTTGGTTCTTTGTAGTTGGGTATTAAATCCAATACACTAACCTGGAAACCCGGAATTAGGAATATATCCTACCACATTACTATCTTGCCAGTTTTGAATCTATAGCTATCTTGTTTATTGAATCCTATTTACCGTTGCTAATCCCCTTCAGTGTCTTGGCTTCAGAATCATGGCGGATAGATATTTGTGGTCATACCAGAAGTGTGTTGATAACGCCGCATTGCTTGGATTTATACATGGTATCTTGGATAACCAGAAGCGGCAAACCGATCTGAATCAGCGGCAGGTCGAAACTTTCTAGGAGGGTCTGCAGACATTCCAGCAGTCCGTAGTTGCAGTAGTACCTAGGCCAGCACAGCATGAGGGCACCATGACGGAATTTAGAAAGCTCGGTCCATCCATATTTACAGGATTGGAGGAGTCATTGCCAGTGGAGCAGTGGCTAGTTGATACAGAGAATCTGCTCGTTGCCACACAGATTCCAGATGAGAAAATGGTAGATGTAGTACGCATCCAATTGGTAGATTATGCTCGCGAGTGGTGGCTCATAGAGGAGACCTATCTGCCCAAGCTGATCATTTGGGCAATGTTTTCATGAAGTTTCTTGGAGATGTTCTTTCCACAATCTGCTCGGGAGGAAATGGAAGAGAAGTTTATTAGCCTGAAGCAGAATGGCGGATTCGTTGATGCACATGTGGCTGAGTAGACCCAGCTCAGTCGATTTGCAAGGACATTGGTTGCCAATAAGGCAGATAAGGCATGGAGGTTTATACGTAGCTTGGATTTGGAGATTCAGAGACACATCATATTTCTGGGATTGACCACCTTCTCCTGAGTTCTCAAAGCAGTCAGGGAGCAGCAGAGTTTATTGGTAAAAACGAAGGGTAAGCAACAGCTAGCAGTTGTGGTACGAAAGCCGGCGTTTACGCCAAATAGAGCTCCTGTACACAAAATCATTCCGGTAAAAAAGCGAGGCATTGTGCCCATGAAGAAGCCCGTTGTATCCGATCAGAAAAGAAGTGTGATTTGTGACTTTTGCCATCTACCCGGACACCTACAGAAGGACTGTCGAAGGAGACTTGGACTTTGTCTAGTTAGCGGACCAACTGACCATGCCATCAGTGCTTTCCCGTCAAAGCTACGATTGAGAGACGATATTCAGAAGCCACCGCAGAAGCAGATTCATGGCAGAAGCTGATCACTCAGAGGCCTAATCAAGCACGAACCTTCACCTTGACGGCCGAGGAGGCCAAAGCTTCAGACGAAGTTGTTTCAGGTATCCTACTTGTTTATGATTTTCTCACATTGGCATTATTCGATTCAGGTTTATCCCATTGCTTCATGTCGTCCAAGTTTATTAGTGCACACTCTATTCCACACACGTCCCTGTCTAGTTGCTGGGACATACACATTGGGAATAGGAAAATTATATCTAGTAGTGAGTGCAAGGGTTACTCGATTGTTATTTGTGGACGGGAGTTATTCTCAGATTTCTTGGTAATTAATACTGGAAGCTATGATATTGTCTTGGGAATAGACTTTCTTGGCACTTTCCATGCTCACATTGATTTTAGGGTAAAGAAAGTGATTTTCGATATTCCCGGACATCCGGAGTTCATATTTTTGGGAGGTAGCAGATCTGTCGGGTCAGTCGAATTTAGGGCTAGGCCGACTAATGCCATTCTTGCATCGATGGAAGTAAACAAGGAGGAAGCGCCAGCAGTAGATCGGGAGTTTATGGATATGTTCGAGGAAATCTTGGGTTTACGCCAAAACGAGATATGGAGTTCGTGGTTGATCTTATTCCTGGAGTAGTGCCGATTTCAAAGACTTATTATCCAATGGCACCGGTGGAACTAGAAGAGGTAAAGAAACAAGTTACTGAATTGCTAAAGAAGGGTTAGAATCGCAGCAGCGGTTCACCATGGGGAGCTCCAATTTTTCTAGTCAAGAAGAAGGATGGCACGCAGAGGATGTGTATTGATTATCGAGAATTAAATCGGGTGACTATTAATAAAAAGTACCCAATCTCTCGTATCAGAGAATTATTCGATCAACTCAGTGGCGCGAGAGTATTCTCGAAGTTGGATTTGCGATCCGGATATCATCAAGTTCTGGTGAAATCAGAAGATATTTGTAAAACAGCGTTCCGAACACGATATGGGCATTACGAGTACTTAGTGATGCCATTTGGAGTTGCTTCCCCAATATTTAAACATATTAAAAGAACAAAACTTTTTTGAAATTTAATGGGGCAGCGCTTCACGTGCTTTTCACGAGGGCGCCTACGCCAATGTGCAAAGAACAGAAACGCTGTCTGAATAAGAATTAAATTCTTATACGGCGCCGCACGTATTCATCACGTGGACACCAATGTGTAAAGCACAGAAAAACACTTTCTGAGTAAGAATTAAATTCTTATATGGCGCCGCACGTGCTCCTCACGCGGGCGCCAATGTGCAAAGCACATGAATACCCATCTTAAGGATTAAATTCTTAAGTGGCACCCACGTACACAACACGTGAGCCCCGGCATCCAAGTAGAATTAAATTCTACGATAATCTCTATTAAAAAGAACCATTGGATCAAAAGATCTAACAGATATGATAAATTATCAAAATATAGAATCAAATTCTATTAGGAGAAAATATCTCCTAAATCTTTCTAAATAAAAAAGATACTCTCGGTTGGATCAATGATCCAATAATAGAATAAAATTCTATTTTTTAGGAATATATTCTCTCAATTTTTCTAAACAAAAAAAGATTGCTCTCTTTAAAACAGAGAACCCTTAGATTAAAAATCCAACGGTGATTAAAAATCACCATTTTAAAGAATAAATTCTGTATATGGGAAAATATTTCCCTAATTTTGTTAAAAAACAAAAAAAAACACATTCTGTAAAACAGAAATCCTTGGATCAAAAAACCAACGGTGGATAAAATTCCCTAAATCAATTTTGAGACCAATTAAATCAATTGGAATCTCTCAATGAGAGATTTTCTCAAAACCAATTAACAATCTGCCTTCACTATATAAAGGACCCAAGACTTCAAGTCTCTCACACACAGGGAGATAGAAAAAACCCTACAAGTTCCTGCCAAAATATAGTGAGCCCTTGAGAAAGAACAGAGAATTCAATTCTCAAAGAAGAAGAGCTTCATTCTCAGAACCCTAGGTAAAGAAAAGAAATCAAAATATCTCCTTTGCCTATCATATCACAACTAAGGGTTTAACCATTTTAAAAGAACTTAGTTCTTTCTCTGGATCTGAGATCCACAAGACAAGTCTCCCATAAGTTGAGAATTTAATTCTCATCGGGAAGATCTTGTTCTTGAGAATCAAACATTCAGGGAAGAACAAATTTAAAAAGGAAGAAAATGGAGTCCATAATACTCCAGAAACCCAGTTCCTTCAAATCAAGAACTTAGTTCTTTAAAAACTCAACCCGTGATCTTCAAAATATAGTGATTTTGGTGAGTGTTAATGGTCAAAATACCATTGACAGAGATTTAACCTCTCTGGAAACATTAACAAAGATTAAATTTCCATAAAAAAAAACTAACGCATCACGTGCTTCCCACGTGGGCGCCCCTTTTAACAGCACTAAGCGCCTCACGTGAAAAACACGCGAGCGCCCAAAACAGAAGGCCGACGCTTCACGTGAAATACACGTGGGCGCTGAATAAAGTTCTCGGCACTCCATATACAGCCAAAGGCTGCTATGTGCTTAGCACTGATTGGGAAGTGCCCAGCGCCGCACGTGCTCCTCCCGTCGGCGCCATATAAAAAGTGCTTAGCACTTCATATGTAGCCAAAACGGCTAAGTACTTAGCACTAATCGGGCAGCGCCCAGCGCCACACGTGCACCTCACGTGGACGTTATAGAAAGTGCTTAGCACTTCACATTTAGTCAAAATAATTAAAGTGTCCAACATTTATGTGGCGGCGCCCATGACTGAATGCTTCACATGACATATATGTGAGCATCAGAGCTCAAATAAATGCTTAACACTTTTACATAAAAAGAAAGGGCTGAACAAATAGAGCTTAAATAAGTGCTTAGCACTTTTGGATAAAAAAAAAGACTAAGTAGACTAAGCCCAAATTGACTGAGTCTCTGAAGTTTTCTTGCAGTTGAGCCCAAATTCTATTTTACTGGATCTCAAATAAAAATGATCCTAAAATGTTGTTAAGTTAATTTTTGTCTCAAACAAGTCTAACGTATCCTTAGCGAAAAAAAACTGAGCCCAAATGCTCACTTATAGATTTAAGTTGATCTTAATCTCAAACCAGATTAACGGTTCTTAAATAAACCAAAAACCCAAATCTAAAATATAAGGATTTGGATTAATCCGCGCCCTACGGGCGACGACATAAACTAGTCTCCGTATACAATCCACGGGCAACCTAAACAAACAAAAATACACATGACACGAAGTGAATTGTCGGAGCAGGAGAAAGTGGTTTTCGCAATGCGGTAACGTAATTAACTGCAGGGGCACCTGCAGGGAAGAGCGTCCCTACAATAAAAAACGCCTCACAAATGAGGAGAATCTGATAAAGTCTATTACAATGGTCGCATCTGTCTAAACCTCCGATATATGGTGCCATAAATCAACCTGGTATCTTCGGAGAGGTGCATGGAGAAGTCCAAATATCATCGCCCCTAAAATTCAGGCCAGACGTCCCAACGTCGGTCCGGTCTTTCGGCAGTGAATAAATTCTGGCACGCCTGGTGGGAGCCTTTTCTCTTTCCACTTCACAATTCATGTGTCGTGTTTCGCGAACAAAATCGCGGTTCGCTATGGTTGCCATTGGATTTGAGGTACTAAAATTTGGCATCTTGCTCCTGTGCAGAGAAAAAATCGATGGCTTCCAAATGCACAACTTGCAACAACAACTCCCGCTTCACCCCAACTGGAGGAGTGATCTACGGGCCCAACACGGCCCCAATTTTCTCAATGCCTGTGGTGCAAGTTACACAAGCTACTACTGGACTATTCTTCGGGACCATGCTCCCACCAGTGAGTTTCGGTGCCTCAGTGCCACAAGAGGAAGCTCCCAAAAGGTCGGTCTTCGATCGACTTGCAACCACAACGGCCCGTCTCAATGGGTAGTCCAACTCTGGTGTCTAAGTCTTCAACAGGCTGAGCAAAAGCTTGAACAGGCCCGCAAAGAGGCTCGTAATACCTAAAAGGGCTGCCCCAAAATGGATAGCCCTCCCAACTCCTGCTACGGGCGAAGCCGCCAAAGCGCTTCCTCCATCAAAAGATCGGTCTTTGAAAGATTGGTCGTTCCTCCTTAAACCCTGTCAAAGACGTCAGTCTTCAACGGGTTGACGCCAATAACAGCCCCTCAGCAAAGCTGGAGGCATGAAGAAGCCGCTTCTAAATCTATGGCGGTCCCTCTGCAAGACACGCTCGACGTCGTCACCGGCGCCGAGTAAGAAAAGCTGGGGGCAACTCCCCCTCTGGACTTACCCCACCAGCTCCAATGGTGGAGGTTGACGCCGCTGTTCCGACCGGGAACAGCTTTGATCTGCTCAGGAGGGTGCATAAGAACTCTCTAACGGTGGTGCTAAAGAAATCGTCCCCGCCTGCAGAAGCCACAATGCAGGCAAAGACGAAGCAGCCCCATCAACGGCTCTCCTCGCAAATTCACAGGGTCTGGCGGAAAGTCCAGGACTCTATGATCAACAAAGATTACTCTCGTCGACTGAAGAAATCAAAGGCTCGGCAAGAGAAAGACCATCCCTTCGTCATACAACGAGGGGCTTCTTCTACGCGGGAGCCTGTTACAATGGCTCATTCAACTTCGACCTCCTATAAAAGGATGAGGACGGAGAAAATCCCACCGCCTGCAGCAAATCCCAAAGGTTATGGACCCAAACGCCCCAAGTCTGGGGGCATGGTCATGCATACGGTCTACATGGCTTCCGGGAAAGAAGAAAGCCGTGCTTCCGTAGTTCATCAACCGCAAAATCAGTCCCTGATAAAAGCTCAGGAGAAACAACAAAAGCTCCATGAAATGCTGACCAAAATGGCAGCACTTACCGGGCAGAAAGAAAGCCTGGACACAATAACCGAACAGCGCCAGGAGCAGGGGACCGATACAGAGTTCCTGCGAAGGGTTCTTGATAGAAAGGACAAGGAAGCTGCTGAGCAGGCTGCTAACATAAAGCAGATGGTTCTATTGTTCCAAGACATGGTTGGAATGATGATCTAGCCAGAACCCCCAGCCGAGGATCCGCCGATAATCATCAAAGATGACAGAGGGGAAACATCAAACCCTCTTCCGGCTTTGTCAACAGCCAAGGAGGAAACAATCTCCAAGGATGCTCTTGATGATTATATAGCTCAACAAATAAGAGCTCATTAAGCAAATGAAGTGGCTGGCCAAATCATCAGAACTGGGCGACCATATCTAGGCTGGTATGATCAAATCAAGCACCTACTGGGATATACGATCCCTAAGTTCCATATATACGAAGGGACAGGCAACCTCCATCAGCACGTCGCGCAGTTCAGAGCTCTGTGCAACAACACTGGAGGCGATGACAAACTGTTGCTTCGCCGGTTCATTGGCAGCCTGTCAGAAACGGCCTTTGAATGGTACTCGGAGCTCCCAAATGACTCCATGAAAACATTCACAGAGATGGAACTACTGTTCACAAAGCGGTTCGCGAGCGCACACCGATTATGGCATTAATCAATGCCAGGGTAAGGCCAGGAGAAACCTAGGTCCCATAAGCGATCCGGTGGCGGAACCTATGGTCAAAGTGCGAACAGCGCATCGAAGAATCTCCTACCGTGGGTATATTCATCGGGACCCTAGATCCTCAGACGACTATGTCCCAGTTAATGACATTCTTTAAGCCAATCACCTTCCACGCGATGATCGATAAACTGGCCCAAATGGACCAGATGGGCCACGGGCCTTCCACCTCAAATAAGGACCCTCGAAGTGCCAAGGGTAAAGGGAAAGCAGCCTTCGTTGCCAATACGCAAAAACAATCGAGTGGCCCAAAACCGGCTGTTCGCCAAAACAATGCGCATCCGCGCACATCCTTGGAGGAAAAACTAGGACGTGCTTACTCGTTTCTCCACGATAAGAGGAGGAGACTGTTTGAGTTGGCAGTGCGTAACAAACTCATCACATTTCCAGACCCACGGCGTCCACCGCATCCCGGCGACGTCAATAACCTCAACTACTGCTCTTATCACAGAATGGTGAGCCACCCAATTGAGAATTGCTACATCTTCAAGAACTGGGTCGAGGACCAGTATCAACAAGGGAAATTCGCGATGTCTGACAACTGGAGTGTAAATCCACCACAGAAGCACACTCCCAAAAAGGTGGATGCGCCTGGGGCATCATGCTCGCTCATGGAAGAAACTCCATGGGAAGTCATTCTTTCGGCTAAAACCAAAAGAATACTGAAAGATCTACAAGCATGTCCAGCAGTCAGGTGGAAAAGCCCACTTGAACCCGAAATCATCGAAGGGATGCTAAAACCACGTCCCGTACCGAAAGTTGTTGACAAAGGGCAAAACCCCCAAGTCGAGCCTTCAAAGTCTTTGAAGAAAAAGAAGAAGACCAAGAAGCCTGTGCAGCCTGCCGAGTATGACGACAAGCGCACCGATCTATAAAAATACATTGACGCGCTGGAGGAGTACATGTCACGCCCCGCTTCCCAGAGTGCGCTAAGATCGGCACATGATAGAGCCAACCATGCTACCTGTGGCTAGGAAACATCCCTCCACAGTCACATTACGGCTGTCTATAAGATATCAAGAACAGTAAAATGAAAATAAACTATCTAGTACATGTCCATATGCCAGAATTAACGAGTCAAGAAATAATACGCGGAAGCAATAAATCCAATAAACATTAACATCTGGAAAGTACGTCCTAAATATGGGCTCACATCAGGAAATGAAAATGCTAAAAGAAAACTAAACAAAACAAAAGTAAATACTAACAGGATCCTCACTGCTCGGCCTGTCGGATGAAATACTCCTGATCAGCCTGCGAAAGAGATAAAGGATCCGGGCCATGCAAAACCCAGACGTCAGTGCGTCATAATATCAAACAATAATAAATGAACAGGATACACGAGATATGCAGACATGAGTATGAACAGTAATGAGTATATAACAAGTAACACGGGTATAAAACATTGAAGTGATACGTGCGGGTGAAGTACGGTAAATAATCTAAACCGTGCTACTGGGTTATCTATTATAAAGTTATTCGAAATCAATTGATGTACTCCTCATGTAACTCAAAAAATATGTCCCGTTACCCCCCGGGACCACGGATCAGGATATGTGAACCAAGAATGGTTCTGTCCCGTTACCTCCCGGGACCACGGACCAAGCTGTAAGAGTCACGAATGAATTTGTCCCGTTATCCCCCGGGACCACGGATAAAGAAGAATCACGAATGATTTTGTCCCGTTACCCCCTGAGACCACGGATCAAGTAATATCCTTTTAAGTTACACTCGGTTACACCTTTGATTTCCCCATACCCCCAAGGTTATGTGTTCAAGTCAGGTATTGATAAATCTGGAGCTAATGCCAATAAAGGATCAAGCAGGTACAGGTTTGTCTATGTAGACAACAGGATACGTCCGTCAGGAAGACAAGTCAGGATTGTCGGCATTAGTAACAAGATCAGGTATCAAGTCAAGCAGTAGTGTATTAGGTCATGTCAGGTAGTGCAAAGGTATCAAACGGATAATCATAATAAAACTATAGCAAGTCCGGATGCACGATAAAAGTACGAATGCACAGTAAAACACGGATGCACAAATAACTATTAGGAATTATATCTACAACTCCATGATTATGTAGGATGCACAATATCAAGTATGGGGTGTTAATATAACAGTAACATGAAATAATGTGATCTGTAGATGCAACTAGATATATATAATAAATCATACGGATGCACACAGGTATCCGAAAATAGTAAACATTAATATGGATGTACAATACAATCAACATGTAATATTTTTATTCATATGGATGCAAAATATATAACATGGTTTGTAGCAAGATAAACTTGCATGCGATAGATAAGTAAATAACGGTATGGATGCATGCGGGTATCGAAAAACTGTAAAATTGTAATATGGATGCACAATGTAATAAACATGTAATATTTTTATTCATATGGATGTATATATAATAGCATAGCATATAGCAAGATAAACTTGCATGCGACTAGATATGTAAATAACGGTATGGATGCATACGGGTATCGAAAAACTGTAAAATTGTAATATGGATGCACAATGAAATAAACATGTAATATTTTTATTCATATGGATGTATATATAATAGCATAGCATGTAGCAAGATAAACTTTCCTGATCGGATCTTATGACGGGATGCGTATGCTGTATCCGACGTTGGGTAAACGTTGTAATGTACACACGCGCACACGGGACGGGACCAAGCAAAGCAAGAAGGTGACTATGCTGGCTGGGATATCTACTGAGTTGGCCGGATCGTTAGCGACGGGCACGTCTCCGGCGATGACCGGGAAACACACGAATCAAGAAGAGAAGAAGTAGGAGAAGAAGATGGATGGTGTTCTGGGTTGGCTTTGGAATCAGAGAGGAAGGCGAGGGGGTGACTTCGACGATGGGCCGTCGACGTCAAGGCTCAGGTGATGGTTTCCGGCAAAGGGAAGTGGGTGCTAGGGTCTCAGGTGAAGGGAAAAAAGGAGCTCGAGTGTGGGGTTCTGGTCGTGGTTGTGGTGCTCCAAGGTGATGAAGAGACCGACGAGAAGGTGACGAGGTGAACGGTGAGTTCGGTGATGGGGACAGTGAAGTTTGCCGGCGAGGTGAGGGTGGCGGTTCAGTGGGTTTCTCAGGGTTATGGGTGCAGGCTCGGGTTGGGGAAGAGAAAAGAAGTGGAGGAGAAGGAGGAGGTGATGATGACGAGGGTGACGAGACGAGGGGGTTGAGGAGGTCGACGATGGCAAGGCGCTGCGAGGATAAGGCGACGAGGTCGGATTCTTGGGTTCGTCGCGGCCACGTCATCGGGGAAAGAGAGGAAGGCGAGGTGGTGGTCGAGGAGTGGACGAGGGTGGTGGTGAGGTGAGGCCGTCGTGGGTGGTCGGCGGTGGTGGCGACGGCGATGAGCGAACGCGTGCGTTCGAGTCGATGGCGGGAGCGAAACGAAGAAGAAGAGGAAGGAAAGAACCTGGGGACGTGGGTTTTTTTGGAAAAAGGGAATTATTAATATATAATCAATATATACAGAAGTGGGGGAGAGTGAGGGGCGTGAAAACGTGATCTGTTATGTTAGGATTTAAAAGGATTATATAAAATATAATATATCTCTCTCTGTATATATATCTATATCTATATATATAGAAGAGAGAGAGTGAGAGAGTGGGTAGAAACTGTTATGATTAGGATCTATAGAAAAAATATTTTTGAATATATATATTCGTTTCCTTTAGAATCTAATTGAATAAATAATAACAGTTTATTATATAAGGAATATAATAGTGATTATATTTGAGTTTTCTGGCTAATACAAAAATACTCCAAAATATACCCGTGTTGGGTCTAAAATTACGGTTTTAAAATATTGATAACATACGTATCAACCAAAATCAAAATACGACATCCAGGTAACGAAAATGCATACCCCCAAGAATGGATACACATAGCGTGCACGTAGCTATCCAAACGAGTCTGTTTCACTGAACGAGACAAGAACACGATGTACAGATGCCACCACAGGTTTAGGGGTATCATGCAAGCCATGCTAGATATTTTAAAAATATTTTATTTGACTTTATATGTTATATTAAAAAATGCAGATGTCAGATATAATGCAGTTATACAACATGAAAATACACGGATCCTCATAACCAGCAGGGTTAAATCATAAACAGGAATCAAGACGTGTTTCCAGTAAGCGGGTCGAGTCAGATGCAATGACGGATACCAATACACTATTCGCACCCAAAACACAATAAATCAAGAATAGCCACAAATAAAGAAATACTCAAAATAGAACTGGTATAAATGAACTAGCATGCTACATTATACCCAACTACAAAAAGAATTTCGACCTCGAAATTCCCGGAACAAGAAAAGATAAACAAACATGAATCTACAAGAAGAGATCTGGAAACTTCTGTTGAATCTCATCTTCTCGTTCCCAAGTCGATTCTCCGTGCGAGCAATTTTCCCATGAAACAAGTACGAGAGGGATAACCTTGTTATTGAGAACCTTTTCTCTTCGATCAACAATCGACATCGGTCGCTCCTCATAGGTCAAATTCTCCCTTACAGTCAGCTCTGAATGATCTAGCACGTGCGTTTCATCTCGAACATACTTATAGAGTTGAGATACATGAAACACGTCATGAATATTCGCCAAAGATGGTGGTAAAGCCAATCGATAAGCCACTTCTCCAACACGCTCAATAATCTCGAAAGACCCCACGAATCGAGGACTAAGCTTGCCTCGACTCCCAAAACAAATCACTCCTCTAGTCGGTGACATCTTCAAGAATACAAGGTCACCAACAGTGAACTCTAGAGGTTTCTCGATTTATCGGCCCAAATCTTTTGCCAATCCTGTGATGCCTTCATGTGATTCCAGATAGTATTAACCTTCTCTACTATTTGCACGACAAGATCCGGTCCCAACAATCTTTGTTCTCCAATATCGTCCCAACAAATGGGTGAGCGACACTTGCGACCATACAATGCTTCGAAAAAAGCCATCTGAATAGTCGACTGAAAGCTGTTATTGTAAAAAAACTCCACCAAGTGTAGATGATCCTCCCATGAATCCTTGAAGTCCAACATGTAAGCTCTCAACATATCTTCAAGAGTTTGGATCGTTCTCTCCGACTGGCCATCTGTCTGGGGATGATAAGCGGTGCTAAACTTCAATCGCGTCCCCAAACTTTCCTATAAACTTCTCCAGAAGTGCGATAAGAATCGGGTATCATGATCGGAAACGATGCTCACAGGTACTCCATGCAATCTCGCAATCTCCTGCATGTACCGTTCTGCTAACGGTTCCGTCGACTGACCAACTCGAAACGGTATAAAATGAGCTGCCTTGGTCAATCGATCAACAATCACCCAAACTGCACTGTTTCCTTTTGGACTCCGCGGTAAAGCTGTCACGAAATCCATGGTTATATATTCCCACTTCCATTGAGGAATCGGAAGTGGTTGCAATAAACCAGCTACCCTTTGATGTTCAGCCTTAACTTGCTGACACACCAAGCACTTCGCTACAAAGCGGGCAATCTCCCTTTTCATGCTTTCCCACCAGAAATGCTATCGTAGATCATGATACATCTTTGCGCCTCCTGGATGTACGGAATATGCAGAACTGTGCGCCTCCTTCAAAACTTCTTCGCGAATATCTCCTTTCGGCACACATAAGCGGTTACCATATCGCAATGAACTATCTTCATGAATCAATAAGTTCGTTCGAAGTCCCGCTTCAACCTGTCCTCGAAACTTCTGCAATCTTGGGTCTTATGATTGCGCTGCTTTAATACTCTCGATCAACGACGACTGTACTTACAGCTGCATCAACTGTCTCGAAGAATGCGGTAACACGATCTCCAACTCGAATCTCCGAAAATTTTCGATAAGCTCCTTCTGTGCAGTCAACATCCGAATTGTTAGCAACCGACTAAGCGCATCCGGCACTACATTAACTTTCCCCGGATGGTACTTGAGATCAAGATCATAGTCAGCCATCAGCTCCAACCATCTACGCTGCCTCATGTTGAGCTTTTTCTGTGTGAACACGTACTTTAGGCTTTTGTGATCGGTGAACACTTCGACCCTTTCGCCCAGTAAGTAGTGTCTCCAAATCTTCAAAGAGAAAATCACTGCTGCAAGCTCCAAATCATGAGTTGGGTAATTCTTCTCATGGGTCTTCAACTGTCTCGATGCGTAGGCTATAACCTTCCCATGCTGCATCAAAACACATCCCAAACCGTTCCCAGATGCGTCGCTGTGAATAATCAATCCTCCGGAACCGTCTGGTACGGTCAAAATAGGAGCGGTTATTAATCTTTACTTCAACGCCTCAAAAGCTGATGCACATCTATCCGTCTATATGAATGGTACTTCCTTTTGCGTAAGCTTGGTCAAAGGCTCAACTAAACGAGCAAAATTCTCCACGAACCTTCTGTAATATCCGGTAAGTCCAAGAAAACTTCTGATCTCTGCTACATTCTTCGGAATCGGCCAATCTCGAACTGCTGCAATCTTCTTAGGATCAACGGCGATTCCGTCTCCAGATACGACATGCCCCAAAAACTTCACTTCTTCAAGCCAAAACTCACACTTGCTCATCTTTGCATACAATCTTCCATGCCTCAATATCTGCAGTGCGATCTTCAAGTGTTCTGCATGCTCTTCTAGGCTCCTCGAGTAGACCAGAATATCATCGATAAACACTACTATAAGCTGGTCCAAGAACGGTGAAAAGATTCGGTTCATCAAGTCTATAAATATCGTCGGTGCATTCGTGACTCCGAATGGCATCACTAAATACTCGTAATGTCCATATCGAGTTCGGAACACAGTTTTGCAAATATCGTCTGATTTAACTCGAACTTGATGATATCCGGATCGCAAATCTAGCTTCGAGAATACGCTCGCGCCACTGAGTTGCTTGACCAATTCGCCAATGCGAGGGATCGGGTACTTGTTCTTAATAGTCACCCGGTTTAATTATCGATAATCGATACGCATCTTCCTTGTGCCATCTTTCTTCTTGGCTAGAAGAACTGGAGCTCCCCAAGGTGAATTACTGCTTCGAATCGAACCCTTCTCTAGCAATTCAGTAACCTGTTTCTTTACTTCTTCTAACTCCACTGGTGCCATCGGATAATACGCCTTTGAGATTGGCGCTGCACCAGGAACAAGATCGATCGCGAAATCCACATCTCGTTTTGGTGGTAAGCCCGAGATGTCCTCGAACACGTCCATGAACTCTCGAACTACTGCCGGTGCTTCCTCCTTATCAAGTTCCATCGACGAAAGAACATTGTTTGTCTGCCTAGCCCTAAACTCGACTGGCCCGACAGAACTGCTGCCTCCAGCAAAAACAAACTTCGGATGTTCGAGAATCTGGAAAATCACTTTCTTTGCCCTACAATCAATGTGAGTGTGGAAAGTGCCGAGAAAATCCATTCCCAAGACGACATCATAATTGCCGGTATCGATCACCAAGAAATCTTCATATAACTCCCGTCCGCAGATAACAACTGAACAATCCTTGCACTCACTACTAGATACGATCTTCCCGTTCCCAGTGTGTATGTCCCAACAACTAGACAGCTCCGTGCAAGAAATCGAGCGTGCAGCAATAAACTTGGACGACATACAACAATGGGATGCACCAGAATCGAATAATGCTAATGCGGGAAAACCATGAACAAGTAGGATACCTGAAACAAGTTCATCTGAAGACAAGATACTGAAGAAGATAAGCACGGTAGACAGGATTCAAGCTTGTGATAAAACATGAACTAGTAAGCAATGAAACTGAGAGAAGCAAGATAATATCACGACCATAAATCAAAGAAATGAATCAAGACTAGGACTCCAAATTACTTAAATAGAGTACCGCATTGTAACCATGCTGCAGTTCATAGTTACAATCACATAACTCCGTTCAAGTCGCCCAAATCCTAATATCAGAATCAAAAGAATAGGACGAGAGAAACAATAGGGAATCAAAAGGATTTCAAGCCGAGATGCAAGGTCATTTGCATATCGTCAAGATAAGGGTCAAGAGAAAAATAAGATTCAAGGATCACGATAACAATATGGCAGGACATGTTCCTAATTACGGGTTTCCTGATTCGTGTGTTGGGTCCAATACCCAACTACAAAAGAATCGAACCCGATTAACCTAAATCCTATGGCTCTAATACCAAAAAAACCCTGTCATGCCCTGCTTCCCAGAGTGCGCTAAGATCGGCATGTGACAGAGCCAACCATGCTAGCTGTGGCTAGGAAACATCCCTCCACAGTCACATTACGGCTGTCTATAAGATATCAAGAACAGTAAAATGAAAATAAACTATCTAGTACATGTCCATATGCCAGAATAAACGAGTCAAGAAATAATATGTGGAAGCAATAAATCCAATAAACAATAACATCTGGAAAGTACGTCCTAAATATGGGCTCACATCAGGAAATGAAAATGCTGAAAGAAACTAAACTAAACAAAGCTAAATACTAACAGGATCCTCACTGCTCGGCCTGTCGGCTGAAATACTCCTGATTAGCCTATGAAAGAGATAAAGGATCTGGGCCATGCAAAACCCAGACGCCAGTGCGTCATAATATCAAACGATAATAAATGAACAGGATACATGAGATATGCAGGCATGATTATGAACAGTAATGAGTGTATAACAAGTAACATGGGTATGAAACATTGAAGTGTATACGTGCCGGTGAAGTGTGGTAAATAATCTAAACTGTGATACCGGGTTATCTATTCTAAAGTTATTCGAAATCAATTGATGTACTCCTCATGTAACTCAAAGAATATGTCCCATTACCCCCCGGGACCATGGATCAGGATTTGTGAACCAAGAATTGTTCTGTCCCGTTACCCCCCGGGACCACGGACCAAACTGTAAGAGTCACGACTGACTCTGTCCCGTTACCCCCCGGGACCACGGATCAAGAAGAATCACGAATGATTCTGTCCCGTTACCCCCCGGGACCACGGATCAAGTAATATCCTTTTAAGTTACACTCGGTTACACCTTTGATTTCCCCATACCCCCAAGGTTATGTGTTCAAATCAGGTATTGATAAATTTAGAGCTAATGCCAACACGGGATCAAGCAGGTACATGTTTGTCTATGTAGACAACAGGATACGTCCGTCAGGACGACAAGTCAAGATTTTCGGCATTAGTAACAAGATCGGGTATCAAGTCAAGCAGTGGTGTATTAAGTCATGTCAGGTAGTGCACAGGTATCAAACGGATGCTCATAATAAAACTGTAGCAAGTACGGATGCACGATAAAAGTACGGATGCACAGTAAAACACGGATGAACAAATAACTATCAGGGATTACATCTACAACTCCATGATTACGTAGGATGCACATTATCAAGCATGGGGTGTTAATATAACAGTAACATGAAATAATGTGATTTGTAGATGCAACTAGATATATATAATAAATGATACTGATGCACACGGGTATCCGAAAACAGTAAACATTAATATGGATGTACAATGCAATCAACATGTGATATTTTTATTCATATGGATGCAAAATATATAACATGGCATGTAGCAAGATAAACTTGTATGCGACTAGATATGTAAATAAAGGTATGGATGCATACGGGTATCGAAAAACTGTAAAATTGTAATATGAATGCACAATGAAATAAACATGTAATATTTTTATTCATATGGATGTATATATAATAGCATAGCATGTAGCAAGATAAACTTGCATGTGACTAGATATGTAAATAACGGTATGGATGTATACGGGTATCGAAAAACTGTAAAATTATAATATGGATGCACAATGAAATAAACATGTAATATTTTTATTCATATGGATGTATATATAATAGCATAGCATGTAGCAAGATAAACTTTCTTGATCGGATCTCACGACGGGATGCGTACGCTGTATCCGACGTTTGGTAAACGTCGCAATGTACACATGCACACACGGGACGGGACCAGGCAAAGAAAGAAGGTGACCACGCTGGCTGGGATATCTACTGAGTTGGCCGGATTGTCGATGACGGGCATGGCTCCGACGACGAACAGGAAAAGCACGAATCAAGAAAAGAAAAAGAACTAGAAGAAGAAGAAGTGGGAGAAGAAGTGGGAGAAGAAGATGGCTGGTGTTTTGGGTTGGCTCTGGAGTCAGAGAGGAAGGCGAGGGGGTGACTTCGACGATGGGCCGTCGACGTCAAGGTTCAGGTGATGGTTTCCGGCAAAGGGCGGTGGGTGCTAGGGTTTCAGGTGAAGGGAAAAGGGGAGCTCGGGTGTGGGGTTCTGGTCGGGGTTGTGGTGCTTCGAGGTGATGAAGAGATCGACGAGAAGGTGACGAGGTGAACGGTGAGGTCGTGTGATGGGGATGGTGAAGTTTGCCGGCGAGGTGAGGGTGGCGGTTCAGTAGGTTTCTCGGGGTTGTGGGTGCAGGCTCGGGGTTGGGGAAAAGAAAAGAAGTGGAGAGGGGAAGGAGGAGGTGATAATGACGAGGGCGATGAGATGAAGGGGTTGAGGAGGTCGATGACGGCGAGGAGCTGCGAGGCTAGGGCGACGAGGTCGGATTCTTGGGTTCGTCACGGCCACATCATCGGGGTAAGAGAGGAAGGTGACGTGGTGGTCGAGGAGTGGATGAGGGTGGTGGCGAGGTGAGGCCGTCATGGCGGTCGGCGGCGGCGGCGGCGGCGACGAGCGAATGCGTGCGTTCGAGTCGAAGGCGGGAGCGAAACGAAGAAGAAGAGGAAGGAAAGAACCTGGGGATGTGGATTTTTTTGGAAAAAGGGAATTATTAATATATAATCAATATATACAGAAGTGGGGGAGAGTGAGGGACGTGAAAACGTGATCTGTTATGTTAGGATTTAAAAAGATTATATATATAGAAGAGAGAGAGAGTGAGAGAGTGGGTAGAAACTGTTATGATTAGGATCTATAGAAAAAATATTTTTGAATATACATATTCGTTTCCTTTATATCTAATTGAATAAATAACAACAGTTTATTATATAAGGAATATAATAGTGATTATATTTGAGTTTTCTGGCTAATACAAAAATACTCCAAAATATGCCCGTGTTGGGTCTAAAATTTCGGTTTGAAAATATGGATAACATACGTATCAACCAAAACCAAAATACGACATCCGGGTAACGAAAATGCATACCTCTAAAAACGGATACACGTAGCGTGCACATAGCTATCCAAACGAGTCCGTTTCACTGAACGGGATGTGAACACGATGCACAGATGCCACTACAAGTTTAGGGGTATCAAGCAAGCCATGCTAGATATTTTTAAAATATTTTATTTGAATTTATATGTTATATTAAAAAATGAAGATGCCAGATATAATGCAGTTATACAAAATGAAAATGCACGGATCCTCATAACCAGCAGGGATAAATCATAAACAGGAATTAAGACAGGTTTCCAGCAAGTGGATCGGGTCGGATACAAAGAAGGATACCAATACACTATTTGCACCCAAAACACAATAAATCAAGAATAGCCACAAATAAAGAAATACTCAAATAGAACTGGTATAAATGAACTAGGGTGTTATAGTACAACCAGAAGGCGCGGACACGGTCATGCTCGAAGAGTTCTTCAAGTATATTCTTGAGAATGGAGATAGTGACAACGATGAGGAAAAAAACTCATTAGGAGATACTGGGGACTATGTAGCAAGTTGCCACATGGCTTCCCATTCATCGTTATATGGCGAAGAAGCTCACTCAGTGTCAGAAAAAAATGTAGAGGAACTGGGGGCAGAATCGGCGCTAAAATCCCCGGAACTGCCAGAAGACCCGATCGATAGGCTGTTAAACGAAGCATTTCGAAAAAGCAAAACTGACCGAGAACGCGAAATATCCATATACGAAAAGGCTAAGCGTCAGCGTCAGGAAGAAGAAGCTGCGGCAATGAGGAGTCGTAAAGTACTCCAACTTAACCAAAGCATACCTGCGAAAAATAAGAGCAAGGCGGAGAAGCGGTTCGCCAAAGACCTGTCAATGGGAATAAAGCTGCCATCTATCGTAGGAAACACTCCCGGGGTCATATGCTTCGACTAAGAGGATTCACATCTATACTACTGCCTGTATCATAGGAGGGTTATCCACCGTACCAAGGAATGCGGTGGCTTCAAGAAGTGGTGGTAAGGATACGTTGCCTATTGTTGGGGTAAAAATTTACACCCCGGTTGACCAAGTCAAGATCAAAGTCAACCCCAAGCCAAGTGGGCCCAAGCCCAGATCCAGTGGGCCTATGCCCGGGTCGAGCCAGAACATGAAGCGGCCGGCCTCCACCTGTGCCAAGATAAAAATTTTGTAATAAATAATTTTGTTGTTTTTCTGTTATTTTATTTTATGGATAAATGTAAGAAAAATAGGCATAAAGCCAAATTTTTGTAAAGCCCATAGCTTATGTGCAAAAAGAAATGGCACATGAGCCATGGGATAGGCAAAATGCCATTTTGTGAAGCCCAAGGGGCTATGTGTAAAGTGTATAGCCTATAAAGGCAAGGATAATGAAATATCCCAACAACTTTTTCTCTCTCCAAAAAAAAGTTTGAGATCTGAAATCTTTCTTCCTCCTTCAAGGTTCCAAAACTTTTTATTTCTTTTGAATTAAATCAAGAGTTTTACTCTTCCTTTTTCAAAACTAAATAGTTTTTCACCACAAAACCCATAAAGGGGAACTCAGATCTTCCATTAGATCTCAAAAAGAAGAGATTTTTAAAAATCCCACAGCTCTTGATCTTCAAGATCCATCTAACAGAGGAGGAAGAAGAAGAACATCTTTCACTAAACCCCCCAAAAAAGAAGAAAAACACACTCAGGAGTCCAACTCCTCTCTGATTTCTCTTCTGAGAAATTTTTTTTCAGGCTAAAAGCCTCTTTTCCTCGCTTGCGCTCGAGCGCAAGCGCTCGAGCGCAAGTCGCCCCCGTGCCGACACGTGGCGCTCTTGCGCTCCAGCGCAAGCGTTCTAGCGCAAGTCGCCCCCGTGCCGACACGTGGCGCTCTTGCGCTCCAGTGCAAGCGCTCGAGCGCAAGTCGCTCCCGTGCCGACACGTGGTGCTCTTGCGCTCAAGCGCAAGCGCTCGAGCGCAAGTCGCCCACGTGCCGACACGTGGCGCGCTTGCGCCCAAGCGCTCAGCGTCTGAGCACAAAGCGCCCACGTACCGACACGTGGCGCGCTTGCGCCCAAGCGCTCAGTGTCTGAGCGCAAAGCGCCCACGTACCGACACGTGGCGCGTTGCGCTCCAAGCACTCTGCGCTTGAGCGCAAAGCGCCCACGTGCCGACACGTGGCGCGCTTACGCTCAAGCGCCTAGGCGCTGGCCCCACGCATCCTTTGGATGTCTTTCCCCCCCTTTTTTCATATATATACATATGTATACAAATGTACACATGCACATACTCCACGACACTGTCCCTGTTAGAAAAAAATTTCTAACGGGGCGCTGCCCCGCACCCCGTAAGGGGGCTGCTAGCCCCCTTGACCCCCAGCCCGCTATCCGGATAGCGGGACCCCCGTAAAAACTCTGCGTGGCTCCCGATATATTCAAACCCCCCTCCAAAACACAACACACGTACACTGCACATTGAGTTCGCATGACCATTTTAACCCGTTAATCGGAGGTTCCCTCGCCCCAAAGGCGAGGGGTAATTAACGGCAGCTTAGTCCGCGGCTGCCGGAGATTCGGATCCCCATAATCATTAAACCCCGGCCTACCCTAGGCAGGGGGAATCTGTAGTACGCCTGACAAGCGTGCGTGTATTCCCATCTCAATGGGGTGACAAAAAACACCCTACAGATTCTGGCACGCCCGGTGGGACCAATCTCTCCTCCCATATTTCGGGTTAAACGTTCATGCGAACTCAATCAATATACATACCTGTATTTATACTAAAAATAATGCTTTTTAATGCAGATTTTCAAGCAATCAACCTTCGACGACAATGTCTCCCCAGACGAATTCAGCTTCCAACGTGACCCCGATTCCGTACGTGGTCAAGATCAACGCTCGTGTGGTTCTCCCCGCAAGCCTCAGTCGACAGTGGGAGGAACCGTCCCGCCAGTTCGGCTCCGTCATCATCTACCCTGCCGGAAGCGCTCATTTGGCGGAAATCCCGGTGGAACAGGTGGCCAAGCCGGTCTCAAGGGGAAAGAGACCGAATGTCGTGATCGCCAAGGCACCACAACCGAAACTCAAGACGCTATCTGAACGATTCTCTGGTGCTCCAGCGGGGGGCAAGAACTTCGGTACAAAGGGCAACATCAAGTGTTGCGGACGAGCTCAGGCGATGACTCCAACAAATGCACAATCGGGCGTATCTCCAAGGCCCTCCATCAACCGGTCTGCGGCGTCTCCCCAAAGAGCCGAAGTCCGCCAGGTGCTTAGAACAGAAAAGTTAAGGCAGAAGCGGCTCAGGTATCGAGCCAACAAGAGGGCCAAGGCTTCGGCCAAATGGAATCGTGTGAAGTTCCAAGTGCAGGGTTGCCCGGCGACGACGGCTGAGTCGGACGTAAGAATCAGTAATTCCTTCGAGCCTCTGAAGTGGGTTCAAAAAAACGCCACGACCGCCAGAATCAAGAAGACAGCGGTCCGAACAGTGCAACAAAGAGACGTGTCCCGGCCTCAACAGAAGAAGTATGACACTGTCTCTTCAAGAGTCTATCAAGCACTCTGTGCCGCACGAAAGCAGTGGGGCAAACCCAGAAAAGAAGCGCCAGCACCATTCAAGAACCTGGTTAGGCCAGCCGCCTTCAATCGATTACCAGCTACCGAAGCAAGGGGGTCAAGGCAGCGATCCGTGAAATCACCCGCCAATGATAGAAAGACGGTCGGATATATCATCCATACGGTCTATATGGCGGGCGGGCGCCCCAGCGACAACCTTCACAGCAAAAGCAAGGACGGGGCCACCACATCCCAAGCCCAATCTAGCCTGAATGTGGTTGCCGCCGCCCAAGAACAGCCGCCCCTGCTGGATGAAGAAAACCCTCTCGATGAGGATGATAGGCAGATAGACCCCTCGGTTCATGTAGAGTCAAGCTCGGACAACGAGGAAGAGCCGACTTTCCGCCCCAGGACTGCGGAGCAGGAGCTGCTTCAAGAGCTTCGAAAACAGCTCAGGAGCAAAGATAAAGAGATGGCCAAGCTCTATTCGAAGATTGATGACTTAACGAACGTGGTGATGCAGCTTACGGCTCAAATTGCTCAAGCGCCTCCTAATCAAGCACAAGCCGCTGCTAATCAGCCGGGTGATGACAATCCGAGGCAGCCAATGCCTGTTCCTTTGGGACCAGGACTGGTCGAGCCAAATGAAAGCCGGCTACATTCCGCTTCTGGGGACGCCTTGGCCCCAGATAGCACTATCCCGCTAACACAGGATCGGATAATGGATTTGGTCACCAGCAAGGTTAAAACATTGGTGGCCGAAGCTGAAGCTCAGAAAGAAATCGGCAGCAGTGGGCGGCCATATCCCGCACAGTACGATCTGATTGAGTTCCCAAGCGGCTACGTCATTCCTAAGTTCGGAAGATTTGATGGAACGGGGAATGCAAACCAGCACGTCGCCCACTTCAAAGCATCGTGCGGAAATACAGGGGGCAATGACGCGCTCCTTCTTCGTCAGTTTGTCAACAGCCTGACCGGCGTCGCCTTCGACTGGTATGCGAGTATACCGGACGGGTCCGTCATTACCTTTGCCCAAATGGAGTCCCTGTTTCGGCAAAGGTTCATGAGTGTCAGTGATAAAATCTCCATTGCCGACCTTGTGAGGACCAAGCCGAGGAAGAATGAAAGCAACACCGACTTTATCGCCCGATGGCGTAATCTCACAGTCAAGTGCGAACCGCCGCTGGAGCAGGACCAGTCCGTCAGCCTTCTCATTGGGAACCTCAGCAATTGGATGGTCCCATTCTTGTGTACAGCGGTCCTCAAGACATTTCAGGAGCTAACCAAGAAAGTTCAAATGCTGGAACGCTCGAAGCAAGAGTCCCCGCCGGACTCTCAGAGAGACAAAACCTGGAAAAGCAAGCGGGACGACAACCGTAGAAGTGGGAGTTCCAGCAGTACCAATGTCTTCAATGCCTTCGACAATGAAGAAAAGCGAAGGGCGGGCGAATCTAAAACCAACCGATCTCGAAAGCCATTGCTGGGAGGAGACGGGCCTTCCCTAGAGGAGAAGAAGAACAAGGTTTACTCTTTCAGAAGGGACAAGGTCCGTAAGATATTTAAAGATGCCTTGAACAATGGCCTACAATTGCCGGAGTCGAAAAGACCCCAAGAAGCAAAAATGACCGACAATCCTCTGTATTGCCCGTACCACCGAGTAGTGAGCCATGCGATCGAGGATTGCTACATCTTCAAAGACTGGGTCGAGAAGCAGTACAAGGCTGGAGAGATCGAGCTGTCCAAAAGCGTGCTGGTGAACAATCAAGTTGCAACCGCCAACTTTATACAGACAGAAGTTGAAGCCTTTTGGGAGCAGATAGCTGAACCTGCTGCCCTGACAAACGAACTGACTCATCGCGACCTCCGTGGAGTACGTACATATCTTATAAGACGAAGAAGATGATAAAGCTACTTCGGAAAGAACCCAAGACGGAATGGGAAGGGAAGAAGAAGCCTACCAGTCCAGTTGCCAATGCGGCTCCATCAGGCTCAAAATCCAAGAAGCTCAAGAAGAAGAAAAGTGCAGCTCGGCGCGAAAAAGAGTCTGCGGGGAGATCGACCATTCAAAAATATATCGATTCCCTCGAAGAATATGAAAAAAAAGAAAGAACATTGATTCAATTGAAGGAGTTCTTCCCTGTACAAGCGGCTGAAATCCTGGAGGAGTTAAAAGAAGACTCCAATGACGAGATCCCAGTAGTGACCTGCTACGCCATCCATCTTGGCAGCGACTCCGAGGATGAGCTCTGTTTTCCCGAAGAGGACGAAGAGCTCGCCACAAAGGCCAATCAAATCCAGCTCAGAAGCGGCAGGGCTCTACCACAAAATCAGGGCAGCGCCCCAAAAGGGAAGGAAAAACAAGTCGCTAATGAAGAAGATGGCAGAGAACCGGCCGATGAAAACATAAGTCCTTCCTCGGTGGACTATAATGTCTTGGCACATCTCCGGAAGCTTCCATCTCTCCTGAGCATCTACGACGCCTTGGTCCTATCTAAGGAGCTTAGAGATGTTCTCATCCACGCTCTACAAAACCCCGAGCGGTATCAGGCTCACTTTGCGGAAATTAATATGAAAGAAGCCCAGCACGCTTTGCATGCCGCCGCAGTCACATTTAAGGATGAAGACTTGCTACTGGGAACGGCTGAGCATAATCAGCCGCTTTACGTGACCGGGTACAGCGACGGAGATAGAATTAATCGCATATCGATTGATCCGGGGTCCTCAGTGAACATCATGAACTTGCGAACTCTGAAGAGTTTGTCAATGGACGTCTGACATCTGTCAAGGGAAAGGATTGTCATTCAAGGCTTCAATCAAAATTGCCAGCAAGTTCTGGGGTCCATAGCTCTGCCAATCAAATTCGGGGATCTGCAAACTGAAGCTAAGATATACTTGATTGACGCCGACACGTCTTATAAGATTCTCTTAGGGCGGCCGTGGCTCCACGATTACGGCATCATTCCGTCAACTCTCCATCAATGCATGAAGTATACTAAAAATGGCGAAGAAAGACGCATTGACGGAGACATCCAGCCGTTCGGTGTGCATGAAGTCTGATATGAAGATTCTTGGTACTTTACGAACCACCAAAATGCTAAGCCACAACTGACTGAGGATAGAACGGCCCCAAGACTCAAAAGCAAATCTGCGCCGGCTATCACTTTCAAAAGCAAAAATACCCAAGTGCGTCCGCATTTCGGCAGCGACACTGATGAGTCCGACGCTGGAAGCCCGTCCTTCCGTAAAACTCACCCTCATTTCGGAAGCGATACGGACGAATCCGTTACTGAAGGCCCATCTAGCAGCAAAGTCCGCCCTCATCTTGGCAGTGACACTGAAGAGTCAGAAGAAGAGGACCTGCCGTGCAACAGCTGTGCAGATTGGCCCCCCATGCAGCAAGCGAAACTACGAGAGACCTTCGAAGTCGCTGAAGGGTCCCTGGCCATCACAAGGGTTCCGGAACGGATGTGCAAAGAGCTCGACGTATTGTCAGTCTCTACCGTGGACCATCTGGAAACTTTCTACGTGCCCGGGAGAAAAAATGGACAGAAGGGCATCCTGTTTTACAGGTCAAACCCCGTTGTGCACCCGGACGACCTTTCTGTCGCGTGCCTTCCCTATGAGAGAGGCATAAGAGCCGTCCTCAATCCCAGATACTATGCGCCCGAGATGCGGGAATACTTTAAGAAGTGCGGATGCCGGTTATATCAAACGGAGTCCGAAGCAAAGTTTTACGAAGGGCTATGGTACCCGCCCCAGGTCCGAGCACTCATCGATGGACGAATTCCAGATAGACGGGGCATAGGCTACATTCAACCTGATTCCAAAGCATGCTACATGATCAATGTTGGTGAGGCCAGCGAAAGATCGAATAATGATGACGAGATAGCCGAGCCAGAAGAAGCTCCTCAAGAGCTCGAAGATGACGGACAAGCAACCTTTGATGAGCTAACCGAGATTGACTTAGGAATGCCCGATAATCCAAGGCCGACCTACATCAGCTCACTCTTGTCGGAGGAAATGAAAGAGCAGATAATTGCCCTACTGCGTGAGTTCGTCGACTGCTTCGCGTGGACGTATAAAGAAATGCCTGGCCTTTCCCCTGAGGTAGCCGTGCATAAGCTGGCTATATCTCCTGATGCTAAGCCAGTCAAACAAGCTCCTCGAAGAATGAGAATGGAGTTGGAAGAAAAGGTCATCGAGGAAACCAAGAAACTCATCGAGGCCGGCTTCATCAGGGAAGAGAAATATGCAGACTGGATCGCATGCATAGTCCCAGTGAAGAAGAAAAATGGGCAGATCCGAGTTTGTGTCGATTTCAGGGACCTCAACAAGGCATGTCCTAAAGACGACTTTCCGCTACCGGTCATGGAAATGATGGTCGATGACACCTCAAATTACGAACTGTTCACCTTTATGGACGACTCGTCTGGATATAATCAGATCAAGATGTCGCCTGAGGATGAGAAGCACACAGCATTTCGAACCCCGATCGGAATATATTGCTACAAGGTAATGCCATTCGGACTGAAAAACGCAGGTGCTACATATCAAAAGGCAATGACTAATATCTTTGATGACCTAATCCATAAAGTCGTCGAATGTTATGTTGATGATCTGGTCGTCAAGACTAAAGCCAAGGCCGATCATATCCAAGATCTCAGGACCGTTCTCACCAGACTGAAGGAATACGATCTGAAGATGAATCCTCTGAAGTGCGCTTTTGGCGTGTCATCGGGAAAATTCCTGGGCTTCATAGTCCGACATCGAGGGATCGAAGTTGACCCATCAAAGATAAAGGCCATCATGGAGATGCCCCCTCCGAAGAGTCTGACGCAGCTAAGATCTTTTCAAGGCAAGCTTGCTTATATACGGAGGTTTATCTCAAATTTATCAGGGAGATGTAGGCCCTTCTCAAAGCTCATGAAGAAAGGAGCTCCTTTTATCTGGGATGCCGAATGTCAAGCAGCGTTCGAAAGCATCAAACAATACTTGTTGCACCCTCCAGTGCTGGCCGCTCCCATTCCAAATAAACCGCTGATTCTCTACACTGCCGCGCTGGACGAGTCACTCGGTGCGCTCTTTGCCCAGAATAACGAGGAGGGAAAAGAAAATGCCCTCTACTACCTCAGTCGAACTCTAGTCGGGGCGGAACACAACTACTCCCCAATCGAAAAGCAATGCCTGGCTCTGATATTTGCTGTGAAGAAGTTGAGGCACTATCTGCTCGCTCATCGGGTTATGCTGATCTCAAAGGTCGACCCGCTCAAACACTTGATGACCAAAGCAAGCCTAGCCGGCAGAATGGCAAGATGGGCTGTCATGCTACTTGAGTTTGACATAGTTTATACCCCTCAGAAAGCAGTAAAAGGGCAAGCTATTGCAGACTTTCTCGCCGCTCATCCTATACCAGAAGGGTCGCCGCTAAATTGTGAGTTACCCGATGAACAAGTGCTGCACCTCGAGGAAGATGAGCCATGTTGGGAGCTCTACTTCGATGGAGCCTCGTCAATAAGGACCTCCAGTAAATCAAGTGTCCCGGAGATAAAAGCAGGGATAGGATTGGTGTTCATCACACCATCAATGGGAACCCTACGACGTTCTTTTGCTCTCACCGAGCCTCGGACAAACAATGAAGCTGAGTATGAAGCTCTGATAGCTGGTTTGGAGCTCGCCATAGAAATGGAAATCCGTCCGTTACGAGTTTACGGTGACTCCCAGCTCATCGTCAACCAAGTAAGCGGCGATTATAAGATATACAAACTCGAATTAGCTCGGTACAGAGGCCGAGTGGTGGAACTCATGAAACGGTTCACTCATATTGAACTAACGAGAGTCCTTAGAGCGTTGAACGGAAAAGCCGACATACTCGCTCGCCTAGCCAAAGAGCTGGTTGATCCTGAAATGGACGAAATTCTGATCACAGTCAGGAGCCTGCAAATTCTACCCCCAGTCTCTCTATGAGAAGAGGAAAGCGTGGAACAGAAGAGCAGTCCTACGGAAGAAGCTTCGATCATCCAAGACGAGCCCGATTGGAGAGAACCCTTCATAGAGTACCTCCGATACGACAAGCTGCCCGAAGAAAAATCTGCGAGGATTCAGCTGAAGAAAAGAGCTCTCCGATACGTGTTTGTAAATGAAACGTTATACCGCAGGTCATATGACCAACTCTGGCTCAGGTGTCTGTCATTGGCCGAAGCCCAAAAGGTCATGAAAGATGTCCACTCGGGCGTATGCGGTGTTTACCAATCTGGCCCCAAGATGCGACTTCAAATCAAACGGCTTGGGTATTACTGGCCCACCATGATACGGGATTGTGGAGAGCATGCAAAGAAATGTTATACCTGCCAAATTCACGGTGATTTTATTCACAAGCATCCCAATCCATTGCATCCTACGGTGGCGTCGTGGCCCTTCGAAGTCTAGGGCACCGACATTGTTGGCTCAATTGACCCTCCGTCATCTAAAGGCCACCGGTTCGTACTGGCCGCGACAGACTACTTCTCCAGGTGGGCTGAAGCTGTCCCGCTAAAAGAAGTCAAAACAAGAGATATTCTGACATTCTTCCAGCATAATATTCTATACCGCTTCGGTACACCAAGAAGAATCATTTCCGACAACGGGTCTTCTTTCAAGAGCTTCAATATCTCAAGGTTCGCTACTCAGCACAAGATAGATTGGAGATATTCCTCCATTTATAATCCAAGAGCCAATGGGCTAGCCGAAGCCTTCAATAAGACTCTATGCAAGCTCCTGAGGAAAAATGCTTCAGCCAACAAGAGAGACTGGAATCTCAAGCTTCACGAGGCATTGTGGGCATATCGTACCACGCACCGTACTCCAACTCAGTCCACTCCATACTCATTGCTCTTCGGAGTGGAGGCGGTCCTCCCCCTCGAAGTCGAAGTTCCAAGTTTAAGAATGGCCGTTCAGCATGAGTTGACGGAGGAGGAAAACGTGCTCCTTCGACTTGAAGAACTCGATGCCCTCGAAGAAAAGAGGCTCGCGGTGCAGCAAAATCTGGAGCTATACCGAGCCCAGATGTCACGGGCCTATGACAAGATAACTTGTCTCCGCGCTTTCAAGAAAGGTGAATTGGTGTTGGTCCTCAAAAGACCGATCATCCTCAATCGACATGCCAAGGAAAAATTCGAGCCAAACTGGGAAGGACCATACGTCATTGAGAAAGTGTTCGACGGAGGATCCTACCAACTAATAAGTGCAGAGGGAGAAAGGCCCATGCCACCCATCAATGGACGATATCTCAAGAAATACTACACATGAATGCTCCAAGTCGCAGGCGAATTGAGCACATCAGCCCTACGGTCTGGATCAGACATCCTGCAAAACCGTATACAATCCACGGGCGCAAATGACCCATATTTCTCCCAAATCCTGCCGGCGAGACTACTTTAAAGTCCCACCAGCGGCAAAAAAAAAAAGAAAAAAAAAGAAAAAGAAAAAAAAGAAGAAGAAATAAACGGTATGTCCACAAGCAAAATGGGCACGGATGAAAACCCGAAAGGGCTCCGTGAGTAAAAACAGCAGGACTACCGGCGAGTCTGTGAAAACCCGAAAGGGCGCGAACTCGTGAAATGAGATGAAGTACACTCACAAAGTCCTCTCGACCTTGTGAGGAGAAAACCCCTGCGTGAGATCCTTACGACTCACAAAGGAGCAACACACTTAGGAATCCTCACGATTCCTAAGGAGAAAATACACCTGCGGGATCCTTACGACTCGTAGGGAGAAAATGCTTTTATGGGACCCTCACGGTCTATAAAATTGAAAAGACTTAGGTGGTAGGGATCCAAACCTATCTCCTAAGCCATCGTTCCCCAACGGGCAACGACAAATGATGATTCGCTCCTGGCATTTCGCTTCAGTGTTAGCGGTGCTGATGCCGACCAAAAACCCAAATCCCAAGTCCTCCCGAGGCAAATGATGAGTTGCTCCGGTATTATTCCAGTGCAGCAATGCTGATGCCAAACAAGATCCAAATTCCAAGTCCCCAAATGACGAATGATGAGTCGCTCCTGGTACCATATTCCAGTGCAGCGATGCAGACGCCAACCAAAATCCAATTTCTCAAAATTCTCCCAGCCCTACGGTTGGTCCCTAAGTTGACTACCGTATACAATCCACGGACTCAAATAATTCTCGTCATACCCATGCCCCACCACAATTACTAGTTACGCGGCTGGTCTCCGCCTTTGGAATTATGCTCCATTGAGAAGACCCACTCATGTGTCCTCACGATACATGAGGAGAACAAACCTTTGTGGGATCCTTACGACTCATAAAGGAAAAACACACTTAGGAGTCCTCACGACTCTTAAGGAGAAAATACACCTGCGGGATCCTTACGACTCGTAGGGAGGAAATGCTTTTATGGGACCCTCACGGCCCATAAAATTGAAAAGCCTTAGGCGATAGGGATCTAAACCTGTCTCCTAAGCCATCGCTCCCCAATCCCCAAATGACGAATGATGAGTCGCTCCTGGTACTATATTCCAGTGCAGCGATGCAGACGCCAACCAAATTCCAAATCCCATACCCCAACGGCGAATGATGAGTCGCTCCTGGTACCATATTCCAGTGCAGCGATGCAGACGCCGACAAAGTCCTAAAATTTTTCCGGCCCTACGGTCTGGATCATACATCCTGCAAAACCGTATACAATCCACGGGCGTAAAACAATCCCAATTTCTCCTAAATCCTCCCGGGGCAAATGATGAGTTGCTCCTGGCATTATTCCAGTGCAGCAATGCAGATGCCAAACAAAAACCAAAATCCCAAAATCCTCTCCATGACAGATGATGATTCGCTCCTGGTACCATATTCCAGTATAGCGATGCCGATGTCAACCCAAATCAAAATCAACAAGTCAACTTCCACTCCGACACTACAAGAAGCGGAGCAAGTCAAGTCTACCCCTGACACTACAAGAAGCAGAGCAAGTCAAATCAAGAATCGACCATCCACGTCGCTAAAATGGCAGAACCGACCGTCCACGTCGCAAAAATGGCAGCACCGACCGTCCACGTCGCAAAAAGGGCAGCATCGATCGTCCACGTCGCTAAAATGGCAGAACCGACCGTCCACGTCGCAAAAATGGCAGCATCGACCGTCCAAGTCGCAAAAAGGGCAGCACCGACCGTCCCAGTCGCAAAAAGGGCGGCACCGACCGTCCACGTCGCTAAAATGGCAGCACCGACCGTCCCAGTCGCAAAAAGGGCGGCACCGACCGTCCACGTCGCTAAAATGGCAGCATCAACCGTCCAAGTCGCAAAAATGGCAGCACCGACCATCCATGTCGCAAAAAGGGCAGAACCGACCGTCCAAGTCGCAAAAATGGCAGCATCGACCGTCCAAGTCGCAAAAAGGGCAGCACCGACCGTCCAAGTCGCAAAAAGGGCAGCACCGAACGTCCACGTCGCTAAAATAGCAGCATCGACCGTCCAAGTCGCAAAAAGGGCAGCGCAGGATTCCTACAAAGCGTGAACCAGATCAATCCGGGCCAGGGGAAACGTCTATCACGGACACTCCATCTCGGAGTCATGTCAAGCAACGACCGTCCATGTCGTAAAAAGGGCAGTGCTAGCTTCCCAAAAAGCGGGAACCAAATCAGGTCGCCTCCAAGTAAAAGAAGATCCATCAATTTCATGCACACGACCCACATATGTGGTATGCATTTATTGATGGGGGCAATTTGTTGGGGTAAAAATTTACACCCCGGTTGACCAAGTCAAAATCAAAGTCAACCCCAAGCCAAGTGGGCCCAAGCCCAGATCCAGTGGGCCTATGCCCGGGTCGAGCCAGAACATGAAGCGGCCGGCCTCCACCTGTGCCAAGATAAAAATTTTGTAATAAATAATTTTGTTGTTTTTCTGTTATTTTATTTTAAGGATAAATGTAAGAAAAATAGGCATAAAGCCAAATTTTTGTAAAGACCATGGCTTATGTGCAAAAAGAAATGGCACATGAGCCATGGGATAGGCAAAATGCCATTTTGTGAAGCCCAAGGGGCTATGTGTAAAGTGTATAGCCTATAAAGGCAAGCATAATGAAATATCCCAACAACTTTTTCTCTCTCCAAAAAAAAGTTTGAGATCTGAGATCTTTCTTCCTCCTTCAAGGTTCCAAAACCTTTTTATTTCTTTTGAATTAAATCAAGAGTTTTACTCTTCCTTTTTCAAGACTAAATAGTTTTTCACCACAAAACCCATAAAGGGGAACTCAGATCTTCCATTAGATCTCAAAAAGAAAAGATTTTTAAAAATCCCACAGCTCTTGATCTTCAAGATCCAGCTAACAGAGGAGGAAGAAGAAGAACATCTTTCACTAAACCCCCCAAAAAAGAAGAAAAACACACTCAGGAGTCCAATTCCTCTCTGATTTCTCTTCTGAGAAATTTTTTTTCAGGCTAAAAGCCTCTTTTCATCGCTTGCGCTCAAGCGCAAGCGCTCGAGCGCAAGTCGCCCCTGTGCCGACACGTGGTGCTCTTGCGCTCCAGCGCAAGCGTTCGAGCGCAAGTCGCCCCCATGCCGACACGTGGCGCTCTTGCGCTCCAGCGCAAGCCCTCAAGCGCAAGTCGCCCCCGTGCCGACACGTAGCGCTCTTGCGCTCAAGCGCAAGCGCTCGAGCGCAAGTCGCCCACGAGCCGACACGTGGCGCGCTTGCGCCCAAGCGCTCAGCGTCTGAGCGCAAAGCGCCCACGTACCAACACGTGGCGCGCTTGCGCCCAAGCGCTCAGCGTCTGAGCGCAAAGCGCCCACGTACCGACACGTGGCGCGTTGCGCTCCAAGCACTCTGCGCTTGAGCGCAAAGCGCCCATGTGCCGACACGTGGCGCGCTTACGCTCAAGCGCCTAGGCGCTGGCCCCACGCATCCTTTGGATGTCTTTTCCCCCCCTTTTCATATATATACATATGTATACAAATGTACACATGCACATACTCCACGACACTGTCCCTGTTAGAAAAAAATTTCTAACGGGGCGCTGCCCCGCACCCCGTAAGGGGGCTGCTAGCCCCCTTGACCCCCAGCCCGCTATCCGGGTAGCGGGACCCCCGTAAAAACTCTGCGTGGCTCCCGATATATTCAAACCCCCCCTCCAAAACACAACACACGTACACTGCACATTGAGTTCGCATGACCATTTTAACCCGTTAATCGGAGGTTCCCTCGCCCCAAAGGCGAGGGGTAATTAACGGCAGCTTAGTCCGCGGCTGCCGGAGATTCGGATCCCCACAGTCATTAAACCCCGGCCTACCCTAGGCAGGGGGAATCTGTAGTACGCCTGACAAGCGTGCGCGTATTCCCATATCAATGGGGTGACGAAAAACACCCTACACCTATCAAAAACACTTCAAGAGGATGAAGTGCGAAGCTCATCGACGGCAAAATAGCGCGGCAAACGCGTATGAAGAAACGAATGGCAACTATCATATGGTTGATACCAGTTCGGAAGGGAAAAACCCCCAAGTTCTTACTTTCGGGAGAGATTATGAGGACGAAATACCCCTCAGACCTCTCTTGAAAGACTCCACCTCTGAAAAAGAAGAGGAGGAGAAGAACTGCGAGAATATTCAGCTGCGTAACCACACGCTGCCTGAAAAGAATCTCCGACCTACAAAAAAAAGTTCAAGCAAAAAGGACAAAGGGAAAGAAAAAAACTCTGAGGAAGTTGCCCTCGATGGTGGAGTTGTCAAAGAGCTCGCAGACATGGACTTGCCTTAAAAAAACAGGGTAGATTACAATGTCTTAGCGCATTTGAGGAAAATACCCTCATAACTGTGATTTTGGATGCTCTCCTCCTGTTCAAAGAGGCACGAGATTATCTAATCAAGGCATTACAAGAGCCTGATCAGTTCCAAGTTTTCCTCACAGAAGAGAAAATGAAGGATGAGCTGGCAGAAGTTCACACAGCTGACATTACATTCAACGATGAAGATCTCCTCCTCGGTACGTGCGAATATAATTACCCGTTATACATCACCGGGTACCGCCACAATATCAAGATAGGGAAACTTCTCGTCGACAACGGATCCTCCGTCAACCTTCTCAACGTGAGAGTGCTGAAGGTGATTTGCATGAACGTTCAGCACCTGGCCCGAGACAAAATTACCATCTCCAGGTTCGACTCACAGTCGTCACGGACGCTTGGGTCTGTAATACTGACATAACGCTTCGGGCTTCTCGTCACTGACATCAAATTTCATGTCATTAACGCTAAGACTTGCTATAACGCTGTGCTCGGCAGGCCTTGGTTACATGAGTACAACGTCATCCCTTCTACATAATATCAGTGCATGAAGTATTTCAAAGACGGTCTGGAGTACACCGTCACAGGGGAGCTAAATCCGTTCTCCATAAATGAGGTCCGAAAATATGAAGACGTAAAGTACTTCCTACTAGACTTTGAAGATACGGAGAGATGTCATAAGCCGGAGGATAAACAGAAGTCCGTCTCCACTGTCCCGATCTTTGGGAGTGATTCCGAGGAAGATGAAGAAATAGTCTACTCGAGGCAACCCCAAAAAGAAAACAACAGGCCCGGACCATCTACTCCTATTTTGGTCTTTGGCAGCGATTCTGAGGACGAGGCCAATGCAGTGTTCTCTATCCACCCGTCAGTGCAAACCCTTGCCGAAGCCAATCAGAGTCTGCAAATCACAATGGCTTCGCCTCGGTATTACAAGGAACTTGATACGCTCGATACATACAGCATACAAGAACTACATATTTTCTATGTCCCTCCCAGGCAAAAAGGTGAAAAGGCGATCCTCTTATACCATGCTACCGAGACCAAAGTCGAAAAAGAAGTCTGGCATGGTGCCAATTTTGCACTTGACAGGCTTCAACCAATCTTTCTGCCGAGATACTACGCGGAGAGATTGAGAAGGTTGTTAAAACACCAAGGTGTACCCCTCGAACAAACTATTTGACAAGCCCAATTCTACAAAAATATTTAGGATATTCTCGGGACGCAGCGAAAAATTCCCAATGGGAAGATGGAGACAACCGGGCTCGGATTCGTTCGGTCCAAGAAACGGGAGCAGTTTCATAGCTGCCGCGTCATAAAAAACTCCAGCGAAGGGGAAAACGCTCTTCCGAATGGCCGTGACATTGAAACAGAGAGAAATCCCGCTCTAAGAACGTTAAGTCTGTCACTCGAAAAAAAATAGACAGGTTAATAAGAGAAGCTTGTCAAAAGAGCCGGGACAATCATAGCCATAAAATGGCCATTTATGAAAAGGCTAGGGCGCAACTTCTCAATCTGCAATCTGCGAAGGAGGAAGACTATAATGCTCTTCATCCCCGGCCTGCTGTATGTCCTCGTAAAAGGGAAAAATCCCAAAATAGAGGCGAAAACAGGGAAAGGAACGCAACCAATGTTCGAAAACAATAAAGCGGATCCAAGAAGCCATGCAATTGAGAAAAGGTCGATTAGAACCCGTCCTTTATAAAGAAGATGGGTCGGGAATACTCTTTACCCTAAGACAAGACGAGGAAAATATTCAACCTTATCATGAAGCACCAAAAGATGACACTTCCGGAGTCTCGGCACCCCGAACAAATAAACGAGGTCTATCATCTGGACTATTTCTCCTACCACCGAGCAGTAGGTCATCCTCTCGAAAACTGCTTCACTTTCAAAGACTGGGTAGAAGACCAGTATCAGCAAGGAAGATTCGCTTTGTCCGACAGCTGGAGGGTAACCCCGCCGCAAAAGCATGAGCCAAAGAAGGCCTATACCGTGAGGATATGACCAGCTCAACCACAAAAAGGGAAATGAACTGGTACTTTCCATATGATAACACTCTCAAAAGAGGGATGGCACGAGACTATGGATAACCTCCATATGTGCTTCGCAAATGAAGTCGAGGACGAGCTAATCTCCGAGTTTCTACCAGCACCAAAGGAGCTGGAAGATGGGATACACACCACGGCGGACAACCTAAGGAAAATTGATTTAGTGAAAATTGATCCAAGGCTAACGTTCGTCAGTGAGCTACTATCTGAAAAACAGGTAGCCATGTTAAAGGACGAGCTCATGCAGTATAAAGATTGCTTCACATGGAACTATTCTGAGATGCCAGGTCTAGATCCGAAATTAGCAGTACATAAACTGGCCATATCACCGTGCATAAAGCCCGTCAAACAGGCGCCAAGAAGAATGCGGCTCGAACTTGAAATGAGTATCAACGCTGAAGTCAAGAAACTAATTGATTCTGGCTTCATCCAAGAAGTTCAATATCCTGATTGGATTGCTAACATCGTTCCAGTCAAGAAGAAAAATGGGACGGTGCGCATTTGCATGGACTTTTAGGACCTTAACAAAGCTTGCCCGAAGGATGACTTCCCAGTACCTGTTACCGAGCTAATGATCGATAACACGTCTACCCATGATATCTTCTCCTTCATGGATGGATTTTCAGGATACAATCAAATAAAAATGCATCCTGAAGACCAAAAGCATACCGCCTTACGGACCTCGCTGGGCATATTTTGCTATAAGGTGATGCCTTTCGGTTTAAAGAACGCTGGCGCTACTTACCAAAGGGCCATGACAAAGATCTTCGATGACCTCATCTATGAGATTATCGAATGCTACATTGACGACCTTGTGGTAAAGAGCAGATCTTATGAGGAGCATTGGGAACATCTAAAAATAGTGTTTCGATGTCTTCGGAAATATAATATGAAGATGAATCGTCTAAAATGCGCGTTTGGAGTCTTCTCAGGAAAATTCCTAGGATTCATCATACGGCACCGGGGTATCGAAATCGATCCCTCAAAGATAACGGTGATTATGGAAATGCCCATGCTAAAAACTTTCAAACAATTGTGATCTCTTCAAGGAAAACTCGCATATATCTGGCGGTTCATAGCCAACCTCTCCGGAAAATACCGTCTCTACAGTCATCTAATGAAGAAGGGGACCCCGTTCGTCTGGGATCAAAAGTGCTATAATGGACTAGAAGAAATCAAGCAATACCCGCAAAATCCGCCGGTATTGACTTCTCCGGTTAAGGAAAAACCCCTTATCCTATATACGAAAGCCTTTGAAGGTTCTCTAGGCGCGCTATGGGCACAAGAGAACGATCAGGGAAAGGAGAGAACTCTTTAATATTTGAGTCGAGTTCTCCTGGGGGCAGAAAACAACTACCCCCTTATTGAAAAGCATTGCCTGGCACTGATCTTTACGATAACAAAGCTCAGAAATTATGCCTTGGCATATGAGGTTCACCTCATATCAAAGGTAGATCCTCTCAAATATCTGATGTCAAGGGCCATACTAACAGGAAGGCTTGCCAAATGGGCCCTACTCCTGATGGAGTTCTCAGTGACGTATCGACCCCTTTAAAAGGTAAAAGGTCGGGCCATAGCTGACTTTCTTACGGAGCATCCGATATCAGCCGACTCCTCCTTAAATTGCGAGTTGCCGGATGAACATGCATTCGACACAATCTAAGAAGAGAAGGAAGAAAATGATTCCCAATAGGAACTCTACTTCGATGGAGCATCTTCCATGAAAAGGCGAAAGCAAAATGCCCCCATAATCAAAGCCGGGATGGGCCTTATCTTCGTGACTCCGCAAAGAGGGATATTGCGTTACGCCCTCACCCTAACAGAGCCAAGAACTAATAACGAAGCTGAATATGAAGTTTTGATAGCAGGTCTCGAGATCGCTATCGACATGGGAATCAAAGATCTCCTCATATATGGAGACTCCTAGCAGATCGTTAGCCAAGTAAATAGCGACTATCAGACATGCAAGCCAGAGCTGATAAAATATGGCGAAAGAGTGCAGCAACTGCTGACACAAATCCCCTCCTACATCCTGGAGAGTATACCGCGTGCGGAAAACAGCAAGGTGGATGCATTTGCCAAATTGGCCAAGGAAGTGGCCGATGAAGACCTTGATGACGTAAGGATCATCGTGCAAAGCCGCAGGATTCTCTCACCGACAAATATATCTTCGGAAGACCTGATAAAGCCATCCGAAAGAAAAGAAACAACCGTACAAGTAGCCCTTCAAATAAAGGATGAAGAAAAGGTCATCGACTGGAGGGAAGTCTTCATATACTACTTCAAATCCAATCGAACGCCCAAAAATGCGTCGTCTAGACATCAGCTCATGAAACGAGCTCTGTCCTTTGCCTTCGTCAATGATACTCTATATAAGAGATCGTTCGACTGTCTGTGGCTAAGATGCCTGGGACCAGAAGAAGTGAAGAGAGTCGTTCAAAAAACTCAAGACGGACTCCGCGATTCTCATCAAGCCGGGCCAAATATGAAGCTGAAGATAAAAAGTATGGATTACTATTGACCTACAATGATTCAGGACTGCCTCGAATATGTGAAGCAGTTTCACTCGTGCCAAATTCACAGGGACTTCATCCACCAACATCCAAATCCGCTACACCCAATAGTGGCTAGCCGGCCGTTCGAAATGTGGGGAACCGATATAATAGGCCCCAGTAAACCGGCATCGACCAAAGGACATCGATTTATATTGGCAACGACCGACTACTTCTCTAAGTGGGAAGAAGCAGTACCATTAAGGGAGGTGAAAACGGAGAATATCCTCCATTTCTTCAGAACACATGTCATCTATCGGTTCAGCACCGTTGAGACTTCACCCGCGTGCTCTTTTACGGTTTAGAAAGAAAATGGTTTTAGAAATAATGCACAGCGGGCTCGGTCTCGTTTTTAAATTTATAAACCGCAAGTGCATGGCGCGTTGTAGCGAGCCGGTAAAGACGGGTCGATCCACAGGGAATTGGTGATTAGGGATTGTTGCTTAAGGTTCGAGAAGAAAGAATTTGGGTTTTTGTCACAAAAATGGAAAATACGGAAATATAGAACTAGTTAAGGAAAATGGCCGTGGCTCCGGTTCGGATGGTTGAATCGCGGTGAATTCTTCGACGCTTCCTTGATCATGAGTTGTCTGTCCTTGTGTTGATTCCGACGTGAAGTATGGCTTTTCAAGGCGTTTGCGAAGCACAAGTCATCAAGATATCGAAGTTTGACGCAAGACACGAAACGAACCCGTATTGTCTCACTTACCGTTTGTATGTCCAAGCTTGATGTATCAACACTAAGCATAAGGGTTAGCAAGCACACATCAATATCAAATACATAAATTAGCATATGAGAGCAAGTGGTTTTAACATTAAACATGCTAAGTGGATATTGATAGTATAGGGTATATGAAATGAAGAAGTGTGTCAATCAACTTGTTAACAAAATACCCTATCTAACACTTAGCAATTTTAACACTAAAATGATTCTAACCTTAACATTGCAACATGGGGTTTTGGAGAGAATATGGTGTATAATGAGGTTACCAAGTAACCATAGAATTACATATCATACAAACCAAATCATCTAGCAATCTTAAGGCTACAAGCTCAATTAAGCATATTAAGCATTCATAAGAAATGGAGGAAGGCTTTGCCATTCATCACCACCCTAACCATCACCACAACCATGAAGAACTACTCAAGAATCATACTAAGAAGAATTGAAAAACAACATTGGAGTAAGAAGCATATGAACAAAGAAAAACAACAATTGTATTAACAAATGAATGAGTTGAGATACTTGATATTGGTTACTTGTTCAACCTCCTTAATGAAGCTCTCAAATGAGAGCTTCAAGAGGGAAGAAGAAGAAGAAAACAATGCTTGAGCTCCACACAACTCTCTTCAAAGCTTAAACCAAAAACTTATACAAAATATTGAACTAAAGAATGTATATCTCTGTGTGTGTTGAACTGCTGTATTTATAGGCTTTGAAATGAAAGTCTATGTGTGTTTTCCAAAGTATTATGAAGTTACAAAACTACCCCTGAAATTTGGAGACATGTGGCGCCATTACGGCCGCGGTTCCGCATTTCTTGACAATTGTCACGCTCCCACTGCGCTTTAGTGGAATTAGAATACCAAATTTCTTGGGTAATCATCTGACATGATATGATAATTTTAGTATATCTTTAGTTTCAAAAACTCACTGTATTGCTCATATGACTTTTAGGACAGAGAAGTAGAAAAACCTCACATCACAACTTTTCATACTTGTGCCACTTGCATAAGAAATGCTCATGGCTGTCCCAAAAGTGTACCAATTTGCATATGACATCCATACTTTCCTAATCATGAGTCATGCCCACTTGTGTATCATGTCATGCCCACTTGTGTGCCATGTTCACACATGTATCATGTTGGACTAAAAAGAGAATGAAATATTTGTATACTACTTTATTTGATGCAAACTCCTTTGACTTGATCTGTATTATATTCTGTTTGCAGTTCCGGCTAAAAACCGTCGTTTCCGTTCATGTTGTGTTCTGTCTCTAGTGTTCTTGCCTGTGTACCTGTATTCTGTACTAATGAGCAGACAAAGATAACATAGCACTGTTTATTGAAAAAATGATAGGAAATGAGTGGTATTAAAATGTAATAAATCATGCCGAACAAATACCCCCAAACCTATCTTTTGCTCGTCCCGAGAAAAACAAAATCCTAACCTCACTTTCGTAGGGAACGCGATTGCACTGAGCCCGTGCAACAATTCGTTAAACCACTAGGTGTCCCTAGTAAGAGGAGTTTTGTCTCCTGAGGGTTTTCAGCGGACTACACCCACAAAATCCGGTCTATCTAGTTTGGTGAGGAAACCGTTGATTCTAATCTTAAGGTTAGTATCAAGGCTAGAAGTTCTATTATTCTAGTCAGAAACATCCAATCCCTATTTTTCACTCCTCATATCTTATTTAACATAAGTTTATATACGTCTTTACGTGATTGTGTGAATAGCGTCGACAAGTTTTTAAGAACTTGATTAGGGTCATCATGTCATAAATACGGACCATGATAGCCTTCTAAAGGATCACATGAGTTTGAAAAGTCTTAAAGATTTTCTAAAGTTTCGTTCTCCAGTTAGGTTTCAAGTCAGAATTTCTATCATTTTTAATAGAGAACCAAGTCTTATTCTTCACTCCTACCTTTTACATGTTTTTGTTCATACACACCTTTCATGATCGTGCACATCGTCTTTATAAACATAAACCTTCATATCTCCGCTAAAAAAACTGTTTCTAATCGAAAACTCGTCTTCGCCAAGATTATTCTCCACAAAGAACCGTGATGACTTTTAACTCGGAGAGAACACTTGCTTAGCTTTTTTATTTGGCGATTGGAAACTTAACGAGTTTTGGGTCAATGACTCCCAAACCAGATGGTTTTAGGGCTTAGGTGTGGAGTCACCCCAAGGAGTTAATTACCCAAGTTACCAATGCCACAAAATAAAAACTCAATTTTTTGCGTTTAAAATATTCTGAAAGCAGTGAAAACGAAGATATTGCCATCTTTTCTTTTAAATCCCAAAGACATGTTCATGTGGATAAGGTGTGTAATCACTCCAACAAGGTTCCAGATGGGTTATTTTTCAAACTTTTAGCTTCTATTAAAACCTCAATAATATCCTTCATATCTACCTCACTTTGTGATCTCTTCTTGATATTGCTTAACTTAGAACAAAGATGTTTGATCCAAAAGATGTTTATCAATTTTCAAAAAGTTTTAAAACATGTCAGACATTCATCTAATTCTCACGAACTCATGACACGTGTAAAGTGATATAAAAGACGTATATTAGCAACGGCTAAACTCAAAAGAGGGTTATCTTTAGGGTTTTCAATCTCTCGAAAATGATTTAGTTGCTTCTATCTTATCACCGAACCGTCAGGCTTTGAGTCTAAGTTCCCTCGCTAGCTAACATGACGAGAATGTTTTTATGTTTTTTGAAGAAATTTTTCAATTTTTATGGGTTTTTAATATATATGCAATGCGGAATATAAACATGATGCAGCAAAATAAACGCAGTGCTCACCCCCAAACCTGAAATTTATGATGTTCTCATCATTGCCCCCGTCTCCGGTAGCCAGACTTAGACATCAAGATGAGAATTTATTCACAAAAAGAAAAATCTAAGAACTAACTATAGTATTCATAAGTTAGAGATTGCGTAAGTCCAGAAATTAATACCAGCCATTTAAAATTTTTGTCGATATATGGCCAGGACTGGTAAAAGAAAAGGTAACAAAGAAAAAGAAAAAGAAAATGTATATGTTAGATGTTAGTGAAGGGTATAGGTGTGTGAAAGTAGGGATCAGAAGACGCTGAATGAAAAGATGAAGTTTTGAAGGAGTTAAAGAATTGTTGCCCGAATGAATTGAATATTCAAGAAGTATATGTTGAGTTTCGAGATCGGGTTCGTTTAAAAACTGGAGTTCATCCTTAAAAAGTTCAGCAAAAGAAAGGTTCGTAGGATGTTCCCAATTTTTTTTTGACTCAAACTCACTAAGAATATCAAGTTCATCCGCAAATATCTCCTCAAAACTCTGCGTGAAAGAATGTTTCTCAAGACTGTCTTCCTCCCTATGATCCTCCACCATCCTACTCTCATTGCTACAGCTCACAACTCCCAAAACTAGATTTCCCTCATCATATTCATATATGGGTAGGTTCATGTCATCTAAAAAAGTAGGTTCCCACACTAACGTTTCTTTCGAAACAATATCAATAGGTGATCCAAAAATTGTGGGTTCCTGATCTTTGATTTCCTCTAACAATCTATCCCAACCATACCCATCAAATTCACAAGCTCCCACCTCTAAAATTGGAGTGAAAAAATCAGTCGGTGCAAGAATTTCTTCTTCAAGTAGTATATTGGTTAAATCAATCTCTGGATCACAAGTGACGAGAGACTCAGTAGGTACCTGAAGGCTAGTGTTGGACTGACTTAGAGGGTTTTCTTGTTTGTCCTGATAACACTCAGTCAACTCAATTGCATCATCATCTATGAAATCATCAAAATTTGTTTGATCGTTTATCTCACTCAGGTGACTTCCTAGATGACAGATATTAACATTATTGGGTTCCGATTGACAATTTTCACTCCCTAGAATCCTCACAGCTAAATGTTTCACTTGTTCTTCGATTCTAGCCAATGATTGAGCTTGAGAAAGAAATAATTGCTCAAATTGTTGCATGAACAGGGCTAGCATTGCAGCTGTTTGATTCTCGACTGCAGTCATCACTTCAATACCTTTCTTTAAAGCGGTCAACCTAGTATCCATCTCACTATCATACCGTAATAGAGTGCCAGTTGTTTCAGGTAAGGAGGGTTGTGATGGTGGTGATGCTAATGCTGTCATCCTGTCGACCTCTTTCTCTAAGTGTTCAATCATCTGGTCTATGTTTAAAGTGGGACTGGTTTAAAGAATGTTAGGTGGGTGACCGATATCAAAATTCTGGGACGGTTGGCCACCCCCTAGGAAAGGACAGTTTTCATGAATTTGAGAAGAATCTTGGCAATTGAAACAAAAGGATTGGGTACGAGTATAAACAAAACAATGTAGATCGTGAAGAATCAAATCAAACTGTGTATCACCCATATCAACAAGAATTCACCAAAATCATAAAAAAAAGAATATCACACCCCTAGCAGTCTATGTTATCTAAGTATACTTGACCTGCTCAAGAACCTGATTGTCGAAGTAAAACTGTGTCGAGAAACGGGCTCAAGATATACGGATCACAAAGTCAGGTAAGTGCAGAGATAATGAGAGGTTTTCCAACGCTTTCGCGAATTTCCTAATTAGAATAACCCTTTCTCTTGTGGCGGTTTCGCCTTGAACACTTTCCTAGACACCCCATGAATAATATACCATTAAGCGGTGTTCTAAATACAGTTAACTTCTCCTAATGAGTGCGAAGTCCTTAAAGTCAGATTTCTAATTGATTTTAAAATTACTGGGGGTATGCAAGAATGCAGTTTTGTGATTTGTGGGCTGTTTCCCCCAATCAGAGCAAAGCTCTGTTTTGAAATTCAAAATTCAAAAATAGAAGCAACGCTTCAGATCCAGCGCTAAGCGCGCTGCGCGCCACGTGTCAAACACGGATGCACTAGCGCCAGGTGCGTTGCGTCCTAGGCAGCGCATCATGAGTGCGCTAGTGCTGGGCGCGCTGCGCGCCACGTGTCAAATACGGGTGTGCTACCGCAGGCTGCGCTGCGCTCTGAGCAGCGCACCACGTGTCAAACGCAGGTGCGCTAGCGCAAAGTGCGCTACGCTCTGAGCAGCGCACCACGTGCAAAGCACGGGTGCGCTAGCGCTGGAATTATAAAAATTCCCCACCCTTAGAACAAAAGATCTAATAAATAATGATAAATCATTAATCAGAATTAAAATTCTGTTATAGAAAGATTTTCTTTCAATCTAGTTAAAAACAAGAAGATTGCCTTCTGTAAAACAAAAACCCTAAGATCAAAGATCCAACGGTGGGAAACATCCCCAAATCAATCAGAGAAAGATCTCTTTAACTGATTTAACAAATCAAATTGCCCTATATAAAGGCCCCAAGACTTCAAGTCAGATATAGAGAAACCCCCCCATAAACTTTGAAAAATTCAAAGAAAGAGAGCAAGCTCTTGAAAGAAGATTATTTCTTCAAGGTAAAGACGATGAACGATAAACACAGAGATGAAATCATCTCGTAAAAAGAAGAATTATCTTCTTAAAAGATCATAGATCTAAAAAGACCAAGGTCTTTCATAAAAAAGATCAAAAGAACTCATCACATAATAAAGAAGAACATATTCTTAACACGGATCATTGATCTATAAAGACAAGCCCTTTCAAAAATAAGAACTGTTGTTCTTGAATCTTGAGACAAAGTCTCTTCTAAAAGAACATAAATTTGTTCCCAGATCATAAAATTGATCAAATGCGCTTTGCGCTATTGAAATGTGCCTGCACTCTTAAACTGCGCTTCTGCGCTCCTTGGATCGGCGCTCAGCGCCAAAATGCGCCACGTGTCAACCATGTATGCAACTTGCGCTTTGCGCTTCTGGAATAGCGCACCTCACTCATGGGCTAGCGCTCGGCGCCAAGCGCACCACGTGTCACTCACGTGTGCGCCTATAAATTGCTAGCGCAATGCGCTCATAAACTGACGCTCAGCGCTCATAAACTGGCGCACTGCGCTCATCATCTGGCGCCTAGCGCAGGACATGACACGTGTCCCTTACATGCACGCCACGTGGCAGAAGAGCACTGCATTTTTTGATCGGCACAAAGCTCCTAGCGCACCATAGGTTGCGCTGACAGAACACAAATCGTTCTTTAATGAGCCAGAGCTCTGCTGAATGCTTTGCATTCAATATAAGACAAAAGAAAAGATTTTTTGCCAAGATCTAATGCTCAGCATTATTAAAAGGGCTAAGCCCAAATAAAGGCTCAATAACCAGAATAAAATGTTAAACATTTTAAACCTGATTGGACTTAGCCCAATATTGGCCATAAGTCCTCAACCTATATTTAATTGAGCCCGTCTGCTCATAAATATTTAACAGATCTTAGTTCCAAATTGGACTATAGATCTTTCAACCAATTCATACCGGTTCGAGGGTACATCTCTTTACTCCTCTGATATCTGTCGTTGTAATCCTTCAACGTCTTCAGAGAGGTGACGGGTCCCGACAACCACACATTTCACGGACCGTGGGTCCTTAAACTCATGGACTGCGATGTCCTTAACCTGGACTGTGAGGTCCTTAAACTAACGGACTACGATGTCCTTAACCTGGACTGTGGGGTCCTTAAATTCACGGACTATGATGTCCTTAACCTGAACTGTGGGGTCCTTATGCCCATGGATTACGATGTCCTTAACCTCGGACTGTGGGGTCCCTTTAAACCCACGAACTATGATGTCCTTAACCTGGACTATGGGGTCCTTAAGCCCATGGAATATAATGTCCTTAACCTTGGACCACCATGTCCTTAAACTGGTAATCGACCGTAATGTCCCTAAACTAAACAATAGAGCCTGAATGCTCTTTTGTTGGATCTAAACGATCCCGTTAAGTTGATCTTAGTCTGAAATTAGACTAACGTATCCTTAACATACGTTTAAGTTGATCTTAGTCTCAAATAAGACTAACGTATCCTTAAACCCAACCCAAACCCAAATCTAAGAAGATACGGATTTGGACTAATCCACGCCCTACGGGAGACAACATAAAGTAGTCTCTGTATACAATCCACAGGCAACCAAAAACAAAACAAACACACACGACACGAAGTGACCATCTAGAGAAGGAAAAAGTGGTTACCGTGATGCGGTAGCGTAATTAACTGCAGGGGCTTGCGCCTGCAGGGAAGAGCGTCCCCACAATCAAAAACCCTTCAACGATGGGGAATCTGACGAAGTCTGCTACATCGGCCACATCCGTTTAAACCTTCGATACATGTTGTCATAAATCAACTTGGCATCTTCGGAGAGGTGGAAGGATAGCACCAAATAGCATCTGCCCTCGAAATTCAGGCAAGACGAACCCAGGCGGTCGCGTCTCTGTATTCGGTGGAGAACAGATTCTGGCATGCCCGGTGGGACCTCTTCCTCTTTCCACTCCACACTTTGTGTGTCGTGTTTCGCGAACAAGTCGCGGTTTGACATGGTTGCCCTGGATTCGAGGTACTAAGATTTGGTGTCTTACTCCGTGCAGAAAACAGAAGATTAATGGCTTCAAACTGCACTAACTGCAACTGCAACTCTCACTCCGTCCTTTCCGGAGGAGTGACTTACGGGCCCCAAGCGGCCTCCATTTTCACAATGCTTGTAGAACAAGTGACCCAAGCCACCACTGGGCTATTCTTCAGGACCATGATCCCGCCAACAAGCTTAAGCGCTCCTTTACCATTGCAAGAAGCTCCAAAGAAGTCGGTCTTTGGTCGGCTTGCAACTACTGCGGCCCCTTTCAACGGGTCGTCCAAGTCCACTGCCTCACTTTTCAACAGACGGGGCCGAAGCTCAGATGAGCCCATGAAGAACCCCACAATTCCTAAAGAGGTTATCCCGAAGCGGATAGCCATTCCTGCCCCTGAAGTCGTCAAAACGGCTTCCCCTGCTGAGGAGTCAGTCCTTGCAAGACTGACCGTTCCAACTCCCACTCTAGGTGAAGTCATGAAGGCCGTTTCCCCTGTTCGAAAGTCGGCCTTCGCAAGACTGACTATCCCTTCTCAACGGACGTCAGTTTTCGACAGGCTAGTGCCAATAACAGTCTTTCCTTAAAATAGGGGGCATGGAAAAGCTGATCCAACAGCGAAGGTGATCCCGGCCGCACGACATGCTCAACGTCGCCACTGGCGCCGAGTGAGGAAAGCTGGGGGCAATTCCTCTTCTGGACTAACTCTGCCAACTCCAATGGGGAAAGTTGATGCTGCTGTTTCAACTGGAAACAGCTTTGAACTACTTAACAGGGTATGCAGAAATTCGCCAACTGCTGTGCTAAAAAGATCTTCTCCACCTATGGAGAATACCAGAAGGCGAAGCTGGAACAGCCACCTCAGCAGCTGTCCTCTAAAATTTATAAAGTTTGGCGACAGGTCCAGGACTTTGTGATAGATCAAGACTATCCCCGCCGATAGAAAAAGATGAAGGTTTTAGCAAGAAGAGAACCACCTTGTCAAGACACAGAAGGCGACAGCTACTTGGGTGCCTACTGCAACGGCCCCCTCAACTTCACCAGCCTACAAAAAGAGAAGGCCAGAGAAAATCCTCGTGTCCGCAACAAATGTCAAGGGCACTGAGCCTAAACGCCCTAAGTATGGGGGCATGGTGGTGCATACCGTCTATGTGGCATCCGGAAAAGAAGATAGCCGTATCTCTACGGGTCATCGACCACTTACGCGATCCGTGACAAAAGCCCAGGAGCAGCAACAGATGCTTCAGGAAATGCTAACGCAAATGGCCGCACTCACTGGGCCAAAAGAAAGCCCGGAGGCGTCATCAGAGCAGCGTCATGAACAGGAAACCGATACTGACTTCCTCCGGAGAGTTCTCGAAAAGAAGGACAAAGAGGCCGCGGAACAAGCGGCCAATATAAAACAAATGGCCCTTCTATTCCAAGATATGGTCGGGATGATGTTACAGCCGGATCCTCCAGCTGAAGATCCTCCGATTATCCTCGAAGACGACCGAAGAGAGACGTCAAACCCTCTTCCGTCTTGTTCAGCAGCCAAAGAGGAGACCATCTCAAAAGCCGTCCTGGATGATTACATCGCTCAGCAGATACGAGTTCATCAGGCGAATGAAGTGGCTGGGCAAATTGTTAAGACTGGACGACCCAATCCGGGTTGGTACGACCAAATAAAGTACCTGCCGGGATACACGGTCCACAAATTCCACGTATATAAGGGGACGGCGAATCTACACCAGCATGTCGCTCAGTTCAGGGCTCTCTGCGGCAATACTGGAGGTGACGACAAATTGTTACTTCGCCAGTTTGTTGGCAGCTTGTCAGAGATAGCATTTGAGTGGTATTCGGAGCTTCCCAACGACTCCGTCAAAACTTTTTCAGAGATGGAGCTACTATTCACCGAACGTTTTGCGAGCGCTAGCGAACGCACCCCAATCACAGCGTTAATCAATGCCAGGGTGAATCCAGGAGAGACATGGGTTCAATACGCAATACGACGGCGAAATCTGTGGTCAAAATGCGAGCAGCGCATCGAAGAAGCGCCTGCGGTAGGCATTTTTGTGGGTACTCTCGACTCTCAAGCGACCATCTCAAAATTTATGATGTTCTTCAAGCCCACCACCTTCCAAACCTTGATTGACAAACTAGCTCAAATGGACCAGATGGGCCACAGGCCTTCCTCTTCGAAGCCGGAGCTGCGGAATGAAAAAGGGAAAGGGAAAGCGACCTTCGTCTCCAATACTCAACAACAGCTGAGCAACTTAAAGCCGGCTGTTCGCCAAAACAACGTGCGTCCATGCCCATACCTCGAGGAGAGACTGGGACGTCCTTACTCGTTTTCCCGGGATAAAACGAGGAGACTGTTCGAGCTGGCAGTGCACAACAGACTCATCAATCTGCCGGATCCAAAATGTCCGTTGTAGCCAGGCGATGTCAACAATCCTAATTACTGCCCTTACCACCAAGCAGTAAGCCATCCAATCGAAGATTGCTTCGTCTTCAAAGGCTGGATTGAGTACCAATACCAACAAGGCAAGTTCGCATTATCCGAAAAATGGAAGGTAAAACTGCCACAACCTTACGCCCCTAAAAAGGTGGATATGCCGGGGGCATCGTGCTCATTCATAGAGAAAACCTCATGGACCGAAAAGTCCGTAACCTAGAAATTCGCCTCAAATACGGCAACGGCGGACCACAATGTCCTAAAACTTGCGACGGACCGAAACATCGTTAAACTAATGATGGACCGCAATGTCCTAAAACTTGCAACTGACTGAAATGTCTTTAAACTACTACAAACCCGCAGCATCGCCGGGCTGGCGTGTTAAAAAAAGGGTATGTCCATAAGCGAAATGAGCACGGATGAAAACCCGAAAAGGCTCCGTGAGTGAAAACAGCAGGGCTACCGGCGAGTTTTGTGAAAACCTGAAAGGGCACAATCTCGTTAAAAGACACTTGCAAGGTCCTCTCGACCCTGTAAGGAGAAAATACCTGTGTGAGATCCTTACGACTCACAAGGGAACAACACACTTAGGAATCCCCACGATTCCTAAGGAGAAAACACACTTACGAGATCCTCACGACTCGTCATAGGATTCAAAAGCTTTAAGTTACAGGGATCTGAACCTGTTCTTAAGCCATCACAACCCACAGACTGCCCTACATGTGGTTCAATGCTGACCCTTGTATACAATCCACGGGCACGAATAAACATTTCCCTAATAAAGTACCATCCACGACTAGGGATATTTTCACACAGTGATAGCCCTTGCAAGTCCTCTCGACTTATAAGGAGAAAATACTCTTGTAAGATCCTTACGACTTACGAGAAGCCATACATTTAGGGGTCCTCACGACTCCTAAGGAAAAAACGCACCTACGAGATCTTCACGACTCACAGGGAGAAATACCATTATGAGACCCTTACGGCTCATGAAGTCAAAAGCCTTAGTCGACAGGATCCTAATCCTATTTGCTAAGCCACCTTTGTTCGACATCGACAGAGGCAAATGATAATTCGCTCCTGGCAATATCCCGGTTGTAGCGGTGCTGATGCCGAAATTGGTGTCTAAACTCCAAGCTTGCAGCAAAGAAGCTAGCGAGCCACACATGCATACGAAATAGCCGAAATGATAAGGCAACTTGCAACAAAATCAGCAAGTAAAAATGTATGCATGCAAAATAGCCGAAATGATTGGGCAACTCGCAATAAAAAGTAGTGAGTAAAAAATAAAATAAATTGCCGAAATGATTGGGCGCCGCGAAAAATAGCCGAAATGATTGGGCAATCGCGACCTTCGCGATATAAAAGCTTAATTGATAGAGCATCGCGGAAAGAAAAAAAATATAATGAAATTTCTGCCCTACAGGTGATATCACATCAATCCCTGTATATAATCCAGGGGCATAAACAAAGGAGGAATCACACCTTCCCTCCCCAGGCTCCATCAGAAGAAGAAGCCAAATCTCAACGGTTCACAGACAACCTAGAGACCACCTCGACACTCGTCTCGCTACAGTAGACGCAACATCACCAAAGCGGAGCCACGGCATAATCCCTAGTTCCAAATCTCAACGGTTCACAGACAACCTAGAGACCACCTCGACACTCGTCTCGCTACAGTAGACGCAACGTCACCAAAGCGGAGCCACGGCATAGTCCCTAGTTCCAAATCTCGATGGTTCACAGACAACCTAGAGACCACCTCGACATTCGTCTCGTTACCGCAGACACAACGTTAGCAAAGCAGAGTGACGGTGATTGGATGATTTTCCGATTGTGTCGTATGTTTATAGAAACTAGATTTTAGAAATCACAACCAAAAATATTTTGACCGCAATCAATAACGGTGTCGGATGTAGCGCGTTAGTAAGTGCGGATCGTCCACAGGGAAAGTGTAATCCGTTCAATTTCCGAATTAGATGAGTTGAAAATTTAGGGCAAAGAAAAGAAAACAATTCATGATTTGCATTTAAAGATCAAGAAATAAGAAAAAAAATCTAGATCTAGAAAAGACATTAAAAGCAAGAATTGAGATGTGTGATAATTTCCAACCAACAATCAAGATTAGAAGTATAGCTCGTAGGAGTAGATCGGATCTATAGATGTGATGAGATCTAAAGATTACTAATTCTTATCCATTAATGAATTGATACTAGATCGATACAATTTCATCGAGGTTTAAGGATCTTTGCGAGAAAATTAGGGATTCCGCAACTAATCCTTTGTCCTTTCGATGGATCGCATTCAAATTCTAGCTTCTAGTTAATCAAATGTTTAATAGTTGTTTCCTAGTTTCGAGTGAACACGATCAAGAAAGCATCATCTCGAAACTAGGTCATTAAACATTTGATTCACTAGAATTTCCAAACATTATAGGATTTAAGAATTGTAGAAAATATCTAAATCATCATCATCTAAAGATCGTCACAACTCCTACACGAGCGGAGATTACTCAAACATCATGATCACAAACACAATCACAAATTGAGATCTAATCATTATGCTTGAATTAAAAGATAAGCAAGAATATAGAAAATTCACCTTTATTTATCGACAAATTTTGTTACAACTCTCTTGAATTTACAAAAGGAAGGAACTAGATCGTCGATTTCGGCTTCGCTCGGCTCCTTGAGTCGCGGATCGGCGTGGATCCCTTGCTCCGTTGGAAATCCGGCGTTGCTTCTAAAGGTTGAAGGCTCTCTTGCTCAAATTGATCTCGGGATCTTGATCTTGATTTTGAATTGGGGATGGAGATTGAATTTGGCACAAGCTTTTGTCACTAAACTTGTGGGTTGAAGATGGTGATGATTCTTGAACAATTTGCACCCTAGCTCTAGGCTCCTTTTTATAGACCTCTAGATCTAGGATTGAAATTTGAATTCCCTCCACAAGTTAGTTAACCAAAAGATTTAAATTTCCCTCCAAAAAGTTAGTTAAGCTTTAAATTTTGAATTTCCCTCCAAGAGTTTGTTGAGCCGAGCCTTCTAGATGTGCCACGTGGAGCTTCTGGGGTCTTCTGGAAGCTTTGGCCGTTAGAATTAGGCATGTGACAAAATTTGATGCATTGATCTCTTTAATTGGCCGCGGATCCGCCGCGCCAAGGGAGCTTGGGCCGCGGATCCGCGGCCCTTTGGTGGCCTTGGTGCTTCATATTTTGGGATAATTCTTGGGCTTTCTGGTGGGCTTTTATACAATATGTGAAATCTCATTTGGCCTTCTGTATTGCTTCAGATCTTTAGCCTTTGAATTGGCGTATCTTTTATTAGATCTTTTCCCAAATTTTGGCCTTTTGCTTCTGTGATTTCCTGCATTTGACCACAAGCAAGAGTTGCGCAATACAAGGATGATGCGATGCCATGAAACACAGTTAATTTCCCTCAAAGTGCCGGTTTAAAATTCTAACACATGCAATTTGGTATTTCAGAGATGATTTGGTAATATGTGCAATTATGAATACCGAACACTTCTATATGAGTTCAAATGGTAGGGAAATTACCGTGTTAAAAGTGCAGTATTTTCGACTGATCAAATTCCCCCAAACTTATTTTCGATCGTCTCGATCGAACTGTTTTATTAAAAAGAGAAGGAGAAAACAAAGAAAGAGAAAAGCACACTTTCGTAGGCAACACGATTGCACTGAGCACGTGCAACAAGCCTTTAAACCTCTAGGTGTCCCTAGTAGGAGGAGTGTTGTCTCCTGAGGGTTTTCAGCGGATTGCACCCACAAAATCCAATAATAAAAGGAAGATCATGAATATTACATTTAAAGAAAAGAATTGTAAAAGAAAAAACTTTGAAAATTAGGGTTTCTAACTAAGCTAGCTTTTCGGTTGTCATGAGCCCTATCTTAATGGTCATGAAAAGATGTCAGAAATCACGTCCTCCCTTAATAAAACATCGTCTTATTCTTCATTCCTATCTTTATTCCAAACATCGATCATATTACCCTGCGTGTGTGTAAAGAACATCCCTACACCCGGAGAATTCAATTCAAGCTATCATACTCTTGCCCATCAGCCTCAGTACTTTTTAATTAATGAATATCTAGATGTGCTTACACACTTTCATGCGACCGTTAATACTTCTTGAGGTACTAACCGACCGATTACTCATGTGCTTGCTTATTTGGTGTATTTTCCTCGTCTTGCACCACCTTAGGTATAGCAGTGACTCCCAGACCAGTTGGCCTTAGGGCACTAGGTGAAAAGGCACCCTTGCTATAGATTTTTTTATTATTGCCCTTGGTGATAACAAAACCAGTGCCCATTTTTCTCACCACTTTCTTCATTTTTTTCCTTCATACATCGGCTTTAAGACAAGAGCATTTCAAGGTATCCTCTATTATCCCAGGCTTCAAGACGTGTGTAAGTGCGAATAGCAGGGTAGCAACGTTCAAAATGTTTGGCTTCCAGAATAGAAACTATTTTTCAGACTTAGTTTTATCCTCAGATTAGTGACTTTCTCCATCTTACTAACCCTTGGGACAACGGCTCATAACTACTTATTACTAGTTCGTATAAGAAAACTTCTAATTTTCTTAGTTTTCTTAAATTTTTCTAATCTCATGGATGTAATTTTTCACTATCTAAACTTTTAATATCATATTAAATATTTTTATATTTTAAAATTTTTTATATTTTTATGAGTTTTGAAAATTTTATGGATTTTGAAAATTTTTAAATTTTTATAGGTTTTCAAAGAAATGGGTTTTGAAAAGCTATTTACAAAAATTGATGAACCAAAAGAAAAATATTTACACAAAATTTTTATGGGTTTTGAAAATTTTTAATTTTTTATGGTTTTTAAAGAAATGTTTTGTGCTTATGCTAATGATATGCAAATGATGCAATACTAAGCACAAACCTCCCCCAAACTTGTTTTCAACAGTGTCCTCACTGTTGCCATCTGCTAAGTCTCGAAAACCTGTAAGCCTGGGAGGAATTTATTAGTGGGGGCAAAATATATAAGTGAAGATCCTCCCCCAAACTTATTTTTGACTCGCATTTTTTGTAAAAATTTTCTTTTCAAGAGCCAGAAAAATTATTCCCCCCCCCAAACTTGAGTTATGCAATGTTAAGCTTTTGAAAATCACATGAGGGGGTCAAGAATCATTGGTCGATGCCAAGCTATGCAAAGACCGAAGATCAACACCAACCATTCGAAGATTTTATCAATGCAGTGTTCGGGTTGGTGGAAGAAGAAGTGGGGAAAGGGTAAGGGGTGGAAGAGAGTGTGTGTGCGTCTAATTTTGGAGAGACGAAGCGGTGAATGTGATGGATTACTCGCATTCTTTTTACAGTTCAGAAGAGGGGGTGGAGGTTCAATTTCAGTGATTGGGACATGATTCATCTCAACACCCGTGTTATTCAGAAATATGAGTTCATCAGCGAAGATCTCCTCAAAAGTTTCATCAATACCCCGAAGAATAATGTCATCACAAAGTACGGGGTGATCTTCAGACTCTAAAAGCAATTCATAATCGGTGTTAGTTGTTGACCCGGACATCTCGGTGGAAGAGTCCGTATGTGTATGATACATAGTTGGGTCAAACAACAACGTATGAAAAGAGTCAAGATCGGTATCAGGAGGATCATCAAATTCGCTGCTGTCGACATCCATTAAGTCGACAGAACAGACATGAGCAGTAGGTTCAGAGGGTACACTTCCAATCTTGTAAATGTTCAGCTCTATTGACCTATTCCCGAAAGATAGGGTCATAGAACCGTTACGACAGTTGATTATTGCATTGGAAGTGGCCAAAAAGGGGCGACCTAAAATCACCGGAATTTGATTCCGTGGGTTCGCTACAGGCTGTGTATCAAGTACAATAAAATCCACAGGGAATACAAATTCCCCGATTTTTATTAACACATCCTCCAGTTCACCCTTAGGTTTGGTGATTGATCGGTCAGCCATCTGGAGAGTGCAATGGGCTGGTTTCAACTCTCCGATCCCTAGTTGCTCATAAACTGAGAAAGGAAGCAGGTTAACACTGGCGCCAAGGTCTAAAAGAGCACGATTGATGTGTTTATCCCCAATAGAAATCGATATCGTAGGACATCCTGGGTCCTTACGTTTCTTTGGAAGCGGAGGGATAAAAGCAGTGCTAATGCTATTAGACATGAAGACCTTCTTTGGCACTTGAGTCTTCCTCTTCCTAGTGCACAAGTCCTTAAGAATTTTCGCATAAACGGGGACTTGTTGAATCGCATCTAGGAGAGGGATGTTGATGTTAACTTGCTTGAACATGTCCATAATCTTCTCCATATGTGGACTCGATGTGTTAGCCCTTAACCGATTAGGGTAAGGTGCTTTAGCAATGAGCGCTGGGTCCATCATAGGAGAAGGAAGTGTGTGTGGCCTTGATCCCAAAATAGCAGTGGGGATCGTCTGTGGAGGAGTAAAAGAGGTGGGCTGAGGTGTCGAGCCTAGTGGGAAATGGAGAATAGGCTCGCAAGAAGGCGGCGGGGTAGAAGAACAAGAATCAGAAGTAGAAGCGTGTGTGTGAGGAAAGGTCTCAGCCGGGGTGTTGATAGGATCATCAATATCATCAACTTCTTCCCCAACATGGTTATCCAGCACTTTCCCAGATCTCAACGTGGTGATTGCATTCACATGATGTGAATAGCCAGGATTGGGTACAGGTTGAGCTGGGAGTTTCCCTTTCTCTCTTGCGCTCATTTCGGCCTTAAGTCGTGCAATTTCAGCTTGCATCGTTTTGATACTCTCAGCTTGGGATGCTGAGTTTTTCTTTATCTCACCAACGGAAGACTTAACCTCGGCCGACACTTCCATGAAATTTGACATGAGTGATTTCATGGCTTGAGCGAATTGAGAGAACTCGTCAGAACAGGTCGACTGCATAGGATTAGAAGGTGCAGGAGTGTTGACCTGATTTTGAAAATTTTGTGACTGGTAGGGGTGCTGGGTGAGTTGAAGTGGTTGCTGTTGTGGTGGAGGGAACCGTTGGAATTGATTCGGGTTTGGAACCGTGTTTTGGGATTGGTTCCAAGCAAAATTTGGGTGATTCCTCCAACCCTGATTATATGTGGAAGAAAAAGGGTCGTTTCCAGGTCTTTGAAATGCGACATTGGTATGCTCGAGACCTCGAAACTGAGATTTTAATGGACATTCTTCCGTCAAGTGAGAAGGATCTGAACAGCACCCACAAACGGTTTTGGGGAGCGACATTGGGTTTAGGGAGGCTGCTAGGAATTTGTGTTCCATAGCGTCGAGCTTCTTTTGCATTGCTGCCATCTCAGCTCGAACACCTATGGACACGTCTATTTGGTGTACGCCATCCCTACTCAATGGCTGGGTTCCAGTCTCCCACTGAAGTGACTTTTCAGCGAACTCTTCTAAAAATTTCCATGCTTCCCCATCATCCTTGGTCATAAAGGTGCCTTGACACATGTTTTCAAGGTTTTGTTTAGTGGTAGGGTTACTGCCCTCATATATGATTCGGCAAAGTTCCCATCTCGGGATGCCGTGATGTGGGCATTGAACCAAAAGATCCTTGAATCGGTCAAAGTATTTTGAAAATGGTTCAGCCGGAAGCTGGGAGAATTGATAGAGTTCACTACGGATTCGAGCTGTCTTTTGCATAGGGTAGAATTTCTTAAGGAACGCCGCAACGAATTCTTCCCAATTCGTGATGGAATGTGCGGTGGTGTTATACAGCCACTTCTCGGCTATATCGCACAAGGTAAATGGAAGAAGTCGTAGACGCATGGCATCCACAGAAAGTTGTGATGTACCCATCATTGCGCATACGTTTTCAAATTTGGTAATAAAAACGTACGCGTCTTCAGTCTCGAGACCGTGGAATTTGGGTAGAAGGTTGATGTACTGGGGCTTAATCTCAAAGTTATCCCCGTTGGCTGGTGGAATAGATAAGCAGGTCGAGAGAGGACCTCGCAAAGGGTAACACCTCTCTTGGAGAGAGATGCGGGGTAGAATCTGCGCACCAACGGACGGCGGCAGAGTAGCGGTAAATAGGTTTGATGGAGGCTGATCCATCGGTGTGGGTGTGGTGGGGGGTAAAAGAAAGGTAAATGGAGAAATACCGACTTCGGAGTCGATCGAGGGGACGCGGACAAGACGGGCACTAGAATCCCGTGTCCAGCCTATCTTGCACTAAAAGGGGTTAGTACAAGTGGCAGCGTGATTTATAATTAGGGGAAATGAAGTGAGTGTGGTGTTTGTTTTGAAAAAATGATACGGATTTTGAAAAAATGATGCAACAAGCAATACCCTAAAAATCTATGGTCACCTAGGTCCAATCTCTAGACCGCTCCTAACTGCCAGAAGACAAGACGCAGGATAGAATCCTCCACTGCTTCTTTGTCCCTCCTGTGGCCAGGTAAGTGCCAGGTAAGTGGGAGGTTCTCCACTACGTAAGTAGTGGGCCTAATTAAGTAACCACTAGCCTTCGACACACTTTCCTAGGCACCACAAGAGAAACGCGGATAAGCAATGAATTACCCACGGCCTTCTTCTGTCGTAAGTGAGCGCGACGGTCCTTAGAGTCATCTCTAGATATTTTTTAATTAATGAGGGTAATGCGGATGCAGGTTTGTGATTTTTTTTTGGGGCCTAGGAAGGGTAATGAACTCCCCACCTAATCTGGATTTGGCCGTGCCCCTTAATTTCCGTATTAATATGCAAACAACCACAAAAAATCAAAAACAAGCACACTTTATTTTGCTTTTTGCGCGCTGCGAATATTTGCAAAGAAACCTGCAGCAAAGTGTTAGTTGGAGCAGATTTTAGAGAGGAGATAAGAAAGTTAGAGATTACCTGCAAAAGATTTTACAGAGAGCTCCTTAATGGGCCGCGGAACCGCCGCGTAATTGGGGTACTGGCCGCGGAAACGCGGTGGGATGGTGGGGTCTCTGCACAAAAATTCTTCAGCAAGCTCCTGATCTCTTCCTCAATCCTCTGGAATTCACCAAATAATTTTCCAATTTTCCAGCAATCTCCAGATCTCCTTGCAATTAACCACAACAACACGTATTAGTATTTTGTGCAAGTTTTGATCTAAAAAAAATATTGATGGAATAAACTTTTCAACTCAAATTTCAAAAAATGAACAAATAGCACACGATCCCCGGCAACGGCGCCATTTGATTGTAAATTTTTCTTGATTGGATGTAAAAGTATCGAATCAAATAGTCCCCGGCAACGGCGCCATTTTGATTGGAATGATTTTCCGATTGTGTCGTATGTTTATAGAAACTAGATTTTAGAAATCACAACCAAAAATATTTTGACCGCAATCAATAACGGTGTCGGATGTAGCGCGTTAGTAAGTGCGGATCGTCCACAGGGAAAGTGTAATCCGTTCAATTTCCGAATTAGATGAGTTGAAAATTTAGGGCAAAGAAAAGAAAACAATTCATGATTTGCATTTAAAGATCAAGAAATAAGAAAAAAATCTAGATCTAGAAAAGACATTAAAAGCAAGAATTGAGATGTGTGATAATTTCCAACCAACAATCAAGATTAGAAGTATAGCTCGTAGGAGTAGATCGGATCTATAGATGTGATGAGATCTAAAGATTACTAATTCTTATCCATTAATGAATTGATACTAGATCGATACAATTTCATCGAGGTTTAAGGATCTTTGCGAGAAAATTAGGGATTCCGCAACTAATCCTTTGTCCTTTCGATGGATCGCATTCAAATTCTAGCTTCTAGTTAATCAAATGTTTAATAGTTGTTTCCTAGTTTCGAGTGAACACGATCAAGAAAGCATCATCTCGAAACTAGGTCATTAAACATTTGATTCACTAGAATTTCCAAACATTATAGGATTTAAGAATTGTAGAAAATATCTAAATCATCATCATCTAAAGATCGTCACAACTCCTACACGAGCGGAGATTACTCAAACATCATGATCACAAACACAATCACAAATTGAGATCTAATCATTATGCTTGAATTAAAAGATAAGCAAGAATATAGAAAATTCACCTTTATTTATCGACAAATTTTGTTACAACTCTCTTGAATTTACAAAAGGAAGGAATTAGATCGTCGATTTCGGCTTCGCTCGGCACCTTGAGTCGCGGATCGGCGTGGATCTCTTGCTCCGTTGGAAATCCGGCGTTGCTTCTAAAGGTTGAAGGCTCTCTTGCTCAAATTGATCTCGGGATCTTGATCTTGATTTTGAATTGGGGATGGAGATTGAATTTGGCACAAGCTTTTGTCACTAAACTTGTGGGTTGAAGATGGTGATGATTCTTGAACAATTTGCACCCTAGCTCTAGGCTCCTTTTTATAGACCTCTAGATCTAGGATTGAAATTTGAATTCCCTCCACAAGTTAGTTAACCAAAAGATTTAAATTTCCCTCCAAAAAGTTAGTTAAGCTTTAAATTTTGAATTTCCCTCCAAGAGTTTGTTGAGCCGAGCCTTCTAGATGTGCCACGTGGAGCTTCTGGGGTCTTCTGGAAGCTTTGGCCGTTAGAATTAGGCATGTGACAAAATTTGATGCATTGATCTCTTTAATTGGCCGCGGATCCGCCGCGCCAAGGGAGCTTGGGCCGCGGATCCGCGGCCCTTTGGTGGCCTTGGTGCTTCATATTTTGGGATAATTCTTGGGCTTTCTGGTGGGCTTTTATACAGTATGTGAAATCTCATTTGGCCTTCTGTATTGCTTCAGATCTTTAGCCTTTGAATTGGCGTATCTTTTATTAGATCTTTTCCCAAATTTTGGCCTTTTGCTTCTGTGATTTCCTGCATTTGACCACAAGCAAGAGTTGCGCAATACAAGGATGATGCGATGCCATGAAACACAGTTAATTTCCCTCAAAGTGCCGGTTTAAAAGTCTAACACATGCAATTTGGTATTTCAGAGATGATTTGGTAATATGTGCAATTATGAATACCGAACACTTCTATATGAGTTCAAATGGTAGGGAAATTACCGTGTTAAAAGTGCAGTATTTTCGACTGATCAGACGGCAAAATCCCAGCTCCACCTCAGCATTCGTTTTGTTACAGCAGATGCAATGCCACCAAACGAAGCGAAGGCAATATTCCTAGCTTCAGGGTCTTGATGACAACTCATATAAAGCTTGAAAGACTATCGGAGATCATCCCACACCAGTGCGGAGTGGTTATGACTCATCGGGGCTCCCAAAATGAGCCTAACCTCAAGTAAAAAGCGACATGGAATATCCTTAACGCTTGCTCTTTCGACGGTAATATCACCTGGAATTGCTTGAAGACGTCTTGTCCAGCCCCCGAAGGGATCAAAGACACGGCAGTCGCGGGGCTACTCGAACAGCAAGATTATGCGTCGAGGAATACACCGGCCAACGCGACGGTGCGACGGGTATAAAACCCTAGTACCACGGGCCCTAACGAACTTCTATTAGCAGGAGTTAACTGTGACGTTAGGAAATCCTTGCGAGAACTTCTCGATTCGTCTTGACTTGTGGGAAAATAATGTTCCTGCGAGAACTTCTCGACTCGTCTCGACTCGTAGGGAAAAGCCTTAGGCAATGGGGATAACGACCTGTTTCCTAAGCACTGGGGTCCTGCAATTCAGTCCAAGATGGACTCTTGCATACTATTCAGGGACCACACTCTCCAAAGTCGAATCTCGACAAGGAGGGAAACAACCGCTTACGAGTCCTCTTGACTTGTAGGAGGGAAAATTCTCTTGTGAGATCCTTACGATTCTCAAGAGAAAACGCACTTAGGAATCCTCACGATTCCTAAGGAGAAAATACACCTAAGAGATCCCCTCGACTCATAGGGAGAAAGTCTTCATGAGACCCTCACGGCTCATGAAGTTGAAAAGTCTTAGGTAGCAGATCTGAACCTGCTTCCTAAGCCATCACTACCTCTCGGAGAGTTCAAGATGAAATGTTCTTTATTATCTACAGGCCACTCTTGCCAGAGTAACATACCAACAACACAGCAAAGAGAAGAAAACGACAGTAGGAGATAAGAAAAATGTTTCTTTATTTAGGGACTCAATTGAATACAAGATACATCATATAAAAGAATAAAAAATGGATACATGTTATTCAAAGATTACAAGTGTTTAATTGATACAAAGGCAGCTACTGAGAAGGAGGCGTTTTCAATAAGTCAGCCAGTTGCTCTCGCACTCCTTTCAGTGCCTTCTCGTGATCAGCCGCCGCGGTCAGCTCCGCTTCAATTCGAGCCCTTTGCTGCAAGCATGATGAAATCTTCTCATCGATTTCCCGTTGGGCATATTCGCGACTCTGCGTAACCCGCTCGATAAAGTTGAGCTTCTGCCTCAATACAAGCCCGTCCGAGATACATTGCTGCAAGGTGTCAAAAACAGCTCTCAGTTGCGTGGTGTTCGCTTTAACTTGGGCGTGCAGCCGAGCAGATTCACCCGAAGCCTCCTCGCGTTCCTTCCACCTCAAGGTCGCTTCTTGTTCGAAATGGCGTAGGAAAGACACACTCTGCTTGACCCATGCGGCCCGCTGCGAGTTTAAAGCCTGAATCTCAGGGGCAGGATGCATAAGCTCAAGCTCATGCAGGCAGGCCTCAATCTTCCTGCAGTGGTTAACCCAAGACTCAACGACACTCTCACTATGAAAGTTCACGAGCGTCGCCAGCATGGGGTTAACCTCCGCGGCAAAATCCGCAGCGAATGTCGGAGTCTCCATGTCAAGCTCCTCAATATAGTCGCTCAACATGCGCAGACTATTCGCGGCACCTTTTGAGGATGGACGTCTGGAGAAAGGCCCTGCCGGCATTTTAATGCGAGACTCAAACGGGGATAGAGTCGATGTGACCGCTACAAAACAAATCACAATCAGATTTCGGCTTAAGGAATAAAAAAATATATATGAACAAAAGAGTCTATTATACCGGCTGCAACAGGGGGCAAAGCTGGGAGTTCCGGTGGCGCGGCGATACCCTTGACCCCCTTTCAATTTGTAAGGCTACGAGCAATACAAAGAAGAATTAGCAATAACGTGACTGCCCGTTAAAGAAAAGAAAGGACGTCGGTTAGAAAAGATACTCACAGACACCAGCAGGTGGACTAATCTCCGACGGGAAAGAGAAGTGCGGGTTCAGCACCTGATACAAATGATCAAAAAGAACTCCTGCGAGATGACGATGATACATGGTCAGTACACGAAAGATACTGTCCCTGATTTAAATTTATCACAAACCCATACCTTCCAGCATTTGAGGAGATATAAGAGAAGAGGGAGGAGCGGTCACCGTCAAAGCGGTAACTGGTGGCTGTTTCCCCCAATCAGAGCAAAGCTCTGTTTTGAATTTCAAAATTCAAAAATTAAAGCAACGCTTCAGATCCCGTGCGCTGTGCGCTGCGTGCCACCTGTCAAACGCAGACGCACTAGCGCCAGGTGCGCTACGCCCTAGGCAGTACACCCCCAATCAGAGCAAAGCTCTGCTTCAAAATTCAAAATTTAAATTGAAGCAACGCTTCAGATTCTGCGCGCTGTGTGCCACGTGTCAAACACGGGTGCGCTAGCACAGTTGTGTTGCGCTCTGTGCTGCGTGCCACGTGTCAAATACGGATGCGCTAGCGCAGTTGCGCTGCGCTCTACGCCACGCGCCACGTGTCGAACGTAGGTGCGCTCGCGCAAGGTGCGCCAGCGTAAGGTGCGCCAACGCTGGAATTAAAAATTCCCCCACCGTCAGATCAAAAGATCTACTAATAATAAATTATTAATTAATCAGAACTAAAATTCTTTTATGGAAAGATTTTTTAATCTTATTAAAACAAGAAAATTATCTTCTGCAAAACATAAGCCTTAGGATCAAAGATCCAATGGTAGGATATATTCCAAATCAATCAGAGAAAGATCTCTCAAAACCGATTTAACAAATCATTTGGCCCTATATAAAGGACCTTAAACTTCAAGTCATAAAAGACAAGAAAAGAGAGAGAAAAACTCTCTGCAAAAAAAAAAGAGCAAGCTCTTAGAAAAAAGAAGATTTTTCTTCATCTTCAAGTTAAAGAAAGAACTATGTTCTTGAATAATAGAGATGAAGTCATCTCGTAAAAAGAAGAACCATCTTCTAAAAAAGATCAGAGATCTAAGAAAAAGACCAAGGTCTTTAATAAAAAAGAAAAGATCAAAAAGATCTAATCATAAAAAACTAAAAGAAGTAAAATACTTCATTCACAGATCTTTTTATCTATAAAGGTAGAGCCTTTTATAAAAACAAGAACTTTTGTTCTTGGATCTTGAGGCAAAGCCTCTTTTGAAGAACATAAATTTGTTTTTTGGTCTTAAAATCGATCAGATACACCCTGCGCTATTGAAAAGTGCCTTGCGCTCATGAACTGCGCTTTTGCATTCCTTGGATCGGCGCTTAGCGCCAAAATATGCCACGTGTCAACCATATACACCACTTGCGCTTTGCGCTTTAAAACAGAGCACTGCGCTCATGGACTGGCGCTCAACGCCAAGCGCGCCACGTGTCACTCACTGGCGCGCCCCTAAATCAGCGCAAAGCGCTCATAAATTAAAAGCGCAGTGCGCTAATAAACAAGCGCGACACGTGTCCTCTTCGCGTGCACTACCTGACAGAAGCGCAACACGCTCTTAAGATGGCGCAGAGTGCCTGGCGCGCCACGTGGCGCATTGTCAAAACACAATCTGTTCTGATGAAGACAAAAGATGTCAGAATTCAATGCTTAGCATTATTAAAAAGGCCGAGCCCAAATAAAGGCCTAATGGCCAGAACAAAAAATAAATGTTAAAACATTTTAATTGGAATTAGCCCAATTCTGGCCATAAGTCCTCAACTTATCTTGAACTGAGCACATCTGCTCTTTCAACCAACTCACCTTGGTTCGAGAGTACATCTCTTCACTCCTCTGATATTTGTCGTTGTAATTCCTCAACGTCGTCAGAGAGGTGACGGGTCCCAACAACCACACATTACATCGGACTGTGGGGTCCCTAAACCCATGGACTATGATGTCCTTAACCTCGACCGTGATATCTTAAAACTAACAACGGACTGTGGGGTCCCTAAACCCATGGACTATGATGTCCTTAACCTCGACCGTGATGTCTTAAAACTAACATCGGCCTGTGGGGTCCCTAAACCCATGGACTATGATGTCCTTAACCTCGACCGTGATGTCTTAAAACTAACAACGGACTGTGGGGTCCCTAAACCCATGGACTATGATGTCCTTAACCTCGACCGTGATGTCTTAAAACTAACAACGGACTATGGAGTCCCTAAACCCATGGACTATGATGTCCTTAACCTCGACCGTGATGTCTTTAAACTAACAACGGACCGTGGAGTCCTTAAATCCACGGACTATGATGTCTTTAACCTTGACCGCAATGTCTTAAAACTAACATTGTACCGAGATGTCCTTACACTAACAATGGACCGTAATGTCCTTAAACTAATTATCGACCGCAATGTCACTAAACTAAACAACAGAGCCAATTGCTCTCTTGTCGGATCTAAATGATCCTGTTAAGTCGATCTTAGTCTAAAATAAGACTAACGTATCCTTAACAAACGTTTAAGTCAATCTTAGTCTTAAATAAGGCTAACGTATCCTTAAACCCAAATCCCCAAAACCCAAATCTAAGAAAGATACGGATTTGGATTAGTCCACGCCATACGGGCGACAACATAACTTAGTCTCCGTATACAATCCATGGGCAACCAAACACAAAACAAACACCCACGACACGAAGTGACCATCTGAAGAAGGAGAAAGTTGTTACCGCGATGCGGTAGCGTGATTAACTGCAGGGGCTTGCGCCTGCAGGGAAGAGCGTCCCCATAATAAAAAAAACCCCTCAAATGAGGGGGAATCTGACGAAGTCTGCTACATCGGCCGCATCCATTTAAACCTTCGATACATGGTGCCATAAATCAACCTGGCATCTTCGGAGAGGTGGACGGATAGCACCAATTAGCATCTGCCCCGAAATTCAGGCTAGACGTACATCGCGTCTCCGCCTCGTCTTTCGGAGGGGAACAGATTCTGGCATGCCCGGTGGGACCTTTTCCTCTTTCCACTCTACACTTAGTGTGTCATGTTCGCGAACGAATCGCGGTTTGCTAATGGTTGCCCTTGGGTTCGAGATACTGAGATTTGGCGTTTTGCTTGGTGCAGAAAGCAAAGATCAATGGCGTTCACCTGCTTGAAGTGTTCCACAAGCAACTGCAATCCACGTTCTGCCTCAACTAGGGGCATAGCTTACGGGCCCCAGGCGGCTTCCCTGTTCACAATGCCGGTGGAACAGGTCACCCAAGCCACCACAGGATTGTTTTTCGGGACCATGCTCCCGCCAACGAGCTTCAGCGCTCCTATGCCAGAAATGAAGCCGGAACAATCCCCTCAATGACTATCTTCTAAAGTTTACAAAATCTGGTGACAAGTCCGAGAGTCGGTGGTTGATCCAGACTATCCCCGCCGGCAGAAGAAGTTGAAGGTCCGACATGAAGAAAACCGTCCTGTTAAGCCACAAAAGACGACGGCTACTTGGGTGCCCACTGCAGCGGCCCCCTCAACTTCGACCGCTCATAAGAGGAGAAGGCCGGAGAAAATCCCCATGCCTTCGACAAATGTCAAAGGCATTGAGCTTAAACGCCTTAAGTCTGGGGGCATGGTGGTGCATACCGTCTATATGGCATCCGGAAAAGAGGATAGCCGTATCTCCACAGGTCATCGACCGATTTCGCGATCCGTGACAAAAGCTCAAGAGCAGCAGTAGAAGCTTCAGGAGATGATGACTGCGATGGCCGCACTCACCGGGCTAAAAGAAAACCCAGAGGCATCCTTGGAGCAACGCCATGAGCAAGAAACTGATGCCGAATTCCTTCGGAGAATACTTGAGAAGAAGGATAAAGAGGCTGCGGAACAAGCAGCCAATATAAAACGAATGGCCCTTCTATTCCAAGATATGGTGGGCATGATGATCCAGCCGGATCCCCCAGCCGAAGATCCTCCAGTGATAATTGAAGATGATAGAGGAGAAACATCAAACCCTCTGCCGACTTTATCAGGAGCCAAGGAAGAGACCATCTCCAAAGCTGCCCTAGATGATTATATTGCTCAGCAAATAAGAGTTCACCAGGCAAATGAAGCGGCTGGCCAAGTTGTTAGAACTGGGCGACCGTATCCAGGCTGGTATGATCAGATAAAGTACCCGCCGGGCTACACGATCCCGAAATTCCATGTGCACAAGGGGACAGGCAATACCCATCAACATATTGCTCAGTTCAGGGCCATCTGTAGCAATACTAGTGGCGATGATAAACTCTTGCTCCGCCAATTCGTCGGCAGCTTATCGGAGACGGCATTTGAGTGGTACTCCGAACTTCCAAATGACTCCGTCAAAACTTTCGCGGAAATGGAGTTGTTGTTCACCCAGCGATTCGCAAGTGCTAGTGAACGCACCCCAATAACGGCATTGATCAATGCTAGGGTGAAGCCGGGCAAGACGTGGGTTCAGTACGCAATCCGATGGCGGAACCTATGGTCGAAGTGCGAACAACGCATCGAAGAAGCACCAGCGGTGGGCATGTTCGTGGGCACCCTAGACCCTCATGCAACTATTTCACAGTTCATGATGTTCTTCAAATCGACCACATTCCAGGCTTTAATCGACAAGCTAGCCCAGATGGACCAGATGGGCCATAGGCCGTATTCTCCGAAGCCGAAACCGCGAAACGAAAAGGGTAAAGGGAAGGCAACCTTCGTTGCGAACACCCAACAGCAGCCCAGTGCTCCAAGACTAATGGATCAATTGGAAGAGAGACGGCGCAATTATAATGAGAAAATGAAGCGCCCTTACTCATTCGCGCGGGATAAAATGAAGAGGCTGTTCGAACTAGCGATGCGCAACAGGCTTATCAATTTGCCGAATCCAAGGTTGTCACGACCCAAAATTGGCCCGTGACGGCCCTAATACTACGCAACGCCAAAAGACGTAACGCGGTAAAAGAAAGCCAAAAACCCAGAAATCTAAACCAAGAGAATACAGAAAAGATAATATAAGTTTTGAAACATTTGAAATCGCAACCCAAATTCTTTAAAAGTCTTACTTTCTTTCTTTAAAATTTTAGCAACACCCCTTTTTATAAAAACCAGCCAAGATGAATACAATACAAATATACGACGCCGTAGCAAAGAAATAAAGACAGTAGAGAGAAAGCTGTATTATAAAGACAACAAATCCACAATAATATACAAATACGTCCTCACCAAGTCTCTAAGTCCACAATACAATAGTAGATGGAGAGTACAAATACAACGAAGGTACAATAGGAAATACAGATAATCATCTAACCCACCCAAGCAAAACGGTATACTGTGAGCTGATGCGGTATCTGTGGCAAAAGATAAATAGCTGAATAGCGGAATAGCCTGCCTCGACTACTCTAGAGAACAACCTGAAACACCTGTGGCACAACGGGAGTGAGTTGCTAGCTCGTGAATAGTAGATAACATATGCAGGTAATCGCAGGAATGTACGTACAGCATGAATCTAAGATATGCGATTACAGTAATAACATGTCATGCAAATGCTGAATAAAGGAAAGTACACTAGCAGGTACAATCAATATGTGAAACAATGATGACATGATAATAGTATGCAATAACTATGCAATAGAGATATGAGAAAGCAAATATGCAACTATCATAAGGGTACACTGACATGTACTACCAATATATGAAACTGTGCATAAGATAGATAAGGGTGAGGTATAGGGTGGAATATGTCATTTCCACGGAAACCTGACATCGTGGCAGGATCACAATCCATCAAGACACTCAAATCCCAAATCCTCAAATCAGCCCCCAAACTGGGCTCTCACATCATATAAGTATCACATCACCTCAATGTACAATATCGCGTAGCTCCCCTATATCTCGAATGTACAAATCAACAATCTCTTTCATATCCAATACCCAATGTCAATGAATCACCTATATCCCAAGTCGAATCTCAAGTAAGTTTCTAACATCCTAAAGGTATACATACATAAATAAATATGATGGGGGCAATACACATATATTAGCGTCCCATTCCACTAATATTGGTGTAAGGGTATATATAACAACGGCTAAATCCCCTGTTATATATACAAAAATATTAAAAGACATATCACGAAAACAGTGTGCCAAGCATCGACACAGAAATCCTGACCACGTATCATACGCTATCCCGAAAGCACGAGTGCCTAGCTCTGACCCTCGCCTTTCGACGTATGCATACGTACATGACTCCAAGCGGTGTCTCCGTGATCCCCCGCCGAGTCATGGGTACTGTCACCGGTAGGTACTCGCCCGCCTCCAGGCTCAATCGGCAAAATCCATCGATCTTCTTGCCGAGGGGAACCATACCGGGCCCCACCATGTACCCTCTACGGCCTCGACGCCTCCTCGTAGGGGTATATACATATCAGCACCGATAAAGCTCATGGTGGACGCGCAAATATCATATCAAGGAAACCGGGTTTTTCAATGTATGCATAATTTCATGAACTCCCGCGGTTCCCAAATCCAGAAAACATCATCTAAAATCCCAATAACAATGCGCAAATCCAGGAATAAATATATGCGATATATCTGAAATGCGAGCATATAAATGAGAATATGTAGCTGAAACCAGATGTATGCGAAACCAATAAGGTACAGCTAAGTAACACCAGTAAAGGTAAATATGTAACTGCAACTGAATATGTGTGTAACATACAGGTGTAGCAATGTATATGTATCTACCTATAAGAACTGATGTCGTATACCCCCCCTGGGTATAAGAAGAATATGAGTAAGATATCCCCCCGGTATAAGTAAAATATGTAAAAGGTATACCTGTAGCTGTATCGCAAGGTGTAATTGTACCTATCACTAAAGGTATGATACACTATAGGTATACCGGTAAGCTAGATGTCATGTGTGACAAGCAATAGTATCTATAAGGGGTAGTGTGTGACATGGCAATTATTGACGGTGTGTGTGTAGCATACAATCCATGCTCGTGCAACATGAACCGTCAATAATATGTGCAGTGTCCTACGGCTGCTAGTCACAGTATAACTATATCAAGGAAATAAAGTAAAGGCGCAATTCTACAATGACGTAGAATGTGCGACAGGTATTTGAATCCTAGCCCAGACGCATAACGCCATGCGGGCGATTCCCCTTGTAGATGTTAAATCTACTCACCTACACTCCACGCTAGGTGAATCCTACCATCTGCTCCCCCCTGTAGCAGTGCCCGTAGTCCCTGCCTGCAAACCTGCAAATAACACATGGAAATCACATATAAGCCAAATATCTGGCAAAACGCGATATCGAACCAAAACGAGAAACTCGCGTCGCGAACCAAACGCGCGTGTGCACGATACGCTGAATCGTGTGTGTACGCGTCTAAAACCATCGCGATACGCCGCGATACGCTGGATCACAGAACTCACTCACGTATCGCGCGTATCGCGCAAACACAACGGACACCAAATACGATATATAGTCCCATATTTTCCTACAGGTCAAATCTTACAAAACTAGACATGCCAAAACACTACAATACACTGCAGACAACCATTCCCAAAACCCCAGCACCCCACTCCCCTTCCTGGCCGCAATTTGCGGCCAGAATGACTTAATTAGCGGCCTGGGTAGGGAGACGAGGTCTCGTGTTCATGTGGTGTGCTCTATACCTAGTGTACATGCTCCAGTCTTCTCAATTTTAACCTGAAGATCCCGGGTCAAAAGCAGATTCACAGATTGCCAATATATCATATAAAAACGACAATTTGCACAAAACACAAACCCTATGGTATTTTAGTGTAATCCAGGGAAATTCTCAGTTAAAGTGACCCTAACAACACTTAAACAAGTAGGGTTTACCAACACAATCACCACATAATCAAAGTTCCACACAAATCACCCTAATTAGCACTAAACTAGCTAATTTACACTAACCGAAGCTAATCAATGCACAACTCAAGCAAACTAGGAATTTGGGTTAAGAAATTATACCCTAATGGACCCTGGAGAGCAGGAGAGGAAGTGTATGGAGGAGGTGAGAGCTTCTGCAAGTGCTGGGGCTCCTCCTGCTGCTGTTGATGCCTGCTGTTGCCACTGCTGTCTCTTGCTGCTGCTGCTTCTCTCTGGTGTGAGTGTGTGTGTGTGAGGTTGAGAGTGAGAGGATGAGAGAAATGAGTGAGAATGAGGGAACACCAACAAGTCAAACTCCCTCCTCTCTCTCTCTCTCTCTCATTAATGAAGGCATGGGCAAGCCATGATGCCCCATCATGCACTCTCTCTCTCTCTCTCACCAAGGTCAACACAAGAAGTCAATTTGAAACACCTTTTTCAAATTCATTTTAAAACAACCCTACACTATTAAACCCAAAACACCTAATACAATATTAAACTAGATTAGGGAATGGTTAGTTCACCATGTTGCTAATCATGGTTAAACCCCCAAAACAACCCTAGTTATCATGCACAAGTGTGTGCAAGGCTAGGAAAAATCTAATAAAATACTTAATAAATAGGATAAAATATTTGAAACTTAATTTGGTAAACTTTTTATTAAAAACTATTTATGTAAAATATAATTAGCTACAAAACACATCTAAGGTGTTACAAAGGTGATCATCGCAACCCGGCGAAGTGAATAATCCCAATTATTGCCCTTACCACCAAACGGTAAGCCATCCAATCGAAAATTGCTTCGTCTTTAAGGGATGGATTGAGGATCAGTACCTACAAGGCAAGTTTGCGCTTTCTGAGAAGTGGAAAGTAAACCCACCACAACCGCACACTCCTAAGAAGACGGACACACCGGGGGCAACGTGCTCTTTTGTTGAGGAAGCTCCATGGGACGTGGCTCTTTCGGCCAAAACCAAAAGGATGCTGAATGAGCTCCAGACATATCCGGCAATCAGGTGGAAGAATCCGCTGGAACCCCAGATCATCGAAGGGATGCTGAAGCCGCGCCCAACTCCAAAGATTGCTGGTGATAGCCAAAGTGCTCACTCCCAGCCGTCGAAATCTTCGAAAAAGAAGAAGAAATCCAAAAAGCCCGTGAAGCCTGGTGACAAGCGCACGGACCTACAGAAACAGATCGACGCGCTGCAAGAGTATAACCAGAAGGCGCGGACCCCAATCACGCTCCAAGAGTTCCTCAGCCACATCCTTGAAGACGGAGATGATGGAGAAGACTCGTCGGATGAATCTAAAGACTATGTGGAAAGTTGCCATGTGATCTCTCACTTATCGACAGACGAGGAAGAAGCACCTTGCACCGAAAGACTGGGGGCAGGTCCTGAACCAGAACTTCTGTGACCAACAGACGAAATGATCGACGCCTTTCTAAATGAAATTCATCTGAAAAATAGAGCTGATCGGGAGCGTGAGATGGCAATATTTGAAAACGCCAAATGCTAGCGACTGGACGAAAGAGTCGAGACACTTCTGCCGAATCAAGGGACATCCGTCGCGAATAAAAACAAGTTCAAGACGAGGAAAAGTTTTGCTAAAGCCATATCAATGGGGATGAAGCTACTACCCTCCGAAGGAAACATTCTCGGTAAAGCAGAGACACATCGTAGCTACTGCTTATATCATCGAAAGATTTCGCACCCCACCGAAGAATGCGACGCTTTTAAAAGATGGTGGCAAGGATATGTTGCTCACCGGCAGCATTTTAAGGGGATGAAACGCAAAACTCGTCGGGAGCGAAGAAACACGACTGAGGAGCTTGGAAGAATTGCCGGCAACTGTCGCATGGTTAACGCTAGGGGATCGCAAAGATGACTATTGGCCCTCTATTCAAGGAATCCACCTCGGGAAAGGAGGGAGAATCGATGACATGTGAAAATATCCAGCTGCGCAATCGTACGCTGCCTGAAAAGAATCTCGGACCCGCGAACAGAAAAGATAAGGGAAAAGAGAAGGTCTCTGAAGATATCGCCATAGATGACCAAGTCATGAAAGAGCTGACCGCCAAGGACCCGCCAAGGAAAAGTAAGGTGGACTATAACATTCTGGAGCACTTAAGAAAGTTACCCTCGCAGCTCAGCATTCTCGACGCTCTTTTACTATCAAAAGAAGCAAGAGAGTCATTGATCAAGGCGCTACAAGAGCCAGAGCAATTCAAAGCTTTTCTCGCCGAAGAGAAAATGAAGGACGAACTGGAAGAAGTACACACAGCCGATATTACCTTCGGCGATGAAGATCTCCTCCTTGGGACGTGCGAGCACAACCGTCCCCTATATGTCTTCGATATTGTCACGATATCAAGATATGCAAAATCCTGGTTGACAATGGGTCTTCCGTCAATCTCTTCAACGTGCGAGTGTTGAAGGAAATCTGCATGAGCGTTCAGCACCTCGCTCATGATAAAATCACCATCTCCGGCTTCGATTCCCAGTCATCACGGACCCTCAGGTCTGTGGTACTGACGCTGTGCTTCGGACTACTGGTCACGGATATTAAATTTCACGTCATCGATGCCAAGACATGCTACAATGCTTTGCTTGGTCGGCCCTGGTTACACGAGTACAACAGCATCCCTTCTACACAGCATCGGTGTATGAAATACTTCAAGGATGGTCTCGAGTATACCGTAACAGGAGAGCTGAACCCATTCTCCGTAAACGAAGTCCGAAAGTACGAAGATGCAAAATACTTCTTACCAGACTTTGAAGACACAGAGAGATGTCATAAACCGGAGAACAAAGCTATCACCACCATTCCGGTCTTCGGGAGTGATACCGAGGAAGAGGAAGAGATAGTTTATTCAGGGGCACCCCAGTACAACAAGCCGGGACCGTCCGCTCCAATGCTTATCTTCGGCAGCGACTCAGAAGATAAGGTCAATGCCATATTCTCAGCTCGGCCTTCAATTCAAACATTCGCTGATGAAGAGAAAAGTTTGCAAGTTGCCATGGTTCCGCCCAAACATCATAAAGAACTAGACACGCTTGATACCTACAGTGTGGAAGAGCTGCAGACGTTCTATGTCCCTTCCAGGCGAGAAGGTGAAAAGGCGATCCTATTCTACCGATCCAGGGAAACTAAAGTGGAGAAGGAAATATGGCATGGCGCGGATTCCACACTCAATAGGCTCCAGCCCATCCGTTTGCCCAGATATTATACAGACGGACTAAGGAGACTCTTGAGACGCCAAGGTGTACCCCTTAAGCAAACTGCTCGACAAGCACGGTTCTATAACAGGATCTGAAACGTCCCTGGTGTTGGATATAGTGCCCTCAAAGTCAATTATTGGATCGCTGGTACGTGATTGCAATGATTGAGGGAGGACCTATACCGGTAGGACAGTCTTACTAGAGATGATAGTATGCTATCTGATTTGCCTTTATCATCGTGTATAGCTTTAGGTGACTGTTCACTATTACACGTTGATAGGGCCCTTATTTCACTATTACACGTTGAAAGAGCCCTTAGGATCCTGCTTGACTACCAACAGTATGATGGCGATCATATACGTGAGAGTTGGGTAGTCCATAAGCACATCCTTAAAAGTGGTCCCTAGTCGTGGGAGTTTCGAGACAGGGCATCGATACTCCGGAGTAGACTAGTGTATACAGTCGAGACCCCGACGAGGGGCGGTGGCCGGTCTCACAAGCCACCGGTGTCAGTTGGATCATCTAAGATGTATACAGGTGCTGATTGGGTTATGAGTACACCGGACAAAACTCGCCGGGAACCTGCTAGTTGGTATTATACCTAGCGTCAGATAGCAGTTCCTTGGTGACATGTGTACAGGTTAGTTCATCGACCTGAGATCATCATTTGCCTCGTGTGGGTTCCTACTGTGCTTTGATTTCTACCCTACCACGGCTCAAAGGAGTCGTGCAAACAGGTTTTTTTTGGTACAGTCCCGAGCCACATGGAGGTAAGTGAGCGGATCGGCAGGGGATTCGTCTCTCCCAGTATTAGGGGTGAGATCGCGCTGTGTCTAGGAGAGCCATTACATATAGCCCTCGGCCGAGGCAGGAGATTTACTGGTAGTTACTCCAGTAGTATCTCAAGGTGTTCTGGGCTACACTCTGACACGACTTATACCGCTATTGGGGGTCTGACGTTACCAGCCCCCTAGGCCTGATATGCGATACTCATAGACGAACGGACCGAACTGTATGTATATTTTCACTGATAGGCTCAGTAAGGTTCCAGGATGAGTTCGCTCATCAGGCTTCCCTTTCGGTCAGTACATGGGCAGCCGTTACGCACAGCTAGTGCCGCTGACGTGCTTGTGGTTAAATCCACTGCTAGGGTACTGACGAGTCTTTAGAGTCCCCCACAGATAGTTTCCCAAGTTCGGGCGAAACGTTGTAGAGGCCGTATGGTTTTATGGCAGGGTTCGAAAATGCACGTGCGTTTGCGCACGTGTCATGTTTCGGACAGATTTTACCAGCGGGCTTTGGTTTAAGCCAAATCCTAGTATTATACTATGTAGATAGAATATATTTGTCTTAGTTGTATTTGTATTCGATCGTAATACAAATGCGGGTATGTATATACAGTTACGGGGTTATTCTAAAATTCATTTCGGGATCGCTTTTCGAAGTTGCCAGTTTTTCACCGCCCGGTTAAACATTGTTTAATCCGTGCATTTCTTTTTGGCCGTATTTCTATCATTCTAGCCATGGCCAAAATATCTTTGATGAGAGGATAAGTTTCTTCGTTTTTGGGTGAGTCACATAGAGGCTTCTAGCTTTGTGTGACTCATGCCTTGCATTTATTGCTTCTTGGATTGAGAAGGATATTTGTTCTTGATATTTTCTTTGTGGTCACCACTTGGGCTTCCCCTCACCCCCTCCTCCCCTTTAAGTGGCCGGCCACTTGAGGAAGCCCCCCTCACTACATCCACTTTCACTTGGTGAGAAATTGATTCATTTCATTTGAAAACAAAATCCAAAGCTCTTTCCTTTTGATCTTCTTCTCACAAGGCAACTTCGATTAACCGTTTATCCATGGTTTTGGATGACACGAGACAAAGTATTCTACTCATTCTCTACTTCATCTTGGTCATCTCTTTTAGCAGACTTGATGACCGAGTTGCCTCGGTATAGAGGCGGGAGCCCATTTAAAGATCCGTTGACGTGGTGCCACCTCGATGAGGAGACGAGAGATCGGAGTTGCCGCGAGGAGCATGGGATGATGGCTAAAGACCGAAGGACTCGGATCGATTGGTATAGCCTTTCTACCTCTTTACAGTTTGTTAGTTTAGCGTTAATGGTAAGATCCGGGTTATAGTATGCGATAGTGCCAGTTATAAAAGTTTTCGTTCCGCGTTTGGCGTCAGAATGACGGCCGGGGCACTACCGTAGACTTACACCTAGAACTCAGCGGAAATTGTCCAACGGGAAAATGGAAACGACCAGGCTTGGGTATGTTCAATCCCAGAAACGGGAGCTACTCCGCGACTGCTACGTCATACATGACTTTGATGAAGAGGGAGATGCTTTTTGGGAAAATGCTAACCCTGAACCAGAAAGAGCTCCCGACATAAAAATGCCCAGTCCGTCGTTTGAAGAACAGATGGACAAGATTATAAGAGAAGCGAGTCAAAAGGTTCGAGACGACCACAATCGCGAAATGGCCATCTACGAGAAAGCCAGGACGCAACGCCTTCTTCAACAGGCTGCGAAAGATGAAAATGCTTCTCCCTGTCAACCCGTCATACAAAAGGCCCGACGCAAAGGCAGAAATAAATCAAAGAGCAGGAAAAGTGTTCGAGAGCGACAAAGTAGGACCAAGAAGCCACGCGATCAGGAATCGAGTAATCCAGATTCGTCTCTTATAAAGAAGATGAGTCGAGCATACTCTTTTCCTAAAAAAAACACGGAAAATACTCGATCTCACCATAAGACATCAACTGGTTATACTCCTGGAGTCCAAGCACCCCGAGCAAGCAGGCGAAGTCTCTCATCCGGACTATTGCTCCTATCATAGGGCAATAGGACATCCTATTGAAGATTGCTTCACCTTTAAGAACTGGGTCGAAGTTCAATATCGACAGGGCAGGTTCGCTCTATCCAGCAGCTGGAGGGTAACCCTGCCGCGAAGGCATGAACCCAAATCCACGAGGGTAGAACCAGATCAACGTCGGTCTTGGAAGCGAGCTCGTACCTGTCACGTGATAACGTTATCAGAAGAAGACCCTGATGATTGATTCGAAAGATTGTTTTTGTAGTTTAACCGCAATCAATAACGGTGTCGCGCGTAGCTAGACCGAGGTGAGTACGGGTCGTCCTCTGGGAAACGTGGAACCTTTTATTTTTACTTTAGATGTGTTGAGAAAGAGAGGAGGAATAAAGAATTTTGTGAAAAGTTTCTAGATCTACTTTAATGTAAAATATAGATCTAGATTATTTTAGAGATTTAAATAATATAATAATAGGGCTTGTAGGGTTCGTTAGGATTTAGTAGTTATGGACGATTAATTAAAAGTTACCCTTTTTATCCATTAATAGATTTAGAAATAGAACGACGGTGATGCGTGTAGATTAGGGTTTCTGGAGGGAAAAGGAATCCCACTCGTAACCCTTATCTCGACACGGAACTCCGTTCATATCTAGCTTTTACCAAAACAATCATTAATCTAATCTCTAATCGCGGTCGGAACTAGCAAGGAATTGCTAGCGCGCCCGATTAGGATGTTAATGATTATTTTGATAAAGTTCCTAAACTTTATAGGACTTAAAAAGGGTTTAATTATTTTCATCGTCCATTAGCCTACCCTAATCCTACGAACCCTAACAAGCGGAGAATTACTCGCGCATGTTGGGAGAAGAAAATGAAAAGAAAGAGATGGAAAACATAATGTAAAAGAAAACAAACAATTAAAAAAAAACTACCTTTATTAATCAACTCCTTCAACTACACTTTTAATCCATAGAAAATGATTACAAAACTTGATTTGCTTCTCGATCTTTCCTAGGGAGGTAGTCGAACAGTCGATGATCAGCTTGGATGCGTGAGCGTCGGGAGCTTCGTGATCTCTTCGGCTTGATAGCTTTTCCAAGAGGCTCTCGGTGCCTTTTTATAGTGCAAACCCAGAATCTTATTGTTGAGAAGTTGGTAAAATTCAGCAGTTGTAAATCTCCCAAAATATTGCCTTCCAACCTCCTCAAACTGCGGTGGATCCGCGGCCCAAGGGTGTGTTTGGCCGCGGATCCGCGCGCATGGGTCGAGATCAATTGATGATTTTTCTTGGTCTTTCATCTAGTGACATTTGGCAATCATAGGAATCTTCAGAATCTGAAAATATTTTCTCGGTTGCTTCCAGACTTGGTCTCCAAGTTTGCTTCTTAATTTGGCAAGTTTTCTTCAACAAATTGATTTGTTTGTTAAATCCTTCATAACAACTTGAAAATATTCTGCACAACAACTCAAATAAGATTTTAGTAGACTTTGTTCTACTAGGATTAGACCAATAATATTATTTGCATACATTTTCCTACCAAATGATAATTAAATATATTAACACATGGAAAATAATGTTTTTACACATAAACCCTCATATGTATAATATATTATAATAAAGTCCTTTTTTAATATAAAAATGGTAGGAAAAATGTACTACAAATGTGCAGTTTTATCGACTGAACAAATACCCCCAAACTTATCTTTGATCGTCCCGAGCAAACTAGTTTATTTAAGAGGAGAAAAAAGAAAGGAGAAAACTAAGCACACTTTCGTAGGCAGACACAATTGCACTGAGCACGTGCAACAAGCCGTTAAACCTCTAGGTGTCCCTAGTAGGAGGAGTGTTGTCTCCTGAGGGTTTTCAGCGGATTACACCCACAAAATCCTATAACAAAAGAAAGATGGTGAAATTTACATATAAAGATAAGAACCATAAAAGAAATACTTTGAAAAGAAGAGTTTCCAACTATACTAGCTTTTCAGTTGTCATGAGCCCTATCTTAATAGTCATGAAAAAATGTTAGAAATCACATCATCTCTCAATAAAACATCGTCATTATTCTTCATTCCTACCTTTCATCCAAACATTGATCATATAACCCCACGTGTGTGTAAAGAACATCCCTACACTCGGAGAATTCAATTCAAGCTATTATACTCTTGTCCATCTACCTTAGTATTTTTTAATTTGATGAATATTAAGATTCGCTCACACCTTTTCATGCGACCGTTAATACTTCTTGAGGTACTAACCGACCGATTACTCATGTGCTTGCTGATTAGGTGATAATATTTTCCTCGTCTTGTACCACCTAAGGCTTAGCAGTGACTCCCAGACCAGTTGGCCTTAGGGCACTAGGTGAAGAGGCACCCACGCTATATTTTTTTATTGCTGCCTTGGCGATAACAAAACCAGTGTTCATTTTTTTTTCTTTTCACCATTTTCATTTTTTTTTTCATTTCCTTCATACTTTGGCTTTTAGACAAGAGCATTTCAAGGTATCCTCTACTATCCCGAGTTTCAAGACGTGTGTATGTGCATATAGTAGGGTATCAACATTCAAATGTTTGACTTCCAGAATAGAAACTATTTTTTAGACTTATTTTTATTCTAAGATTAGTGACTTCCTTCATCTTTACTAACCCTTGGGACAACAGCTCATAACTACTCATTACTAGTTCGTTTAAGAAAACTTCTAATTTTCTTGGTTTTCTTAAACTATTCCTATCTTTTGGATGTAATTTTTCACTTTCTATTCTTTTGTTATAAAAGAATTTTTTTTTTAAATTTTTGAAAATGTTGTGCTTATGCAAAATATGATGCAAATTGATGTGTAAATAAGCACAAACCTCCCCCAAACCTGTTTACAGCAGTGTCCTCACTGATGTCATCCGTTAAGCTCAAAAAACCTGTAGACTTGGGAGGAAATTATTAATGGGGGCAAGAATATATGAAAGTGAAAATCCTCCCCCAAACTTATTTTAGGCTCACAATTTTGTAAAAATCATTTTCTTTCAAGAGCCAAAATATACCACCCCTCCCCCAAACTTGAGTTAAACAATTTTAATCTTTTAAAATCACACGAGGGGTCAAGCTCATTGGTCAATGCCAAGCTTTGCAAAGACCGAAGGTCAACACCAACCATTCAAAAATTTTATCAATGAAGTACCAAGGTTGGTGGAAGAACATGTCACCTTTTGATGTGAAGAAGTGGGGAGGTGACAAGAGGTGTAATGGAAAAGGATTGCGTCTCAATTTGGAGAGACGACACAGTGATAGTAATGATGGATTACTCGCATTATCATGATTGTCCAAAAGAAAGGGTGGAGGTCCAATTTCTTCATCTTGGAGTTGATTTATCTTAACACCCGTATCTTTTAAAAATGCGAGTTCATCAGCGAAAATGTCCTCAAAGCTTTCATCGATACCCCGAAGAATAATGTCATCAGAAAAAATAGGGTGATCGTCAGACTCTATAAAAAGTTCCTCATCAGTGTTGGATGTTGACCCGGACAAATCGGTGGAAGAGTACATGGTTGGGTCAAACAACAACATATGAAAAGAGTCAGTATCATGAGGTTGATCAAATTCGCTGCTGTCGATATCCATTAATTCGACAGAACACACATGAGCATAGGGTTCGGAGGGTTCACTTCCCAACTTGTAAATGTTAAGCTCAATTGACTTCTTTCCAAAGGATAGGGTCATAGAGTCGTTCCTACAATTAATTACTGCGTTGGAAGTGGCCAAAAAGGGTCGACCGAGTATCACCGGGATTTGATTGCGTGGATTTGCTACAGGTTGTGTATCTATAACGATAAAGTCCACAGGGAATATGAATTCCCCGACTTTGATTAACACATCCTCTAGCTCACCCCTAGGTTGGGTGATAGATCGATCGGCCATCTGAAGAGTGCAATGCGCAGGTTTTAACTCTCCAATCCCTAATTGATCATAAACAAAATATGGAAGCAGGTTAACACTAGCACCTAGATCGAGTAGAGCACGATTAATATTTTTACCCCCAATAGAAATTGAAATTGTAGGACTTCCGAGGTCCTTTCGTTTCTTGGGTAGTTGTTGTGTAAAAGCAGTGCTCACATTACTTGCAAGGAAAACTTTTTTAGGTACTTGAACTTTTCGCTTCCTAGTGCACAAGTCCTTTAAGATTTTCGCATATGACGGAACTTGTTGAATAGCATCTAGAAGAGGAATGTTTATGTTAACTTGTTTAAAAATTTCCACAATTTTCTCCATTTGTGGACTTGGTCTGTTGCCCCTCAACCTGTTTGGATAAGATGCTTGATCAATAAGTTTTGGGTCCAACATTTGTGGAGAAGACTGTGGGGATGGATTCGATCCCAAAACTGGAGTGGGAATCGACTTAGATAGATTTGGCGAAATGGGCGAAGGGTTCGAGCCTTGGGAAAAATGGAGAATAGGCTCGGATGAAGGTGGGAGACTAGACGAATTAGGGGAAGAAGAAGAAGAAGAAGGGGTATCAAATGTGTCATTATCATCAAATTGCTCACCCACTTGGTTATTCAGCACTCTCCCCGATCTCAACGTAGTAATGGCATTCACATTATGACTTTGTGAATGGCCAGGATTCGGTAGGGGTTGAGATGGGGGTTTCCCTTTCTCTCTCGCACTTATTGCGGCGTTTAACTGTGCGATTTGGTTTTCTATTGATTTAATATTCTCACCATGGGAGGAGGAGTTTTTCATTAGGGTATCAATAGAAGACCTTATCTCAGCCGAATTTTGCATGGATTGTTTCATGAACATATCCAAAGTTTGTACAAGTGAGTTGTCAGTACTGGCCACTTGTGGTGTAGAAATGTTGGCCGGATTTTGGAAATTTTGTGACTGAAAGGGGGGGCTGATTCTGTGGTTGTGGTTGCTGTGGAGGAGGTCTTTGATAATTACTTTGTTGGTTTTGATTCCAACCAAAGTTAGGATGATTCCTCCATCCTTGATTGTATGTGGAAGAATAAGGGTCGTTTCTAGGTCGCTGCTGAAAAGCAGCATTAGCTTGAAACGAAGCATTCATAGGACATTCTTCCGTTAAGTGTGAAGGATCCGAACAGCAACCACAGACAGTCTTAGGAAGCGTGACCTGATTTAGGGAGAATGTTGAGAACTTGTTTTCAATAGCATCGAGTTTCTTCTGTATCGCTGCCATTTCGGCTCTCACTGCGATAGAAACATCGAGCTGGTGAATACCTCCCTTAGTTGAAGGTGGTCTTACGCTTTCCCACTGCAACGTGTGTTCAGCAAGGTCTTCCAGATATTTCCAAGCTTCACCGTCATCTTTAGACATGAAATTGCATTGACATATTGTTTCAAGCATCTGCTTTGTCGCTTGATTAATGCCCTCATATATAATCCGACATAAATCCCATCTTTGTATTCCGTGATGGGGGCATTGGACAAGCAGATCTTTGAAACGTTCAAAGCACTTCCAAAATGGTTCATTGGGAAGCTGGGTGAACTGGTTGATCTCGCTCCTAACATGTGCAGTCTTATGATTTGGGTAAAACTTCTTAAGAAATGCTACGACGAATTCATCCCAATTAGCGATAGAGTGTGCGGCAGTATTATAAAGCCATTTTTCTGCCAAGTCGCACAGTGTGAATGGGAGAAGACGTAAGCGCATAGCATCTAAAGTCAATTGTGAAGTACCCATCATTGCGCATACGTTCTCGAATTTGGTGATGAAAACGTACGCGTCTTCCGATTCAAGCCCGTGAAATTTGGGCAGCAGATTGATGTAGTGGGGTTTAATCTCGAAATTATCCCCGTTAGATGGTGGAAGAGATAGACAAGTAGGAAGAGGACCACGAATAGGATAGCATCTCTCTTGGAGAGAGATGCGCGGTGGATTCTGCGCACCTTCGGGCGGTGGCAGCGTGGTGTTATACTCTGATGGAGTGCCGTCCATCTCGGTTGATGTGGTGTGTGGTGGGGGAAAAGAAGATGAAGAAGTACCGACTTCGGCGTCGATAACAGGAACGCGGACAAGACAGGCACTAGGATCCCGTGTCCAGCCGAGCATGCACTAAGCGGATTTAGTGCAAGTGGCAGCGTGTGTGTGATTTAAAATTGGCTTGTTTTGAAAAAGTGGGACTCAAGACAAATCTCCCTAAGATGCACAAGCAACCCTAGAACTAAGGTTACCTAGGTCAGTCTCTAGACAGCTCCTAACTAAGGCTAGAAATAGGACCTCAAACCGCCTCTTCACGGACAAGTACGGCCAGGTAAGTGGGAAGGAACCACCACTACAGTGGGCCTAATTAAAAACCACTAGCCTAGACACCGCAATGTCAGTTAGGATAAACGGCCGATGCCTATACTAGTCTTTTTCCTATTGAGCTCGACAGTCCTTAGAGTCTGGTCTAGATATTTTTTAAATTAATGAAGGGTTGATCTGTATGCTCGGTTTGTGATTTGTGGGGCTTAGGAAGGGTGATGAAACCCCCACCTAATCTTGATTTGGTCTTTGCCCCTTAAAATCCGTATTAAATATGCAAAACAAAACCAAACACAAAACTTTTTGCAAAAAGATTTTTGAGCGGCGCAATTTTGCAAAGAATCCTGCAGAAAATAGATTTTATTGGATTTGAGGAGAGAGAGAAAGAGTTGAGAATCTTACCAGAGGAGTTTGAACCCTTGATCCCCTTGTTTCCTCAAGTCCGTGACTCCAGATTTCCTCGCAAAAATTCACACAATAATCGTTAAATATACAATTTGCAGTTTTGTTTTAATAATGATATGACTCGTCTAAGAATTCAACACAAATAGTAAGAATAAAAAATTACGCACGTTCCCCCGGCAACGGCGCTATTTGATTGATTCGAAAGATTGTTTTTGTAGTTTAACCGCAATCAATAACGGTGTCGCACGTAGCTAGACCGAGGTGAGTACGGGTCGTCCTCTGGGAAACGTGGAACCTTTTATTTTTACTTTAGATGTGTTGAGAAAGAGAGGAGGAATAAAGAATTTTGTGAAAAGTTTCTAGATCTACTTTAATGTAAAATATAGATCTAGATTATTTTAGAGATTTAAATAATATAATAATAGGGCTTGTAGGGTTCGTTAGGATTTAGTAGTTATGGACGATTAATTAAAAGTTACCCTTTTTATCCATTAATAGATTTAGAACTAGAACGACGGTGATGCGTGTAGATTAGGGTTTCTGGAGGGAAAAGGAATCCCACTCGTAACCCTTATCTCGAAACGGAACTCCGTTCATATCTAGCCTTTACCAAAACAATCATTAATCTAATCTCTAATCGCGGTCGGAACTAGCAAGGAATTGCTAGTGCGCCCGATTAGGATGTTAATGATTATTTTGATAAAGTTCCTAAACTTTATAGGACTTAAAAAGGGTTTAATTATTTTCATCGTCCATTAGCCTACCCTAATCCTACGAACCCTAACAAGCGGAGAATTACTCGCGCATGTTGGGAGAAGAAAATGAAAAGAAAGAGATGGAAAACATAATGTAAAAGAAAACAAACAATTAAAAAAAACTACCTTTATTAATCAACTCCTTCAACTACACTTTTAATCCATAGAAAATGATTACAAAACTTGATTTGCTTCTCGATCTTTCCTAGGGAGGTAGTCGAACAGTCGATGATCAGCCTGGATGCGTGAGCGTCGGGAGCTTCGTGATCTCTTCGGCTTGATAGCTTTTCCAAGAGGCTCTCGGTGCCTTTTTATAGTGCAAACCCAGAATCTTATTGTTGAGAAGTTGGTAAAATTCAGCAGTTGTAAATCTCCCAAAATATTGCCTTCCAACCTCCTCAAACTGCGGCGGATCCGCGGCCCAAGGGTGTGTTTGGCCGCGGATCCGCGCTCATGGGTCGAGATCAATTGATGATTTTTCTTGGTCTTTCATCTGGTGACATTTGGCAATCATAGGAATCTTCAGAATCTGAAAATATTTTCTCGGTTGCTTCCAGACTTGGTCTCCAAGTTTGCTTCTTAATTTGGCAAGTTTTCTTCAACAAATTGATTTGTTTGTTAAATCTTTCATAACAACTTGGAAATATTCTGCACAACAACTCAAATAAGATTTTAGTAGACTTTGTTCTACTAGGATTAGACCAATAATATTATTTGCATATATTTTCCTACCAAATGATAATTAAATATATTAACACATGGAAAATAATGTTTTTACACATAAACCCTCATATGTATAATATATTATAATAAAGTCCTTTTTTAATATAAAAATGGTAGGAAAAATGTACTACAAATGTGCAGTTTTATCGACTGAACACCTGACGGTATGGATAATCTCCCCTGAAGCTTCGAAAACAATGATGACGAGGTGATCTCAGAGTTTTCATCGGCGCCGAAAGAGATGGAAGATGGAATACATACCACTGCAGATGAGCTCAAGAAAATTGATTTGGGGACGGCAAGTGACCCGCAGCCGACGTTCGTCAGCGAATTGCTGTCTGAAGAAAGGGTGGCTACACTAAAGGACGTGCTCATGCGGCATAAAGATTGCTTCGAATGGAATTATTCCGAGATGCCAGGACTAGATCCCGAGATTGCTGTACACAAATTGGCAAAATCCACAGACGTCAAGCCAATCAAACAACCACCGAGGAGAATGCTGCTCGAGTTTGAGATGAGCATCAACGCTGAGGTCAAGAAGCTGATCCAAGAGGTCCAGTACGCTGACTGGATCGCCAACATTGTCCCAGTGATGAAGAAAAATGGGACATTACACATATGTGTGGATTTTCGGGATCTCAATAAATCTTGCCCGAAAAATGACTTCCCAGTACCGGTCACCGAGCTAATGATTGACAATACGTCCACCCACGAAGTTTTCTCCTTCATGGACGGCTCGTCAGGATACAATCAGATAAAAATGCATCCCGAAGACTAGAAGCACGTGGCTTTCCGGACCCCTTTGGGTATATTCTGCTACAAGGTGATGCCCTTCGGTCTAAAGAATGCCGGTGCCACCTATCAGAGGGCTATGACGAAGATCTTCGATGACCTCATACATGAAGTCGTCGAATGCTATATCGATGACCTCGTGGTGAAAAGCAAATCATACGAGGAACATCTAGAGCATCTGAAGATCGTGTTTCAACGCCTTTGGCAATACAACTTGAAGATGAACCCTCTCAAATGTGCGTTCAAAGTTTCCTCAGGAAAGTTCCTAGGATTCATTGTCCGACACCGAGGTATCGAGATAGATCCGTCAAAAATCAAGGCGATTATGGAGATGCCCCCACCGAGGACTCTCCAGCAATTGCGGTCTCTCCAAGGGAAGCTCGTGTATATCCGGCGATTCATAGCCAATCTCTTAGGTAAGTGTCGTCCTTACAGTCACCTGATGAAGAAGGGAACCCCGTTCGTCTGGGATCACAAATGCGAAAGCGCGCTGGACGAAATCAAGCAATACCTGTAGAATCCGCAAGTACTGGCCGCTCCGGTCAAGGGAAAACCTCTCATTCTGTATACAACCGCCCTTGAAGGTTCCTTAGACGCATTATGGGCACAGGAGAACGACCAAGGGAAGGAGAGAGCGCTCTACTATTTGAGTCGAGTTCTGCTAGGGGAAGAAAGCAATTATTCTCCCATCGAAAAACACTGCCTGGCATTAATCTTCGCGATAACGAAGCTCAGGCACTATGCATTGGCGCATGACGTCCGTCTCATATCGAAGGTGGATCCTCTCAAATATTTGATGTCAAAGGACATATTGACGGGGTGGCTTGCTAAATGGGCCTTGCTCTTGATGGAATTCTTAATAACGCATCAGCCTCTTAAGGCAGTGAAGGGACAGGCCATCGCCGACTTCCTCGCTGAGCATCCGATACCTACCGATTCTCCTTTGAACTGCGAATTGCCAGACGAACATGCGTTTGACACTATCTGCGGAAGTGATACCCGATGGGAACTTTACTTCGATGGAGCGTCTTCCATAAAGAAGCGCAAGCAAAGCACCCCCATAATCAAATCAGGGGTAGGCCTCATTTTCGCAACTCCACAAGCAGGGATAATGCGCTTTGCCTTCTCCTTAACAGAGCCGAGGACAAACAATGAAGCCGAATACGAAGCTTTGATAGCAGGTCTCGAGATCGCTATTGACATGGGGATTGAAAACCTCTTCATATACGAATATTCCCAACTGGTCGTTAGTCAAGTAAACGGCGACTATCAAACGTGCAAACCAGAACTGGTGAAGTACGGCGAGAGGGTACAACAACTGCTGACCCAAATACCTTCCTACACCTTGGAAAGCATACCACGTGCGGAAAATAGCAAGCCGGATGCATTAGCCAAGCTCGCTAAAGAACTGGTTGACGAAAACCTCGATGACGTGAGGATCGTTGTTCAAAGCCGTCGAGTCCTCGCACCGGCAGAAATATTTCCAGAGACGTCCAAGGAAAAGGGAATGACCAAGCCAGCGGCTCTACAAATAAAAGACTAAGAAAAGGTCGAGGATTGGAGAGAAGTCTTTATAGACTATTTCAAATCCCGTTGAACGCTTGAAGATGCGTCCTCAAAACATCAGCTCATGAAGCGAGCCTTATCTTTCGCCTTCGTTAATGATACCCTGTATAAGAGATCATTTGACTCTTTATGGCTAAGATGCCTGGGACCTGAAGAGGCAAAGAGAGTCGTCCAAGAAACTCGCGACGGAATCTGTGGTTCTCACCAAGCCGGACCGAAAATGAAGCTGAAGATCAAACGAATGGGTTATTATTGGCCCACGATGATCCAAGACTGCCTCGAATACGCGAAGCAGTGCCACTCATTCTAGATTCACGGAGACTTCATCCATCAGCATCCGAATCTGCTACATCCGACAGTGACTAGCCGGCCGTTCGAAATGTGGGGGACTAACATAATCGGCCCCATCGAACCAGTATCGTCCAGAGGACATCGGTTCATTTTGGCGACAACTGATTACTTCTCCAAATGGGCAGAAGCAGTACCGCTGAGGGAAGTGAAGACGGAGAATATCCTCTATTTCTTCAAGACACACGTCATTTATCAGTTTGGCACTCCGCGACGGATTATCTCCGATAATGGACCAGCCTACAGAAGCCATAAGATCAGCCGCTTCGCACAACAACACAACATAGACTGGAGATACACCTCAGTTTATAATCCCCGAGCTAACGGTCTAGCTGAGGCTTTTAACAAGACCTTGACGAAGATCGTGAAAAAGACGGTGTCCTGGAATAAGAAGGACTGGCACGAGAGACTGCATGAAGCTCTCTGGGCATACCGGACTACGTTCAAGACGGCCACGAACACAACGCCGTACACATTGGTATTCGGTACAGAAACGGTACTCCCCCTCGAGATAGAGCTACCCTCTCTACGAGCGGCAGTTCATTACGAGCTAACGGACGAAGAGAATGCTCACCTTCGGCTTGAGGAGCTCGATACCTTTGATGAAACCCGGCTCATAGTGCAACAAAATGTGGAAGCTTATAAAGAAAAGATGACGCGCTCATACGAAAGATTGGTTAGGCCGAGAACATTCCGCCAAGGCGAACTCGTGGTAGTGGTCAAAAGACCTATGATCCCCAATCGTGCCAAGCGGGGGAAATTCGAGCCGAACTATAAAAGCCCATATATCATAAACAAGGTCTACCAGGGTGGAGCCTATCTACTCATGGACATGCATGGCGAAAGGCCCTTTAGGCCAATAAACGGTCGCTTCCTGAAGAAGTACTATGCTTGACGAGTCACGGCCTAGGTCAATGATAGATGAAGATGCCTATGTCCGCTCGTTATCTTCCTAAGCCTAAACTTTATAAGTAGTAACCGGCTTCCTTTACAACGGACCGAAACGTCCTTAAACTAACAATGGACCGAAACGTTCTTAAACTACCAATGGACCACTATGTCCTAAAACTAGCCGTTGACAGAGAGGTCGATAAGCTACGATGGATTGCAGCGTCCAAAAGCTGATACAAAAAAAAGAATAAAAAAAAGAGAAAAGAAAAAGAAAACGGTATGTCCATAAGCAAAATGGGCACGGATGAAAACCCGAAAGGGCTCCGTGAGTAAAAACAGCAGGGCTATCGGCGAGTCTTGTGAAAACCCGAAAAGGCGCAGCCTTGTTAAAAATAAAAAAAAAGAGAGAAAAGAAAAAGAAAACGGTATGTCCATAAGCAAAATGGGCACGGATGAAAACCCGAAAGGGATCCGTGAGTAAAAACATCAGGGCTACCGGAGAGTTTTGAGAAAACCCGAAAGGGCGCAATCTCGTTAAAAGACACTTGCAAGGTCCTCTCGACCTTGTAAGGAGAAACCACCTGCGTGAGATCCTTACGACTCGCAAGAGAGCAACACACTTAGGGATCCCCACAATCCCTAGGGAGAAATTACACTTGCGAGATCCCCATGACTCGTAAAGAGAACCCTCTTATGGGATCACGACTCATAAGATTTGAAAGTCTTAAGCTACAGGGATCTGAACCTGTTCTTAATCATCCCCACAACCTCTGATACTGCCCTACAAGCGGTTCAGTACAGACCCTTGTATACAATCCATGGGCGCGAATAAACATTTCCCTAACAAGGTCCCATCCATGGCTAGGGATATGTCTGCACGGTGAACTGCCCTTGTAAGTCCTCTCGACTTGCAAGGAGAAAACACTCTTGTAAGATCCTTATGACTTATAAGAGATCATACACTTAGGAATCCTCACGACTCCTAAGGAGAAAACACACCTACGAGATCCTCACGACTCGCAGGGAGAAATACCTTTATGAGACCCTTACGGCCCATGAAGTCAAAAGCCTTAGTCGACAGGATCTTAACCCTGTTTACTAAGCCACCTTTGTTCGTCATCGACAGAGGCAAATGATGAATCGCTCCTTGCAATATCCCAGTTGTAGCGGTGTTGATGCTGAAATCGGTGTCTAAATCCAAGCTTGCGGCAAAAAGCCAGCAAGCCACACATGCATACGAAATAGCCGAAATGATGGGGCAACTTGCAAACAAAATCAGCAAGTAAAAATGTATGCATACAAAAACAGCCGAAATGATTGGGCAACTCGCAATAAAAAACAGTGAGTAAAAATAAAACAAATAGCTGAAATGATTGGGCACCGCGAAAAATAGCCGAAATGATCGGGCAATCGCGACCTTCGCGATATAAAAGCTGAAATGATAGAGCATCGAGGAAAGAAATAAAAAAATAAAATTTATGCCCTACAGGTGATACCATGTTAATCCCTGTATACAATCCAGGGGCGCAAACAAAGAGGGAATCACACCCTTCCTCCCCAAGCTTCGTCAGAAGGAGAGGCCAAATCTCAATGGTTCATAGACAGCCTAGAATTATCTCAACATTCGTCTTATTACAACGGACACAACATCAAGCAAATCGGAACAGCGGCAACTCCCAGTTCCATGACTCGGCGGTGTACATATGATTGAGAATCAAACTCTGACTCCGTGAAATGCGGATAAAGTCAACCCTTCCTGGTCATGTGGAACGTGGATTATGTCACTCCTGACCCCGTGGGAAACGTCTAGAGCGGATCCTGGTCCTCGCAGAGCACAGCAATGACCCCGTGTGAAGCATCCAGAGCGGAGCCTGATCCTCGCCGAACACAGCAGTGAACCCGTGGGAAGCATCCAGAGCAAAATTCCTGGCTACGTGGAACGCGGATTATGTCACTTCTGACCCCATGGCAAACGTCCAGAGCGGATCCTGGTCCTCGCAGAGTACGGCAATGACCCCGTGTGAAGCATCCAGAGCGGAGCCTGGTCCTCGCCGAACACGGCAGTGAACCCGTGGGAAGCATCCAGAGCAAAAATTCCTGGCTACGTGGAACGCGGATTATGTCACTCCTGACCCCGTGGAAAACGTCCAGAGCGGATCCTGGTCCTCGCAGAGCACGGCAATGACCCCGTGTGAAGCATCCAGAGCGGAGCCTGGTCCTCGCCGAACACGGCAGTGAACCCGTGGGAAGCATCCAGAGAAAAATTCCTGGCTACGTGGAATGCGGATTATGTCACTCCTGACCCCATGGAAAATGTCCAGAGCGGATCCTGGTCCTTGCAGAGCATGGCAATGACCCTGTGTGAAGCATCCAGAGCGGAGCCTGGTCCTCGCCGAACATGGCAGTGAACCCATAGGAAACATCCAGAGAAAAATTTCTTGGCTACGTGGAACGCAGATTATGTCACTCCTGACTCCGAGGAAAACGTCCAGAGCGGATCCTGGTCCTCGCAGAGCATGGCAATGACCCCGTGTGAAGCATCCAGAGCGGAGCCTGGTCCTCGCCGAACACGGCAATGAACCTGTGGGAAGCATCCATAGCAAAAATTCATGGCTACGTGGAACACGGATTATGTCACTTCTGACCCCGTGGAAAACGTCCAGAGCGGATCCTGGTCCTCCCAGAGCACGGCAATGACCCCGTGTGAAGCATCCAGAGCGGAGCCTGGTCCTCGCCGAACATGGCAGTGAACCCGTGGGAAGAATCCAGAGCAAAATTCCTGGCTACATGGAACGTGGATTATGTCACTCTTGACCCCGTGGAAAACGTCCAGAGTGGATCCTGGTCCTCACAGAGCACGGCAATGATCCCGTGTGAAGTATCCAGAGCAGAGCCTGGTCCTCGCCGAACACGGCAGTGAACCCGTGGGAAGCATCCAGAGCAAAGATTCCTAGCTACGTGGAACGCGGATTATGTCACTCCTGACCCCGTGGAAAACGTCCAGAGCGGATCGTGGTCCTCGCAGAGCAGGGCAATGACCCCGTGTGAAGCATCCATAGTGGAGCCTGGTCCTCGCCGAACACGGCAGTGAACCCGTGGGAAGCATCCAGAGTAAAAAATCCTGGCTACGTGGAACGCGGATTATGTCACTCCTGACCCCGTGGAAAACGTCCAGAGTAGATCCTGGTCCTCGCAGAGCACGGCAATGACCCCATGTGAAGTATCCAGAGCGGTGCCTGGTCCTCGCCAAACACGGCAGTAAACCTATGGGAAGCATCCAGAGCAAAATTCCTGGCTACGTGGAACGCGAATTATGTCACTCCTGATCCCGTGGAAAATGTCCAGAGCGGATCCTGGTCCTCGCAGAGCACGGCAATGACCCCGTGTGAAGCATCCAGAGCGGAGCCTGGTCCTCACCGAACACGACAGTGAACCCGTGGGAAGCATCCAGAGCAAAAATTCTTGGCTACGTGGAACGTGGATTATGTCACTCCTGACCCCATGGAAAACATCCAGAGCAGATCCTGGTCCTCGCAGAGCACGGCAATGACCCCGTGTGAAGCATCCAGAGTGGAATCTAGTCCTCGCCCAAGACGACAGTGAACCCGTGGAGAGCATTCAGAGCAAAAATTCCTGGCTACGTGGAACGTGGATTATGTCACTCTTGACCCCATGGAAAACGTCTATAGCGGATCCTGGTCCTCGCAGAGCACGGCAATGACCCCGTGTGAAGCATCCACAGTGGAGCCTGGTCCTCGCCGAACACGGCAGTAAACCCATGGGAAGCATCCGGAGCAAAAATTGGACTGTAAGGTCCTTAAACTCGCGGACTATGATGTCCTTAACCTCGACCGTGATGTCTTAAAACTAACATTGGACTGTAAGGTCCTTAAACTCATGGACTATGATGTCCTTAACCTCGACCGTAATGTCTTTAAACTAACATCGGACTGTGGGGTCCTTAAACCCATGGACTATGATATCCTTAACCTTGACCGTGATGTCTTAAAACTAAAAACTCATGGACTATGATGTCCTTAACCTCGACCGTAATGTCTTTAAACTAATATCAGACTGTGGGGTCCTTAAACCCATGGACTATGATGTCCTTAACCTCGACCGTGATGTCTTAAAACTAACATTGGACTGTGAGGTCGTTAAACTCATGGACTATGATGTCCTTAACCTCGACCGTGATGTCTTAAAACTCACAACGGGTTGTGGGGTCCTTAAATCCATGGACTATGATGTCCTTAACCTCGACCGCGATGTCTTTAAACTACAGTATCCTGGAGAACGTCCACAGTAGAGCCTGGTCCTCGTAGAACACGGCAGTGAACCCGTGGGAAGCATCCAGAGCAACCCCTGACTCCGTGAAATGCGGATAAGGGCAACTTCACCCATCTCTCACGGGTCCTCACGACTCGTAAGGGAATAAATTCTCTTGTGAGATCCTTATGACTTTCAAGAGAAAACACACTTAGGAATTCTCACGATTCTTAAGGAGAAATTACACCTACGGGATCCTCTCGACCGGTAAGGAGAAAATTCTTTATAAGACCCTCACGGCTCATAAAGTTGAAAAGTCTTAGGTGACGGATCCTAACCCTGTTTTCTAAGCCATCACCACCTTACAAAGAGCACAATATTGACGGCTATATACTATCTACGGACCGCACTTGCTAAAGTCACATGGCAAACAACACAGTAAGAAAGAAGAGAGCAGAGAGATGACACGAGACATTACAAAAAACGTGTATCTTTTATTCATGAATTCGATTGGGTACAAAATACATCATATGAAAGAATAAAAGAACAAATACATTTTATTCAAAATTACAAATGGTACAAAATTTTTATTGAGAGGAAAGCGCTTTCAATAATCCAATCAGCCGCTCGCGCACTTCCCTCAGCCCCTCTTCCTGATCAGCTGCCACGGCCAACTCCGCTTCGACCTGGGCTCGGTCCTGCAAGTAAGACGAGAGTTGTTCCTCGACGGCCCGTTGAGCTGCTTCACGATCTTGTGCATCCTGCTCGACGACGTCAAGCTTCTGCCTCAATGTTAACCCATCAGAGATACATCGCAGAAGGTCTTCGAAGATAACTTTCAACTGGGCAGCATTCGTATCGACCTCAGCATGCAGTCAAGCAGACTCGCTTGAAGTTTCTTTACATTCCCTCTGCTTTAAAGCCACTTCTTGTTCAAGATGGCGGAAGTAAGAAGTGCTCTGCTCGATCCATGCAGCCTGTTGAGTGCTCATAGCCAGAATCTCAAGTGCAAGACGCCTAAGCTCAAGCTCATGCAAGCAAGCCTCGATTTCCCTGCAGCGATTAACCCAAGACTCAACGACGCCCTCACCATGAAAGTTCATGAGCGTCGCCAGCATAGGGTTAACCTCTGCGGCAAAATCCACAGCAGATGTGGGAGTCTCCGCGTCAAACTCCTCGATATATTCGCTCAGCATGCGTAGACTGGTCACAACACCTTTGGATGATGGACGCTTGGAAAAGGCCATGTCGGCATTATAATGCGATACTCGAACAGGGCTGGAGTCGATGTGATTGCTGCAAAATAGATCATAATCAGATGTCGGCTCAGGAAATAAAGAAAATACGCAAAAAGTAGAGTCTACTATACCGGCTGCAGCAGGGGGCAGAGCTGGGAGTACTGGTGGCGCAACGACGGCCTCGTCCCCTCCTTCAATTCGTAAGACTACAAGCAAGATGAAGAAGAGTTAGCAGTAATGCGACTGCCCGTTAAAGAAAAGGACGTCGTTTAGAGAAAATACTCACCGACACCGGCAGGTGGACTAATCTCTGACAAGAAGGAGAAGTGTGGGTGCAGCACCTGATACAGGTGGTCAAAAAGAACTCCCGCAAGGACGCGATATTGCAACGTCAGTACATAGGTTATATAGCTTAAAAAATGAGACTGATGAGTCACGAATCCGCACCTTCCAACATCTGAGATGGTATGAGAGAGGGTGGAGGAGATGCCACCATCAAGACGGTAGCTGATGGCGCTGCCTCGGGTAGTGCGACATCAGCACTAGCCGCACCTGCATTAGAAACAAGATAAACCCAGTCAGGAAAGATTGCAGATTAAAAAGAAGGGCGGTGACCCAAAATTTACCTGATGGGTCGCCAGCCGGAGCCGTGACGAGGGCGTCACTTGATACAACGGCAGCGTCTCCCTCCTCCATAGGAGTGGTCTCACCTCCCTTCGCCTCATCCCCTGACTCCACGAGAGCCGTCGTCATGCTCGCGATGCCATGAGACGGCAAAGAACCGTAGGCGGGAAGAGCGATGATCAGAGCGGTGCCCGACTCTTGAGAAAGATCGGCCATCTCGGACCCAGCAATTATACCCGTTTCGCTCGCCACCACCTCGGGCTCAGTGATTGCAGTCGTCTCATCCACCACTGCCTTAGGCTCGGCCGTGGTAGCCGTCTCACCCGCCGCCACTTCAGGCTCGGCAGTGGTAGCTATCTCGGGAGTAGCGATTGTGACTGTCTCATCAGCCACTACCTCGGGCCCAGCAATTACGGCCACATCGCCTACCGCCGCCCCGGGTTCAGCAACTACCTCCTCTACCACTCCCTCGGGCTCAGCGGTCGCCGCCATTTCTTCGGTAAGGCTCGGCCCTGCAAGACAAGATATATGAGAACTGATAGTTTAAAACTTTGACAACGGAACCTCACGGCACATTACCTGGAGTTGATTTACCATTCGCTACCTGAGCCGCACGTGTCGCCCGTCTATAAGCAGTAGACAAGGCGACCGGAGACTCCTCTGAAGGAGTAGCAGCAGGGACAGCGGCGCTTGAACCTGCTCCCGCAGCTAAAGCCGCACTGCGCTCCCTTGCTGCGCGCCTCAGGCACTTCCTTTCCTACCGAGCCGTCAAAACAGACCTTTTAGATGCCTCCTTCAACAGGACGTCATCGTCCACATCCAGGGTTACCTCTGGAGCCGCCAAGGCTTTCGTCATCGGTTTTTTAAGTAAGGCCTCTTTCGGCAGTACCGAAGAGGCCAGGACTTCGGTAGCTGGCTCGGGGAGAATTTTCGCATCAGCTTATGGGATGGCATCGTGGTCCCTGTGATAAGATAAAGAAAGGGTCAGATTACTCATAAGAAACGGGAGCAGAAACATGGCGAACCGAAATGTACCGAGGCCTAAGGATGCTCGAAGTCGTTCCTCTTCCTTAAAAGTCATGAGAGAAGCAGCGAGAGCTTCTTCGGTAGAAATTCCTATTAAAGAATGAAAAGCGTCAGTCAAAAAAAATAATACAAGTATGATGCAATGGCGAAAACTACAACTAAAGATTACCTGATCGCGCGAGGATAGCCAACCTTTCTTCGCGTCTTGCCAATCGCTCGGAAGCTGCAATGGTAGCCGCCAGATCAGTATCATCTGGCTGCATGAATAAGCCCTCATTTGTCCCATACTCGCTCAAGCCCTCACTATAAGGAGCATGAGGCTCCTGGACAAGTACCACGTCAAGAGAAAAGAGAGACTTTTTCTTCTTCTGAGAGCGAGCTCCGGTCGTAGCCAACACCAGCTTGCGCTTAGTGGCCACCTTGGGACGGCGAGTCCCGATATCCGAGCCCACGCCAGATTCGGGTGAAGCTACGTTTACCGTCTCCATGGGAGTACGGGGCACCGATGGCACGTCCACCGTCTCCACAGGATCACGGGACAATCTACGTATGGGGCTTAGCACACGTGGAGGCACAACTGCAGCAGCCTCTCTTAGCGGAGGGGCACAGCGATCCGTCGCCTTAAAGGGACTTTTCGATCGCTGGCAGGGGGCGCACTCTTGCGATCGAGCAGCAGCCGCCTCTCTTCCCTGATGACAGCACCCATCGCGTGTTGATACCAGGCCCCGTATATGTTAAGGGCCCTCGGGATGTAACTTGGCTCGCTAATGAAGAAGTGGGAGCCCGTATTCAAGTGCATAAAGCGATGTAGCGCACCCCGTATTCCCTCTCTGGTGGCAGCAGGTTCTTCCAAAAACGCCTCCAGTGGAACCCCCTGGTTATAACTTAGCTGCTGGGCAAAATGATGTGGGTTGTATCTCATAAAAAGCGCTGCATCATTTTTCCTGAATAGGAGGAAGCCCGGCCTGATGGAGTATAGATGTAGAATCTCCCGGGCTTTCAACACGAAGGCCCCGTCCCTAAAATTGTCGCGCAATGCCAGCACCGTCTTGGAAGTTTCCTGGCCGATTGTCAGGACTTTGTCCGTGAAAGACATGCCAGCCTCGACCGTGCGCGGACGAAGAAGCAAGCCCCTAGCTTCCCGCTGAGACGGATTCATGATAGACGCGTCAACCAGTCGCATAATTCGCAGGAGCTTGCATTTCTCATAAAACGAGGGTCTTTTATGAATACCAAATACCCCGAGCACGTGCATTTCCATCCACAAAGTAAAGTAGTGCATCGGGAAGTTGGCAGCATTCACCCCCGGTTCAGTTGTATCCGCCGCCACGCTAAGACCATGGTACAGGTGGGCCAGCCGGGCAATCCCGATGGCCACTTGTATTCCGGCCACTATTCGATGTGCTGGGTATAAGACGGACGACCTCATATAGCGAGGGTGCATAGGGAGCGCGAACCAACACAACCATAGCCCGAGAAACCCGAGAAAGAAAGTCTCCTCGTCAATGCCCGGAGCGGCGATTTCTGACAGAGGGATGATCGCGGCATCGGGAAGATAAAAGCCCTTCTGATCATCTTCCAGAACTGGTCGACGGTCCAAGCCGAAGCCGAAGGGATCATCGAGCTTGGAAAATTTTCCGCCTCGTTGCGATAGAATCTCTGGGCGAAGAAATCGGGTAATGAATTCTGCGAAACCGACCCCCCGGCCTTTAGGTTCCAAGAAAAGACTCTCGTACATATTCAGCACCTTTATTAGACTAGGAAACTGGTGCTGAATGGTGTTCTCCGGCGTTAGGCCGATCACCACCGTCTTGGTGGCAAAAACGTATTCATCCGGACAAAGCAGCTCCTCATAGTGCTCCCCCCTCACCGGCAGACCGGAAATCTCAGCAAATTCTTCTAAGGAGATGGAGACTTCTCTGTCCGGTAGAAGAAAGGTATGGGTTGGGATGTTCCATTGCTCCAAGAACGCCTTAATCCACTATGTCGGAGGAGCAGAATATTAGAACAATGAAGCGTAAACCGTAGGATATAGGCCGAGCTTCAGCAAGTGCGTTTTCTTCGTCGACAAAATGTACCTGGCCCACTGCAAATATCCGGCCGAATGTCGAGGAGTCAACCCAATGTTGTAAGGTTGTCCCCAAGGGCGCGACTCGCCTTGGCTGACGACATTAGCACTTCTAGCCTTGATATGCGCCGCCCCAAAGTATCCAAAGCCGCCGGCATCTCCATGGGTATAGAGGGAATCGAAGGTTAAAGAAGACCCTCCGAAGTCCAATTGACAACCTCCACGGCATAGTTCACCGGGGGTACATCTGCATACGAGATCGGCTCTGACGGCGTTGCACAAGAGAAGTTTCGGTGACCTTTGATAATCTGGTCGTACCACCTACCCCACAGGTGAAGGTTTTTGTGTTCCGGGTCATAGTCTCTAATGAGCGCGAGAACCTCCCGGTCCACCGGTGCCTCAGGGAATCCTCCCTCTGAACGGAAAAACGGGAAAGAAAGATCGGAAGACATGTCGTCTGCGAGGAAGAATAGAAGTCAATTATCAGTATTATAATTTAATTTTAAAATTTTGACACTCGGAACTTTAAAATTTGTACCACACTGCAATGCAGTGGAAAGGGGACCAAAGGTGGACCCACAAAATCCAGATGATAATGCATCAATTAATAAGACAGCCTCATCATTGGATGAGCCTGTCAATTAATGAGGAAATCCTCAAAAAATTTTCTCATTGAATGAGAAATCTCTCGGGAAGAGGAGAAAATCTCCCTTTAAGAGCAAAGCTCTGTAACAGAGTGACACTTGTCAAACTCTGGGCATGAGGGAATAAAATTCCTTAAAAAGCTTGGCTCTGTAATGATGATGGAAAATCCATCAAAGATTAATTAAAATTAATTCTTGAGAATTAAAAATTCTGGGATCTTCAAGATCCATGAAAAAACTCTTAAGAGTTCTTCATCAAAAGATCAAAAAATCTACATATTATCAAAAGAGCAGAGCTCTGATCCATGGGATAAGAAACCCCAAGAAAAGATCTGTTTAGATCTATGGATTCTTGAGAGCAAGACTCTGTTTATGAAACCCTAAAGGTATTTTCTTTAGATCAAGGATCTATGAAGAGCAAGGCTCTGTTAATGGGTAAAAATCCTAATTTATTAAAATTAATTTAATTTTACCTAAGTTTGGTAGAGTTCTAACTCTTGAAAGTTCTTGAAAAGAAGAGCAAGGCTCTTAATAAAAATTCTTAAGAAGAAGATGATAATCATCTGAAGACCAAAGGTCCTATTTATAGGCATTGAACCGCCTCTTCAACTTCTGAGTAGATCTAAGGGCTCAGATGTTGCCTCCGCTGCACTCACGTGTGCACCACGTGAGCGCAACGGTCGGGGGCATTTGTTTCTCCCAATCAGAGCAAAGCTCTGTTTTGAATTTCAAAATTCAAAAATTGAAGCAACGCTTCAGATCCCGTGCGCTGCGCGCCACGTGCCACGTGTCAAGCGTAGACACGCTAGCGCCAGGTGCGCTGCGCCCTAGACAGCGCACCCCCAATCAGAGCAATGCTCTGCTTCAAAATTCAAAATTTAAATTGAAGAAACGCTTCAGATTCTGCGCGTTGCGCGCCACGTGCCAAACACAAGTGCGCTAGCGCAGTTGCGCTGCGCTCTGCGCTGCGTGGCACGCGTCAAACATGGGTGCGCTAGCGCAGTTGCGCTGCTCTCTGCGCTGCGCGCCACGTGTCAAACACGGGTGCGCTAGCGCAGTTGCGCTGCGCTCTGAGCTGCGCGCCACGTGTCGAACGTAGGTGCGCTAGCGCAAGGTGCGTCAGCGCTGGAATTAAAAATTCCCCCACCTTCAGATCAAAAGATCTACTAATAATAATTATTAATTAATCAAAACTAAAATTCTGTTATGGAAAGATTTTTCAATCTTTTTAAAAGATGAAGATTATCTTCTGTAAAACAGAAGCCTTAGGATCAAAAGATCCAACGGTGGGAAATATTCCAAATCAATCAGAGAAAGATCTCTCAAAACTGATTTAACAAATCATTTGGCCCTATATAAAGGACCCTAGACTTCAAGTAATAAAAAATAAGAAAAGAGAGAGAAAAACCCTCTGCAAAAAAAACCGAGCAAGCTCTTAGAAAAAAGAAGATTTTTCTTCATCTTCAAGGTAAAGAAAGAACTATGTTCTTGAATAATAGAGATGAAGCCATCTCATAAAAAGAAGAACCATCTTCTAAAAAAGATCAGAGATCTAAGAAAAAGACCAAAGTCTTTAATAAAAAAGAAAAGATCAAAAAGATCTAATCATAAAAAACTAAAAGAAGTAAAATACTTCATTAACAGATCTTTTGATCTATAAAGGCAGAGCCTTTTATAAAAACAAGAACTTTTGTTCTTGGATCTTGAGGCAAAGCCTCCTTTGAAGAACATAAATTTGTTCTTTGGTCTTAAAATCGATCAGATACGCCCTGCGCTATTGAAAAGTGCCTTGCCCTCATGAACTGCACTTTTGCGCTCCTTAGATTGGCGCTCAGCGCCAAAACATGCCACGTGTCAACCATAGACACCACTTGCGCTTTGCGCTTTAAAACAGAGCACTGCGCTCATGGACTGGCGCTCAGCGCCAAGCGCGCTACGTGTCACTCACTGGCACGCTCCTAAATCAGCGCAAAGTGCTCATAAATTAAAAGCGCAGTGCGCTAATAAACTAGCGCTTAGCGCTAAGCGCGACACGTGTCCTCTTCGCGTGTGCTACCTGACAGAAGCGCAACGCGCTCATCAAATAGCGCAGAGCGCCTGGCGCGCCACGTGGCGCATTGTCAGAACACAATCTGTTCTGATGAAGACAAAAGATGTCAGAATTCAATGCTTAGCATTATTAAAAGGGCCAAGCCCAAATAAAGGCCTAATGGCCATAACAAAAAATAAATGTTAAAACATTTTAATTGGAATTAGCCCAATTCTGGCCATAATTCCTCAACTTATCTTGAACTGAGCACATCTGCTCTTCAACCAACTCACCTTGGTTCGAGGGTACATCTCTTCACACCTCTGATATTTGTCGTTGTAATTCCTCAACGTCGTTAGAGAGGTGACTAATCCCAACAACCACACATTACATCGGACTGTGGGGTCCCTAAACCCATGGACTATGATGTTCTTAATCTCGACCGTGATGTCTTAAAACTAACAACGGACTGTGGGGTCCCTAAACCCATGGACTATGATGTCCTTAACCTCGACCGTGATGTCTTAAAACTAACATCGGCCTGCGGGGTCCCTAAACCCATGGACCATGATGTCCTTAACCTCGACCGTGATGTCTTAAAACTAACAACGGACTGTGGGGTCCCTAAATCCATGGACTATGATGTCCTTAATCTCGACTGTTATGTCTTAAAACTAACAACGGATTGTGGGGTCCCTAAACCCATGGACTATGATGTCCTTAATCTCGACCGTGATGTCTTTAAACTAACAACGGACTGTGGAGTCCTTAAATCTATGGACTATTATGTCCTTAACCTTGACCTCGATGTCTTAAAACTAACATTGGGCCGAGATGTCCTTAAACTAATAAAGGACCGTAATGTCCTTAAACTAATTATCAACCGCAATGTCACTAAACTAAACAACAGAGCCTAATTGCTCTCTTGTCGGATCTAAACGATCCTGTTAACTCGATCTTAGTCTAAAATAAGACTAACGTATCCTTAAAAAACGTTTAAGTCGATCAGAGTCTCAAATAAGGCTAACATATCCTTAAACCCAACCCCCCAAAACCCAAATCTAAGAAAGATACGGATTTGGACTAGTCCACGCTCTATGGGCGACAACATAACTTAGTCTCCGTATACAATCCACGGGAAACCAAACACAAAACAAACACCCACGACACGAAGTGACCATCTGGAGAATGAGAAAGTTGTTACCGCGATGTGGTAGAGTGATTAACTGCAGGGGCTTGCGCCTACAGGGAAGAGCGTCCCCACAATAAAAAAAACCCCTCAAATGAAGGGGAATCTGACGAAGTCTGCTATATCGGCCGCATCCGTTTAAACCTTCGATACATGGTGCCATAAATCAACTTGGCATCTTCGGAGAGGTGGACGGATAGCACCAATTAGCATCTTCCCCGAAATTCAGGCTAGACGTACATCGCGTCTCCGCCGTGTCTTTTGGAGGAGAACATGGGCGCTTCCTCGGGTGCCACAACCTCAATGCCCACCGCAGCTGCATGCAAAACAAAAGTACTGTCAGAAAAGGTGGAAAAGGGATTGCAGAATAAAATAGAAAGCAACAATCTGAAATTTACCTGGTAAGTCACCGGTCGAGACCACAACAAGGGCATCACTGGATGCAGCGACTGCCTCACCCTCCTCCGTGCTCCCGAGCACGTCATCAGGGATGTGGGCCAGTATAATAACTTCCGGTGGAGAAGTAGTAACCATCGGTACAGGCTCCAATAGAAGGACGGTGGCCTTGACTACCTGTCCCGTAGTCTCCGGGCCATCCCCAGAGAGACCCGTTGAACCCACGGCCAATGAAGATGCCTCTTCCGAAGGAGCAATCACCTGGGGAGCAAGAATCACCAAGGGAAGCTCCATCGCAGGAGCATCAATTGCGTCAACCCCCTCCACACTGATTAGTGCCTCATCGGGGATATCTATGAAGTCCATGGTCAGGGTGCGACTTGGACACTGCTCCTCTTCCATCGCCGAAGTCCTTGCAAGGTTTGTACGAGGATAAGGATATATATGTGTGTGTGTGTGTGTGTGTGTGTGTGTGTATACAAGCAATACAAAATATTACAACGAGATACATGAACATACCGATGCGCAAGGGAGCTTCTAGTATAGCTTGTTCAACCGACTCTCCTTCCTGAGGAGGTATGCTCGCTGAGGTTCGGGAGTAAACTCGTGGCCACCGGTCTACAATGAAAGTGTGTCCTCGGTGTCGGCTGAGACGGCATGCTTAAGAGCCCTTTCGCCCCGTTCTTCCAAAAGGCCTATGAATAGCCGCCGTATCCACGGGGGGTCTTCATAAAAAATGACGGCAGGGTAAGGCCTCTTCGGGATCCTTACATTCTCGGATTCTTCTTGTGAGCGTCTTATAGCCTCAGCCAATTGTGCGGCTTCCTCGGCAGATGAACCCGGAAAAAGAAGACTGTCTTCCGGCGGATTAGTAGTGGTCTTCTTCCCCGCTTTGGCCCAGAGCCAGTGACTGTAGAAGCTCGCTTCTTTCCCCTCTCCGCCCGCTTTCTAAGCTGCTTCTCGGTTTTGACAGAGAGGGAAGACTTCTTCAGGACCTCCACCAAGGGAACATTATCATCAGAGCCGGGTTTTACCACCGGAACCGTTACGGTATCCATCATCGGTCGTTTAAGTGAAGCCTCTGTTGGCAACGAGGCGCGAAGCCTTTCCTCCTCTTCAAAGGTTTTAAGCGAAGCAGCAATGGCTTCTTCTGTAGAGGCACCTGTTGAAACAGCAAGCGTCAGTCAAAGCATGATAAAAGAAGAGTGAAATAAACAGCGGAGAGATAAGGATAAAGTATACCTGACTGCGCAAGGGCGGACAGTTCTTTTTCGAGGGTGGCCGACTGTTTGGAAGCTTCAATGGCAACCTCCAAATCAGTATCATCAAGCATCCCGAATAAACCCTCGTTGGTCCTATATTTGCTCAAGCCTTCGCTAGACGGAGCAGGAGACGTCGAGCCTAATATGGTGTCCAAAGAAAGTACTTGCTTCTTTTTCTTCTGAGGACGGGCACCGGTGGCCGATGACACGAGTTTGCGTTTGGTAGACGCCTTTGGACGACGAGTCCCAATTTCTTTTCCTACGTCCGACTCGGGGGGACGCGGCAGCCACCTCTTTTTCAGGCACGCTGGATAGGGGCAACCCGCGTGTAGGGCTTAGCACGTGTGGAGGCTCAACTACAGTGACCTTTCTAAGGGGAGGATGAACAATGTTCCGTCGCTTTAGAGGAACATTTCGATCACCAGCCAGCACTGCACCCTTGCGATCGAGCAACAATCATTTCTCCTCCCTGATGACGGCGCCCATTGAATGCTGATACCACGCCACGTACATATTAAGGGCCTTTGGGACGCAGCTCGGTTCGCAGATAAAGAAGTTGGACCCTGTGTTCAAGCGCATGAAATGATGCAGTGCGCCCCGCATTCCCTCTTCGGTAGCGGCAGGTTCAGCCAAGAAAGCCTCAAGTGGGACGCCCTGATTGTAACTCAGCTGCTGGACGAAACGATGCGGGTTGTATCTCATGAATAACGTCGCATCATTTTGCCTGAATACGAGAAAGCCCGGCCGGATAGAGTACAAATGAAGAATCTCTCGATCCTTCAAGACGGAGACCCCATCATTAAATATGTCCTGCAGTGGTAGCACCGTCTTCCCCGACTCTTGGCCGACGGTCAAAACTTTATCAGTAAAAGACATGCCAGCCCCAACTGTGTGCGGGCGAAGAAGCAAGCCTCTAGCTTCCCGTTGCGTCGGAGTCATGATAGAAGCGCCAACCAGTCGCATGATCCGAGGGAACCTGCACCTGTCATAAAAACCCGGCCTCTTGTGGATGCCAAAGACGCCTAGCACGTGTAACTCGAGCCATGACGTGAAATAATGCATCGGGAAATTTACCGACTGCACCCCTGGCCCAGTGGTATCAGCTGCCAAGCTGAGGCCGTGATATATATGGGCTAACCCAGCAATCCCCACAGCCACTTGTATCCCGGCAACCATTCGATGCGCAGGATAGAAGACGGACGGCCTCATGCGGCGAGGGTGCATGGGAAGCGCGAACCAACTCAGCCACAACCCAAGGAACCCTAAAAAGAACGTTTCTTCGTCAATTCCAGGAGCCACCAGCTCTGTAAAAGGGATGACCAGGATATCAGGTAGAAAGAAGCTCTTCTGATCGGCCTTCGTCGCTGGCAGATTACCTAAACCCAAGCCGAAGGGGTCGTCAAGACTAGCGAATTTATCGACTTCTTCCTTCAATATTTCCGGGCGAAGAAAATCAGCGATAAAAGCCGTAAAATTAACTCCACGACCTTCGGATGCGAGAGAGAGGTTTTCATACATATTCAACACCTTTATCAAGCATAGAAACTGATGTTGAATAGCATTCTCGGGAGTAAGAACCATTACCATGGATTTGGTAACGAAAACATACTCATCCGGGGGAAGCAATTCCTCATAATGTTCCCTCCTAATGGGTAAACCCGAGACCTCTGCAAATTCCTCCAAAGAAATAGAGACTTCTCGATCAGATAGGAGGAACGTGTGGGTCGGAATATTCCACTGCTCCAGAAAGGCCCTGACCCACCATGTAGGAGGCGGGGAATATTGAAACAAAGAAGCGTAAACGGCAGAATACAATCCGAGCTTCATCAACTGGGATTTCTTCGCCGATAAGATATACCGAGCCCACTGCAAATACCCGGCCGGGTGACGGGGAGTTAGTCCTATATTGTATGGCTGTCCCTAAGGGCGTAACTCGCCCTGACATATACACCGTCCTAGGATGTCCAAAGCCGCCGCCGGCTGCACTGGTACGGCGGCAATCGAATGTTGAAGGAGACCCTCCGAAGTCCAATTAACCACCTCCACGGCATAATTCACCGGGGGTGCATCTCCATACGGAATCGCCGAGATAGGCTCCGAAGGCGTCGCACAAGAAAAGCTCCGGCGGCTTCTGATAATCTGATCGTACCACCTACCATACAGGTGAAGATTTTTGTGTTCTGGGTCGTGGTCTTTAATCAGCGCGAGAACCTCTCGGTCTACAGGCGCCTCAGGAAATCCTCCTTCTGATCGGATGAACGGAAAAGAGGTGTCGAAAGACATGTCTCCTGCGCAAAAAGGGACAAAAGTCAACTGTCAGTGCTATAATTTAATTTAAATTCTGACACTTGGTACTTTAAAATCCGTACCGTACTGCAATGCAGTTAAAAGGGACCAAAGGGGACCCACAAAATCTAGATGACCGTTCATCATTAATAAAACAGCCTCATCATTGGATGAGGCTGTCATTAAAAGAGGAAATCCTCAAGAGATTCTCATTAAATGAGAAATCCCTCGGGCAGAGAAGTAAAACTCCCATTGAGAGCAGCGCTCTTCACTAGACAGACATCTGTCAAAGTCTAATGATGAAGGAATAAAATTCCTTAAGAAGAGCCTTGCTTTGAGAAGATGATCCATCAAAAATAAAATTTCATTTTTGATCTTCAAGGTCCATGAACAAACTCTTAAGAGTTCTTCTATATGATCTGAAAGGAGCAAAGCTCCATTAATGGATTAAGAAATCATAAGTAAAATCCTTTTAGAGAGCAAAGCTCTATTAATGAAACCCTAAAAGGGTTTTCTTTAGATCAAAGATCTATGAAGAGCAAGGCTCTGTTAATGGGTAAGACCCTAGTTTATTAAAAGATTTAAATTTTACCTAAAATTTTAACAGAGTTTTTACTCTTGAAAAGTTCTTAAACTGAAGAGCGATGCTCTGAATAAAATTCTCAAAGAAGAAGATGAACATCATCTAAAGGACCAAAGGTCCTATTTATAGGCATTGAACGCCTCTTCAATTTCTGAGTTGATCCAAAGGCGCAGATGTCGCCACCGTTGCACTCACATGTGGGCCATGTGAGCGCAATGGTGGGGGGCATTTTTTTCCCCCAATCAGAGCAAAGCTCTATTTTGAAATTCAAAATTCAAAAATAGAAGCAACGCTTCAGATCCAGCACTAAGCGTGCTGCGCGCCACGTGTCAAACACGGATGCGCTAGCGCCAGGTGCGTTGCGCCCTAGGCAGCGCATCATGAGTGCGCTAGTGCTGGGCACGCTGCACGCCACGTGTCAAATACGGGTGCGCTAGCGCAGGCTACGCTGCGCTCTAAGCAGCGCACCATGTGTCAAACGCAGGTGCGCTAGCGCAAAGTGCGCTGCGCTCTGAACAGCGCACCACGTGTAAAGCACGGGTGCGGTAGCGCTGGAATTATAAAAATTCCCCACCCTTAGATCAAAAGATCTAATAAATAATGATAAATCATTAATCAAAATTAAAATTCTGTTATGGAAAGATTTTCTTTCAATCTTATTAAAAACAAGAAGATTGCCTTCTGTAAAACAGAAATCCTAAGATCAAAAATCCAACGGTGGGAAACATCCCCAAATCAATCAGAGAAAAATCTCTTTAACTAATTTAACAAATCAAATTGCCCTATATAAAGGCCCCAAGACTTCAAGTCTGATATAGAGAACCCCCCCCCCGCCCATAAACTTTGAAAAATTCAAAGAAAGAGAGCAAGCTCTTGAAAGAAGATTATTTCTTCAAGGTAAAGACGATGAACACAGAGATGAAATCATCTCGTAAAAAGAAGAATTATCTTCTTAAAATATCATAGATCTAAAAAGACCAAGGTCTTTCATAAAAGAGATCAAAAGATCTCATCACATAATAAAGAAGAACATATTCTTCACACAGATCATTGATCTATAAAGGCAAGCCCTTTCAAAAATAAGAACCGCTGTTCTTGAATCTTGAGACAAAATCTCTTCTAAAAGAACATAAATTTGTTCCCAGATCATAAAATTGATCAAATGCACTTTGCGCTATTGAAATGTGCCTGCGCTTTTAAACTGCGCTTCTGTACTCCTTGGATCGGCGCTCAGCGCCAAAATGCGCCACGTGTCAACCACGTATGCAACTTGCGCTTTGCGCTTCTGGAATAGCGCACTGCGCTCATGGGCTGGCGCTCGGCGCCAAGCGCACCACGTGTCACTCACATGTGTGCCTCTAAATTGCTAGCGCAATGCGCTCATAAATTAGCGCTCATAAACTGGCGCACTGCGCTCATCATTTGGTGCCTAGCGCAGGATATGACACGTGTCCTTTAAATGCGCGCCACGTGGTAGAAGCGCATTGCACTTTTTAATCGGCGTAAAGCGCCTAGCGCACCATAGGTTGCGCTGACAGAACACAAATTGTTCTTTAATGAGCCAGAGCTCTGCTGAATGCTTTGCATTCAATATAAGACAAAAGAAAAGATTTTTTGCCAAGAGCTAATGCTCAGCATTATTAAAAGGGCCAAACCCAAATAAAGGCTCAATAACCAGAATAAAATGTTAAACATTTTTAACCAGATTGGACTTAGCCCAATATTGGCCATAAGTCCTCAACTTATATTTAATTGAGCCCATCTGCTCATAAATATTTAACAGATCTTAGTTCCAAATTGGACTACAGATCTTTCAACCAATTCACACCGGTTCGAGGGTACATCTCTTTACTCCTCTGATATCTGTCGTTGTAATCCCTCAACGTCTTCAGAGAGGTGGCGGGTCCCGACAACCACATATTTCACGAACTGTGGGGTCCTTAAACTCATGGACTACGATGTCCTTAACCTGGACTGTGGGGTCCTTAAACTCACGGACTACGATGTCCTTAACCTGTACTGTGGGGTCCTTAAACTCACGGACTACGATGTCCTTAACCTGGACTGTGGGGTCCTTAAATTCACGGACTATAATTTTCTTAACCTGGACTGTGGGGTCCTTAAGCCCATGGACTACGATGTCCTTAACCTCGGACTGTGGGGTCCCTTTAAACCCACGGATTATAATGTCCTTAACCTGGACTGTGGGGTCCTTAAGCCCATGGACTATGATGTCCTTAACCTTGGACCACCATGTCCTTAAACTGGTAATCGACCGCAATGTCCCTAAACTAAACAATAAAGCCCGAATGCTTTTTTGTTGGATCTAAACGATCCCGTTAAGTTGATCTTAGTCTGAAATTAGACTAACGTTTCCTTAACATACGTTTAAGTTGATCTTAGTCTCAAATGAGACTAACGTATCCTTAAACCCAACCCCAAACCCAAATCTAAGAAGATACGGATTTGGACTAACTACGCCCTACGGGCGACAACATAAAGTAGTCTCTGTATACAATCTACGGGCAACCAAAAACAAAACAAACACACACGACACGAAAGTGACCATCTGGAGAAGGAGAAAGTGGTTACCGCGATACGGTAGCGTAATTAACTGCAGGGGCTTGCGCCTGCAGGGAAGAGCATCCCCGCAATAAAAAAACCCTCAGCGAGGGGGAATCTGACGAAGTCTGCTACATCGGCCACATCCGTTTAAACCTTCGATACATGGTGTCATAAATCAACTTGGCATCTTCAGAGAGGTGGATGGATAGCACCAAATAGCATCTGCCCTCGAAATTCAGGCAAGACGAACCCACGCGGTCGCGTCTCTGTATTCGGCGGAGAACATGGGCTACGGAGAAAGGTGATGAAATTCTTTACCGTATCTTGTTTGGTTTCATGCCCCTAATATCCGTATTAAGATGCAAATGCGCAATTCAATAAAAGAATTTTAAGAAATCAAGCAATCAAGCAATTCCTTTTCGTTTTAAGCTTAAGCGCTACAACAAATACGGGTTAATTCTCTGTTCTGTTGGTGGCAAATTGTGCGAAGAATCCTGCAAAAGATAAAATACAGGAATGCGTCGGATTTGAGCGAAAGTGTTGGGACAATACGTACCGATGTGATTTTTGGGTTTAGAAACCCTCTTTGAAGTGATTACGGGTATTTGAATGTTCTCTTGCACGGGTCAAACTACCCGGATCTTTGGCACTGTACTTCACTAATGTCTTGCAATTGAATTTGAACCTTGCTCTGCACGATCGCTCCTCGTAATCCCGTCGAAATCTGAAAATGTCAGAAAATATGATATTTAGTGCCAAAAATGATATATCTGCCCCAATTCCTGCACACACAAAATTATAAAAATCAAACAATACCAATAGAATACTAACAGTGCTCTGGAGACACCACAACAAAAAATTTTCAAAACACCCCAATGGGGCCGGCGACACCGGACTTTTGATTAATGTCACCAGTCAATTTGAAGAGTTTGGTGCTCGAATTTTGGGTGGGTTCTCTAGGCTATATTAGTAATCTTTTGGTACACTTTGTTTTTTAATTGAAGCATAGGGTGTTAGCAGGTCACAACAACAGAGAGCAAAGTTAGAAATTAAGTTGTTTGTTAGTTTTGAAAAAAAATTGAGTTAATAGTTAGTTTGTTAGTACGAACCAGAAATAACAATACCTAATGACTACCAACTCCCTGGCAACGGCACCAAAAACTTGTTGAGACTTCACCCGCGCGATCTTTTACAGTTTTGAAAAAACTGGTTTTAGAAATAAGGCGCGCGCGAGCTCGGTCTCGTTTTAAAATTTAGAAAACGCAAGTACACGACGCGTTATAGCGAGCCGGTAAGTACAGATCGATCCACAGGGAATTGGTGATTAGGGATTGTTTCTTAAGGTTCGAGAAGAAAGAATTTGGGTTTTTGTGACAAAAATGGAAAATACGGAAATATAGAACTAGTTAAGGAAAATGGCCGTGGCTCCGGTTCGGATGGTTGAATCGCAGCGAGTTCTTCGACGCTCCCTTGATCATGAGTTGTCCGTCCTTGTGTTGATTCCGACGTGAAATATGGCTTGTCAAGGTATTTGCGAAGCACAAGTCATCAAGATATCGAAGTTCGACGCAAGACACGAAACGAACCCGTATTGTCTTATTTACCGTTTGTATGTCCAAGCTTGATGTATCAATACTAAGTACATGGGTTAGCAAGCATACATCAATATCAAATACACAAATTAGCATATGAGAGCAAGTGGTTTTAGCATTAAACTTGCTAAGTGAATATTGATAGTATAGGGTATATGAAATGAAGAAGTGTGTCAATCAACTTGTTAACAAAATACCTATCTAACACTTAGCAATTTTAACACTAAAATGATTCTAACCTTAACATTGCAACATGGGGGTTTGGAGAGAATATGGTGTGTAATGAAGTTACCAAGTAACCGTAGAATTACATATCATATCAAACCAAATCATCTAGCAATCTTAAGGCTACAACCTCAATTAAGCATATTAAGCATTCACAAGAGATGGAGGAAGGCTTTGTCATTCATCACCAGCCCTAACCATCACCACAACCATGAAGAACTACTCAAGAATCATACTAAGAAGAATTGAAAAACAACATTAGAGTAAGAAGCAAATGAACAAAGAAAAACAACAATCGTATTAACAAATGAATGAGTTGAGATACATGATATTGGTTACTTGTTCAACCTTCTTAATGAAGCTCTCAAATGAGAGTTCCAAGAGGGAAGAAGAAGAAGAAAACCTTGCTTGAGCTCCACACAACTCCACACAACTCTTTTCAAAGCTTAAACCAAAAACTTATACAAAATATTGAACTAAAGAATGTATATCTCTCTGTGTGCTGAACTGCTGTATTTATAGGCATTGAAATGGAAGTCCAGGGGTGTTTTCCAAAGTATTATGAAGTTACAAAACTACCCCTGAAATTTTGAGACATATGGCGCCAATACGGCCGTAGTTCCGCCGCATTTCTTGACAATTGCTGCGTTTCCGCCGTGCTTTAGTGGACTTAGGCTACCAAATTTCTTGGGTGATCATCTAACATGATATGGTGATTTTAGGATATGTTTATTTTCAAAAACTCACACTGTATTGCTCATACGACTTTAGGACAGAGAAGTAGAAAAACCTCACATCACAACTTTTCATACTTATGCAACTTGCATAAGACATGATCATGACTGTCCCAAAAGTGTTCCAACTTGCATATCACATCCATACTTTCCTAATCATGAGCCCTGCCCACTTGTGTATCATGTCATGCCCACTTGTGTGCCATGTTCACAAATGTATCATGTTAGAATAAAAATCAAATGAAATATTTGTACACTACTTTATTTGATGCAAACTCCTTTGACTTGATCTGTATTCTATTCTGTTTGCAGTTTTGGTTAAAAACCGTCGTTTCTGTTCATGTTGTGTACTTTCTTTAGTGTTCTTGCCTGTGTACCTGTATTCTGTACTAATGAGAAGACAAAGATAAAATATCACTGTTTATTGAGAAAATGACAATAAATGAGTGGTATTAAAATGTAATAAATCATACCGAACAGGCACTCCGCGATGAATTATTTCGGATAATAGGCCAGCTTATAGAAGTCATAAAATCAGCCGCTTTGTTCAACAATATAAAATAGATTGGAGATACTCTTCAGTCTATAATTCTCGTACCAACGGTCTAGCTGAAGCCTTCAACAAGACCTTGACAAAGATTATAAAGAAGACGGTGTCCAGAAATAAAAAAGACTAGTACGAAAGGCTGCACGAAACTCTCTGGGCATACCAAACAATGTTCAAAACGACCACGAATACAACACCATACGCGTTGGTATTCGGCACGGAAGCATTGCTACCCCTGGAAATAGAACTCCCTTCTCTGCGAGTAGTGATCCGATACGACCTGACAGATGAAGAAAATGCTCATCTTCGGATTGAGGAGCTTAATGCCCTTGACGAAACTCGTCTTATAGCACAGCAAAATCTGGAAGCATATAAGGCAAGGATGACGCGGTGAAAAAACTGAGCAAGCCGAGAACATTCCGCCAAGGCGAACTTGTGCTAATCGTAAAAAGACCCATGATCCTAAATTGTGCAAAACGGGGGAAATTCAAGCCGAACTATGAAGGACCGTTTATCATAGACAAAGTCTACTAAGGTGGAGCCTACCTGCTCATGGATATGCATGGAGAAAGACCCTTCCGGCCAATAAACAGCCGATTCCTCCAAAAATACTATGCTTGACAATTCACGACTTAGGTCAATGATAGATGACGATGCTCGTGTCCACTCGCTATCTTCGTGAGTCAGAACTATGAGAGTAGTATACAAAAAAAGCTATGTCGCCCCAAAAACGGCGACAAAGGACCGAGAAGTCCTTAAACTAATTATCCACCTAAAAAACGGCGACAATGGACCGAGAAGTCCTTAAACTAATAATCCGCCTCATACATGGTGACAATGAATCGAGATGTCCCTAAACTAAAATTTCGCATCAAACATGGCGATAATGGACCGAAATGTCCCTAAACTAGCACATCGCCCCCAAATACGGTGATATGCTCCATTGAGATCTATATTCCAATCGAAGTCCTAACGGCAAAGGTTGCAACTCAAGTCCCACTGGCTACATAGTTACTCTAGCGATGAAGCCACCTCCAAATCCCACCAGGAAATAGATGGGCCACCTTCGACGAAGCTATTTTTGAGAGTTTCGCCATTCTAAAAAAAATGTCCACAAGCAAAATGGGCACGGATGAAAACCCAAAAGGGCGCCATGAGTAAAAACAGCAGGACTGCCGGCGAGTTTGTGAAAATCCGAAAAGGACGCAAACTCATAAAATGAAAAAAAAAAATCATGTGCGCTTGTAAGGTCCTCTTGACTTTGTGAGGAGAAAATACATGCGTGGGATCTTTACGACTCACAAAGGAGCAACACACTTAGGAGACCTTATGACCTAAGGAGAAAGTACACTTGAGAGATTCTCACAACACATAAGGAGAATTTCCCCCTATGAAACCCTCATGGCTCATAGGATTTAAAAACCTTAACCTACAGGGATCTAAACATATTCTTAAACCGTCATATTCCCCTATTATTGCCCTACAAGCTGTCCAATATTGACCCTTGTATACAATTCACAGGCATACATAAATACATCCCTCACCTAGTTCCACCAATGACAAGAAATGTCCCCATATGGTGAATGACACTTATAAGTCCTCTCGACTTATAAGGAGAAAACACTCTTACGAGATCCTTATGATTTACAAGAGAAAAAACACTTAGGAGTTCCCATGATTCCTAAGGAGAAAATACATCTACGAGATCCTCATGACTCATAGGAAGAAATACTTTTATGAGACCCTTACGGCTCATAAAGTCAAAAAGCCTTAGCCGACAGGATCTTAACCCTGTTTGCTAAGCCACCTTCGTTCAAATCGAAAAAGGCAAATAATGATTCGCTCCTGGCAACATTCCAGTTGTAACGATGCTGATGCCTAAACAGGTTTCAAATTTCAACTCCTCTAAAGGCAAATGATGATTCGCTTCTGGCAACATTCCAGTTGTAGCGATACTGATGCCTAAACAGGTGTCATACTTCATGTCCTCTCATGGAAAATGATGGTTCCCTCCTGATAATATTCCAGTTGCAGCGATGCTGATGCCAAGATTGGTATCCGATCTCAGATTCCTAATTCGCAATAAAAAACAGCGAGTAAAAATAAAAAAATACATAGCTGAAATGATTGGGCACCGCGAAAAATAGCCGAAATGATTGGGCAATCCCGACTTTCATGATATAAAAAGATGAAATGATTGGGCATCGCGAAAAAATAATAAATAATAAATAATAAAAAAATGAAAATGAAACTTTTCTTCCCTGCAGGTAGGTCCACACCGACCCCTATATGCAATCCATGGGCGCAAATAAAAGAAAGGGAACCATATTTTCCCATCACGCTTTGTCAAAAGGAGCTATGAGTCTTGACGGGTCATATACAACTTAGAAACCATCTCGACGTTCCTTCTCGATGCAGATGCGATGTCAACAAAGGCTCCAAGGAGTCGAATAAAAAAGAAGTGATGGCAAAATCCTAACTCCAGCTCGACGTGCTTCCCATGCTAATAGTCAATGTCAACAAAAGACCCAAGGGTCAAAGAAAAAATAGAGTAACGGCAAATTCCTAGCTCCAAGTATTGACGGTACATATACAACCTTGGGACTGCCTCTGCGTCCCCTTCCTCATTCCAGCAGGGGCAGACACAACAATCAAAGAAAAAATGGAGTAATAGCAAAATCCTAGCTCCGGTTCGGCGTGCTTCTCATGTCAACAAGATGCAGACACAACGTCAACAAAGACCCAAGGATCAAATAGAAATGGAGTGACGGCAAAATCCTAGATCCAAGACGCTCTCCTCATTTCAGCAAGATGCGGACGCGACTGTCAAATAAAAATGGAGCGATGGCATATTCCTAGCTCCGGACTTCAATTGCCATACAAATAGCATAGAAGTCTTACAGATGTCCACCCTACTTCAGTAAAGAATCGACACGACATCATCAAAGAAAAAAATAAAATGACGACATATTCCTAGTTTCGGGTCTTGACAGCAACTCATATAAAGCCTAAAGACCGTCGGAGATCATCTCACCCCCTAAGGGTATGGTTATGTCTCATCGGGTCCAAATTGAGCCTAACTTCAAGTAAAAAGCGTCATGGCAAATTCCTATCGCTTGCTCTTCCGACGGTAATATAACCTGAGGAGATTACTTGAAGACGTCTTGTCCAGCCCCCGAAAGGATCAGAGACACGACAGTCGCAGGGTTACTCGAACAACAGCTTAAATACTGCATATCGAGGAATATATCAGCCAACACGATGGTACCACGGACTAAAACCCTAGTACCACAAATCTAACAGACCTCTGTCGTAAAGAATGGGGGTTATCTACATACAACGTTAGGACAAGTTTGCCTATAAACCCAAGGGAGGTAAACTAAAGATACTCTGAAATGAGTGAATAAACTACAAACTCTGAAATGAGTACATAAACTAGAGACTCCGAAATGAGTGAATAAACTATAAACTTTGAGATGAGTACATAAACTAGAGACTCCGAAACGAGTGAATAAACTAGAGACTCCGAGACGAGTGAATAAATTTATTGGCGCTAAATTGAGACATCAAACACAGAGGAACGCATGCAAAAAAATGTATATTCTTTATTCATGAATCAAAGTGCTTGAGACATACAATTTAAATAAAAATGGGGGGAATACAATTTTAGCCATTAAGAAGGCGGGGCTTTCAATAAATTGGAAACCCGCTCACTCCCTTCCCGCAGCCCCTCCTCGCGTGCTACTATTGCAGCCAGCATCATTTCAACTCGGGCCCGTTGTTACAAGCATGATGAAAGATTTTCGGAAATTTCCTGCTTAGCCACTTCGCAATCTAGCATTCCCCGCTCGATAGAGTCGAAATGTTGCCTCAGCGCCATTCCCTTAGAAACGCATTGCTGGAGATTCCTAAAAATAATTTGCAGTTGCGCGGCGTTCGCTTCGACCTGGGCGTGCAATTGGCTGGATTCCCCAGAAGCTTTCTCATGTTCTCTCTTCTTCAGGGCCAACTTTTGCTCAAAGTATTGAAGGGAAGCGGCACTTTTCTCGATCAATGCGATCAGTTGAGCTTTCGAGTTTAATGCTTCAGGCGTAAGACGCTTGTGCTCGATCTCGTGAAGACAGGTCTCAACGCGCCTACAATAGTCAACCCAAATGCCGACGAAGTCCTTGTTGTGGAAAGTCACAAGCGTCGCCAGCAGAGGATTGACCTCGTCCGCAAAGTCCGTAGCGAAAGTGAGAGCTTCAACGTTGAAGTCTTCAATAAACTCGCTTAGCATCCGCCTGCTGTTTGCCGCACCCTTGGAGGACTGATGCTTAGCGAACGGCCCCGCAGGCATAGATATGCGAGACTCAAAAGGAGCCAAAGCCGGTGTAGCTGCTATAGAATAAAGCATGCATAAAGTAGGGTCAGATTTTGACCTAAGAACTAAAAAGGATGATGATGAATGAGATCTAGCATACCAGTAGTCAAAAGTGGTAAATCGAGAAGCTTGGGTGGCTCTGCTATTCTTTCGTTTTCTCCCTTGAGCTATAAGACTGTTGCCAATACGAGAAAGCTTAGCGATAGAGAGATCACTCGTGAAAAGATGAAATGAGAGATGAAGAGTATACTAACCGATGCTCGAAGCAGGAATGAATTCTGATTGGAAGGCGAAGTGCGAGCTTAGCATTTGGCATAAGCGGTCAAAAAGCACTCCTGCAGTATCGTAACAATATATGGTAAAGAAATTAATCCAAGAAATAATATCTATACTGAAACAAGGAATTGAAAAATCTTTACCTTCCATCATTAGACCCGAAAGAACTCGGGGGGGGGAGAACAAAAGAAAGATGTGGAACAATGACAGTCGCGGTGGCGGCTGACAGTGATTCTTCAATTAGCACAACACTGGGGTCTACCGCATCTATATTCAGAATAAAAAAATATTAGCGAATATTTTTGACGAGGTTGAGAACCCAAAAGAAATAACTTAAGGAATACCTGGCGGGACAGAGCCTTAGCAGTGTCTGGAGCGCTACTAACCATGACGGATTCCTCGGTTTCCACCATCATCGGGGAGATGATTCAACGTCGACACCTTCGTCCCCCGAATCAATAAGGGCCGTCGTCCTGCTGGCATCACCTGCCGATGCCGGGGATCCATGGGGGGAGGAAACGACAGTTGGAGCAGCCCCTGATTCGACAGGAAGGCCTGACGCCCTAGACTCTTCAAACGCGGTTGCTTCGCCCACCATGTAAACTCAGCCCTATCACATCATTTAGGGGCAAATATGTTACAATTCGAGAAAAATTACTGTAATAAGAAACCTGAAAAATTAAACGAGCCATGCTAGGTTTCAATAAGGGATCGTGCGCTGTTTTACTTTGAAGCAACCGCTCGGCCTCTTCGCGAGCCTAACACGCAACCTGCCTATGAGCGATGGACAAGGCAGGAGGAATGTCCTCCATGAGAACGTCAGGGGTCGGGCATCACTCGAACCCACGCTTGCGGCCAAGTTAGCCTGATGCTCCTTTACTATGTGCTTTTTGCGCTTCCTATCAGCCTTGGCCGTACGAATGGATCTCCTCAGGACCTCCGACAAGGGAACATCTTTGTCCAAATTAAGCTCGGCCTCCGGATCTACTGCAACATCCATCATCGGCTGCTTTAGAGACACCTCCCGTGGTGGCCCTAGGGTGACGTCAACCGTAGCCGGTGTCTCTGAAGGCTCCTCCGCATCACCACCGAAGGATGGCATGGTAATTGGAACAGCATGAGTGGTGGTGGTTCCTGTAACAGAAAAAGAAAGGGAGTCAGGGTATGAACAAAATGAATTAAATATGTAAATGTGTCACAAAACATACCGAGACCCATGGAAGCGCGGAGATTCCTGTTAAGAAAAAAAGCATTAATAAATCAAAATAAATTTAAAGAAAAAAATATGTACCGAAGAATGTAAATGGAATATACTGAACGCCGCAAGAGAAGCAAGCGCTGCCTACTCACGGGCTAATCTTTCAGAAGCCCCGATAGCGGCTTGAAGATCAGTAGCGGCATTTCCGTCGACGGAGGTTTCGAACAGACCAATGTTGGTGCCGTATTCCGCTAAGCCTTCGCTATAAGGAGCATGTGGCTACTGACCGAATACAATCTCGGCTGAGAATAAAGATTTCTTCTTTTTCTGCGAGCCGGCCTCAACACCCGACGACAAAAGTTTGCGCCTAACGGGCTTCTTCGGACGACGAGTTTTGATCTCCGAGCCAATACCCGACTCAGGGGACGCCACAACACCCACAGTCATAGGAGCACTTACATTCGGTCGTGGCTTATCCGGAAAGGCTCACGGAATTATAGCCGTGACATCCTCTCTTAAAGAAGGACGAACAATTGCTCGTCGCTTCAGCGGGACCGCGGGATTACTGGCTGGGACAGAATCCTTATGGTCGAGAAGCATTCGCCTTTCCACTTTGATGATGGCACCCGTGGCATGCTGGTACCAAGCGATAAAAGCATTTGAGGCCTTCGGGATATGGCTCGGCTCACTAATCAAGAAATGAGACCCCGTGTTTAGCCGCATGAAGTGATGTGCTGCGTTCCAAACGCTTTCTTTTGTAGCAACCGGGTCGATGAGGAATGCTTCAAGCGAAATGCCTTAGTTGTAACCGGATTGCTGGGCGAAACGATACGGGTTGTATCTCATAAATAACACCGAAGCATCCTGTCTGAACACGAGGAAACCCGGTCTGATGGAATATAAATGAACGGTCTCCCAGGCCCTCAACGCAGAAGCTCCATCGTTAAATACATTGTGGAGCGGCTGGATTACCTTGGAAGATTTCTTGCCAATGGTCAGGACCCTGTCGACGAAGGTTATGCTATCCCCAACCATGCGCGGGCGAAGAAGCAATCGCCGAGCCTCTCGCTGTGTTGGGTCTGGAGAAGAAGCATCGACCAATTGCATGACCCGAGGAAAATTATATCCTTCATAAAATCTGGGCCGTTTATGCATACCAAAAGCACCCAGCACGTGCATCTCGATCTACAAGGTAAAGTAGTGCAATGGGAGATTTACGGGCTTCAAACCGGGCTGAGTGATGTCAGCCGCTATGCTCAGACCGTGATATAGGTGAGCCAGTCCTGCGACCCCGATAGCCATGAGCGTCCCCGCGGCAATGCGATGAGCCGGATAAAAAATAGATGGTCTCATGTAGCAAGGGTGCATTGGAAGCGCAAATCAACTCAGCCACAAGCCGATAAACCCTATGAAGAACGTCTCTTCATCAATGTCCAAAGCGGCAATCTTTGCGAAGGGGGCGACTGGAGTATCCGGAATAAAGAATTTCTTTAAATCTGCCTCCGCAGTCGGCAGTTTGTCCAAACCAAATCTGAACGGATCATCGAGTTTGGCAAACTTCGCAGCTTGCTTCGATAGAGCCACCGGACGAAGAAAGCGGGCAAAAAAGTCTGTAAAGATGACTCCATGCCCCCCGGACTCTAAGAATAACCTCTCATATATATTCAACACTTTGTTCAAGCTCGGAAACTTGTGTCAAACGGCATTCTCTGGGGTAAAACCCATAACCACCGATTCAGTAGCAAAGACGTACTCATCAGGAGGAAGTATCTCCTTATAATTCTCTCCTCTGACGGATATCTCTGCGAATTCCTCCAGCAAGATTGACACCTCCCAATCCGATAAGAGAAATATATGGGTCGGGATATTCCATAGCTCCAGAAAGGATTTAACCCACCACACATGAGGAGTGTACACATGAGGAGTATGGTAGTAAAAGAGGGACACATAGATCACTGGATATATCCCGGTCTTCAGCAGCAGTGAGTTCTTGGCCGACAGAATATAACGGGCCCACTGCAGATAACCAGTCGGATGATGAGGGGTCACTCCTATCGTATAGACCTGGCCTCAAGGATGCGCTTCTCCTTGGCATATGCGATGCCCCATAATGTCTGCGGCCATCGACGATTTCACTGGTATCGATGCCATGGAAGGTTGGAGACGACCTTTCGAGGTCCAGTTAACCTCTTCCACTGCGTAAGCGACCTGTAGAGGGTTTGCGTAACAAATCGACGGGATCGGTTCTGACGGCGCTGCACAAGTAAAACTGCGCTGATCCCGGATGATGCAACTATACCATGACCTCTACAAATGAAGAGACTTCTACTCTGGGTCATAGTCTCGAATTAGTGCAAAGGCTTCCCGATCAGTAGGCTCATCGGCGAAAGCGCTCTCCGAGTGAACGTAGGGGAAGGAGGAATCGGAAGCCATAGTACATAATAAAAAAATAGAGTATCGACACAATGTAATCAACTACAATTAAAGGCCTTAACATTTTGGTACATCCAAATTTGTACTACATTCTAGTATATTAAAGTCATCACAGTCCAAAGAAAAAGGGACAATGGGCCCCACAAAATCAAGGTAATGCCCCATCAATGATGAGGCAGGCACTCAATGTAAGAATCCAAAAGAATTCTCATTTAATAAAAAATCTCATTGAACAGTGGAGTTCAAGATTTCCAATGTCCTCAAAAAACGTGTTCTACAACAGATCTGAATCTGTGAGAAGAATCTACAACAAAACCCTTAAAAGAAAATAAGAAAAGGGAATAAAATTCCTAAAAAATTTCAAAAAGAAATTTTCTCAGAGCTAAGCTCTGTTGAACAAACCAGAATTGAATTCCTCTAATGATGGGATTAAATCCCAGAAATACCCATGGGAAATACTCTGGAATTAAATTTCAGAGAACCCTTAAAAATCAGAGTTAATAATAGGGTAAAACCTTAAGATCTCTAAGACCCACTGTCTATCTAAATTAAGTTTTTTTAGATCTCTAACAGATCATTTCAAGAAAAGGAGCCAAGCACTGTTAATGGGTTAAAAATCCAAAACAAAAAATAGCATCTTTTAAAGAGTTAAAAAATTGGTCATAATCCTTACCAAGTTTCTTAAACAGAGTTAAACTCTAAGAGTTTCTTTGGGCAGAAATCTAAGTTTTGAGACGAGAATTAAATTCTCAAGGAAGAAGAAGGAAGATGAAGAAACGGCAGTCATCTCAAGGGCCAAAGGCCCTATTTATAAGATATGAAGGGACGGTTCAACTCTCTAGAAGATCCAACGGTGGAAAAAAGTGACACCGTTGCACTCACGTGTAAGCCACATGAGAGAAACGGTGGGGAGGATTTGTTTCCCCAATATTTAAATATATTAAAAGAGTAAAGCTCTATTGAAATTTAATGGGGCAGCGCCCCACGTGCTTCTCACGAGGGCACCAGCGCCAATGTGCAAAGCACAGAAACGCTGTCTGAATAAGAATTAAATTCTTATACGGCGCCGCATGTGCTCATCACGCGGACGCCAATGTGCAAAGCACAGAAAAGCACTTTCTGAGTAAGAATTAAATTCTTATATGGCGTCGCACGTGCTCCTCACGCAGGCACCAATGTACAAAGCATGGGAATATCCATCTTAAGAATTAAATTCTTAAGTGATGCCCACGTGCACAATACGTGAGCGCCGGCGTCCAAGTAGAATTAAATTCTACGATACTCTCTGTTAAACAGAGTCGTTGGATAAAAAATTTAACGGAGATGATAAATCATCAAAATATAGAATCAAATTATATTAGGAGAAAATATCTCCTAAATTTTTCTAAAGAAGAAAGATACTCTCGGTTGGATCAATGATCCAATAATGGAATAAAATTCTATTTTTGAGAATATATTCTCTCAATCTTTTTAAACAGAAAAAGACTGCTCTCTGTAAAACAGAGAACTCTTAGATTAAAAATCCAACGGTGATTAAAAATCACCATTTTACAGAATAAATTCTTTATATGGGAAAATATTTTCCCAATCTTGTTAAAAACAAGAAAACGCATTCTGTAAAACAGAAATTCTTGGATCAAAGATCCAACGGTGGATAAAATTCCTCAAATCAATTTTTAGACCAATTAAATCAATTGGAATCTCTCAATGAGAGATTTTCTCAAAACCAATTAACAATCTGCCTTCACTATATGAAGAACCCGAGATTTCAAGTCTCTCACACACAGGGAGATAGAAAAAACCCCTACAAGCTCCTGCCAAAATACAGTGAGCCCTTGAGAAAGAACAGAGAATTCAATTCTCAAAGAAGAAGAGCTTCCTTCTCAAAAGCTTAGGTAAAGAAAAGAAATCAAAATATCTCTTTTGCCTATCATATCACATCTAAGGGTTTAACTCTTTTAAAAGAACTTAGTTCTTTCTCTAGATCTGAGATCCACAAGACAAGTCTTCCATAAGTTGAGAATTTAATTCTCATCAGGAAGATCTTGTTCTTGAGAATCAAACATTCAGGAAAGAACAAATTTAAAAAGGAGGAAAATGGAGTCCATAATACTCCAGGAACCCAGTTCCTTCAAATCAAAAACATAGTTCTTTAAAAACTCAACTCGAGATCCTCAAAATATAATGATTTTGGTGAGCGTTAATGGTCAAAATACCATTGACATAGGTTTAACCTCTCTGAAAACATCAACAGAGATTAAATCTTCATAAAAAAAACTAGCGTGTCACGTGCTTCCCACGTGGATGCCCCTTTTAACAGTGCGTAGCGCCTCACGTCAAAAACATGCGGGCGCCCAAAACAGAAGGACAACACCTCACGTAAAACACACGCGGACGCTGAATAAAGTGCTCAGCACTCCATATATAGCTGAAGGCAGCTAAGTGCTTAACACTGTTTGGGCAGCGCCCAGCGCCGTACGTGCTCCTCACGTGGGTGCCATATAAAAAGTGCTTAGCACATCATATGGAGCCAAAACAGTTAAGTGCTTAGCACTAATCGGGCATCGCCCAGCGCCGCACGTGCACCTCACGTGGACGCCATAGAAAGTGCTTAGCACTTCATATTTAGTCACAATGATTAAAGTGTCCAACATATATGGGGAGGCCCTAATGACTGAATGCTTCACATGATATATATGTGAGCATCAGAGCTCAAATAAGTGCTTAGCATTTTTAAATAAAAGAAATGGCTGAACAAACAGAGCCCAAATAAGCGTTTAGCACTTTTGGATAAAAAAAGACTAAGTAGACTAAGCTCAAATTGGCTGAGTCTCTGAAATTTTCTTGCAGTTGAGCCCAAATGCTCTTTTACTGGATCTCAAGTAAAAATGATCCCAAAATGTTGTTAAGTTGATCGTAGTCTCAAACAAGACTAATGTATCCTTAGCGAATGCTCACTTATAGATTTAAGTTGATCTTAATCTCAAATCAGATTAACGGTCCTTAAATAAACAAAAAACCCAAATCTAAAATATATGGATTTGGACTAATCCGCGCTCTACGGGTGACGACATAAACTAGTCTCCGTATACAATCCACGGGCAACCTAAACAAACAAAAACACACACGACACGAAGTGGACTGCCGGAGTAGGAGAAAGTGGTTTTCACAATGCGGTAACGTAATTAACTACAGGGGCTTGCACTTGCAAGGAAGAGCGTCTCCACAATCAAAAACCCCTCACAAATAAGGGGGAATCTGATAAAATCTGGTACAACGGTCGCATCTGTCCAAACCTCCGATATATGGTGCCATAAATCAACTTGGTATCTTCGGAGAGGTGGATTGAGAAGTCCAAATAGCATCTGTCCACAAAATTTAGGCCAGACATCCCAACGTCTCGGTCCGGTCTTTCGGCGGTGAACAGGAATTACAAACGCACCGACAATATTTATGGACTTGATGAACCGAATCATTTCACCGTATCTGGACCAGTTCGTAATGGTTTATTGATGATATTCTGGTCTATTCGAGAAGTACAGAAGAGTATGCAGAATTTTTGAGGATCGCACTACAAACGTTGAGACAAGAAAAGTTATATGCTAAGATGAGCAAGTGTGACTTTTGGCTCGAAGAAGTGAAGTTCTTGGGTCATGTCGTATCCAGAAATAGAATTGCGTTTGACCCTGAAAAGATTACAGCTGTTCATGATTGTCCAATTCCAAAGAATATAGCAGAGATCAGAAGTTTTCTTGGGCTTGCCGGATACTATAGAAGGTTCATGGAAAACTTCGCTCGAATAGAAGAACCATTGACCAAGCTAACACGAAAGGATGTACCGTTTGTATGGACGGATAAATGTATGTCAGCTTTTGAAGCGTTGAAATAAAGATTGACCACCGCTCCTATTCTATCAGTGCCAGACGGTTCCGGAGGGCTGGTTATTCACAGCGACGCATCTGGAAAAGGCTTGGGATGTGTTCTAATGCAGCATAGGAAGGTTATAGATTATGCGTCGAGACAATTGAAGACTCATAAGAAGAACTACCCAACTCATGATTTGGAGCTAGTAGCAGTGATTTTCGCTCTGAAGATTTGGAGACACCACTTATTGGGCGGAAGAGTAGAAGTATTTACCGATCAAAAAAACCTAAAGTATGTGTTCATATAGAAAGAGCTCAACATGAGGCAGCGTAGATGGTTAGAGCTGATGGCTGACTATGATCTTGATCTAAAATACCATCCGATGAAAGTTAATGTAGTGCCGGATACTCTGAGTCGGTTGCCAGCGATACGGATGTTGACTTCACAAAAGGAGATTATAGCTGATCTTCAGAGTTTTGGATTGGAGATTGTACTACTGAATTCTTTGGGACAGTTGATGAAGTTACAAATACAGTAATCCTTGATCGATAATATTAAAGCAGCACAGTCGCACGATCCAAGATTGCAGAAGTTTCGAGAACAAGTAGAAGCGGGACTTCGAACAGACTTGTTAATTCATGAAGATGGTTCGTTACGATATGGGAGCCATTTATGTGTGACGAAAGGAGATGTTCATGAAGAAATCATGAAGGAGGCTCATAGTTCCGCATATTCCGTACATCCAGAAGGTACAAAGATGTATAGAGATCTGCGACAGCATTTCTGGTGGGAAGACATAAAAAGGGAGATTGCTCACTACGTATCGAAGTACTTAGTGTGTTAGCAAGTCACGTCTGAACATCAAAGGGAAGCTGGTTTGTTGCAACCACTTCCGATTCCTTAATGGAAGTGGGAACATATAACCATGGATTTCGTGACAGCTTTACCACGAAGTCCAAAGAGTAATAATGCAGTTTGGGTGATTTTCAATCGATTGACCAAGGCAGCTCATTTTATACTATTTCGAGTTGGTCAGTCGACGGAGGTTTTGGCAGAGAGGTACATGCAGAAGATTGTGAGATTGCATGGAGTACCCGCGAGCATCGTTTTCGATCGTGATACTCAATTTTTATCGCACTTTTAGAGGAGTCTACAGGAAAGTTTGGGAACTCTCTTGAAGTTTAGCACCGCCTATCATATTCAGACAGATGGCCAGTCTGAAAGAATGATCCAAACTCTTGAAAATATGTTGAGAGCATGCATGTTAGACTTCAAGGGTTCATGGGAGGATCATTTGCACTTGGTGGAGTTTGTTCACCGCCGGAAATGGAGACGAGCCTGGATGGATCGTCTTTCCTGAATCTAGGGGCAGATACTATTTGGATTTATCCTTCCATCTCTCCGAAAATACCAAGTTGATTTATGGCACCGTATATCAGAGCTTTAGATGGATACGGCCGTTGTAGCATGACTTTATCAGATTCCCCCTCGTTTGTGAAGGGTTTTTGATTGTGGGGACGCTCTTCCCTGCAGGGGCAATCCCCTGCAGTTAATTACGTTACCGCATTACGATAACCACTTTCTCCTGCTCCAGAAGTTCACTTCATGTTGTGTGTGTTTTTGTTTGTTTAGGTTTTCCGTGGATTGCGGAGTCTAATTTATATCGTCGCCCGTATGGCGCAGATTAGTCCAAATCCGTATATTTGAGATTTGGGTTTAGGTCAAGAATTTTGCTTGACATGGCCCATGTTGGTAGCTTGGTTTGCCAACGGTAATGAACTTAGGACGCAGATCTCACATTTGTGAGGTCCATCAGTTCAGAGGATATTTGGGTTTGATCTAAGGATCATTAGCCATATTTGAGGCTAAGCTCAATTTATGACCAGTGAGCATATGGGCTCAACTGATCATTAGATCATATATAAATAGCCAATGAATAGTATACGGTAGTCATTATGGAGACAGTCTGCAGAACAAAACATATTAGTTTAGGACGTTGCGGTCTAACATTCCCTGTTTGGGACGAATGTTAGTTTAAGGACATTTTGGTCCAATGTTCCCTGTTTGGGATGAAGATTAGTTTAAGGATATTTCGGTCCATTATCACCGTGTTTGGGGGCGAAGATTAATTTAAGGACATTTCGGTCCATTACCGCCGTGTTTGGGGGCGAAGATTAGTTTAAGGACATTTCGGTCCATCGTTCATCTTGTGTGCACGTGTTTTTGTTACGTGGCGGAGTGAACGATGGTGACATGGAATGCGCTCAATTTGGGGTGCGATCTGATTTGAGGTGTGCACATCGGTTTGGAAGTGCATCAATGTGGGGTGTATAATTCCCTATCTTGATAAAATTTTACATCAAGTTGGGACGAGAAATTGTTGTTGGTTGTCGGAACCCACCACCTCACTGAAGACGTTGAGAAATTACAACGACATATATCAGAGGTGTGGAGAGATGTGCCCTTAAACCAAATCCCGTATTTGAGGGAAAGGGGGTGATGGACCTAAGAATCGTTAGTCATATTTGAGACTAAGATTATCTTACGAGATATGGGATGAATACATTTTGGATATCATCAATGAAAGATCATTAGTCATGTTTGAGACTAAGATCAATTTGGATGTCAGTTTGGATGTCAGTTTGGATGTCATGGATATATGCTTAGCCAATTTGGGCTAAGATTTGGTTTCTGTAACTCTCAACAGTGCTAAGCACTCAGCTGCATATAGCGCTCACGTGTATAGCACTAACATTTGTGGCGCTCACGTGTGTTTCACATGAGGCACTGAGCTTTTATCCTTGGGTGCTCACGTGCTTTTCACATGAGGCGCTCCAATAGTGCTAAGCACTAACTTTTTTCCGACGCTTGCATGTGTTTAACGTGAGGCGCTATGTTCTTTGGAGATTTAATCGCTGTTGATGTTTTTAGAGAACTTAAATCTTTGTTAATGGTATTTTGACCATTAACGATCACCAAGATCATTATTTTGAGGATCTGAGATTATGTTCTTTAAGAACTGAGTTCTTGATTTGAAGGAACTAAGTTCCTGGAGTATTATGAACTCCATGTTTCCCATGTTCATGTTTTCAGAGAGGTTAAATCTCTTTTAATGGCATTTTGACCATTAAGAATCACCGAGATCATTATTTTGGGGATCTGAGATCAAATTCTTTTAAGAACTAAGTTCTTGATTTGAAGGAACTTAGTTCCTGGAGTATTTTGAACTCCATCTTCTTCATGTTCTTGTATCCATGTTCTCCTATAAATCTTTGATTCTCAAGAACAAGATTTTTCCGATGAGAATTAAATTCTTAACTTATGGGAGACTTGTCTTGTGGATATCAGATCCAGAAAAAGAACTAAGTTCTTCTAGAAGGGTTAAACCCTTTTAATAGGCAAAAGAGATGTTTTTTGATCTCTTCTTTTTTCTTTATCTAGAGTTTTTTTAGGAGGGAAATCTTCTTCTTTAAGAGAATTAAATTATCTATTGTTTTGAGAGCCTTCTGTATTTTTACAGAAGCTTATGGGGGGTCTCTTCTTTTCTTTTTTCTCATCTTCCCTCTTTTGATTAATCTCTTTGCTCCTATTTATAGGAGAAGAGAAAAATCAATTTGTTGAGAAAATCTCTCATTGAGAGATCATGATTGATTTCATGATCAATCAAAATGATCTTTTAGATCAATCAATAAATTTTATTCACCGTTAGATTTTTAAACCAAAGGCTTTCTGTTTAACAGAGAAGATTTCTTGTTTGTTTAACAAGATTATGAAATATTTTCCTAAAATAGAATTTTATTCTATCATATGAATATCTTGTTAGTTTAACAAGATTAGGAATATATTTTCCTAACATAGAATTTAATTATATCATATGGATATCTTGTTAGTTTAACAAAATTAGGAAAATATTTTCCTAAGATAGAATTTTATTCTATCAGATGATCGATAGGTGATTTTATAATCACCGTTGAATTAGAGAAGATCTTTTTAATTTGAAGAAGATCAGGAAAATATTTCCCATATAGAATTTAATTCTATCAGATGGTTTAATTGGTGATATTTTTTCACCATTGAATTTTAAATCCAAAATTCTATGTTAAAGAAATATTTTTCAATAATAGAAAGATCAAGGAAATATTTCCCAAATAGAATTTAATTCTATCACATAGAATTTAATTCTATCAAATAATTTAATTGGTGATATTTTATCACCGTTGGATTTTAAATCCAAGATTCTCCGTTAGAGAAAGTTCTTTCCATATTAGAAGGAAAATATTTCCCAAATAGAACTTATCATCTGATGATTTATTATCACCATTTGATTTTTGATCCAACGGCTCTGTTTAACAGAGAATATCCCAGTTTTTAGGGAAGTATCCTCATGTAGAATTTAATTCTATCTGCTTTTAATTTGGGCGCCGTCGCTCACGTGTTGTGCACGTGGGTGTCACTTAAGAATTTAATTCTTATTTACTCCTGTGCTTTGCACATTGGCACCCATGTGAGGAGCACGTGCGGTGCCACCATAGGGTTAATCCTACAAGATTGGTGCTGGCGCTGGCACCCTCATGAGGGGCACGTGAGGCACTGCCTCAACAAAATTTTAACAGAGCTTAGCTGTTTTATTATGTTTAAATATTATGGGAACAGGCTCTCCTGTGCTTTACACATTAGCGCCCACATGAACTTCACATGCGGCGCTATCTAAGGTGATAGTTACATGCCTTGCATATGGGTGCATGTATTTAACACGTGGAGCTTTCCCTTAATTTTTATAAGGGAACAACAAGCTCTGAGCCAAAAAAATTTGGCGGGAACAAACCCCCCCCCCCCACTACTTTGCCCATGTAAATTTATATGTGGGTTAAGTAGTGCAAAATAATGCATTACTATAGAATTGATGGCTTAGAAGATAAGTTTAAGATCCTTATCGCCTAAGAGTTTCTCATTTTCATGAGTCGTAAGGGTCTCAAGCAGGTTTTTCTCCCTATGAGTCGTGAGGATCTCATAGGTGCATATTCTCCCTAGAAATCGTGAGGATTCCTAAGTGTCTTTCACCTCAGCGAATCATAAGGATCTCACGCAAGTATTTTCTCCTTACGAATCGAGAGGACCCGCAAGTGGCTTCTTCACTTCATTGGCATATAACTTTGACGAATGTGGCCCATGGATAGTATACAAGAGTCAGTTTGGACCTTCTTGTACGGCAGCGATGGCATATGAAACAGGTTTAGATCTGTCGCCTAATACTTTTCAACTTTATGAGCCGTGAGGGTCTCATAAAGACTTTTCTCCCTATGAGTCGAGAGGATCTCGTAGATGTATTTTCTCCTTAGAAGTCATGAGGACTCCTAAGTGCGTTTTCTCTTGAGAGTCTAAAGGATCTTCGTTTGTTCCTTGAACTGCTAGGCAGTATCTTGCAGATTCATCTATTTGTTGGTCCCAGTCTCACATTTGTAGCGTATTTTCACCATTTTCACTGTATTGTTCTGAGAACCTATAACCTGCAACTATTTAGCAGATATGGATCAAAAGCACCTATTTATTTGCAATATGATTAAGAATGGGGAATATAATAATGCAAAATTATGATATGAACAGATCTCACAAGAGAATTTTTCCTTTACGAGTCGAGAGGACTCATAAGTGGTTTCCCCTCCTCGTCGGTATGCGACTTAGGAGAATATGGCCCGTGGATAGTATACAAGAGTCATTTTGGACCTACTTGTAGGGCCACAGTGCTTAGGAAACAGGTTGATATCCCCGTCGCCTAAGGCTTTTCACCTTTATGAGCCGTAAGGGTTTCATAAAGATGATTTTCCCTACGAGTCGAGATGAGTCGAGAGGATCTTGCAGGTGTATCCTAATGTGAAATATAGATAACCCCTATTCTTTATAACATGGGTCCGTTAGGTTTGTGGTACTAGGGTTTTAGTCCGTGGTACCGTCGCATTGACTGATGTATTCCTCGATATGCAATCTTTAAGCTGCTGTTCGAGTAACCCTGCGACTATCGTGGCTCTGATCCTTTCTGGGGCTGGAAAAGACATCTTCAAGTAATCTCCTTAGGTCATATTACCGTTGGAAGAGCAAGCGTTAGGAATTTGTCATGACACTTTATACTTGAGGTTAGGCTCAATTTGGAGCCCCGATGAGTCATAACCACTCCGCTCTGGTATGGGATGATCTCCGATAGTCTTTTAGGCTTTATATGAGTTGCCTCTAATACCCAAAGCTGGGAATATGTCGTTGCTTCATGACTGTCATGTCTCTGATTCCTTCAGAGGCTGGACAAGACGTCTTCAAGTAATCTCCTTAGGTTATATTATCGTTAGAAGAGCAAGCATTAGGAATTTGCCATAACGCTTTTTACTTAAGGTTAGGCTCATTTTGGAGCCTCGATGAGTCATAACCGCACCTTTCTGGGGTGGGATGATCTCCAATGGTCTTTCGGGTTTTATATGAGTTGTCGTCAAGACCCGAAGCTAGGAATATGCCGTCATTTCTTTTTTTGCTTTGACGATGTCGTGCCGATTCTTTTCTGAAGTAGGGTAGACATCTGTAGAACCTCTATGCTGCATATATCGTAGTTGAAGTCTGGAGTTAGGAATATGACATTGCTCCATTTTTGTTTCGACCCTTGGATCTTTTGTTGACGTTGCATCTACATCCTGCTGGAGTGAGAACGAATGCCGGGATAGTCTCTAGGTTGTATATGAACCGTCAAGACTTGGAGCTAGGATTTTGCCGTGACTCCATTTCTATTTGATCCTTGGGTCTTTGTTGACGTTGTGTCTGTACCCTGCTGGCATGAGGAGAACGTCGGGGTGATCTTTAGGCTTTAAATGTTTCCATTAAGATCTGAAGCTAGGATTTTGCCGTCACTTCACATTTATTTGATTGTTGCGTCCGCATCCTACTGAAATGAGGAAAACGTTGAGATGGAGCGAGGATTTTTGCCATCACTCTACTTTTGTTTATTGACGTTGCATATGCCCCGTGAGGGAACGTCGAGTTGGAGCTGGGATTTTGCCATTACTCATTTTTTATTTTGACCCTTGGGTCTTTTGTTGACGTTACGTCTACATCCTGCTGGAATGAAAAGGAACGTCGAGATAGTCTCTGAGTTGTATATGAACCATCAAGACTTGGAACTAGGATTTTGCCATGGCTCCTTTTTTGATCGACCCTTGGGTCTTTGTTGACGTCATGTCTGCACTGAGAAGGAACGTCAGGCTGATCTCTAGGCTGTAGATGTTTCCATCGAGATCTGGAGCTAGGGATATGCCGTTGCTCCACTATATTTTGGTAATATCATACCGATTCTTTGCTGAAGTTAGGTAGACATTCAAATGACCTTTATGTTGTATGTATCGCCATCGAGGTTTGGAGTGAGGAATATTCCATTGCTCTAATTTCATTTGACAGTTACGCCCGCACCCTGCTGGAATGAGGAGAATATCGAGCCGATCTTTAGGCTGTAGATATTGCCATCAAGATCTGTCTTTCCCTTTGACGGAGCCTGGTGGGAAAATATGGTTCGCTTTCTTTCATTTGTGCCCATAAATCGTATATAAGAATCAATATGGACATACTTGCAGGGCAGAGAAAACTTTATTTTATTTTATTTTTTATTGCCGTGATGCTCTATCTTTTCAGCTTTACATATCGCGAAAGTCGCGATTGCCCAATCATTTCGGCTTTTTATCTGCGGTGCCCAATCATTTTGGCTATTTTTTATATATTTTTACTCGCTACTTTTTATTGCGAGTTGCCCAAACATTTCGGCTGTTTTATATGCATATTTTTGCTCGCTGATTTTTATTACGAGTTGCCCTATCATTTCGGCTATTTCATATGCAATTTTTTGCTACTCGCCGCTGTTTTTATTGCGAGTTTGGAATCTGATACCAACCTTGGCATCAGTATCGCGGAGCTAGGATATTTCCTGGAGCGAATCATCATTTGCCGTGAAAGGACTTGGAGTTTGACACCTGTTTAGGTATCAACATCACTGCAACTGGATATTGCCAGGACCGAATCATCATTTGCCTAGAGAGGACATGAAGTTTGATACCTTTTTAGGCATCAGCATCACTGCGACTAGAATATTTCCAGATCATTTATCTTTGTTGATTTGAACAAATGTGGCTTAGCAAACAAGGTTAGGATCCTATCGACTAAGGCTTTTTGACTTTATAAGCCATAAGGGTCTCATAAAGATATTTCTCCTTACGAGTCATGAGGATCTCGTAGGTGTATTTTCTCCTTAGGAATCGTGGGGATTCCTAAGCGTGTTGCTCGTTTGTGAGTCGTAACGATCCCACACAGGTTTTTTCCCCTCATAAGATCGATAGGACCTTGCAAGTGCACATGAATTTTTTTATTTTACGAGTCCGTGCCCATTTCGCTTTTGGACATACCATTTTTTTTCTTCTTCTAGCGATGGAACTCTCGAAAGTAGGTTCGTTGCAGGTGACCCATCTATTTACTGGTGGGACTTAGGGATTGTTTCACCACTAGAGTAGTTGTGTAGCCGGTAGGATATGAGTTGCAATCTTCGCCGTTGATACTTCGATTTCAATATAGATCTCAAGAGAGCATATCACCGTATTTGGGACGACAAGCTAGTTTAGGGACGTTCCGGTCCATTATCACTATATTTGAGGCGACGCACTATTTTAGAGACATTTTAGTCCATTATCACCTTTTTTTATGCGACGCTCTAGTTTAGGGATATTTCGGTCCAACATTTCCGTTTTAGAGATGAATGTTAGTTTAAGGACGTTTTGGTCCATTATTAGTTTAAGAACGTTTCAGTCCAACATTCCCATTTTTTTAGGGGAACGCGTTAGTTTAAGGACGTTTTGGTCCAACATCGCCGTTTTTTAGGACGGATGTTAGTTTAAGGACATTTCGGTCCACATTTCCATTTTGGAGACAAATGTTAGTTTAAGGACATTTCGGTCCATTGTTAGTTTAAAGACATCTCGGTCCGTTATCGCCATATTTAAGGAGGATTGTTAGTTTAAGGACTTCTCGGTCCATTATCGCCGTGTTTGGAGTGATGCGCCGTGTTTGAGGCGACGCACTAGTTTAGGGAGTTTCGGTCCATCATTCCCATGTTCGGGATGAAATGCTAGTTTAGGAACATCTCGGTCCAACATCGTCGTGTTTAGGGCGACGCACTAGTTTAGAGACTTCTCGGTCCATTATCGTCGTTTGGTCTAGGAGCTACATAACTCATTCCTTCCAACGCTTGCTTACCGAGGCGCTGCTGCATGTCTTTTGTATGCATGGACACTTCACTCCTTAGGCTGTCTTCACCCTCTTAGACTGCTTATTTTACCATCGCAGCAATCGGGTTGTTTTGTAGGAAATACCGGGTATTTTAAATAGCACCTGCCCCCTGCTTATCAATGTCGTTTTCCGATACTGATGGAGCATCTTCTTCATATATGAAGGAACGAGATATCACGTCATTCTTTCTGCCGGGTCTTCCTCTTCCTTGGAAGAATGGAATTGATTTAGGGGGTTTTCACCTCATCGTCTGATTCGGAGTGGGACATGGATTTCGTATCTCTCCCATGGTTTTTTGGTTCAAGTGGGATATTCCACTTGATTACAGGACCTGCTTGAAGGTCCCTTGATATTCTTTCTATTCTTTGAGAAGAAAGGACCATTCCACGTAGAGATTCTTCCGCCAGTGAGAAATATGCCCCCTGTGTATATCTCGAGGGAGCGAGTACCCACGCCATCACTATTTTGGCGGCAGGTTGCTTCAGAGCCGCTCATTTTTTGTTGAGCGTTGGCGACAAACACCACCTTGCCTCCGCTTTTCATTCATCTTCATCGGATGATGAAGGGTCTTGACCCATATGATCCAATCGAGTCATTTTATCCATGAGCTCTTGGACGGTTGTCGGCTTGAAGAGGGCCATAAATGAGAACACCTTTGAATTTGGATTAAGAGTGGCTATGAACATTCCCACGGCTGCAGCTTCGCCGATGCGTTGCTCGCATTTTGACCAGAGATTTCGCCATCGCGTAACATATTGAACCCATGTCTTGTTCGGTCCAACCCTTTCGTTGACCAACACCGCCACGGTAGTGCTTTTATCTGCATTAATGAATCTTTGACAGAAGAGTTTATCCATCTTGTCGAAGGTCTTCACGGAATTATTTGGTAGTTCCGTATACCATTCGAACGCGATGCCCGCCAGACTGTTGACGAACTTTCGGAGGAGCAGTATATCCCTTCCTCCAGTGTTGCCGCACATGAATTTAAAATGTGCAATGTGCTGGTATGGGTTGCCTGTCCCCTTGTATACATGGAACTTAGGGATCGTATATCCCGGCGGATACTTAATTTGGTCTTACTAGCCTGGATACGGTTGCCCAGTTCTGACGATTTGGCCTGCTGCTTCATTAGCTTGATGAGCTCGTATTTGTTGAGCGATATAATCATCAAGAGCAGCCTTGGAGATCGTTTCCTCCTTGGCTGCCGATAAGTCTAGAATAGGGTTTGATGTTTCCCCTCTGTCATCCTTGATGATTATCGGCGAATCCTCGGCCGGCGGTTCTGGCTGGATCATCATTCCAACCATATCCTGAAACAAGAGAGCCATCTACTTTATGTTAGCAGCCTGCTCAGCGGCTTCCTTATCCTTTCTTTCATGCACCCTTCGCAGGAACTCTATATCGGTCTCCTGCTCCTGGCGATGTTCGACTATTGTGTCCGGGCTTTCTTTCTGCCCAGTAAGTGCTGCCATTTTGGTCAGCATCTCCTGGAGCTTTTGTTGTTGCTCCTGAGCTTTTGTCAGCGACCGAGTTTGTGTCTGGTGACTTACGGAAGCACGGCTTTCCTCTTTCCCGGAAGCCATGTAAACCGTATGCACGATCATGCCCCCAGACTTGGGACGTTTAGGTCCGTCGCCTTTAGAGTTTGCCACCAGCGGTGGGATTTTCTCCGGCCTCATCCTTTTGTGGGAGATCGAAGTTGAAGGAGCCGTTGTAACATGCACCTGTGCAGAAAAAATCCCTCGCTGTATGATGGAGGAATGCTCTTCCTCTTGTCGAGCCTTCGATTTCTTCGGTCAACGAGAGTCGTTTTGATCAATCACGGAGTCCTGAACTTTTCGCCAGACCCTGTGAATTTGCGAGGAAAGCCATTGATGGGGGCGCTCCGACTTTGCCTGCACTGTGGTTTTTGCAGCCGGGGGCAATTTCTTTAGCATTGCCGTTGGAGAGTTCTTGCATACCCTCCTGAGCAGATCAAAGTTGTTCCCGGTTGGAACAGCGGCGTCAATTTCCACCATTGGAGCTGGTGGGGTGAGTCGAGAGGGGGAGTTACCCCCAAATTTTCTCACTCGGCGTCAGTGACGGCGTCGAGCATGTCTTGCAGAAGGGACCGCCTCAGTTTTGGAAGCGGCTACTTCGTGCCCCCAGCTTTGGTGAAGGGCTGTTGTTGGTGTCAACCTATTGAAGACTGACGTCCTTGGCAAGGTTTGAGAATGGCCTTCCAATCTTTCAAAGACCGACTTTCTGGTAGGGGAAGCACCTTTCACGACTTCACCCATAGCAGGAGTTAGGAGGGCTAACCGTTTTAGGGTAGCCCCTTCAGGTATCACGGGCTTCTTTGCTGGCCCGTTTGGATTCTTGCCTAGCCTGTTGAAGACTGAGACATTAGCTTTGGACGGCCCATTGAGAGGGGCCGTTGTGGTCGCCAGTCGATCGAAAACCGACCTCTTGGGAGCTTCTTCCTACGGCGCTGAGGCACCGACACCCACTGGTAGGAACATGGTCCCGAAGAATAGTCCAGTAGCATCTTGTGTTACTTGCCCCACCGGCATCAAAAAGATAGAGGCCGCGTTGGTCCTGTAAGTCACTCCTCCAGTTGGGGTGGAGCGAGAGTTGCTGTAGCAAGTTGTGCAGTTGGAAGCCATATATTTTCTCTTTTTCTGCACAGGAGCAAGACACCAAATTTTAATACCTCGAATCCAAGGGCAACCATAGCGAACTGCAACTTTGTTCGCGAAACATGACACACGAAGTGTGAAGTGGAAAGAGGAAAAGGTCCCACCAGGCGTGCCCGAATCTGTTCACCGCCGGAAATGGAGACGGACCGAGATGGATCGTCTTGCCTGAATCTAGGGGCAGATTCTATTTGGATTTATCCGTCCACCTCTCCGAAGATACCAAGTTGATTTATGGCACTATATATCGGAGGTTTCGATGGATGCGACCGTTGTAGCGTGACTTTATCAGATTCCCCCTCGTTTGTGAGTGGTTTTTGATTGTGGGGACGCTCTTCCCTGTAGACGCAAGCCTCTGCAATTAATTACGTTACCGTATTGCGATAACCACTTTCTCCTGCTTCGGAAGTTCACTTTGTGACGTGTGTGTTTTTTTTGTTTAGGTTGCCCGTAGATTGTATACGAAGACTAATTTATGTCGTCGCCCGTAGGGCGCGGGTTAGTCCAAATCCGTATATTTGAGATTTGGGTTTAGGTCAAGAATTTTGCTTGACGGGGCCCACGTTGGTAGCTTGGTTTGCCAATGGGAATGATCTAAGGACGCAGATCTCACATTTGTGAGGTCCATCGGTCAGAGGATATTTGGGCTTGATCTAAGGATCATTAGCCATATTTGAGACTGGGATCAATTTATCAGCAGTGAGCATATGGGCTCAACTGATCATTAGATCATATATGAATAGCCCATGGATAGTATACGGTAGTCATTATGGAGATAGTCCGCAGGGCAAAACATATTAGTTTAAGGACGTCGCAGTCCAACATTCCCTGTTTGGGACGAATTTTAGTTTAAAGACATTCCGGTCCAATGTTCCCTGTTTGGGATGAACATTAGTTTAAGGACATTTTGGTCTATTATCGCCGTTTTGGGGGGCGAAGATTAGTTTAAGTACATTTCGGTCCATCATTCATCTTGTGCGCACGTGTTTTTGTTACGTGGCAGAGTGAACGATAGTGACATAGAATGCGCCCAATTTGGGGTGGGATCCGATTTGAGGTCTGCACATCAGTTTGGAAGTGCATCAATGTGGGGTGTATAATTCCCTATCATGATGAAATTTTACATCAAGTTGGGATGAGGAATTGTTGTTGGTTGTTGGGACCCGCCACCTCTCTGAAGACATTGAGGAATTACAACGACATATATCAGAGGTGTGAAGAGATATACCCTTGAATCAAATCCCGTATTTGAGGGAAAGGGGTGATATACCTAAGAATCGTTAGTCATATTTGAGACTAAGATTATCTTAAGAGATATGGGATGAATACATTTTGGATATCATCAATGAGAGATCATTAGTCATGTTTGAGACTATGATCAGTTTCGATATCAGTTTGGATATCATGGATATAAGATTAGCCAATTTGGGCTAAGATTGGGTTTCTGTAACACCCATCAGTGCTAAGTACTCAGTTGCATATAGTGCCCACGTATATAGAACTAACTTTTGTAGCGCTCAACGTGTGTTTCACGTGAGGCGCTGAGCTTTTATCCTTGGGCGCTCACGTGCTTTTCACGTGAGGCGCTCCAATAGTGCTAAGCACTAACTTTTTTCTGACGCTCGCATGTGTTTCACGTGAGGCGCTATGTTCTTTGGAGATTTAACCTTTGTTGATAATTTTAGAGAACTTAAATCTCTATTAATGGTATTTTGACCATTAACGATCACCAAGATCATTATTTTGAGGATCTGAGATCATGTTCTTTAAGAACTGAGTTTTTAATTTGAAAGAACTAAGTTCCTGGAGTATTATGAACTCCATGTTTCCCATGTTCATGTTTTCACAGAGGTTAAAGCTCTTTTAATGGCGTTTTGGCCATTAAGGATCACCGAGATCACTATTTTGGGGATCTGGGATTAGGTTCCTTTAAGAACTATGTTCTTGATTTGAATGAACTAAGTTCCCGGAGTATTATGAACTCCATCTTCTTCATGTTCTTGTATCCATGTTCTCCCTTGAATATTTGATTCTCAAGAACAAGATCTTGCCGATGAGAATTAAATTCTCAACTTGTGGGAAACTTGTCTTGTGGATCTTAGATCCAGAATAAGAACCAAGTTCTTTGAAAAGGGTTAAACCCTTTTAATATGTAAAGGAGATGTTTTTTGATCTCTTCTATTTTCTTTACCTCGAGTTTTTTAGGAGGGAAATCTTCTTCTTTAAGAGAATTAAATTCTCTGTTGTTTTGAGTCTTCTGTGATTTTACAAAAGCTTATGGGGGGTCTTCACTTTTCTTTTTTCTCCTCTCCCCTCTTTTGATTAATCTCTTTGCTCATATTTATAGGAGAAGTGAAAAACAAATTTGTTGAGAAAATCTCTCATTGAGAGATCATGATTGATTTCATGATCAATCAAAATGATCTTTTAGATCAATCGGTGAATTTTATTCATCGTTGGATTTTTAATCCAAAGGCTCTCTGTTTAATAGAAAAGATTTCTTGTTTGTTTAACAATATTAGGAAATATTTTCCTAAAATAGAATTTTATTCTATCATATGAATATCTTGTTTGTTTAACAAGATTGGAAATATATTTTCCTAACATAGAATTTAATTCTATCATATGGATATCTTGTTAGTTTAACAAGATTAGGAAAACATTTTCCTAAGATAAATTTTATTCTATCAGATGATCGATAGATGATTTTATAATCACCGTTGGATCAGAGAAGATCTTTCTAGTTTGAGAAAGATCAGGAAAATATTTCCCACATAGAATTTAATTCTATCAGATGGTTTAATTGGTGATATTTTATCACTATTAGATTTTAAATCCAAGATTCTTTGTTAGGGAAAGATCTTTCAATATTAGAAAGATCAAGGAAATATTTCCCAAATAGAATTTAATTCTATCACATAGAATTTAATTCTATCAGATAGTTTAATTGGTGATATTTTATCACCATTGGATTTTAAATCCAAGATTCTCTGTTAGAGAAAGATTTTTTCATATTAGAAGGAAAATATTTCCCAAATAGAATTTATCATCTGATGATTTATTATCACTATTGGAGCTTTGATCCAACGGCTCTGTTTAACAGAGAATATCTCAGTTTTTAGGGAAGTATGCCCATGTAGAATTTAACTCTACCTGCTTTTAATTTGGGTACCAGCACTTACGTGATGTGCACGTGGGCGCCACTTAAGAATTTAATTCTTATTTATGATAAGCGCTCCTGTGCTTTGCACATTGGCGCCCACATTAGGAGCACGTGCGGCGCCACCATAGAATTAATCCTACAATATCGGCGCTGGCGCTGGCGCCCTCATGAGGGGCACGTGAGGCGTTGCCTCAACAAAATTTTAACAGAACTTAGTTGTTTTATTATGTTTAAATATTATGGGAACAAGCGCTCCTGTGCTTTGCACATTAGCGCCCACATGAACTTCACGTGCGGCGCTACCTGAGGTGATAGTTACATGCCTTGCATGTGGGTGCATGTATTTAACACGTGGAGCTTTCCCTTTATTTTTATAAGGGAGTAGCTTGCTCTGAGCCAAATTTTTTTGGCGGGAACAGAGTTTTTTTATAATAACAGTTTTCAGGCGACTATACAGATGGCTCCATTCAAAGCATTATATGGTCGTAAGTGTCGCTCGCCTGTCTGTTAGGACGATGTTGAAGAAAGACGATTATTGGGACCAGATCTTATTATGCAAACGGTGGAGAAAGTTAACGTGATCCGTAATCATATGAAGGTGACACAACATCTACAGAAAAGTTAGGCTGATACAGGATGAAGACCTCTGGAGTTCGCAGTTGGTGATCTTGTGTTCTTGAAGATATCACCAACTAGAGGAGTAATCCGATTTGGTAGTCAAGGCAAACTTAGTTCTCGATTCGTGGGGCCTTTCGATATTATCGAGCATGTTGGAGAGGTAGCTTATCGATTGGCATTACCACCATCCTTGGTGGGTGCTCATAACGTATTTCATATATCTCAACTCCGCAAGTATGTTCAAAATAAGACGCACGTCCTAAATCACTCGGAATTGATAGTAAGGGAAGATTTAACATACAAAGAGCGACCAATGGCGATTGTGGATCGACGAGAAAATGTCCTAAAGAACAAAGGTATCCTACTAGTACTCGTTTCATGGGGAAATCGTTCGCACAGAGAATCTACTTGGGAATGTGAAGACGGGATCCAACAGAAGATTCCATACCTTTTTTCTTAGATTCGCGTTTTCTTGTCTTTTCTTGTTTCGGGAATTTCAAAGACGAAATTCTTTTGTAGTTGGGTATAATGTAACACCATAGAACTGTTATACTATATTTTATTTGGGGTATTTCCAAATCTTCCAACAAATTCTTAATTATTATTGCATTTGGGTTGCGGATAGTGCATTTAGTAACTGTGGTTAGTATCCAACCCAACCCACATGTTTGAAACCCATCATGGTTCAAAATTACATCAAATATTTTCTAGTACAGAGGATCCATGCAAATCTAGATTCGATAAACTTATATGATATATTTTAGTATTCCACATATTTTTTAATAATGCAAAATAAAAACCAAATAATATATTTTTAATATCTAGCCTTGCATGTAATCATACCCCATAGCATATGGTTGCATCCATATATCATGTTCATACCTCTAATTGTTAAAACAAACCCGTTTGGATCGCTACGTATATTTACGTAGATCCGTTCTTGGGGTATGCATTTTTATTGATAGGACATCGCATTATGGTTTAAATTTTTATGTATATTCTCCAAATTTTAAAACTAGATTTTTAGAAAAGACCCGGGTAATATTAGGAGTAATTTGGTATTAGCAGTAAAATCCCAATATATATATATAATATTCATATAACTAATAATATAAACAAACTGTTATATATATACATATAATATATTAATAAAACTAATTAAATCACCGTCTCTCTCTCCCCTCTGTCTCTCTCTCTCTGTCTTCCTCTCTTTCTCACTATATATATATATATATATATATATATATATATATATATATAATCTCACCTCTCTCTCCCTCTCTTCTCTCACGTCGCCCGCGAGAACCCAAAACTTACCCACGCCCTCGTCGTCGCCAATCCGTCGCCACCGTTCGCCCTCACCATCATTGCCTCCCCACCCTCATCACCTCCGAGGCCTCCTCCCCCTCTCCTCTTTCCTTCCCGAGCACCCCCTGCAACAACTCCGACGCCAACCCAAGAAACCCATACCCCGCCGGAGCCTTCGTCGTCGCCACCCAGCAGCAGCACCGTCTCCCTCATCCCCACCTCATTGCCGTCTCATCATCACTACCTCCTTCTCCTCTCCCTGAAGACCTAACCCAAAACTGCAGCAACCCCGACCTTAGAAACCCACAACCACCTTGCCGACACAGCACTTCGCCATCGGCCATCGTCGTCGTCACCTCGCCACCTTTCGTCTGTCCTCGCCACCTCAGATCCCAACACCAGCAACAACCCCACTCTTCTTCTTCATTTCTTTTCTTTCTTTTCTTGATCTTTTCTTGATTCCAGCCTTTTCACAACAGTCGCGCGCGTCGCCGACGATCCAGACGACCCAGCCACCGTCGTCGTCCAGCCCAGTCACTAAGTCACGTCACTGCTCAGCCAGGTCCAGTCCTGCGTGGGTAAGTTTGCATCGCGACGTTATTTCCGACGTCGGACATGACATCCGCATCTCGACGAGAGATCCGATCAGGCAAGTTTTAAACTTGCAACATGCTATATTATTATATTGATAATTATATGAATAAGAATAGTGCGTGTGTTTTATTATTCAGCAAATACTACAGATTTGCGGTTTTACAGTGTCCTTCTGTATCCGTACCGATAATATCATATCTAGTTGCATGCCGGAACATTATAATATCATTATACTACTATACCAGTACAATATGTTGTCTAGATTGTATCATACATGATAATAGACGTGCAATAGGTATTACAGATAGATACATATGCATTCTGGCATCAGTTGTGTTTACCGTGTTCCGATATTGATTACAGTTTCACATTGGCATCTATTTTAGGTAATATATATTACATAACATGTTCACGACATATTACCAGACTTGTTACTTGGATATTATTACTAATGCCAACAATCCTGATTGTTGTCCTGACGGAAGTGACTTGTTGTCTGCATAGACAAAATCTGTACCTACTTGATCCTGTGTTGGTATTAGATTTACCTCATTAATACTTGACTTGAACACAAAACCTTGGGGATAAGGGGAAATCAATAATGAAACCTGATTTGCAACTCAATAGTTCGATATTTATACTGATCAGTCTTTACGGGCTAGGCGACCCCCGGAATGATGTTGCTGACATCATTTATCTGTACATATTACCTGTTTACTGCTTAGCGGCACGTCTCGAATTCAGTCCAATCTTGACCGTGGTCCCGGGCATGCACGGGATACTATTGAGTTATATCAACGATTCCATTAAATTGATTTTAAAGAATTATAGAATAGATAACCTAGAAGCACAATTTTAAGATACACATCACATACATGTACCTCACTGTTTGATATTTGTGTTATTTATTTATATTCATTTATATCATCATATCCTGCTTATTACTATTATTTGATATCTATGACGCACTGACGTTTGGGTTTTGCATGGCCCGGTTCCTCTACCTTTATCACAGGCTGAACAGGAATGCTTTAGCTACCAAGCCGAGCAATGAGGAACTAGCTTTTTAAACTCTTAGTTTATTTATTACTGCAGTTTTATTTCTATTGATGTGAGCCCATATTGGGACATGATTCAGATATTGTTTATGGGATCTTGATTCGTTTCCACTTTATGCATTTTTTTTATTCTATTTACTGTGGCAGATGGATATGTATTAGCTAGATTATATATTTTACTGTTCTTGATATCTGATTGACAGCCGTAATGTGACCGTGGAGGGATGATTCCTAACCACATGTAGCATGGTTGGCTTTCTCACGTGCCGTGTTTATGTATTTTGGAAAGCGGGGCATGACACCCGTCCCTGCCGTCTCGAAAGTCCCTGCGATCGTACTTACAATCAAAACTATAACGAAATCGCATAAAAATCCACATCGAAATCGAAATAATGAGCGAAGCGTACATAGGTTAGAACCTATGGTCAACGCGTGCTAAATGCGACAAAATACCCCCGACGTCAATGTACGAACGTCGAACGACCAAGTCAAAACATAATAATCCCAAAAACCAAGTTTAAAAACCTGAAAACATCGTCAAAAACTATCCAAAGTGCTTTCAAATTTTGACTCAAGCAATCAGGGGAAAAAAGAAAAATACAGTGGCTTAATTATCAAGTATACCAACTATAGAAGAAACCCCAAATCCAAACTCAAAGCTCTGGCCACAATTTGTGGCCAAAAGGGATAACTCTGCGGTTATGATCCGAAATGTAACCCACCTACCAAGGCAATCACCCGAAGAAGAAGAAGCGTGCCGATAAACCGCTACTGATACGAACAGTCAAACCTGCAAGAAACTAAGACACAAAGGGGATAAGTTGACAACTCGTGAGTAGAAGATATCATAAGCTAGAAATCGAAATGCATAACAATCTATCTAAGTCATACAGTATAATACTATCATAATATGTGATAACGAATATAAATATGTATATGTATAGATATCACATCAGTATCTATAAGCGTATCATAACGGATCGAGCACAACACACATTATCCTCATGATCAATCAATATGTAGAAATATGCCATCCATAACATATATATATCATCCAGTGAGTGTCTATTTTCGACACTCGAAATCATTGTATGTGTTATGTGCGATTTGCGGCCTCAATATCGGATATCAACAAACCATAAATACATAGAAAACTGCCGCAATTTGCGGATAAATCTGCCGCAATTTGCGGCCTCAATATCGGATATCAACAAACCATAAATACATAGAAAACTTATGGTAGATGTATTATCATCATTTCAAGAGCAAATAATTATAGTGCGATCGGATAATATAAACGTATCACGAACTAATAACATAATCATAGCGCGAACGGATAAAATAATCGTAGCACAAACTAATAATATAATTATCGCGCGAACGGATAACATAAATGTAGCACGAACAAATAAGATAATCATAGAGCTTGGTCGAAAATAACAAGGCAATATAAAGAAATATATTTGAGTTTTTGTTTCCACCATATTTAATTCCGAAAATCCATTAATATTTTCTTATCATCCTCTCTACAAATCAAACCCCACCACACACATTAATTCTTGAAGTCTTCTTTAACGCCTATAAAGTGGTATCAGAACACTTTAGTCTCTACAAAGTGGTTCGGAGCCCAGATCGATGGCGACGTAGATATTTCAGAGCATGGTCGAAAATAACTCACAAACCGATACAAATTGAAGCACCATATCTCATGAACAACAATTATGAGTATTGGAGTACAAGAATGAAGGAGATTTTGATTACTTGTATTTTTAAATTTATTTCTTAAAATTACTTGTATTTTTAAGAAAAACAACTAAAAGAATGTTTGGTATGTAAATTATTAACACTAACCCAAACATTTCCACAAATGTTAAATTTTTAATAGAAGTGAAAAGTTAAGGAAATCAACAAGCATAGAAGTTCTTCAATTTTAATCATTATGTTCTCTTTGCTGCATATATAGAGGTACTTGTGCGGCTCTTTAGAGACTGTTTTTTCTTCGTTAATACAGAATATATAGGCATGAATGACAAGTTGAAAGGTAAGAGCAATAAATAAAAAATAGGTTACTTTCTCTATAAAAAAAAGTTAGGCCGAATAATACATTCAGAATTATGCTAATTAAGGCCCTGTTTGGAATATATTTTTTACACAAATTGATAAACTGATCAAATAAAAGTTGCGGGTCAGTTAGGCCAAATAATCACTACAATAAAATGGGCCCAATTTCGACGACGAATTTGTTGAGCATTATTTCGACGGAATATTTCCGTCGAAATAAGTCACATCCCGTCGAAAAAAATTGAAATTTTGTTGATTTCGATCAACAGTTATTTCGACAACTAATTTCCATCGAAAAAATTGTAGAGCGAAATCAACAATTTCCCATAACCCTCCCCCCCCCCTTCCACATTTGTTAATTTTTCCCTCCCATTTTTTCCTCGCTCCTCAAAATATCTCCGGCCCCTCTCTCCTCCTCCTCTACCCCTCCATCGGCCACCAAAAAAAGTCCCCCGGCTGTCCTGTCCATGCTCCGCCGGCTTTCGATCTCAGCCCTCCATCCGCCTCCTCCGTTTTTCCCTCCTCTACCCGATCTAAACCCTCTTCGAGCCTCCACCCGTCTCCGCCGCCTCCTCCTCTCCAAACACGTCTCCTGGACGATTCCTCCCGGCTTCAAACCCCGGACGTCTCCTAGCCTCCTTCTCTCCAAGCACCTCCGGCCTCCGCCTCCGCCGTCAATCGGTAAGTTGGTTTATTAATTTATTTAGGTTGTTTGAAATTTTGTTAAATTTAAGTAATTTTAGGGTTGGTGTTAAGACTAATTTTAGGGTTAGGGTTAATTTTAGGAATAATTTTATTCTTAGTGTTAATTTTAGGTTTAGAATAAGGATTAATTCTATATTAGGGTTAGGGTTAATTTAATGGTCAGTGTTAGGGCTAATTTTGGAGTTAGTATTAGGATTTATAATTTCGGGGTTAGTGTTAGGGTTAATTTTGAGGTTAGTATTAGGGTTAGGGTTAGTGTTATGCTTAATTTTGGGGTTAGAGTTAGAGTTAGAGTTAATTTTAGGGTTAGGATTAAATTAGTTTATTTGTTGAAAATTTTTGGTTTAGAACTTGGGTTAGGTTGTTAATTTTAGTTAATTATAGTTAGGAGTGTGTGTGTATTGTTGCCGTGACTGATAGAGAATGCATGGAAATATATGTAACTACAAATTTGTGTTATTGTAGGGCTGACGTGGGTGTGATTGCTTTTATTTCTTCGCTTTCTATATATGTCAGTCTCTAGTACACAACTTTATCACATTTAATTCTTAAGTACTAAAGTTGGCCTAATTCACCATACCTAGATTAAGTCACTAATTAAATATTAATTAAACCGAAAATATAGATTCTTGACATGCCATAAACCAATTAGCTATATACTTGATTTCTTTCACGAGTTTAGAATCAATTAATCATCATTTCTTAAACAAATAGTCAATGTCGAGATCTAATGTGGATGTGTGTGTACTGTATGTGTAATATATTGTTTTTGAAAATATGGTTGTCACTACTACAAATAAGGGTTGCCCCTACGGATTTATCCGTAGGAGCAAACCACTGCCCCTACGGATATATCCGTAGGGACAAGAAAATACCCTGTAGGTACAAACGCCGTAGGTGCAAGTCGAAACCTTGAACTTGCCCTTATGGACAAAAATATGTCCCTACGGAGTTCTGTGTAGGTCCAGTTTGCCCTACGGAATAGGCCGTAGGGGCAAAAAATTTATTTTATTTACGATTTTATAAAATAGATTAGGTGTACCTTAGGATGAATCCGTAGGGCCAAATAGTAGCCCCTACGGATAAATGCGTAGGTACCCATCCGTAGGGGCAAAATATCAGGATTCCTGATATTTTGCCTCTACGGATCACTGTGTAGGGGCATTTGTTGGCCCCTACGGATATATCCGTAGGGGAAAGATTAACCCCCTGATACTGAGATCACAGGGGAAAATATCGGTTATCCTGATATTTTGCCTCTACGGATTACTCCGTAGGGGCAACATTGGGCCCTACGAATTAATCCATAGGTACATATTATCATTTTTTTCAAAAAAAAGGGCTGCCCATTTTTTTCTCGCCCTGTGCACAATAATATATACATCGATCAAATATAAAATTAATCGTCACACAGAACATATATCGTAGTATTCATAATCACATCTCACACATATAATATACAAAAGAAAGCAAAAAAGCAGAATATGATATAAATATAAACACGCAAATACCACCAATATCAATATCGTCCAAAATGTAGTACAATATGTATCATATAAATAAATACATGTTTAAAATATAAGAATCAAAATGTTACCCTAGCTCGGTCCAGCTCCACCTCTGATAAACGCCAGAATCTGGCGCGCCTGCTCCTCGGTCAATAAATCATGCAATGCGGAGCGTGCAGGAGTCTGAGCGGGCTGTGGAGCTGGCGATATGGTCTATGCAGCCGCCGTCGAGGTAGTGGCTTGCGGAGCCACGGCTGCGGGAGTCTAAGCGGGCGGTAGAGCTATAGGAGCTGTCTGCGGAATCGCAGCCGATGTAGTGGCTTGCGGAGCCGCAGCCAAAAGAGATGCATGTGGAGGCTCGGCCGATGTACCATGTCGCGTCTGGACCTAACGTGTGTAATAAGCGAGTAAAAACTGTGTATTATTCGAATTCGTATCATTATCAAGTTATTTCGAAACCCCATTTGGATATCTAGTTTGGAAAACCATAGTTTATTTTAATTAGATATGTATGTATGATTAATCAAAGCTAAGTCTACAATCAAATAAGCTCAGACTACGTACTAATATTGGATATGTTGATATCTATAATATGACATGATATTTTACTATTAAGTAGTATACATACCAGCATCTCCTTCAACTCCTGAACGGTGGCCTTCAAGCTCTCCACTTCCTGCTGGACACGTCGCTCACTGGAGACGGAGGAAGTAATCGCCGGGGTGGAGTCCAGCCTTATATGGGCCCTGCTAGGGCCCAGTCCCCGGCATCTCTCCCAACCTCTGTGGTACCCTCTGTGTGCGGCGTCCAGGACTGGGGTCAGTAGCCTCGGATCGCTCTGTCCGGTAAAATCAATCCCCGATGCCTTGGCTTGCTCAACCACCCGCTCCTACACCCACATTAAGCAGTAAAATATAAGTATATCATTTAAATTTGAACCTTCCAAAACTAAAATTTCAAATAGGGGTTGAATAAATATTAACACTTACGCAATACTCCTGGGTAGCGACGTCGGGATATCGAAGCTCGCCCGTGTCGAGATCTGTCGAGGTGCCGTGGACGGCAAGATATGCGGACAGCACGCTCGGTATACCACCTTGCGCCAGGGTCTGAGCTGTCTGCAATATTAGAAAATAACTCTTAATATTAGATATATTAGAAAATAACTCTTAATATTGCATTATATCACAAAGGCCGGTCTATTGTAATTTACCGATAACTCCATGGCTCGAGTAATATTCCTCGAGCCACCTATATAAGTGGGGCGACCCCTCTTCGCCGACTTCCTATTCTTTATATTTTGAGCGGCATGTTTCTGCACAACACATTCACATTTAGTTTTCTAATTAAGGAAAACAAAAAAATAAATTATATACTAAACAATGAATTACATTTAAAATACATACCTGTTTGCGTTGAGAGTCGAAATATTCGCACAATAGAGACCATGTCTCTACGTCGACTCTCGCAAAGGCCGGAGTAGATAGGAGGGCCGCTCTCTCTGCCTCGAGGGTCGCCATCCACAGGGAGTAGCAGTCGGCCTTCAGCTCATTCCTGTTGTATCGGACCTTGGTCTGCATGTTCTTCATCAGGCCATTGTACAGAGCATGAAGGTCGAGCACCCTCCCAGAGTGATCAGGGTCGGGTACAGGCTGAAAATCGTAATCCAACTGAAAATACAAAAAAAATATTGTTATTAGATTGCAAGTGTTAATAATAAATATATTGGATAAATCAAATGAAAGTATATATTAATACCCGAACCTGATCAAAAAAGAGGGCGAATGAGCGCCGGTGCTGCTCGCCCCACTCAACGATAGTTCTTCACGAGCCGGCTCTCATCCCCCATATACCGGCCGAACCTCTCGGCATGAGGACTGGTATAGCGATAATCAAGGGTAAAAAAGAGCGGGAATGGTGCCTCCCCCCAAGCTCTGTCAGGCCTCAGCCTATGGGACTGATTCGGGCCTCGAGTCCCCCTCTGGGGATGGGGAGGCCCTGCGTCTGCAAGAAATATCAAAACAATCAATATTAAGACAAAGTTGTATTAAGAAATCAAGGTTAAACGAAAATTGAAGTGTGATATATACGTCCGGTGACTAAAGCAAGAGCCTGGGCCCGGGCAGCAGCACGAGCGGGACGATAGTTCCTCCGGTGAGGAACAGCCGGTGTCCCGGATGCGGACGCATCCCCTCCAACAAGAAAATAAACATTGACGCTAAATTTCCATGAAGTTCATATTTATTCTATAGAGCATATGTAAAATGAATAAATATTTTATATTTATTCATACTAACCTACAGACGATGCGGAGGGTACGGAAGTGGCAGGAGTGGCCCCTGCGTCAGATGTGGACGCACCACCTATAATTAGACAATTAAAAATAGATTATATAAGTAATTGCAAAAAGAATGTGTAGATCAATAATATAACATTCTAAATCAATATGCATGCACTATAGGATATATAAACATACCCGCAGTTGCGGTGGTGTCACCACCTACAGCCAGACAATAATAAAAATTAATATCTAAGTAAGAGCAAAAGAAATGTGTGTATATTTATGATATAGCATTCTAAATCAATATACATGCACTATATGATATATAAACATACCTGGAGGAGCGGGAGTGGCCTCTGTCCCTGATGTGGACGCATCACCAACAACTAGACAATCAAACATTGACAATATAAGTAATTTTGATATAAACAGGCATGAATATCTATAATATTACATTCAAAATGGATATGCATGCAATATACCTGGAGGTGTGGCAAAGTCCACACGGAAGGAGGCATCCGAAGGGGTCTCCGATCTGGGTGCAAGACCGGCCCTCTGAAGCTCCCTACGCAGCTCTCCGGGCGGCAGAACCGCTCTGCCTCTGCCTCTGCCTCTGCCGGTGCCGCGGCTGGAGCTCCTGCCGCCCCTCGCTGCTCCCGTCATCGTCATCAAATCTAGATAAACGGTTCATGGACGCATTAGACAATCATTAAAAGTATTGACTATATATGTATAGATTGTAAAATGTGAAGTAATAATATAACATTACTGATAACATTTTTCGTTTCGTGGGCGCATTATACATATCTACTTGGATTTCATCGTCGATATCATTTCTAACCCACGTAATTTCATGATCGGACGAAGACAACCCGTCCTTCGAAACAGACGGTCGGAGCACTCTAAGCCTTCTCTCTTCTTCATCCTCATCGCTGTCCTCGAATTCTGGGACATCGTAGACATCCCTGGGTTTCCATCGGCATACAACACTCCATCCCGGATGCTTCAAACACTGTGAGTAGTATACTAGGAACGCTTGGTTCGGAAAGATAAACGGATCTTCCTGACCGTAAAATAGAAGTGTCTTCACACTGGTCAATCCATATTCATCTTTCCAAGTCCCAAGATTGCTTCTCCACTTATGCGTATCAGTTCGCGTATCGTACCAAGTACACTGGAATATATAAAAAGGTTCTGATCGTCCGGGATAGTGGATGCCGAGTATACAATTTAAGTACCCATAATAAATTACACCGTCCGATCCTACCGTCGCAATCCCACTATTCTGAGTGGTTCTAGATGTTTCTTTGTGCTTAACTTCGAATTTGTATCCAAGGACACCAAATCCTTTGTAATATGCAACCTCCATACTAGGAAATTGAGCTAAACATCTTGAATCACTCTCAAATGATGCAGACAAGTTCGAATCGTGGATCTAACAAAACAAATTTTACGAAAAATACATAACGATACAAGTTTAGATTAAAACTGATAGCAATAAAATGTTATTCGAATAACTTACATGATCTGTGACCCAAACACAAAAATTATCCTGATGATATTTTTCCAATCGTTCTTCGTTCCTATCAGGATGCCCCTCACGTACCTCGTTAAAATGAATTCTGTTTTTGACAAATAATGGTGACATTAATATTATATTATTTCATACACACACAAACAAAAATATAACAATTAATCCAAAAAAAACTTCCTCGTTAATTTGTTCAAGACATGCGCAATTAAGTAAGATAAACCGGTATATCTTGTTGATAAATATAGTGTCTACCCTCTTATAATCGGCTTTACCATATGGCCCGTCTTGAATTCTTCGAGGCCGGTTAAGTATTGTCTCAATGTTCTCGTCCAGATAGTGGGAACAAAATGTGGTTGCTTCATCAAGAAGATAACCTTGCATGATAGAACCCTCTGGTCGATTTTTATTTCGTATATACTTTTTAAGAGTGTAGAGGTACCTAATGAAAATATGTTGAATAAATAAATACGGGCATACAGGACAAGAATAAATTTAAAAATTGTGCGAAACGAAAAATTACACATACCTCTCGACGGGATACATCCATCGATATTGTACCGGTCCGGCTAACTTAGCCTCAGTTGCAAGATGAACCGTCAAGTGTATTATGATATCGAAGAATGACGGTGGGAAAATACGCTCAAACTTGCAAAGTATCAACGCAATAGAATTTTCTAGTTTATCCAGCGTCACAACCTCCAGTGTTTTAGCACACAACTCTCTGAAAAAACAACATAGGTCATTGATTACTAGACCAACCGATTCGGGGATAGAAGTCCTGAGGGCTAATGGAAGAAGGTGCTCCACGATAATATGGTGATCATGACTTTTCAGCCTATCGATCTTGCCTTTCACAATTTTTATTTTCTTGCTGAATGATCCTGAGAAACCTGTGGGAACTTTCAAATCATGCAACACCTGCAGAAATCTTTTCTTCTCCGGTTGTGACATATGATAAGCGGCATTGGGAAGTACAAACTTGCCTGGTTTACCCGCTACCGGTCTAGGGTGCAATTCATTTCTTATTCCCCACTCCTGTAGATCCATCCGAGCATTCAGGTTGTCTTTCGATTTTCCGTCTTTACAAAGAAGCAAGTTGAGTATGTGCTCTGATACTCCCTTCTCTATATGCATGACGTCCAGACAATGACGCACTAAATTTTTTGACCAGTACGGAAGCTCGAAGAAAATGCTTAACTTGTTCCAAAATGGTGGTTTGACCTGTTTCGTCGGATCCATCCCGAAGATCACATTATTGTAACCATCCCATTGAGCAGTCACGTCCTCTCCGGACATTGGGGATGGAGGTCCAAGAAGCTCTTGATGACCATCAAAGTGAACCGTGTCTAACCTATAGGGGTGGTCTGGAGGCAGGAAACGTCAATGGCCGCAATAACAAACCTTCCTGCTAAAATTCAAGAATTTCGATGTTGTGTGTTGATGGCAATGAAGACATGCTTTGTGACCATATACAGACTAACCCGATAGCATTCCATATGCAGGAAAGTCATTAATTGTCCACATTAAAACTACACGCAGTATGAAGGTTGTATTTGTGTTTGCATCGTATGTCTCTACACCATCAATGAACAAAGATTTCAACTCCTCGATCAGAGGTCGGAGATAGACGTCGATATTGTTTTCCGGTGAGTTTGTTCCGTCGATAAGAAGAGGCATCATAAAGTATGATTGGTCCATAGCCAATCAAGGCGGCAGATTATAAATTATCATTACAACGGGCCATGTGCTGTGACTTCCAGCCATATAGTTGAATGGGCAGAAGCCATCACTGGCCAGTCCGAGCCAGACATTGCGAGAATCGCTACTGAATATCGCGTGCCTCCTATCGAAATCTTTCCATACCGGTGAATCTCTTAAATGGCTCATTTTTCCATCTTCACTTGGAGGAGCACGGCGATGCCAAATCATTGCCTCGGCTGTTTTCTTGCACCTGAATAGTCTCTGTAGCTTCTGTGTTATGGAAAAGTATCGTGCTATCTTGACAGGTATATCAGGCTTCTTATCAGAATCTTTCGGCTTATACCTGGCATCTCCGCATGTTGGACACTCTTTCAAATCTGAATTCTCTTTCCGGTACAACACGCAATTTTTAGGACATGCTTGAATCTTCTCGCACTTTAGACCCAAATCAGACATCATCTTCTGGGCTCCGTACCAGCTGTCGGGCACGTTATTTCCCGGGGGCATAGAATCTTTCAAGAATGAAAGAAGTATTGTGAATGACTTGTTGCTCCATCCATTTAGGCACTTAATCTGGAAAAGTTGGACGAACCATGAGAGCGTGGAATACTTCGCATTCTCATAAATTGGTTTTCTAGCATCATTCATGAAATTTTCATATTTATCCGCACGCGGTCTTTGACCGGAAGGAATGTCATCTTCGGTACGAATAGATTCACCTAGGGCAACCTCTACCATATCCTCCATTTCTTCTGATGGAAATAAATTACCGTCTTCTCCTTCTGTCGCATTACCGAATTCTCCTTCTTCTTCTGCCGCATTACTGCATTCTTCTCCTTCCCCGTGATATTTCCAAGTTGTATAAAGTCTAGTGAACCCATATTTTACAATATGAAGCTCTACCAATTCTACCTTCTGCCAGTACTTATTGCCACATCTATCGTACGGACAGAGAATCTTCTCTATTATGATCTTATTATGTGCGCGTGCAAATTCAATAAAAGCAGCAACTCCTGGGACAAACTTAGGTTGCATACGTTGTTGCCAATCCACATACATCCAGTCCTTAACTCTGACGTACTCATGGGCCAGTTAGACTGTTTAACATATAAATTGTAAGTTATGGTGACTATATTGAGAAATATAAGAACGTGATAGTTACTGACGAAGGAGAAAATCCGTGTATATGCTTTGTGTATGTGTTTGTCGTTGAAAAGAATAAATTATCGAACGTATGTTAACCGATAGACGGGGACTAAGTGGCGCTTTTAGTTTCATATATGAGTATCGATGAGAATATGAAGGTTTCATATTATCATCGAGTATCATATATTGGTTTTAACTTGAACATCTTGAATCGCTATCTAATTATGCGTTTGTTGTGTATTCTTATTGTATGTGTGTGTTCCGGCTGTCGGGGGTAAGGCTTCTATCCCATTAAGAATGTATAGAGCGAACACCCATTCACTTGTGCTTTCAACCGTTTCGAGTAAATTTCGGCAGCACCTCCCCGCTGTTCTCCGAGTACACTGTAATAGAATAGATAATCATTTCAAAGCTGTGAAACAACGTTGAAATGAACATCTAATCTATCTTTGTACACGGAGAACCAGCGGAAAGGTACCGACGAAATATCTCGAAACGGATGAAAACACAAGTGAATGAAGGTGTTTGCTTTATACATTCCTAACTTGTCTACACGGGACAAATCTATCGGTTATTATACGATTGAATCTTCTCGTCACATAGACTATACGACGGTTGTTAGTATCGAGCTATACCGTCCGATATTTAACAACTTTCTTATTGTTCTATGTCACGACGAACATCGAACGTATGTTAACCGATAGACGGGGACTAAGTGGCGCTTTTAGTTTCATATATGAGTATCGATGAGAATATGAAGGTTTCATATTATCATCGAGTATCATATATTTGTTTTAACTTGAAAATCTTGAATCACTCTCTAAAGATGCGTTTGTTGTGTATTCTTGTTGTATGTGTAATATGATTTTAAACCATTGAGATCAAGATTGATAGAACTGATCATCCACAAAGAGATTAAGGATTGACTTTTGACAGCCATATGAAGGAAAATTTTCTCCTACGGCAACCTAATAATATACCCATTATCCTCATATATACATATATGCAGGCAGGCATGGATACATACATGCAAATATTTGAAAAATTAATATATCATCCAAAAACTATTATGGCAATGGTATTCATCTATAACAATCAACAATTAAAACTACAAATGTAGGATACTGATATCATAAAACGTTATACGCAACATATGAATTCACATGACTGGAACATGCATCAAAAAACATGTTCATCCAAAAGAAAGGCCATTGTCAACAAATATAGACAAATACGTCATAAAAACAGTAAATAACAAGTTGATTAGCATCTGGATCAAGAAAATGATAGGAAAAATAATTGACTATGATCTATAATGACAAGTCTATTACCATGACTCTCGACTAACAAAGGTGGCTTTTCGTCCTCGGTAGCTTGATAATTGGGATTTCATGACGAATAAAAATATGCATATGCCGTTTGACCGGGAACTTCAATAGGAAACTTAATGAGGTCGGGTGTACTGAAGTACGTTTTGTATTTCGCTATATCAGGTGATGAAGCCCAAGCCCTAGCTAGCCCCAGCCCCACCCTAACCGAACCCTAGCCCCAGCCCCAGCCCAGCCCCAACCCCAACCGAACCCTAGCCCCAGCCCCAGCCCCAGCCCAGCCCCACCCTAACCAAACCCTAGCCCCAGCCCCGGCCCAGCCCCAACACCAACCGAACCCCAGCCCCAGCCCAGCCCCAGCCCAGCCCCAACCCCAACCCCAACCGAACCCTAACCCTCACCCTAACTGAACCCGATGCCGATGCCAAACCCTCACCCCTACCTGAACCCTAGACCTAACATCATCAAAATTATAAATAATTTGAGATTTAATTACTAACCAGGCAGTGGAGGAGACGACAGAAATCGATGGTCGACGACGATCGGTGACGAGTCGCGGACGGTGGTGACGAGGAAGTCGATGAGGAAGTTGTGGGAATGACCGACGAAGGTGGCGACGAGGCGCGGAGCGCGGTGGCGACGAGGCGCGGGAACAGGCGATGAGGCGCGGGAGAGTGAGAGAGAGAATTTTTGGGAACGATGAATGACTTTTCTGTGCTTTTTTTTATTAATAACCTATTTATATGCCCCTATGGACATAACCGTAGGTCCACCGTTTGCGGCTTCGTAGGGCCAAACAACAAATTAGAACGTAAGGCACCGTAGGGACAACGATGTAGACTTACGGATAAATCCGTAGGGGCAAGAAATAGTTGCCCCTACGGATTCCTGAGTCCGTAGGGGCAACCCCATATTGTAGTACTGTGTGTGAGAGAGTGTGTGAGACTTACCTTTATTTAATTTTTGTTGTATGGATGCGTGTTTATTTTAATGAATGGAGATACTTTGTTAATAATATCAATTGTTTGAAAACTTACCATTCAAGCTGAAAATTCAAAAACCTTAAACAAAATAGTTAAATAACCGACGATACTGAAACGATAACCATCAAAACCAATCTAGTTAAGTGCATGATACTCGATGATGAAAAAAAGTAAACCGATACATATTGTCATCGAGTATCTCACATTGAAAAAATATCGCGACTTAGAAACCGTCTACCAGTTATATGTGTACGATTTTTTTCATAACATAAAACTACGTGCACGTTGTCAATCTCGAACGTTAATCGTTCTTCGTCGACAACCATCTCGTAGTTTATGCGACGAGAATACTAGTCGTATTATAACCGATAGATTTGTCCCATTTTGGACAAGTTAAGAATGTATAACGTATACACTTCTCTGCATACTTATGTTTTTCATTCGTTTCGAGATGAGTTTCGTCAGTACATTTCCGCTTGTTCTCCATATACAAATATAGTTGAGATGATCATTTCAATACTGAAAGTATTAAGATGTTTATCTCTTCTATTGCAGTGAACTTGGAGAACAGCGGGGAGGTGCTGCCGAAATTTTCTCGAAGCGAATGAAAGTATAAGTCCAGAGAGTGTATGCGTTATTCATTCTTAATGGAATAGAAGCTTTACCCCGACAGCCGTTACCCATTGACATGCAAGATAGAAGTGTTAATATTATTTCCAGCCATGATAAATCACTTAAATATATTTCCGAGACACTGTTGTCATTATCTTCTTTATTTATAACCATCTCGTTCTTAGCTTTCTCACTGCAGTTTAGAATTGTTAATATCGTGTATGATTTTAAAATGTTTGTTATGATATAATAATTAATTTTGAATTGTATTAGGTTTTACGTATCGGAAAAGAATGGATAATACTTGGATAAATAAAAACATGTTTCGCTCTGAATTTAAAATTGGTGTAGAAGATCTTATACAATTCTCGTCAAGAGTGGGTGGTAGTCGGATCTCTTGTCCCTATAGGAAATGTTGTAATGGTAGAAGTAATAGTCGAGGGGCGGTTCAAATGCATATAATTGCTAATGGATTCTGTGAAGGTTATACTATCTGGCACATACATGGAGAGGTCATGGACTATAGAATTGGTGCACATTGTCTGTTACCGCCATGTATGAGAACCCCATCAACCACCGGTTTAAATGAAAAGATGGACTAGTTAAATGATGGCATGACCGATGATACCCCTATGGATGATGCGGTGACAGATTCCGAATCTGCTTGTTTTTTAAGTATATGGAGGATGCTAAGAAACCGCTTTACGAGGGTGCGACAATGACGAAGTTGGGTTGGATAGTTCATATGTTTCATCTTAAATGCAAAAATTTATGGAGCAACAAGTTGGTCGATGACTTTCTAAAGATAGAGAAAGTGGCTTACCCGAATTCTGATCACCCTGCAAATTTTCAAGAGATGAAGATTATTGTCGACATCGGTTTCAGTTATCAAAAAATCGATGCATGTCCAAATGACTGCATGTTATTCATGACAGAAGATGAAAGGAACTTAAATAAGTGTAGAACTTATGGGGAATCGAGGTGGATATTACCTAAAAGGCCACCGAGGGATGAGGAGTCAATTTCAAAAATTCATGTGAAGATGTTGCGCTTTTTTATATTAAAAAAAGACTACAGTGATTATTTCTGTCATCTAAAACCGCCGAACATATGACATGACATGCAGATGGTCGCAGGAAGGATGGAGTCTTACGGCACCCCGCTGATGGTGAAGAGTGGCAAAAATTTGACGCTCAATTTCCTGCGTTCGCTGTGGAAGCTCGTAATGTGAGACTTAGATTATCGGCTGATAGATTGGAACCGTTTAAAGGAGGTGCATCTCACAGTGTATGGCCTGTTATACTAGTAGTTTATAACCTCCCGCCGTGGATGAGTATGAAACAATCTTACATCCAAATGCCTCTATTGATCCCTAAAAGCAACTCTCCTGGTATTGATATCGATGTTTATTTGAAGCCATTGATCGATGAGTTAAATGAGCTGTGGGAGACCGGCATCATTGTTTATGATGTCCACAGAAAGGAGAGATTCACATTACACGCGGTGTTGTTTTGGACAATACTATTTCCCGGCATATGCCATGTTGTCGGGATGGAGTACCAAAGGTCATCATGCTTGCCCCTGTTGTCAAGAGAACACCATCTATGAAATGCTAGTAAATCAGATTTTCTGTTACACTGGACATCGTCGTTGGCTAGATGTTGATCATTTTTATCGACGCAATGGAATCAAGTTCAACGGTAAGCAGGTGAGTCGGCCCTTTCCTCCTGAGCCAAATGGGATAAAGGCGTTTGTGGATGTAGAGCACATCAATGTTGTTTTTGTAAGCAACATAAGCATACTATTCCAAATGAGATATCAAATAACTGGAGAAAGAGATCTATATTTTATTATTTGCCGTATTGGCATTTTCTTAATCTTCGCCATAATTTGGGCATCATGCATATCGAGAAGAATGTCTGTGAGCTATTGCTGGATATCATGTTGAATACCAAATTCAAGAACAGAGACACATTAGCGATACAACAATGATTTGCTATAAAGAATTTGCGGCCAGAATTACATCCAACTCCGAAATAGAATGGTAAATGGGCTATTCCACCGGCAAAGCACACGATGTCCAATAATGAGAAGCTGAGTTTTCTTAAGGTACCTAAACAAATAAGGGTACCGGATGCATATTATGCGAACATTAGTAAATGCGTAAACTTGAAAAAGAAAACTCTCATCGGCGTGAAAATTCACGACTGTCATGTGATCATGTTGCAATTGCCTTCCATTACTGTTAGGGCATTACCAGATAACGACATTGTATCAGTTGCGACTGATTTGTGTCATTTCTTCAGAGAGTTATACTCCAAAGATTACTCGGCAAACGATTTTAGAACCCTGGAGAATAAAATACCTCGCATACTTTGTAGAATGGAGATGTTGTTTCCACCTTCTATTTTCACCGTAATGTTGCATCTCACGGTTCACCTTGCTCAAGTGGTACGTTTAGGTGGTCCCGTGAATTATCGGTGGATGTATCTGTTCGATAAGTAAAATTTATATAACAACTCTTTACTGTTCATAATAAATCGAATATTTATAATATAACGAATTAAATTTGTTTGCATCCGTCAGGTTCATATACAAAATAAAACGGTACATCCGTAAAAGAGTCGGCCTGAAGGGTCGATCGCTGAAGGGTTTCTCACAGAGGAATGTATGACGTTCTGTTCTATATATCTAGAGGGTGTTGAGACTGCATTTAATAGGCTGAGACGTAATGAGGACATGGTTGATAATAGACCTATAATATCCGTCGTCCGGGCCCAAGGAAAGGAACTGAGTAAAGTGATGTCAGGTCACACTGCATCTGAGCTGCTCGGCATGATTCACCATTACGTTTTATTTAATTGTTCAGATGTGAACAGTTTTATCGGGTAAGTATTTATTACTTTTTTCTTAACATATTTATAGAATATCTTAAAGTAAAAATTAAATGTTTATTAGCAATATACAACGTTTAGAATGCTCAATACCATCCACCTAATAAACGAACTTGGCAATAGGATATCGATAAGGAGCGATATAAACACTTTCCCGCTTAGTTGAAAGCACGTGTAAGTTGTAAACTATAAAAACTAAACTACAACTCATATTTATATATATATATATATAACTTAATCCGTTTTACCCTAATAGGTTGAAAGAAATCCCAATGACGGATATGTTTCAGAAGATATAAAAGTGCTAACGTATGGTCCAGATGAACAAGCTGAGTATCTCTCCGGTTACGTTGTTAATGGGTTTAGATTTCACACCAGAAAAAGAGATCAAAATAAAAGGTTTCAGAATTGTGGCATCTTTGTCACATCCACCGTTATTGAATATTCATCTTCTAGAGATTCAAATCCAACTACGGAAAAATTGGACTATTACGGGGTGCTAAAAAAATAATTCGGGTGCGTTATCATGAATAGATGATTGTCATATTCAAGTGTCTGTGGTACGATATTCATCATGAACATACTGGGTTCAAACTTGAAAATGGCCTACTTTTACCCAATTCATCGAAACTCGATTTTGGTGAAGAGTCTTATATTCTCGCCAGCCAAACCTATCAATGCTTTTATGTCACGGACCCTAGGGATGCTCAGTGGGATGTTGCTGTTGTGAAGAATCCACAAGACTATTACAGCATGGGTGAAAGTGATGTAAGCGAGATTAGTTGTCCTACAATCCCGGTTATACAAGATGATACTATTCCTATCAAATTCAACAGCGGTTTATCAAGAACAGACATAGAGCCGGAAATAGTCTAAGATGTGTCATCGACGATTATAGAACCTGAAGTCTAATTAAGACTTTAAATATCTTAATATATTAACTCGCTCTTGTATGATACTCATAACTTAAGTAATATGAAACTTATAATCTATTGCATCTTTCTTTCCGCATATTATTTCATACATTTTATCTTTTTCCGCATATTATCTCCTACAGTTTCAAATTCTAATGTACAGGGATTTTCAAGTTAATTTATATTATTTCCGCATTTCATTTTTTTCCCTGCATATTATTTCCACCATTTATTGCTCATATATGATATTCTTTTCAGCAATAATTTTCACTATTATTTTTTTATCTAACATATTAAAGTATATTCCATGAAGTTGTTTTAGATATGTCAGATTCAGATAGCAAGACCGATCAGTCTACTGGGGTCAAGGGGTGGTCCTCTCAGAGAAAAAAACAGACTGGGAGAAGATCCATGCGGGCCAGTGATATATGGAGGAGGATGCCACATGCTCATGGCAAACCGATTGTATACCTTGCGTTCACAGGGGACGTTGTGACAGGATCCAGTAAAGAAGTGAAAAAAATGATGTCCTTGATAGTGAACAGTGAGGACCGCATGCCTCATTTGTTGAAGGACGAAAATGACGAGTGGGAGGTCCTAAATTGGGACAGTGAAGCGTTAGGGCTAAAGAAACAAGTCGCTATATGGGAGATGATGGTTAGATTTTTTTTATACAATTCAATACTGCACTTTTTTCATAAACACACATGTACACATACATACACGTATATCACAAACACACACACACACACACACATACATACAAATTTGCTAATTACTATAAAATACCTTTACAATGATGAATTATCATGTTTCGCAAGCTTGGTTCGAGTTCCGGTGGGTTGGCATAGAGGGCCCCTAGGGGGTTTGTGATGAACGCACAGCTTATAATAAGATGTGTAGTCATATGACGAAGAATTGGAGAGGCCATATGAACAAAATTTTTAGAAAGTTTGAAAACTGTGATTCACCGGATGAGATGTATTCGATTAAGCCGGATCTAAATTGGTCCGACGAATACTGGCATGCCTTGGTCGATCATTTCTTGTCCGGAGAGTTTAGGGTATGTCTTTAACGATACCTTTTTATTATTTTATAGCAACTCAGTAAACAATATTTGATGTAATTGCAGGAGAAGAGCGAGCGAGGAAAAGTATCTCGCGCTCAGTTGCATGATATTTATAGGGGTGGGAGCAAGAGTTCCCAGCAGATTACCATCGAACACGTAAATATCGTATTTGATATTAATACGTTAAAATTATCTTAGAAATTTATGTATGAACTTTATAAATGTTATATGCAGGAAAAAAGTCATGGTGGAGAGTCCCCTGATGGTATTGAAATTTACCGGGCTCAATTTGTACGAGACGATGGCACGCTACATCGATTGAGGCACATGGGATATATGTAAGACTCTACATATGCCGAGCTTCTTAATTATTTTTGAATAATTATTGTATAGATTTTAGAATGGCAGCAATACATTTCTTCTACAAATAGGTGGCAATGACAGCTGAGAGAGATCGGTTGATCCATGCGATGGAGGTGGAGCAGGGACACCCGGTTGATGACGCGCAGAGAACATTCATCGTAGATAGGGCTTTTACGGCGTTTAGGCCGGATCTTCATGGGAGAGTACAGTATGTGTCCTCCAAGATCACTCCGCGTCAGTATAACACTCCTTTCTAGCCGACCGGGCATCCACCTCCTAGATTTCAGCCGGCAGACAAATCGCTTTCGGAGATGCCGATACAGACCAGGGCCTCTAGAACCAAGACCCCTGTGTTTCATGGATCGCCCCAGGAGCGGACGCCGGAATCCGGTGGTTCCTCACGCCGATCGACTACCGCTCCTGCTGCCGATCTATTTGCTGGTTGGACTCTTAAGCAGAGACTTAATCTTATTGACGCTTACGTCCAGGATGGGAGGCTCGTACCTCCGTTAAGTTTGATAACCCTTACATATATACACACATACGCACATATCACAAACACACACAATCATACACACACACACACACGCACAAGCATACACACTCACACACATATGCATACATACACAGATACAAACACACATGCATACATACACACATATCACATACACACATGCATACATATCACATGCATACACACATGGATACACACACACCACGCACATATCGGGTACACACACATGCATACATACACGAACAATCATACACACACACATGCATACATACACACAGATACAAATTAAACACGCATGCATACATACACACATATCACATACACACATGCATACATATCACATGTCACACACACAATCACACACACACACACACATGCATACATAAGCACATATCACATACACACACATGCATACATGCACGCGTGCGCACACACATGCATACATACACACAGACACAAACAGGCACGCACGCACAAGCATACACACAAACAAACAAATGCGCGCGCGCACAAGCATACATACACACTCGCACACAAACAAGCGCGTGCACACACATATTTGATTAATATAAAATATATATACTAATTCATGTATTTTAAACCTTTATTCGCAGGGGCTTTACTCAGGAAATCCTTGAGCACCTCCTTCGTGATCGACTCTCCCTTCCCGTGTTCGTCCTCCGTTGATTTTTCATTTCCCACTTTTGTAAATTTATGATGTTAAGATTGTAAAGGAACGCGTAGTATGTATTGTAATCGTATTTGGATAATCGATATTTGAATGGAATGTAATTTGTATTAGAATCGTTATTCGAATGGAATGGAGTCGATATTAAATTGAAATAGATTGGATTGTAGATTTTCTTGGCTCTTTCAATTTTTTTTACTGTAATCCACTATATTTCGACGGGAAATTTCCGTCGAAATAGTCTATTTCGACGGAAGTGGCCCGTCGAAATAGACTATTTCAACAGCACTTTACTGTCGAAATATAAAAATAGATTTTTAAATGATTCCTGAAACAATTTTTTAACTTAAAAACTCATATACTTCGACAGAAATTACTCGTCGATAAAAAAACTATTTCGATGGGAATTTGCCGTTGAAATAGTTTTGATTATTGCGACGAACTTTAGCCGTCGAAATAACTTATTGCGCCGGCGTTGCTTCGTGGATATTTAATGTCACCCGATGAAATAGACTTATTTCGACGGTAAATTGCCATCGAAATAGACCTATTTTGACGGTAAATTGCCGTCGAAATAGGTGTCTATTTACTGTAGTGAATGCATTCAGAATTATGATTTATCCATAAGTATAAATAATTTGTGTAAAAAGTTTACGAGGACGAATAAATTCGAATTAATAGAGGGCGTCAAAAACTTCTAAATGAATTTAAATCTAAATAATCTAACAAAATATACTCTCCATTTCAGATTTTTTTCATTATATTTAAATGAATTTACAGGTTTAATTAGCAAGGTATACCTCTCCTATTCTAAATTTTTCATGACAGTTAATTGAACTTAAATCATTTAAGAAAAATATATTCTCTCTTTCAAGTTACTGGTTTTTGGTCTATTATATATATAGAGATTAAGAAACTCATAAATTTTCTTTAATAAAAGATGACAAAAACCAAAAAGTTCTGATTTGCCATAATATTAGTTCTGAAGGACAACTTAGAGTCGTAGAATTTTGAAATTCTGAATTGGTAACAATCAATTTCCCATTAATTCTGCCACGATGTTTTCAATGTAATTATGAGATTTTTGTCTGCTTCTAAACAGAAAAATACAGCACAGTCCGTCCGGTGTGAGTATGTGAGGCGTTACCGGTTAAGCATTTTGTCTCTTCCGTTGCTGAGCTGATTCCACGTCAACATGCCAGCTGGAGACGGCTGGCTCATTGGTTCTTCTCTTAGCTTTGCCATGTATTACAAGTCAATGTTTCTTTTTTTTACCATTGAAATTCAGAGAACTTAAATCATTAGGATCCTTCCATTTCCATTTTTTCATGATAGTTCAATGAACTGAAATCTAAATGATTTAATACAATATATTTTCCTATTTCAGATTTAATAAAATAAAAGATTAACACCTCTTTTTTTTTTTATGTATACAGTATAAACAACATCCTGCGCTAACAGCTTTTGAATAGGGACTTGTCAGTAAAAAACCATCAAAGAAATCAACCACAATATCTTATTTGAAGAAACATCAAAATATTTTCATTAATAATTCATAATAGTCCCCTGTGAGCATCCGATCATCCCATCAACCTCCAGTCATTCTATTAGAATATAGACGAGATGCTGGGAGGAGACGAGAATCAGTAAAAAAAGATTATTTTTTGAAAAATCGCTATACTGTTGCAGAGCATCCGACAAAACCAATTACACTTGTAAAGTTTAACTGTATACAAATTAATTCAGATTTAAAAGGTGACATCAGACAACCAATTATGAAGAAAATGATAACTCTGAACCACAAGAGTTGAAATCCAAACATATATAACGGTTTCGAGGTTTTAATATCCATTTTAGAAGAGGCCGATCACTGAGGTAACGGTTTCAAGACGATGATATCGCATCAATAAGCACTGATCATGGACAAATTAATTATAAATTCCATCTAGTTTTCTATAAAGTAAACAAGACCTTGACAAAAAAATGTTTAATTTACACTTTCCCACCATGTTTCGTAATTAACTTCAGCAAATTAATGTCATGGTACAAATATATATAGAGTGCAATATAACAGTGCATACCATAATCAAATCACAACAAAGCGTTAGATTTATAGGAAACATATAATCATACAACTACAATAATTTCTCATTCGGAGCTAATGAATGACATTAAGTTACAAATTAAATGTATATATTGTATTGACATACATCCCTAGAAATTACAAATTTACCAAATTATATATACTTTAAGAAAACACATGATAATACAATGACTACAAGCTACAAATTGAACTTGAAGAATCAAATCTTGAACGGCGCTGTCGTCGCAGCAAGAAGCATGATTTTAGTACCATCTTTCCATATTTGTGTCACGGACCAAACTTTATGCATCTCTGTTACTCCTTGAAATCAGATAAAGTTTAGAATCATGGAAGAATTGATTCAAAACCCTTGTGTTTCAATTGTTACATCACAAGATAAGACCTTGATCGGCAGAACAATCGACCGAAGCTATCGAATGTTTTGTGGCATTAGAGTGTAACTTTCAATCTGCCCTGCTAATCAATCGTTCCAATTCCTAAACCGATGCATCAATGCAAAGTCAAGCAACTATTCATTAAAAATAAATTCTTGCTCTTAATGCAAAGACAATGAAAACACATGTTTCCATGTCCAGAGCCCCGAAGAATCCTATCCGTCCACAAAAGAAAGATAAATTGGTATTTCCCGAAACTTCCCATACCCACAAAAGGATCAAAATTGACAAATCCTCCATACTTTATCAACACATCTCTCATTTTTTTCATCTCACTATTATCTTCACAATGCATAAAACTCTATCATGATCGAGACTTAATTATAACTTGGACTTAAAACTTTCCTAAGTCCATCTCAACCCTCTATTTACGAATAACTGATCCCTACATTGTATATATATAGATCTCTACAAAAACTATCGATTAAGAGAAAAACAAGTATAAACACATCTTTAATATTTGGAGGGAGAGGGAGAGAGGGAGAAGAGAGAGAGAGAGGAGGAGGAGGAGAAGAAGAAGAAGAAGAAGAAGAGGGGTTGTGATGGATTTTTTGAGAGAGGATTAATGCTAGAGATGCCCTATCTTAGGTGCCTTTAAATAAAAAATTCTGTTCTCATCCCAAGTACATTTTTCACTTTGCTCCCATTCTTTTATATTATTTCTTTTTTTAGACTTGAAAGTTGTTTAAATATCCCTTAAAATGGTTGATATATCCCTATAATTAATTGTATAGAGTGGATTATTTTTTGAAAAGTCATCTCACTTCCTTTCGCCTTCATTAGTTAATTTGAAGTTCAAATTGGCACGAAATCTACCAAGCTAATGAAAATAACAGCTTGTACGATATATTCGTCGATTCGTTGTCTCGTTTTGGTAACTGTGAGATGCCTTAATCAAATACTATTTTTTCCCAACAATTGATAATAAATATAAATTTTCCCAACAATTGATAATAAATATAAATTGACAATACTTAGTGGTAGAAAATCAGTGCTAAGATCAACTACAGATTATTCAAAATTTTCATAGAATACAAAACATATTTGGTTTTTCTCAATTCCAGTTGCTAGAGGTCCATTAATCACTCCTCTCTTGTTCTATGATATTCTTCCTAATGTGTATTAGATATCGTAATATACCTGCTATATTTAGTATAATATATTTTGGATTTTTTTTCATACTACATTTTTGCACGTGCCATGCATGTGGAAAATTGATAACTTCATTAATATTTGATAATTTTACTACGGCCATGTTTGGATACACACAATCCATAAGATAATGTCACGATCCGAAAGGGCATTTGACCGATACAAGGATCACGTAAAGTCCAGTAGACTCCACCGTAACCCAAGTAAGCCGAATCCAGAAATCTAAACCAAATACAAGAAAGAAAATAGAGGTGAGGTTTTAAGAAAAGATTCATAAAATGAAGTAAAACTTGTTTTGCAAAGAGTTAACGATTGAAAAGCGGACAACACCTCCTTTGTAAATCTTGAATTAAATTCGCGTACAACAACAGTAAAATAAACGCATTCCCATACGAGAGCTAATTCGACGCCCACAGCGGAGACAAAATCCACGCAAAATATACGACGCTTAAAGGAGAAGAACAAGCGGAAATAAGTAAACACTATATAGAAATAAAGTTTGACTAAAATAACAATACAACGTCTAAGGTCTCGAGCAATACACCCGACCTGGTTGATGGAGCACTTCTAGGTACAAAAATAAATACAAGAAAAATATCGAAATGAATTCTAACCCATCTAGCTCAAAATATATATGCAACGATGCCCAAGATAAGCACTCTCATTGTCACTGTCGATCCAAGCGACCAAACTTGCAAGAAGCAATGGCACAATAGAGCTGAGTTGCCAACTCGTGAGCAGAATTCACACAACAAGATAGAAATCGCATGCATAAGCGGTGAAACAATTAAGGTATGAGTAAACAAATACATTACAAAAGGTAAATAAGTATGTATTGAAACTAGAATTCAAGAGATGAAAAACAATAATAATAACACGTCATGTACATCTCGTATACCGCTATTCAAACATGTGTAGTATACTAATATATGTGGTTATCATGGCATCATAAAATTGATCTAAATCTTGACCGATACGGACATAACAAAACCATTAAAGCATATGGAAGCATGCGAGTCACGAATGTAATATATATATCTTAAACATGAATTTAAGCGCAATGAAACGATAAAAATCATGTATCCATAATCGGGTCCCCCCCCCCCCCCCCCGCGCGCCTTGATATCGGATATCCACAAACCAGTCCATCATGTATCCGTAATCGGTTCTCCCCACTCTCGATATCAGATATAAACAAACCAGTCCACCATGTATCCATAATTGGTTCTCCCCGGCCTCAATATCGGATATTAACAAACCATAAATATAATCACGAACTAATAACACAACCATAGTGTAAACCAAATGTAGCACAAACTAATAATATAATCATAACGCGAACGGATAACATAAACGTAGCACGAACAAATAAGATAATCATAGTACGAATGGATAATAAAAACGCAACACAAAAAATAATATAATCATAGCACGAACGGATAACATAAAAGTAGCACAAACAAATAATATAAACATAGCTCAAACGGATAGTATAAACTACCACAAACAAATAATATAATCATAGCATGAACGGATAACAAGTAAAGCAAGCATAGCGTGAATGAGCAGTGTAAATGTATAATTACTTCTGAATAATCTAATTATACTTTAAAGTAGAATATAACATCGTTTGCAAATAAGAAGGCTGCGATGTTTTAAAAATAGATATCCTTTTGATATCCAAGCAGCACATCCTTCGTATTATTGTTTTAAATCATGAAACGAATCGTTATTTAGAAATGATTACAATCTTTGTATTTTCATAATCTCCCAAACGGGATAAATCGTAAGACTCGGCTAGTCAGTAAAAGGCTACATTCGTCTAATCATCACCAGCTCATCCAGTACGGAATCTCATCATGTACGACGACAAAAAAATATTCCATTGAATCAAAATCATAAATTTATTTAGTCTGGAAACAATTTAATGCGCTATATAACCGTCGGTACGGACATTTAGTCTATGTACACAAACACACAGCTCAAATAGTACGGACCGCTAGTCTATGTATACACACAACAAATAGTACGGACATTTAATCGCATACACGAACATAACATTGATTATACTATAATATGTAAAGCATAGTAAGTTTTACACGTGGCATGATAATTATTAGTAATGTGTACGTGTTAGCATATGAGTCTTTGATGGTGCCCCATGGTAATCATTAGTAATTATATAAGTGTTCTAATCTATACGTGTCATGGAAGTTACTAATGATGTGTATATGTAGCATGTGAGTCTGTGTTGGTGTCGCATGGTAATTATTCGTAATTGTGCAAGTGTCCTAGCAATTATGTTCGCAAAATTATAGCAAAGAAAATGAAATATAGCATTGGTAAACTGAGCATATGAGATATGAATTATAATCAATAAAGAAGTGTTCACAATAAATTTAGATGTCGGGGATTCTATATGTCGGGAATTCTATATGTCATCCATCCGATTTCCCACTTGTAGATACTAAATCTACTCACCGATTGTGGCCCTAATTAGTCAAATCTCATAACCGTTGCGTCTCCCCTCATCGTCTCAGGATCACCCACACTCAATGCTATAATCAATAATAATCATAAATATGAAAGGAAACCCTATCAGTATCGATATAAACCCAAACAGACTAAATATGGTGCAAAAATCAAGTTAATTAGGCAAAATAAAGTATCAGACGTCTGAAGCTAGAAGGCTCAGACGTCTGAAGAAGACATCCCGTCGAGGCAAATAAGTCAAAGACGTCTAAAGAACAATATGCAGACGTCTGCCAAAAAACACAGAGAAACCTCAAAGAAGAGCAGACGTCTGAAGTTTTAAGCTCAGGTGTCTGACGAATAATATGAATTTAAAACAGAAACAATGCAGACGCCTGAAGTTCAAATTCCCAGACGCCTGATGAAGAAAACCGCTGCTCGAAAAACTAGAATTTGTAAAATACTTTAAAACCAAAAGTTTTGTTTAAATCTACCCCTACAATCCAAAACAAGTTGTAACATCAACAAATAGCTACACTGAACATAATACAACTACAATAATCAATAAAACTCCATTTGTGTAAGATTTAAAACATAAAAACATGTTTCTGAAGTAGAAAATATAGTTTTCATGGCAAATAAAATTTAAAATTTGAAATCAAAGGGTTTACCTTGAAAGCAACCAATAATTCTTTTATCTAAAAACCAATCATTATCAATAAAATATGCGGTAACACAAATATAACCCATACCCCATTTTGTAGTCCAAAATCAGAAGTTAATGCAATTTTACTTTTAAGATTTTCAAAAATATCTATCAAATTGGCTTTACCATCATGAATTTTTTTTTTAAAATATCACTTCTAAGTATTGTTTTGGGTACTCTTTGAAATGCTGGATTATCTTGTTAGTTCTCTTCTATTAGCATCTTGAGAATAAAAAATCTAGTTAAAAAGTTGGACAACATATTTAGAGTCGTCTGCCGAGAAACTGTTTTTTTGTGTTTGATTAAATGTCTTTTTAAATGGGTAGTTCCACATGATGTGGCATAAGTAAAATCTTCTTGGCAATGAGTACAAACTGCCCGCTCGCCTATACCTGCAACTATTTGTACTGCAAAATATTTCCAAACATCAAAAATTTTAGCTCTTTTATCTTTACGGGAAGAAGCTCTTGCTTCAAGAACGGTAGGAGCAGGAACTTCTTCAGGGACTTGTGATGTAGCAGGGATCTCAAAATTAGAAAATTCATAATTTGGAGAATAAGAATTAAAATTAGTTTGCAGCATATTAGTTAATCTTTGTCTCTCTTGTAAATCCATATCGATTTAAAATGAACGTCTCCATGAAAATTAAACATCCATGTTACGTTGTGAAGATGAACCTGGCATTCTTAATTAAAAATATTAGTAAGAGAGAAAGAAAGATGATAAAAAAAATATATGAGAAATATATATAATCAATACAAAAAAACCCTGATTCCAAATAGCAATATCAAATTAATGAAACTGAAGTGAAGATTGAGATTTCAGAAATGAAGATCGCATGATTCTAATTTTAACACTAAACTTTTCAGAAATTAAAGAGTGATTAGAATATTGAAAATTTTATTGTTGTGAATTATGAGAAGAATGAGAAGTGTAGATAGGTATTTATAGAGTTTTGGATTAGAGGTATAGGAATATATAATTTTGAATGAGAGGGTTTTAGATAATTTTATAACCCCCAATTTAATTCAAATTTCCTCCTTTATTAAAAAACACTCATATTAAAAAAAACATCCCAAGGAATTAACCGGCCCTCACCCCAAAACCCCCCTAGGCCAAATGACCAAAGTCAAATTTGGATCTAGCCGTTTTGGCCGGGCTTGGGCCAAAGACGGGCCGGGCCTTGGAAACGGTCAAGCCGACCCAGGCCAGCCATGTGGCGCTCAAGCCGGGCCATTTTTCGGGTCGGCCCATCAGACACCTTGACATACTTCTCACTCTATTCAAGTTGTTTATACTTTTAAATTTATTTCTTAAAATTACTGTTCCTTTTTGGAAAAACTAAGAGAATTTTTAATATGTAAATTATTAAAACTAACCCTAGAATTTCCACAAATGATAAATATTCAATAAAAGATAAGAAACTCATGCCTAGCACTTTGTGGCTTTATATAGACAACTAGCATGGACCCTTGTGCACGCGCATGGAATGCTTTACAGTTACGGAAAATAGTTAATGCATATTGATGATTGTTGTACAACACATGATTAAACATGCAAAAATACTCCAAACAAAAACCAAATGTAAATTCTTACAGAACTATCAACAGTTTGATCCTCCTAGACCATACATATATGCGGTCATATGATTTTAATGTGGTATTGAAATACATTATGGCTCTAAACTTGCTCTATTTACCGTAACTTGTTACTTGATTGAATCTCCCATGTTCTCCTCTCGAGAATCTGAATTCGAACTGAATTATAACACACTCATACAAAGCTATTGAGTGAGGAGATTTTACATTTTTATGTATACAGTACTCCAAAAAGGAATAGCCTTTATCAAGAAGCGGAAATAAGAAATCAAATGAAAGGCGTAATAAGAAATCAAATGAAAGGCGTAACGTAAATTTTGTAGCCAGATTTTGTCGTCTTCTTGATAGCTTTTATGTACCACTAGCAAGGGCCCCCCCACGGAATGCACCCTATGAAATTCGAAGTCAAGAAAAGTCATATTTAAAAGTTTATTGTTATATGATTTTTAAGCTGTAATATCTCATATTTATAAACATCATATATATGTAAAATATATGAAGGATCAACTCGCAATACTTCGGCGTTTTTCTTTACCGGTTTGATGTTTTTCTTGTTATAGCATATGAAAATAGCGAAAATTTTAAAAATATCTAAAAAATATTCTCGGTATTTCAATATTTTGTATGTTTTAGCATAAGAAAATCACAAAATTTTAAAGAATCCCATATGTTTTCTTCAAATTTTCAATATTTTTCACTTATAGCCCACGAAAATTGTGAAATTTTAAAAATCATAATGTTTTGTTTTCTTAGGTTTTTCAATATTTTGCTTGATATATAGCATAAGAAAATCTAGAAATTTCCAAAAATATTTTTTTTTCTTCGATTTTTCAATATTTTCTATGATATATAGAACACGAAAACAACAAAAATTCTGAAAATCCAAAATTTTCAACTGTCTTTCTTTTTTCAATTTTATGCATGTTATATCATATGAAAATCATAAAATTTTTAAAATCTGAAATTTTTTCTTTTTCTTCAGTTTTTTAATATTTTGCATGTTATAGCACATAAACTTCACAAAATTTATAAAAAATCTCAAAATTTTTTGTTTTTTTAGATGTTCGATACTTTGCACGCTTCCTGACGCAGCGCGGAACTACAGGACTAATGAACATGCAAGTTATGAATAGCACCCTAGATCCGAAAAGTTAAATAGTTATGAAAATTAATTATTTAAACATTCAACGTCTTTCACAATCAAGTTGGTTCTTAATGTCAGAAATCATACGACACAAAATGTTTAAAGATAGCTATCGATTGTCGTAAAGACCACAATATCGTACCGACTTAATATCAGGCCAAATACCTAGACTGTCAATTCTCTAGAGGTGTTCGATTAATTGAATGATTAAAACCTTGGCGATAATTACCTCACGAGATCGATCCGTCGAACAAATCCAAATTTCACACGATCACCCGCGGCCTCAAGTACCAAGGATGTGCATCGGGCTTGCCTCTGTTGCTCCCGGTGTTGTTGATTTGATCTGCGTTCTTGGATAATTCTTACAACTTGATCAAAGACAAAAAGAACGACAAAAGAAATCTATGTTTATTTGATGGTCGGGGGCTGTGACGTGGATTTATGAGGGGAGATGGGGGTAAAGGCTCTCTGGATGATGTTGGGATTAAAGGGAAAATCTTCGATTAATTAAAGAAATATAAAGTAGGTGATGATGCTATGAAGAATCAAAGAACCCAGCAAGGTGATCACACGCAGTGCTCAATAAACACCGCTACAAATGTGCCCAGCAGTAACGTGACATTGATAACGGTTCCAATCTCTACCAATTACTCGTAATGGTTGTCCTAGTATTGGTAGCGGTTGAAACCGCTACCAATGCCAATATAGGGCGGGCTCCACAACACTGTCGAGATAAAACACTAAATCTCCACCAATTTTTCCTGATCCCTCCTCTTTTTCCTTCGTCCGAAAACTTGGAGCCAAAATTGCACGCACGTCTAGCCCTAACTCAAGCCCCCTCCGCCTCTCTTCGCCTCCGTGGCCGTCACTACGCCTCCGTGCCCACCGCCTCTCCTTGCCTCCGTGCCCTAGTACGAGCCCCCGCATACGTCTCCGTGGCCGCCTCGCCTCCATGCCCAAGATCGAGCCCCCGTCTTCGCCCAAGACTTAGTCTCGCCGCTGTTTGAGTGCTCGTCAGCCGAAACAGTGCTCAATTTGGTCCAAGACAGCGAGTTCCCTTTCAATTTTACCTTTTTATATGGACTGTCTTAAAATTACTATGTGAAATCTTATTTCCCTTTTTTTGACGATGATGATTTTCCCTATTGAACCCTTGAAATTTGGATTTGATGAGATTAGAGTTAGGGCTCAAAATTTTTATTTAGATTTAAACTATGGTGAAGATTGATGAAATTATTTTAAATCTAAATAGTTAAATATTATAGACAGAATTAAGATATATATCTTATTTAAATAAAAATTTAAATCTAATTTAAATAAGAGGAAATATTATATTAGATAAGGATAAACGAGATTTATGTTAATCCTAATCTAAGTAGAAGAAGAATTATTTTATACTATAAATAGGAAAATGCTTTTATTAAAGCGAATTGGCAAAACAGTGAACGAGGAAATGCCCAGGCGTGGAAATACAAGAGAGATGTAGTCTCTAGATTTATAAGGGTTTTAACTTCTCTATTTTGAGGTGAAATCGAGAGAGGGGAGATGAGAAGATGTGAGAGAGAGTTGAGGTGCGTGAGATCTCATAAGCTTTATCTTCATTAAGAGATTAAGGGTCTAATCTAAATTTGAGAGATATTATTTTATATGATCAAATCAATGAGAATATAAGGTGTCGGGTGTACTCTTTCTTATATTAATGGAATCCTCATGTTTGCCCTGTGGAGTAGATCGGTGATCGAACCATGTTAAAAACTCTATGTTGATTAAATCTTCTTATGGATTGTTATCTTACGTGCTCGAACGTTAAAGACGGGATTTTCCTCTCGACGATAGGTATCGAATGAAGGGAAAATTCCCAACAGAGACTCAGCGTCTCCCTTCAACGACACTAGGGATTCTCTCTACGATGTATTCAAGCCTTGACGGCTCTCTCAAAGAGCAATCTCCACGTCTTTTTCAAAGACATTAAAGATGTTCAGTCTCTGTAATGACCCCAAAATCTTTATACATTTGTATTATCCCTCTTCAATAATATACCGTATTTATTTGTACTTGGTATTTTCCTTTTTCTATTAAATATATTATTATTTTATTCCTCAATCTATTATGTATTTTTTTTAGGTACAATTTCTTTTTCTTATATTTAAATTTTTAACTTCTCATTCTTATTTTTCCTTTCATAAATATTTAACCCAAATCCATTATTCTTATTCTCTACAGCCCATCTAAAAAGCCCATTTTCTTTTTAAGCAATATCATATATTTAATTCTAATTAAATATATCCATGAACAACTTTATAGCTCATTGGTTAAGTCCTTGCATTGTTATTCCATAAGTCACATGTTCAAATCTCCATTCTTGCAATTATTTTTTTTATCATTTTTTATTCTTCTCATAACCTACAAATGAGACCTTTCATTTCCAAAATGAATGGTGGCTTTTCATTTCTCTTTTAATTCTCATGTTAAATGCATATATTATTATTCACCATTACACCATCTTTATTTGTCCTCCTCTATCTTTTCCTTCATCACATTTTTATCTCTCACTTCTCTCTCTTCACCTAGAGTCCAAGAAGAAGAACATGAAGAAGTCTTCAAGAAGGTCTCGCTAGTAACGCGAGGCTATCGGCGGATAGACAAGCCCGGTGACAGTACCGGCTTGTGTATGTAAGTCCCTTCTCTCTCCTTTCCCCCCACCTCTTATTTTCCTCTTGTCATGCATCGTGAACCCTCTATTCTTTTCATATCATAATCCATAAGAGAAGATACACATAAACATACACATATACATATACATAAGTTTAGATATATATGATTCTATATGGTTTAATAATATCTTATTATCTCTTGTTCAAATTAAAGTATTTTTAATTCTTTGTTCATGACTAGGAATGTTTATTACAAGTTGTGAGAACACAAATTTTATGCCACAATATATCTATAATGTCACATGAAATCGGTTTGTTTATTAAAAGAAAAATAGAAGCCTGCATAAAATACGAGTTAATCTTTCTGCCGATTTTAGTATACACATCAATACCTTTAGCTTTAAAATAATTTTTAGAAATTAATTTTTACTTCTGAAAATTTCACGGAATTTACATATGATAGACTATATTATTTTTTTACACGCTGTAAAAATTTTAGATCGATCCGCATAACGGTTTAGGAATTACATCGTATTTATTCACTGATCGTAAAACAGAAAACTGCAGTTATCGGTCAATTTCTAGGACACATAAGTTGGTATACCGGTATCCAAATTGAGCAAACTCAGGTGTTTTTAATATCTACATTGAATGATCTAGATTTTCATAGTTTTATAGTTTTACTGAAAACCCATCTAAGATAAAGAAAACTGCGTTACAATATTAAGTGACGGATCTGGACAGAATCTGTTCCGATTCGCACACTGTTTTTAAATTGGACATAACTCGAACACCCGATGTCCGTTTGTGACAAAATTTAGATGTGTAGATGCACCATTGATAGAACTATAATTTTATGTATATTATATTACTTAGGAATGCATGAAACAACCTGATATAGGCTTTGCAATAGAATATATAGTTGCTGTCCAGAAATCTGAATTTCTGTTTTAAATGCTGATATTAAAATGATCATAACTAGAGCTTCAGAAATCCAAATCATGTGAATCTTGGTGTTTTGGATAATTACATCGAAATATCTACAATTTTATAATAATTTTCGTAACCTGAAACCTGATACAAATTAACTCAAACTGCGTTTTAAAAATATGTGACGGTGCCGAATAGATTCTGATCTGTTTTGCGCGACGATACGAAAACATATATATCTCTCAAACCGGTAGTCGTATTTAGGTGAAAATGGAACTCACGCATGCAAAACATTTAGAGCCATATCTTTGTTTATATTCCGCATTCGTTCAACTTGATTAATTAGTCGTACATAATATTTCTTTACAGTATTGTTTATGGTAGTTACTCGAATAATATACTTGACTCATTTCATGTTATTCGAACATGCATACATATTTATCTTGATCATTAAATTGTTGTATGTACATAAAGACGATAATTAAATACTTGAGTTGTATTTTGAAAAATATACAATAGTATTTTTACAATAAACCCCCTCAAGTTTTATAAATTACAATAAGGCCCTTAACAATTATTGAACTTCAACTCACTTTCTTTTAGTCTGACTCGGATTAGAGTCTGACTATTTCTGACTTGAAAATAATTCAAGTCAATCTATATTCTTTATATTTCAACTCAAGATGAATACATGAATCCCAGAATCCAGTTAACAATCTATATAACTTGACTGAACCGAACCATGGATATTCCTTTTACATGATTCCCAGTATTCCATTTACATGACTCTATGGTTATAGCCGTTTCCTGATATCATGGTTTCGGTCAGTCAGTTAATCACTCATACAATCAACACAATTTTACAAGATAACAATACAAACAAGACATCGCGGGGTTTAAGGGGTAGACTGGTACGGAATATGTTAAAGGTGGCACGAGGTGGTCACTTAAGACGTAATTACATCCATGCCGTTGTTCCGTGGTATTATCGACGGAGCCTTGTACTACAGGTTACCAAAGTCCCCGGTGTAAGTGGGACTCCCCTCGTATACACTGGCATCTTCTGTACCAGGCTACAAACAACAGCGTTAATACAACATTACAATATTATAATACAACATTAAAAGCTACACTCTCCCTCTCTTACTCTCTGTCTATTTCTCTCTTATCTTTGGGACTTACCGAGCGACCTGTTCGCTGACGACATTCTGTTTCTCTCTTCTTTGAATGTCGTCAGGTGATTTGGACCCGGCAGAGATTGAGCCATCGCAAGAAGACTTGGAGCAGTTTACTGAAGACCCTGCACTGTAGTTTCATTGTACACTTTTCCTTTCTGTACTTTTCATTTCCTGTTATGCCACTGTTTAGGCATCTTTTATTTCAGTTGTTTTTCCTTTCATGTATTGTACAAAGAATGTTAATAAATAAAAGTTGCTGTTCTTTTTATACTCTTGTCTCTTGTGTAATATTTTATATTGCTTAGCTACGCTTAGCGTATGTACTTCTAAGTACATACGTAGCGGACCTCGTCGCGTCCACTTCGCCGTACACTGGGAAGCGGGGCGTGACAGTCTCATCAAGTTTTCCATTGCTTTCCAATTGATCACGATTCTCAATCCACCATGAATTTGAGAGAGTTATTAAATATTGTAGTATGTACCTACTATATAGTGTATAATATATTCTGAATTCTTTTTTCATGTTTCTTTTCTAATAGAGACTTTTTCTTTTTCTGAAATCAATCCCTTTTATGGATTGAACTTTGAACTCTCACATTAGGAAGAAAATTGATATCAACTAAGCTAAACTCTGTTGGTTATATAGAGACTTATTATATAAAGCCCTCTACTTTTATATATAAAGAAATGTAATGTATTTTTTCAACAGAACAACAATTCTCTTAAATTATTCCACTCCTAAGAATATGTATCCACCTTGATTTCTTCCTTTATCAGCCACTTATTAATGTTATCTCCCCCCCCCCCACCCCCCACACACACACAGAAAAAAGGGCATGAGACGGGGTCCCTTTTTCGAAAAGGAACCCCCACCTCACAATACACCTCACCCTATGTATTTCAGCGATCTAAACCGGTCATATTGATTTACATATTTGAAACCCCTATGAATAAAAAATCTTTAACAGATCCATCAAGTGATCCTATTTTTTGAACATAAGGATTTTCTAATAAGTAGATCAAGGCAACCGGTTTGGATATATAAATATATATATATAACCAAATTTCTGATGTCCTGACCAGTATTGCTTCTCGGACTCATATGTGATAGAATTTTAATATTTTGAGTGATGGCCTTTTATGAGTATATATGGGCTTTCAATATGGTTGGGTTCCATCCAAAAGGCCTAAGCCAATTGATACGGTTTCAATCTATATCTTATACCCATGTGTTTCTCTTGTTGTTTCCAATGTAGGACTATTCTTGACACTCACATCTTTTGGTTTTTACTTTCAACAATCTCCCTCGTTTGCAACCACTTCTTCTTTTTCTTGTTTCTTTTTTTGTAGTTGTCATATGGATCGCACAACACTTTTAGAGCAGTCTCTCAGAGGTACTCTTTTCTTTTTTTTGGTGCTTGTAGATTGCTTCTCTCATAGGTATTGTTGAGTTCTTGATCGATCTGAGCTCTGATATCACTTTGTTCTCAAAATATACTTGGAATTATAATTTAAGAAGAAAATTGGAAGAGGATATAAAAGAGAAAAACATACTTTGTATTGATTTGAACTTTTTGGCACACTTCACAATCCAAATGACACCATATATATATATATATGAGATTAATGGAGGAAAGAGGCCATAGGAGAGGATTTTCTCCTATGGCGTGGAAAAAATACAACCTCCACCATTTTTTTCCGACGATCGTCACCCATCATCATCATCGTTATCATCTAAGATGTGCGTACACCAAATTTCATGTGATTCTACAACTTTTTCACCGTTGATTTAGTGGGTTCAAAATTAACGGTTTAGCGACAATAGAATATTTTACATTGCTAAATGAACGGTGAAAAAGTTGTAGAATCACATGAAATTTGGTGTACCCACATCTTAGATCATAACGATGAAGATGATTGGGACCGATCGTCGAAAAAATTGGTGGATGTTGTATTTTTTTCACGCCATAGGAGGAAATTTCCTCCTATGGCCTCTTTTCTCCATTATTCTCTCTCTCTCTCTCTCTCTATATATATATATATAGATATATAAGAAAACCTACACATTTATTATCATAACACATATGACTCTTATTACTCCACAACTCATAACCTAAACAATTATTTTTATAGCATATGACTCTTTATATTCTTAATTACTACTTCTGAATATTGCATCGATAACTCTTCCACGACTAAAAAAACTCATGACCCTTTGTATCCCTAAATTCAAATCAATATACTATTGAAAACAAACTTGATATTAATTTAATAATTATGGGATTATGAAGAGCCATGACCTTTAGTATGGTCAATAAACATTTATTTGTTTTAATTAGAATTATGGTGAGTTTATGCATTTAGTGAGTGTAATTGCATTTAGTGGATGTAATGTCAAGAGTCATGAGTTATTAGTATATACATGATTACTATCATCTATATATATATATATGAGATTAGTTTATAATAACAAGGCAGCTGATATATTGAAATATATTTGAGTTTTTGCCTCCACCAAATTTAATTCCGAAAATCCATTGATATTTTGCTATCATCCTCTCCACAAATCAAACCCCACCACACAAACTAATTCTTGAAGTCTTCTTTAACGCCTATAAAGTGGTATCAGAACACTTTAGTCTCTAAAAAATGGTTTAGAGCCCAGATCGATTGGGACGTTGATATTTCAGAGTTTGGTTGAAGATGATTCACAAATTGAAGAACCATATCTCATGAACAGCAAGTATGAGTATTGGAGTACAAGAATGATGGAAATTTTGATTTTGGGTTGGCCTTGATTCTGTATAAAGATTTATGAGTATTGGAGTACAAGAATGAAGAAATACAACAAAACTCTTGGCATATTGAAAGTATATATAAGATTATAATCATGCAGCCACAATGACTCTCTCTTGATGCTTCCAAGATTAATTAATAATATAAACGATTACAAGCAACAAATTGAACTTGAAGAATCCGTTTTGAACTTTGTATCCCCAACAGTTCTAGTTTTATCACCAGCGCCGGCCATGCACGGAACATGTCTGGCCATGCATCTGATCTATAACACCTCTTAATCAATTAAAGTTTAGAATCTTGGACGATCGGACATCAAACCCTTCATGTTTCAACTGGGACATCATTGGATCATAACTCGATAGGCAGCGCAATCCGTCAAGCTATAAATTCTTCTGTATCATCTCTCCATGCAAGCCTATCTCTGCAGCTGCATTCGAGATCCTAAACCGATGTCCTGTAGGGTTTGTCCTCCGATCATTAACAAGAATATAAATTCTTGTTCCAAACATAAACACAGTGAATACATATGCGTTTATGTCTTGAGCCCCAATGAATCCTTTCGTTACAGAAACGAAGGATAAATTGGAATTTCCCAAAACATCCCATACCCACCGACAAAAGGATCAAATGGATAAATCTCTCGTGCTTAAACAAGAGATCTCTCATTTTCATCCCAACTTTCATCTTCTCCATTAAACTTTATCATGATCAAACATTTCAACCCTCTTTCAAGTTCAACTCCCTACTTCTTATACATAATTCTACCAAACTATTGAAAAAGATATCTATTTTAATAGAAAAGCAAAGAGAATTTTGTAAAAAATAAGAGATGAAGAAGAGAGAGATGGAGAGAGGAATGGAATTTTTAGGGGGGATGAGTAGAGATGTTAAATTTTTAATAGAAGTGAAAAGTGAAGGAACTCAACAAGCATAGAAGTTTTACAACTTTAATCATTATGTTCTCTTTGCTGAATATATAGAGGTACCTGTGCGGCTCTTTAGAGACTGTTTTTTCTTTGTTAATACATTCAGAATTATGATTTATCCATAAGTATAAATAATTTGTATAAAAAGTTTACAAGGACGAATAAATTCGAATAGAGGGAGCCTTATGAATAACTTCTAAATGGACAACTGATTTGAAAGGGAACCTGGACGTAGAAATTTGAATTATCAATTTTTGCATTAATTTTTAGCTCGATGTTTGTAAAGACAGTTCCTATGTAAAAGATTTGTGGGGTTCTAAATGAAAAAGTATTACATGTGCAGCATGACGTCAGCGTGCATGTTTGTAAAGACAGTTCCTATGTAAAAGATTTTGTTTTATTTGTTGCTGAGCTGTTTCCATGTCACCATGCCAGCTAGCGACTTGTCATTGGTTCTTACGTCAGCTTACCCATGCATTATTTGTCATTTATATTAGTCAATGTTCTTTTTTTGCCATGCCGATTCAAAGAACCTAAATCATTATGATCCTCCCATTTCCAACTTTTTCATGATGGTTCAATGAATTTAAATCTAAATAATCTAATAAAATATACTCCCCATTTCAGATTTTTTTCTTGATAGTTAAATGAATTTACAGGTTTAGCATGGTATACCTCTCCTATTCTAAATTTTTCATGGGCGCGGTTCATTTAACTTAAATCATTTAGGAAAAATATATTCACTCTTTCAAGTTACTGGTTTTTGGTCTATTATATAGAGATTAAGAAACTCATAACTTTTCTTTAATAAAAGATGACAAAAACAAAAAAATTCTGATTTGCTGTAATATTAGTTTTGAACGACAACTTCGAGGTAGAATTTTGAAATTCTGAATTGGTAACAATTAATTTCGCATTAATTCTGCCTCGATATTTTCAATGTAATTATGAGATTTTTGTCTGGTTCTGAACAGAAAGTTACAACACATTCCGCACGGTGGTGTCAGTATGTGAGGCCTTACCAGCTAAGCATTTTGTCTCTTCCATTACTGAGCTGCTTCCACGTCAACATGCCGGTTGAATTGGAGACCGATAGCTCATTGGTTCTTCTTTTAGCTTTGCCATGTATTATTTGTCCTTTATACAAGTCAAAGTTTCTTTTTTTACCATTAAAATTCAAAGAACTTAAATCATTAGGATCCTTCCATTTCCGTTTATTCATAATAGTTCAATGAACTGAAATCTAAATGATTTAATACAACATATTTTACTATTTCAGATTTGATAAAATATAGTTTAATAAAATAAAATGAAAATGTCAATTTTCTTGAAAGTTCATGAAAATTGAAGTGCACGATTTCATTAACATGAAAGAAGTCTCGGAGTTTCAAGACATTGAATGGTTTCCTTCTATATGGGCGAAAATGAGCGAGGTTTCCCACCGTTTAGTCTAAAATTTATTAGGAATTGTGTTCAAGAGTTCTGGCATATGAATGATCGATGTTGAAAGAATTAGAGGGTTTGATGCCATGGTTGATATTATGTTATAAATTCTTGGTTCTTCATTATCTTCAGACATCAACAAGATGTTGGGTGGATGTTAGTTATTAGAAAAGATCATATTGTTAAAAGCTCTCACTATATATGTATGATTGTAAAACAAAGACAAAGATACAACCCTGCTTCCTTCAAATTGTCTCCCAATGTCTATGCTACTCCCTTCCCTTCTCCATTCACCACATCAAGGTGATACATGACAGGAATCATAGTCAGTGAGCAGAGAAACACCAACACTGGCCCAAATATCCACAAAAGAAGAGGCAGTGCGGCATAGAACAACCTATTCCCTACACTGTTCAGAACACAAGCCTTCTCCAAGAGCTCGCACACATACTCCTGCGTCACCAGAGGCGATTCTTCGATATCGGAAGGGGTGTTGGCGAGGATGCTGAAGTGGTTGATGAAGCGGATAGAGAGGGAGTAGGCGAAGAAGGCGAAGATGAAGAGGACGAGGAGGGTGACGTACTTGAGGGCCACCATGAATTCCCCATGGGCTCCGAAGACCGAGTCGGCGAGGGGCTTCTTGACGCTGTACGTGCTGCTGATGAGGGCGGCCAGGCCAGAGCACAGGAGGATGGAGGTCGTGGCCATCAGGGTTGACCCCATGATCATGTTCCGGATGGTCTGGATCGCGAGGATGTTCTTCTTGTCATTGTCCTACATGCAGCATAAGAAAGTTTTGGTGAGCGGCCGTGCGCTTCGACCTTGATTAAGCTAAAATCAAATTTGAAGAAAAGTTGGAACCAAGAAGAATATATCTTGAGTTTATATATGTACCTTCATGATATAGTGAACCCAGCGGCGTCGACCAATGGAGTTGATTCCGAAGATGGTCCGGTGAGGCTGCTTCCGGATCAAACGCCAGAGCCAAAAATGGTAAACAATGGGAAAGAGAAGAGCCAAGGGAACTAACAAGAGGTCTATGTATGATTTTCTCCACTCCATTCTCCCTCTCCCTAATTCGAAACAGAATTTGGTTAAATGGAGCTCTAGTGGAGTATAAATAGGATAGCAATGGCTATGCACATAAACGTGTTCCTGCACTCTTTCCATCCCCAAGCAACAGTTTGTGATAAAAAGGGCTTTTGGCCATGATGAAATCATGAGCACTCATGCAATTAAAGTTTTTTTTCCCCTTTCTTTTTGCCCCCATTTTGCAATTAATGCCTTTTACCTATCAATATTAGTTCTCTCTTTTCTCTCTTTGAATATGCTTCGGTAATTAGTGCAAAGATAAGCCTTGTTTATTGCATGCATTATTTATTCTGTGATATTGAAACGTTTCAAATTTTTATTTCTCTGATTTTCTCCATATGGTATGTGCATAACAAAAATGAGTTCATAGTTATATTATTGTATCTTTCGATATTTATAAACAAAGAGTGATACCATACGGTGTTACCAATGCTCATATTCATATGAACAGTGTGATATAAGTATCATGTCAGTAAACCAAGCAATGTGTATGTCACTACTTATCAGTCACTAAGTCAATGAAATCAAATGGTGAAAAGGATGCTCGTGTTTAACAAGGGTCCCGTACTTGTCCGAGACCGCGGTCCACTTTTGCCTGAGATATAACCCTGCAGTCGTGCCGCTAGGCCCACAACCTAGTGTGTGTGTGTTATGTGTGTACCACTAATAGCGAATGATCATCCTCTAAATCACTGTATCTCGCTAAATACGAGTTCAATTCCATCTTGATTTCCGCATTCCCCAGGATATAGTATGAATTCAGGTATTAAATAGGTTGTGAACAAATACGTATCGCTTTCACTTTCAATCGCGTTTCCACTTATCAATATCACTTTCGCATTTGCCACAACCCAATCACTAACACTTATATATCGACAATACAAAATAGTCACTAGGTCTCATCAATGTAAACAATCAGTATACAGTAGATATAAAGCAAGCACAAAATAGGCAAAAATGCACTGAACAGACATGCACTATATTATGACAGCCAACGCTATATAACTTGCACAATTGACCATAAAACACACGTATAAAATCAACCAAAACAATATAAAAGGCGTACGAAGTACATTTGATTATCTAATAAATAAAATTAATCTCATGTCAAACGGAACTCGGATTAGGGACTTATCATCAATTTAAATTAGCGATAGATTGCTGGAATTCCAGTTTCAGAACTGAAAGTTCAACTTCGCGCGCAGTTTACTAGGGATTGTGTTCAGTTTCAGGTGTCTCCCCAGTTGAATAAAATCTATTTCTATCTGTTAGCTTTCCAATTCATCAAACGGATTATCAACAGCCTTCCTGTACTATGAGTTATGTCCTGTTTAATGTGACGGAGTAAGAAATGTTGCTGCAGAAACTGCAAAACACATCGATACTCAAAAATACAAAATAAATATCAAACGACGGTGAAACTGCACGGGACCAGATTCATGTGTTAGCTAACTAAATTATCTAAGCGACTATATGGTGCTCTGCGAATTTTCAATTTTAAGTAAGGACGTACAGTTATTTAAATTCAGGTATCCTCGTGAAATGCTGCCCCGGACTGCAGTCCAGTACCGCATTCGCAGCCAAATATCGTTACAGTAATCTATAAATTTTGATAAATAAACAATGGATAGTTCTATATTATCAAGTCTGCTTCTACATGAGCCATAGAACATTGCATTCCAAACTGTATTGAATTTACAATGATTTTAATAAGGTAACATGCGCGGTAAAATTCAGATTTAGTGTCGCCTTTAGAGGGCGACTTTACATGATTATATACACGATATTTTGCATCCAAATTTCTACAAGATATTCGTAAATAGTAACAGGATCTAACTATCGCAAGTTCCACCATATTAAGATATGTTTTGGTCTAGGAATTTGTGTCGAGCACTTAACTAGTGTACGGTTATTAAACGAGGGGTCCGCTTAATCTAATCAATTAAAACAATAGTTATCCCATATTCACGTTCTGACCACTATAGACGTTATCAATAGGTTATAGGTTCACAACACGGCTATTGTGACGATGTAGATATATATGCAATAATATCATTATGAATAAAACTTATCGATCCATTTAAAATAATAATAGCATGTAAAGCAAGTGATCGGATTTTCACTTGCCTTCGGTCGCTGATATAGAAGCGACACCGCTTGCGGACTTCGTCTCGACACACGAGATGATGCGATACTGGACACGGCACGTGGCGCGAGCGTGATGCGTGGAGATCCGGTACTAGGCACGGTGACGATGCGGGTGTGATACGGTAGTGGGCGTGGTGCATGCACTGGATCGGGGTATGGAGTGAAACGGGAGCTGGCACGACGCGGCACGGGGGCTGGCACGGCGTGGCATGGGGACTGGCACGGCGTGACACGAAGTGTGTGGCGTGGGGAGTGGGTACGGGGCGCGACACGTCTGGGTACGCTGTGGTGCAGCCGTGGCACGGTGGTAGTGTGGAGGTACGCACACGGGCACGGCCCGGCACAAGCAGTGGCGACGACAGTGATCTCGGTTAGGTTCGGATAGCGGTGACTCCATGAGGTCGGCGATGCGGATGGTCATTGAGGGTGGAATACGTTGATACTCAGGAAGCGAAGGGAGCTCGGTAAGGTGTTGGTGGCGAGGAGCTTGGTTGTTTAGAGGAGCATGTCGGCGTCCAGGCGAGGTAGTGAGGAGATGACTGCGACAGTGGATGCAGTGGGTGTGGTCTCAGTGGGTCGATAGAGACGGCGAGGTGGTAGTGAGCTTGGGCTTGGGCGCAGTGGGTGTGGGCTCGGTGTTGGGGAGGAGAGGAGGTGGCTCCAATGATGGTGGTGTTGCTCGTAGTCGTCGGTGATGGGGATGGACGGAGGAGGAGGTTCGTCGGCGAGCTGGTGATGGGTTTTTGGTGGTACTGAGCTCGAGTTGAAGGAAGAAGAAGGGGTATTGTTCGGTCGTGGAGGGAGAACGAGAGAGAGAGCGAAAAACGAGAGAGATCAGGAGAGAGAGTAAAGTAAGGGGATGAGGTTGTCGTGGCCGATGGGGAAGCGGGTCTCGTGGGGCATTAGCGCAAGCGAGAAGGGGAAAGAGTCGTTGGGGGAGGAGAGAAAACATGGGTTGCTGGGTCATTATGCGTGTGAGTCAAGTGGAGGTTGTTGGCGGGGGCACGGTCGTCGCGGAGGTGGGCATGAATAGAGCGGGGGATGTTGGAGGGGAAAAAGAAGCGGGAAAGGAAACGAGGCGAGGGAGAAGAAGAAGGAAAAGAAGGAGTGGGGGTGAGCGGGTCGGGTCGAGTGAGCGGGTCGGGTTTGGTAGGTTAGGAAATGGGTTTTAGGATTTAGGTTAGGAATAATAATTAAAAAATATAATAAAAATGTTTTTAAAAATAGGAAAAATCTGGAAAAATATACGGAAAATACATATAAGGAACCGGGGATTTACATCATACCCTCCTTACAAAAAATTCATCCTCGAAATTAAAGAACGAAAACAACGGAACAACAACACTACACAAACAGGTGTGGAAAACGTGCACGGACGTCCTTCTCACATTTCTAGGTAGACTCCCCAGGAGAACGACCACCCCAAGAAACTCAAACCAACAGAATGACCTTCTTCTTCAGCAATTTTTCCCGATGATCGAGAATGGCGGTAGGCTGCTCCTCGTAAGACAGATCAGTGCCCAACGTAAACTCCGATTGGTCCAAGATATGACTTTCATCTCGAACGTAGAGCCTCAACTGAGATACATGAAAAGTATTGCGCACACCAGCTAACGATGGAGGCAAAACAAGCCGATATGCCACCTCTCCTACTCGCTCTAGCACCTCAAAAGGTCCGATGAATCGAGGACTGAGTTTTCCCCGACTACCAAACCTGATCACTCCCTGAGTGGGTGATATCTTCAGAAACACATGGTCACCAATACCAAATTCCAACGACCTTCTTCCGGCATCTTCCTAACTCTTTTATCAGTCCTGAGCCGCCTTGATCCGTTTCCTAATCGTCTGAACTTTGCTTACTGTCTGCACTATCAGCTCAGGGCCCAACAACCTTCGTTCATCCACGTCATCCCAACAAAGAGGGGAATGATACTTCCGTTCATATAGAGCCTCGAACGGTGCCATCTAGATGCTAGCTTGGTAGCTGTTATTATACGAAAACTCCACCAGATGGAGGTGATCCTCCCAAGAACCCTGAAAATCGAGCATGCATGTCCTCAGCATATCCTCGAACGTCTGGATAGTACGCCCGGATTTCTCGTCTGTCTGTGGATGCTAGTTCGTGCTAAACTTGAGGCGCGTGCCCAAACTCTCCTACAGGCTCTTCCAGAAATTGGAAATGAACCTGGTGTCTCGATCAGACACGATACTAACGGGCATCCCGTGCAGTCTCATAATCTCCTGCAAATATTTCTCCACGAGCGACTCCGTCGTTTGTCCAACTCGGAAGGGTAAGAAATGCGCTGCCTTCGTAAGATGATCAACAATACCAGATAGCATTATTGCCCCTTGGGCTTCGAGATAGTGCCGTCACAAAATCCATGGTATTGTGCTCCCATTTCCATTCTGGCACTGGAAGCGGCTGCAGCAACCTAGCTACTCTCTGATGCTCGACTTTCACCTGTTGGCATACCAGAAACTTGGAGACAAAGTGAGCAATCTCCCGCTTCATCCCGTTCCACCAGAAGTGCTGCCTCAGGTCTCTGTACATCTTGGTGCCACCTGGGTGCACCGAGTAAACGGAACTATGTGCCTCAGGTAGAAATTCATCTCGAATACCCACTTTTGGAACACACAGCCGGCTGCCAAATCTCAGAGAACTATCTTCGTAAATCTGCAAATCCGTCCTCAAACCAGCCTTAACTAACCCTCTGAACTTCTGCAACTGAGGATCTCCAGCCTGTGAAGCTTTGATGCGATCTACAAGCGATGATTGATCCTGTAACTGCCAGAGCTGTCCGGGCACACCCAGTGTAACTACCTCCAACTCGAGTCTCTGAAGGTCATCGAGAATCCCTTTCTGACAAGTCAGCAACACAGCCGACGGCCTGCGATTCAGAGCATCAGGAACGACGTTCACCTTCCTCGAGTGATATTGTAGATCAATGCCATAGTCTACCATCAACTCTAACCATCTGCGTTGTCTCATATTTAGCTCCTTCTAAGTGAACACGTACTTTAAACTTTTATGATCCGTGTACGCTTCCACTCTCTCGCTTAGCAAATAATGCCTCCAAATCTTTAAGGCGAACACAACGGCCGCTAACTCCAGGTCATACGTGGGGTAGTTCTTCTGTAACACCCTAGTTCACTTATACCAGTTCCAGTTCATGCATTTCTTTATTTATAGTATTTTCCTGATTTACCGTGTTTTGGGTGCGAATGGTGTTTTGACATTTTATTGCATCCGACCCGACCCGCATGCTTGAAACCTGTCTTGATTCATGTTTATGAGTTATCCTGACCTGTTACATGAACTCGTGCACTTTCATTTATTTATGCATTGCATACTCGCATTTCATCTAGCATCTGCATTTTAATATAACATTTTAAGTCACATAAAATATTTTAAAAATACATTGTATGACCTGCCTGATACCCTTAACCCCGTGGTAGTATCCGCGCATCTTGTTCCTGTCCCGTTCAGTGAAACGGACTTGTTTGGATGGCTACGTGCACGTACGTGCATTCCTTCTTGGGGTATGCATTTTCGTTACTCGGATATCCAATTTTAGTTTTGGTTAACACGTATATTATCCGTATTTTCAAACCGTAATTTTAGACCCGACTCGGACGTATTTTGGACTAAGTTTGTATTTACCAGAAAAATCAAATTTTTTTAAATTAATATTTTTATTTAACACAGTTTAGATCTTTTATATAACTAACATATTTTTTAAATTTAAAATCTTAACTAAATAAACAACCCCCCTCTCTCTCCTGCCCTACTCATTCTCTCTCTTCCTTTCTTTTTCTCTCTCCCCCTCTACGCCTCTCTCTCTCCTTTCTCTCTCCTCTCGTGCCTCTCTCTCTCCTCTCGGAGGCACCGTACACTCCTCGAGTGTGGTCACCTCCCCGAGCACTACGGTCACCTCCCTCTTCTTTTCTTTTCTTCTTCGTCTTCTTTAAATAGCCCGAGCCCACGAGAACCCAATCAACGAAACCCTAATCTTAACTCCTCACTGCCCTCGACCTCAAAAACTAGACCTCATCACCACCTCCATCTCATCATCGCCTCCTCATCGTCATCATCTTCTTCTGCTTTCCTCACCCGAGCCCAGCCTGCACCATCACCCAAGCACCGTGAACCCTATCCAAACCCTAGCCTCGCCGCCGACCATCCCCGTCGTCACTATCTTCATCACCACGATCCCCTCTTCACTCACCTACACTCAGAGCTTCCCTGCACACCCCAAACGACCAAACCCCGATCACCAAGAAACCCTAGAGCCTCACCTGCACACCCTCGCCAGAGCTTCTTTAAACCGACGACCTCACACATTCGCAACCACCTCCTCGCTTCCTCCCAAACCCCAGCACCAACCCCAGACCACCTTCTTCTTCACCATTTTCTTTTCTCTTTCTTCTTCTTCTTCTTTCTTTTTCTCTTTCTCTCTTAATCTGTTTTCCGGTCATCGCCGGAGCCGTGCTCGTCACTGTCGATCCGACGATCCAGTGAACGTACTTTACCTGCATGATCACCCTCTTGCCTTACTTGGACCCGTCCCGCGTGCCGCGTGTGCGTTGCGACGATTTACCGACGTAGGACGTGCCGTGCGTATCCGTCGTGTGATTCGATCGAGGCAAGTTTATCTTGCTACATGCTATGTTACTCTATTTACATCCATTTGAATAAATATAATACATGTATTTTAAGTATGCCACATTATCATTTTACTATTTTTTTTACTGTCTTCGGACATCCGTGTGCACCATATCACTATTTGCATATCTAGTCGCATGCTAATTCATCTTGCTACATGCTAGGTATAGTATTATGCATCCATATGAGTAAAATGTTACCCGTTATCACATTGTACATCCATACTAAAGTTTTACTGTTTTCGGATACCCGTTGGCATCCATATCATTTAAAATATATATAACTGCATCTATAGATCACATTAATTCATTTTATTATTGTAGTGACACCTCATGTTTAATAATGTACATCTCACTTAGTCTTGAAGCTATAAATGTAACCCTAATTGATAATTGTGCATCCATATCATTGATTTTATATCTATTTGCATACCATGTCACATTATTTCATTTTATTTCTATATTAGTACTCCATACTTGATTTTGTGCACCCATACTTACTACAGTTGATTGTGAGTATCCACTTGATACCTGTGCACTACCTGACATGACCTGATATACTACTGCTTGACTTGATACTTGATCTTGTTACTAATGCCGACAATCTTGACATGTTGTCCCTATGGACATATCCTATTGTCTGTATAGACAAACCTGTACCTGCTTGATCTTGTGTTGGCATTAGCTCCAGATTTATCAATACCTGACTTGAACACATAATTTGGGGGTATGGGGAAATCAAGAATGTAACCGAACGTAACTCAAAGGACTATCATATTGTTTGCCGTTTTTCTGAGCATTACGAAATACCTATTGTTTGCCGTTTTTCCGGGCGTTACGGAATACCTATTGTTTGTCGTTTTTCCGGGCATTACGGAATAATCACCTATGGATTACGATGAGGATTACGTTAATTGATTTCGAAGACTTTAGAATAGATAACCCAGTAGCACTGTTTAGATTACTCACTGCATATCACATGTGCTTATACCCTTCACTGTTCCTTATTCGTGATATTGTTATACTCTTATTACTGTTCATACTCATGCATGCATGTCTTGTTACCTCCTGATTGTATTATTGTTGATATTATGACGGACTAACGTCTGGGTTTTTGTCACGCCCCGCTTCCCAGTGTACGGTGAAGGGGACGCGACGAGGTCCGCTACGTATTTACTCAGAAGTAAATACGCTAAGCATATCTAAGCAATATAAAAAAAAGCACAAGAGACAAGATATAATAAAACAACAACTTTATTAATAACATTCTTTTGTACAATGCATGAAAAGTAAATACATCTGAAATAAAAGCGATTCCTAAACAATGGCATAACAGGAAATGAAAAATACTGAATAGAACAAGGTACAATGTCTAGAGCTCGGGGTCTTCGTGGAACTGATCCAAGTCTTCACCGGTGGACTCGATTTCTGACGGGTCCAAAACACCTGACGACATTCAAAGAAGAAAGAAATAGAATGTCGTCAGCGAACAGGTCGCTCGGTAAGTTCCAAAGATAAGAGGAGAAATAGAATAGACAGTGAGTAAGAGAGAGAGAGAGAGTTGCATTTATAGTTGTATTATATCAAGATATCCCGTGCCAGCAGAGGCAAAGGCATGACCAGTATTGTTGTAGTATTGTGTTAACGCTGTTGTTTGTAGCTTGGTACAGAAGGATGCCAGTGCATACGAGAGGGGTCTCAGTATGCTAGAGACCAGGGCAAATGGAAGTACAAGGCTCCATTATACAACCCGGAACAACGGCAATTGGATTCATGTTAGGTGTCTTAATCTTACCGTCTCGTGCCACCTTTAATACCTTCCGTACTAATCTACCCCTTAAACCCCGTGGTGTTTTGATTGTATTGTTTTATTGTATTGTATAAGTTGGATGACTGACCAAAACCATGATATCAGTAAATAAATTGTAACTGCATAATCAGGTAAATAGAATAACAGGATAATGGATGTATATCTATGGTTTGATTCAGTCAAGTTGTATATATTGATAACTGGATTCATAGATTCATGTGTTCATATTGAATTGGAATATTAAAGAATGTAGATTGACTTGAATCATATTCAAGTCAGAAATAATCAGACTCAAACCCGAGTCGGACAAAAGAAATGTAAATCGAAGTTCTATGTTTTACTAGGGTCCTTATTGTAATTTATAAAACTCGAGGGGGTTTTATGTAAAAATACTTTTGTATAGTTTTCAAGATACACCACAAGTATTTATTATTCGTATTTATAGTTATAATAAGTGTAATTTTATTTTGTGATATTTCTAGTGAAAATATCCTAGTTTTATAAATAGAGGTATTTATCTGTAATATTGATTTATTAGAAAATTTCATGGTATTTTAATGTAAAATTTATTCTTGTGATTTTTAGAAAAAGTGGAATAGTTATATTATAACAAAATAGATATTTTAATGATAAATATACATATATTTATACAAAAATAATTTCAATAAATATTTTATATTCTAAAAATCTCATTTTCTTAAGATGTCGTATTGTAAACCTTTTGAGACCGAATGCTCCTTGCGGAGGTCTGAATCTCGTACTGCTAAGCCCGAGTGTGCACGATAAACTGTACTATCCCTAATGGGTTCCCCAAAGGTGGGTTGTAGTGGCGCTTTGCAAAGATTTTATAAATACTAATCCTTTAGAATATGGTTTTATAAAATAAAAGGTATTTATTTGCAAAGGTGTAAATTTTCGTATTTTAGATTCTAGGGTTTCCTAACCAACTAGCCTACTTCTAAATGGTCTAAACGACAAGTCATTAGAAGCCTCAAATCGCCTCTTCACCGCCAATTGTTGCCAGTTAAGTACAAGTGAGGAAGGATGGATCCGCTAACGAATCGTGAGACGGGCCTTTTAAAGTTACCTAAGCTCACTTGCCTAGCCTTAGACACCACAAAGTCAGATTTAGATAAACGATCGATGTCCACAACTTATCGTATTTTCCTATTAAAGATATTTGTTTTAAAATGTATCCACCTAAAACTTTTAGAAAATGTTTTATTAAGAAAATGGTATTTTAATGTAAAATCTTGTTTTAGCATATTCTAAGTTTTCAAGGTAGCATGTTATGGTTGGATAGGAGTGTGTGAGGAGGTAGGTCATTACCTCGTGATCTACTTTAAGGTATAGCAATGTTAAAGAGTTAAATGTGAAAACTAAACATTGTGGTATTTAAGTGCAAAAATACGATATACTGCAAAAGCTATCATTTCATGTGAGAAAACTTGTTCAAATTATTTGTTAGGTGATTAATAGTCAACATGAAGATATTTAAGGATTATGGAATTGGTGATAGGTGAGATTTTATAGAAAACCGAATCGAAAATCGGTTTGTTCCGATTTCCGTTGGGTTTGTAAAGTCGTATTTTTATGAAAGAAAAGAAAGGTAGAAAAGAGGGAACTTACGGGTTTGGTCAACACAAGAGAGTGAGAGGGAAGTAGAGGGTTGGCCGGTCACTACTAAAACAGGGGGTTGCCCCTACGGATAACAGAATCCGTAGGAGCAGATTTAGTTTGGCCCGGATTAATCCGTAGGGCTAAACGGTTGCCCCTACGGTCCTTCCATATTTATTTAAAAATTATTAAATCTTAAAGTGTTGTTTGCCCCTACAGAGCCGCAAACCAAGCACCTACGGGTATATCCGTAGGGGCATCTAAATAGAGATTTAAGTGATCGATCCCTATGCTGATTATTTCTTATTCCCTTATCAATTGCGTGCGAACCCAAATCCCCAAACCCTCGTTCCCGCCGATCGCCATTCTCGTCGTCGCCGTTCTCGTCGTCGCCAGCGCCGGCCGAATCGTCGTCGCCACCGCCTGCTTCTTCCTCATCTCCGTTCGTCGTCGCCATCGCCTGCTTCTTCAACCTACGGCCGATTCGTGGTCGCCACCGATTCGTCAACGCCACCGCCTGCACAGGTTAGGAAATCTTAATTAAACAAATTCTTGATTGTTTTAGGTCTATGGTTCATGGTTTGGGTAGGCATCGGTTGGGGTTAGCGTTAGGGTTAGGGGTGGGGCTGGGAGGCTGCTGTTGCGGTTGGGGTTAGGGTTCGGCAGGGGGTAGCGGCTGGGGTTGGGGTTGGGGGTTAGGGTTGTGTGTCCCTGAGCACTTCTTGATTAAGGCTGGGGCTGGGGCTCGGGCTAGGGTTGGGGCTGGGGCTCGAGCTGCAGCTAGGGCTGTGGTTGGGGTTGGGGCTCGGGCCCGGGCTCGGGCTTCGGTTAGCGTTAGGGTTGGGGCTGGGGCTCGGGCTCGGGCTCGGGCTGCGGTTGGGGTTAGGGTTCGGCAAGGGGTTGCTGTTGGGGTTGGGGTTGGGGTTGGGGTTGGGGTTAGGGTTAGGGTTGGGGTTTTAGATTTTAGGGTCTAAGTTAATTTCCATTCTAATTAGCATTAAGCTCGTTAATTGAAATGTTGATGATGATCATAAGAGGAAAATGTGTCTTTGAGAAGGTGTTGGAAACTGGACTAATAATGTGGGTAAAGCCCAGTTTAATTAATAATTTTATTTGTCATTCTCAAATTTTCTTGGAAACGGAGACTGTTTTGTTGAACTTTTAGCCGTTGGGCATGTTGGGTTGAATTTGTTTGCTAATTGCATAAGATTCTCATAAGATTCTAGATTTTGAGGATGGGCCGTTGTAATTGGAAATGCTTAGAATTGTAGGAACTTCTTTGTTTTAGCTATATATAATTGCAAAAAAAAAGACACATTTCTAATTTGAAGAAAGGAAGGGCAAGATAGGGATTTAGTTATGGATTTTACTTGGGTGTCTCCTCTTTTAATACATGTCTATCTTTATAAGAATATCGTATCACATATTCGGTTTTAGCATCTGTACGCAACTGCTTTGATTATCATCATGTTATTAACATCTTTAACTTCTATCATTTTTCTAATATGTCTCATAGTTAATATAATAATCCTTTGTCTATATTTGTTGACAATGGCCTTTCTTTTAGATGAACATGTTTTTTGATGCTTTTTTCAGTCATGTGAATTCATATGTTGCGTAGCTTTATGATATCAGTATCCTATATTTGTAGTTTTAATTGTTGATTGTTATAGATGAATGCCATTGCAATAATAGTTTTTGGTAGATGAATGCCATTGCAATATAGGATGATCAGTTCTATCAATCTTGATCTCAATGGTTTAAAATCATGTTACACATACAACACGAATGCACAACAAACGCATCATTAGAGAGTGATTCAAGATGTTCAATTTAAAACCAATATATGATACTCGATGATAATATGAAACCTTCATATTCTCATCGATACTCATATATGAAACTAAAAGCGCCACTTAGTCCCCGTCTATCGGTTAACATACGTGCGATGCTCGTCGTGACATAGAACTATACGAAGGTTGTTAAATATCGGACAGTATAGCTCGATACTAACAACCGTCGTATAGTCTACGCGACGAGAAAATTCAATCGTATGGTAACCTATAGATTTGTCCCGTGTGGACAAGTTAAGAATGTATAAAGCAAACGCCTTCATTCACTTGTGTTTTCATCCGTTTCGAGATATTTCGTCGGTACCTTTCCGCTGGTTCTCCGTGTACAAAGATAGATTAGATGTTCATTTCAACGTTGTTTCACAGCTTTGAAATGATTATCTATTCTATTACAGTGTACTCGGAGAACAGCGGGAGGTGCTGCCGAAATTTACTCGAAACGATTGAAAGCACAAGTGATGGGTGTTCGCTCTATACATTCTCAATAGGATAGAAGCCTACCCCCGACAGCCGGAACACACACATACAACAAGAATACACAATAAACGCATAATTAGAGAGTGATTCGAGATGTTCAAGTTAAAACCGATACTCAATGATAATACGAAACCTTCATATTCTCATCGATACTCATATATGAAACTAAAAGCGCCACTTAGTCCCCGTCTATCGGTTAACATACGTGCGATGCTCGTCGTGACATAGAACTATACGAAGGTTGTTAAATATCGGACGGTATAGCTCGAAACTAACAACCGTCGTATAGTCTACGCGACGAGAAAATTCAATCGTATGGTAACCCATAGATTTGTCCCGTGTGGACAAGTTAAGAATGTATAAAGCAAACGCCTTCATTCACTTGTGTTTTCATCCGTTTCGAGATATTTCGTCGGTACATTTCCGCTGGTTCTCCATGTACAAAGATAGATTAGATGTTCATTTCAACGTTGTTTCACAGCTTTGAAATGATTATCTATTCTATTACAGTGTACTCGGAGAACAGCGGGGAGGTGCTGCCGAAATTTACTCGAAACGGTTGAAAGCACAAGTGATGGGTGTTCGCTCTATATATTCTTAATGGGCTAGAAGCCTACCCCCGACAGCCGGAACACACACATACAACAAGAATACACAACAAACGCATAATTAGAGAGTGATTTGAGATGTTCAAGTTAAAACCGATACTCGATGATAATATGAAATCTTCATATTCTCATCGATACTCATATATGAAACTAAAAGCGCCACTTAGTCCCCATCTATCGGTTAACATGCGTGCGATAATTTATTCTTTTCAACGACAAACGCACACACAAAGCATATACACGGATTTTCTCCTTTGTCGGTAAATATCTCGTTCTTATATTTCTCAATATAGTCAGCATAACCTACAATTTATATGTTATACAGTCTAACATGGTCCGTGAGTACGTCAGAGTTAAGGACTGGATGTATGTGGATTGGAAACAACGTATGCAACCTAAGTTTGTCGCAGGAATTGCTGCTTTCCTTGAATTTGCACGCGCACATAATAAGATCATAATAGAGAAGATTCTCTGTTCGTGCGATAGATGTGGCAATAAGTACTGGCAGAAGGTAGAATTGACAGAGCTTCATATTGTAAAACATAGGTTTACTAGACTTTATACAACTTGGAAATATCACGGGGAAAGAGAAGAATGCAGTACTGCGGCAGAAGAAGTAGAACACGATAATGCGGCAGGAGAAGAAGAAGAATTCGGTAATGCGGCATAAGGAGAAGGCGGTAATTTATTTCCATCAGAAGAAATGGAGGATATGGTAGAGGCTGCCCTAGGTGAATCTATTCGTACCAAAGATGACATTCCTTCCTTTTGCTCTTACTTAGCAATTTTTATTATTGTCTAGCTGTAGGTGGTGACACCACCGCACCTGTGGGTATGTTTATATATCCTATAGTACATGCATATTGATTTAGAACGTTATATTATTGATCTACACATTCTTTTTGCAATTACTTATATAATCTATTTTTAATTGTCTAATTATAGGTGGTGCGTCCACATCTTCCACAGGGGCCGCTCCTGCCGCTTCCATACCCTCCGCATCGTCCGCATCCGGGACCCCGGTTGTTTCTCACCGGAGGAACTATCGTCCCGCTCGTGCTGCTGCCCGGGCCCAGGCTCGTGCGATAGTCACCGGAGGTATATATCACACTTGAATTTTCGTTTAACCTTGATTTCTTAATACAACTTTGTCTTAATATTGATTGTCTTGATATTTCGTGCAGACGCAGGGCCTCCCCATCCCCAGAGGGGGACTCGAGGCCCGAATCTGTCCCATAGGCTGAGGCCTGACAGAGCTTGGGGGAGGCAGCATTCCCCCTTTTTTTACCCTTGACTATCGCTATACCGGTCCTTATGCCGAGAGGTTCGGCCGGTATATGGGGGGCGAGAGCCGGCTCGTGAAGAACTATCCACTTCACGTTGAGTCGGGCGAGCCGCACCAGCGCTCATTCGCCCTCTTCTTTGATCAGGCTCGGGTACGTATTAATATATATTTTCAGTTGATCTATCCGCTTATCATATTTATTATTAACACTTGCAATCTAATAACAATGTTTTTTTTTGTATTTTCAGTTGGATTACGATTTTCAGCCTGTAGCCGACCTTGATCATCCGGGGAGGGTGCTCGACCTTCATGCTCTGTACAATGGTCTGATGAAGAACATGCAGGCCAAGGTCCGATACAACAGGAATGAGCTGAAGGCCGACTGCTACTCCCTGTGAATGGCGACCCCCGAGGCAGAGAGAGCGGCCCTCCTATCTACTCCGGCGTTTGCGAGAGTCGACGTAGAGACATGGCCTCTATTGTGCGAATATTTCAACACCCAGCGCAAACAGGTATGCATTTTAAATGTAATTCATTATTTATGATATAATTTATTTTTTGTGTTCCTTAATTAGAAAACTAAATGTTAATGCGTTGTGCAGAAACAATCCACTCAGAATACAGAGAACAGGAAGTCGGCGAAGAGGGGTCGCCCTACTTACACAGGTGGCTCGAGAAATATTACTCGAGCCATGGAATTATCGGTAAATTACAATAGACCGACCTTTGTGATATTCTGCAATATTAAGAGTTATTTTCTAATATTTGTAATATTAAGAGTTATTTTCTAATATTGCAGACAGCTCGGACCGTGGCGTCAGGTGGTACACCGAGCGTGTTGTCCGCATATCTTGCCGTCCACGGCATCTCGACAGATCCCGCCACGGGCGAGCTTCGATATCCCGACGTCGCTACCCAGGAGTATTGCGTAAGTGTTAATATTTTTTCTACCCAAATTTGAAACTTTAGTTTTGGAAGGTTCAAGTTTAAATTTTATACTTATACTTTACTGCTTAATGTGTGTGTAGGAGCGGGTGGTTGAGCAGGCCGAGGCCTCGGGGATCGATTTTACCGGACAGAGCGATCCGAGGCTGCTGACCCCAGTTCTGGACGCCGCACACGGAGGGCACCACGGAGGTTGGGAGAGAGGACGGGGACTGGGCCCTAGCAGGGCCCAATGAGGTTGGACTCCACCTCGGCGGTTACTTCCTCCGTCTCCAGTGACCGACGTGTCCATCAGGAACTGGAGAGCTTGAGGGCCACCGTTCAGGAGTTGAAAGAGATGCTGGTATGTATACTACTTTATAGTAAAATATCATGTCATATTATATAGATATCAACATATCCATAATTAGTACGTAGCTTGAGCTTATTTGGTTTTAGACTTAAGTTTGATTAATCATACATACATATGTAATTAAATTAAACAACGGTTTTCCAAACTAGATATCCAAACGGGGTTTCGAAATAACTTAATAATGATACGAATTCGAATAATACACAGTTCTTACACGCTTCTTACACACGTTAGGTCCATACGCGACAGGGTACATCGACCGAGCCTCCACATGCATGCAATTCGGCTGCGGCTCCGCAAGCCACTACATCAGCTGCGGTTCCGTAGACAGCTCCTATAGCTTCACCGCCCGCTCAGACACCCGCAGTCGCGGCTCCGCAAGCGACTACCTCGACGGCGGCTGCGCAGACCACATCGCCAGCTCCACAGGCCGCTCAGACTCCCGCTCGCGCCGAATTGCAGAGTTTATTGACCGAGGAGCAGGCGCGCGTTATTCTATCGTTATTCAGAGGTGGAGCTGGACCGAGCTAGGATAGCTTTTTGGTTCTTATTTTTTGAAACATGTATTTATTTATATCATACATATTGTACTACATTTTGAAACGATATTGATATTGGTTTATATTTATATCATATTCAGTTTTTGGGTGTCTTTTGTATATTATATGCGTGAGATGTGATTATGAATACTGCGATATATATTGTATGATGATTAATTTTATATTATATTGTTATATATATTATTGTGCACAGGGCAGGAAAAAATCAGGCAGCCCTCTTTTTTTAAAAAAATACAGATAATGTGTACCTACGGATTACTCCGTAGGTACACATGTTGCCCCTACGGCTATATCCGTAGGGGCAAAATATCAGCAGTAACTAATATTCCCCCTGATCTCAGTACCAGGGGGGTTGGGAGTGCCCCTACGGATATGTCCGTAGGGGCTATTGCTTCACCCCTACGGAGTTATCCGTAGGGGCAAAATATCAGAAATCCTGATATTTTGCCCCTACGGATAAGTACCTACGTAGGTATCCGTAGGGGATAGTACGTGGCCCTACGGCGATATCCGTAGGTACAGTTAATATATTTTAAAAAACCGTAAATAATATAACTTTTTTTACCCTACGGCCTACTCCGTAGGTGAAACAGGACCTACACATAAATCCGTAGGGGCAAGATTTTGCCCGTAGGGGCAAGTTCAGGGTTTCAACTTGCACTTGCGGCCTTTGCACCTACGGGGTCTTTTTTCGCCCCTACGCACATCTCCGTAGGGGAAGTGGGTTGCCCCTACCGATAAATCCGTAGGGACAACCCTTATTTGTAGTAGTGGGTGCGTCGAATCGTCGTTGAGAGCTCCTAGTACGATCACCGGAATTTCGCCGTCGATTTCGTCAGCGCTTCGCCTTTCGCTCATTTTCTAACGTACCAAAGTTCACTTGGAATTTTGAGAGAGTGGACTTAGGAATTTAGGGTGAGAGGGTAGAGGGTATGGGGTGTTTATATAGGGTTAGGCTATGGTTAGGGTTTTTAATAAAAAATATATATATAAAAAATATATATAATTATATAAAAATCATTAAACATCATTAAAATTTGGAGTAAAAGGGATTTATTGGGCTCTCTGTAACCGATCTAGGGATTTAGTGTGTGCAGGGGTGTTGACCAGTCCAAGATGCTCCTCTTCTATGTTGACGACTCGGCCGTCCGGCCGAGTCAGAGGGTCGGGGGCCGGGGAAACTCCAGGTCTGAATTATGGTATTTTTAGTTTTTAATGTTTAGTTCAAGTTTTGTGAGTTATGGTGTTTTGACTGTTGGGCTTCTAAAGGATTTTAAAAAAAATAAATACAAAATAATGTGGGGCATGGGATTTGAACTCTAGTGGCTTGGTTCAGCAGTGCAAGGTATTACCAATGAGCTACAAGCTCCTTTTTGTAATTATGGTGTTATTTAATTACTTAAAATGATAGCAGCAAGAGTAAATATTCCAAATATACATTAAATTTAAAGTAATTTCTTGTACACTAAAAATGGAGTTATTACATTCTTGTAGCTTGTAATTAAAAAACAAAATAATTACCTATATCTTATGCTCAGGCTAAAATACCCCTTTGTGGATTTTGAAAAAAATTTAATTTAAAAATTTGTATAGAAAAAGTGTATGAGAAAATTAGGGTTGTTACATTCTACCCTCCTTATAAAAATTTCGTTCTCGAAATTTGTAAAAGGATAATGTAACAGTGCTAGGAAGTTTGGTGAATGTAGTGTATAAAAGTGATACGATGGTGAAAAAGGCTTATCGGTATTACCTTGACCTACAGTCTCGGCTTCTACGGCTTCTAATGTGAAGGTCTGTCGCCGTGGTATATTCCTTCTAGCTGGCGACACATTCTGCCTTTGGGGCCTGTTTCTCTGCCCTCTAGGCATGTCCCTCATTGCTTGTTAGAATTGGCGAGTAGGCTGTGCAGGTGGTGGAGCAGGTAGTGCAGGAAGAGTTGCAGGAGCCTGGATGCTTGGCCGCTGCGGGTAGTTGGTGGGTGTGTGAGTTGAGTTGCTATTGTAAGGACAGTTCCCTATTCCGTGGTTGGATGCGCCACAAATTAGACACAGGACTTTTGCGCGCCTACAGTCCTTCCACAAGTGTCCCTTTCTATGGCAGTAATGGCAAATTTCTTCAGTTCTCCTGGGTTCAAACGATGGCCGGGAAGAGGCTCCTCCTGCCATTTGAGTGGCATGATGTTTCAAACCGGCAGATTGGGGTCTGCCCCTCGCCTTTATCACCGCCTCATAACTGCGGGCAGCTTCCAAACCATCCTCATGAGTCAGAAATTTCCCTGTGGCTAGTGCAGCCTGAATTTCTGTGTCCAGACCTTGTTGAAAGCGACGGGCTCTGATCTCGTCCGTTGATATCAAGTGTGCCGCGAATCAACTTAGCATGATGAATTCAACGTCGTACTCATCTACTGATTTGTCCCACATCGAACCCTGTTGTAGATGAATGAACTGCTGCTCCATTGCAAACCTAGCAGTCACAGGGAAGTATTTCGCGTCGAACTTCTCGCGAAAAGTTTTCCATTCAATAGGATGTACCAGACGGCTTTCTCCGCCTTCCACCAGTTGCGAGCATTATCCGTGAGCTATAGTTTCGCCATACGGACCCAAGCTATGTCCGGCACTTGTGCTGCGGCCAGATCATCCTCGATACTTTGAGCCCATTCCTCAGCTTCCAGTGGGCTCCCCTTTCCTGAGAACTGCTTCGGATGTAAAGCCCTGAATTGTTTTACCCCCGGAGCGTCAGTCTCGGGACGGTTCAGGAGTTGTTGTTGTCCCTCGAGAAGGCTGCGGATCGCCTCAAATAGCACTGTTTGCTCGGTGGGTGGCACAGAAAGAGCTGGTGTGAAAGGTAGTGCTGGAGGTGTGTTGTTAGCGTTGGTGCTGGTGTTGTTCGAGGAATCCATAACCTTGAAGAAAAATTTAGGTTATGACAGATTCAAATACATGAAATGATAAAATTCAAGGAATAGAAATTTGTAGGATTTAAGAAACATGAATTGTAAAGAATGTTTTAGTTGTTGGTTCTTGTGTTATATTGCTTAAATTGTTCATGCAGAACTGAACTGCATGATAGGGTTTCATACAGTTCTGACCTGCATGGGCCACCAACAAAACCTGTCACGCCCCGTTTCCCAGTGTACGGTGAAGGGGACGCGACGAGGTCCGCTACGTATTTACTCAGAAGTAAATATACAAAGCGTATCTAAGCAATATAAAATAAAAGCACAAGAGACAAGATATAATAAAACATCAACTTTATTAATAACATTCTTTTGTACAATGCATGAAAAGTAAATACATTTGAAATAAAAGTGATGCCTAAATAACGGCATAACAGGAAATGAAAAATACTGAATAGAACAAGGTACAATGTCTAGAGCTCGGGGTCTTCGTGGAACTGATCCAAGTCTTCACCGGTGGGCTCGATTTCTGACGGGTCCAAAACACCTGACGACATTCAAAGAAGAAAGAAACAGAATATCGTCAGCGAACGGGTCGCTCGGTAAGTCCTAAAGATAGGAGGAGAAATAGAATAGACAGTGAGTAAGAGAGAGAAAGAGAGTTGCATTTATAGTTGTATTATATCAAGATATCCCGTGCCAGCAGAGGCAAAGGCATGACCAGTATTGTTGTAGTATTGTGTTAACGTTGTTGTTTGTAGCTTGGTACAGAAGGATGCCAGTGTATACGAGAGGGGTATCAGTATGCTAGAGACCAGGGCAAATGGAAGTACAAGGCTCCGTTATACAACCCGGAATAACGGCAATTAGATTCATGTTAGGTGTCTTAATCTTACCGTCTCGTGCCACCTTTAACACCTTCTGTACTAATCTACCCCTTAAACCCCGTAGTGTTTTGATTGTATTGTTGTATTGTATTGTATAAGTTGGATGACTGACCAAAACCATGATATCAGTAAACAGATTGTAACTGCATAATCAGGTAAATGGAATAACGGGATATTGGATGTATATCCATGGTTTGATTCAGTCAAGTTGTATAGATTGATAACTGGATTCATGGATTCATGTGTTCATATTGAATTGGAATATTAAAGAATGTAGATTGACTTGAATCATATTCAAGTCAGAAATAATCAGACTCAAACCCGAGTCGGACAAAAGAAATGTAAATCGAAGTTCTATGTTTTACTAGCGTCCTTATTGTAATTTATAAAACTCGAGGGGGTTTTATGTAAAAATACTTTTGTATAGTTTTCAAGATACACCCTAAGTATTTATTATTTGTCTTTATAGTTATAATGAGTGTAATTTTATTTTGTGATATTTCTAGTGAAAATATCCTAGTTTTATAAATAGAGGTATTTATCTGTAATATTGATATATTTGAAAATTTCATGGTATTTTAATGTAAAATTTATTCTTGTGATTTTTAGAAAAAATGGAATATTTATATAATAACAAAATAGATATTTTAATGATAAATATACATATATTTATACAAAAATAATTTCAATAAATATTTTATATTCTAAAAATCTCATTTTTTTAATATGTCGTATTTTAAACCTTTCGAGACCGAATGCTCCTTGCGGAGGTCTGAATCTCGCACTACTAAGCCCGAGGGTGCACGATAAATTGTACTATCCCTAACGGGTTCCCCAAAGGTGGGTTGTAGCGGCGCTTTGCAAAGATTTTATAAATACTAATCCTTTATAATACGGTTTTATAAAATAAAAGGTATTTATTTGCAAAGGTGTAATTTTTCGTATTTTAGATTCTAGGGTTTCCTAACCAACTAGCCTACTTCTAAATGGTCTAAACGACAAGTCATTAGAAGCCTCAAATCGCCTCTTCACCGCCAATTGTGGCCAGGTAAGTACAAGTGAGGAAGGAGGGATCCGCTCACGAATCGTGAGACGGGCATTTTAAAGTTACCTAAGCTCACTTTCCTAGCCTTAGACACCACAAAGTCAGCTTTAGATAAATGATCGATGTCCACAACTTATCGTATTTTCCTATTAAAGATATTTGTTTTAAAATGTATCCACCTAAAACTTTTAGAAAAGGTTTTATTAAGAAAATGGTATTTTAATGTAAAATCTTGTTTTATCATATTCTAAGTTTTCAAGGTAGCGTGTTATGGTTGCATATGAGTGTGTGAGGAGGTAGGTCATTACCTCGTGATCTAGTTTAAGGTATAGCAATGTTAAAGGGTTAAATGTGAAAACTAAACATTGTGGTATTTAAGTGCAAAAATACGATATATTGCAAAAGCTATCATTTCATGTGAGAAAACTTGTTCAAATTATTTGTTAGGTGATTAATAGTCAACATGATGATGTTTAAGCTTTATGTAATTGGCGATAAGAGAGATTTTATAGAAAACTGAATCGGAAATCGGTTTGTTCCGATTTCCGTTGGGTTTGTAAAGCCGTATTTTTATGAAAGAAAAGAAAGGTAGAAAAGAGGAAACTTACGAGTTTAGACAACACTAGAGAGTGAGAGTGAAGTAGAGGGTTGGCCGGTGCGTCGAATCGTCGTTGAGAGATCCTAGTACGATCACCGGAATTTCGCCGTCGATTTCGTCAGTGTTTCGCCTTTCGCTCGTTTTCTAACGTACCAAAGTTCTCTTGGAATTTTGAGAGAGTGGACTTAGGAATTTAGGATGAGAGGGTAGAGGGTAGAGGGTATGGGGTGTTTATATAGGGTTAGGCTAGGGTTCGGGTTTTTAATAAAAAAAAATATAAAAAATATATAAAAATATATAAAAATCATTAAACATCATTAAAATTTGGAGTAAAAGGGATTTATTAGGCTCTCTGTAACCGATCTAGGGATTTAGTGTGTGCAGGGGTGTTGACCAGTCCAAGATGCTCCCCTTCTATGTTGACGACTCGGCCGTCCGACCGGGTCCGGCCGGCGGCGCCGGCCCGAGTCGGCCGGTCCGCCGACCGACTCGGCCGAGTCGGGCCGAGTCGGAGGGTCGGGGGCCGGGGAAACTCTAGGTGTGAATTATGGTATTTTTAGTTTTTAATGTTCAGTTCAAGTTTTGTGAGTTATGGTGTTTTGACTGTTGGGCTTCTAAAGGATTTTTAAAAAAATAAATAAAAAAATAATGTGGGCATGGGATTTGAACTCTGGTGGCTTGGTTCAGCAGTGCAAGGTATTACCAATGAGCTACAAGCTCCTTCTTGTAATTATGGTGTTATTTAATTACTTAAAATGATAGCAGCAAGAGTAAATACTCCAAGTATAAATTAAATTTAAAGTAATTTCTTGTACACTAAAAATTGAGTTATTACATTCTTATAGCTTGTAATTAAAAAACAAAATAATTACCTATATCTTGTGCTCAGGCTAAAATACCCCTTTGTGGATTTTGAAAAAAATTTAATTTAAAATTTTGTATAGAAAAAGTGTATAAGAAAATTAGGGTTGTTACAGTTTTGTATGGCCCGAATCCTCTACCTTTGCCGCAGGCTGATCAGGAGTACTTCCGCCGTTAAGTCGAGCAGTGAGGATCTAGTTAGTATCCAGTTTAGTTATGTTTTACTTTCCAGACTGTTATTGTTACTTGAATTTATTGCTTCCGCATATTATTTCTTGACTCGTTATTTTTGGCTCATGGACATGTTCTAGATAGTTCTTTTATTTTCCTATTCTTGATATCTCTAGACAGCCGTAATGTAATTGTGGTGAGATGTTTCCTAGCCACAGGTAGCATGGTTGGCTCTGTCACGTGCCGATCTTAGCGCACTCTGGGAAGCGGGGCGTGACATCTTCTCGTGGGTTTTCAGCCGACGAGAAGCGTAAGCCACCACTCGACCGTGCTGCATTAATACACAGCCCAAATCTCTTCCCGACGAATCACTATAAACAACCAAGCCAACTGAGCTGTCTGGCACAGTCAGGATTGGGGCCATGGTCAACTTCAGTTTCAATAGCTCGAACGCCGGGATGCATTTCTCCGACCAAACATATGACACCTCCTTCTGTGTGAGCTTCGTCAAGGGTTCCGCTACTCTGACGAAATCTTGGACATACCGTCGATAATACCCAGCCAATCCCAAGAAGATTCTTATCTCAGCAACTGATTTCGGTGTCGGCCAGTCTTTAATAGATTCGATTTTCGCCGGATCTACCGAAATGCCATCCCTCGACATGACATGCCCCAGAAATTGCACTTTGTCAAGCCAAAACTCATACTTGCTTAGCTTAGCATAGAGCTTCTCCTCCCGTAGAACCTGCAATACAATTCGTAGATGCTCGGCGTGCTCCTCTAGACTTCTGGAATAGACAAGAATGTCGTCGATGAATATGACAACAAACTGATCCAAGTATTTGGAGAAGACCCTGTTCATCAAGTCCATAAATATAACCGGTGTATTGGTAACACCGAATGGTATCACAAGAAACTCATAGTGGCCATACTGGGTTCGGAAAGCTGTCTTGCATGCATCCTCGGCCTTAACCCTGATCTGGTGATACCCTGACCGAAGTTCTAGTTTAGAAAGTACTCGAGCGCTACCAAGCTGGTCAAACAAGTCGTCGATGTGGGGGATGGGGTACTTGTCCTTCACGGTCACTCGGTTCAACTCCCGGTAGTCGATGCACATGCGTAAAGAACCGTCTTTCTTCTTCACCAATAACATAGGAGCACCCCACGGGGAAACACTTGGACAGATAAATCCCTTGTCCAAAAGATCTTCTATCTGCTTCTTTATTTCTACGAACTCAACTGGCGCCATCCTGTAAGGAGCTTTGGAAACTGGCGCCGTCTCTGGGATCAGGTCAATCGAGAGGCCCAATATGTAAGGATGTGGTAGACCTGGTAAATCTTCAAGGAACACATCAAGAAAATCCCGAACAATCTCTGGGGCTGGACTCTCATCAATCTCCATAGCCGTCAACGCTTTTCGCTTGGCTGGCTCCAAAGACTCGCTTCCGCCTTCAAAAAAAACTCAGGGTGGTTAGAAATGCGAAAAGTCACTTTCCTAGCTCGGCAGTCGATGATCGCATAGAAGGTACTCATCTAATCCATCCCGAGAATTGCGTCATAGCTGCCCGTCCCGATTGAAAGGAAGTTTGCATAAAATCCCCTGCCGCATACTACCATCGGACATAACCTACACTCTTGGTTGGACAATAATTCCGTTACCCGTATGTATCTCCTAATCCTTGGTCAACGGCTTGTGAGGTATAGAGTGTGTACCAACAAACCGCGTAAAAATAAAGCAATGTGAAGCACCCAAATCAAAAAGGACTCTAGCAGGTACAGAATAAATAAGGAGGGTACCTGTAACTACTTCTCCAGAAGCCTCTGCATACTCGGCGGATAGGGTGAAAGCCCGCCCCTGAATCCGACCCGTACCAGTCTTCCTCTGATCGAATAATCGCTGCTGGGATACCCGAGGTGGACCCCTCTGAGCTGATGTGCCGTACAACTGTTGATGTTGCTCGAACCCTCCCTATAACTCAGATCTCTAAGGACATCCATTAACCCTGTGCTTGCTGGATCCGCAAAGCAAACACTGCCCCTTGGCTCTGCGACAATCTATCTGCATGTGCCCTGGCCTCTAGCAATAATCACAAAATAGAGCCCTCCGCTGTGGCTGCTGAGGTGAAAAAGTACGCTTCATCTGCGTAGCACCCGGCCTGTGAACTGAGATCGCTCCACGGGGAGAAAATGTAGCCCGTGCTGGAACTATGTAGGGTCTCTTGTCTACCGATCGTTGGCCCTTAGCTTTCTCCGCCAATCTTTCCTGCACTTAGGCAGTGTTCAACACTTGAGCAAAGGTCAGTAGATCAAGAGACGAGATAAGCTGCTGTAGTTCAATATCAAACCCCTGCTGAAACCATCTGGCCCTGAAGGCTTCGTTGGCTACCATATACGGTGCGAAGCAACTCGGCCGGTTAAATTCTGCGGCGTAGACATCCACTGAGCGTCCATTTTGCTTCAACATGATGAATTTCTCCTCCATCTCGGCCTTGGTAGTAGCCGGAAAATAGTGATCTAGAAAGTATGCGGAGAACCTGTCCCATCCGATAGGTTTCTCTAGCCGGCTTTCCTCTACGGACCACCATGTGCAGGCCTTGTCTTCCAGTTGAATCTTCACCATATTCACTCTATCATCGTCAAGAACTCGAGCGGCCGTCAGAAAGTTCTCTATGTTGATGAGCCATTGCTCGGCCTCAAGTGGATTTGCTGATCCCGTGAACACCGCTAGATGAAGCCTCCGGATGTCCGAAACGGTACTGACCTGAGCCTGTGTAGTCGGTACGATGGCACCCTGGGGGGCGGCGGGAACAGTCATAGATTTCTCTATAGCGATAATCGCGGTCTCCTGTACCGCCTTCAATCTCTCGTCCAGGAGATCGGTCTTCCTCTCTTGAGTCTGGGCTAGGATTGTCGGTGTGCTAAGAATCTTCTCGGTACGATCGTGGGAACCGGCACCCGAGGAGTTGCCCGAGGAGTCCATATTTATGAAAAAGGTCAAAAGAAATTAGATTCAAATAAGGGTACACAATGATTCAACGAGAATTAGAAAGTGAACAGAAAAGTAGTAAAGCATACGTCCAGGGTGTAACTCAATCTAGGGATCTCTCGACGGAACTGTAATTTCATCCAAAACCTTGGCTCTGATACCAACAAAACCATGTCACGCTCCGCTTCCCAAAATACGGAATACGAGGGGTGGCTAGGCCAGCTATGCTCCTACGGTCAAGGAATAATCCCGCCGTAGTCACAATTCGACTTCTAGCATTACATGGTAATCAGTAAACAGTACTAAGGTAAAGGAAAATCACAGTTCACAACTTTATTATATAGCAATAAAAGAGTTCGAAATACATTTATTTTGCACAAGAAAAAACTAACCAACAAAATACAAAGTGCTGAAAGCAAAAAAAAATGGCACTGATGATGCAGTTTAGACCTGTGCGATCTCGAATGGCAGGTCCTGCTCCTGGACTGGGTCCACTTCGTCCTCTGAGCATGCACACTCAGGTCGTCAGGACGACACATATAGCAATAATTATATATTGGGTGTGCAATGTTATTAAACAAGAAAACTGCAACAGAATGCAGAACATGAAAATAACGAACACTGCTTGCATATGAACAGTGTGATATAAGTATCATGTCAGTAAACCAGGCAATGCGTTGTCACTACTTATTAGCCACTAAGTCAATAAAATCAATTGGTGGAAATGATGCTTATGTTTAACAAGGGTCTCGTGCATGCCCGAGACTACGATCCACTGTTGCCCGAAACATAACCTGCAGCCGTGCCGCTAGGCCCATGATCTAATGTGTGTGTGCGTGTGTGTATCACTAATAGCGAATGATCATCCTCTAAATCACTGCACCTCGCTAAATACGAGTTCAATTCCACCTTGATTTCCCCATTCCCCAGGTTATAGTATGAATTCAAGTATTAGATAGGCTGTGAACAAATACGTATCGCTTTCACTTTCAATCACATTTCCACTTATCAATATCACTTTCTTATTTGCCACAAACCAATCACTAACACTTATATATCGACAATGCAAAACAGTCGCTAGGTCTCAATATAAACAATTACTATGCAGCATGTATAAAGCAAACACAAAATAGGCAAAAATGCACTGAATAGACATTCACTATATTATGACAGCCAACGCCATATAACTTGCACAATTTATCATAAAACACACGTATAAAATCAACCAAAACAATATAAAAGGCATAAGAAATACACTTGATTATCTAATCAATAAAATTAATCTCACATCAAACGGAACTCTGGTTAGGGACTTATCATTAATTTAAATTAGCGATAGATTGCTGGAATTCCAGTTTCAGAACTGGAAGTCCAATTTCACGCGCAGTTTACTATGGATTGTGTTCAGTTTCAGGTGTCTCCCCAGTTGAATAAAATTTAGTTATATCTTTTAGATTTCCAATGCATCAAACAGATTATCAATATCCTTCCTGTACTAGGAGTTACGTCTTGTTTAATGTGACGGAGTAAGAAATGTTACTGCAGAAACTGCAGAACACATCGATACTCAAAAATACAAACTAAATATCAAACGACGGTGAAAATGCACGGGGACAGATTCATGTGTTATCTAACTAAATTATCTAAGCGAATATATGGGGCTCCGCGCATTTTCTGTTTTAAGTAAGGACATGCGGTTATCTAAATTCAGATATCCTCGTAAAATGCTGCCCCGGACTGCAGTCCAGTGCCGCATTCGCAGCCAAATATCGTTACAGTAATCTATAAATGTCGATAAATAAACTATGGATGGTTTTATATTATAGAGTCGGCTTCGATATGAGCCGTAGAACATTACATTCCAAACTGTATTGAATTTAGGAGGCGACTTTACATGATTATAAACACGATATTTTGCATCCAAATTTCTACACGATATTTATAAACAGTAAAGGGATCTAACCATCACAAGTTCCGCCATATTAAGATTTTTTTGTCTAGGAATTTGTGTCAAGCACTTAACTAGTGTACGGTTATTAAACGAGAGGTCCGCTTAATCTAATCAATTAAAACAATAGTTATCCCATGTTCACGTTCTGACCACTGTAGACGTTATTGATGGGTTATAGGTTCACAACGCGGTTATTGTGACGATGTAGATATATATGCAATAATATCATTACGAATAAAACATATCGATCCATTTAAAATAATAATAGCATATAAAGCAAGTGATCGGGTTTTCACTTGCCTTCGGTCGCTGATATAGAACCGACACCGCTTGCGGACTTCGTGTTGACACACGAGATAATGCGATGTTGTACACGGCGCGTGGCGCAAGCGCGATGCGTGGAGATCCGGTACTGGGCATGGTGACGATGCGGGTGTGACACGGTAGTGGGCATGGTGCGTGCACTGGATCGGGGTATGGAGTGACACGGGGGCTGGCACGACGCGACACGGGGGCTGGCCCGGCATGGCATGAGGACTGGCATGACGTGACACGACGTGTGTGACATGGGGAGTGGGTACGGAGCACGACACGTCTGGGTACGCTATGGTGCAGCCGTGGCACGGTGGCAGTGCGGAGGCACGCACACGGGCACGGCATGGCACAAGCAGTGGCGATGGCAATGATCTCGGTTGGGTTCGGATAGCGGTGACTCCGCGAGGTAGGCGGTGCGGGTGGCCATCGAGGGTGGAAGGAGGTGATGCTCAGGCAGCGAAGGGAGCTCGGTAAGGTGTTGGCGGCGAGAGCTTGGTTGTTCAGAGGAGCAAGTCGGCGTCGAGACGAGGTGGTGAGGAGGTGACTGCGGTAGTGGATGCAATGGGTGTGGGCTCGGTGGGTCGATGGAGGTGGCGAGGTGGTAGTGAGCTTGGGCTTGGGCACAATGGGTGTGGGCTCGGTGTTGGGGAGGAGAGGAGGCGGCGAGGTGGTAGTGAGCTTGGGCTTGGGCACAGTGGGTGTGGGCTCGGTGTTGGGGAGGAGGCTCTGACGATGGTGGTGTTGCTGGTGGTCATCGGTGAAGGGGATGACCGGAGGAGGAAGTTCGTCGGTGAGGTGGGGATAGGTTCGTGGTGGTAGTGAGCTCGAGTTGAAGGAGGAGGAAAGAGTTTTGTTCGGTCGTGGAAGGAGAATGAGAGAGAGAGAGAGAGAAACGAGAGAGATCGGGAGAGAGGGTGAAGTATGGGGAGAGGCGAGGGGATGAGGTCGCCGTGTCCGCTGGGCATGGGTCTCACGGGACGTCGGTGCGAGCGAGATGGGGAAAGAGTCATTGGGGAAGGAGAGAAAATGTGGGTTGCTGGGTCGTCGTGCGCGCGAGTCAGGCGAAGGTTGTTGGCGGGGGCGCGATCGTCGCGGAGGTGGACGCGAGTAGAGCGGGGGACGTTGGAGGGGAAAAGAAACGGGAAAGGAAACGAGACGAGGAAGAAGGAAAAGGAAAAGGAGTGGGGGTGAGCGGGTCGGCTTGGGTGAACGGGCTGGGTCGGGTAGATTAAGCAATGGGTTTTAGGATTTAGGTTAGGGATAATAATTAAACAATATAAAAAAATATTTAAAAATAGGAAAAATAGGGGGGAAATCTGGAAAAATATACGGAAAATACATATACAGAACTGGGGATTTACAACATATTCCTCATAATTTTTATTATTTGTATATGTCTTACTGTCTTCTCAAATCTATTCTATTTTCTTTCTTAGTAATTTAAATTTAAAAACATTCACTACCAACATTATGCTAAAAAGGAAGCTAAACAAACACTTATCTAGAATATATTATGGTATTTTAGCAAAAAGCAAAGTCTAAACAAAATGTGCAATCATTCTTGCCTAAAATGCAGAAAATCCCCTTTTCTTTTACCCCAACGATGGAAATTCCCGTAACCTAGAAAAACATGCACTTTACCCCCATGTGTATCGATTAATATTTGCCCGTAAACTTCTTCTTTTTTTATAAAAAAAAAAAATTCTTTCATACACCACGAATAGAAGGAAAGAGGGGGGGAAAACACTAAGCATATTAATGTAATTGTTGATTAATATAGCATAGTATGTTAATGAGCAAAGTAAGTGTGCGGATTATAGATTACATGTGCACGATTTCTTTTTTGCATCCGGTCACAGGTCTATAAGAGGTAATCTTTGATTGGTGGGGTCATCCCATCAATCGTCCAGTCATCCTATTAGAATATAGGCGAGATGCTGGTGCTAATATAACAGTGCATAGGAAACATATAATCATACAACTACAATAATCATCATCTGGTGCTAATGAATGACATTAGGTTACAAATTAAATGTATATATTGTATTGACATACATCACCAGAAATTACAAATTTACCAAATTATATATACTTTAAGAAAACACATGATAATACAATGACTACAAGCTACAAATTGAACTTGAAGAATCAAATCTTGAACGTCTTAGCAAGAAGCATGATTTTAGTACCATCTTTCCACATTTGTGTCACGAACCAAATTTTATGCATCCCTCTTACTCCTTGAATTCAGATAAAGTTTAGAATCTTGGAAGAATTGATTCAAAACCCTTGTGTTTCAATTGTTACATCACAAGATAAGACCTTGATCGGCAGAACAATCGATCGAAGCTATCGAATGTTTTCTGGTATTGCAATGTAACTTTCAATCTGCCGTGCTAATTAATAAACCGACGCATCAATGCAAAGTCAAGCAACTATTCATTCAAAATAAATTCTTGCTCTTGATGCAAAGACAATGAAAACACATGTCTCCATGTCCAGAGCCCCAAAGAATCCTATCAGTCCGTAGACGAAGGATAAATTGGTATTTCCCGAAACTTCCCATACCCACCAACAAAAAAAGGATCAAAATTGACAAATCTTCCATACTTTAGCAACACATCTCTCATTTTTTTCATCTCACTTTTATCTTCACCATGCATAAAACTCTATCATGATAGAGACTTATAACTTAGACTTTCCTAAGTCCATCTCAAACCACTATGCACAAAACTATGGACTAAGAGAATAACAAGTATAAACACATCTTTAATTGGAGAGAGAGAGAGAGAGAGAGAGAGAGAGAGAGAGAGGAAGAAGAAGAAGAAGAAGAAGAAGAAGAAGGGTTGTGATGGATTTTTTGAGAGAGGATTAATGCTAGAGATGCCCCATCTTTGGCGCGTTTAAATAGAAAATTCTGTTCTCATCCCAAGTACATTTTTCACTTTGCTCCCATTCTTTTATATTATTTCTTTTTTGAGACTAGAAAGTTGTTTAAATATCCCTTAAAATGGTTGATATATCCCTATAATTAATTGTATAGAGTGGATTATTTTTTGAAAAGTTATCTCACTTCCTTTCGCCTTCACTAGTTAATTTGAAGTTCAAATTGGCGCGAAATCTATCAAACTAACGAAAGCTTGTACGGTATATTCATCGATCGCTGTCTCGTTTTGGTAACTCATAAATTTTCTAAATTTTCTAATAAAATATACTCCCCATTTCAGATTTTTTTCATGATATTTAAATGAATTTACAGGTTTAGCAAGGTATACCTCTCCTATTCTAAATTTTTCATTGAACTTAAATCATTTAGGAAAAATATATTCTCTCTTTCAAGTTACTGGTTTTTAGTCTATTATATATAGAGAGAGATTAAGAAACTCATAAATTTTCTGTTTTGCCCTAATAAAAGATGACAAAAACAAAAAAGTTCTGTGGTGCCATAATATTAGTTTTGAACGAAAACTCCCGGCTAGAATTTTGAAATTCTGAATTGGTAACAATCAATTTCGCCTCGATATTTTCAATGTAATTATGAGATTTTTGTCAGGTTCTAAACATAAAAATACAGCACAAATACAGCACATTCTGTCCGGTGTCAGTATGTGAGGCGTTACCAGCTAAGCATTTTGTCTCGTTGCTGAGCTGATTCCAAGTCAACATGCCAGCTGGAGACGGCTAGCTCATTGGTTCTTCTCTTAGCTTTTCCATGTATTATTTGTCCTTTATACAAGTCAATGTTTCTTTTTTTACCATTGAAATTCAGAGAACTTAAATCATTAGGATCCTTCCATTTCCATTTTTTCATGATAGTTCAATGAACTGAAATCTAAATGATTTAATACAATATATTTTCCTATTTCAGATTTAATAAAATATAGTTTAATAAAATAAAAGATTAACACCTCTTTTTTTTTTTTTTTTTATGTATACAGTATAAATAACATCCTGCGCTAACAGCTTTTGAATAGGGACTTGTCAGTAAAAAACCATCAAAGAAATCAACCACAATATCTTATTTGAAGAAACATCAAAATATTTTCATTAATAATTCATTTGAATATTATTTCTTTTTTTCTATGAAATATCATAGTTAAACTGCCTTCCAGTCATCCCATCAATCGTCCAGTCATCCTATTAGAATATAGGCGAGATACTGGTAGGAGACGAGTACCGGTTGAAACCGATTATTTTTTGAAAAATCACCATACTGTTACATTGCATCCGACAAAATCAATTACACTTGTAAAGTTTAACTGTATACAAATTAATTCAGATTTAAAAGGCGGCATCAGATAACCAATTATGAACGAAAATGATGACTCAGAACCACAAGAGCTAAACCCAAACATATATAACGGTTTCGAGGCGACAGTATCCATTTTAGAAGAGACCGATCATTGAGATAACGGTTTCGAGACGATGATATCGCATCAATAAGCACTGATCATGGACAAATTAATTATAAATTCCATCTAGTTTTCTATAAAGTAAACAAGACCAAGACAAAAAAATGTTTAATTTACACTTTCCCACCATGTTTCATAATTAACCTCAGCAAATTAATGTCATGGTACAAATATATATAAGAGTGCAATATAACAGTGCATACCATAATCAAATCACAACAAAGCGTTAGATTTATAGGAAACATATAATCATACAACTACACTAATTTCTCATTTTGGTGCTAATGAATGACATTAAGTTACAAATTAAATGAATATATTGTAATTACATACATCCCTAGAAATTACAAATTTACCAAATTATATGTACTTTAAGAAAACACATGATAATACAATGACTACAAGATACAAATTGAACTCGATGAATCAAATCTTGAACGGCGCTGTCGTCATAGCAAGAAGCATGATTTTAGTATCATCTTTCCACGTTTGTGTCACGGACCAAACTTTATGCATCTCTGTTACTCCTTGAATTCAGATAAAGTTTAGAATCTTAGAAGAATTGATTCAAAACCCTTGTGTTTCAATTGTTACATCACAGGATAAGACCGTCATAGCAAGAAGCATGATTTTAGTATCATCTTTCCACGTTTGTGTCACGGACCAAACTTTATGCATCTCTGTTACTCCTTGAATTCAGATAAAGTTTAGAATCTTAGAAGAATTGATTCAAAACCCTTGTGTTTCAATTGTTACATCACAGGATAAGACCTTGATCGGCAGAACAATCGATCGAAGCTATGGAATGTTTTGTGATATTAGAGTGTAACTTTCAACCTGCCCTGCTAAATAATCGTTCCAATTCCTAAATCGATGTATCAATGCAAAGTCAAGCAACTATTCATTAAAATTAAATTCTTGCTCTTGATGCAGAGACAATGAAAACACATGTTTCCATGTCCAAAACCCCGAAGGATCCTATCGGTCCATAGACGAAGGATAAATTGGTATTTCCCGAAACTTCCCATACCCAAAAAAGGATCAAAATTGACGAATCTTCCATACTTTAGCAACACATCTCTCATTTTTTTCGTCTCACTTTTATCTTCACCATAAAACTCTATCATGATCATGACTAACTTGGACTTTCCTAAGTCCATCTCAACCCTCTATTTACGAATAAGTGATCTCTACAAAACTATATATAAACACATCTTTAATTGGAGAGAGAGAGAGAAGAAGGAGGAGGAGGGTGTGTGTGTGATGGATTTTTAGAGAGAGAGAAGAAGGAGGAGGAGGGAGGGGGGTGATGGATTTTTTGAGAGAGGATTAATGCCAGAGATGCCCTAATCTAATTAGGGTCGTGAGTTCTCATGGGCAGCACTAGGTGCCTTTAAATAGAGAACCCTGTTCACATCCCAGTACATTTTTCACTTTGCTCCCCTTCTTTTATATTATTTCTTTTTTTAGACTTGAAAGTAGTTTAAATATCCCCTAAAACGGTTGATATATCCCTATAATTAATTGTATAGACACTACTAAAATAGGGGTTGCTCCTACGGGTATAAGAATCCGTAGGGGCAATTTTTTATCGCTCCGTAGGGGTCTACGGTTTGTCCCTACGGTGCCCTACGGTGCCCTACGGATTAATTAAATAATATTAAAATGTAATCATTGATTTGGTCCTACGGAGCCGCAACCCTTTGTTGCGGTAGTAAGAGTGGATTATTTTTTGAAAAGTCATCTCACTTCCTTTCGCCTTCACCAGTTAATTTGAAGTTCAAATTTGCACGAAATCTACCAAACTAACGAAAATAACAGCTCGTACGATATATTCATCGATCACTGTCTCGTTTTGGTAACGGTAAGATGCCTTGATCAAATACTATTTTTCCCTTCTATTGATAATAAATATAAATTGACAATAGTCAGTGGTAGAAAATCAGCGCTGAGATCGACTACAAATTATTCAAAATTTTCATATAATACAGAACATGTTTGGTTTTTCTCAATTCCAGTTGCTAAACGTCCATTAATCACTCCTCTCTTTTGTTCTATGATATTCTTCGTAATGTGTATTAGATAATTTAATATACTTAGTATAATATATTTTGGACTTTTTTCATACTAATTTTTCGCATCAGTGCCATGGACGTGGAAAATTGATAACTTGATCAATATTTGATAATTTTACTATGGTCACGCTTGGATACACGCAATCCATCGAATAAAAACATCATATTCCCTCCCCCCCTCCCCCCCCCCCCAATCAGCGCAAAAAGGGTTGTCTGGATGGTATTTACATGGGTAAATATTCTGCAAATAGATTCATTCCATGGGATAATAAAGTTACTAAAGGTTGCGCTTGATATATGGAATAGAAGATTAGCGGGAATTCTCACATTCCCGGGAATGGTATGACCGGATATCTAATTCCAAGAAACTTTGCATTAACGTGTTTGATATACTTTAATCATTCCCGGTAATATATTTATGTGCAACCGGACACGAGGCCGGTGGAAGACAACGAGGCCGACAACGAACGATTGGCGGAGGGCCAGCGAGCGGTCGGCTGGGTCGGCCGGCGTCCAACGTCTGATCGGCAGTGGGCCGGCCGACGACCAACGTTTAATGGGTAGTGGGCCGGTGAACGATTAGCGACGATGGGTGTCCGGCCGGTGGCGAACTTCCGATCGGCGGCGGGCCGGCCGGAGGCGAATAGCCAGCGGATGACCGATGATGGGCGGCGGGTGACGAGGGATGCTGGCGGCGGATGGTCATGTGTTTGGTGGATTTTAATGCATATTTTATATCCTTATTTATCTATATTTTGCCTATTTAATGCTACTATGGGTTAGGTTTGGTAATCAAACGAGCCAGCTCGTGTTCTGCTCGCTAAGAGCTCGTTCAAGCTTGGCTTGTTTATTAATGAACCGAACATGGGCCAAAATCTTAGCTCGTTTATTTAACGAGCCGGACATGAGCCGGTCCTGTCTCGTTCGGTACCCAGCTCGAGTTCGGTAACAGCTCGAGTATATCTGCATATACCCAAATACAATTGCATCCATGATCCATTAACCCAAAATCTATAATATAAGTCTAGTGAGTAGTGACCGGTAAGTAACTTAGTAGTTAGTAGCTACCCATTAGACCCATTATCCATTAACTTATAATAAAATCTTATATAATAAAGAAAGTGAAAAGAAAACCTAGAGGCAAGAGTTCGGATCCATTCCAGACTCCAGAGACTTCCTTTCTATCTCAAATATATCACATCCCTCTCTTACTTTTTTCGCTCTCTATCTCTAAATTTCTTTAAAGTTTCGATTTTTAAGTGAAAGTTCTCACTTTTGAAGTTCGGGATTCGATTAAGCAAGGTATTTTGAAGAACCCCTCACAATTTCTTCATTTTAAGTGTTGTTTTTTTGCCATTTCTGCATTGTTTGATGATGATGACGAGAATCTGTAATATGCAGATATGCTTTCTTGTTGAATTTAAGGATTTAATTGTTAGGTCTTGGTTAAATATTTCGATATCTAAGTTAATTGAAGCCTTTGAATTGTTTGATTTCTATTTTGTTTTATCATTTGTATAAAGTAAAAGCTTTGATTGTAGAAAATAAGATTTTTTTGAATAAATTTGATAAATTGATCCGAACTTGAGCTGGACACGAGTCGGGCATGTTTAATCGAGTCGGACCCGAGCTGAGCATCTCCAGCTCGATTCGGGCCCGAGCTAGACTTGGGCCGACCAAAAAAACCCCGAGTCGAACTCTCGCTGAGCTTGATTCGCTCAAGCTCGGCTTGCTTACACCCCTACTCTGGGCATATTTTGTGAAATAATGCAGATCATAAGGCAAAAGCGCACAAAAAGCGTATTACGTACGCGGGATGTGGACAAATTTAAGTTAAAATAGATCTAAGGTAGAAAATTACCACAAAGAAAGCATGGAACAAAATTCACAAAGTCGGGACAAATATACTGAAAAAAATCTGGAGGTTAAATCTTACCTAAAACCGGCTTGCGTCAACCCATTGAGATGGGAGTGCGCGCGCTTGTCAGACATGTACAGATTCCCCCTGCCTGAGATAGAAAGGGGTTTATTAATTATGGAGATCCAAATCTCCGGCAGTCGCGGACTAAGCTGCTGTTAATTACCCCTCGCATTTGGAGTGAAAGAATCTCCAATTAACGGGTCGAATTGGTCAGGCGAACTCAATATGAGATATTGGTGTTTTAAAAAAAATATAGGGACGTGTTTATTTCATTTTTTTATTCTACTTGTGGCAAACAGATTTTTTTATTCAAAGAAACAATGTTTTTAATTTTATTTATTATTATTTATTATTATTACTTTTTAATTTTTTATATTTTTTTAAAGAAAGGAAAAGCTTCCACTTAATGGGAACCCCCTCACGTGAGGGGGATAAGTGGGAGCCCCTTCACGTGGCGGAATGGTGAGAAGGGGCACGTGCCCACGGGACGCGAGCGCGAACCGGAAAAGAGAGGGCTAAGCCCTCGGATTCAGATTTGAACTCCTTAAAGGATTTTATTGGAGTCGAATTCCAAAAGTTTTTATTTTAGAGTTGAACTCCTTAAAAAATTTTAAATGGAGTTAAACTCCTAAAAGTTTTATTTTGGAGTTAAACTTCCAGAAGAATTTTAAACGGAGTTAAACTCCAAAAAAAAATTATATTGAGTTAAACTTCCAGAAGAATTTTAAACGGAGTTAAACTCCAAAAAAAAATTATATTGAGTTAAACTCCGAAAAGAATTTAACTAGATTTAAACTCCAAAAGATTTTTCCCCTTTCGCTTTTGAGAAGAAACCCAAATAGGTTCTCTTGAAATTTCAAGATTTTGATCTTGGTTGATGAAAATAGGTCCCTTTTCTTCTCTTGGTAGAGTTTTGGGAGGTGCGTTTCCTTTCTCCCCCCTCTCTCAAATTGGATCTTGAGGACAAAAAAGAAGATAGTAAAGATCTTCCTTTTTTGGATTTGATATGAGAGTTGAACTCTACTTCAATGGGTTTATGATAAAACTTTATTTAGTTTTGAAAAAAAGATAGCCAAGCTCTTGATTTAATTGGAAATGAAGAGGAAGAGGAAAAACTTGTGAGAGAGAAGATGGAGGCACTGTTTACCCCAATCAGAGCAAAGCTCTGTTCAAATTCCAAGGCGGGAAACGAAGCAATGCTTCAGATTCCTTGCGCTGCGCGCCACGTGTCAAAATCAGACACTCCAGCGCATGGAGCACTGCGCCCGGGGCAGCGCACCCAATCAGAGTAAGGCTCTATTTAAAAAATAAATATTAAAGAAGCAACGCTTCAGCTGACTTGCGCTCTGCGCTACGCGACACGTGGCGGCGCAGTTGCGCCAGCGCAGCTGCGCTGCGTTCTGCGCTGCGCGACACGTGTCAAGCGCAGGAGCGTTTGCGCCAAACAGAATTAAAATTCCAGTAAGATCTTTCTGTTCTTGTTAGAACAAGAATTAAAATTCCAGTAAGATCTTTCTGTTCTTGTTAGAACAAGAAGATTGTCTTCTGTAAAATAGAAGCCCTTGGATCAAAGATCCAACGGTGGGGGAAAATCCCCAAATCACTCAGAGAATGATCTCTTTAACAAATTTAACAAATTAATGAGCACTATATAAAGGCCCCTAGACTCCAATTCAAAACAACACAGAAAAATAGAGACAGAAACACAGAAACAAAGAGAGAACTCCTCTAAAGAATTTTGAGAAGAATTCAAAAAGGAAAAAGAAGGTAAAACCATTATAAAAAGAAGAATTTCTTCTGAATAGATTATTGATCTAAGAACAAGATCAAGGATCTTCAATAAAAAATATAATAAATAACAAAGGCATTTCCTTTTTTTTGAACCATTGGTTCTGGAATCTTAAAGATTCTTTTCTTGAATCCAAAATTGGATCAAGATATTAAAACAGTGCCTTGCACTTGAAAATCTACACTGTTGCGCTCTTGGGTTGGCGCAAGCCACCAGAGAGCGCCACGTGTCAGCTCCAAAACCACTTGCGCTATGCGCTTTTAAGATAGAGCATTGTTCCACTCCGAACGGCGGCGCACAGGACTGCGAGGTCCTGACGCTAGGATTCGGGGCAGATGCTATTTGGTTTTATCCGTCCACCTCTCCGAAGATGCCAAGTTGATTTATGGCACCGTGTATCGGAGGTTTAGACGGATGCGGCCGATGTAGCAGACTTCGTCAGATTCCCCCTCGCTTGAGGGGGTTTTTGATTGTGGGGACGCTCTTCCCTGCAGACGCAAGTCTCTGCAATTAATTACGCTACCCCATCGCGGTAACAACTTTCTCCTTCTCCAGAATTTCACTTCGTGTCGTGTGTGTTTGTTTTGTTTGTGGTTGCCCGTGGATTGTATACGGAGACTAAGCGATGTCTTCGCCCGTAGGACGTGGATTAGTCCAAATCCGTATTTACTTAGATTTGAGTTTGGTGTTTTGGTTTAAGGATACGTTAGCCGTATTTAGGCTAAGATCGACTTAAACGTTTGTTAAGGATACGTTAGTCTGATTTGAGACTAAGATCAACTTAACGGAATCGTTTGAATCCGACAAAAGAGTATTTGGGGACTCTATTGTTTCAGTTTAGAGACGTGGTGGTCCATGTTCCAGTTTAGGGACGTGGTGGTCCATCGCCAGTTTAGGGACGTGGTGGTCCATGTTCCAGTTTAGGGACGTGGTGGTCCATGTTCCAATTTAAGGACGTGGTGGTCCATCGTCAGTTTAGGGATATGGTGGTCCATCATTAGTTTAAGGACATTTCGGTCCAACATTAGTTTAAGGACGTTTCGGTCCAACATTAGTTTAAGGACGTTTCGGTCCAGCATTCCCATTTTGGGGTAAATATTAGTTTAAGGACGTTTCGGTCCACGAGTTTAAGGACCCCGCAGTCCATATTGATGTGTGGTTGTCGGGACCCGTCACCTCTCTAACGTCGTTGAAGGATTACAACGATGGGTGTCAGAGGAGTTCGGAGATGTACCCTCGAACCGGTCGTAAATTGATTTAAGAGAGAAATCTTGCTCAGTCAATTTAATTTGAGGACTTACGGCCAAAATTGGGCTAAGTCCAGTTGAAAATGTTCAACATTTTATTTGCTTTTGCATTGCATTTCTTTTTATTTTTATTTGGGCTCTACCCATAAAAGACGCAGAGCATCAATTTGTTTTGGGCTCTGCCCATTTATAAATGATGCAAAGCATCTACTTTGTTTGGGCTCTGCCCTTTTTAAAATGCATAGCATTTTTTATTATTTTGTTTGGGCTCTGCCCGTTTATAAATGATGCAGAGCATCAATTTCATTAGGCCTGCTTGGTCTTTTTGATTTGGGCATGGCCCTTTAGGAAATGCATTGCATTTGTCAGGCGCTTTGCGCCAAGCGCAAGCGCTTGTGGTATTGACACGTGTCACGTAAGCGCAGTGCGCTGCGCCTGCGCTGCTGACACGTGGCGCGCTCTGGTGGCTTGTGCCAATCCAGGAGCGCAACAGCGCAGTTTGCAAGTGCAAGGCACTATAATTTGAGAATCTTTTAGAACCAATGGTTCATGACAAAGTGCAAAGCACTGTTTGTTTTCTTCGATCTAATAAGAATCAAAGAAAACAAGTATTTCTTGTTTTTCTTGTTTTAAAGAACCAGTGGTTCATGAGAAGTGCAAAGCACTGTTTATTATGTGAAGATCATTGATCTTGTTCTTAAATCAATGATCTATTAGAAGAAGTTTCTTCTATTTTATGAAGATTTTTTACCTTTTTCTTGAAACTTTTTTAGAGTTCTCTCTATTTGAAGCTCTTGATTTCTCAAAAATGTTCCTCCATTTGAATTGAGGTCTAGGGTCCTTTTTATAGTGCCCATAAATTAGTTGAAGAGATCTTTCTCTGAGTAATTTGGGGAATTTTTCCCACCGTTGGATCTTTGATCCAAGGGCTTCTGTTTTACAGAAGAAAATCTTCTTGTTTTAACAAGAACAGAAAGATCTTATTAGAATTTTAATTCTGTTTGGCGTAAACGCCCCAGCGCTTGACACGTGTCGCGCAGCGCAGCGCAGTTGTGCTTGCGCAACTATGCAGACACGTGTAGCGCAGCGCAACGCTTGCGCAGTTATGCTTGCGCAACTATGTAGACACGTGTCGCGCAGCGCAACGCTTACGCAGCTGTTCTTGCGCAACTGTGCTTACGCAACTGCGCAGACACGTGTCGCGCAGCGCTTGCGCAGCTATGCCTGCGCAACCGCGCAGACACGTGTCGTGCAGCGCAGCGCTTGCGCAACTGAAGCTTGCTTCCTTTTGTCTTTTAATAGAGCTTTGCTCTGATTGGGCGTGCTGCTTCGGACGCTGCGCTGACATATCTGCGCCTGACACGTGGCATCCTGCGCACAGCGCATGGGATCTGAAGAGTTGCTTCATTTATTAAAATTTAGATTTTCAAGGTAGAGCTTTGCTCTGATTGGGGGAAGATGAAGCGTTGCTTCATCTCCTGCCTTGGAATTTGAACAGAGCTTTGCTCTGATTGGGGTAAACAAATGCCCTCCCACTGTTGCGCATATGTAGCCCCAAACGCGAGCGCAACGGTGGCAGAATTCCAACCGCTGCGGCAACTTTTGAAATTTGAAGAGGCACTTGATGCCTATAAATAGGACCTTTGGTCCCCCACATATGCTTATCATCTTTAAGATTTTTATTTTCAAAAACTTCAGAGTTTTGCTCTTGCCTTCAAGAACTCCAGAGCTTTGCTCTCTTTTCCAAAGTTTAGAAAAACTTTAGGTAAAATCGATTCTTAGATTAAATTAATTTTAATTAATCTTAACCAACAGAGCTCTGCTCTCATAGATCTTCTGATCTAAAGAAAATCCCTTCGGGTTTCACCAGCAGAGCTTTGCTCTCAAGAATCTGTTTCAGGGTTTCTTAGCCCATGAACAGAACTTTGCATCTTTGGCAAAACATAGATCTCTTTGATCTAAAAAAAAAAAAGATGAACTCTTAAGAGTTTTAATATGGATAGTGAATGATTAAAAAAAATTTGAGTTTTGTATTTAATGGATTATATCATCTTTTAATAGTAAAGATCTCAGAGTTCTCGGGGAATTTCTTTAAATTCCCCTTATTAGGATTTTAAGAGTCACTCCTGTTTGCAGAGCATTGCTCTCTAGGAGTTTAACCCTTTGTATATTCTTTTTATCGCTAATCTTCCTGTGATGTTTCCTCCAGGTATAATGGCGGTGCGTCTATACAGTTTACACGAGTTCATCACCTACGAGGACATCCGCGCACAGGGCCATCATCAGAACCAGGAGTTTACGGATGCCCAGTGTGCGGAGGTCATGGGTCGTCTGAACGCACGTCTTGGTTGGCTGCTCCCCTGCCGCTCTGCTCTCTTGAAAGTCGTGTTGGGAGCGATTTGGAGGGCACTCCCGGAGTTCCATGAGGCCCTACCGCTCAATACGCTGGATGATGCCGAAGACAAGGTGCATTCAGTGTACCTGTCGGGGCTGATCTCGAAGAAACGGCGAGATAGCCTCATCGACATCCTGCATCAAATTTTCCAGCAAACGACGATAGTTGCTGCTTACCGAAGACCGGGTGGACTTGCTGAGGATCTCGACACACAGGAGCGCGAAAGGTTGCGCACGAGAATAATCAGAAAGGCCAGAAAAACTCTGAATTGCCTTACTTTTGAATTACTCAATCCGTGTCCTGGATCTGAGGTTATTCCATTGTAATGATGTTTCTCGTTTATTGCTTTTATGTTTGTAAGAACTTTTTGGCGATATTAATGGAAAAAAATTTATCCCAGCTTGTCTTATATTTTTTTTTGTTCTGAGTCTTTTGCCTATGCATGAATGGGTATGTCTCAAACGCTTGATCAAATGTAAATCGGATGCTCTTTCCGTCGCTTTCTTCTTTCTTTTATTCTCAGCATGCTGTGTTAATAAACAAGGTCAATATATAATAGAGTAAGCATTTAGATTTCTCCAAGGGATGGCGATGGCTTAGGCCGCAGGTTCGGATCTGCCGCCTAAGACTTTTCAACTTTATGAGCCATGAGGGTCTCATAGAGACTTTTCTCCCTACGGATCGAGAGGATCTCGTAGGTGGGTTTTCTCCTTAGGAATCGTGAGGATTCCTAGGTGTGTTTTCTCTTGTAAGTCGTAAGGATCCTATAAGAAAATTTTTCCCTCTTGCGAGTCGAGAGGACCCGTAAGCGGTTGTTTCCCTCCTTGTCGAAACTCGACTTTGGAGAGTGAGACCCGTGAATAGTATGCAAGAGACCGTTTTAGATCGACTTGCAGGGTCCCAGTGTTCAGGAAGCAAGTTTTTTAGTCCCCGCTGCCTGAGGCTTTATCTTGCAAGTTGAGACGAATCGGGAATTTGCCCGCGGAGACACTGGTTTCTCTGCGAGCCGACGCGAATCAGGAGGCTCTCGTCAAGGGTTGTTTGTTTCCCTGAGTTGAGGAATTTTCCAGGGATTATTTGTTTCCCTGGTGTTGAAACGAGTCGAGAATTTCCCACGTAGGCACTGGTTGCTCTACGAGTCGACGCGAATCAGGAGGCTCTCGTCAAGGATTGTTTGTTTCCCTGAGTTGAGGTATTTGCCAGGGATTATTTGTTTCCCTGGTGTTGAAACGAGTCGAGAATTTCCCACGGAGGCACTGGTTGCTCTGCGAGTCGACGCGAATCAGGAGGCTCTCGTCAAGGATTGTTTGTTTCCCTGAGTTGAGGTATTTGCCAGGGATTATTTGTTTCCCTGGTATTGAAACGAGTCGAGAATTTCCCACGGAGGCACTGGTTGCTCTGCGAGTCGACGCGAATCAGGAGGCTCTCGTCAAGGATTGTTTGTTTCCCTGAGTTGAGGTATTTGCCAGGGATTATTTGTTTCCCTGGTGTTGAAACGAGTCGAGAATTTCCCACGGAGGCACTGGTTGCTCTGCGAATCGACGCGAATCAGGAGGCTCTCGTCAAGGATTGTTTGTTTCCCTGAATTGAGGTATTTGCCAGGGATTATTTGTTTTCCTGGTGTTGAAACGAATCGAGATTTTCCCACGGAGGCACTGGTTGCTCTGCGAGTCGACGCGAATCAGGAGGCTCTCATCAAGGATTGTTTGTTTCCCTGAGTTGAGGTATTTGCCAGGGATTATTTGTTTCCCTGGTGTTGAAACGAGTCGAGAATTTCCCACGGAGGCACTGGTTTGTTGGGGTAAAAATTTACACCCCGGTTGACCGAGTCAAAGTCAAGGTCAACCCCCAAGCTAGGTGGGCCCAAGCCCAGGTCAAGCGGACCCATGCCCAAGTCAAGCCCATGGACAGCCTCCCCATGGCAACGACAAAATCATGTAATAAATAATTATTATGTAATTTTTTATACATGAATGTATGTAAAATGGGCATAAAGCCAATATTTTGTAAGCCCATGGCTTATGTGCAAAAATGTAATGGCACATGAGCCATGGAATAGGCAAAATGCCATTTTGTAAAGCCCAAGGGGCTATATGCAAATATGTAAGCCTATAAAAGGCAACATGATGATGAATAAAGTAAAAATTTTCATTCCCCCAAAAATTAGGGTTCTTTGTGCCTCCTGCTCCTTCTCCAAGGTTCTAAACCTTTTCATTTCTTTTGAATTAAATCAAGAGTTTTACTCTTTCTCTTCAAAAACTAAGTAGTTTTCCACCACAAAACCCATAAAGGGGAGCTCAGATCTCCCATCAGATCTCAAAAAGGAGAGATTTTGAGATCTCACATCTCTTGATCTTCAAGATCCGGCCAAACAACAGGAGGAAGAAGAAGAACCCCTTTCATCAGCTTCAAAACATCCTAGGAGTTTAACTCCATATATACATATATAATAAATATTTCCTTTTTGAAGCATAGCTTCTGGTTCTAGGCAAAATCCCTCCTTTCCTCGCCGGCGCGCTAGCGCTCGAGCGCAAAGCACCTACGTGCCGACACATGGCGCGTTTGCGCTCCAGCGCACTGCGCGCGAGCGCAAAGCGCCCACGTGCCGACACGTGGCGCGCGCGCTTGCGCTCCAGCGCGCTGCGCGCGAGCGCAAAGCGCCCACGTGCCGACACGTGGCGCGCGCGCTTGCGCTCCAGCGCGCAGCGCTCGTGCGCAAAGCGACCACGTGCCGACACGTGGCGCGCGCGCTTGCGCACCAGCGCAATGCGCAAAGCGCCCACGTGCCGACACGTGGCGCGCGCACTTGCGCACCAGCACGCTTGCGCTCCAGCACGCAGCGCTCATGCGCAAAGCGCCCACGGCCGACACGTGGCGCGCGCGCGCGCTTGCGCTCCAGCGCGCAGCGCTCATGCGCAAAGTGCCCACGTGCCGACACGTGGCGCGCGCGCTTGCGCGCATCGCTCATGCGCAAAGCGCCCACGTGCCGACACGTGGCGCGCGCGCTTGCGCTCATGCGCAAAGCGTCCACGTGCCGACACGTGGCGCGCTTGCGCCTGAGCGCACAGCACCTAAGCGCACAGCGCCCAAGGTGCTGCCCCACGCATTCTTTGGATGCCTTTTCCCCTTTATTTATATATATATATGTATATATATACATTTGTATACAAATATACACATACTCCGCAACATTCTCCCCCTCCAAAAAAATTTCGGGCCGGGGCGCTGCCCCGAACCCCGCAAGGGGGCTGCTAGCCCCCTTGACCCCCAGCCCGCTATCCGGGTAGCGGGACTCCCGTAAAAACTCTGCGTGGCTCCCGATATATCCAAAACCCCCCCTTTCAAAACAGAACACACGCACACCGCACATTGGGTTCGCATGACCAGTTTAACCCGTTAATCGAAGGTTCCCTCGCCCCAAAGGCGATGGGTAATTAACGGCAGCTTAGTCCGCGGCTGCCGGAGATTCGGATCCCCACAATCATTAAACCCCGGCCTATCCTAGGCAGGAGGAATCTGTAGTACGCCTGACAAGCGCGCGCGTATTCCCATCTCAATGGGGTGACGAAAAACAGCCTACATGGTTGCTCTGCGAGTCGACGCGAATCAGGAGGCTCTCGTCAAGGATTGTTTATTTCCCTGACTTGAGGTATTTGCCAGGGATTATTTGTTTTCCTGGTGTTGAAACGAGTCGAGAATTTCCCACGGAGGCACTGGTTGCTCTGCGAGTCGACGCGAATCAGGAGGCTCTCGTCAAGGATTGTTTGTTTCCCTGAGTTGAGGTATTTGCCAGGGATTATTTGTTTCCCTGGTGTTGAAACGAGTCGAGAATTTTCCACGGAGGCACTGGTTGCTCTGCGAGTCGACGCGAATCAGGAGGCTCTCGTCAAGGATTATTTATTTCCCTGAGTTGAGGTATTTGCCGAAGACACTGGTTTCTTCGGAGTTGGGATGAACCGTCGAGATTTGGCTTCGTTTTTTGGCGGAGCCTGTTGGGAGAGCATGGTTCTCTCTTTGTTTATGCCCTTGGATTGTATACAGGGATCGATATGATCTCAGCTGTAGGGCCAAAGTTTTATCATTTTTTTTGTTTTATTTCTACGATACTCTATCATTTCAGCTTTTATATCACGAAGGTCGCGATTGCCCAATCATTTCGGCTATTTGTCGCGGTGCCCAATCATTTCGGCTATTTATTTTATTTTCACTCGCTGCTTTTTATTGCGAGTTGCCCAATCATTTCGGCTATTTTGTATGCATAAGTTTTTACTTGCTGCTTTTTATTGCAAGTTGCCCTATCATTTCGGCTATTTCATATGCATGTGCGGCCTACCGGCTTTTCACCGTAAACCTGAAATTAGACACCGATTTTGGCATCAGCACCGTTGCAATTGGGATATTGCCAGGAGCGAATCATCATTTGCCTTTGTCGATGTCGAACAAAGGTGGCTTAACGAACAGGGTTAAGGTTCTGTCAACTAAGCCTTTTAATTTCATGAGCCGTAAGGGTCTCACAAAGGTATTTCTCCCTACAAGTCGTGAGGATCGTGTAGGTGTATTTTCTCCTTAGGAATCGTGAGGATTCCTAAGTGTATGTTCCTCTGTAAGTCGTAAGGATCCTACAAGAGGGTTTTCTCCTTGTAAGTCGAGAGGACTTATAAGGGTTGTTCATCATGCGCACATATCCCCAATCACGGATGAAACTTAGTTAGGGAAATGTTTATTCGCGCCCGTGGATTGTATACAAGAGTCAGTATTGAACCACTTGTAGGGAAATATTGGAAGTTGTGGGGGTTGCTTAAGCACAGGTTTAGGTCTCTGTAACTTAAGACTTTCAAATCTTATGAGCCGTGAGGGTCCCATAAGAGAGTTCTCCTTACGAGTCATGAGGATCTCGCAAGTGTATTTTCTCCTTAGAAATCGTGGGGATTCCTAAGTGTGTTGCTCCCTTGTGAGTCGTAAGGCTCTCACGCGGGTGGTTTCTCCTTACAAGGTCGAGGGGACCCTGTAAGTATCTTTTAATGAGGTTGTGCCCTTTCGGGTTTTCATAGACATTCGCCGGTAGTCCTGCTGTTTTTCCTTACGGAGCCCTTTCTGGTTTTCATCCGTGCCCATTTTGCTTATGGACATGTCATTTTTTTAATTCTTTATATATATATATATATATATATATATATATATATATATATATATTTTACGAGGTCGCGCCCTTTCGGGTTTTCATGAACACTCGCTGGTAGCCCTGCTGTTTTTACTCACGGCGCCCTTTCGGGTTTTCATCCGTACCCTTTTTTGCTTATGGACATACTGTTTTTATATATTTTTTATTTTATATATTTTTTATTCTTCTCGTCAGCCTAAAGATGCTGCGGTAGTAGTTTAAGGACGTTTCGGTCCGACATTAGTTTAAGGACGTTTCGGTCCGCCGTTGAGAAGGCTGGCTACCGCTTATAAAGTTTGAGCTTAGGAAGATAGCGAGCGGACAGTCGTCGTCATCTGTCGTTGACCTAAGCTATGGCTTATTAAGCGTATTATTTCTTTAGGAAGCGGCCGTTTATTGGCCTGAAAGGCCTTTCACCGTGTATATCCATGAGTAGATAGGCTCCACCCTGGTAGACCTTGTCTACGGGCCTTCATAGTTTGGCTCAAATTTTCCTCGCTTGGCGCGATTGGGGATCATAGGTCTTTTGAACACTATCACAAGTTCGCCTTGGTGGAATGTCCTCGGCCGGGTCAATCTTTCATATGAGCGCGTCATCTTTGCTTTATAGGCCTCCAGATTTTGCTGCGCTGTGAGCCGGATCTCATCGAGGGCATCAAGCTCCTCAAGCCGAAGGTTAGCATTTTCTTCATCTGTCAGCTCGCAGTGGACTGCCACTCTTATAGAGGGTAACTCTATTTCGAGGGTATTGCTTCCGTACCGAATACCAATGTGTACGGCGTTGTGTTTGTGGCTGTCTTGAACGTAGTTCGATATGCCCAGAGAGCTTCTTGCAGTCTCTCGTGCCAGTCTTTCTTATTTCGTGAAACCGTTTTCTTCATTATCTTTGTTAAGGTCTTATTGAAGGCCTCGGCTAGACCATTAGCTCGCGGATTATAAACCGAGGAGTATCTCCAGTCTATATTATGCTGTTGCGCGAAGCGACTGATTTTGTGGCTTCTGTAGGCTGGTCCGTTATCGGAGATGATCCGGCGCGGAGTTCCAAACCGATATATGACGTGCGTCTTGAAGAAATGGAGGATATTCTCCGTCTTCACTTCCCTCAACGATACTGCTTCTGCCCATTTGGAGAAGTAGTCAGTCGTCGCCAGGATGAAACGATGTCCTCTGGACGATGCTGGTTCGATGGGGCCGACTATGTCAGTTCCCCACATTTCAAACGGCCAGCTAGCCACCGTTGGATGTAGTGGATTTGGATGCTGGTGGATGAAGTCCCCATGAATTTGGCACTAGTGGCACTGCTTCGCATACTCAAGGCAGTCTTGGATCATCGTGGGCCAGTAGTAGCCCATCCGTTTAATCTTCAACTTCATCTCCGGGTCCGCTTGATGAGAACCACAAAGTCCGTCATGAACTTCCTGAACGACTCTTTTCGCTTCGTCAGGTCCGAGACATCTCAGCCACAGAGAATCAAATGACCTCTTATACAGAGTATCATTGACGAAGGCGAAAGACAGAGCTCGTTTCATGAGCTGATGTCTTGAGGATGCATCTTCGGGCATTCGATGGGACTTAAAGTAGTCTATGAAGACTTCCCTCCAGTCCTCGGCCTTTTCTCGTTCTTTTATTTGTAAGGTCATCTGCTCAGTCACTCCCTTTTCCTCGGATGATTCCGGAGATATTTCCGCTGGGGCGAGCACCCGACGGCTTTGTACCACAATTCTGACGTCATCGAGGTTCTCGTCAGCCAGTTCCTTGGCGAGCTTGGCCAACGCGTCCACTTTGCTGTTTTCCGCGCGCGGTATGTTCTCCAAAGTTTAGGAAGGAATTTGGGTCAACAATTGTTGCACTTTTTAGCCGTACTTCACCAATTCTGGCTTGCACGTTTGGTAGTCGCCGTTTACTTGACTAACGACCAGCTGAGAATCTCCATATATAAGGAGGTTTTCAATTCCCATGTCGACGGCGATCTCGAGACCAGCTATCAAGGCTTCATATTCGGCTTCGTTATTCGTCCTCGGCTCTGTCAAGGAGAAAGCAAAGCGCATTATCCCTCCTTGTGGAGTCACGAAGATAAGGCCTACCCCCGATTTGATTATAGGGGTACTTTGTTTGCGCTTCTTCATGGAAGATGCTCCAACGAAATAAAGCTCCCATCGGATATCATTACCGTCGATCGCATCAAACGCGTGTTCGTCTGGAAGATCGCAATTCAGAGGAGAATCGGCAGGTATCGGGTGCTCAGTAAGGAAGTCGGCGATGGCCTGGCCTTTCACTGCCTTGAGAGGTTGATACGTTATCGAGAATTCCATCAAAAGCATGGTCCATTTATCGAGTCGTCCCGTCAATATGGCCTTTGACATTAAATATTTAAGAGGGTCTACCTTCGAAATGAGACGGACCTCATGCGCCAACGCATAGTGCCTGAGCTTTGTTATCGCGAAGATCAACGCTAGGCAGTGTTTTTCAATAGGGGAGTAGTTGCTTTCTGCCCCCAGTAGAACTCGACTTAAGTAATAGAGTGCTCTTTCTTTCCCTCGATTGTTCTCTTGTGCCCATAATGCGCCTAAGGAACCTTCGAGAGCGGTTGTATAAAGAATGAGGGGCTTTCCCTTGACCGGAGCAGCCAACACCGGCGGGTTCTGCAGGTATTGCTTGATCTCGTCTAGCGCGCTTTGGTATTTTTGGTCCCAGACGAACAGGGTTCCCTTCTTCATTAGGTGGCTGTAAGGACGGCACTTTCCTGAAAGGTTGGCTATAAATCGTCGTATATACGCGAGCTTCCCTTGGAGAGACCGCAGCTGTTTGAGAGTCCTTGGCGAAGGCATTTTCATGATCGCCTTGATCTTTGACGGATCTATTTCAATACCTCGGTATCGGACGATGAATCCCAGGAATTTGCCCGAGGATACTCCGAATGCACACTTGAGAGGGTTCATCTTCAAGTTGTATTGCCGAAGGCGTTGAAATACGGTCTTCAGATGCTCGAGATGTTCCTCGTATGATTTGCTTTTAACCACGAGATCGTCGATATAGCATTCTACGATTTCATGTATAAGGTCATCGAAGATTTTCGTCATGGCCCTTTGGTAGGTGGCGCCGGCGTTCTTTAAACCGAAGGGCATCACCTTGTAGCAGAATATACCTAAAGGAGTCCTGAAGGCGGTGTGCTTCTGGTCTTTGGGATGCATTTTTATCTGATTATATCCTGACGAGCCGTCCATGAAGGAGAAAACCTCGTGAGTGGATGTATTGTCTATGATCAATTCGGTAACTGGCACTGGGAAATCGTCCTTCGGGCAGGCTTTATTGAGATCCCGGAAGTCTACGCATATGCGCACTGTCCTATTTTTCTTCATCACCAGGACGATGTTGGCGATCCATTCAGGGTATTGAGCTTCCTGGATGAAGCCAGAGTCGATCAGCTTCTTGACCTCGGCATTGATACTCATCTCAAGCTCGAGCCGCATTCTTCTCGGCGCCTGTTTGACTGGCTTGACGTCCGGAGATATCGCCAATCTGTGCACAACAATTTCTGGATCTAGTCCCGGCATTTCGGAATAGTTCCATGCGAAGCAATCTTTATGCTGCATAAGCAGGTCTTTTAACGAAGCCACCTTCTCTTCAGACAACAACTCGCTAATGAATGTCGGTCGCGGGTCATCTGCCGTCCCCAACTCAATTTTCTTGAGGTTATCTGCAGTGGTATGGATTCCATCTTCCAGCTCTTTTGGCGCTGGTGGGAATTCTGAGATTACCTCGTCGTTGCTATTTTTGAAGCACCAAGGAAGGTCATCCATGTTTTCGGGCCTTCTTTTGATATCGTTATCACGTGACAAGTACGAATTCGCTTCCAATCCCAATGTGGAACTGGTTCTTCTTCCATGGCCTTGGGTTCGTACTTCTGTGGCGGCGCTACCCTCCAGTTGTCGGACAGAGCGAACTTGCCAAGCTAATATTGATCTTCAACTCAATTCTTGAAGGTGAAGCAGTCTTCGAGAGGGTGCCCTATCACTCGGTGATAAGGGCAATAATCCGGGTGAGAGACTTCGCTTGCTTGTTCGGGGTGTTTAGACTCCGGCAGTGTAAGCATCTGATGTTTTAAAGCGAGGCCAAGTATTTTCTTCGTCTTTTCCCGAGGAAAAGAGTATGCTCGACCCATTTTTCTCATGAGGGATATATCGGAACCGCTTGGTTCCCGCTTGCGTGGCCTTTTAGCCCCGCTTCGTTGCTATTAAGCGCCTTTTTCGCGTTTCGACTTGTTTCTGCCTCTGCGTCGGGCCTTCTTTATAACAGGTTGACAAGGAGCGGCATTTTCATCTTTCACGGCCTATTGGAGAAGGCGTTGCGTTTTGGCTTTCTCGTAGATGACCATTTCGCGGTTATGAACGTCCCGAACTTTTTGACCCGCTTCCCTTATAAGCTTGTCCATTTGTTCTTCGAACGATGGACTGAGCACTTTTGCATCTGGAACTTTCACTGGCTCAGGATTAGCGTCCTCCCATTGAGCATCCGCTTCTTCATCGAAGTCATACATGACATAGCAGCTGTTTAGTAGCTCTCGTTTCTTTTATCGGATGTATCCAAGCCCTTTTGTCTCCATTCTTCCATTAGGCGGTTTGCGTTGAGTCCCGGGAACATTCCAGACTTTGTCATAGAACTTGGCTTTTCGAGCGGTCTGCTTGAAGGATATCCACTGGCGTTTCAGCAGCTTTTTCAAACCTTCCGTATAATATCTGGGAAGACGGATAGGCTGAAGCCTGTCGAGCGTAGGGTCCGCGCCATGCCATATTTCTTTCTCCACTTTGGTTTCTTCAGAGAGGTAGAATAGAATTGCTTTTTCGTTTTCTCGCTTGGGAGGGATATAGAACGTTTGTAGCTCTTCTACATTGTAAACATCAAGTGCATCCAGTTCTTTACGGTGTTTAAGCGGCACCATGGCGACTTGTAGACTTTGCTCTTCGTCAGCGAACGTTCGTATTGAAGGTCGACTAGAGAATACAGTATGGATCTCATCTTCCGAGTCGCTACCAAAGATCAACGTAGGAGCGGACGGGCGTGGTTTGTTGTGTTGGGGCTGACCCGAATACACTATCTCCTCTTCCTCCTCGGTATCACTCCCGAAAACAGGGATGGTGGCGTTAGCTTTGTTCTCCGGCTTGTGACACCTTTCCGTGTCTTCGAAATTCGGTAAGAATTTGTTCCCCTCCGAAAGACGGCGCACAGGACCGCGGTGTCCTGACGCTGAGATTCGGGGCAGATGCTATATGGTTTTATCCGTCCACCTCTCCGAAGATGCCAAGTTGATTTATGGCACCGTATATCGGAGGTTTAGACGGATACGGCCGATATAGCAGAGTTCGTCAGATTCCCCCTCGCTTGAGGGGTTTTTGATTGTGGGGACGCTCTTCCCTGCAGGCGCAAGCCCCTGCAGTTAATTACGCTACCGCATCGCGGCAACAACTTTCTCCTTCTCCAGAATTTCACTTCGTGTCGTGTGTGTTTATTTTGTTTGTGGTTGCCCGTGGATTGTATAAGGAGACTGAGTAATGCCATCGCCCGTAGGACGTGGATTAGTCCAAATCCATATTTACTTAGATTTGGGTTTGGTGTTTTAGTTTAAGGATACGTTAGCCGTATTTGAGGCTAAGATCAACTTAAACGTTTGTTAAGGATACGTTAGTCCAGTTTGAGACTAAGATCAACTTAACGGGATCGTTTAGATCCGACAAAAGAGCGTTTGGGCTCTATTGTTCCAGTTTAGGGACATAGTGATCCATTGCATGTATGGCCGTCGGGACCCATCACCTCTCTGACGTCGTTGAAGGATTACAACGATATGTATCAGAGGAGTTCATAGATGTACCCTTGAACCAAAGTTGATTGGAGGATCTATAATCCAATTTGGGACTAAAGTCTGTTTGAATGTTTAAGGATACGTTAGCCATATTTGAGGCTAAGATCAACTTAAACGGGACCGTTTAGATCCGACAAAAGAGCATTTGAGGGCTCTATTGTTCCAGTTTAGGGACGTAGTGGTCCATGTTCCAGTTTAGGGACATGGGGGTCCATATTCCAGTTTAAGGACGTGGTGGTCTGTATTCCAGACATGGTGGTCCATGTTCCAGTTTAGGGACGTGGTGGTCCATATTCCAGTTTAAGGACGTGGTGGTCTGTATTCCAGTTTAAGGACATAGTGGTCCATGTTCCAGTTTAGGGACGTGGTGGTCCATATTCCAGTTTAAAGACGTGGTGGTCCGTATTCCAGTTTAGGGACGTGGTAGTCCATCGCCAGTTTAGGGACGTAGTGGTCCATGTTCCAGTTTAGGGACGTGGTGGTCCATATTCCAGTTTAGGGACATGGTGGTCCATTATTAGTTTAAGAACATTTCGGTCCCATATTAGTTTAAGGACGTTTCGGTCCAACATTCCCATTTTGGGACGAATATTAGTTTAAGGACGTTTCGGTCCAACATTAGTTTAAGGACGTTTCGGTCCACGAGTTTAAGGACCCCGCAGTCCATATTGACGTATGTGGTTGTCGGGACCCGTCACCTCTCTGACGTCGTTGAAGGATTACAACGATAACTGTCAGAGGAGCTCAGAGATGTACCCTCGAACCGGATATAAATTGATTTAAGAAAGAGTTATGCTCAGTCAATTTTATTTAAGGACTTACGGCCAAAATTGGGCTAAGTCCAGTTGAAAATGTTCACATTTTGTTTGCATTTGTCCTGTTAGGCCACTGTTTGGGTTTTCCCCTTTTTAGAATGATGCATAGCATTACTTCAGGCTATTCATGCCTATTCTGACTGGGCTCTGCCCTTTTTATTATAATGCAGAGCATTTGTTTTGGTCCATTGGACCTCTCAATTGGGCTCTGCCCCTTTAAATAATGCATAGCATTATTTTTGGTCTGTTTAGACTTTTTAATTGGGCTCTGCCTTTTTAAAATAATGTGCAGCACTTTTATTTGGTCCCTTGGACCTTTGATTGGGCTCTGCCCTTTAATAATGCATTACATTAGATACCCTGACAGTGTCCCACATGGCTTGTCAGGTACTTTACGCAATTAATGAGCGCAAGCGCTCGTGGAGGTGACACGTGTCACGTTCTGGTGAGCGCAAGCGCAACAGCGCAGTGCGCTGCGTTAGTGCGCTGCGCTGCTGCACTGCTGACACGTGGCGCTTCCTGGCGGCTTGCGCAGTTCTGGCAAGTGCTGGGCGCTGTTCTTATTCTTTTGGATCAATTTTAGATCAGAGAAAACAAGTTTTTTCTTGTTTTCTAAAGAACCAGTGGTTCATATAAGGTGCAAGGCACTGTTATCTTGAGAATCTTTTAGATTCAGAACCAATGGTTCATAAAAAGAAGTGCAAGGCACTGTTTATTATTTATTTTTTTTCGTTTCTTTTCATTAGAGATCCTAGATCTTGTTGTCAGATCAATGATCTGTTCATAAGAGAATTTTCTCTTTTTCTAAAGTTTTTTTTACCTTTTTCTTTGTTCTTGAGGATTTCTCTCCAATTCTTCAGAGTCTTCTCTGTTTAATTTTTCACAAAAAAAATGCTCCTCTTTTGAATTGAGGTCTAGGGTCCTTTTTATAGTGTCCATAAATTAGTTAAATTTGTTTAAGAGATCTTTCTCTGAGTGATTTGGGGAATTTTCCCCACCGTTGGATCTTTGATCCAAGGGCTCCTGTTTTACAGAAGAAAATCTTCTTGTTTTAACAAGACCAGAAAAGATTTCTTTAAAATTTCAATTCTGTTTTGCGCAACGCCCCTGCGCGTGACATGTGTCGCGCAGCGCAGCGCTTGCGCAGCTGTGCTTGCGCAACTGCGCAGACACGTGTCGTGCAGTGCAGCGCTTGCGCAGTTGTGCTTGCGCAACTGCGCAGACATGTGTCGTGCAGCGCAGCGCTTACGCGACTGTGCTAGCGCAACTGCGCAGACATGTGTCGCGCAGACACATGTCGCGCAGTGCAGCGGTTGCACAGTTGTGCTTGTGCAGTTGTGCTTGCACAACTGCGCCGACACGTGTCGCGTAGTGCAGCGCTTGCACAGCTGTGCTTGCGCAACTGCGCAGACACGTGTCACGCAACGCAGCGTTTTCGCAACTGAAACGTTGCTTCCTTTACTTTTTTGTTTTAAACAGAGCTTTGCTCTGATTGGTTGCGCTGCCTCGGGCGCTGCGCTGATGTGTCTGCGCTAGACACGTAGCGCGTTGCGCGCATCGCAAAGAATCAGAAGCGTTGCTTCATTTATTAAAGTTTAAATTTTCCAAGCAGAGCTTTGCTCTGATTGGGGAAAGATGAAGCGTTTCTTCATCTCCCGCCTCGGAATTTGAACAGAGTTTGCTCTGATTGGGGTAAACAAATGCCCCCCCACCGTTGCGCTTACGTGGCCCCAAACGTGAGCGCAACGGTGGCGGAATTCTAACCGCCGTGGCAACTTTTGGAACTTGAAGAGACACTTGATGCCTATAAATAGGACCTTTGGTCCCCCACAGATGCTTATCGTCTTTCAGATTTTTACTTTCAGAACTCAGAGCCTTGCTCTCTTGTTTAAACACTTTCAAAAGTTCAAACTTTAGAGAATTTTAGGTAAAAATATTAATTTTGATTAAATTAAATCAACTTTAAGAGCCTTGCTCTCAATAGATCCTTGATCTAAAGAAGACCCATTTAGGGTTTCACTTAGCAGAGCTTTGCTCTAAAGGGGTCTAAAGAGAACTAAAGGAAACCCTGTTAGGGTTCCATTAATAGAGCTCTGCTCTCCAAAAGGTTTCCCTTGGATTTTCTTAATTAACGGAGCTTTGCTCCTTCCAAATCATATAGAAGAACTCTTAAGAGTTCTTCATGGCATTTGATACTATTATTATTATTATATCATTTTTTTCTCAGAGCAAAGCTCTCAATGTTCTTAGGGAATTTTCCTTAAATTCTCCTCAAAACTGGTTTTTGACAGGTGTCACTCCTGTCTATAAAGCATTGCTCTCGAGGAGTTTTAACTCCCTATACCTTTTCCTCATTGCTAATCTTCCAATGTTGCTTCCTTCAGGCATTATGGCGGTGCATCTATACAGTCTGCACGAGTTCATTACCTACGAGGATATTCGTGCACAGGGCCGTCAACAAAACCAGGAGTTTACAGACGCCCAATGTGCAGAGGTCATGGGTCGTCTGAACGCAAGCGGTGGTTGGCTGCTACCTCGTCGTTCGGCCCTTTTGAAAGTCGTGCTGGGAGCAATATGGAGAGCACTTCCGGGTCTTCATGAGGCCCTACCACTCAATGCGCTGGATGATGCCGAAGACAAGGTGCATTCAGTGTACCTGACGGGGCTGATCTCGAAGAAACGGCGGGACAGCCTCATTGACATCCTACATCAAATCTTCCAGCAGACGACGATAGTTGCTGCTTATCGAAGGCCGGGAGGGCTTGCCGAGGATCTCGACACAGAGGAGCGCGAGAGGCTGCGCATAAGAATAATTAGAAAGGCCAGAAGAACTCTGGATGGCCTTACTTTTGAATTCCACAATCCGTGCCCCGGATCTGAGGTTATACTGTTGTAATAATTTGAATAATGTTTCTTGTTCATTGCTATTATGATTGTAAGAATTTTTAGCAATATGAATGGAAACCCCTTTTTTTATTTTAGCTTGTCTTATTTCTCGTCCTGAGTCTTCTGCCCATGCATAAATGAGTGCGTCTCAAACGCTTGATCAAACGTAAATCGGATGCTCCTTCTGTAGCTTTCTTCTTTCTCTTATTATCGGCATGCTATCTTAATAAACATGGTTGACAGATAATAGAGTAAGCATCTTGGTTTCTTCAAGAGATAGCGATGCCTTAGGCCGCAGGTTCAGATCTGCTGCCTAAGACTTTTCAACTATATAAGCCGTGAGGATCTCATAGAGATTCTTCTCCTTACGGATCGAGAGGATCTCGTAGGTGGGTTTTCTCCTTAGGAATCGTGAGGATTCCTAAGTGTGGTTTTCTCTTATAAGTCGTAAGGATCCTATAAGAGAATATTTTCCTCTTACGAGTCGAGAGGACTCGTAAGCGGTTGTTTCCCTCCTCGTCGAAACTCGACTTTGGAGAGTAAAACCCGTGAATAGTATGCAAGAGACCATTTAGATCGACTTGCAGGGTCCCATTGTTCAGGAAGCAAGTTTTTTTTGGTCCCTGCTGCCTGAGGCTTCATTTTACAAGTTGAGACGAATCGGGAATTTTCCCGCGGAGACACTGGTTTCTCTGCGAGCCGACGCGAATCAGGAGGCTCTCGTCAAGGAGTGTTTGTATCCGTGAGTCGAGGAATTTGCTAGGGATTATTTGTTTCCCTAGCGCCGAGGATTATTTGTTTCCTTGGGGTTTGAAACGAGTCGAGAATTTCCCACGGAGGCACTGGTTGCTCTACGAGTCGACTCGGATCAGGGGGGGCTCTCGTCAAGGAGTGTTTGTATCCGTGAGTCAAGGAATTTGCTAAGGATTATTTGTTTCCCTAGCGCCAAGGATTATTTGTTTCCTTAGGGTTTGAAACGAGTCGAGAATTTCCCACGGAGGCACTGGTTGCTCTGCGAGTCGACGCGGATCAGAGGGCTCTCGTCAAGGAGTGTTTGTATCCGTGAGTCGAGGAATTTGCTAAGGATTATTTGTTTCCCTAGCGCCAAGGATTATTTGTTTCCTTAGGGTTTAAAACGAGTCGAGAATTTCCCACGGAGGCACTGGTTGCTCCGCGAGTCGACGCGGATCAGGGGGCTCTCGTCAAGGAGTGTTTGTATCCGTGAGTCGATGAATTTGCTAGGGATCATTTGTTTCCCTAGCGCCAAGGATTATTTGTTTCCTTGGGGTTTGAAACGAGTCGAGAATTTCCCACGGAGGCACTGGTTGCTCTGCGAGTCGACGCGGATCAGGGGGCTCTCGTCAAGGAGTGTTTGTATCCGTAAGTTGAGGAATTTGCTAGGGATCATTTGTTTCCCTAACGCCAAGGATTATTTGTTTCCTTGGGGTTTGAAACGAGTCGAGAATTTCCCATGGAGGCACTGATTGCTCTGCGAGTCAACGCGGATCAGGAGGCTCTCGTCAAGGAGTGTTTGTATCCGTGAGTCGAGGAATTTGCTAAGGATTATTTGTTTCCCTAGCGCCAAGGATTATTTGTTTCCTTGGGGTTTGAAACGAGTCGAGAATTTCCCACGGAGGCACTGGTGGCTCTGCGAGTCGACGCGGATCAGGAGGCTCTCGTCAAGGAGTGTTTGTATCCGTGAGTCGAGGAATTTGCTAGGGATTATTTGTTTCCCAAGCGCCAAGGATTATTTGTTTCCTTGGGGTTTGAAACGAGTCGAGAATTTCCCACGGAGGCACTGGTGGCTCTGTGAGTCGACGCGGATCAGGAGGCTCTCGTCAAGGAGTGTTTGTATCCGTGAGTCAAGGAATTTGCTGAAGACACTGGTTTCTTCGGAGTTGGACTGAACCGTCGAGATTTGGATTCGTCTTCTGGCGGAGCCTGTTGGGAAAGTATGGTTCCCTCTTTGTTTATGCCCTTGGATTATAGCAGGGATCGATGTGATCTTAACTGTAGGGCCAAAGTTTTATCATTTCTTTTTTTTTATTTTATTTCCACGATGCTCTATCATTTCAGCTTTTATATCGCGAAGGTCGCGATTGCCCAATCATTTCGGCTATTTCTCGTAGTGCCCAATCATTTCGGCTATTTATTTTATTTTTACCCGCTGCTTTTTATTGTGAGTTGCCCAATCATTTCTGCTATTTTGCATGCATACATTTTTACTTGCTGCTTTTTATTGCAAGTTGCCCCATCATTTCGGCTATTTCGTATGCATGTGCGGCCTACTGGCTTTTCGTCGTAAGCCGATTTCGGCATCAGCACCGCTACAACTGGGATATTACCAGGAGAGAATCATCCTCTGCTTCCGTCGATGTCGAACAAAGGTGGCTTAGCGAATAGGGTTAGGGTCCTGTCGACTAAGGCTTTGACTTCATGAGCCGTAAGGGTCTCACAAAGTTATTTCTCCCTACAAGTCGTGAGGATCTTGTAGGTTTATTTTCTCCTTAAGAATCGTGAGGATTCCTAAGTGTATGTTCATCTGTAAGTCGTAAGGATCCTACCGTAGGGTTCTTCTTGTAAGTCGAGAGGACCTACAAGGGTCATGCGAACATATCCCCAGTCACGGATGAGACTTGGTTAGGGAAATGTTTATTCGCGCCCGTGGATTGTATACAAGAGCCAGTACTGGACCACTTGTAGGGCAATATCAAAGGTTGTGGGGGTTGCTTAAGCACAGGTTTAGGTCTCTGTAACTTAAGACTTTCAACTCTTATGAGCCGTGAGGGTCCCATAAGAGAGTTCTCCTTACGAGTCGTGAGGATCTCGCAAGTGTATTTTCTTCTTAGGAATCGTGGGGATCCCTAAGTGTGTTGTACCTTTGTGAGTCGTAAGGATCTCACGCAGGTGGTTTCTCCTTACAAGGTCGAGAGGACCCTATAAGTGTCCTTTAACGAGGTTGCATCCTTTCGGGTTTTCACAAACACTCGCCGGTAGTCCTGCTGTTTTTACTCACGGAGCCCTTTCGGGTTTTCATCAGTGCCCATTTTGCTTATGGACATACCGTTTTTTTTTATTCTTTTTATTTTCTTTTTCTCTTTTTTTTTACGAGGTCGCGCCCTTTCGGGTTTTCACGAACACTCGCCGGTAGCTCTGCTGTTTTTACTCGCGGAGCCCTTTCGGGTTTTCATCCGTGCCCTTTTTGCTTATGGACATACCGTTTTTATTTATTATATTTTTTCTTTATTTTTTTTACTCATCTTGTCAGCCTAAGGATGCTGCGGTATTAGTTTAAAGACGTTTCGGTCTGCTATTAGTTTAAGGACATTTCGGTCCGACATTGAGAGGTTGGCTACTGCTTATAAACTTGAGCTTAGGAAGATAGCGAGCGGACATGGTCGTCGTCACCTATCATTGACCTAGGCTGTTGCTCATTAAGCGTAGTATTTCTTTAGGAAGCGACCGTTTATCGGCCTGAAAGGCCTTTCACCGTGCATGTCCATGAGTAGATAGGCCCCACCCTGGTAGACCTTATCTATGATGTACGGGCCTTCATAGTTTGGCTCGAATTTTCCCCGCTTGGTGCGATTGGGGATCATAGGCCTTTTGACCACTAACACGAGTTCGCCTTGGCGGAATGTCCTCGGTCGGGTCAATCTTTCATATGAGCGCGTCATCTTTGCTTTATAGGCCTCCAAATTTTGTTGCGCTGTGAGCCGGGTTTCATCAAGGGCGTCAAGCTCCTCAAGCCGAAGGTGAGCATTTTCTTCGTCCGTCAGCTCGTAGTGGACTGCCACTCGTAGAGAGGGTAACTCTATCTCGAGGGGGAGTACTGCTTCCGTCCCAAATACCAACGCGTATGGCGTTGTATTTGTGGCCGTTTTAAATGTAGTTCGATATGCCCAGAGAGCTTCTTGCAGCCTCTCGTGCCAGTCTCTCTTATTTCGGGACACCGTCTTTTTCATGATTTTTGTCAGGGTCTTGTTGAAGGCTTCAGCTAGACCATTAGCTCGCGGATTATAAACCGAGGAATATCTCCAGTCTATATTATGCTGTTGTGAAAAGCGACTGATCTTGTGGCTTCTGTAAGCTGGCCCGTTATCGGAGATGATCCGTCGCGGAGTTCCAAACCGATATATGACGTGCGTCTTGAAGAAGCGGAGGATATTTTCCGTCTTCACTTCTCTTAACGGTACTGCTTCTGCCCATTTAGAGAAGTAGTCAATCGTTGCTAGGATGAAACGATGTCCTCTAGATGATGCTGGTTCGATGGGGCCGACTATATCAGTCCCCCACATTTCGAATGGCCAGCTAGCCACCGTTGGATGTAGTGGATTTGGATGCTGGTGGATGAAGTCCCCATGAATTTGGCATGAGTGGCATTGCTTCGCATATTCGAGGCAGTCTTGAATCATCGTGGGCCAGTAGTAGCCCATCCGTTTTATCTTCAACTTCATCTTCGGGCTTGCTTGGTGAGAACCGCAGAGCCCGTCGTGAACTTCCTGGACGACCCTTTTCGCTTCGTCAGGTCCTAAGCATCTCAGCCACAGAGAATCAAATGACCTCTTGTACAGAGTATCGTTGACGAAGGCGAAAGACAGAGCTCGTTTCATGAGCTGATGTCTTGCGGACGCTTCTTCAGGCATTCGGTGGGATTTAAAGTAATCTATGAAGACTTCCCTTCAATCCTCGGTATTTTCCCAATCTTTTACTTGCAGGGTTGTCTGCTCGCTCTCTCCCTTTTCTTCGGATAATTCCGGAGATATTTCTGCTGGGGCAAGCACTCGACGGCTTTGTACCACGATTCTAACGTCATCGAGGTTCTCGTCAGCCAGTTCTTTAGCAAGTTTGGCCAATGCGTCCGCTTTGCTGTTTTCCGCGCGCGGTATGTTCTCCAAAGTATAAGAGGGAATTTGGGTCAACAGTTTTTGCCCCTTTTCACCGTATTTCACCAATTCCGGTTTGCACGTTTGGTAGTCGCCGTTTACTTGACTAACGACCAGTTGAGAATCCCCGTATATGAGGTGGTTTTCAATTCCCATGCCAATGGCGATCTCGAGGCCCGCTATCAGAGCTTCATATTCGGCTTCATTGTTTTTCCTTGGCTCTGTTAAGGAGAAAGCGAAACGCATTATCCCTCCTTGTGGAGTCACGAAGATGAGGCCTACCCCCGATTTGATTATAGGGGTACTTTGTTTGCGCTTTTTCACGGAAGATGCTCCGTCGAAATAAAGCTCCCATTAGGTATCATCACCGTCGATCGCATCAAAGGCATGTTCATCTGGAAGATCATAATTCAGAGGAGAGTCGGCCGGTATCGGATGCTCAGCGAGGAAGTCGGCGATGGCCTGGCCTTTCACTGCCTTGAGAGGTTGATATGTTATCGAGAACTCCATCAAGAGCAGGGCCCATTTAGCGAGTCGTCCCGTCAATATGGCCTTCGACATCAAGTATTTAAGGGGGTCCACCTTTGAAATGAGACGGACTTCATGCGCCAACGCATAGTGTCTAAGCTTTGTTATCGCAAAAATCAACGCCAGGCAATGTTTTTCAATGGGAGAGTAGTTGCTTTCTGCCCCCAGCAGAACTCGACTTAAGTAGTAGAGTGCTCTTTCTTTCCCTTGATCGTTCTCTTGTGCCCATAATGCGCCTAAGGAACCTTCGAGGGCGGTTGTATAAAGAATGAGGGGTTTTCCCTTGACCGGAGCAGCCAACACCGGCGGGTTCTGCAGGTATTGCTTGATCTCATCCAGTGCGCCTTGGCATTTGTGATCCCAGACAAATGGGGTTCCCTTCTTCATCAGGTGGCTATAGGGACGGCACTTGCCTGAAAGGTTGGCTATAAATCGCCGTATGTATGCGAGCTTCCCTTGGAGAGATCGCAACTGTTTGAGAGTTCTCGGCGGAGGCATTTCCATGATCGCTTTGATCTTTGACGGATCTATTTCAATACCTCGGTGTCGAACAATGAATCCCAGGAATTTGCCTGAGGAAACTCCGAATGCACACTTGAGCGGGTTCATTTTCAGGTTGTATTACCGAAGGCGTTGAAATACAGTCTTCAAATGCTCGAGATGTTCCTCGTATGATTTGCTTTTAACCACGAGATCGTCGATATAGCATTCGACGATTTCGTGTATAAGGTCATCGAATATCTTCGTCATGGCCCTCTGATAGGTGGCACCGGCGTTCTTTAAACCGAAGGGCATCACCTTGTAACAAAATATTCCCAAAGGGGTCCTGAAGGCTGTGTGCTTCTGGTCTTCTGGATGCATCTTTATCTGATTATACCCTGATGAGCCGTCCATGAAGGAGAAAACTTCATGAGTAGACGTATTTTCTATCATCAGTTCGGTGACTGGCACTGGGAAATCGTCTTTCGGGCAAGCTTTATTGAGATCCCGGAAGTCCACGCATATGCGCACTGTCCCATTTTTCTTCATCACCGGGATGATGTTGGCGATCCATTCAGGGTATTGAACTTCCTGGATGAAACCAGAGTCGATCAGCTTCTTGACCTCGGCATTGATACTCATCTCAAGCTCGAGCCGCATTCTTCTCGGCGCCTATTTGACTGGTTTGACGTTCGGAGATATCGCCAATCTGTGCACAGCAATTTCTGGATCTAGTCCCGGCATTTCGGAATAGTCCCATACGAAGCAATCTTTATGCTGTAGAAGCACATCCTTTAACGAAGCCACCCTTTCTTCAGATAGCAGCTCGCTGATGAATGTCGGTCGCGGGTCATTTGCCGTCCCCAACTCAATTTTCTTGAGATTATCTGCAGTGGTATGGATTCCATCTTCCAGCTCTTTTGGCGCTGGTGAGAATTCTGAGATTATCTCGTCGCTGCTGGTTTCGAAGCACCAAGAGAGCTCATCTATGTCCTCGGGCTCTTCTTTTAATATTGTAATCATGTGACAGGTGCGAATTCGCTTCCAATCCCAATGTGGAACCGGTTCTTCTTTCGTGGCCTTGGGCTCGTGCTTTTGTGGCGGTGCTACCCTCCAGTTGTCGGACAGAGCGAACTTGCCAAGCTGATACTGGTCTTCGACCCAATTCTTGAAGGTGAAGCAATCTTCAAGAGGATGCCCTATTACTCGATGGTAAGAGCAATAGTCCGGGTGTGAGACTTCGCCCGCTCGTTCGGGATGTTTAGACTCCGGCAATGTAAGCATTTGATGTTTTAGAGCAAGATCAAGTATCTTCTTCGTCTTGTCCCGCGGAAACGAGTATGCTCGACCCATTTTCTTCATAAGGGATAGATCAATAATGCTCGACTACCGTTTGCGTGGCTTCTTAGCCCTGCTTTGTTGCTGTTGAGCGCATTTTTGGCCTTTCGACTTATTTCTGCTTTTGCGTGGAGTCTTCTTTATAACAGGTTGACAAGGAGTGACATTTTCATCCTTCACGGCCTGTTGGAGAAGGCGTTGCGTCTTGGCTTTCTCATAGATGACCATTTCGCGGTTATGGTCGTCTCGATCTTTTTGACCCGCTTCCTTTATAAGCTTGTCCATTTGTTCTTCGAACGATGGATTGGGCACTTTTGCATCTGGAATTTTCATTGTCTCAGGATTAGCGTCCTCCCATTGAGCATCTGCCTCTTCATCGAAGTCATACATTACATAGCAGCTGTTTAGTAGCTCTCGTTTCTTTGACCGGATGTATCCAAGTCCAGTTGTTTCCATTCTCCCATTAGGCAGTTTGCGTTGAGTCCCGGGAACGTTCCAGATTTTGTCATAGAACCTGGCTTTTCGAACGGTCTGCTTGAAGGATATCTCCTGGCGTTTCAGCAGCTTTTTCAAACCCTCTGTATAATATCTGGGAAGACGGATAGGCTGAAGCCTGTCGAGCGTAGGATCCGCGCCATGCCAGATTTCTTTTTCCACCTTGGTTTCTTCAGAGCGGTAGAACAGAATTGCTATCTCGCTTTCTCGCCTGGGAGGGATATAGAACGTTTGCAGCTCTTCTACATTGTAAATAATAAGTGCATCCAGTTCTTTATGGTGTTTAAGCGGCACCATGGCGACTTGTAGGCTTTGCTCTTCGTCAGCGAATGTTCGTATGGAAGGTCGAGCAGAGGATACAACACGGATCTCATCTTCCGAGTCGCTACCAAAGATCAACGTAGGAGTGGACGGTCCTGGCTTGTTGTGTTGGGGCGGACCCGAATACACTATCTCCTCTTCCTCCTCAGTATCACTGCCGAAGACAGGGATGGTGGCGTTAGCTTTGTTCTCCGGCTTGTGACACCTTTCTGTGTCTTCGAAATCCGGTAAGAAGTATTTGGCATCTTCGTATTTGCGGACTTCATTGACAGAGAACGGGTTTAGTTCTCCCGTCACGGTATACTCGAAACCATCCTTAAAATACTTCATACACTGATGTTGTGTAGAAGGGATGATGTTGTACTCGTGTAACCATGGTCGGCCGAGCAAAGCGTTGTAGCATGTCTTGGCGTCTATGAAGTGGAACTTAATGTCCGTGACGAGTAGTCCGAAGCGTAGCGTCAGTATCACAGACCCAAGAGTTCTTGATGACTGGGAGTCGAACCCGGAGATGGTGAGCTTGTCACGAGCAAGGTGCTGGACACTCATGCAGATTTCTTTTAACACCTGCACGTTGAGTAGGTTAACAGACGACCCGTTATCGATTAGGATTTTGCCTATCTTTATATCATGGCAGTATCCCGAGACATAGAGAGGGCGACTGTGTTCGCACGTCCCAAGTAGAAGGTCTTCATCGCCAAAAGTAACATCGACCGTGTGCACTTCCTCCAATTCATCCTTCATCTTTTCCTCGGCCAGGCATGCTTGGAATTGTTCTGGGTCTTGGAGCGCCTTAATCAACGAATCTCTCACCTCTTTTGATAGCAAAAGGGCGTCAAGAATGCTGAGCTGTGAGGGCAGCTTCCTCAGATGTGCTAAAACGTTGTAATCCACCTTATTCTTCTTTGGCGGGTCTTTGGCAGATAGCTCCTCCACCACTTGGTCATCTAAGACGATATCTTCAGAGGCCTTTTCTTTCCCTTTATCTTTTTTGTTCGAGGGTCCGAGGTTCTTTTCGGGCAGCGTGCGATTACGTAGCCGGATATTTTCGCAAACCTTCGGTTCTTCTTCTTTTCTCGAAGCGGACTCTTTAAAGAGAGGGGCAAGTTCTAGCTCTTCATCAGAATCACTCCCGAATGTAGGCACTTGTGATCTACCGGTGTTAACCATGCAACAATCGCCAGCAGTTCTTTTAAGCCCTTCGGTCGTATTTCTTTGCTCTCGACGAGTTTTACGCTTTTCCCGCTTAAAGCGTTGTCGATGAGCAACATATCCTTGCCACCATCTATCGAAAGCTTTGCACTCTTGAGTGGGGTGCGAAATCTTTTGATGATATAAGCAATAGGAGGGTGCGTTTCCGCTTCAGCAGTGATGTTTCCTTCAGAGGATGGTAGCTTCATGCCCATTGATATGGCATTAGCAAACTTTTTCCTCATCTTGAATTGGCTTTTGTCGGTAGCGAAGGTGTTTAGCTCCAACGGGATCGTCTCAGCTACTTTGTCAAGTCGCTGGCGCTTGGCCCTTTCAAATATAGCCGCCTCGCGCTCCCGATCAGCTTTACTTTTCAACCGAGCTTCATTAAGGAATGCGCCAATTACTTCATTTGATGTCCCCAGAACTTTTGGTTCAGGATCTGCCCCCAGCTTTTCGGTGCAAGGAGTCTCCTCATCGTTCATGATCGAATGGGAAATCATATGACAGCTCACCACATATTCCTCAGATTCATCCGATGAACTTTCTCCCTCTTCTTCTTCTTGAAAGACGTGATTGAGGAACTCTTGGAGTGTAATGGGAGTCCGTGCCTTTTGGTTGTATTCATCCAGCGCGTCAATTTGCTTTTGTAAGTCCGTGCGCTTGTCGCCAGGCTTCACGGGCTTCTTAGATTTCTTCTTCTTCTTTTTCGAAGATTTTGACGGCTGGCTGCAAGTGCTTGAACCACCACCATCGGTCTTTAGAGTTGGACGTGGGTTCAACACCCCTTCAATGACCTGCGGTTCCAACGGGTTCTTCCACTTGATCGCTGGGCATGTCTGAAGATCGTTTAGCATCCTCTTTGTCTTGGCTGATAATACAACCTCCCAAGGAGCTTCTTCAATGACGGAGCATGTTGCCCCCGGCGTATTCGTCCCCTTAGAGGTGTGGGGCTGCGGGGGATTCACCTTCCATTTGTCAGATAACGCGAACTTACCCTGTCGGTACTGGTTTTCGAGCCAATTCTTGAAAACGTAGCAATCTTCGATCGGATGGCCTAGTACTCGATGATAATGACAGTAGTTGGGCTCGCTGACGTCACTTGGTTGCAACGGACGTTTTGGATCCGGCAGATTTATGAGTCTGTTGCGCAACGCTAGCTCGAACAACCTCCTCGTTTTATCGCGGGGAAAGGAATAAGGACGTCCTATCCTATCCTCAAGGGGTACGTACGGGCGCATATTATTTTGACGAGCAACCGGCTTCGAGTCGCTCGGTTGTTGTTGAGCATTAGCGACGACGATCGCTTTTCCCTTCCCTTTGTCATTTCGGGAGTCCGTCCTTGGAAGAGGGGGTTTATGGCCCATTTGATCCATTTGCGCTAGCTTTTCAATCAAGGCCTGGAAGGTAGTCGGCTTGAAAAACATCATAAATTGCGAGATTGTCGCTTGTGGATCAAGGGTTCCCATAAACATACCCACCGCGGGAGCTTCTTCAATGCGCTGTTCGCACTTCGACCACAAGTTCCGCCATCGTATAGCGTATTGTACCCATGTCTCGCCTGGTTTTACCCTGGCGTTAATTAGTGCCGTCATCGGGGTGCGTTCACTGGCGCTTGCAAAACGCTGAGTAAACAGCAGCTCCATCTCTGCGAAGGTTTTAATAGAGTCGTTCGGGAGTTCAGAGTACCATTCGAACGCCGTATCTGAAAAGCTTCCAACAAACTGGAGAAGCAACAGCTTGTCATCACCGCCGGTGTTGCCGCAGAGTGCCCTGAACTGGGCAACATGTTGATGAGGATTGCCCATCCCTTTGTAGACATGGAACTTGGGAATTGTATAACCTGGCAGGTACTTGATTTGATCATACCAACTTGGATATGGTCGCCCTGTTTTTACGACCTGGCCGGCTGCTTCGGTCGCATGGTGAACCCGTATTTGTTGGGCGATGTACTCGTCCAAATCAGCTTTGGAGATTGTATCCTCTTTAGCCGTCGACAGAGCTGGTGGAGGATTTGATGTCTCTCCCCTATCGTCTCCAAGCACGATCGGGGGCTCTTCGGCCGGAAGATCTTGTTGTATCATCATCCCTATCATGTCCTGGAAGAGGAGGCCCATACGCTGTATGTTGGCTGCTTGTTCAACAGCCTCTTTGTCCTTCTTCTCCAATATCCGACGAAGAAATTCGGCGTCGGTTTCTTCCTCCTGGCGCTCATCTGAGGACGTTTCAGGATTTTCTTTTGGCCCTGTAAGTGCGGCCATAGCGTTCATCATTTCTTGGAGCTTCTGCTGCTGCTCCTGCGCCTTGGTCACTGATCGCGTAAGCGGTCGATGACCCGTAGATATGCGGCTGTCTTCTTTACCAGATGCCACGTAGACGGTATGAACTATAATGCCCCCTGACTTAGGGCGTTTGGGTTCACCACCTCGGATATTTGTCGCTGGCGCGGGGGTTTTCTCTGGCCTTCTTCTTTTGTGGGCCGTTGAAGTTGAAGGGGCCGTTGCAGTGGGTACCCTAGCGATCGTTGTCCCTTGCTGCTCAACAGGACGGTCTTTTCCTTTTTGCACCTTCGTATTCTTTTGTTGACGAAAGTGATCTGGGTTGATCACAGAGTCTTGAACCCTCCGCCAAACTTTATAAATTCTTGAGGACAGCCGTTGAGGAGGTTGTTCTTGCTTCGTTTCCGGAACTCTCTCCGCCGGCGGAGGAGATCTTTTCAGTGTAGCGGTTGGAGAGTTCTTCCGTACCCTACTCGGCAGTTCAAAACTGTTCCCAGTTGGAACATCAGCGTTGACTTCCACCACTGGAGCCGGTGGAGTTAGCCCTGAGGGGGAGTTGCCCCCTGCCTTCCTCACTCGTTGCCAATGGCGACGTCGAGCATGACGAGCCGTTGGGACTGGCTTGGAGATTGAGACATCTTCTTTTTTCCCCCTGTCTGAATGAGGCGCCGCCGGTGTTAACCTCTTAAAGACTGAGGTTGTCTTTTGAGGGGTGATATTCAACCTGTCGAAGACGGGTCCTCGAGCAGGGGCAGGAGCAGGAATCGTCAGTCTTGAAAAGACTGACTCTTTGACAGGGGAAGCCGCCTTGACGACTTCTGGAGCAGCAGTTATTGCTTTCCTTGGGACAGCCAGTTTAGAGTTCTGATTTAACCTGGTGAAAACAGAGGTTGTCGGTTTGGTAGCGGGCGACCCGTTGACAGGGGCCGTCGTAGCAGTGAGCCGGTCGAAGACTGACTTTTTGTTCACTTCCGGTGCAGGTATTGGCGCAGAGAAGCTTGTAGGTGGGATCATGGTCCCGAAGAACAGGCCAGTGGTGACTTGGGTCACCTGGTCTACCGGCAGAGCGAGGAAGGAAGCCATTTGGGGCCCATATGCTACACCTCCCGGTGAGGTGGAGCGTTCGTTGCAGTGGCATTTCGAGCAGTTGGTGCAGTTATAGGCCATTGAATCTTGAGTTCTTCGCCAGGCAAAAGACCAAATCTTAGTAACTTGAAATCCGAAGGCAACTATTAACAAACCGCGATTGGTTCACGAAGACGACACACGAAGTGTGGAGTGGAAAGAGGAAAAGGTCCCACCGGGCGTGCCTGAATCTGTTCCCCTCCGAAAGACGGCGCACAGGACCGCGGTGTCCTGATGCTGAGATTCGGGGCAGATGCTATATGGTTTTATCCGTCCACCTCTCCGAAGATGCCAAGTTGATTTATGGCACCGTATATCGGAGGTTTAGACGGATACGGCCGATGTAGCAGACTTCGTCAGATTCCCCCTCGCTTGAGGGGTTTTTGATTGTGGGGACGCTCTTCCCTGCAGGCGCAAGCCCATGCAGTTAATTACGCTACCGCATCGCGGTACCAACTTTCTCCTTCTCCAGAATTTCACTTCGTGTCGTGTGTGTTTATTTTGTTTGTGGTTGCCCGTGGATTGTATATGGAGACTGAGTAATGCCGTCGCCCGTAGGACGTGGATTAGTCCAAATCTGTATTTACTTAGATTTGGGTTTGGTGTTTTAGTTTAAGGATACGTTAGCCGTATTTGAGGCTAAGATCAACTTAAACGTTTGTTAAGGATACGTTAGTCCAGTTTGAGACTAAGATCAACTTAACGGGATCGTTTAGATCCGACAAAAGAGCGTTTGGGCTCTATTGTTCCAGTTTAGGGACATAGTGGTCCATTGCATGTATGGCCGTCGGGACCCATCACCTCTCTGACATCGTTGAAGGATTACAACGATATGTGTCAGAGGAGTTCAGAGATGTAACCTTGAACCAAAGTTGATTGGAGGATCTATAATCCAATTTGGGACTAAAGTCTGTTTGAATGTTTAAGTATACGTTAGCTATATTTGAGGCTAAGATCAACTTAAACGGGACCGTTTAGATCCGACAAAAGAGCATTTGAGGGCTCTATTGTTCCAGTTTAGGGACGTAGTGGTCCATGTTCCAGTTTAGGGACATGGGGGTCCATATTCCAGTTTAAGGACGTGGTGGTCTGTATTCCAGTTTAAGGACGTGGTGGTCTGTATTCCAGTTTAAGGACGTGGTGGTCCGTATTCCAGTTTAGGAACATGGTGGTCCATGTTCCAGGTTAGGGACGTGGTGGTCCGTATTCCAGTTTAAAGACGTGGTGGTCCGTATTCCAGTTTAGGGACGTGGTGGTCCATCGCCAATTTAGGGACGTAGTGGTCCATGTTCCAGTTTAGGGACGTGGTGGTCCATATTCCAGTTTAGGGACGTGGTGGTCCATTATTAGTTTAAGGACATTTCGGTCCCTTATTAGTTTAAGAACGTTTCGGTCCAACATTCCCATTTTGGGACGAATATTAGTTTAAGGATGTTTCGGTCCAAAATTAGTTTAAGGACGTTTCGGTCCAACATTAGTTTAAGGACGTTTCGGTCCACGAGTTTAAGGACCCCGCAGTCCATATTGATGTATGTGGTCGTCGGGACCCGTCACCTCTCTGACGTCGTTGAAAGATTACAACGATAAGTGTCAGAGGAGCTCGGAGATGTACCCTCGAACCGGATATAAATTGATTTAAGAAAGAGTTGTGCTCAGTCAATTTTATTTAAGGACTTACGGCCAAAATTGGGCTAAGTCCAGTTGAAAATGTTCACATTTTGTTTGCATTGGGCCTGCTAGGCCACTGTTTGGGTTTTCCCCTTTTTAGAATGATGCATAGCATTACTTCAGGCTATTCATGCCTATTCTGACTGGGCTCTGCCCTTTTTATTATAATGCAGAGCATTTGTTTTGGTCCATTGGACCTCTCAATTGGGCTCTGCCCCTTTAAATAATGCATAGCATTATTTTTGGTCTGTTTAGACTTTTTAATTGGGCTCTGCCTTTTTAAATTAATGTGCAGCACTTTTATTTGGTCCCTTGGACCTTTGATTGGGCTCTGCCCTTTAATAATGCATTGCATTAGATACCCTGACAGTGTCCCACATGGCTTGTCAGGTACTTTGCGCAATTAATGAGCGCAAGCGCTCGTGGAGGTGACACATGTCACGTTCTGGTGAGCGCAAGCGCAACAGCGCAGTGCGCTGCGTTAGTGCGCTGCGCTGCTGCACTGCTGACACGTGGCGCTTCCTGGCGGCTTGCGCAGTTCTGGCAAGTGCTGGGCACTGTTCTTATTCTTTTGGATCAATTTCAGATCAGAGAAAACAAGTTTTTTCTTGTTTTCTAAAGAACCAGTGGTTCATATAAGGTGCAAGGCACTGTTATCTTGAGAATCTTTTAGATTCAGAACCAATGGTTCATAAAAAGAAGTGCAAGGCACTGTTTATTATTTATTTTATTTTTTTCTTTTCATTAGAGATTCTAGATCTTGTTCTCAGATCAATGATCTGTTCATAAGAGAATTTTCTCTTTTTTCTAAAGGTTTTTTTACCTTTTTCTTTGTTCTTGAGGATTCCTCTCCAATTCTTCAGAGTCTTCTCTCTTTAATTTTTCACAAAAAAATGCTGCTCTTTTGATTTGAGGTCTAGGGTCCTTTTTATAGTGCCTATAAATTAGTTAAATTTGTTTAAGAGATCTTTCTCTGAGTGATTTGGGGAATTTTCCCCACCGTTGGATCTTTGATCCAAGGGCTCCTGTTTTACAGAAGAAAATCTTCTTGTTTTAACAAGAACAGAAAAGATTTCTTTAAAATTTCAATTCTGTTTTACGCAATGCCCCAGCGCGTGACACGTGTCGCGCAGCGCAGCGCTTGCGCAGCTGTGCTTGCGCAACTGCGCAGACAAGTGTCGTGCAGTGCAGCGCTTGCGCAGTTGTGCTTGCACAACTGCGCAGACATGTGTCGTGCAGCGCAGCGCTTGCGCGACTGTGCTTGCGCAGTTGTGCTTGCGCAACTGCGCCGACACGTATCGCGAAGTGCAGTGCTTGCGCAGCTGTGCTTGCGCAACTGCGCAGACACGTGTCACGCCGCGCAGCGTTTGCGCAACTGAAACGTTGCTTCCTTTACTTTTTTGTTTTAAACAGAGCTTTGCTCTGATTGGTTGCGCTGCCTCGGGCGCTGCGCTGATTCGTCTATGCCAGACACGTGGCGCGTTGCGCACAGCGCAAAGAATCAGATGCGTTGCTTCATTTATTAAAGTTTAAATTTTCCAAGCAGAGCTTTGCTCTGATTGGGGGAAGATGAAGCGTTGCTTCATCTCCCGCCTAGGAATTTGAACAGAGCTTTGCTCTGATTGGGGTAAACAGAAGTATTTGGCATCTTCATATTTGAGGACTTCGTTCACGGAAAACGGATTCAGTTCTCCCGCCACGGTATACTCGAGACCATCCTTAGCATACTTCATACACTGATGTTGTGTAGAAGGGATGACGTTGTATTCGTGTAACCATGGTCGGCCGAGCAAAGCGTTGTAGCATGTCTTGGCGTCTATGACGTGGAACTTATTGTCCGTGACGAGTAGCCCAAAGCGTAGCGTCAGTATCACAGACCCAAGAGTTCTTGATGATTGGGAGTCGAACCCGGAGATGGTGATCTTGTCCCGAGCAAGGTGCTGGACGCTCATGCAGATTTCTTTTAACACCCGCACATTGAGGAGATTAACGGAGGATCCATTGTCGATCAAGATCTTGCCTATCTTTATATCATGGCAGTATCCTGAGACATAAAGGGGGCGATTGTGTTCGCACGTCCCAAGGAGAAGGTCTTCATCACCAAAAGCGACATCGGCAGTGTGCACTTCCTCCAATCCATCCTTCATCTTTTCTTCAGCCAAGAAAGATTGGAATTGTTCCGGATCTTGTAATGCCTTGACTAATGCATCTCTCGCCTCCTTTGATAGCAAAAGGGCGACAAGAATGCTGAGCTGTGAGGGTAGCTTCCTCAGATGCGCTAAGATGTTGTAATCCACCTTATTTCTCTTCAGCGGGTCTTTGGCACTTAGCTCCTCCACCACTTGGTCATCTAAGACGATATCTTCAGAGACCTTTTCTTTCCCTTTATCTTTTCTGTTTGAGGGCCCGAGATTCTTTTCGGGGAGCGTGCGATTACGTAGCCGGATATTTTCGCAGACCTTCGGCTCTTCTTCTTTTCCCGAGGTGGACTCTTTAAAGAGAGGGCCAAGCTCCAGCTCTTCATCAGAATCACTCCCGAATGTAGGCACTTATGACCCGCCGGTGCTAACCATGCGACAATCGCCGGTAGTTCTTTTAAGCCCTTCGGTCGTATTTCTTTGCTCCCGGCGAGTTTTACGCTTTTCCCTCTTAAAGCGTTGCCGATGAGCAACGTATCCTTGCCACCATCTATCGAAAGCTTTGCACTCTTGAGTGGGGTGCGAAACCTTCTGATGATATAAGCAATAGGAGGGGTGCATTTCTATTTCACCAGTAATTTTTCCTTCAGAGGATGGTAGCTTCATGCCCATTGACATGGCCTTAGCAAACATTTTCCTCATCTTGAATTTGCTTTTGTCGGTAGTGGAGGTATTTTGCTCCAGCGGGATCGTCTCAGCTCTTTCATCAAGTCGCTGGCGCTTGGCCCTTTCAAATATGACCGCCTCGCGTTCTCGATCAGCTTTACTTTTCAACCGAGCTTCATTAAGGAATGCGTCAATTACTTCATCTGATGGCCCCAGAATTTTTGGTTCAGGATCTGCCCCCAGCGTTTCAGTACAAGGTGTCTCCTCATCTTCCATGAACGAATGGAAAATCACATGACAGCTCGCCACATATTCTTCAGATTCATCAGATGAACTTTCTCCCTCATATTCCTCTTGAAAGACATGATTGAGGAACTCTTGGAGTGTAATGGGAGTTCGTGCCTTCTGGTTGTATTCTTCCAGCGCGTCAATTTGTTTTTGCAAGTCCGAGCGCTTGTCGCCAGGCTTCAAATGCTTCTTTGATTTCTTTTTCTTCTTCTTCGAAGATTTTGACGGCTGGTTGTGAGTGCTTGAGCCACCTCTATCGGTCTTTGGAGTTGGACGTGGCTTCAACATCCCCTCAATGATCTGCGGTTCCAACGGGTTCTTCCACCTAATAGCTGGACATGTCTGAAGATCGTTTAGCATCCTCTTTGTCTTGGCTGATAATACAACCTCCCAAGGGGCTTCTTCAACGACGGAGCATGTTTCCCCCGGCGTATTCGTCCCCTTAGAGGTGTGGGGCTGCGGGGGATTCACCTTCCATTTGTCAGATAACGCGAATTTGCCCTGTCGGTACTGGTTTTCAAGCCAATTTTTGAAAACGTAGCAATCTTCGATCGGATGGCCCAGTACTCGATGATAAGGACAGTAGTTGGGCTCATTGACATTACTTGGTTGCAACGGACGTTTTGGATCTGGCAGATTTATAAGTCGGTTGCGCAACGCCAGCTCGAATAATCTTCTCGTTTTATCGCGGGGAAAAGAGTAAGAACGTTCTAGCCTCTCCTCAAGGGCTACGTACGGACGCATATTATTTTGACGAACAACCGTCTTCGAGTCGCTCGGTTGTTGTTGAGCATTAGCGACAACGATCGCTTTTCCCTTCCCTTTGTCATTTCGGGAGTCCGGCTTTGGAAGAGGGGGTTTATGACCCATCTGATCCATTTGCGCTAGCTTGTCAATCAAGGCCTGGAAGGTAGTTGGCTTGAAAAACATCATAAATTGCGAGATGGTTGCTTGCGGATCAAGGGTTCCTACAAACATACCTACCGCGGGAGCTTCTTCAATGCGCTGCTCGCACTTCGACCATAAGTTCCGCCACCGTATAGCATATTGAACCCATGTCTCGTCTGGCTTTACCCTGGCGTTAATCAGTGCCGTCATCGGGGTGCGTTCACTGGCACTTGCAAAACGCTGAGTAAACAACAGCTCCATCTCCGCGAAGGTCTTGATAGAGTCATTCGGGAGCTCAGAGTACCACTCAAACGCCGTATCTGATAAACTTCCAACAAACTGGCAAAGCAACAGCTTGTCGTCACCGCCGGTGTTGCCACAGAGTGCCGTGAACTGGGCAACATGCTGGTGAGGATTGCCCGTCCCCTTGTAGACATGGAACTTGGGAATTGTGTAACCGGGTGGGTACTTGATTTGATCGTACGAACTTGGATATGGCCGCCCCGTTTTTATGACCTGACCAACTGCTTCAGCCGCATGATGAACCCGTATTTGTTGGGCTATGTACTCGTCCAAATCAGCTTTGGAGATTGTATCCTCCTTAGCTGTTGATAGAGCTGGCGGAGGATTCGATGTCTCTCCCCTATCGTCTCCAAGGACGATCGGGGGATCTTCGGCCGGGGGATCTTGCTGTATCATCATCCTTACCATGTCTTGGAACAGGAGGCCCATACGCTGTATGTTGGCTGCTTGTTCAACAGCCTCTTTGTCTTTCTTTTCCAATATTCGACGAAGGAATTCGGCGTCGGTTTCTTCCTCTTGGCGTTCATCCGATGACGTTTCAGGGTTTTCCTTTGGCCCGGTAAGAGCGGCCATAATGTTCATCATCTCTTGGAGCTTCTGCTGCTGCTCCTACGCTTTGGTCACTGATCGCGTAAGCGGTCGATGACCCGTAGATATGCGTATGTCCTCTTTACCAGACGCCACATAAACGGTATGAAATAAAATTCCCCCTGACTTAGGGCGTTTGGGTTCACCACCTCTGATATTTGTCGCCGGCGCGGGGGTTTTCTCCGGCCTTCTTCTTTTGTGGGCCGTTGAAGTTGAAGGGGTCGTTGCAGTGGGCACCCTAGCGATTGTTGTCCTCTGCTGTTTAACAGGACGGCCTTTTTCTTTTTGCACCTTCGTCTTCTTTTATTGCCGAGAGTGATCTGGGTCGATCACGGAGTCTTGAACCCTTCGCCAAACCTTGTATATTTTCGAGGACAGCCGTTGAGGGGGCTGTTCTTGCTTTGTTTCCGGAACTCTCTCCGCGGGCGGAGGAGATCTTTTCAATGTAGCGGTTGGAGAATTCTTACGTACCCTCCTCAGCAGTTCAAAGTTGTTCCCAGTTGGAACAGCAACGTTGACTTCTACCACTAGAGCCGGTGGAGTTAGCCCTGAGGGGGAGTTGCCCCCTGCCTTCCTTACTCGTCGCCAATGGCGACGTCGAGCATGACGAGCCGTTGGGACTGGCTCGGAGATTGAGACAGCTTCTTTTTGCCCCCTGTCTGAATGAGGCACCGCTGGTGTTAACCTCTTAAAGACTGAAGTTGTCTTTTGAGGGATGATATTCAACCTGTCGAAGACAGATCCTCGAGCAGGGGCAGGAGCAGGAATCGTCAGTCTTGAAAAGACTGACTCTTTGACAGGGGAAGCCGCATTGACGCCTTCTGGAGCAGCAGTTATTGCCTTCCTTGGGACAGCCAATTTAGAGTTCTGATCCAGCCTGGCGAAAACAGAGGCTGTTGGTTTGGTAGTGGGCGACCCGTTGATAGGGGCCGTTGTAGCAGTGAGCCGGTCGAAGATCGACTTCTTGTTCACTTCCGGTGCAGGTATTGGTATAGAGAAGCTTGTAGGTGGGATCATGGTCCCGAAAAACAGGCCGGTGGTGGCCTGGGTCACCTGTTCTACCGGCAGAGCGAGGAAGGAAGCCGCTTGGGGCCCATATGCTACACCTCCAGGGGAGGTGGAGCGTCCGTTGCAGTGGCACTTCGAGCAGTTGGTGCAGTTAGAGGCCATTGATGCTTGGCTTTTGCGCCAGGAAAAAGACCAAATCTTAGTAACTTAAAATCCAAAGGCAACCATTTAACAAACCGTGATTGGTTCGCGAGGACGACACACGAAGTGTGGAGTGGAAAGAGGAAAAGGTCCCACCGGGCGTGCCAGAATCTGTTCCCCTCCGAACGGCGGCGTACAGGACTGCGAGGTCCTGACGCTGGGGTTCGGGGCAGATGCTATTTGGTTTTATCCGTCCACTTCTCCGAAGATGCCAAGTTGATTTATGGCACCGTGTATCGGAGGTTTAGACGGATGCGGCCGATGTAGCAGACTTCGTCAGATTCCCCCTCGCTTGAGGGGGGTTTTGATTGTGGGGACGCTCTTCCCTGCAGGCGCAAGCCCCTGCAGTTAATTACGCTACCGCATCGTGGTAACAACTTTCTCCTTCTCCAGAATTTCACTTCGTGTCGTGTGTGTTTGTTTTGTTTGTGGTTTCCCGTGGATTGTATATGGAGACTAAGCGATGTCGTCGCCCGTAGGACGTGGATTAGTCCAAATCCGTATTTACATAGATTTGGGTTTGGTGTTTTGGTTTAAGGATACATTAGCCGTATTTAGGCTAAGATCAACTTAAACGTTTGTTAAGGATACGTTAGTCTGATTTGAGACTAAGATCAACTTAACGGAATCGTTTGGATCCGAAAAAAGAGTATTTGGGGACTCTATTGTTTCAGTTTAGGGACATAGTGGTCCATATTCCAGTTTAGGGACATAGGGGTCCATATTCTAGTTTAGGGACGTGGTGGTCTGTGTTCCAGTTTAGGGACGTGGTGGTCCATCGCCAGTTTAGGGACATGGTGGTCCATGTTCCAGTTTAGGGACGTGGTGGTCCATCGCCAGTTTAGGGACGTGGTGGTCCATCGCCAGTTTAGGGACATTTCGGTCCAACATTAGTTTAAGGACGTTTCGGTCCAACATTAGTTTAAGGACGTTTCGGTCCAGCATTCCCATTTTGGGGTAAATATTAGTTTAAGGACGTTTCGGTCCATGAGTTTAAGGACCCCGCAGTCCATATTGATGTGTGGTCGTCGGGACCCGTCACCTCTCTGACGTCGTTGAAGGATTACAACGATGGGTGTCAGAGGAGTTCGGAGATGTACCCTCGAACCGGTCGTAAATTGATTTAAGAGAGCAATCTTGCTTAGTCAATTTAATTTGAGGACTTACGGCCAAAATTGGGCTAAGTCCAGTTGAAAATGTTCAACATTTTATTTGCTTTTGCATTGCATTTCTTTTTATTTTTATTTGGGCTCTCATAAAGGACGCAGAGCATCAATTTGTTTTGGGCTCTGCCCATTTATAAATGATGCAAAGCATCTACTTTGTTTGGGCTCTGCCCTTTTTAAAATGCATAGCATTTTTTATTATTTCGTTTGGGCTCTGACCATTTATAAATGATGCAGAGCATCAATTTAATTAGGCCTGCTTGGTCTTTTTGATTTGGGCCTGGCCCTTTAGAAAATGCATTGCGTTTGTCAGGCGCTTTGCGCCAATCAGAGAGCGCAAGCGCTTGTGGTGTTGACACGTGTCACGCAAACGCAGTGCGCTGCGCTAATGCGCTGCGCCTGCGCTGCTGACACGTGGCGCGCTCTGGTGGCTTGCGTCAATCCAGGAGCGCAACAGCGCCGTTTGCAAGTGCAAGGCACTATGATTTGAGAATCTTTTAGAACCAATGGTTCATGACAAAGTGCAAAGCACTGTTTATTTTCTTCGATCTAATGAGAATCAAAGAAAACAAGTATTTCTTGTTTTTCTTGTTTTAAAGAACCAGTGGTTCATGAGAAGTGCAAAGCACTGTTTATTATGTGAAGATCATTGATCTTGTTCTTAGATCAATGATCTATTAGAAGAAATTTCTTCTATTTTATGAAGGTTTTTTACCTCTTTCTTGAAACTTTTCAGAGTTCTCTCTGTTTGAAGCTCTTGATTTCTCAAAAATGTTCCTCCCTTTGAATTGAGGTCTAGGGTCCTTTTTATAGTGCCCATATATTAGTTGAAGAGATCTTTCTCTGAGTGATTTGGAGAATTTTCCCCACCGTTGGATCTTTGATCCAAGGGCTTCTGTTTTACAGAAGAAAATCTTTTTGTTTTAACAAGAACAGAAAGATCTTATTAGAATTTTAATTCTGTTTGGCGTAAACGCCCCAGCGCTTGACACGTGTCGCGCAGCGCAGCGCAGTTGTGCTTGCGCAACTATGCAGACACGTGTAGCGCAGCGCAACGCTTGCACAGTTGTGCTTGCGCAACTATGCAGACACGTGTCGCGCAGCGCAACGCTTGCGCAGCTGTGCTTGCGCAGCTGTGCTTGCGCAGTGCTTGCGCAGCTATGCCTGCGCAACCGCGCAGACACGTGTCGAGCAGCGCAGCGCTTGCGCAACTGAAGCGTTGCTTCCTTTTGTCTTTTAATAGAGCTTTTCTCTGATTGGGCGCGCTGCTTCGGGCGCTGCGCTGACATATCTGCGCCTGACACGTGGCATCCTGCGCACAGCTCAGGGGATCTGAAGCATTGCTTCATTTATTAAAATTTAGATTTTCATGGTAGAGCTTTGCTCTGATTGGGGGAAGATGAAGCGTTGCTTCATCTCCTGCCTTGGAATTTGAACAGAGCATTGCTCTGATTGGGGTAAACAAGCATTGCTCTCTGAAATTGGCGCAACTCACCAGAGCGCGCCACGTGTCAGCAGCGCAGCGCACTGCGCTTGCGCTCACCAGAGTGTGACACGTGTCACCTCCACATGCGCTTGCGCTCAATAATTGGCGCAAAGCGCTTGACATGCCACATGGCCACTGTCAGTTTTATTAATGCACTGCATTATTTACATAAGGCCCAAGCCCAATTCAAAAAGGCCTAACAGGCCTAATAAAATGTTATGCATTATTTTAAAAAAAAGGGGCAGAGCCCAAACAAAGATAGATGCTCTGCATCATAAAAATAAAGGAACAGAGCCTAAATCAAAAAGGCCTAGCAGGCCAAAATAAAATGCAGTGCATTATTAAACAGGGGCAAAGCCCTAGCACAGGCATAATAGGCCAAAGATAAAAATGTTGAACATCTTCAACTGGACTTAGCCCAATCATGGCCGTAAATCCTCAAATTAAATTGATTAAGCACGACTACTCTCTTAAAATCAATTTACATCCGGTTCAAGGGTACATCTCTGAACTCCTCTGACACCTATCGTTGTAATCCTTCAACGACGTCAGAGAGGTGACGGGTCCCGATGGCCACAAATAAAATGGACCACCACGTCTTTAAACTGGAACATGGACCACTACGTCCCTAAACTGGAACAACAGAGTCCCCAAATGCTCTGTTGTCGGATCTAAACGATCCCGTTTAAGTTGATCTTAGCCTCAAACATGGCTAACGTATCCATAAACTTTCAAACAGACTTTAGTCCCAAATTGGACTATAAGACCCCTAATCAACTTTGGTTCAACGGTACATCCCTGAACTCCTCTGACATCTATCGTTGTAATCCTTCAACGTCGTCAGAGAGGTGACGGGTCTCGACGGCCATAAATTTAATGGACCACTATGTCCCTAAACTGGCACAATAGAGCCCTCAAATGCTCTTTTTTCGGATCTAAATGATCCCGTTAAGTTGATCTTTGTCTCAAATCAGACTAATGTATCCTTAGCGAACGTTTAAGTTGATCTTAGCCTAAAAAATGGCTAACGTGTCCTTAAACCAAAACCCCCAAATCGAAATCTAAGAAAATACGGATTTGGACTAATCCACGTCCTACGGGCGACGACATATATTAGTCTCCGTATACAATCCACAGGCAACCACAAATAAAACAAACACACACGACACGAAGTGAAATTCCGGAGAAGGAGAAAGTTGTTACCGCGATGCGGTAGCGTAATTAACTGCAGGGGCTTGCGCCTGCAGGGAAGAGCGTCCCCACAATCAAAAACCCCTCAAGCGAGGGGGAATCTGACGAAGTTTGCTACATCGGCCGCATCCTTCTAAACCTCCGATACGCGGTGCCATAAATCAACTTGGCATCTTCGGAGAGGTGGACGGGTAAAACCAAATAGCATCTGCCCCGAATCACAGGAAAGACGTCTTCACGTCGTCGCCGTCTTTCGGAGGGGAACAGATTCTGGCACGCCCGGTGGGACCTTTTCCTCTTTCCACTCCACACTTCGCGTGTCGTCTTCGCGAACGAATCGCGGTTTGCTGTGGTTGCCTGTAGATTCGAGGTACTTAGATTTGGTGTCTTGCTCCGTGCAGAAAACAGAAGATCAATGGTTTCAAACTGCACTACCTGCAACTGCAACCCTCGCCCTGTCCCTGCTGGAGGAGTGACTTATGGGCCCCAAGCGGTCTCCCTTTTCAAGATGCCAGTGGAGCAGGTAACTCAAGCCACCACTGGACTATTCTTCGGGACCATGTTCCCACTGATGAGCTTCAATGCCCCTGTGGCGTCGCAAGAGGCCCCAAAGAAGTTGGTCTTTGATCGACTTACCACTGCCGCAGCCCCTCTCAACGGGTCGCCTAACTCCACTACCCCAGTTTTCAACAGACTGAGCCAGAACGTCTACAAGCCCGTGATACCCGAAGCTGCCATCCCAAAGCAGATAGCCATCCCGGCTCAAGCGGACGAAATCATTGGAAAGGCTTCTCCTTCCAAGAAGTTGGTTTTTACAAGGCTGACCATTCCAGTTTCTGCTCCAGGCGAGGTCCTCAAAGCTGCTTCCCTTGCCCAGAGGTCTGTCTCTGACAGATTAGACATTACTTCTCAACGGGTGTCAGTCTTCGACAGGGTAGCACCAATAACAGTCTCTCCTCAAAGCAGGGGGCATGATGAAGTCACCCTTACGGCTAAACCAACTCCAATCGCTCGACATGCTCGCCGTCGTCACTGGCGCCGGGTAAGGAAAGCTGGCGGCAACTCCCCCTCTGGGATAACCCCCCCCCCGGCTCCGACGGTGGAAATCAAAGTTGTTGTACCAACCAAGAACAACTTTGAACTGCTCAACAAGGTGCGCCGAAACTCTCCCACTGCTGTGCTGAAAAGATCTCCTCCACCCACGGAGGATGATACAGAGAAGAAGCTGGAGCTGCCCCCTTGACGGCTATCCTCTAAAATTTACAAGGTCTGGCGACATGTCCAGGAGTCGGTGATTGATCAAGACTATCTACACCGACAGAAAAAGATGAAGGTTCGGCAGGAGAAGGATTGCTCCGTCAAGCCACAAAAAGCAACAGCTACTAGGGTGCCCACTACAACGGCCCCCTCAACTTCGACCGCCCACGAAAGAAGGGGGTCGGAGAAGATCCCAGTGTCTTTGGCAAATCGCAAGACCACTGAATCTAAACGCCCCAAGTCTGGGGGCATGGTGGTGCATACTGTTTATATAGCTTCCGGAAAGGAGGAAAGACGTACTTCGACGGGCCACCGGCCGCTTACTCGATCCGTGACCAAAGCCCAGGAGCAGCAACAGAAGCTTCAGGAAATGATGACTGCAATGGCTGCGCTTACCGGGCCAAAAGAAAGCTCGGAGGCGTCATCAGAACAGCGTCACGAACAAGAGACTGATGCTGATTTCTTACGCAGAGTCCTCGAAAAGAAGGACAAATAAGCTGCAGAGCAGGCGGCTAACATAAAACATATGGCGCTCCTCTTCCAAGATATGGTAGGGATGATGTTACAGCCGGACCCTCCAGCTGAAGACCCTCCAATCATTGTCGGAAACGACGGAGGGGAAACATCTAATCCTCCTCCGGCCCTTTCAACAGCCAAGGAGAAAACTATCTCCAAGGCCGCCCTGGATGACTATATAGCTCAGCAAATACGGGCTCATCAGGCGAATGAAGTGGCTGCGCAAATTGTTAGAACCAGACGACCCTATCCGAGCTGGTATGACCAAATCAGTTACCCGCCGGGATATACGATCCCTAAGTTCCACGTATATAAGGGGACAGGGAATCCACATCAACATGTCGCTCAATTCAGAGCCTTATGCGGCAACACTAGAGGCGATGGCAAGCTGCTGCTTCGCCAATTCGTCGGCAGCTTAGCGGAAACAGCCTTTGAATGGTTTTCAGAGCTACCTAACGACTCTGTTAAAACATTTGCGGAAATGGAGCTACTGTTTACACAAAGATTCACGAATGCTAGTGGACGCACCCCGATAACAGCACTGATTAACGCCAGGATAAGGCCCGGCGAAACGTGGGTCCAATACGCAACACGATGGCGGAACCTATGGTCGAAATGCGAACAACGCATAGAAGAGGCATGTTCGTGGGCACTCTTGATCCGCAAGCGACCATCTCGCAATTCATGATGTTCTTCAGGCCGACCACCTTCCAGGCCTTGATTGACAAGTTGGCCCAAATGGATCAAATGGGTCATAGACCATCTCCTCCAAAGCCAGACTCTCGAAATGAGAAAGGAAAAGGGAAAGCGATCGTCGTCACCAATACTCAACAACAGCCGAGCAACTCAAATCCAGTTGTTCGCCAAAACGACGTGCGTACACGCCCATCCCTCGAGGAGAGACTGGGACGTCCTTACTCATTTCCTCAGAATAAAACGGGAAGATTGTTCGAGCTGGCAGTGTGCAACAGACTCATCAATCTGCCGAGTCCAAAACGTCTGTTGCAGCCAGGCGATCTCAATAATCTCAATTATTGCCCTTACCACCAAATGGTAAGTCACCCGATCGAGGATTTCTTCGTCTTTAAGGGATGTATTGAGGATCAGTACCTACAAGGCAAGTTTGCGCTGTCTGAAAAATGGAAGGTAAACCCACTACAGCCGCACACTCCAAAGAAGACGGACGCACCGGGGGCAACTTGTCATGTGATCTCTCACTCATTGGCGGATGATAAAGAGGCTCCTTGTGCCGAGAAACCGAGGGCGGACCCTGAACCAGAAATTCTGCGGCCGTCAGATGAGATGATCGATGCCTTCCTGAATGAGATTCGTCTGAAAGTTAAAGCCAATCAAGAGCGTGGGATGGCCATACTGGAAGGAGCCAAACACCGACTACTAGACCAAAGAGTCGAGGCACTTCCGTCAAATCAAAAGTCATCCACTGCGGATAAAAACAAATTCAAGACGAGGAAAAGGTTCTCCAAAGCCCTATCAGTGGGAATGAAGCTACCACCCTCTGAAGAAAATACTCTCGGTGGAGTAGAGATGCATCCTAACTTCTTCTTATATCATCAGAAGATCATACATCCTACCGAAGACTGCGACTCTTTTAAGTGTTGGTGGCAAGGGTATGTCGCTCAAAAGCAACACTTCAACAGGACAAAGCGTGAAGCTCATAGACATCATAAAAATGCGATAGATGAGCGCAAAAGAGCCGCCGACGACTGTCACATAGCCGACTCCAAGGGATCGCAAATTATCACCTTTCGAAGCGACTCTGACGAAGAAGCTGCCCTCAACCCTCTCCTCAAGGAATCCATTTCAGAAATGAAAGAATTGAGGAGTTGCGAGAACGTTCAGCTGCGCAATCGCACGCTACTCGGAAAAAATCTCGACCTCGCAAACAAAGGATCGAGCAAAAAGGATAAAGGGAAGGGAAAACCAGCTCTCGTAGCCAACACTCAACAGCAATCGAGTGGCCCTAGACCGGTTGTTTGCCGAAACAATAAGCGGCAACCTCTCCATGAAAAGTTGAAACGTCTTTACTCGTTTCCTCAAGATAAAACAAGGAGACTGTTCGAGCTGGCAGTGCGCGACAGACTCATCAATCTGCCAAGTCCAAAACGTCCGTTGCGGCCAGGTGATGTTAACGATCTCAATTATTGCCTTTACCACCAAACGGTAAGTCATCTGATCGAGGATTGCTACGTCTTCAAAAACTGGGTTGAAGACCAATACCAACAGGGCAAGTTCGTCATCTCCGAAAACTGGAAGGTAAGCCCGCCACAGCCGTATGCTCCGAGAAAGATGGATACTCCAGGGGCATCATGCTCAGTCATAGGGAAAGCCCTATAGACCGAAAAGTCAGTAAACTAGAGATTCGCCTCGAATACGGTGGCAGCGGACCGAAACGTCCTTAAACTAATGACGGACCGAAACGTTCTTAAACTAATGACGGACCGAAACGTCCTTAAACTAATGATGGACCGCAATGTCCTAAAACTTGCAAACGACCGAAACGTCTTTAAACTACCACCGCAGCATCCTCAGGCTGACGAAAATAATAATAATTATAATTATAATAATAATAATAATAAAAACGGTATGTCCATAAGCAAAACGGGCACGGATGAAAACCCGAAAGGGCTCCGTGAGTAAAAACAGCAGGGCTACCCGCGAGTGTTCGTGAAAACCCGAGAGGGCGCGACCTCGTTAGAAAAAAGAATAAAAAAAAATTAAAAAAATATAATAAGACGGTATGTCTATTAGCAAAAGGGGCGCGGATGAAAATCCGAAAGGGCTCCGTGAGCAAAAACAGCAGGGCTACCGGCGAGTGTTCGTGAAAACCCGAAAGGGCGCAACCTCGTTAAAAGACACTTACAAGGTCCTCTCGACCTTGTAAGGAGAAACAACCCGCGTGAGATCCATACGACTCACAGGGAAGCAACACACTTAGGGATCCTCACGATTCCTAAGAAGAAATTACACTTGCGAGATCCTCACGACTCGTAAGGAGAACTCTCTTATGGGACCCTCACGGCTCATAAGATTTGAAAGTCTTAAGTTACAGAAACCTGAACCTGTTTTTAAGAAAACCCCCACAACCTTCGATATTGCCCTACAAGCGGCTCATACTGACCCTTGTATACAATCCACGGGCGCGAATAAACATTTCCGTAACCAAGTCTCATCCGTGACTGGGGATATGTCCATACGGTGAACAACCCTTATAAGTCTTCTCGACTGATAAGGAGAAAACCCTTTTGTAAGATCCTTACGACTTACAGGGGAACATATACTTAGGAATCCTCACAATCCCTAAGGAGAAAACACACCTACGAGATCCTCACGACTTGTAGGGAGAAATACCTTTGTGAGACCCTTACGGCTCATGAAGTCAAAATCCTTTGTCGACAGGACCCTAACCCTATTCGCTAAGCCACCTTTGTTCGACATCAACAGTGGCAAATGATGATTCGCTCCTGGCAATATCCCAGTTGTAGCGATGCTGATGCCTAAACCAGTATCAAATTCCAAGCCCTTTCATGGCAAATGATGACTCGCTCCTAGCAATATCCCAGTTGTAGCAATGTTGATGCCTAAACTGGTATCAAATTCCAAGTCCTTTCATGGCAAGTGATGATTCGCTCCTGGCAATATCCCAGTTGTAGCGATGCTGATGCTAGGATTGGCATCAAGATTCCAAGTTCTACACTCGCGATAAAAAATCTGCGAGCCACACATGCATACGAAATAGCCGAAATGATGGGGCAACTTGCAATAAAAAGCAGCAAGTGAAAATGTATGTATGCGAAATAGCCGAAATGATTGGGCGACTCGTACTAAAAAGCAGCGAGTAAGAATAAAATAAATAGCCGAAATGATTGGGCACCGCGAAAAATAGCCGAAATGATTGGGCAATCGTGACCTTCGCGATATAAAAGCTGAAATGATAGAGCATCGCGGAAATACCAAAAAAAAATGAATGATGAATGAAACTTTTTGCCCTACAGGTGAGATCACATCGATCCCTGTATACAATCCAGGGGTACAAACAAAGAGGGAACCATACCTTCCCAACAGGCTCCACCAGAAAGCGAAGCCAAATCTTGACAGTTCATAGACAACCTCGATATTTGTCGCAATACTGCAGACACAATGTCAACAAACGGAGCAAAAGGAAGATCCCTATCTTCAGGGTCTTGACATCAACAACCGACCTCAGAGTCGCAATGAAACGGAGCCACGACATAGTCCCTAGTTACAAATCTTAACGGCAATATCTACGGCCTAAGAATCAACAAAGGCGTTCCTTCGCAGTCCATCAAAATGCAGATACAACGCCAACAAAAGACCTCGCGGTCGAAACAAAGCGAAGCGACGGCAAAATCCCAGCTTCATCTCAACAATCGTCTCGATACAGCAGATGAGATGTTAACAACGGCGTTCCTTCGCAGTCCATCAAGATGCAGATACAACACCAACGAAAGACCCCATGGTCAAACAAGCGGAGTAACGGCAAAATCCCAGCTCCACCTCGGCATTCGTCTCGATACAGCAGACAAGATGTCACGACAGCGTTCTTCCTCCAACAGGATTCGGACGTGACAAAGCAAACGAAGCGAAGGCCAAATTCCTAGCTTCAAGGTCTTAACGGCGAGTCATATAAAGCCTGAAAGACAACTGGAGATCATCTCACACCAGTGCGGAATGGTCACCACTTCGACGTTCGTCTCGACACAGCAGACGCAACATCATCAAACAGCGGAGCCACGGAAAAGTCCCTAGTTCCTGTCACGCCTCGCTTCCCGGTATACGGCGAAGGGGACGCGACGAGGCCCGCTACGTATAAGCGTATCTAAGCAATATAAAATAAATACACAAGAAACAAGATATAAAAGGAATAGCAACTTTTATTTCTTAACATTCTTTTGTACAATGCATGAAAAGGAAATACAACTGAAATAAAATGATGCCTAAACAGTGGCATAACAGGAAATGAAAAAAAATACAGAAAGGAAAAGTGTACAATGAAACAAAAGTGCAAGGTCTTCGGTAAACTGCTCCAAGTCTTCTTGAGATGGCTCGATCTCCGCCGGGTCCAAATCACCTGACGACATTCAAAGAAGAAAGAAATAGAATGTCGTCAGCGAACAGGTCGCTCGGTAAGTCCCAAAGATAAGGAAGAAATAGATAGAGAGTAAGAGAGAGAGAGAGTAGCTTTTAATGTTGTATTATAATATTGTAATGTTGTATTAACGCTGTTGTTTGTAGCCTGGTACAGAAGATGCCAGTGTATACGAGGGGAGTCCCACTTACACCGGGGACCTTGGTAACCTGTAGTACAAGGCTCCGTCGATAATACCACGGAACAACGGTATGGATGTAATTATGTCTTAAGTGACCACCTCGTACCACCTTTAACATATTCCGTACCAGTCTACCCCTTAAATCCCGCGATGTCTTGTTTGTATTGTTATCTTGTAAATTGTATTGATTGTAAGATTGACTGACCGACCGACCGAAACCATGATATCAGTAAGCGGTTGTAACCATAGAGTCATGTAAATGGAATAACTGAGAATCATGTAAAAGGAATAGGTATATCCATGGTTCGGTTCAGTCAAGATGTATAGATTGATATTGAATTCATGAATTCATGAGTTTATATTGAAGTGGAAACTTATAGATTATAGATTGAATTGAATCATATTCAAGTCAGATTAATCAGACTCAAACCCGAGTCAGACAATCAGAAATGTGAATCGAAGTCTTATAATTGTTAAGGTCCTTAGGGTAATTTATAAAACTTGAGAGGTTTTTATGTAAAATTACTTTTATATACTTTTAAAAATTCACCTCAAGTTTTTATTGTTCGTCTTTAGAGTTGTAATTAGGGTGGATTTTATGTTATGACATTTCTAGAGAAAATATCCTAGTTTTATAAATAAGGGTATATATCTGTAATATTGATTATTTGAAGTTCGTGGTATTTTAGTGTAACATATATTCTTGTGATTTTTAGAAAAAGGTGGAATATTTATATTATAATAAAATAGATATTTAAATGATAAATATACATATATTTATACAAAAATAGTTTTAATAAATAATCTATATTCTAAAAATCTCATTTTCTTAAGATGTCGTATTTTAAACCTTTCGAGACCGAATGCTCCTTGCGGAGGTCTGAATCTCGCACTACTAGCCCGAGGGTGAGCGATAAACCGCACGATCCCGAACGGGTTCCCCAAAGATGGGTTGTAGCGGCGCTTTGCAAAGATTGTAAAATACTAATCCTTTAGAAAACGGTTTTATAAAGTAAAAGGTATTTATTTGTAAAGTGTAATTTTCCGTAGTTTAGATTCTAGGGTTTCCTAAGACAACTAGCCTATTTCTAAATGGTCTAAACGACAAGTCGTTAGAAGCCTCAAATCGCCTCTTCACCGCCAATTGTGGCCAGGTAAGTACAAGTGAGAAAGAAGGGATCCGCTCATGAATCGTGAGACGGGCCTTTTAAAGTTACCTTTGCTCACTTGCCTAGCCTAGACACCACAAAGTCAGGTTTAGATAAACGATCGATGTCCACAACTTATCGTGTTTTCCTAATAAGAAGTATTTATTTAAAAGTGTAACAAAGCTAAAACTTCTAGAATTGATTTTATTAAGAAAATGGTATTTAAATGAAAGTATTTTTTTTATCGTATTCTAATTTTTGATGATATCGTTTTAGAGTTGTATTTACGTGTGTGTGGAGGTAGGTCATTACCTCGTACTCTACTTTAAATGTATAGCAAAGTTAAAGGTTAAATGTGAAATAAAAATATGATGGTATTAAAGTGAAAAAATACGATAAATTGAAAAGGTTATCATTTCATGTGAGAAAACTTGTTCAAATTGATTTTTAAAAGTTTAATAGTCAAGATAAAGATGTTTAGGCATGAATGTATTGATTAGAAGTGAAATTTTATAGAAAACCGAATCGGAAATCGGATTTGTTCCGATTCCGTCGGGTTTCGTAGTTTCGTATTTCAGAGAAATAGAAAGAGGGATAGAATGGGACTTACGGGTTTCGATCTATACTAAGGAGTGTAGGGGAACTAAAGAAGTTGCCGAGGCGTTGCTTCGTCGCCGGTTGTTTCTAAAAACGTCGCCGGAATTCCCGCCGGAATCTCGTCGGAGCTTCGCCGCGAATTTGTTTTCAAAGCACACACTTCTTGGAAAACTTTTGAGAGAGTGGCTCAAGATTTTGGGGGTGATAGGTAGTGTGTAGGGTTGGTATTTATAGGGTTATGCTAGGGTCAGGGTAGATGAAAAGTTAAAAATAAAAATGTGATAAAATATAATAAAAATGTATTAAAAGTGGAGTAATTGGGGTTTTTTAAGAGCTCTGGAATTGGTATGAAGCTGAAATTTTGCAGGTACATAGGGAATATGAAAAGACACAACTTTCATGTTGTGGCCGTCGCCGGAATCGGCCGACTCGGCCATGACTCGGTCGGCGCACTGAGTCGGCCGAGTCGAGGCTGAGTCGGCCGATTCCCGGCCGAGTCCGGCGGCCAGGATCCTCCCCGACGGTTCATATAACTCCTGCAATTGTTACATGTTTGGGTGTAGTGGGGTTTTTGTGAGATATGCACGTGTAAACTCTTGGTATTCTAAAGGTTTTCAAAAAATCAATATTAAAAATAATGTGGGGTATGGGATTTGAACTCTGGTGGCTTGGTTCAGCAGTGCAAGGTATTACCAATGAGCTACAAGCTCCTTCTTGTAATTAAATTGCTAATTAATTACTTAAATCTTGTGCTCAGGCAATAAATACCCCTTTATGGATTTTTGAAAAAAATATTATAGGAAAAAATGTATAAGAAAATTAGGGTTGTTACAGTTCCAAACCTCGACGGTTCACCAGCAACCTAGAGACAACCGTGACGTTCGTCTCGATACAGCAGACGAGATGTCACCCCAGCGTTCTTCCTCCAGCAAGGTTCAGACATGACAATCAAACTAACGGAGCCACGGCAAAATCCCTAGTTTCAAACCTCGACGGTCCACCAGCAACCTAGAGACAACCGCGGCATTCGTCTCGATACAGCAGACACGATGCCAGCAAACGAAGCAAAGGCCAAATTCCTAGCTTCAGGGTCTTGACGGCAACTCACATAAAACCTGAAAGACTATCGGAGATCATCCCACACCAGCGTGGAGTGGTTATGACTCATCGGGGCTCTCCAAAATGAGACTAACCTAAAGTAAAAAGTGCATAGCAAAATTCCTAACGCTTGCTCTTCCGACGGTCAAACTGCCAAGGAGGATTGCTTGAAGACGTCTTGTCCAGCCCCCGAAGGGATCAGAGACACGGCAGTCGCAGGGCTACTCGAACAGCACGATTGCATATCGAGGAATATATCAGCTGATGCGATGGTACGACGGCTAAAACCCTAAGTACCACAGACCCTAACGGACTTCTGTCGTAAAGAGCAGAGGTTAACTGTGACGTTAGGATATTCTTGCGAGAAATGCTCGATTCGTCTCGACTTGTGAGGAAATTGATGTCTTTGCGAGAACTTCTCGATGCGGCTCGACTCGTAAGATAAAGCCTTAGGCAGTAAGGATTAAAAAACCTGTTTCCTAAGCACTGGGACCCTGCAATTTGGCCCAAAACTGTCACTTACATACTATCCACGGGTCTCACTCTCCAAAGTCGAATCTCGACAAAGAGGGAAACAACCGCTTACGGGTCCTCTCGACTCGTAAGAGGGAAAATTCTCTTATAGGATCCTTATGACTTATAAGAGAAAACACACTTAGGGATCCTCACGATTCTTAAGGAGAAAATGCACCTACGAGATCCTCTCGATCCGTAGGGAGAAAAGCCTTTATGAGACCCTCACGGCTCATAAAGTTGAAAAGTCTTAGGCAGCAGATCTGAACCTGCCTCCTAAGCCATCATTACCTCTTGAAGAAGTCAAGAAAAGATGCTTGCTCTGTCATCTATCAACCATGTTCACTAAGGTAACATGCGGATAATAAAAGAGAGAAGAAAGCGACAGAAAGAACATCTGATCGGCGTTTGATCAAGCATTCGAGACACACTCATTCATGCATGTGCAAAAGACTCAGAACGAGAAATAAGACAAGTTGAAATGAGAAATTTTCCATTCCTATTACAAAGGGTCTTACAATCATAAAGAAATAAGCAAAAAACATTATTCAAATTATTACAATGGTATGACCTCAGATCTAGGACACGGATTAAGGAATTCGAAAGTAAGGTCATCTAGAGTTCTTCTGACCTTCCTGATTATTCTCGTGCGCAGCCTCTCGCGCTCACGTGTGTTAAGATCTTCGGCAAGGCCCCCTTATCCTTCGATAAGCAGCGATTATCGTCGTCTGCTGAAAAACTTGATGCAGAATGTCGATGAGGTTATCCCGCCGTTTTTTCGAGATTAGCTCCGATAGGTACACTGAATGCATCTTGTCTTCGGCATCATCCAACGTGTTAAGCGGCATGGCCTCGTGAAACCTCGGGAGTGCTCTCCAAATGGCTCCCAGCACGACCTTCAAGAGAGCAGAACGGCGAGGAAGCAACCAACCAACGCGTGCGTTCAAACGACCCATAACCTCCGCACACTGGGCATCTGTAAACTCCTGGTTCTGTTGACGGCCCTGTGCGCGGATATCCTCATAGGTGATGAATTCGTGCAGACTGTATAGATGCACCGCCATAATGCCTGAAGGAAATATCATTGGAAAATTAGCAATGAGAAAAAAGAGACAGGGAGTTAAAACTCCTCGAGAGCAATGCTCTGCAGACAGGAGTGACACCTATCAAAATCAGTTATGAGGAGAATTTGAAGAAAATCCCCTAAGAATATCGAGAACTTTGCTCTGAAAAGATGATATAATAATAATAATAATATAAAATGGCATCTGTAACTTCCAAGATCCATGAAGAATTCTTAAGAGTTCTTATATAAGATTTGGAAGGAGCAAAGCTCCATTAATGGATTAAGAAAATACAAGGAAAATCTTTTAGAGAGCAGAGCTCTATTAATGGAACCCTAATAGGTTCCCTTTAGTTCTCTTTAGATCCCTTTAAACCTATAGAGCAAAGCTCTGCTAAGTGAAACCCTAAATGGGTTTTCTTTAGATCAGGGATCTATTGAGAGCAAGGCTCTGTCAATGAAAATTAATTTGATTTAATTTAATTCAATTTAAATTAAAATTTTTACCTAAAAGTTTTAAGAATTCTAACTCTTTGAGTTCTTGAAGGCAAGAGCAAGGCTCTGAAGTTTTGAAAGTAAAATTTTTTAAAGATGATAATCATCTGTTGAGGACCAAAGGTCCTATTTATAGGCATCAAATGCCCTTTCAACTTTCAAAAGTTGCCGTGACGGTTGGAATTCTGCCACCGCTGCGTTCACATTTGGGAGCCACGTAAGCGCAACGGTGGGGGGGCATTTGTTTACCCCAATCAGAGCAAAGCTCTGTTCAAATTCCAAGACAGGAAACGAAGCAACGCTTCAGATTCCTTGCGCTGCGCGCAACGCGCCACATGTCAAAATCAGATACGCCAGCGCATGGAGCACTGCGCCCGGGGCAGCGCACCCAATCAGAGCAGGGCTCTATTTAAAAAATAAAAAATAAAGAAGCAGCGCTTCAGCTGACATACGCTCTGCACTGCGCGACACATGGCGGCGCAATTGCGCTAGCGCAGCTGCGCTGCGCGACACGTGGCGGCGCAGTTGCGTTGCGCCCTGCGCTGCGCGACACGTGGCAAGCGCAGGAGCGTTTGCACCAAACAGAATTAAAATTCCAGTAAGATCTTTCTGTTCTTGTTAGAACAAGAAGATTGTCTTCTGTAAAACAGAAGCTCTTGGATCAAAGATCCAACGGTGGGGGTAAATCCTCAAATCACTCAGAGAATGATCTCTTTAATAAATTTAACAAATTAATGGGCACTATATAAAGGCCCCTAGACCCCAATTCAAAACAACACAGAAAAATAGAGACAGAAACACAGAAACAAAGAGAGAACTCTTCTAAAGAATTTTGAGAAGAATTCAAAAAGGAAAAAGAAGGTAAAACTTTTATAAAAAGAAGAATTTCTTCTGAATAGATCATTGATCTAAGAACAAGATCAAGAATCTTCAATAAAAAATATAATAAATAACAAATGCATTACCTTTTTTATGAACCATTGGTTCTGGAATCTTAAAGATTCTATTCTTGAATCCAAAATTGGATCAAGATATTAAAACAGTGCCTTGCACTTGAAAATCTGCACTGTTGCGCTCTTGGGTTGGCACAAGCCACCAGAGAGCGCCACGTATCAGCTCCAAAACCACTTGCGCTATGCGCTTTTAAGATAGAGCATTGCTCTCTGAAATTGGCGCAACTCACCAGAGCGCGCCACGTGTCAGCAGCGCAACAGCGCAGCCCACTGCGCTTGCGCTCACCAGAGTGTGACACGTGTCACCTCCACATGCGCTTGCGCTCAATAATTGGCGCAAAGCGCCTGACAGGCCACATGTCCACTGTCAGTTTGATTAATGCACTGCATTATTTACAGAAGGGAAAAGCCCAATTCAAAAAGGCCTAATAAAATGCTATGCATTATTTTAAAAAAAAGGGCAGAGCCCAAACAAAGACAGATGCTCTGCATCATAAAAATAAAGGGACGGAGCCTAAATCAAAAAGGCCTAGCAGGCCAAAATAAAATGCAATGCATTATTAAACAAGGGCAAAGCCCTAGCACAGGCCTAATAGGCCAAAGATAAAAATGTTGAACATTTTCAACTGGACTTAACCCAATCATGGCCGTAAGTCCTCAAATTAAATTGACTGAGCACGACTGCTCTCTTAAATCAATTTACATCTAGGGTACATCTCCGAACTCCTCTGACACCTATCGTTGTAATCCTTCAGCGACGTCAGAGAGGTGACGGGTCCCGACGGCCACAAATAAAATGGAGCACCACGTCCCTAAACTGGAACATGTACCACTACGTCCCTAAACTGGAACAACAGAGTCCCCAAATGCTCTGTTGTCGAATCTAAACGATCCCGTTTAAGTTGATCTTAGCCTCAAACATGGCTAACGTATTCTTAAACTTTCAAACAGACTTTAGTCCCAAATTGGACTATAAGACCCCTAATCAACTTTGGTTCAAGGGTACATCCCTGAACTCCTCTGACATCTGTCGTTGTAATCCTTCAACGTCGTCAGAGAGGTGACGGGTCCCGACGGCCATAAATTCAATGGACCACTATGTCCCTAAACTGGAACAATAGAGCCCCCAAATGCTCTTTTGTCGGATCTAAATGATCCCGTTAAGTTGATCTTAGTCTCAAATCAGACTAACGTATCCTTAGCGAACGTTTAAGTTGATCCTAGTCTCAAAAATGGCTAACGTGTCCTTAAACCAAAACCCCCAAATCCAAATCTAAGAAAATATAGATTTGGACTAATCCACGTCCTACGGGCGACGACATAAATTAGTCTCCGTATACAATCCACGGGAAACCACAAACAAAACAAACACACACGACACGAAGTGAAATTCTGGAGAAGGAGAAAGTTGTTACCGCGATGCGGTAGCGTAATTAACTGCAGGGGCTTGCGCCTGCAGGGAAGAGCGACCCCACAATCAAAACCCCCTCAAGCGAGGGGGAATCTGACGAAGTCTGCTACATCGGCCGCATCCGTCTAAACCTCCGATACACGGTGCCATAAATCAACTTGGCATCTTCGGAGAGGTGGACGGGTAAAACCAAATAGCATCTACCCCGAATCTCAGGCAAGACGTCTTCACGTCGTCGCCGTCTTTCGGAGGGGAACAGGCAAAAACCCTAATATTTTCCGAGGGGGTTGAATTATTATTGATTTCTTATCATTTTTATCTTTTATAGGCTAAACATTTTTACATATAACTCATAGGGTTTTACAAAATGATATTTTGCCAATCCCATGCCCATGTGCTTATTTCTTTTTACACATGAGCCATGGGTTTTACATAAATTTGGTTTTATGCCCATTTTCCTTACATTTATTCATAAAAATTATTTATTAAATAATTTTCTCCTTGGCATTGGGGAGGCCAACCTCATCATGTTTGGGCTCGACATGGGCATGGGCCCACTTGGTTTTGGCCCGCTTGACTTGGGGTTGACTTTGACTTTGACTTAGTCAATCGAGGTGTAATTTGAAAAAATAGTTACTCCTTCGGAACAGTTTTTCAAACAAAAATTGTTTTGTTTTGTAAAAAGATTTTGGAAATTCAAATGAGTGCAAAACCAATTGCAGGTATTTGATTTGGCTCTGATACCATGTAAGTGGACGGGGTTAGGGCCGTGCCAATCACGTCCGTGGTGGAATTTAAAAAACAATAATTTTACAAAGCATAACCTCAATCCATCACCAAGATCATCAAATAGAATACAATGTGCAAATTAGAAAAGAGTAAAGCGAAAAGTTAAGGGAGCTACAACTTTTGTAGCGTGTACGGCTAATTCCGGAAGATCTCTTCTAGACTCCGTGAGCTCCCGAACGCGTAGAAACGCCGATCTCCTCGCCGTAGATAATTCGTGTTGAAAACAGGCTGCTCGAACTCCAACTCTGTCACTGGGCGGAGAAACTTTCTCCAGAGGTTTACTCAGTGTAGAGAAAACCGATATGAATATTGGGTACTCTCTAATTTTTTCACTACCTCAACATGGCAACACTTGCCATTTTTCAAGAGAGCAAAAGCTTTCAAGCTTTGAAAAAGAAGATGAAAAAGTATGATGGCTAGTGAAAAATCAATTGAATTCTCTCATATTATGAGGAAGAAGATGAAGAAAACAAAGAGGGCTAAAAAGAAAAATAATCTCTGCTGTCTTTTTTCCTTCATATCATAATATATGAAACAAGTCTCATCAAATCCTCCTCCCCTCGTTGTTGTCACAGAGAGAGAGAGGTGGGCCCACTCACACACATGGTTTCATATTTATTATTCATGTACTTAAAAGAATATATAAATATACATAAACATTTATACACACACACATCAATAAATATGAATCATAAATGAGAGTGAAAAAATATACATATATAAATCATACATTTATATATGTAAAATTAGATCTTGTATATGCATGATATACACATATACATCATGTATCATATACACGAAATGCCATCAATATCTTCTCAGTATCGTATACTGTAGAGAGAGTGTGTATCATATACACTATATTAGAAACCGCATCATAAATGCGATTATCAAGTCAACACTTGACTTGATATTTCGGCTTTTAAACCGGCTAGTATAACTTTCGTCCGATTAAATGCGTATATCCAATATACATGTCTAATCGAACTCATACACATATCCCTATACACACATCACATCGCGTTTTGCCCGGACATGCACTTTTGTTGTGGGACTCTAAAGACCTGTCAATACGTTAGCCGTAGATTATATAGGATCGCATCCAATTGAATTTCAAACACTTTCAGATTCAACCCCCTCCCGGGTTAACCCACAAGCTCGTCAGTGGCACTAGCTGTACGTAACGGCTACCCAGGTATGAGCAAAATAAAGGCAGGTCGACGAGTGAACTCACCCGAACCCGAAAAAGTCTATAAGTGACAGTTATCGTACAGTCCAGTATTTTCGTCAAAGATTATCTCATACTAGGTCCAGGGGGTGGAATCTGTCAGACACCCAATAACCCGATAAGTCATACTGATAGAGGACTCATAACCAAAGAGATACAACCGGTAACTCTTACCAGTTTATCTTTACTGCCATGGCTATGGACTTTTGGTTATAGTTGTGTGCTGTACAGTGCAATATCGATTCCCAATACTGGGAGTGACGAATTTCTCGACCACTCACTGCCTCCATGTGCTTCGGAACTGTACCCAACTAAAATCTGTTTGCATGACTCAGTAGAGCCGTGGTAGGATAGTAATCTAAGTACAGTGGGAACATACACAAGACACCGTGGCGATTTCAGGTATAGGGACTACCCTGTACTCATGTCATCAGAAAACTGCTATCTGATATTAGTATAATACCATCTAGGAGTTCTCGGCTAGTCCGTCCAGTGTATCTCATCTAATGAGCACAAGTAAACTATCATCGGTGTCGAACACTAATGGCTATGGGATCAACCATCGCCCCGTACAGGGTCATGAAACGTATACACTAGTCTAAACGGGAATACCGATACTAAGTTACAATACTCTTATGACTAAGGACATTTAAGAATGTGATTATAAACTACCAGGCCCCACTAGTATGATCCTTATCATAATCCTGGTAGTGAAGCAAAGATCATATGGGCTTTATCTCATGTATTAGCGATACGTGATAACTAGTAACACGTATACTCATGAACAAAAAGACAAACCAGATAGTATACTATCTTCTCGAGTAAGATTGTTTTCTGTATCGGTCCTTATGAATTCAGTAATTGTATCCTTACAATTACGATAATTGCCTTAAGGACACCTATATCCAACATGTCCATGTGCACACAAAAATTGTGAAATTTTTAAAAATCTCAAAACTTTCTTTTCTTTTTAATTTTTCAGTATTTTCCTTGCTCAATTACGCAAAAATTATGAAATTTTCAAAATTCTAAGTATTTTATGGTTGATTTGATTTTTCAATATTTTGCTCGCTATATAACACACAAAGATTGCTAACTTTTAAAAAATATGAAGAAAAAAATTTCTACGGTTTTAAAATATTTTTTGTATGTTATATAGAATATGAAAATCGTGAAATTTTTAGAAATATCAAAATTTTTGTTTTCTTTGGGGTTTTTAAATTCTTTTCCTTATTATATAAAGCATGCAAATTACAATAATTTCTAAACTATATTTTCAACATTTTGCTTGTTTATATAAAAAATAAAAATCTTAAAATTTTGAGAAACTTCAAAGTTTCTTTTATTATTCTTTCCCTCTTTCAATATTTTTCTTAATACAACACAAGAAAATCACAGCATTTTCAAAAATCCCAAAATAAAATTCTATTTTCTTTCCTTACTTTATTTTGTATGTTAAGCACATGAAAAAAATAAAATATTACATATCACAAAATTTTCCGCTTTCTTTGATATTTAATATTCTACCTGATTATACTTTTGGAGAATTTCTAGATATCAAATAGACAAAAAGGTAAAAGAAAAAATGTCGTCAATTGCTGTTAAGACTTTAACAGAACAAAGAAATCGGATGAGAGTGATTCTAAACCCCTGACAACACACGAGAATCAATAAAAAATTTAAATCCTCAATTTTTCACTTCAAACTTCCAATATCTTGGACGCTATAAACACGAAAATTGCGAAAGTCAAAAATCTCAAAATTTTCTATTTTGTTTGGTTTTTCAAAATTATGCTTGTTATAGCATACGAAAAGCTAAAGAAATTTATTTTTTCTTCGATTTATCAATATTTTTATTTCCTATGGAGCATTTAAAAGTCTCAATATTTTCTGTATTTTTCCATTTATTTTATATTTTACGTGATATAACACATAAAAATTATAAAATTTTCAAAAGACCCAATATTTTCTTTTTGTTCATTTATTCATATTTTATGTGCTATAACACAAGAAAATTGTAGAATTTTTAAAATCTCAATTTTCTCCTGTTTTCTTTCGGTTTTTCAATATTATCCATGTCATTAAATAGAAAAATCATGAAATTTTCAAAAAGCTCAAATTTTCGGTTTCCTTTGAAATTTTAAACATGCACATTTAAATAATGATTTTTTAAAAATTTTAAAATTTTCACTATTTGTTAGTTTTCTATATATTTTTCTCTGTACCAAATGAAAATTGCAAATTTTTAACACTATATTTTTTTCCCGATTTTTCAATATTTTGTATGCTATAGCCCACAAACCATGTATTTTTCAATATTTTGCAAATAAAACCTAGTTAATGAAAGAAAAAATAGTGAAAGATTTTAAAGAATGAGACAGATCAAAATTTTCCACGATATAAGCCTAACTGTATTGGATAAAAAAATGATAAATATTGAGTAAAGAACCAATAATGTATATAATTTCCATGACCCAAAATGTAATAAGAAAATTAAATAGAGACTAGATAACAATTTTCTCATAAAGTTCACAATAGATTTGTCGGGCTTCTAAATGGACAAGTATTAAATGTGCTGCATAACGTCGGCATGTGAGGCGTTACGAGCCATGCATTTTGTCTCATTTGCTGCTGAGCTGTTTCCATGTCAACATGCTGGCGACTCATCATAGGTTTCTTAAGTCGGCTTTCCCATGCATTATTTGTCTTTTATATTAGTCAATGCTCTTCGTTTTCCATATCGATTCAAAGAACATAAATCATTATGATCCTCCCATTTCCAACTTTTGCATGATGGTTCAATGAATTTAAATCTAAATAATCTAATAAAATATACTCCCCATTTCAGATTTTTTTCATGATAGTTAAATGGATTTACAGGATTAGCAAGGTATACCTCTCCTATTCTAATTTTTTCATGGCAGTTCATTGAACTTAAATCATTTAGGAAAATATTTTCTCTCTTTCAAGTTACTGGTTTTTAATCTATTATATATATAGATATAGATATTAAGAAACTCATAAATATTCTGTTTTGCCCTAATAAAAGATGACAAAAACAAAAAAGTTCCGTGTTGCCATAATATTAGTTTTGAACGAAAACTCCGAGCGAGAATTTTGAAATTCTCTGAATTGGTAACAATCAATTTCGCATTAATTCCGTCTCGTTATTTTCAATGTAATTATGAGATTTTTGTCTGGTTCTAAACAGAAAAATACAGCACATTCCGTCCGGTGTCAGTATGTGAAGCGTTACCAGCTAAGAATTTTGTCTCTTCCGTTGCTGAGCTGCTTCCATGTCAACATGCCGGTTGGAGTCCGATAGCTCATTGGTTCTTCTCTTAGCTTTGCCATGTATTATTTGTCCTTTATACAAGTCAATGTTTCTATTTTTACCATTAAAATTCAAAGAACTTAAATCCTTAGGATCCTTCCATTTCCATTTTTTCATATTAGTTCAATGAACTGAAATCTAAATGATTTAATACAATATATTTTCCTATTTCAGATTTAATAAAATATAGTTTAATAAAATAAAATTAAAATGCCTATTTTCTTGAAGGTGCATGAAAATTGAAGTGCATCATTAACTCCTTATTATTTCTTTGACCAAAGATAAACACCTTATTTTTTTGACCAAAGATAAACACCTTATTTTTTTTTTATGTATATTGTATAAACAACATCCTGCGCTAACAACTTTTGAATAGGGACTTGTCACTAAAAAACAATAAAAGAAATCAACCACAATATCTTATTTGAAGAAACATCAAAATATTTTCATTAATAATTCATTTAAATATCAGAGTTAAACTACCAACCTATTAGAATATAGGCGAGATGCTGTTAGGAGACAAGTATGGGTTGAAAAAGATTATTTTTTGAAAAATCGCTATACTGTTGCAGAGCATCCGACAAAACCAATTACACTTGTAAAGTTTAACTGTATATAAATTAATTCAGATTTAAAAGGCGGCATCAGACAACCAATTATGAATGAAAATGATAACACTGAACGACAAGAGCTGAAACCCAAACATATATAACGGTTTCGAGGCGATAATATCCATTTTAGAAGAGGCCGATCACTGAGATAACGGTTTCGAGACGATGATATCGCATCAGTAAGCACGGATCATGGACAAATTAATTATAAATTCCATCTAGTTTTCTTTAAAGTAAACAAGACCAAGACAAAAAAAAGTTTAATTTACACTTGCCCAATAACAAAATGTTTCATAATTCACTTCAGCAAATTAATGTCATGGTACAAAATATATATAAGAGTGCAATATAAAAGTGCATACCATAATCAAATCACAACAAAGCGTTAGATTTATAGGAAACATATAATCATACAACTACACTAATTTCTCATTTTGGTGCTAATGAATGACATTAAGTTACAAATTAAATGTATATATTGTATTGACATACATCCCAAGAAATTACAAATTTACCAAATTATATGTACTTTAAGAAAACACATGATAATACAATGACTACAAGATACAAATTGAACTCGATGAATCAAATCTTGAACGGCGCTGTCGTCATAGCAAGAAGCATGATTTTAGTATCATCTTTCCACGTTTGTGTCACGGACCAAACTTTATGCATCTCTGTTACTCCTTGAATTCAGATAAAGTTTAGAATCTTAGAAGAATTGATTCAAAACCTTTGCGTTTCAATTGTTACATCATAGGATAAGACCTTGATCGGCAGAACAACCGATCGAAGCTATGGAATGTTTTGTGATATTAGAGCGTAACTTTCAACCTGCCCTGCTAAATAATCGTTCCAATTCCTGAACCGATGCATCAATGCAAAGTCAAGCAACTATTCATTAAAATTAAATCCTTGCTCTTGATGCAGAGACAATGAAAACACATGTTTCCATGTCCAGAACCCCGAAGGATCCTATCGGTCCTTAGACGAAGGATAAATTGGTATTTCCCGAAACTTCCCATACCCAAAAAAGGATCAAAATTGACAAATCTTCCATACTTTAGCAACACATCTCTCATTTTTTCCGTCTCACTTTTATCTTCACCATAAAACTCTATCATGATCATGACTAACTTGGACTTTCCTAAGTCCATCTCAACCCTCTATTTATGAATAACTGATCTCTACAAAACTATATATAAACACATCTTTAATTGGAGAGAGAGAGACAGAAGAAGGAGGAGGAGGGTATGTGTGTGATGGATTTTTAGAGAGAGAGAAGAAGGAGGAGGGAGGGGGATAGGAAGAAGAGCTTACCTTTGAGGGGGGTGATGGATTTTTTGAGAGAGGATTAATGCTAGAGATGCCCTAATCTAATTAGGGTCGTGAGTTCTCATGGGCAGCACTAGGTGCCTTTAAATAGAGAGGATTTTTTGAGAGGATTTTTTTTAGACTTGAAAGTAGTTTAAATATCCCTTAAAACGGTTGATATATCCCTATAATTAATTGTATAGACACTACTAAAATAAGGGTTGCTCCCACGGGTATAAGAATCCGTAGGAGCAATTTTTTATCGTCCCTACGGATTAATCCATAGGGCCATCGGTTTGTCCCTACGGTGCCCTACGGATTAATTAAAAAATATTAAAATGTAATCATTGATTTGGCCCTACGGAGCCGCAACCTCTTGTTGTAGTAGTGAGAGTGGATTATTTTTTGAAAAGTTATCTCACTTCCTTTCGCCTTCCGCTAGTTAATTTGAAGTTCAAATTTGCACGAAATCTACCAAACTAACGAAAATAACAGCTCGTACGATATATTCATCGATCACTGTCTCGTTTTGGTACCCGTAAGATGCCTTAATCAAATACTATTTTTCCCTTCTATTGATAATAAATATAAATTGACAATACTCAGTGGTAGAAAATCAGCGCTGAGATCGACTACAAATTATTCAAAATTTTCATATAATACAAAACATGTTTGGTATTTCTCAATTCCAGTTGCTAAAGGTCCATTAATCACTCCTCTCTTTTGTTCTATGATATTCTTCGTATTGTGTATTAGATATCTTAATATACCTGCTATATTTAGTATAATATATTTTGGATTTTTTTCATACTAGTTTTTTCGCACGTGTGCTAGTTTTTTCGCACGTGCCATGCACGTGGAAAATTGATAACTTGATTAATATTTGATAACTTTACTACGGTCATGCTTGGATACACGCAATCCATCGAATAAAAACATCATATTCCATTTCCCCCCTGAGTCAGCGCAACTGGATGGTATTTACATGGGTAAATATTCTACAAATAGATTCATTCCATGGGATAATAAAGTTACTAAAGGTTGCGCTTGATATATGGAATAGAAGATTAGCGGGAATTCTCACATTCCCGGGAATGGGATGACCGGGTATGTAATTCCAAGAAACCTTGCATTAACGTGTTTGATATACTTTAATCATTCCCGGTAATATATTTATGTGCAACCGGACACGAGGCCGGTGGAAGACAGCGAGGCCGACAACAAACGATTGGCGGAGGGCCAGCGAGCGGTCGGCCGGCGACCAACGTCTGATCGGCAGTGGGCCGGCCGACGACCAACGTTTAATGGGTAGAGGGCCGGTGAACGATTAGCGACGATGGGTGTCCGGCCGGTGGCGAACTTCCGATCGGCGGCGGGCCGGCCGGAGGCGAACAACAAGCGGATGACCGACGATGGGCGGCGGGTGACGAGGGATGCTGGCGGCGGATGGTCATGTTTTTGATGGATTTTAATGCATATTTTATATCCTTATTTATCTATATTTTTCCTATTTAATGCTACTACGGGTTAGGACTGGTAATCAAACGAGCCAGCTCGTGTTCTGCTCGCTAAGAGCTCGTTCAAGCTTGGCTTGTTTATTAATGAACCGAACATGGGCCAAAATCTTAGCTCGTTTATTTAACGAGCCGGACATGAGCCGGCCCTGTCTCGTTCGGTACCCAGCTCGAGTTCGGTAACAGCTCGAGTATATCTGCATATGCCCAAATACAATTGCATCCATGATCCATTAACCCAAAATCTATAATATAAGTCTAGTGAGTAGTGACCGGTAAGTAACTTAGTAGTTAGTAGCTACCCATTAGACCCATTATCCATTAACTTATAATATAATCTTATATTATAAAGAAAGTGAAAAAAAAACCCTAGAGGCTAGAGTTCGGATCCATTCCAGACTCTAGAGACTTCCTTTCTATCTCAAATATATCACATCCCTCTCTTACTTTTTTCGCTCTCTACCTCTAAATTTCTTTAAAGTTTCGATTTTTAAGTGAAAGGTCTCACTTTTGAAGTTCGGGATTCGATTAAGCAATGTATTTTGAAGAACCCCTCACAATTTCTTCATTTTATGTGTTGTTTTTTTGCGATTTCTGCATTGTTTGATGATGATGACGAGAATCTGTAATATGCAGATATGCTTTCTTGTTGAATTTAAGCATTTAATTGTTAGGTCTTGGTTAAATATTTCGATATCTAAGTTAATTGAAGCCTTTGAATTGTTTGATTTCTATTTTGTTTTATCATTTATATATGTAAGTGCACGGCAGCGCCCCGGCCGTCAATCCGACGCCGGAATTCGGAAACGAAACTTTTACAGAATCTAGAAACCGGCACCACCGCGCACTAAATTCCCGGATCGGGCCATTAACCTAATCCTATCAAACTAGAGAATGGGTAGAATGCTATACCGAGCGATCCGTGTCCTTCGGTCTTCGGCCTCCACTCCGATCTCCTTGCGGAATCTCCGGTCTTCAGCTCCTCGTCGGAATGGGCACCACATCGCCGGGTTCTTTTACGGGTTCCCACCTGAGTCGAAGGATTTCGCCGAAGACACTGGTTTCTTCGGGGTTGAATCGAACCGGGAATTTCCCGCGGAGACACTGGTTTCTCTGCGAGCCGATGCGAATCAGGATTTTCTTCGTCAAGGACACTTGTTTCCCCGAGTTGAAGGATTTTGCCGAAGACACTGGTTTCTTCGGGGTTGAGACGAATTGGGAATTTCCCGCGGAGACACTGGTTTCTCTACAAGCCGACGCAAATCAGGATTTTCTTCGTCAACGACACTTGTTTCCCCAAGTCGAAGGATTTTGCCGAAGACACTGGTTTCTTCGGGGTTGAGACGAATCGGGAATTTCCCGCGGAGACACTAGTTTCTCTGCGAGCCGACGCGAATCAGGATTTTCTTCGTCAAGGACACTTGTTTCCCCGAGTCGAAGGATTTTGCCGAAGACACTGGTTTCTTCGGGGTTAAGACGGATCGGGAATTTCCCGCGGAGACACTGGTTTCTCTGCGAGCCGACGCGAATCAGGATTTTCTTCGTCAAGGACACTTGTTTCCCCGAGTCGAAGGATTTTGCCGAAGACACTGGTTTCTTCGGGATTGAGACGAATCGGGAATTTCCCGTGGAGACACTGGTTTCTCTGCGAGCCGACGCAAATCAGGAGGCTCTCATCAAGGACGCTAGTTTCCCTGAGTTGAGGAATTCGCCAAGGACACTTGTTTCCCTGGTGTTGAAACGAATCGAGAATTTCTCACGGAGACACTGGTTTCTCTGCGAGTCGACGCGAATCAGGATTTTTTTCGTCAACGACACTTGTTTCCCCGAGTCGAAGGATTTTGCCGAAGACACTGGTTTCTTCGGGGTTGAGACGGATCGGGAATTTCTCGCGGAGACACTGGTTTCTCTACGAGCCGACGCGAATCAGGAGGCTCTCATCAAGGACGCTAGTATTCCTGAGTTGAGCAATTCGCTAAGGACACTTGTTTCCCAGGTGTTGAAACGAATCGAGAATTTCTCACGGAGACACTGGTTTCTCTGCGAGTCGACGCGAATCAGAATTTTCTTCGTCAAGGACACTTGTTTCCCCGAGTCGAAGGATTTTGCCGAAGACACTGGTTTCTTCGGGGTTGAGACGGATCGGGAATTTCTCGCGGAGACACTGGTATCTCTGCGAGCCGACGCGAATCAGGAGGCTCTCATCAAGGACGCTAGTTTCCCTGAGTTGAGGAATTTGCCAAGGACACTTGTTTCCCTGGTGTTGAAACGAATCGAGAATTTCTCACGGAGACACTGGTTTCTCTGCGAGTCGACGCGAATCAGGAGGCTCTCATCAAGGACGCTAGTTTCCCTGAATTGAGGTATTTGCCAAGGACACTTGTTTCCCTGCGGTTGAAACGAATCGAGAATTTCTCGCGGAGACGCTGGTTTCTCTGCGAGTCGACGCGAATCAGGATTTTCTTCGTGAAGGACACTTGTTTCCCTCAGTCGAAGGATTTTGTCGAAGATACTGGTTTCTTCGGGGTTGAGACAGATCTGGAATTTCTCGTGGAGACACTGGTTTCTCTGCGAGTCGACACGAATCAGGTTTTTCTTCGTCAAGGACACTTGTTTCCCCGAGTCGAAGGATTTTGCCGAAGACACTGGTTTCTTCGAGGTTGAGACGGATCGGGAATTTCTCGCGGAGACAATGGTTTCTCTGCGAGCCGACACGAATCAGGAGGCTCTCATCAAGGACGCTAGTTTCCCTGAGTTGAGGAATTCGCCGAGGACACTTGTTTCCCTGGTGTTGAAACGAATCGAGAATTTCTCACGGAGACACTGGTTTCTCTGCGAGTCGACGCGAATCAGGAGGCTCTCATCAAGGACGCTAGTTTCCCTGAATTGAGGTATTTGCCAAGAACACTTGTTTCCCCGGGGTTGAAACGAATCGAGAATTTCTCGCGGAGACGCTGGTTTCTCCGCGAGTCGACGCGAATCATGATTTTCTTCGTCAAGGACACTTCTTTCCCCGAGTCGAAGGATTTTGCCGAAGACACTGATTTCTTCGGGGTTGAGACGGATCGGGAATTTCTCGCGGAGACACTGGTTTCTCTGCGAGCCGACGCGAATCAGGAGGCTCTCATCATGGACGCTAGTTTCCCTGAGTTGAGGAATTCGCCAAGGACACTTGTTTCCCTGGTGTTGAAACGAATCGAGAATTTCTCACGGAGACACTGGTTTCTCTGCGAGTCGACGCGAATCAGGATTTTCTTCGTCAAGGACACTTGTTTCCCTGAGTCGAAGGATTTTGTCGAAGATACTGGTTTCTTCGGGGTTGAGACGGATCGGGAATTTCTCGCGGAGACACTGGTTTCTCTGTGAGCCGACGCGAATCAGGAGGCTCTCATCAAGGATGCTAGTTTCCCTGAGTTGAGGTATCTGTGGTGGTCTTTCAGGTTTTATATAAGTTACCGTCAATACCGTGAAGCTATGAATTTGATCTTCGCTTCATTTGTTGGCACTGCGTCTGCCGTATTGAGACGATTGTCGCGGTTTTCTCTAGGCTGTTGGTGAACCGTCGAGATTTGGTTTAGCTTTTTGGCGGAGCCTGTTGGGAAGGTGTGGTTCCCTCTTTATTTGTGCCCTTGGATTGTATACAGGGATCGATGTGATCTCAACTGTAGGGAAAAAGTTTCATTTATTTTTATTGTTTTATTTCCACGATTCTCTATCATTTTAGCTTTTATATCGCGAAGGTCGCGATTGCCCAATCATTTCGGCTATTTTTCGCGGTGCCCAATCATTTCGGCTGTTTATTTTATTTTTACTCGCTGCTTCTTACTGCGAGTTGCCCAATCATTTCGGCTATTTTATATGCATACGTTTTTACTTGCTGCTTTTTATTGCAAGTTGCCCAATCATTTCGGCTGTTTTATATGCATACGTTTTTACTTGCTGCTTTTTATTGCAAGTTACCCAATCATTTCTGCTGTTTTATATGCATACGTTTTTACTTGCTGCTTTTTATTGCAAGTTGCCCAATCATTTCGGCTGTTTTATATGCATACGTTTTTACTTGCTGCTTTTTATTGCTAGTTGCCCAATCATTTCGGCTGTTTCGTATGCATGTGCGGCCTACCGGCTTTTCACCTGAAATTAGACACCGATTTCGGCATCAGCACCGCTACAACTGGGATATTGCCAGGAGCGAATCATCATTTGCCTCTGTCGATGTCGAACAAAGGTGGCTTAGCGAACAGGGTTAAGGTCCTGTCAACTAAGGCTTTTAACTTCATGAGCCGTAAGGGTCTCACAAAAGTATTTCTCCCTACAAGTCGTGAGGATCTTGTAGGTGTATTTTCTCCTTAGGAATCGTGAGGATTCCTAAGTGTATGTTCCTCTGTAAGTCGTAAGGATCCTACAAGAGAGTTTTCTCCTTGTAATTCGAGAGGACTTATAAGGGTTGTTCATCATGCGCACATATCCCCAATCACGGATGAAACTTGGTTAGGAAAATGTTTATTCGCGCCCGTGGATTGTATACAAGGGTCAGTATTGAGCCACTTGTAGGGCCATATCGAAGGTTGTGGGGGGGTTTTCTTAAGAACATGTTTAGGTCTCTATAACTTAAGACTTTCAAATCTTATGAGCCGTGAGGGTCCCATAAGAGAGTTCTCCTTACGAGTCGTGAGGATCTCGCAAGTGTATTTTCTCCTTAGGAATCGTGGGGATCCCTAAGTGTGTTGCTCCCTTGTGAGTCGTAAGGATCTCACGCGGGTGGTTCCTCCTTACAAGGTCGAGAAGACCCTGTAAGTGTTCTTTAATGAGGTTGCGCCCTTTCGGGTTTTCACAAATACTCGCCGGTAGTCCGGCTGTTTTTACTCACGGAGCCCTTTCGGGTTTTCAACTGTGCCCATTTTGCTTATGGACATACCTTTTTTTATTCTTTTTATTTTTATATATTTTTTTTACGAGGTCGTGCCCTTTCGGGTTTTCACGAACACTCGCCGGTAGCCCTGCTGTTTTTACTCACGGAGCCCTTTCGGGTTTTCATCCGTGCCCTTTTTGCTTATGGACATACCATTTTTATTAAAAAAATTTTTAATATTTTTTCCTTTTTCTGTTTTTTTTATTCATCTCGTCAGCCTAAGGATGCTGCAGTAGTAATTTAAGGACGTTTCGGTCCGTCATTAGTTTAAGGACGTTTCGGTCCATCGTTAGTTTAAGGACGTTTCGGTCCGTCCAGGAGAAGGCTGGCCAATACTTATAAAGTTTGAGCTTAGGAAGATAGCGAGCGGACATAGTCGCCGTCATCTATCATTGACCTAAGCAGTAACTCGCTAAGCGTAGTATTTCATTAAGAATCGACCGTTTATTGGCCTGTAAGGCCTTTCACCGTGCATATCCATGAATAGACAGGCTCCACCCTGGTAGACCTTATCTATGATGTACGGGCCTTCATAGTTTGGCTCGAACTTTCCCCGTTTGGCGCGATTGGGGATCATAGGTCTTTTGACCACTAGTACGAGTTCGCCTTGGCGGAATGTCCTCGGCCGGGTCAATCTTTCATATGAGCGTGTCATCTTTGCTTTATAAGCCTTCAGATTTTGTTGCGCTATGAGCCGGGTCTCATCAAGGGAATCAAGCTCCTCAAGCCGAAGGTGAGCATTTTCTTCATCCGCCAGCTCATAATGGACTGCTACTCGTAGAGAGGGTAACTCTATCTCGAGGGGGAGTACTGCTTCTGTACCGAATACCAACGCATATGGCGTTGTGTTCGTGGCTGTCTTGAACGTAGTTCGATACACCCAAAGAGCTTCTTGCAGTCTCCCATGCCAGTCCTTCTTATTTCGGGATACCGTCTTCTTCATGATCTTTGTCAAGGACTTATTGAAGGCCTCGGCCAGACCGTTAGCTCGCGGATTATAAACCGAGGAATATCTCCAGTCTATATTGTGTTGCTGCGCGAAGCGACTGATCTTGTGGCTTCTGTAAGCTGGCCCGTTATCGGAGATGATCCGTCGCGGAGTTCCAAACCGATAAATGACGTGCGTCTTGAAGAAGTGGAGGATATTCTCCGTCTTCACTTCCCTCAGCGGTGCTGCCTCTGCCCATTTGGAGAAACTAGTCAGTCGTCGCCAGGATGAAACGATGTCCCCTAGACGATGCTGGTTCGATGGGGCCGACTATGTCAGTTCCCCACATTTTGAATGGCCAGCTAGCCACTGTTGGGTGTAGCGGATTTGGATGCCGGTGGATGAAGTCCCCATGGATTTGGCATGAGTGGAATTACTTCGCATATTTGAGGCAGTCCTGAATCATCGTGGGCCAGTAGTAGCCCATCCGTTTGATCTTCAACTTCATCTTTGGGCCTGCTTGGTGAGAACCGCAGAGTCCGTCGTGAACTTCCCGAACGACTCTTTTCGCTTCGTCAGGTCCCAGACATCTCAACCACAGAGAATCAAATGACCTCTTGTACAGAGTATCATTGACGAAGGTGAAAGACAGAGCTCGTTTCATAAGCTGATGTCTGGAGGACGCCTCTTCGAGCGCTCGACAGTATTTGAAGTAATCTATAAAGACTTCTCTCCAATCCTCGGCCTTTTCCCAGTCTTTTATTTGCAGGGTCGTCTGCTCAGTCGCTCCCTTTTCTTCGGATGATTCTGGAGATATTTCCGCTAGGGCAAGTACCCGACGGCTTTGTACCATGATTCTTACGTCATCGAGGTTCTCATCAGCCAGTTCCTTAGCGAGCTTGGCCAACGCGTCCGCTTTGCTGTTTTCCGCGTGCGGTATGTTTTCCAAAGTATAGGAAGGGATTTGGGTCAACAGTTGCTGCATCTTTTCGTCGTACTTCACCAACTCTGGTTTGCACGTTTTGTAGTCGCCGTTTACTTGACTAACGACCAGTTGGGAACCTCCGTATATGAGGAGGTTTTCAATTCCCATGTCGATGGCGATCTCGAGGCCCGCTATCAAAGCTTCGTATTCGGCTTCATTGTTTGTCCTCGGCTCTGTTAAGGAGAAGGAAAAGCGCATTATCCCTCCTTGTGGAGTTACAAAGATGAGTCCTACCCCCGATTTGATTATAGGGGTACTTTGTTTGCGCTTCTTCATGGAAGATGCTCCATCGAAATAAAGCTCCCATCGGGTATCACCACCGTCAATTGCGTCAAACGCATGTTCGTCTGGCAGATCGCAATTCAGAGGAGAATCGGCAGGTATCGGATGCTCAGCGAGGAAGTCGGCGATGGCCTGGCCTTTCACTGCCTTGAGAGGTTGATATGTTATCGAGAACTCCATCAGTAGGGCCCATTTAGCGAGTCGCCCTGTCAATATGGCCTTCGACATTAAATATTTAAGGGGGTCCACCATCGAAATGAGACGGACCTCATGCGCCAACGCATAGTGCCTGAGCTTTGTTATCGCGAAGATCAACGCCAGGCAGTGTTTTTCAATAGGGGAATAGTTGCTTTCTGCCCCCAGTAGAACTCGACTCAGATAATAGAGTGCTCTTTTTTTCTCTTGATCGTTCTTTTGCGCCCATAATGCGCCTAAGGAACCTTCGAGGGCGGTTGTATAAAGAATGAGGGGCTTTCCCTTAACCGGAGCAGCCAACACTGGCGGGTTCTGCAGGTATTGCTTGATCTCGTCTAGCGCGCTTTGGCATTTTTGGTCCCAGACGAACGGGGTTCCCTTCTTCATCAGGTGGCTGTAAGGACGGCACTTGCCTGAAAGGTTGGCTATAAATCGCCGTATATACGCGAGCTTCCCTTGGAGAGACCACAGCTGTTTGAGAGTCCTTGGCGGAGGCATTTCCATGATCGCCTTGATCTTTGACGGATCTATTTCGATACCTCGGTGTCGGACGATGAATCCTAGGAATTTGCCTGAAGAAACTTCGAATGCGCACTTGAGAGGGTTCATCTTCAAGTTGTATTGTCGAAGGCGTTGAAATACGGTCTTCAGATGCTCGAGATGTTCCTCGTATGATTTTCTTTTAACCACGAGATCGTCGATATAGCATTCGACGATTTCGTGTATAAGATCATTAAAGATCTTCGTCATGGCTCTCTGATAGGTGGCACCGGAATTCTTTAAACTGAAGGGCATCTTCTTGTAGCAGAATATACCCAAAGGGGTCCTGAAGGCGGTGTGTTTCTGGTCTTCGGGATGCATCTTTATCTGATTATACCTGTTTATCCCAATCAGAGCAAATCTCTGTTCAAATTCCAAGACGGGAGATGAAGCAACGCTTCATCTTCCCCCAATCAGAGCAAAGCTTTACTTTGAAAATTTAAACTTTAATAAATGAAGCAACGCTTTAGATCCTCTGCGCTGCGCGCAGGGCGCCACGTGTCAAAATCAGGCACACTAGCTCAGGGAGCGCAGCACCCAATCAGAGCAAGGCTCTATTTAAAACAAAAATTAAAAATTAAAGGAAGCAACGCTTCAGTTGCGTAAGCGCTGCGCTGCGCGACACGTGTCAGCGCAGTTGCCAAGCACAGTTGCGCAAGCGCAGTGGCGCAAGTGCTGCGCTGCGCGACACGTGTCAGCGCAGTTGTGCAAGCGCAGTGGCGCAAGCGCTGCGCTGGGGCATTTGCGCCAAACAGAATTAAAATTCTAATAAGATTCTTCTGTTCTTGTTAAAACAAGAAGATTGCCTTCTGTAAAACAAAAGCACTTGGATCAAAGATCCAACGGTGGGGAAAATTCCCCAAATCACTCAAAGAAGGATCTCTTTAACAAATTTATGGGCACTATATAAAGGCCCCTAGACCCCAATTAGGAAGGGGATCAACATTGTGAGAGATCAAGAACTTCAAACAGAGAGAATTCTGAAGAAATTTCAAGAAAAAGGTAAAAACCTTTTAAGTTAGAAGAATTTCTTCTAATAGATCATTGATCTAAGAACAAGATCAATGATCTTCAATAAAGAATAAATAATAATAGTGCTTTGCACTTTTTATGAACCACTGGTTCTCTGAAAACAAGAAAAAATAAGAAAAACTTGTTTTCTTTGATCTAAATTGGATCAAGAAATCAAACAGCGCCCTGCACTTGTAAAATTTGCATTGTTGCGCTCTTGGGTTGGCGCAAGCCACCAGAGAGCGCCACGTGTCACTACTTGAATCTCCAGCGTTCTGCGCTTTTAAGATAGAGCTTTGCCTTCTGAAACTGGCGCAACTTACCAGAGCGCGCCACGTGTCAGTAGCGCAAGCGCAGCGCACTGCGCTTGCGTGACACGTGTCACCCCCACAAGCGCTTGCACTCATTTATTGGCGCAAAGCGCTTGACAGGCTACATGGCCATTGTCAGATAATTGATGCACTGCATCATTAAAAAGAAGGGCTCAGCCCAATTAAAAAGGCCTAACAGGCCTAGTAAATGCTATGCATTATTTTCAAACAGATGCAATGCATCAGAGCCCAAATAAAAATAGATGCAATGCATCAGAGCCCAAACAAGGGTCCGTCAGACCAGAACAAATGCTGCGCATCATTTAAAAGGGGCAGAGCCCAAATAAAGGTCCAACAGAGACCAAGTTTAATGCTATGTATTATTAAACATGGGCAAAGCCCTAGCACAGGTCTAATAGACCAAAAATAAGAAATAACGTTGAATATTCTCAACTGGACTTAGCCCAATCATGGCCGTAAGTCCTCAAACTAAATTGACTGAGCACAGCTGCTCTCTTAAATCAATTTACATCCGGTTCGAGGGTACATCTCCGAACTCCTTTGACTCATATCGTTGTAATCTTTCAACGACGTCAGAGAGGTGACGGGTCCTGACAACCACACATCAATATGGACTGTGGGGTCCTTAAACTCATGGACTTAAGCGTCCTTAAACTAAAACACGGATTGTGGGATCCTTAAACCCGCGGACTTATGCGTCCTTAAACTAAAACACGGATTGTGGGGTCCTTAAACTCATGGACTTAAGCGTCCTTAAACTAAAACACGGATTGTGGGATCCTTAAACCCGCGGACTTATGCGTCCTTAAACTAACGGACTAAAGCGTCCTTAAACTACCAATGGACCACCATGTCCCTAAACTGGCAATGGACCACCATGTCCCTAAACTGGCAATGGGCCACAATGTCCTTAAACTGGAATAATAGAGCCCCTAAATGCTCTTTCCGTTAAGTTGATCTTAGTCTCAAATCAGACTAATGTATCCTTAACGAACGTTTAAGTTGATCTTAGCCTCAATATGGCTAACGTATCCTTAAACTAAAACACCAAACCCAAATCTAAGTAAATACGGATTTGGACTAATCCACGTCCTACGGACGACGGCATCACTTAGTCTCCGTATACAATCCACGGGAAACCACAAACAAAACAAACACCCACGACATGAAGTGAAATTCTGGAGAAGGAGAAAGTTGTTACCGTGATGCGGTAACGAAATTAACTGCAGGGGCTTGCGCCTGCAGGGAAGAGCGTCCCCACAATCAAAAACCCCTCAAGCGAGGGGGAATCTGACGAAGTCTGCTACATCGGCCGCATCCGTCTAAACCTCCGATACACGGTGCCATAAATCAACTTGGCATCTTCGGAGAGGTGGACGGATAAAACCAAATAGTATCTGCCCCCGGATTCAGGCAAGACGTCAGTCTTTCCCAGTTTCCGGCGGTAAACAGATTCTGGCACGCCCGGTGGGACCTTTTCCTCTTTCCACTCCACACTTCGTGTGTCGTGTTCGCGAACGAATCGCGGTTTGCTGTGGTTGCCTGTGGATTTGAGGTACTAAGATTTGGTGTCTTGTTCCGTGCAGAAAACTGAAGATCAATGGCTTCAAACTGCACTGCTTGCAACTGCAACTCTCGCTCGGTCTCTGCTGGAGGAATGACTTATGGGCCCCAAGTGGCCTCTCTTTTCAAGATGCCAGTGGAACAGGTAACTCAAACCACCACTGGACTATTCTTCGGGACCAGGCTGCGCTGCGCTCTGCGCTGTGCACCCCCAATTAAAGCAAAGCTCTGTTTCCAAGATTGGAAAGTGAAGCAACGCTTCATAAAAAGCGCTAACATCAAATGCGCCTACAATAAGAGTCAAAGACTCTAAAACGGCGCTCACGTGCAAAGAACGAGAGCGCTAAGCGTCAGGAGCACTAGGCGCCAGAAGCGCTTTATCCTTGCAAGAATTACTTGCACCTGATTATAGTAAATTAAATTATGCAGCGCATGAACGCCTTACAAAGGAATAACAAAGAATTAAAAACAAAGAAATACTTAGCGTATAATAAAATACTTAATTAAAACATCTTTTTATTATTACATTGAAAACAGATCACCAAACATAGGATCAAAAGGACAAGGGTTCGCATAGCTAAGGAGGAGATTGTCCAGTTCGCTCTCCGTCTTCTCCACCATGTCAAAACGGCGATCCTATCGAGGAGTAGCCATCCATCGATCAACGCCGCACTCACCAGAGAAAGTGGAGATAACGACCCGACGAGCCCGTATCTGGCTCAGCAAGTGGACAGAGCAATCCCTCAGGGCTTTAGTGATCAAATGCGCCTCGAAAAAGCACTCGATCTTGTCTTCAGCAGCATCAAGCATTGCCGAGGACATCTCTGCTGGAGGAGGGGGAATATCAGCGAGCACAGACGTAAGGATCATCCGAAGCACAGACGTAAGGATCATCCGAAGCCAAATAGAGTGTGGGGGGGAGAGGAGACCCTACACGAGTCAAGAGCTCGTACAGCGCTGCGTCGCATTAGTCATCCGTAAAAGAAGAATTCACCAAGCGCGCAACAAAACGAGGAACAATGTCCTGAATGGGCACTTCCCACGGTTGTCGACGAGCATGTGGGAGGTTACAAGCCATAATTGAGAGGGTTCTTTGGAAATGAGAAAAGAAAGAAGCTTTGCTTCAAGTTATAAAGACTAGGCACAGAAAACTTTGTGCACGGTGGAGCTATTTCCAAAACTTGGGAAATGAAAGTTCTGGGGAATACAAGTTTGACTTAAAAAGAGAGGTGAAAAGACACCTCTGTTGAAGCAACGCTTCAGATCCAGCGCTCTGCGCTACGCGCCACGTGCCAGACACGGTACGCTAGCTCAGTTACGCTGCGCTCTGCGCTGCGCGCCACGTGTCAAACGTAGGTGCGCTAGCGCAAGGTACCCCAGTGCTGGAATTAAGAATTCCCCACCGTTAGATTAAAAGATCTAATAATAAATTATTAATTAATCAGAATTAAAATTCTGTTATGGAAAGATCTTTCCAATCTTGCTAAAAACAAGAAGATTGCCTTCTGTAAAACAAGAGCTCCAGGATCAAATATCCAACGGTGGGGAAATATTCCCAAATCAATCAGAGAAAGATCTCTTTAACTGATTTATCAAATCAATTTGCCCTATATAAAGGCCCCAAGACTTAAAGTCTGATATAGAGAAACTCCCCTACAAACTTTGAGAAGACTCAAAGAAAGAAAAGCAAGCTCCTAAGAAGATCATTTTCTTCAAGGTAAAGAACATGATTCTTGAACACAGAGATGAAATCATCTTATGAAAAGAAGAACTATCTTCTAAAAAAGATCATAGATCTACAAAAGACTAGGGTCTTTGATAAAAAAAGAGATCAAAAGATCTCATCATAAAAACAAAAAGAAGTATTTACTTTATTCACAGATCATTGATTTACAAAGGCAGCGCCTTTTTATAAAAAAAAGAACTTTTGTTCTTGAATCTTGAGGCAAAGCCTCCTTTAAAAAGAATACAAACTTGTTCTCTGATCATGAGTTTGATCAAATGCGCTTTGCGCTACTGAAAAGTGCCTTGCACTCATGAACTGCGCTTTTGCGCTTCTTGGACGGCGCTCAGCGCCAAAACATGCCACGTGTCAACCACAGACACAGCTTATGCTTTGCGCTTCTGAAATAGCGCACTGCGGCCATGGACTGGCGCTCAGTGCCAAGCGCGCCACGTGTCATTTACTGGTGTGCCATTAAACCAGCGCAAAGCGCTCATAAATTGAAAGCGCAATGCGCTAATAAACTGGCGCTTAGAGCTAAGCGCGACACGTGTCATCTTCGTGTGCGCTACCCGGCAGAAGCGCAATGCGCTCTTTAATTGGCGCAAAGCGCTTGGCGCGCCACGTGGCGCACTGTCAGAACACACATTGTTCTGATGAATGCTATGCATTCAATAAAAGACAAAAAGATGTCAGAACCCAATGCTTAGCATTATTAAAAGGGCCAAGCCCAAATAAAGGAGCAATAAAATGTTAAACTTTTTAATTAGACTTAGCTCAATTCTGGCCATAAGTCCTCAACTTATATTGAACTGAGCCCATCTGCTCACAAATATTCAACAGATCTTAATCCCAAACTGGGCTACAGATCTTTCAAACAACTCACACCGGTTCAAGGGTACATCTCTTTACTCCTCTGATATCTGTCGTTGTAATCCTTTAACGTCTTCAGAGAGGTGACGGGTCCCGATGACCACACATTTCTACGGACTGTGGGGTCCTTAAACTCATGGACTACGATGTCCTTAAACTTCATAGACTACGATGTCTCTAAACCGGACTGTGGGGTCCTTAAACTCATGGACTACGATGTCCTTAAACCCATGGACCGCGATGTCCTTAAACCCATGGACCGCAATGTCCTTAAACTAACATTGGACCGAGACGTCCTTAAACTAACAGTGGACCGAAACGTCCTTAAACTAACAGTGGACCGAAACGTCCTTAAACTAAAGACGGACTGAAACGTCCTTAAACTAACATTGGACCGAGACGTCCTTAAACTAACATTGGACCGTAATGTCCTTAAACTAATTGACCGCAATGTCTTTAAACTAAGCAATAGAGTTCAAATACTCTTTTGTTGGATCTAAAGGATCTTGTTAAGGTGATCTTAGCCTAAAAATTAGACTAACGTATCCTTAACTAACGTTTAAGTTGATCTTAGTCTAAAAATTAGACTAACGTATCCTTAAACTCAACCCCTAAACCCAAATCTAAGAAGATACAGATTTGGACTAATCCACGCCCTACGAGCGACAACATAAATTAGTCTCCGTATACAATCCACGGGAAACCAAAAACAAAACAAATACACCACGACACGAAGTGACCATCTGGAGAAGGAGAAAGTTGTTACCGCGATGCGGTAGCGTAATTAACTGTAAGGGCTTGCGCCTGCAAAGAAGAGCGTCCCCACAATCAAAAACCCCTCAAACGGGGGGAATCTGACGAAATCTGCTACATCGACCGCATCCGTTTCAATCTTCGATACATGGTGCCATAAATCAACTTGGTATTTTCGGAGAGGTGGACGGATAGCACCAATTAGCATTTGCCCCCAGATTCAGGCAAGACGTTTGTCTTCCCGGTTTCCGGCGGTAAACAAACCCGTAGTATAAGGCTCCGTCAAACCCCACGGAACAACGGCAATGGATGTTTATTTACGTCTTTTAATGACCATCCCGTACCATTTTTAACACATTACGTACAAGTCTACCCCTTTAACCCCGTAATATATATTGTGTTGTTTTATAGATGTAAGAATTGCCGAAACCATGATATCAATTGTTCATGTAAAGGGATAAGGATGTAAACGGATAGTCATATAATCAAGTCAATATATATCCATGGTTTGGTCAAATCAAGTCAAATTAATATTTGATAGTATTCTGGTATTCATGTTCAAGTTCCAGTATATAAGGATTCATGTTGTATTGGAGTTATATTTGAATTGTATGGAGATTGGAATTGTATTCAGATTATACTGAGACTCTGTCTGAGTCAGACACTTAAACAGAATTTGATTCCTGAATTAGGTTTTGGAGTTATCGATAACTGCTGCACATGGACGGCAGGATTTGTGACTTATTCCAAGCCAATTACCATTGATAACCCTGTTTTAGTTTCCTACCTTAAATAGGCAAGCACCCACTTTCTTCGGCTCCTTGAGGCTCAAGAGAATTGGTCCCGCTTAAATCTATATTTACTAGGCTCCTTAATGTAAATTAATATAACTCGAGGGTGTTTTATGAAAATAGTTTTAGTATACTTTCAAAATAAATCTCAAGTATTTATTTATCGTATTTAGGATTTTCATGGATGTAATTTTTATATGATAAGGTATTCTAGTGAATATAAAGCTAGATTGAATAGTATATGGTATTTTAGTGTAAATTGGAGTTGTATGGATTTGTGATGGTATATTCATGAAATTTGTGATTCATGTATTTAGAAAACTTGGAATTTATTATAAATATAAAATAGTTGTTTTGATAATATATATATATATATATAATTATTAAAAATAGAATTTATTTCTTAAATAGAAAATCACATTATTCTTAAAAATTGTATAAAAAATTCAATCGAGATCAGATACTCCATGAGAAGGTCTGCATCTCTCTCTAATAGTCCCGAGGAAGTGCGATAACACCATCCAAATAGGGTTCCCCAAAAGTGGGTTGTAGAGACATAATCGTAAGGAATTTAATTTACAACAGTTTAAAGAATACGATTTTTAATAGTTTATGGTATTTAAATGTATATTCGTATTTGTCCCAAAAAATATTGTTTTCAAACAATCGTGCTACGTAAAGATGTGTGTTGTGTGAGGTAGATCATTATCTCGTGAGATTTTTCTAAAGGTAATATGAGCAATTATGATAAAAGAATGTCGTGGGTAAAGTTTGTGGTACTTAACTGTAAAAGTGTAATACAAGTTGCATAGCATGGTATTTTAAATTGAAACTTGTTCTCAATGTTGGTTTATATCATGCCCCACTTCCCAATATACGGGCAGAAGACGCGACGAGGCCGCTGCGTATTTACTCAGAAGTAACACGCTAAGCGTATTTAAGCAATATAAAATAAAACATACACAAGAGACAAAATGTAAATGAAAATCGACTTTATTTATTAACATTCTTTTTATAATACAACTGAAATGAAAATACATGTACTGAAATCAATACCTAAACAATGGCATAACAGAAATGAAAATGAAATGTACAAGTAAACTAGAGCTCCGGGTCAAAGGTTAGCTGATCCAAATCCTTGCTGGTGGGCTCTATCTCTAGAAGGTCCAATCTACGTGACAACATTCCAAAGAAAGAAGAAAAGGAATGTCGTCAGCGAACAATCGCTCGGTAAGTCCCAAAAGTAAGAAGAGACAAAATAGACAGAAGGAGAATGTAACTTTTAATGTTGTATTATATTGTTAACGTTGTTGTTTGTAGATAGGTATAGAAAGTGCCAATGTATACGAGAGGAGTCTCACTATCCCGGAGACTAAGGTATACGGAGTACAAGGAACCGTTCAGCAACGGTACAACGACAATGGAGATTCAGGTTAGGTGTCTTATGGTTGCAGTCTCATACCACTTCTAACACCATTTGTACCAATCTACCCCTTATAAACCCCGCGATATCTTGATTGTATTGTTTGTATTGTATTGTCTTATATTGTAGATTGTATAGATAGATGACTTGCTGAAACCATGATATCAGTAATGGAACGGATACAATGGATGAACATGTAAATGGAGTATATCCATGCTTCAGTTCGGTCAAATTGTATAGATTGAATAGCTTGAATTGATTGAATATATGGATTCATATTGAATTGTGGTTTCATACTTGAATCGCATTCAAGTCGGATTGATTATATTTAGACTCGGTCTGAGTCAGACAATTAGAAAAAAAATTGAAGTCCTGAATTAGGTTTTGATGTTATCGGTAACTGCTGCACATGGACGGCAGGATTTGTGTATTTTCCAAGACAATTACCGTATTGATAACACCGTTTATTAGGTTGTCTACCTTAGATAGGCAAGCACCCATATCTCCGGCTCCCTGAGGCTCAAGAGATTAGTCCCGCTTAAACCTATGTTTACTAGGGTCCTTATTGTAATTTAGTATAACTTGAGGGGGTTTATGTAAAAATAGTTTTTTCATAATTTTAAAATACACCTCAATTATTTAATTATCGTCTTTAGAGTTTTCATAGATCAGTATTTTACATTTGTGCAATTTCTAGTAAATAGAACCTAGTTTCCACAGTATATGGTATTTTTTTAAAATATTGTACTTGTGTTGTATTTGGATGGTATTTTCATGTAATAGTGATTCTTTTGATTTAGAAAACTTGGAATATTTATATAATTAAAATATATATGTTGATAATAGTTATATATATATATATATATATTTAATGAAAATAATTTATTTATTTTCTTGTAGAAATCTTATTTTCTAAAGAAAAATGTATAAATATTCCATCGAGATCGAATGCTCCTTGCGGAGGTCTGCATCTCACTCTACTAAGCCCGAGGATGTGCGATAATCCGCACCATCCCGAACGGGGTCCCTAAAATGGGTTTTAAAGGTGCAATTACATTGAAATGATTAATACACTTTTGTATAGAAAACAGTTTTATAAGTTTAGGGTATTAATTTGTAAATCGTATTTTCCGTATTCTATTGTCCCAAAATAAACCGTGCTATGATAGAGATATGTGTTGTGATGAGGTAGGTCATTAACTCGTGAAATATCTAAAGGTATAGCAAGGTACAAAAGTTTTAATGTCGAAATGAATAGTATGTGGTGTTTTTATGTAAAAATGCGATAAATGTCACAAAATTAATTATTTTGAGGTGAAACTTGATTTGATGGTTTTTTAATATTTTTTAAGCAATATGTAAGATTATGAAGTTATCTTGATTAAGAAAATTATAGTTTTTTTTAAAGGAAAACAGAATCGGAAGTCGTACTAACTCCGCGTCCGTCGGCTTTTAGTTTTTGAAAGTTTTTAGAATAGAGAAAAGAAGAGAAATAGATAATTACTGGCTTTGATGAGAGGGGGAGGTAGAAGGAGGTCTAGAATTCTTCGGTGCTTCATTTCGTTGCCGGAAACTCCTCATATCGTCGCCGGAACTTCGTCGGAGCTTTGTCTTTCGTTAACTCCACTTTCACGATATAAGACTTGGAAATTCTTGAGAGTTTTGGCAGGGATTTGTGAGTGAGGAGGGGTGTGAAATGGAGTGGTATTTATAAAAAATATTAGGGTTTAGGGGTGATGAATATTGCATTAAAATGGAATTTGAAGGGTTGTATTATTCTCTGTAAATGTGCAGAGTAAATAAGCAATACTGGAGTTATGGGGGGAGTCCTAAGGTCTAGGGTAAAAGAAAAATTTTGGGTTTGGGCTTGGAAAATTTGGCGGCGCCATCCCCAGATCAATTCTCACCGGTCCGATCATGGAGGTGGGGGCTTGGATTGGGGCCACGTGTCCCTGACGGTCTGAATACTAATTTGTATCTGTTTGTTTTGAGTGTGACTCTTGGTTTTATGTGTTGTGCATGTGAAGACTCTTGATCTTCTAAAAAGATTAAAAGAAATTAAAACAAAAAGATAATGTGGCTGATGGGATTTGAACTCTGGTGCTTTGTCTCAGCGGTGCAAGTCTTTACCAATGAGCTACAAGTTGTTTCTTGCTGTATTAAAGAAAAAAAATTCTTATAGCATTCATAAGAAATCAAATACCCCAAGTGTATATTAACTTTTAATGAATTTTCTGTACATAGAAATTGGAGTTGTTACAGTCTACCGTCCTTACAAAAATTTCGTCCTCGAAATTTACAATTTAATAAGGACTGGTTTACAAATAAGTGAGGGTATCTTGCATTCATCTCATCTTCCCTTTCCTATGTTGATTCTCCTAGTGTGTCTTTTCTCCACATCACTCGAACCATGTTGACTTCCTTGTTCCGAAGTGACTTCACTTTTCTATTCAGGATCTCAACATGTTGTTGTTCACAAGATAAGTCTGGCTGTATAGTGAGTTCGGAGTGATCAAGTACATGGCTGGGTCACTGCACATACCTTATGAGTTGGGATATATGAACACATTGTGCACTCCTCCAATGAGTGGAAGTGCAAGCGATATAGCACAGAATAGATAGAGTATTGACAAGGACGGAATATAGATGTACCTTGGACTTAGCTTATCCGTCTTACATGAATCATTCGCGATTCGGAGATATCTTCAGAAATACATGATCGTCGACTGGAACTCTAAGATGAATTAGAGAATTTCTTCTGTAGAGTGGAGGCTTTGAGGCGATTCTGGGCTAATAATACGAAATACTGTCAATACTATCATCTCAGGTCCAAGGAATTCTCTATCTTCGATGTCGTCCCAACTTAATAGCGATCGACACTTCCTTCCATATAGTGCTGCAAAAGGTGTCATTTCTATACTTGCTTGGTAGTTGTTGTTGTATGAAAACTCCACAAGATGTAGGTGATCTTCCCACGATCCTCCGAAGTCTAGCATACACGCTCTGAGCATATCCTCCAAGATCTGAATAGTTCGCTCAGACTGACCATCAGTTTGTGGATGATAAACGGTGCTGAAGTTCAGACTTGATCCCAAGCTCGCTTGCAGACTTTGCCAAAATTGTGATCGAAATCCAGTGTCACGATCGGAGATGATGCAAACCGATACTCCATAAAGTCTCACAATCTTCTGTATGAGTTCATGGGTATCAAAGATACTACATATTTGAGAAGATTAAAATATTACTTAGATTCTTACCTCCATGTACTTCCTCGCTAATGTCTCAGTAGATTGGCCAACTCGAAATGGGATGAAGTGAGCCGACTTTGTGAGTCGATCCACAATAACCCATACCTCATCGTTACTCTTTGTGCTGCGAGGAAGTGCAGTCACAAAATCCATCGTGATGTGTTGCCACTTCCATTCTGGGATAGGTAACGGTTGAAGTAATCCAGCAGTCCTGTGATGTTCAGCCTTTACTTGCTAACACACTAAGCATTTAGCGATGCTTCTGGATACTTCACGCTTCATTCCATACCTCCAGTAATTTTGACGCAGATCCCTGTACATCTTTGTACCTCTAGGGTGTACTGAGTAGGGAGATCTGTGAGCTTCTTTCATTAACTCGTCCCGCACAGAACCTTTTGGTACACACAATCTGCTGCCCTACCTTAAAGATCCGTCTTCATGGATGATGAAATCTGTTCTAAGTCCATTCTCGACTTATTCTCTTATCTTTTGCAACTTAGTATCACTTGATTGAGCTGCTTTAATCTGATTGATAATGGTAGATTGAACTTGTAAGTTCATCAAACTTGAAGCGTTACCTGGCATGATCACTTCAATCTCCATCTGATGCAAGTCTTGTTGAAGCTTCTACTGTGCGGTGAGATTCAATGCTAATGGTTGGCGACTAAGGGCATCAGGTACTACATTCACGTTCCCTGGGTGATATTGCAAGTTGATGTCGAAGTCCGCCATGAGTTCTAACCATCTTCTCTGCCGCATATTCAACTCTTTCTGAGTAAACATATATTTCAAGCCCTTGTGATCTGTGTATATGTTCTCTCGTTCACCAAGAAGATAATGGCGCCAAATCTTAAGAGCAAAGATTACAGCCGCCAACTCCAAATCATGCGTCGGATAGTTGCGCTCATAAATCTTTAGCTGTCTTGATGCATAAGCTACAACCTTACCGTGCTGATATAGAACACATCCTAATCCCTTACCGGATGCATCGCAATGCACTTCAAAACCTCCAGATTGGTCCGGTATAACGAGAATAGGCGCTGATGTCAATCTTGTCTTGAGTTCTACGAAGGCTTGTTCGCATGCTTCTGACCACACGAATTCTTCATCTTTACGTGTGAGCTTGGTCAAGGGTGTTTCAATCTTCGAAAATCCTTCAATGAACCTTCTGTAATATCCTGCTAGACCCAAGAAACTTCAAATGTCCTTCACTGACTTTGGTGTCGGCCATTCGCTTACCGCTGAAACTTTAGCTGGATCCACAGAGATTCCTTCGCCTGATACAATATGTCCGAGGAAACCAACTTGATTTAGCCAAAACTCGCATTTGTTATACTTGGCATAGAGTTGATGTTGTCGTAGGGTTTCCAGGAAAATTCGTAGGTTCTCGGCGTGTTCCTTCCGACTCTTAGAATACACCAGGATGTCGTCGATGAAGATGACAACAAACCTGTCTAGGTACTCCTGGAAAACATGATACATTAGGTTCATGAATATTGCCGGTGCGTTGGTCACTCCAAATGGCATCATAAGAAATTCGTAATGACCATAGCGAGTTCTGAATGTCGTTTTATGGATATCAGACTCCTTGACCTTCACCTGATGATGACCCGAACGAAGATCTAACTTAGAGAAAACACAAGATTCACTTAGCCGATCGAACAGATCGTCGATGCGCGGGAATGGATACTTGTTCTTTATCATTATTTCGTTCAAGTCTCTATAATCGATGCATATTCTGTATGAACCTTCCTTCTTCTTCATAAGTAGAACTGGTGATCCCCAACTTGAAGTGATGGGACGAATCCATCCTTTTGCCAATAATTCGTCCAACTGGGTTCGGACTTCCTTTAAACCTTCCGGAATTAACCGATACGGTGCTTTAATCACCGGTTGTGCTCCTGGTACTAAATCAATGTTGAATTCAAGAGCTCGATCGGGAGGCAAACCTGATATATCGTCAGAAAACACATCGTCGAACTCTCGAACTACTTCTGGCTTTGATCCTTCCTCCGCTTGAATTGTCGCAATCACTGCCTTCTTTGGTTTCTCCTTGTAAGTACTTGGCTCCAGAGTACGGTCTCCACTTTTGAAATAAAAGACCGGATGGTCTGGAATATCGAATACTACCCTCCTTTGACGACAGTCAATGATAACATAGAATGTTCCAAGCCAATCCATACCTAGAACCACATCGAAGTTCGGTATGTCCAGCACCTTGATGTCAGCATAGAATTCTCTGCTGCAGACAACCACTGGATACAGGTTGTATCCTATTGTTGCCTTTAGAACGTCGTTCCCTGAACTGAAATTCCAGCTGGATACAAGCGGTGTGACTGGAATCACATGAGTTCAGACGAACCGTTTCGACATAAAGCAATGAGATGCTTCAGTATCGAAGAGTGCGAGTGCAGGAAGTGAGGCTACTAAGATTATACCTAAGTTATGTGGGATGTGTTTTAGGTATAAGGAAAAGATATATAGGTATGTCTATGAACTGAAAAAGAATTTGAAAGGGAAGTTTTACCAGTGATGACTTGGCCAGTGGCTTCAGCTTCTTCCACGGTCATTGTGAAAGCATGTCGCCTCGGTATGTTCCTCCTTGCTGGAGGAGCATTCCTCTGTCCGTTCCTAGGTCCTTGAGATGGGTTCCGTTGAGCTTGATGGAACTGATGATGATGAGGTGCAGTCGGTCCATGAGGAGGTGGAGCAGGTAGTGCAAGTCGTGGAGCAGGTGCTTGGATGGCTGGGCGCTGCGGGTAAGTGATTGATAGTCTGGGTGCAGCATATGGGTTATGTCTACGAGGACAATACCCAACGTCATGAGTAGCTGATCCGCAGACTAAGCAAAGGCGATTTGCTCGCCGGCAATCTTTCATCAGATGTCCATCCCTCCTGCAATAGGTACAAAAGGCTGGGCTAGGCCGGTTGTTTGGTACTCCCGGTCTCCTTGGCACAAAAGGTGGCCTTGAAGAGGCTCCTCCTGCCATCTGGTTGGCATGACGCTTCATCCGCAGACTGAGGTCTACCCCTCATCTTTACCACCGCCTCATATCGATGGGCCGCTTTCAGAGCCGATTCATGAGTCGGAAAATCTCCTGTGGCTAATGCAGCCTGGATCTCCGGATCTAACCCTTGTTGGAATCGTCGGGCTCTGATCTCATCCGTCAGTATTAGGTGTACCGCAAATCTGTTAAGGTATTTTGTTAGCTGTCTAGTATGTGATATTTGAAAATCGAAATATTGAGACATATCTTACCGATTGAGCATGGTAAACTCAGTATCGTACTCATCCACTGATTTGGTCCATATTGAACCCTGTTGTAGGTGGATGAACTGCTGTTCCATGTCGAATCTGGCAGTCTCGGGAAAGTAATTTGCGTCGAACATATCGCGGAAAGTCTTCCATTCGATCGGTTGGGTGAGACGGCTTTCTTCCGCCTTCCACCATACCTGTGCATTATTAGTGAGCTGCACCTTTGCAACTCGAACCCAAGCGACCTCTGGCACTTGTGCCACTGCCAAGTCATCTTCAATATTCTAAGCCCATTCCTCAGCTTCTAAGGGGATCTCTTTTCCCGAAAATTGCTTGGGGTGTAAATCCCTGAATTGCTTCACCCCAGGTGCTTCCGCCTAAGGACGGTTCATCAAAATAGCAGTCTGCTGCTGCTGTCCCTCTAGGAGGCTACGGATAACCTCAAGAAGTACCGTCTGCTCATTGATCGGAGCAGCTACGGCCGGTGTAATTGGTAGGGGAGGTGGAGTGTTGTTGAAGTTGGTGCTGGTGTTGTTTGGGGAATCCATAACTTTGAAATAAAAATTTGGATTAGGACAGATTCAAAATATATGAAATTGGAAGATTCAAGGAATATGAATTGTAAAGAATGTTTTCAGTTGCTGGTTCATGTGTTATATTGTTTAGGTTTTCCACGCAGAGCTGACCTGCGTGGTCCACCAACAAAACCTATCACGCCCCGCTTCCCAGTATACGGGCAGAGGACGCGACGAGGCTGCTACGTATTTACTCAGAAGTAACACGCTAAGCGTATCTAAGTAATATAAAATAAAATGTACACAAGAGACAGAAAGTAAATGAACATCAAATTTATTTATTAACATTCTTTTTACAATACAACTGAAATGAAAATACAAGTACTGAAAGCAATGCCTATACAATGGCATAACAGAAATGAAAATGAAATGTACAAGTAAACTAGAGCTCTGGGTCAAAGGTTAGCTGATCCAAATCCTCGCTGGTGGGCTCTGTCTCCAGAAGATCCGATCCACCTGACAACATTCCAAAGAAAGAAGAAAAGGAATGTCCTCAGCGAACAATCGCTCGGTAAGTCCCAAAAGTAAGAAGAGACAGAATAGACAGAAGGAGAATGTAAATTTTAAAATTGTATTATATTATTAACGCTGTTGTTTGTAGCTTTGTAAAGAAAGTGCCAGTGTATACGAGAGGAGTCTCACTATCCCGGAGACTAAGATATACGGAGTACAAGGAACCGTTCAGCCACAGTACAACGGCAATAGAGATTCAGGTTAGGTGTCTTATGGTTGCAGTGTCGTGCCACTTCTAACACTTTCCGTACCAATCTACCCCTTTTAAACCCCGCGACATCTTGATTGTATTGTTTGTATTGATTGTATTGTATTGTCTTGTAGATTGTATAGATGGATGATTTGTCGAAACCATGATATCAGTAATGGAATGGATATAATGGATGAACATGTAAATGGAGTATATCCATGATTCGGTTCGGTCAAGTTGTATAGATTGAATAGCTTGAATAGATTGAATATATGGATTCATATTGAATTGTGGTTTCATACTTGAATCACATTCAAGTCGGATTGATTATATTTAGACCCGGCGGGGAGCGGGGGAGGGAGCGTAGGGAGGGGAGGAAGTAAAGAATAAACAAACAGACGGGGGAGAGGAGGAAAAGAGAGAGATTTTGTGTCTTTTTCTAAGACAATTACCGTATTGATAACACCGTTTGTTAGGTTTGTCTACCTTAGATAGGCAAGCACCCATATCTCCGGCTCTCTGAAGCTCAAGAGACCGGTCCCGCTTAAACCTATGTTTATTAGGGTCCTTATTGTAATTTAATATAACTCGAGGGGGTTTTATGTAAAAATAGTTTTGGCATAATTTCAAAATACACCTCAAGTATTTAATTATCATCTTTAGAATTTTCATAGATGAGTATTTTACATCTGTGCAATTTCTAGTAAATAGAACCTAGTTTCATAGTATATGGTATTTTCTTGAAATATTGTACTTGTGTTGTATTTGGATGGTATTTTCATGTAATAGTGATTCGTTTGATTTAGAAAACTTGGAATGTTTATATAATTAAAATAGATATTTTGATAATAGTTATATATATATATATATTTAATGAAAATAATTTATTTATTTTCTTGTAGAAATCTCATTTTCTAAAGAAAAATGTATAAAAATTCCATCGAGATCAAATGCTCCTTGCGGAGGTCTGCATCTCGCTCTACTAAGCTCGAGGATATACGATAATCCGCACCATCCCAAACGAGGTCCCCAAAATGGGTTTTAGAGGCGTGATTGCATGGAAATGATTAATACACTTTTGTATAGAAAACGGTTTTATAAGTTTAGGATATCTATTTGTAAATCGTATTTCCCGTATTCTATTGTCCCAAAATCAACCGTTCTATGATAGAAATGTGTGTTGTGATGAGGTAGGTCATTACCTCATGAAATATCTAAATGTATGGCAAGGTATAAAAGTTTTAATGTCGAAATGAATAGTATGTGGTATTTTTATGTAAAAATGCGATAAATGTCACAAAAAAAATTATTTTGAGGTGAAACTTGATTTAATGGTTTTCTAATGTTTTTTAAGCAATATGTAAGAATATATGAAGTTTTTTTGATTAAGAAAAGTATAGTTTTTTAAGGAGAACCGAATCGGAAGTCGGACTAACCCCGCTTCCATCGGGTTTTAGTTTTTGAAAGTTTTTAAAATAGTGAAAAGAAGAGAAATAGGGATTTACTGGCTTTGATGAGAGGGGGGAGGTAGAAGGAGGTCTAGGATTCATCGGTGCTTCGTTTAGTTGCCGGAAACCCCTCGTATCGTCGCTGAAACTTCATCGGAGCTTCGCCTTTCATTATCTCCACTTGCACAATATAAGACTTGGGAATTCTTGAGAGTTTTGGTAGGGATTTGTGAGTGAGGAGGGGTGTGAAATGGAGTGATATTTATAGGAAACATTAGGGTTTAGGGGTGATGAATATTGCATTAAAATTTTGCATTAAAATGGAATTTGAAAGGTTGTTTTATTCTCTGTAAATGTGCAGAGTAAATAAGCAATACTGGATTTGGGGGGAGTCCGAAGGTCTAGGGTAAAAGAAAAATTTTGGGTTTGGGCTTGGAAAATTCGGCGACGCCAGCCCCAGATCAATTCTCGTCGGTCCAATCATGGAGGTGGGGGCTTGGATTGAGGCCACGTGTCCCTGACGGTCTGAATACTAATTTGTATCTGTCTGTTTTGAGTGTGACTCTTGGCTTTACGTGTTGTGCATGTAAAGACTCTTGGGATTCTAAAAAGATTAAAATAAATTAAAACAAAAAGATAATGTGGCTGATGGGATTTGAACTATGTTCTTTGTCTCAGCAGTGCAAGGCTTTACCAATGAGCTACAAGTTGTTTCTTACTGTTCTAAAGCAAAACAAATCCTTATAGAATTCACAGGAAATCAAATACCCCAAGTGTACATTAACTTTTAATGAATTTTCTGTACATAGATATTGGAGTTGTTACAGTTTATGGTTGCTAAACAATATATAAAGAAATGGTTGATTTGTTATTAAGAAAAGTTGAATTTTTTAACAAATTTAGAATTGGATGTCGGATTAACTCCACTTCTGATGAGTTTTGAAAAGAGAACTTTTTAGAATAGAAAGAAAGAGAAGGAAAGGTGACTTATAAGATTAGGGTAGAGTGGAGAGGTAGAGAAAGGTTTTGAGAGCTTCGTAGAGTCGAAGGATCGCCGGAATCTTCCTGAATCGTCGCCGGAACTTGATCTTGGCTAACTCCACTTGTACAACTTATTTGACTTGGAAAAATTTAAGATTTTTGACAATGGATTTCAAAATGGAGAGAACTTGGTATGGGGTGGTATTTATAGGATAGAATTAGGGTTTAGGGAATCAAAAATGAGAATTAAAATCCATTAAAACATTGGTTTAATGGTGATTTTTAATCCTCTGGTTAATTGCAAGAAAAACAAACAGAAGAGAAGTAGTAGGGGAGAACAAGGGTTTAGGGTTCAAAATTTGGAAGCATTTGCGACGGGAGGGGGGCAGCGGCGCCGGCCATCTTGAGGGTGTGGGGCTCTGGATCAATGCCACATGTCCTAGTCAGTATAAATACCATTTTGCACATGTTTATTTAATCCGACTTTTCATTTTTACGTGTATTGCACATGTAAACTTTTAGGCTTCAAAAAGTTTAAAAGAAAAATCATTAAAAATAATATGTGGCTGGGAGGATTTGAACACAAAGGCTATGTCACAACAGTGCAAGGCTTTACCAATGAGATACAAGTGCTTTCTTGCTATTCTTAAACAAGAAATACTTTTAAGTTGTGCTCAGGCTAAGGTACTCCTTTCTGTTCTTTACAAAATTTTTGTATAGAAAGTTTAGGGTTGTTACAACACCGTCTGTGAATCTCCAGTAAATTGGATTTTCTGTTACACTGGACATCGTCGTTGGCTAGATATTGATCATCCTTATCGATGCAATGAAATCAAGTTCAATGGTGAGCATGGAAATCGGCCCCCTCTTCTTGAGCCAAATAGGATAAAGGCGTTTGTGAACGTAGAGCACATCAATGTTATTTTTGGTAAGAAACATAAACATACAATTCCGAATGAGATATCAAATAACTGGAGAAAGAGATCTACATTTTATGATTTGCCGCATTGGCGTTTTCTTAATTTTCACCATAACTTGGACGCCATGCACATCGAGAAGAATATCTGTGAGCTCTTATTGGGTACCCTGTTGAATACCAAATTCAGGAACAGAGACACATTAGCGATACGACAATGGTTTGCTACAAAGAATTTGCGGCAAGAATTGCATCCAACTCCGAAAGAGAATGGTAAATGGGCCATTCCACCAGCAAAGCACACGATATCCGATAATAAGAAGTTGAGTTTCCTTAAGGTACTTAAACAAGTAAGGGTACCGGATGTATATTCTGCGAATATTAGTAAATGCGTAAACTTGAAAAAGAAAACTCTCGTCGGCCTGAAAATTCACAACTGTCATGTGATCATGTAGCAATTGCTTCCCATTGCTGTTAGGGCGTTACCAGATAACGACATTGTCTCAGTTGTGAATGATTTGTGTCATTTCTTCAGAGAGTTATGCTCCAAAGATTACCCGTCAAATAATTTTAGAATCCTGGAGAATAAAATACCTCGCATAATTTATAGAATGGAAATGTTATTTCATATTTCTACTTTCACCGTAATATTGTATCTCACGGTTCACCTTGCTCAAGAGGCACGTTTAGGTGGTCCCGTGAATTATCGGTGGATGTATCCGTTCGAGAGGTAAAAATTATATAACAACTATTTACTGTTCATAATAAATTGAATATATATAATAAAACTAATTAAATTTGTTTGCATCCGTCGGGTTCATGTACAAAATAAAACGGTACATCCATAACAGGAGTCGTCCTGAAGGGTCAATCGCTGAAGGGTTTCTCGCGGAGGAATGTATGGCATTCTATTCTATATATCTAGAGAGTGTTGAAAAGCATTTAATAGGCCGAGACGTAATGAGGACATGGTTGACAATAAACTTGTAGTATCCGTCTCCCAGGTCCAAGAAAGGAACTGGGTAAAGTGAAGTCGGGTCACACTATATCTGAGTAGCTCGGCATGATTCACCGTTACGTTTTATTTAACTGTTCAGATGTGAACAGTTTTATCGGATTAGTATTTATTATTTTTTTCTTAACATAATTATAGAATATCTTCAAGTTAAAATTAAATGTTTATTTGCGATATATACAGCGTTTGGAATGCTCAATATCGTCCACCTACTAAACGAACTCGGCAATGAGATATCGATAAGGAGCGACATAAATACTTTCCCACTTGGTTGAAAGCACGTGTACGTTGTAAACTATTAAAAACTAAACTACAACTCATGTTGATATATATATGTGTGTGTGTGTGTGTGTGTGTGTGTGTGTGTACACATAATTTAATCCGTTTTACCCTAATAAGTTGAAAGAAATCCCAATGATAGACATATTTCCGAAGATATAAAAGCGCTAGCATATGATCCAGATGAACAAGCTGAGTATCTCTCCGATTACGTTGTTAACGGGTTTAGATTTCACGCCAGAAAAAGAGATTAAAATAAAAGGTTTCAGAATTGCGGCGTCTTTGTCACATCCACCATTACTGGATATTCATCTTCTAGAGATTAAAATCCAGCCACGGGAAATTTGGACTATTACGGGATACTTAAAAAAATAATTCTGATGCGTTATCATGAACAGACGGTTGCCATGTTCAAGTGTCTGTGGTAAGATATCCATTATGAATATACTGGGTTCAGTGTTGAAAATGGCCTATTTTTACTCAATTCACCGAAACTTGCTTTTGGTGAAGAGTCTTATATTCTCGCCAGCTAAGCCCGCCAATGCTTTTATGTCGTAGACCCTAGGGATTCCCAGTGGGATGCTGCTATTGTGACGAATCCACGAGACTATTACATTATGGGTGAAAGTAATATAAACGAGATTAGTTTTCCTACAATCCCGGTTATACAAGATGATGTTATTCCTATCGAATTCAATAGTAGTTTATCAAAAACAGACATAGAGCCGGAAATAGTCTCTGATGTGCCATTGGCGGTTGTAGAACCAGAAGTCTAATTAAGACTTTAAATATCTTGATATATTAGCTCGCTCTTGTATGATACTCATAACTTAAGTAACGTGAAACTTACAATTTATTGCATATTTCTTTCCACATATTATTTCATATATTTTATCTTTTTCCGCATATTATTCCGCATAATATCTCCTACAGTTTCGAATTCTATTGTACAAGTATTTTCAAGTTAATTTATATTATTTTCGCATTTCATTTTTTTCCCTGAATATTATTTCCACCATTTATTGCTCATGTATGATATTCTTTCCAGCAATAATTTTCACCATTATTTTTTTATCTAACATATTAAACTATATTCCGTGAAGTTGTTTTAGATATGTCAGGTTCAGATAACAGGACCGATCAGTCTACCGGAGATGAGGGACGGTCCTTTCAGAGAAAGAAACGATCTGGGAGAGGACTCACACAGGCCAGTGATATATGAAAAAGGATACCACATGCTCCTGGCAAGCCGATTGTCTACTTTGCGTTCACAGGGGACGTTGTGACAGGAGCCAGAAAAGAAGTGAAAAAATGATGTTGTCGATAGTGAACAGTGAGGACCGTATGCCTCATTTGTTGAAGAACGAAGATGACGAGTGTGAGGTCCTAGATTGGGACAGTGAAGCGTTAGGGCTAAAGAAACAAGTCACTATATGGAAGATGATGGTTAGATTTCTTTATACAATTCAATACTGCACTTTTTTTTATATGCACACATGTACACACACATACGCGTATATCACAAACACACACACACACACACACACACACACACACACAAATACACATTTACTAAATTACTATAAAATACACATACAATAATGAATTATCCTGTTTCGCAGGCTCGGTTCGAGTTCCGGTGAGTTGGCATAGAGGTCCCCCAGAGGGCTTGCGATGAACATGCGGTTTATGATAAGATGTGTAGTAATATGGCGAAGAATTGGAGAGGCTATAAGAACAAAATCTTTAGAGAGCTTAAAAACCGCGCTACACCGAATGAGATGTATTTGATTAAGCCGGATCCAGATTGGTCCGACGAATATTGGCATGCCTTGGTCGATCATTTCTTGTACGGAGAGTTTAGGGTATCTTTTGACGATACCTTTTTACTATTTTATAGCAACTTAGTAAACAATATTTGAAGTAACTGCAGGAGAAGAGCGAGCGAGGAAAAGTAATTCGCGCTCAGCTGCACGATATTTATAGGGGTGGGAGCAAGAGTTCCCAGCGGCTTGCCATCGAACACGTAAGTATCGTATTTGATATTAATACGTTAAAATTATCTTAGAAATTTATGAATGAACTTTTTAAATGTTATATGCAGGAAGAAAGTCATGGTGGAGAGTCTCTTGATCGTATCAAAGTCTACCAGGCTCAATTTGTACGGAACGACGGCGTGCCTGCATCAATTGAGGCATATGGGATATATGTAAGACTCTACATATGCCGAGCTTCTTAATTATTTTAGAATAATTATTGTCCAGCTTTTAGAATGGCAGGAATACATTTCTTATACAAACAAGCGGCGATGGCGGCTGAGAGAAATCGGTTGATCCAGACGGTGGAGGTGGAGCAAGAATACCCGGTTGATGACGCACAGAGAACATTCATCGTAGATAGAGTTTTCACGGCGTTTAGGCCGGATCGTCATGGGAGAGTACAGTGTGTGTCCTCCAAAATCACTCCGTATCAGTATAACAATCCTTTCTAGCCGACCAGGCATCCACCTCTTATGTTTCAGCCGGCAAATGAATCGCCTTCGGAGACCGATACAGACAAGGGCCTCTAGGACCATGATCCCTGTGTTTCATGGATCGCCCCAGGAGCGGACGCCGGAATCCGGCGATTCTCCACACCGATCGACTGCCCTCTCGCTCTCGCTCTCGCTGTCGATCTATTTGCTGGCTAAACTCTCGAGTAGAGGCTTAATCTTATCGACGCGTACTTCCAGGCTGGGAGGCCCGTACCTCCGGTAAATTTGATAACCCTTACATATATACACACATACACACATATCACAAACACATACAATCGTACATACACATACACGCACAGGTACACACATACGCATGCATACAGACACTCAGACAAACACACATGCATACATATGCACATATCACATATACACATGCATGCATATCACATATCACATACACAATCATACCACACCACACATGCATACACACACCACACACATATCACACACACGCAAATGCATACATACACGCACAATCATACACACACATGCATACAAACACACAGACACAAACACACATGCATACATACACGCGCGCGCGCGCACACACACATGCATACATACACACAGACACAAAGAGACGCGCGCGCACACACACAAGCATACACACAAACAAACAAACACGCGCGCGCGCACAAGCATACATACACACACGCACACAAACAAGCGCGCACGCACACACATTTGATTAATATAAAATATCTATACCAAATCACGTATTTTAAACTTTTAATCGCAGGGGCTTTACCCAGGAAATCCATGAGCGCCTTCTTCGTGATCGACTCTTCGTCCTCATGTTCGTCCTCCGTTGATTTTTTATTTCCCACTTTTGTAAATTTATGATGTTAAGATTGTAAAAGAACGTGTAGTATGTATTGTTATTGTATTTGGATAATCGATATTTGAATGGAATGGAATTTGTATTAGAATCATTATTTGAATTGAATGGAATCGATATTAAATTAAAATAGATTGGAATGAAGATTTTCTTGACTTTTATTTTTTTTTTACTGTAATCCACTCTATTTCGACAGAAGTGGCCCGTCGAAATAGACTATTTTGACGGCACTTTACCGTCGAAATATAAAAGGATTTTTAATTGATTCCTGAAACAAATTTTTAACTTAAGAAACTTATATATTTCGACAGAAATTACCCGTCGATAAAAAAAACTATTTCGATGGGAATTAGCCGTCGAATTAGTTTTGATTATTGCGACGAGCTTTAGCCGTCGAAATAACCTATTGCGACACAACCTATTGTGTCTGCGTTCCTTCATGATTATTTGGTGTCACCCGACAAAATAGACCTATTTCGACGGCAAATTGCCGTCAAAATAGGTGTCTATTTACTGTAGTGAATGCATTCAGAATTATGATTTATCCATAAGTATAAATAATTTGTATAAAAAGATTACGAGGATGAAATAAATTTGAATAGAGGGCGTCTTATGAAAAACTTCTAAATGAACAACTGATTTGAACGGGAACCTCTACGTAGAAATTTGAATTATCAATATTTGCATTAATTTTTAGCTCGATATTTGTAAAGATAGTTTCTATGTAAAAGATTTGTCGGGTTCTAAATGGATAAGTATTACATGTGGTCAGCATGCATGTGAGGCGTTACGAGCCAAGCATTTTGTCTTATTTGCTGCTGAGCTGTTACCATGTCAACATGCCAGCCGGTGACTCATCATTGGTTCTTATGTTAGCTACCCCATGCATTATTTGTCTTTTATATTAGTCAATGTTCTTCTTTTTCCATAACGATTCAAAGAACCTAAATCATTATGATCCTCCCATTTCAAACTTTTCATGATGGTTCAATGAATTTAAATCTAAATAATCTAATAAAATATACTCCCCATTTCAGATTTTTTCATTATATTTAAATGAATTTACAGGTTTAATTAGCAAGGTATACCTCTCCTATTCTAAATTTTTCATGACAGTTCATTGAACTTAAATCATTTAAGAAAAATATATTCTCTCTTGCAAGTTACTGGTTTTTGGTCTATTATATGTATAGAGATTAAGAAACTCATAAATTTTCTTTAATAAAAGATGACAAAAACCAAAAAGTTCTGATTTGCCATAATATTAGTTCTGAAGGACAACTTAGAGTCGTAGAATTTTGAAATTCTGAATTGGTAACAATCAATTTCCCATTAATTTTGCCTCGATGTTTTCAATGTAATTATGAGATTTTTGTCTGCTTCTAAACGGAAAAATATAGCACATTCCATCCAGTGTCAGTATGTGAGGCGTTACCAGCTAAGCATTTTGTCTCTTTCCGTTGCTGAGCTGATTCCACGTCAAAATGCCAGCTGGAGACGGCTAACTCATTGGTTCTTCTCTTAGCTTTGCCATGTATTATTTGTCCTTTATACAAGTCAATGTTTCTTTTTTTACCATTAAAATTCAAAGAACTTAAATCATTAGGATCCTGCCATTTCCATTTTTTCATAATAGTTCAATGAACTGAAATCTAAATGATTTAATACAATATATTTTCCTATTTCAGATTTAATAAAATACAGTTTAATAAAATAAAATGAAAATGTCAATTTTCTTGAAGGTGCATGAAAATTGAAGTGCACGATTTCATGAAAATTGTACATACTTTAAGAAAACACATGATAATACAATGACTACAAGCTACAAATTGAACTCGAAGAATCAAATCTTGAACAGTGCTGTCGTCATAGTAAGAAGCATGATTTTAGTACCATCTTTCCACATTTGTGTCATGGACCAAACTTTATGCGTCTCTGTTACTCCTTGAATTCAGATAAAGTTTAGAATCTTAGAAGAACTGATTCAAAACCCTTGTGTTTCAATTGTTACACCACAGGATAAGACCTTGATCGGCAGAACAATCAATCGAAGCTATCGAATGTTTTATGGTATTAAAGTGTAACTTTCAATCTGCCCTGCTAATTAATAGTTCCAATTCCTAAACCGATGCATCAATGCAAAGTCAAGAAACTATTCATTAAAAATAAATTCTTGCTCCTGATATAAAGACAATGAAAACACATGTCTCCATGTCCAGAGCCCCAAAGAATCCTATCAGTCCATAGACGAAGGATAAATTGGTATTTCCTGAAACTTCCCATAAGTGCCCACCAACCAAAAAAGGATCAAAATTGACAAATCTTCCATACTTTTGCAACACATCTCTCATTTTTTTCATCTCGCTTTTATCTTCACCATAAAACTCTATCATGATCATGACTAACTTGGACTTTCCTAAGTTCATCTCAACACATCTTTAATTGTAGGGATTGTAGGGAGGGAGGGAGGGAGGAGGAGGAAGAAGAAGAAGAAGAAAAGGGGGTAGGGTGGGGATGGATTTTTTTTCGCTTTGCTCCGATTCTTTTATATTATTTCTTTTTTTAGACTTGAAAGTTGTTTAAATATCCCTTAAAATGGTTGATATATCCCTATAATTAATTGTATAGAGTGGATTATATTTTGAAAATTTATCTCACTTCCTTTCGCCTTCACTAGTTAATTTGAGGTTCAAATTGGCACAAAATCTACCAAACTAACGAAAATAAAAGCTCGTACGATATATTCATCGATCGCTGTCTCGTCTTAGTAACTGTAAGATGCCTTAATCAAATACTATTTTTTCCCTTCTATCGATAATAAATATAAATTGACAATACTTAGTGGTAGAAAATCACTGCTAAGATCAACTACAAATTATTCAAAATTTTCATATAATACAAAACATATTTGGTTTTTCTCAATTCCAGTTGCTAAAGGTCCATTAATCACTCCTCTCTTTTGTTCTATGACATTCTCAGTAATGTGTATTAGATATCGTAATATACCTGCTATATTTAGTATAATATATTTTGGATTTTTTTCCATACTGGTTTTTTGCACGTGCAATGCATATGGAAAATTGATAACTTCATTAATATTTGATAATTTTACTATGGCCATGTTTGGATACACACAATCCATAGGATAATGTCACGACCCGAAAGGACATGTGCATGACCGGCACAAGGATCACGTAAAATTTAGTAGACCCCACCGTAACCCATGTAAGCCGAATCTAGGAATCTAAACCAAATACAAGAATATAGACGTGAGCTTTTAAGAAAAGATTTATAAAATGAAATAAAACTTGTTTTGTAAAGAGTTAACGTTTGAAAAACGGACAATATCTCCTTTGTAAATCTCGAATAAAATTCCTGTACAACAACAGTAAAATAAACGCATCCTCATACGAAAGCTAACTCGACGCCCACAGCAGAGGCACAATCTATGCAAAACATACGACGCTTAAAGGCGAAGAACAACAAGCGGAAATATATAAACACTATATATAAATAAAGTTTGGCTATAATAACAATACAACGTCTAAGGTCTCGAGCAATACACCCGACCTAGTTGATTGAGTACTTCTAGGTACAAAAATAAATACAAGGCAAATATCGAAACGAATTCTAACCCATTTAGCTAAAAATATATATGCAATAATGCCTAAGATAAGCTTTCTCACTGTCACTATCGATCCAAACGACCAAATATATAAGAAACTATGGCACAACAGAGCTGAGTTGCCTACTCATGAGCAGAATTCACACATCACGATAGAAATCACATGCATAAGCGGTGAAACAATTAATGTATGGGCAAACATATACATTACGGAAGGTAAATAAGTATGTATAGAAACTAGAATTCAAGCGATGAAAAACAATAATAATAACACTTCATGTACATCTCGTATACCGCTATCCAAGCATGTGTAGTATACTAATATATGTGGTTATCATGGCATCATAAAATAAATCTATATCTTGCCCGATACGGATATAACAAAACTATTAAAGCATATGGAAGCATGCTAGTCACGAATGTAATATGCATATCTTAAACATGAATTTAAGCGCAATGAAACGATAACAATCATGAATCCATAATCGGTTCTCCCCCGCCTCGATATCGGATATCCACAAACCAGTCCACCATGTATCCGTAATCGGTTCTTCCCGGCCTCAATATTGGATATTAACAAACCATAAATATAATCATGAACTAATAACATAATCATAGTGTGAACTGATAAAATAAACGTAGCACAAACTAATAATATAATTATAGCGCGAACGGATAACATAAACGTAGCACGAACAAATAAGATAATCATAGCGCGAATGGATAATATAAACGCAACACAAAATATAACATAATCATAACGCGAACGGATAACATAAAAGTAGCACAAACAAATAATATAATCATAGCTCGAACGGATAGCATAAACGTACCATAAACAAATAATATAATCATAGCATGAACGGATAATAAGTAAAGCAAGTATAGCGTGAATGAGCATTGTAAATATATAATTACTTCCGAATAATCCAATTATACTTTAATGTAGAACGTAACGTCGTTTGTAAATAAGGAGGCTGCGATATTTTAAAAATAGACATCCCTTTGATATCCAAGCAGCACATCCTTCGCATTATTGCTTTAAATCATGAAACGAATCATTATTTAGAAATGATTACAATCTTTGTATTTTAGTAATCTCCCAAACGGGATAAATCGTAAGACTCAGCTAGTCAGTAAAAAGCTGCATTCGTCTAACCATCACCACCTCATCAAGTATGGAATCTCATCATGTACGACGACGACAAAATATTCCATTGAATTAAAATCATAAATTCATTTAGTCCGGAAACAATTTAATACGCTAAATAATAGTTAGTACGGACATCCAGTTCACGTATACAAACATACAGCTCAAATAGTACGGACCGCTAGTTTACATCACTACTACAAATAAGGGTTGCCCCTACGGATTTATCCGTAGGAGCAAACCACTGCCCCTACGGATATATCCGTAGGGGCAAGAAAATATCCTGTAGGTACAAACGCCGTAGGTGCAAGTCGCAGCCTTGAACATGCCTCTACGGTTAAAAACTTGCCTCTACAAATAAATCTGTAGGTCCAGTTGTCCATAGGGACCAAAAATTTATTTAATTTATTATTTTATAAAATAAATTAGGTGTCCCTACGGATTAGTCCGTAGGAACAAGAACATGCCCCTACGGATAAATGCGTAGGTATAAATCCGTAGGGACAAAATATCAGGTATCCTGATATTTTGTCCCTACGGATACCTGTGTAGGGGCAAGCGTAACCCCTAATACTGATATCATAGGGGCAAAATATCATGTATCCTGATATTTTGCCCTACGGATAAATCTGTAGGTACATTGTTGGGCCCTACGGATTAATCCGTAGGGGCAATGGTTCGCCCTACGGTTATATCCGTAGGTACATATTTTCAGGGTTTTTAAAAAAAAAAATGGCTGCCTATTTTTCTCTCCCTGTGCACAATAATATATACATCATATATAAAATTAATCATCACGCAGAACATATATCGCAGTATTCATAATCACATCTCACGCATAATATACAAAAGAAATCAACAAGCAGAATATGATATCAATATAAACACGCAAACACCACCAATATCAATATCGTCCAAAATGTAGTACAATATGTATCATATAAATAAATAAATGTTTAAAATATAAGAATCAAAAAGCTACCCTGGCTCGGTCCAGCTCCACCTCTGTTAAACGCCAGAAGACGCTGCGCCTGCTCCTCGAATATATCCTGAGTCAATAAATCATGCAATGCGGAGCGTGCGGGAGTCTGAGCGGGCTGTGGAGCTGGCGATGTGGTATGCGCAGCCGCCGTCGAGGTAGGGGCTTGCGGAGCCGCGGCTGCGGAAGTCTAAGCGTGCAGTGGAGCTATAGGAGCTGTCTGCGGAACCACAGCCGATGTAATGGCTTATGAAGCCGCAGCCGAAGGAGATGCATGTGGAGGCTCGGCCGATATACCCTGTCGCGTCTGGACCTACGTGTGTAATAAGCGAGTAAGAACTGTGTATTCAAATTCGTATCATTATCAAGTTATTTCGAAACCCCAATCTATGTATACTTAGGGACTTAGGCCTCGTTTGGATATCTAGTTTGGAAAACCAAATAAGCTCAGGCTACGTACTAATATTGGATATGTTGCTATCTATAATATGACATAATATTTTACTATTAAGTAGTATACATACCAACATCTCCTTCAACTCCTGAACAGTGGCCTTCAAGCTCTCCAGTTCCTGCTGGAAACGTCGCTCACTGGAGACGGAGGAAGTAACCGCCGGGGTGGAGTCCAACCTCATATGGGCCCTGCTAGGGCCCAGTCCCCGGCTTCTTTCCCAACCTCCATGGTGCCCTCCGTGTGCGGCGTCCAGGACTGGGGTTAGCAGCATCTGATCGTTCTGTCCGGTAAAATCGATCCCCGATGCCTCGGCCTGCTCAACCACCCGCTCCTACACCCACATTAACCAGTAAAATATAAGTATATCATTTAAATTTGAACCTTTCAAAACTAAAATTTCAAATAGGGTTGAATAAATATTAACACTTACGCAGTACTCCTGGGTAGCGACGTCGGGGTATCGAAGCTCACCCGTAGCGGGATCTGTCGAGGTGCCGTAGACGGCAAGATATACGGACAGCACGCTCGGTGTACCACCTTGCGCCAGGGTCTGAGCTCTCTGCAATATTAGAAAATAACTCTTAATATTAGATATATTAGAAAATAACTCTTAATATTGCATTATATCACAAAGGCCGGTCTATTGTAATTTACCGATAACTTCATGGCTCGAGTAATATTCCTCGAGCCATCTGTATAAGTGGGGCGACCCTCTTCGCCGACTTCCTATTCTCTATATTTTGAGCGGCCTGTTTCTGCACAACACATTCACATTTAGTTTTCTAATTAAGGAACCCCAAAAAATAAATTATATACTAAACAATGAATTACATTTAAAATACATACCTGTTTGCGTTGAGAGTCGAAATATTCGCACAATAGAGGCCATGTCTCTACGTCGACTCTCGCAAAGGACGGAGTAGATAGGAGGGCCGCTCTCTCTGTCTCGGGGGTCGCCATCCACAGGGAGTAGCAGTCGGCCTTCAGCTCATTCCTGTTGTATCGGACCTTGGTTTGCATGTTCTTCATCAGGCCATTGTACAGAGCATGAAGGTCGAGCACCCTCCCAGGATGATCAAGGTCGGGCACAGGCTGAAAATCGTAATCCAACTGAAAATACAAAAAAAAACATTGTTATTAGATTGCAAGTGTTAATAATAAATATATTGGATAAATCAAATGAAAATATATATTAATACCCGAGCCTGATCAAAGAAGAGGGTGAATGAGCGCCGGTGCTGGTCGCCCCACTCAACGTGAAGTGGGTAGTTCTTCACGAGCCGGCTCTCATCCCCCATATACCGGCCGAACCTCTCGGCATGATGGCCGGTATAGCGATAATCAGGGGTAAAAAAGAGGGGGAATGCTGCCTCCCCCTAACTCTGTCAAGCCTCAGCCTGTGGGACTGATTCGGGCCTCGAGTCCCCCTCTGGGGATGGGGAGGCCCTGCGTCTGCAAGAAATATCAAGACAATCAATATTAAGACAAAGTTGTATTAAGAAATCAAGGTTAAACGAAAATTGAAGTGTGATATATACCTTCGGTTACTAAAGCACGAGCCTGGGCCCGGGCAGCAGCACGAGCGGGACGATAGTTCCTCTGGTGAGGAACAGCCGGTGTCCTGGATGCGAACGCATCCCCTCCAACTAGAAAATAAACATTGACGCTAAATTTCCATGAAGTTCATATTTATTCTTTAGAGGATATGTAAAATGAATAAATATTTTATATTTATTCATACTAACCTACAGACTGAGCGGAGGGTACGGAAGTGGCAGGAGTGGCCCCTGCGTCAGATGTGGACGCACCACCTATAATTAGACAATTGAAAATAGATTATATAAGTAATTGCAAAAAGAATGTGTAGATTAATAATATAACATTCTAAATCAATATGCATGCACTATAGGATATATAAACATACCCGCAGGTGCGGTGGTGTCACCACCTACAGCTAGACAATAAAAAAAATGATTATCTAAGTAAGAGCAAAAGGAATGTGTGTATATTTATGATATAGAATTCTAAATCAATATACATGCACTATATGATATATAAACATACCTGGAGGTGCGGGAGTGGCATCTGTCCCTGTTTTGTCGGATCCATCCTGAAGGTCACATTATTGTAACCATCCCACTGAGCAGTCATGTCCTCTCCGGACAATGGGAATGGAGGTCCAAGAAGTTCCTGATGACCATCAAAGTGAACAGTGTCTAACCTGTAGGGGTGGTCTAGAGGCAGGAAACGTCGATGGCCGCAATAACAAACCTTCCTGCTAAAATTCAAGAATTTCGATGTTGTGTGTTAATGGCAACGAGGACATGCTTTGTGACCATGTACGGACCAACCTGATAGCATTCCATACGCAGGAAAGTCATTAGTTGTCCACATTAAAGCCGCGCGCAGTATGAAGGTTGTATTTGTGTTTGCATCGTAAGTCTCTACACCATCAATGAACAAAGATTTTAACTCCTCGATCAGAGCTCGGAGATAGACGTCGATATTGTTTCCCAGTGAGTTTGGTCCGTCGATAAGAAGAGGCATCATAAAGTATGATTGGTCCATAGCCAACCAAGGCGACAGATTATAAATTATCATTACAATGGGCCATGTGCTGTGATTTCCAGCCATATAGTTGAATGGGCAGAAGCCATCATAAGCCAGTCCGAGCCGGACATTGCGAGGATCGCTACTGAATATTGCGTGCCTCCTATCGAAATTCTTCCATGCCGGTGAATCTCTTGGATGGCTCATTTTTCCATCTTCACATGGAGGAGCACGGTGATGCCAAATTATTGCCTCGGCTGTTTTCTTGCACCTAAATAGCCTCTGTAGCCTCTGTGTTATAGGAAAGTATTGTGCTATCTTGACAGGTATATCAGGCTTCTTATCAGAATATTTCGGCTTATACCTGGTCTCTCCGCATGTTGGACACTCTTTCAACTCTAAATTCTCTTTCCGGCACAACACGCAATTTTTAGGATATGCTTGAATCTTCTCGTACTTTAGACCCAAATCAGACATCATCTTATGGGCTCCGTACCAGCTGTCGGGCACGTTATTTCCCGGGGGCATAGAATCTTTCGAGAACGAAAGAAGCATTGTGAATGATTTGTTGCTCCATCCATTTAGGCACTTAATCTGGAAAAGTTGGACGAACCATGAGAGGGTGGAATACTTTGCATTCTCATAAATTGGTTTTCTAGCATCATTCATGAAATTTTCATATTTATCCGCACGCGGTCCTTGACCGGAAGGAATGTCATCTTCGGTACGAATAGATTCACCTGGGGCAGTCTCTACCATATCCTCTATTTCTTCTGATGGAAATAAATTACCGTCTTTTTCTTCTGCCGCATTACCGTCATCTCCTTCTTCTCCTGCTGCATTATCGTGTTCTCCTTCTTCTGCCGCATTACTGCGTTCTTCTCCTTCCCTGTGATATTTCCAAGTTGTAAAAAGTCTAGTAAACCCATATTTTACGATATGAAGCTCTGTCAATTCTACCTTCTGCCAGTACTTATTGCCACATCTATCGCACGGGCAGAAAATCTTCTCTATTACGATCTTATTATGTGCGCGTGCAAATTCAATAAAAGCAGCAACTCCTACGACAAACTTAGGTTGCATACGTTGTTGCCAATCCACATACATCCTGTCCTTAACTCTAACGTACTCATGGGCTATGTTAGACTGTATAACATATAAATTGTAGGTTATGGTGACTATATTGAGAAATCTAAGAACGTGATAGTTACTGACAAAGGAGAAAATCCGTGTATATGCTTTGTGTGTGCGTTTGTCGTTGAAAAGAATAAATTATCAAACGTATGTTAACCGATAGACGGGGACTAAGTGGCGCTTTTAGTTTCATACATAAGTATCGATGAGAATATGAAAGTTTCATATTATCATCGAGTATCATATATTGGTTTTAACTTGAACATCTTGAATCACTCTCTAATGATGCGTTTGTTGTGTATTCTTGTCGTATGTGTGTGTTTCAGCTGTCGGGGGTAAGGCTTCTATCCCATTAAGAATGTATAGAGCGAACACCTATTCACTTATGCTTTCAATCGTTTCGAGTAAATTTCGGCAGCACCTCCCCGATGTTTTCCGAGTACACTGTAATAGAATAGAAAATCATTTCAAAGCTGTGAAACAATATTGAAATGAACATCTAATCTATCTTTCTACACGGAGAACCAGCGGAAAGGTACCGACGAAATATCTCGAAACGGATGAAAACACAAGTGAATGAAGGTGTTTGCTTTATACATCCCTAACTTGTCCACACGGGACAAATCTATCGGTTATCATACAATTGAATCTTCTCGTCACATAGACTATACGACGGTTGTTAGTATTGAGCTATACCGTCCGATATTTAACAACCTTCGTATAGTTCTATGTCACGACGAACATCGAACGTATGTTAAACGATAGACGGGGACTAAGTGGCGCTTTTAGTTTCATATATGACTATCGATGAGAATATGAAAGTTTCATATTATTATCGAGTATCATATATCGGTTTTTAACTTGAATATCTTGAATCACTCTCTAATGATGCGTTTGTTGTGTATTCTAGTTGTTTGTGTGTGTTTCGGCTGTCGAGGGTAAGGCTTCTATCCCATTAAGAATGTATAGAGCGAACACCTATTCGCTTGTGCTTTCAACCGTTTCGAGTAAATTTCTGCAGCACCTCCCCGCTGTTCTCCAAGTACACTGTAATAGAATAGATAATCATTTCAAAGCTGTGAATTAACGTTGAAATGAACATCTAATCTATCTTTGTACATGGAGAACCAGCGGAAAGGTACCGACGAAATATCTTGAAACGGATGAAAACATAAGTGAATAAAGGTATTTGCTTTATACATTCCTAACTTGTCCACACGGGACAAATCTATCGGTTATCATACGATTGAATCTTCTCGTCACATAGACTATACGATGGTTGTTAGTATCGAGCTATACCGACCGATATTTAACAACCTTCGTATAGTTCTATGTCACGACGAACATCGAACGTATGTTAACCGATAGACGGGGACTAAGTGGCACTTTTAGTTTCATATATGACTATCGATGAGAATATGAAAGTTTCATATAATCATTGAGTATCATATATTGGTTTTAACTTGAACATCTTGAATCACTCTCTAATGATGCGTTTGTTGTGTATTCTTGTTGTGTGTGTGTGTTTCGGCTGTCGGGGGTAAGGCTTCTATCGGTTATCATACGATTGAATATTCTCGTCCCATAAACTATACGAAGTATTTAAATAAAATATAAAGTAACTGATATACCATGATTTTAAACTTATGAAATAATACTTGCTTAGTTACTTGCAAGTTGCAACTTAAGAATAAGATATATGAAGAATTGAGTATTGAAGAACTAAGATGCATATTTTGGGTTTTTGTGATGATGGATTAGTGCTGAAGATTCAATCCTTTGTGATGAAGGATTGGTGCTGAAGATTCACCTCCCTAAACTGAATCACGAGATCCAAGTGGGCGGTTTGTCTATTCGACCCGTCTTGATGCGTTCCTTGAATCCGTTCTTTACTAATTTAGTACGACTTACTTGTTTAGAGAGATGAACAAATATTTTTTTGACAGAAGCATTTTGAACATCAAACAATTTGAAAGCAATGGCAGATGAGAAGAACTACTATATAAGGCTTGTATGGTGCAAGCCCTTAGATAGCCCTTGGATGGATTTCCCCCTATACAAGTAGCATCAATATCTGAGAAAGTACTGAGAACAGCCCACATGCTCACCGTATCCTCACCTAAACTCATTGATTGAATACAACAACAACAAAAACACGTTCACAAATGATGCTGCAAACAGTAGAGAAAACCTGTTGCTAATTAAAGAACTAAAACCCTTTCCAGCTCTAAACAACAAAAATCAAAAGAGCCTTCATCTTCAATATAAACAGCACTAATCCTTCATCACTAATCCCCAACCCGAACCCCAACCGCAACCGTAACCCTAACCCTAACCCCAGCCCAAGCCCCAGCCCCAGCCAAACCCACCCCAACCCTAACCCTAACCCTAACCCCAGCCCTAGCCCCAGCCCCAGCTAAACCCACCCCAATCCTAACCCCATCCCCAGCCCCAGCCCCAGCCAAACCTACCCCAACCCCAACCCTAACCCTAACTCCAGCCCCAACCGCAACCCTAGCCGAACCCCAACCCCAGCCCCAGCCCCAACCGCAATCCCAACCCTAACCCTAACCCCAACCGATGCCTAACCCTAACCCTCATTGCCAAACCCTGGACCCTAGCGCCCTAAAATAATCAAAAATTTCTTTAATTGAAGATTTAATTACTTACCTATTCGGTGGAGGAGACAATCGATGCAATCGGCGACGGGGAAGAATGGCGACGAGATCGGGAACGAAAGAGAGAGAACGGCGACGAGATCGGCGACGCGGCGACGAGAAAAGCGGATTTGGGAGTTTCGCGCACTCGAGCGAGAGAGAGGAGATAATCAGCGTAGGGAAATTATGTGCCATTTTATTAAATCAATATTTAGATGCCCCTACGGATTAGTCCGTAGGTCCTTGGTTTGCGGCTCTGTAGGGGCAAACAACAAATTAAGATTTAATGTTTTTAAATTAAATGTCTAGGACCGTAGGGGCAACCGTCTGGCCCTACGGACTAATCCATAGGGCCAAATTAAATCTGCCCCTACGGATTTCAATATCCGTAGGGGCAACCCCCTATTTTAGTAGTGCATACACAAACAACAAATAGTACGAACATTTAGTCGCATACACGCACATAACATTGATTATACTATAATATGTAAAGTATGGCAAGTTCTACATGTGGCATGACAATTACTAGTAATATGTAGTGTTAGCATATGAGTCTTTGATGGTGCCTCATTAGTAATTATATAAGTGTTCTAATCTATACGTGTCATGACAGTTACTAATGATGTGTATGTGTAGTATGTGAGTCTGTATTGGTGCCGCATGGTAATTATTAGTAATTGTGCAGGTGTCCTAACAATTGTGTTTGCAAAAGTATAGCAAAGGAAATGAAATATAGCATTGGCAAACTGAGCATATGAGACATGAATTATAATCAATAAAGAAGTGTTCATAATAAATTTAGATGTCAGGACAGGGGTGCTATATGTCATCCATCCGATTTCCCACTTGTAGATACTAAATCAACTCATCGATTGTGGCCCTAACTAATCAAATCTCATAACCGATGTGTCTCCCCTCGTTGTCTCGGGATCACCCACACTCGATGCTATAATCAATAACAATCATAAATATGGAAGGAAACCCTATCAATATCGATATAAACCCAAACAGATTAAATATGGCGCAAAAAATCAAGTTAATCAGGCAAAATAAAGTATCAAACGTTTGAAGCTAGAAGGCTCAGACGTCTCGTCGAGGCAAATAAGCGGAAGACGTCCGAAGAACAATATACAGACGTCTACCAGAAAACACAGAGGAATCTCAGAGAAAGAGCAAACGTCTGAAGTTTTAGGCTCAGATGTATGACGAACAATATAAATTTAAAACAGAAACAATGCAGACGTCTGAAGTTCAAATTCCCAGACGTTTGATGAAGAAAACCGCTGCTCGAAAAACTGGAATTTGTAAAATACTTTAAAATCAAAAGTTTTGTTTAAAACTATCCCTACAATCCAAAACAAGTTGTAATAGCAACAAATAGCTATACTGAACATACTACAACTACAATAATCAATAAAACTCCATTTGTGTAAAATTTAAAACATAAAAACATGTTTTTTAAGTAGAAAATATAGTTTTCATGGCAAATAAAATTTAAAATTTGAAATCAAAGGGTTTACCTTGAAAGCAACCAATAATTCTTTTATGTAAAAACCAATCATACGAAATGTACGATAACACAAATATAACCCATACTTCATTTTGTAGTTTAAAGTTCAAAAGTTAATGCAATTTTTCTTTTAAGATTTTCAAAAATATCTATCAAATTGGCTTTACCATCATGATTTTTTTTTAAAATATCACTTCTAAGTGTTGTTTTGGGTACTCATTGAAATGCTGAATTATATGCATTTTTTACCAATTTATCAAATTTTTCGTTTTCTGCAAAACCAAATGGTTGTTCAGCATGTATGACATATCTTGCAAGTTCTCTTTTATTAGCATCTTACGAATAAAAAAACTAGTTAAAAGTTAGACGACATATTTAGAGTCGTCTCCCGAGAAGCTGCTTTTTCGTATTTGATTAAATGTCTTTTTAGATGGATAGTTCCACCTAATGTGCCACAAGTAAAATTTGCTTGGTAATAAGTTCAAACTGCCCGCTCGCTTTTACTTGCAACTACAACTGTTTATACTGCAAAATGTTTCCAAACATCAGAAGTTTTAGCTCTTTTATTTTTAGGAACGGAAGCTCTTACTTCAAAAACGGTAGGAGCAGGAATTTCTTCAGGGAAATGAATTTGTGACGTAGCAGAGATCTTATAATTAGAAAATTCATAATTAGGAGAATAAGAATCAAAATTAGTTTGCAGCATATTAGTTAATATGTCTCTCTTGTGAATCCATATCGATTTGTAATGAACGTCTCCGTGAAGATGATGCATCCATGTTACGTTGTGAAGATGAAGCATCCATGTTACGGTCGGGCCGGCCCGGTCCTGCCACTTAGCGCCCGAGCCGGGCCATTTTTCGGGCCGGCCTATTAGACATCTTGACATACTGCTCACTCTATTCAATTTGTTTATACTTTTAAATTTATTTCTTAAAATTACTTTTCTTTTTTGGAAAAACTAAAAGAACTTTTAATAAGTAAATTATTAAAACTTACCCTAGAATTTCCACAAATGATAAATATTCAATAAAAGATAAGGAACTCATGCCCAGCACTTTGTGGCTTTATATAGACAACTAGCATGTACCCTTGCGCACGCGCATGGAAAGCTTTACAGTTACAAAAAATAGTTAATGCATATCGATGACTGTTGTACAATGCATGATTAAACATGCAAAAATACTCCAAACAAAAACCAAATGTAAATTCTTACAGAACTATCAACAGTTTGATCCTCCTAGACCATACATATATGCGGACATATGATTTTAATGTGGTATTGAAACACATTTTGGCTCTAAACTTGCTCTATTTATCGTAACTTGTTACTTGATTGAATCTCTCATGTTCCCCTCTCGAGAATCTGAATTCGAACTGAATTATAACTCACTCAGACATAGCTATTGAGTGAGGAGATTTTACATTTTTATGTATACAGTCCTCCAAAAAGGAATAGCCTTTATCAAGAAGCTGGAAATAAGAAATCAAATGAAAGGCGTAACGTAAATTTTGTAGCCAGATTTTGTCCTCTTCTTGATAGCTTTTATGTACCACTAGCAAGGGCCCCCCACGGAATGCACCCTATGAAATTCGAAGTCAACTAAAGTCATATTTAAAAGTTTATTGTTATATGATTTTTAAGCTGTAATATCTCATATTTATAAACATCATATATATGTAAAATATATGAGGGATCAACTCGCAATACTTCGGCGGTATTCTTTACCATTTTGATGTTTTTCTTGTTATAGCATATGAAAATAGCGAAAATTTTAAAAATATCTAAAAAATATTCTCGGTATTTCAATATTTTGTATGATTTAGCATAAGAAAATCACAAAATTTTAAAGAATCCCATATATTTTCTTCAAATTTTCAATATTTTATACCCATAGCCCACGAAAATTGTGAAATTTTAAAAATCATAATTTTTTGTTTTCTAAGGTTTTTCAATATTTCGCTTGATATATAGCACAAGAAAATCTTGAAATTTCCAAAAATATTTTTTTTTGCTTCGATTTTTCAGTATTTTCTATGATATATAGAACACGAAAACAACAAAAATTCTGAAAATCCAAAATTTTCAGCTGTCTTTCTTTTTTCAATTTTATGCATGTTATATCACATGAAAATCATGAAATTTTTCCTTTTTCTTCAGTTTTTTTAATATTTTGCGTGCTGTAGCATATAAACTTCACGAAATTTATAAAAAATCTCAAAAAAGAATTGTTTTTTTTCAAATTTTCAATACTTTGCACGCTTCCTGACGCAGCGCGGAACTACAAGACTAATGAACATGCAAGTTATGAATAACACCCGAGATCCGAAAAATTAAATAGTTATGAAAATTAAATATTCCCCAAATAGATTCATTCCATGGGATAATAAAGTTACTAAGGTTGTGCTTGATATATGGAATAGAAGATTACTGGGAATTCTCGCATTCCCGAGAATGGGATGACCGGGTATCTAATTCCAAGAAATCTTGCATTAACGGATTTGATATATTTTAATCATTCCCGGTAATATGTGTGTGTGTGTGTAGGGGGACGCGCAGCCGGAGGTGAGGCTGGAGGAGGGCCGGTGGAAGATGGCGAGGTCGACAACGAACGATTGGCGGAAGGCCGGCGAGTGGTCGGCTGGGATGGCCAGCGACCAACGTCTGATCGGTAGTAGGCCGACTGGTGAACGATCAGCGACGACCGGTGTCCGGCCGGTGGGGATGTCCGATCGACGGCGGGCTGGCCGGCGGTGGACGACCGACGATAGGCGGCGGGTGGCGAGGGAGGCCCACGAAGGATGGTCATATGTTTGGTGCATTTTAATGCATATTTTATATCCATATTTATCTTTAATTTTCCTATTTAATGCTACTCCGGATTGGGAATGGTAATCAAACAAGCCAGCTCGTGTTCGGCTCGCAGAGAGCTCGTTCAAGCTTGGCCCGTTTATTAATGAACCGAACATGAGCCAAAATCTTAGCTCGTTTATTTAACGAGCCGGACATGAGCCGGCCCTGGCTCGTTCGGTACCTAGCTTAAGTTCAGTAACAGCTCGAGTATATCTTTATATGCCCAAATACAATTGCATCCATGATCCATTAACCCAAAATTCATAATATAAGTCGGGTGAGTATTGACAAGTAAGTAACTTTGTAATTAGTAGCTACCCATTAGACCTAATACCCATTACCCATTAACTTCTAATATAATCTTATATAAAAAAGAACGTGAAAAAACCCTTAGAGGCTAGATTTCAGATCCACTTCAAACTCAGAGACTTCTTTTCAATCTCAAATATCTCACATCTCTCCCTCTCTCTCGCTTTTTTCTCTCCCTATCTCTAAATTTTTTTAAAGTTTCGATTTTTAAGTGAAAGGTCACACTTTTGAAGTTCGGGATTCGATTGAGCAAGGTATTTTGAAGAACCCCTCACCATTTCTTCGCTTTAGGTGTTGTTTTTTGCGATTTCTGCATTGTTTGATTATGATGACGAGAATCCGTAATATGTAGAGATGATTTCTTATTGAATTTGAGGATTTAATTGGTAGGTGATCAGTCGAAAATAATGTATTTTTAACACGGCAATTTCCCCATCTTTTGCACTCATTTAGAAGTGTTCGGTATTCATATTTCACATATTAGCAAATCAGTCGTTAAATATCAGATTTCATGTGTTAGACTTTTAAACCGACACTTTAAGGGAAATTAACCGCATTTCATGGCATCGCATCATTTCTGTATTTGCGCAACACTTGTCTTGAGTCTGTGCAGGAAAATACGGAAGAAAAACCAAAGAGCTGATCAAAATTACGCCAACTCAATGAATTCAGATCTGGTAGCATTTCAGAAGGAGATATTAAATTCAACATATACAATAAAGGCCCATACATCAGCCCAAGCAAGCACCAGAGAGCCCAAGCCCCAACTCTCCAAAAGCTCCGGTTCCGCGGTGGCTTGATGGCTTCAGAGACTCAATTTACTGTGTTATCTCTATCTCAGTGGCCAAAGCTCATAATGACATGTCAAATTCCAGAAGAACCTAGAAGCTACTACCAGATCAGCAAAGATCATTAAGCAAGGCTAATCCTAATTAAGCTCCTAACTAATCTTTTCTAGAAGCTCCCTCCTAACTAATCACATCTAGAAGCTTCTCCTCTAACTAACTTTTGGAGGGAAATTCAAATTTCCTCAACAAACTTTAGGAGGGAAACTTAGAATTTGAAATCCTAGATCTAGGGTTTAGATGGCTATAAATAGGAACCTAGATCTAAGGGTTGTGGTTGTTCATCATTAGTTCTTCATTAGTTGTTAATTTTTTCATTAGTTCATTCCCTCTTACATCATCTTCTTCCACAAGTCTAGTGACAAAACTTGTGCGAAACCCTAACCCTAATTCCACTCCAAATTCAAGATCTTGAGTACAAATCAAGCGAGAAGCCTTCAACCTTTTAGGAGCCGAGCCGATCTTCAATCGGGCAAGTGATCCAAGCCGATCCGCGACTCACGGAAACGAGCGAAGCCAAATCGACGATCGAGTTCTTCATCTTGTAGTTCTTGAGCGAATGTAACGAAATTGTTGATATAAATAAAAGATGAAATTCTTTTATCTTGCTTTCTTTTAATTCTTGCATCATGATTAGATCTCAATTTGTAATTGTTGTTCTTGTTGTGATGTTTGAGTAAAACTCCGCTCGTTAAGGAGTCGAGACGATAAATAGAATGATGATGTAACAAATCTTAAAACGATTTTTAAGTCCTACGAGTTTTGTAAACCCTAGCAAGTTCAAGAATCGATGACCTAGTTTCGTTGCGATGCTTTCTTGATTGTTATCGCTCGAAATTAGGGATCTACGATCGTTTCTTGAAATTACTAGAGGCTAGCATGTGAATGATATCGACGAATGAACAAGGGATAAATGATGAAACCCTAGTTTCACTAGAAATCCCTAATTCTCGTCGATCATCATCAATCTAGTATCAATCCATCGAAGAATGAGAATACGTCATCTTGAGATTGCATCACACCTATAGATCCGATCGATTCCTAGGAGCCTCATTTCGATTCTTGATATTTGGTTTGGAAAAATCAACAAACTATCAATTCTTGATTCTATCTTTTTTCTTGTTATTAGATCTATATTTTCTAATTCTTGAACTTCAAATATAAATCATGAATTGTTATGTTTTGTTTTCTTTAAAGTTTCGACTCATCTAAAATCAAAAGACGAACGATTACACTTTCCCTGTGGACGATCCGCACTCACTAACAATCTACATCCGACACCGTAGTTGATTGCGGTCAAATAATTTTTGGTTGTGATTTCTTTACAATTTTCATACTACACATCAAGAATATCTTTTCAATCAAATGGAGCCGCTGCCGGGGATAGTGCGCTAGTTGTTCATATTTTGAAATTTGAGTTGAAAATTTTATTCCATCTAAATTTTGTGATCAAAATTCGTGCAAACACTAATACGTGTGTTGTGATTTGATTGCGAGGAATTCTGGAATCATTGGAGCTGTGGAAAATTTTTTCTGAAACATCCGGAGAGCTGTGTAGGTGAATAGGAGCTTGTGCACAAATTTCTGTGCACTGATCCCAACATACCACCGCCCTTCCGCGGCATTAGGGCTCATCTGCGGCGGTTCCGCGCCTCTGTAAAGGCTTCTCTGCAAACAATTTTCACAGTAACTTCTAACCTTCTTATCTCTCTCCTAAATCTGCTCCAAATAACACTTTTCTGCAGGTTTCTTTGCAAATAATCGCTGCGCCGCAAAAGCAAAATAAAATTTGTGCGTGTTTTTGATTCTTTTGGTTGTTTGCATATTAATACGGAAATTAAGGGGCACGACCAAATCCAAATTAGGTGGGGAGTTCATTACCCTTCCTAGGCCCCGAAAATCGCAAAACTTGCATCCGCATTGTCCCACATTAACTAAAAAATATCTAGAGATGACTCTAAGGACCGTCGTGCTCACTTAGGACAAGAGAAGGCCGTGGGTAATTCATTGCTTATCCGCGTTTTCTTGTGGTGCCTAGGAAAGTGTGTCGAAGGCTAGTGGTTATTAATTAGGCCCACTACTTACGTAGTTGAGTACCTTCCCACTTACCTGGCACTTACCTGGCCACAGGGGAACAAAGAGGCAGTGGAGGATTTATCCTGCGACTTGTCTTTTGGCAGCTAGGAGCGGTCTAGAGTTTGACCTAGGTGACTACTAGATTCTAGGGTTTTGTGTGTTGCATTTGTTGTGTTGCATCATATTTTCAAAAATCCGTCCAATTTTCAAAAACAAACACCGCATTCATATCATTTCCCCTAATTATAAATTCACGCTGCCACTTGTACTAACCCTTTTTAGTACAAGATAGGCTGGACACGGGATTCTAGTGCCCGTTAGTCCGCGTTTCCTTCATCGACCCTAAAGTCGGTATTTCTACACTTACCTTTTCTTTACCCACCACCACACCCACATCGATGGATCCACCTCCATCGAATTTCTTTTCCACTAATCTGCCGCCGTACGTTGGTGCGCAGAATCCACCTCGCATCTCTCTCCAAGAGAGATGCTATCCTACACGATGTCCACTTTCCACCTGTCTTTCCATTCCACCAGCCAACGGGGAAAATTTTCAAATAAAACCCCAATACATCAACCTTCTACCAAAATTTCACGGTCTCGAGTCTGAAGACGCATACGTGTTTATCACGAAATTTGAAAATGTATGCGCAATGATGGGTACCTCACAGCTTTCTGTGGATGCTTTCCGTCTTCGTCTTCTCCCATTTACTTTGTGCAATTTAGCCGAGAAGTGGCTATATAACACTACCGCACATTCCATTTCAAATTGGGATGAATTCGTCAAAGCATTCCTTAAGAAATTCTACCCACATCAAAAGACAGCTCGAGTCCGTAGCGAAATCTATCAATTCACCCAGCTTCCAAATGAAACATTTTCTAAATGTCTTGAACGTTTCAAGGATCTGTTAGTCCAATGTCCACATCACGGCATCCCGAAATGGGAATTGTGCCGAATCATTTATGAGGGCATTACTCCTTACACAAGACAGACCCTTGAATCCATGTGTCAAGGCAACTTCATGACTAAAGATGATGGGGAGGCCTGGAACTTTCTAGAAAATTTCGCTGAAAAGACTTTACAGTGGGAGGGTGTGAGTCAATCTTCTAGGGATGGCAATGATATTTCCATAGGAGTTAGAGCTGACATTGCAGCTATACACAAGAAACTCGAGACTATGGAAAATAAATTTTTAGCTGCCGCCCTAAGTCAAATGTCACTCTCCAGAACTGTATGTGGCTGCTGTTCTGATCCGTCTCACTTGACAGAAGAATGTCCGTTTCAAGGTCATGAGCATACCAATGCCTCATTTCAAAGACCTAGAACCGATCCTTCTTCCTCCACATATGATCAGGGTTGGAGGAATCACCCAAATTTTGCTTGGAACCAATCACAATTTCAAAACACGGTTCCAACCCAAAACAATTTCCAAGGGACCCCTCCACCACAACAGCACCCACCACTTCAATTGAGTCAGCACCCCTTCCAATCACAAAACTTCCAAAATCCGGTCAACACTTTTGCACCGTCTAGTCCTTTGCAATTGACCGGTACAGATAATACCTCTGCACTAGCACAAACCTTGGATACTTTCATGAAACAATCCATCCAAGGGACGGCAAGTTTGCAATCTTCCGTCGAGAATGTAATAAAGATGATTGTCTCTCAAAATGAGAATATCAAATCGATGGAAGAACAAATTGCACAACTAAAAGCCGAAATGCGTGCAAGAGAGAAAGGGAAACTTCCAGCTCAACCTTTACCCAATCCTGGCTATTCACATCATGTGGATGCACTCACGTTGAGATCTGGAAGAGTGCTTGACAATCACCTTGGGGAAGAGTTTGATGATACTGATAAATCAATCAATAACACCCCGGCTGAGACATTTTCTCACACACACACTTCTAGTTCGGATCCTTATTCTTCTACCCCACCATCTTCTTCCGAGCCTATTCTCCATTTCCCAAAAGGCTCGCCACTACAGCCCACCTCTTTTACCCCTCCACGGACGATCCCCACTTCTATTCTGGGATCGGTTCCACACCCACTTCCTTCTCCTATGATGGACCCAGCGCTTATTGCTAAAGCACCTTATCCTAATCGGTTAAGGGCTAACACACCGAGTCCACATATGGAGAAGATTATGAACATTTTTAAGCAAGTAAACACCAACATCCCTCTCCTAGATGCCATCCAACAAGTTCCGTCCTATGCGAAAACTCTTAAGAACTTGTGCACTAGGAAGAGGAAGACTCAAGTGCCCAAGAAGATTTTCATGGAAAAAACAATAGACACGGCTTTCCCCCAACAATTACCTAGGAAACGTAAGGATCCTGGATATCCTACTATTTCCATTTCTATTAGGGAAAAACACATTAACCGTGCTCTACTAGACCTTGACGCTAGTGTTAACTTGCTTCCATACTCAGTTTATGAGCAACTAGGTATCGGAGAGTTGAAGCCAACCCATTGCACTCTCCAGATGGCTGACCGATCAATCACCAAACCTAGGGGTGAACTGGAGGATGTGTTAATAAAAATCGGAGAATTTATATTCCCGGTAGATTTTATTGTAATTGATACACAGCCTGTAGCGAACCCACGGAATCAAATTCCGGTGATTTTAGGTCGCCCCTTTTTGGCCACTTCCAATGCTATTATCAACTGTCGTAACGGTTCTATGACCCTATCTTTCGGGAATAGGTCAATAGAACTGAACATTTACAAGTTGGGAAGTGTACCCTCCGAACCTACTGCTCAGGTCTATTCTGTCGACTTAATGGATGTCGACAGCAGCGAATTTGATGATCCTCCTGATATCGATCTTGACTCTTTTCATACGTTATTGTTTGACCCAACTATGTATCATACACATACGGACTCTTCCACCGAGATGTCCGGGTCAAGAATTAACACTGATTATGAACCATTCTTAGAGTCTGAAGATCACCCCGCACCTTGTAATGACATTATTCATCGGGGTATGGATGGAACTTTTGAGGAGATCTTCGCTGATGAACTCGCATTTTTAAATGACACGGGTGTTGAGATGAATCATGTCCAAATCAATGAAATTGAACCTCCACCCCTTCTTCTGAATTGTAAAAGGAATGTGAGTAATCCATCACATTCACTGCATCGTCTCTCCAAAATGAGACGCACACACATTCTGTTCCACCACTTATCCTTTCCACACTTCTTCTTCCACCAACCCGAGCACTGCATTGATAAAATTTTCGAATGGTTGGTGTTGACGTTTGGTCTTTGCAAAGCTTGGTATCGACCACTGATTTTTGACTCCCTCATGTGATTTTCAAAGATTAACATTGCATAACTTAAGTTTGGGGGGGTACACCTTTTTCTGGCTCTTGAAAAGAAAATTTTTACAAAATAATGAGCCAAAAATAAGTTTGGGGGAGGTTCTTCACTTAAATATTTTGCCCCTACTAATAAATTCCTCCCAAGCTTACAGGTTTTTCAAGATTTAGCTGATGGCAACAGTGAGGACACTGTTGAAAACAAGTTTGGGGGAGGTTTGTGCTTATTTGTGCATCATTTACATCATACATTGCATAAGCACAAAACATTTTTTCAAAACCTATAAAAATTTAAAAATTTTCAAAAATTTAAAAATAATTTTTGTACATAAATAAGATAATAAAAGTTTAGATAGTGAAAAATTACATCCATGAGATTAGAAAAATTTAAGAAAACTAAGAAAATTAGAAGTTTTCTTATACGAACTAGTAATAAGTAGTTATGAGCCGTTGTCCCAAGGGTTAGTAAGATGAAAGACGTCACTAATCTGAGAATAAAAATAAGTCTGAAAAATAGTTTCTATTCTGGAAGCCAAACATTTTGAACGTTGCTACCCTGCTAGTCGCACTTACACACGTCTTAAAGCCTGGGATAGTAGATGATACCTTGAAATGCTCTTGTCTTAAAGCCGATGTATGAAGGAAATTAAAAAAAAATGAATAAAATATAAAGTGGTGAGAAAAATGGACACTGGTTTTGTTATCACCAAGGGCAATAAAAAAATATATAGCGAGGGTGCTTCTTCACCTAGTGCCCTAAGGCCAACTGGTCTGGGAGTCACTGCTATACCTGAGGTGGTGCAAGACGAGGAAAATACACCAAGTAAGCAAAGCAAATGAGTAATCGGTCGGTTAGTACCTCAAGAAGTATTAACGGTCGCATGAAAGTGTGTGAGCAATTTCGTCTAAATATTCATTAATTAAAAAGTACTGAGGCTGATGGGCAAGAGTATGATAGCTTGAATTGAATTCTCCGGGTGTAGGGATGTCTTTTACACACACGCAGGGTGATATGATCGATGTTTGGAAGAAAGATAGGAATGAAAAATAAGACGATGTTTTATTGAGGGAGGACGTGATTTCTAACATCTTTTCATGACCATTAAGATAGGGCTCATGACAACCGAAAAGCTAGCTTAGTTGGAAACCCTAATTTTCAAAGCTTTTATTTTACAATTCTTTTCTTTAAATGTAATATTCATGATCTTTCTTTTATTATTGGATTTTATGGGTGTAATCCGCTGAAAACCCTCAGGAGACAACACTCCTCCTACTAGGGACACCTAGAGGTTTAAAGGCTTGTTGCACGTGCTCAGTGCAATCGTGTTGCCTACGAAAGTGTGCTAGTTAGTTTTTCTCTTTCTTTATTTTCTCCTTCTCTTTTTAATAAAACATTCGCTCGAGACGATCGAAATTAAGTTTGGGGGTATTTGATCAGTCGAAAATAATGTATTTTTAACACGGCAATTTCCCCATCTTTTGCACTCATTTAGAAGTGTTCGGTATTCATATTTCACATATTAGCAAATCAGTCGTTAAATATCAGATTTCATGTGTTAGACTTTTAAACCGACACTTTAAGGGAAATTAACCGCATTTCATGGCATCGCATCATTTCTGTATTTGCGCAACACTTGTCTTGAGTCTGTGCAGGAAAATACGGAAGAAAAACCAAAGAGCTGATCAAAATTACGCCAACTCAATGAATTCAGATATGGTAGCATTTCAGAAGGAGATATTAAATTCAACATATACAATAAAGGCTCATACATCAGCCCAAGCAAGCACCAGAGAGCCCAAGCCCCAACTCTCCAAAAGCGCCGCGGTTCCGCGGCAGGAGCGCGCTTGCGCCGCGGTTCCGCGGCGGCTTGATGGCTTCAGAGACTCAATTTACTGTGTTATCTCTATCTCAGTGGCCAAAGCTCATAATGACATGTCAAATTCCAGAAGAACCTAGAAGCTACTACCAGATCAGCAAAGATCATTAAGCAAGGATAATCCTAATTAAGCTCCTAACTAATCTTTTCTAGAAGCTCCCTCCTAACTAATCACATCTAGAACCTTCTCCTCTAACTAACTTTTGAAGGAAAATTCAAATTTCCTCAACAAACTTTAGGAGGGAAACTTAGAATTTGAAATCCTAGATCTAGGGTTTAGATGGATATAAATAGGAACCTAGATCTAAGGGTTGTGGTTGTTCATCATTAGTTCTTCATTAGTTGTTAATTTTTTCATTAGTTCATTCCCTCTTACATCATCTTCTTCCACAAGTCTAGTGACAAGACTTGTGCGAAACCCTAACCCTAATTCCACTCCAAATTCAAGATCTTGAGTACAAATCAAGCGAGAAGCCTTCAACCTTTTAGGAGCCGAGCCGATCTTCAATCGGGCAAGTGATCCAAGCCGATCCGCGACTCACGGAGACGAGCGAAGCCAAATCGACGATCGAGTTCTTCATCTTGTAGTTCTTGAGCGAATGTAACGAAATTGTTGATATAAATAAAAGGTGAAATTCTTTTATCTTGCTTTCTTTTAATTCTTGCATCATGATTAGATCTCAATTTGTAATTGTTGTTCTTGTTGTGATGTTTGAGTAAAACTCCGCTCGTTAAGGAGTCGAGACGATAAATAGAATGATGATATAACAAATCTTAAAACGATTTTTAAGTCCTACGAGTTTTGTAAACCCTAGCAAGTTCAAGAATCGATGACCTAGTTTCGTTGCGATGCTTTCTTGATTGTTATCGCTCGAAATTAGGGATCTACGATCGTTTCTTGAAATTACTAGAGGCTAGCATGTGAATGATATCGACGAATGAACAAGGGATAAATGATGAAACCCTAGTTTCACTAGAAATCCCTAATTCTCGTCGATCATCATCAATCTAATATCAATCCATCGAAGGATGAGAATACGTCATCTTGAGATTGCATCACACCTATAGATCCGATCGATTCCTAGGAGCCTCATTTCGATTCTTGATATTTGGTTTGGAAAAATCAACAAACTATCAATTCTTGATTCTATCTTTTTTCTTGTTATTAGATCTATATTTTCTAATTCTTGAACTTCAAATATAAATCATGAATTGTTTTGTTTTGTTTTCTTTAAAGTTTCGACTCATCTAATTCAAAAGACGAACGATTACACTTTCCCTGTGGACGATCCGCACTCACTAACAATCTACATCCGACACCGTAGTTGATTGCGGTCAAATAATTTTTGGTTGTGATTTCTTTACAATTTTCATACTACACATCAAGAATATCTTTTCAATCAGTAGGGCTTGGTTAAATATTTCAAGATCTAAGTTAAGTGAAGCTTTTGAATTGGTTAAATATTTCGAGATCTCAATTCAAATCATGATGTATTAATGGATTTGAGCAATATTGGTAACTTTAACTGTAATATTGAATACACGGGATGTTGGGCTAGTTCAAAGTGCGAATCCAACAAAATCTCAGGTGTCCCCCTAGATCATGAATTCATGTCTACTAACACAAGCAATCATTTATGAGTGCCCGTGTTTACTTACTCCTGAATTATAGCCTGTTGAGTTTGAAATACTTCGACTCTAAGTTGAAGTCCCGTTGCTAACACTTAATTCGGGCCCTTGGATTACAGCCTGTTGGGTTCAAGAACACTCTTGAGATTGGTTGACATTCACCCTTGAACTTTCGTTAGATTAGTTTACCCTTATAGAGACCTTTTAGGATACTTACATGCACTTCATGTTCACTATACTTACACTTCACGACCATGCTATATTATGCTCATATTAGTTTGCCATGATATATAGAACTGCATGTTACATAGAATTGCCATGCTTATATTAAATGACATGGTTACTCACCATATCTTCTAGTCCATTGCTTCATGATATCCATTTCCAACTTGTCATTATACTTTTATACTTCACCCCTTTCCTTGGTGACTTACCGAGCGAAAGTTCGCTGACATGCATCCACCCGTATCTTTTTTCTTTTGGATGTTCGTCAAGTGAGCAAGAGACTGAGGAGATAGAAGATACTGCTGGGGATTACGACCAGATCACTACTCAACCTTAGCTTAACTCATCTTTTCTTTCAGTTTATATATACCACATATTTAGGCATTTCTATTCTTGTATTTTCTTTTCAGTTGAACTCATGTATTGTAAATATATCAAGTTTGAATTTAAATAAAGTTGTTGAAGTTTAAATCTTATGTTAATTTCTTATCATTTTATATTACTTATTTTATACTTAGTATATTTACTCCGGGGAAATAACCTTCTTGGAACAAATATGTCGCGGGCTTGTCATGTGCCTGTTTCCGTCCTTTAGAAAGCGGGGTGTGACAGCGCTCCTTCATTAGTCGAGTTTTTGTCGACCGAGGGTTGCACTGAGGAGAAAATACGCAAGATTACGACATTTATTGGAGGTGGAGGAGCTGGACCGAGCTAGGATAGGTTTATTTATATTTTTGAGGATGGATATACTTATTTGATATATATTGTATGTTTTGGACAATATCAGTGGTTGTTTGGATGTTTATGATGATTTTAGATTGATTTCGTATTCTGTTTGTTTATTTCTTTTATATATTATGCATGAGATGTTGTCTATGAATAATTATGTATTTGGTTATATGATATATATATTATTGTGCATAGGGCAGGGAAAAAACGAGAATCCCCTTTTAATAAAAACCTAATATAATATCCCTACGGATTAATCCGTTGAGAAAACCATTGCCCCCGTGGACAAGTTTTGCTTCTACACATTTATCCATAGGGACAAATTATCAAAATATCTAATATTTTGTCCCCATGAACTCAGTAATAGAGGCAAAACTTGTCCCTGCGGATTAATCCGTAGGGGCATTTATAAAGCCCTACGTATAACTCCGTAGGTACAACTATTTTATTTTTTTAATAGAAAGATTAAAAAAAGGTTATGTCCCTACGGAGTAATTCATAGGGATAAATGCCCCTTAAGCCATAGAGTTAATTTTTACTCTGTGGGGGCATGTTCAGGACGAACACTTACACCTGCAGCCTTTGGACCTACGGAGACATTTTAGATCTCTACAGATAAATCCGTAAGGGCTACCATTTGCCCATACGGATAAATCTGTAAGGACAAGTGAATATTGTAGTAGTGATAGAAGGTAAGCTTTTGTCATTTATCTGATTAGGTAAGTTGGAAGAATTAAAAAGCAGGCATCTAGTTTCAAAAAAAGAAAAAGCAGACACACCAACCAATTTTTAGTAAAGGGATAAATGGGGCCTAAGTCGTTCATAGCCAGTTGGCTTTGAACGACAGACATAGACTCCTATGGGTTTGTTGGGGATCTTCCCCTCCAATATGTACTGTCGAGAGAAGAAACTCGTCTTTAACGTTCGAGCACGTAAGACAACAATCCATAAGGATAATTAATCAACACAGATTTTTTAACGTGGTTCGACCGACGACTTACTCCATGGGGCAAATATGAGAATTCCATTGATATAAGAAAGAGTACACCCAATATCTTATCTTCTTCTTGGTTTGATCATCTAAAATAATAACATTTCTCAAATCTAAATTAAACCCCTAATCTCTCAATGAAGATAAAATTTATGAGATCTCAGACATCTCAACTCTCTCTCACATCATCTCATCTCCTATCTCTTGATCTCACCTCAAGAGAGAGGAGTTACAACCCTCAACAACATCTCTCTTGCTTTTTCCCGCCTGGCTTTTTCTCGTTCTCCATTTTACCAATTCACCTGGATGAAAGCGTCTCCCTGTTTATAGTATAGAATAATTCTTCTCCTACTTAGATTATGATTAACATAAATCTCCTTTATTCTTATCTAATAGAAACTTTCCTCTTATTTAAATTAGATCTAAATCTTTATTTAAATAATATACATATCTTAATTCTATCTATAATATCTAACTATTTAGATTTAAACTAATCTCAATAATCTCCACCTTAGTTTAAATCTAAATAAAATCTTTGAGTATGATGACATCTCCATATCCATTAGTAGCCCACACAGACGGATTATTTTGTCCCAACTGTCCGAGTCCAATCCAGACTCCTTGTATTTCATGAATCGCAGATAGGTAATCAACTGGATATGAGACACAACTCCAACATTCTTCACCTTAACTCAAATCCATTAAGCCTAATAACTTGATATTAATTCATTTATTCTCATAATCCTCTTCTCCGATGTTCTCGCATAAGCATCATATTCCTTCTCGGAACCATTGTACCATCTTCGATATTTCCATCTCAAGCATATGATAAGATCGTTGCTTCCGAGTACTCACGATAACTATACCATATTCTATCCCTGAGCACTCATGACCACTACACCGTACTCCACCTTGGCCCAAAACATTGGAACGCCTTATCCAGAAACATGCGAAGATGTACTTGTAATGTGTCATGTCTAGAAGTAACTCTCCACCTATCGACATGAGGTTGCACTCCTCACCATGAATTACCGTGCAAATCTCGAGCTTTCCTTGATGCTTTAACTGCTATCATATACTCAACCTTTGTTGTCGACAACGTCACAATACCCCGCAACGTTTCTTTAACTAATGGACTCGATCATCTAACGAGTATATACCCTATAGTTGATCCCTTGACCATAACAACCACGTGCATAATCTCATCTATTTGCTCGATCAAAACTTCAATGTACTTAATACACTTTCCTAGAATTCGACATCTTTCAATCCATCAAGCCAACAACAAATAATCACCTGACTTGGTTCATACCGTAGCATATACTGCGATCCCATCACTCTTGCACTTGGTATCAGGGATATCCCTCTCTTCTTTGCTAGATGGACACGTTATAGAAGAGAGTCGAAGTGGTCAACGATGGGGTACTAACCAACCAACTCCTCCATTCTAAATCGCTTTAGAATCATCTCGATGTACATCCTTCAAGATAGCCTAAGCTGCCAGTTTCTACATCCCGTTCTATCATGAGAATTTTATGCAACATTAAGATCTTTCTTGTCAAACTCTAATCTAAACTGATGACTCAGTTCTCTGATATGTAGCAGACTCTTTGTCGGTACCACCAAAAAGAAAATATTGACTACATGAGAAAAATCTTATTGTAGCTATCCCCTCATTTTGAACATATTTTTCGGCCACTAGCTTGACCTATTTGCCCACATCCTTTCTTTCTTAATACCAACACGTAATTTATAGCCCTCGTCCACTGTGGTATATTCGTTGATATTCATGTCTGTACAACATGGCACCTATGATCATCACCGCACTATATCATTTGCTTAGGTTTTATAGTTTTGGTGATGATCATCTACCTTGGGCTTACGGTACACCAAAACATCCTCTGGCTCTATATATCTATCAGCGTCTCCATCATGTCTTCAAGAATCATGTAACTCTACCTTAATTGAAATCTTCTTGCGCACTTTAACTCCACCATAATTGAAGTACCTTGCACTGCAGTAACTTTGGCATCAATCCGATCTGCATAAACACGGGAATAAACAGGGCACATAAACACTCTTCGCAAATCATAAAATACAGACTTTTCAATCCATATCTTCTCTCGAATCTGAAGATATATAGCAGACGATGATAAATTCACCAAGTGACACGCATGATTAACTGTTCCTGCTCAAAAATCGGAAATTCGAATTGCACTTTCATACCACAAGCCCTCTATAATGTGTCTTAATTCATGTGCTTCGCCACCTCCCCACCTTTCTTTAGCTTCTATGAACTAAAACACCCTGATCTTTGTAGAACTTTGCGATAACTTTGGAATAAAAATCTCATAGCTGAATAACATGCTCTTAACAATGGACTTCTCCTATCACGTGCAATGCACGTTATTAAATTTGAAGCCTTGTCTTCTTCTGCTTCACGTTCCACCGCCAAATATCGCATGGCCAAAATCATGCTCTTGCATGCTTAAGCGCACCTATTGCATGTGGAAATTGCGCAACCCAGCGCATCCATGCTACTATACCACTGTGCACCACCATGCTCTCCGCCGACGAACGCAAAACACGCCGTTCTCTTTCACTACACTTGTATCTGCTTGCTTTCTTCCTTTGTTCTGCTTCACCGCTCAATTCCCGCGAGCCCTCGTGCTCAAATCCGATAGAATTCGAACACTCTCGATCGTCTAACACTAGATCTGATCTCCAAACGTCTCCGCTGACACACCTTGACCAATCTAATTTCGACAACTGGTGATCTGACACTCCGTTTGATCAAAGCATCTTATTTATGATGCCTCTGCCGTTCCGACTTGACACCACATATACCGCCATCTCGCGAACTCGAAACTCTGATTGAACACCATGAGCTCTGATACCACTTGTTGGGAATCTTTCCCTCCGATACGTATCGTCTAGGGAAAAATCTCGTCTTTAACGTTCGAGTATGCAAGACAGCAATCCTTAAAAAAAGTAATCAACACGTAGTTTTTAACGCGGTTCGACCAACGGCCTACCTCACGGGGCAAACATAAGGATTCTATTGATATAAGAAAAAGTACACCTGACACCTTATTTTCTCCTTAATTTGATCATCTAAAATAATAGTATCTCTCAAATTTAGATTAGACTCCTAATCTTTCAATATAGATAAAACTTATGAGATCTCACATATCTCAACTCTCTCTCACATCATCTCATCTCCCATCTCTTGATCTTATCTCGAGAGAGAGGAGTTACAACCCTTATAAACATAGAGACTACATCTTTCTTGTCTTTTCTTATCTGGGCTTTTTCTCGATCGCCGTTTTGATAATTCGCCTTGATGAAAATATCTCCCTATTTATGGTATAGAATAATTCTTCTCCTACATAGATTAGGATTAATATAAATGTCTTTTATCCTTATCTAATATAATATTTCCTCCTATTTAAATTAGATCTAAATCTTTATTTAAATAAGATACATATCTCAATACTATCTATAATATCTAACTATTTAGATTTAAACTAATTCAACAATCTCCATCTTAGTTTAAATTTAAATAAAATCTTTGAGTATGCTCTCATTTTCATATCCATTAGTAGCCCACACTGACGGATTATTTTGGTCCAACTTTCCGAGTCCAATCCGGACTCCCTGTAATCCACGAACCGCAGACAGGTGATCAACTGGATATGAAACATAACTCCAATAGGGTTCCCCTGCAACTTAAACCGGGGGACCCAGGGACTGTAACTGTTGTTCACAGGCCCATTAACCTCTTTACTAAAATAGTTGTTTGTTTATATGCCCAACTATAGGTCACTTATGTAATCTATCGCTCCTCTCTTTCCAAGATAAATAAAATAAATATTAAAATAGCGAGGACATGACGAGACCCGTGACATACCTATATCAACAAGCATACCTTCACGATATAGATATGTTAAGCGTCTGTATAAGCATTAAGGGGAAATTATAGTACAAGAATTTAAAATTTATAAAGTATTTAACAATATTTATTTACAACTTCAACAAAAAGAGTCCAAATTAGAACATAACAGTCTGATATTTCGAAACAAAAGGCATTTGGAAATCTGAAGGACATAACAATCTAAAGTTCTGCTTGGGTGGAGAAGTGATCGAAGTTCTCCTCAGTTGGTATCACCTCATACCTAGCCTCGACTCCTACCCCGTTATCATCTGACGATACTCCCCAGAAAAGAAAACAAAAAACATGAATGCCGTCAGTGAACTAAAGTTCGGTAAGTCCCCATTTTATAAAAAAAACAATATTTGAAACAAAACATGATATACATAATATTAGGAATGAGAATAACTGTAAACAGTAAATGGTAATGTGCATGTCAAATAAGAAATATGTGTTAATCGGTACAAGGTAATTAGAGTATCACGATATTCGATATTTCAATGTTATTAATTATAAGTATAAGTTCGATTTGTGAGAGTTTTATTATGTAAGTAGGACATTCCGTAATTTCCATGGAACAACAAAATTACGAGATTCACGAGATTCAAGATTTATATGTAATGCAATATACCGTATTCTCCGATACCATGAGGAACAAGTATGATCCTCTGTTACACATAAACACCCCCATTCTTCGAGCTACCCCATCCCTATATATATATATATATATATATATATATATATATCAAATAACATTAGTGTCTATTATACATGACATGTTGATGAGATTCAAGATTTATAATAACGGAGTCATGTATTTGTTAATTATTATAAATTAAAACTATCATAATAATTATTATAAATTACCGCTAATCAAATAACAATGCAGACATAATGTACATAGAATATAAGAAAAACAGATTTATAAAGAAGAGGTATACAATATAGTTATGGGTATATATGTAGCATAGCTACAGGTTAAGATGACGAGCTTCCATGTATTCATAAAGCATAGTTATGGATATATATGTAGTAGTACGAACACATATATTTAGTATATAGTATTGTTTGGTGGCATAGTAATATAATAGGTATAGTCAAAATACGTAATATGTAGTTTTTCACATTCTTGCATTGCATTACATGAGATGATTGCACACTGAGCATCATACAGTGCAGGGCAATAGTATTATTAATTTAATTTAATAGCTATTGATGCTGTATTTTGTGCAATACGATTGTTGCGAGAGTATTATGTTAAGTAGTTAGTCATTTAGCAATATCACTTATAGGTTTAAGTGATACAAAAATGGCATTATATATATCATAAGTGCAAGCAGTAATATTGAGTAGTTATATGTTACATGTTATATATAAGGATGAAGATGCTAAAAATAAATTGTTGCAGGTGATAATTTTTTTTATAAAAACATCTATCTTATCTTAAATCTTAAATCCCAAAAATACAAATATATTAAAATATTATAGTATGTTTAAATTTTAAAGATTTTGGATTATCCAAATCTCAAATTATATCTCAAAATATATTTCTACTCTCTTTAAAATACTTCTAACAAATCCTTTTTCTTAAAACAAAACTTCTTTTTCTTTTCTAGAATATTTTCTCTTTTTTCTCTACTTTCCAAAAACAACATGCTTAACAATAATATTATATTTCATAACAAATAATTTTCTCAGATATAAATTAGATCCTTTGCATGCCAAAATGAACTAATAACCCCTTTTTCATTAAAAGTTCTACTAAAAAATAAAAACTTGCAATATCAGGGGCTCAAGCCTATGACCCATAGGATAGCAATGCAAGATGATAATCAATAGATACAAGAGTGGACTATATATGGATTTAAAAAAAAAGAAATAACTTATATACAAGTGACTTTAAAAAAATCCTTTACTAATGAAAAGGAAATAATACAATAGAGTACAAGAATTTTATAGTCGTTACATTCTACCCACCTTAACAAAAATTTCATACTCAAAATTCAGAAGGATTGTGTCGCTACTGAAAAAGATAAAGATAACACAGTCGTTTGTCGGCTTCGCGCTTCCGATTTTTAATGTTCTATTCAAAAGAAAATATACACTACTACAAATAAGGGTTGCCCCTACGGATATATGCGTAGGGGCGAAAAAATACCCCGTAGGTGCAAAGGCCGCAGGTGCAAGTTAAGGCCCTGAACTTGCCCCTACGGGCAAATTCTTGCCCCTACGGATATATCTGTAGGTCTAATTGCCCCTACGGATTACTCCGTAGGGCAATCGACGCATATATTTTTTATGGTTTTTTTGAATATATTATATGTACCTACGGATAGAACCGTAGGTCCTTGTACTACCCCCTACGGATATATCTGTAGGCACTATGCCGTAGGGGCAAAATATCAGGAAACCTGATATTTTGCCCCTACGGATAACTCCGTAGGGGAGAGACAGTGGCCCCTACGGACATATCCGTAGGGGCACTCCCAACACCCTGCACTGAGATCAGGGGGGAAAATATCAGGTTTCCTGATAGTTTGCCCCTACGGATAACTCCGTAGGGGCAACATATATACCTACGGCTTAATCCGTAGGTACATATTGTCTGTATTTTTTTTTTAAAAATGGGCTGCTAGATTTTTTCCCGCCCTGTGCACAATACTATATACATCAATCAAATCATATATTGCAGTATTCATAATCACATCTCACGCATATATATAATATACAAAAGAAACCCAAAAACTGAATATGGTATAAATACAAACCAATATCAATATCGTTTCAAAATGTAGTACAATGTGTGATATAAATAAAAACATGTTTCAAAAAATAAGAACCAAAAAGCTACCCTAGTTCGGTCCAGCTCCACCTCTGAATAACGTTAGAATAACGCGCGCCTGCTCCTCGGCCAATAAACTCTGCAATGCGTCGCGAGCGGGAGTCTGAGCGGCATGTGGAGCTGGCGATGTGGTCTGCGCAGCCGCCGTCGAGGTAGTCGCTTGCGGATTCGCGGCTGCGGGAGTCTGAGTGGGCAGTGGAGCTACAGGAGCTGTCTGCGGAACCGCAGCCGATGTAGTGGCTTGCGGAGCCGCAGCCGAAGGAGATGCATATGGTGGCTCGGCCGATCTACCCTGTCGCGTCTGGACATAACGTGTGTAAGAAGCGTGTAAGAACTGTGTATTATTCGAATTCCTATCATTATTAAGTTATTTCGAAACCCTGTTTGGATATCTAGTTTGGAAAAGCGTTGTTTATTTTAATTACATATGTATGTATGATTAATCAAACTTAAGTCTAAAACCAAATAAGCTCAAGCTACGTACTAATTATGGATATGTTGATATGTATATAATATGAAATGATATTTTACTATAAAGTAGTATACATACCAGCATCTCCTTCAACTCCTGAACGGTGGCCCTCAAGCTATCCAGTTCCTGATGGACATGCCGGTCACTGGAGACGGAGGAAGTAACCGCCGGGGTGGAGTCCAACCTCATATGGGCCCTGCTAGGGCCCAATCCCCGGCCTCTCTCCCAACCTCCGTGGTGCCCTCCGTGTGCGGCGTCCAGAACTGGGGTCAGCAGCCTCGGATCGTTCTGTCCGGTAAAATCGATCCCCGAGGCCTGGGCCTGCTCAACCACCCGCTCCTACACCCACATTAAGCAGTAAAGTATAAGTATAAAATTTAAACTTGAACCTTCCAAAACTAAAATTTCAAATTTGGGTAGAAAAAATATTAACACTTACGCATTACTCCTGGGTAGCGACGTTGGGATATCGAAGCTCGCCCGTGGCGGGATCTGTCGAGGTGCCGTGGACGGCAAGATATGCGGACAGCATGCTCGGTGTACCACCTGACGCCACGGTCTGAGATGTCTGCAATATTAGAAAGTAACTCTTAATATTAGAAATATTAGAGAATAACTCTTAATATTGCAGAATATTAGAGAATAACTCTTAATTTACCGATAACTCTATGGCTCGAGTAATGTTCCTCGAGCCACCTGTGTAAGTGGGGCGACCCCTCTTCGCCGACTTCCTGTTCTCCGTATTCTGAGCGGTCTGTTTCTGCACAACGCATTAACATTTAGTTTTCTAATTAAGAAACACAAAGAAATAAATTATATCATAAATAATGAATTAAATTTAAAATACATACATGTTTGCGTTCGGAGTCGAAATAAGCGCACAATTGAGGCCATGTCTCTACGTCGACTCTCGCAAACGCCGAAGTAGATAGGAAGGTCGCTCTCTCTGCCTCGGGGGTCGCCATCCACAGGGAGTAGCAGTCGGCCTTCAGCTCATTCCTGTTGTATCGGACCTTGGCTTGCATGTTCTTCAACAGGCCATTGTACAGAGCATGAAGGTCGAGCACCCTCCCCGGGTGATCAGGGTCGGCTACAGGCTGAAAATCGTAATCCAACTGAAAATACAAAAAAAAAACATTGTTATTAGATTGCAAGTGTTAATAATAAATATATTGGATAGATCAAATGAAAATATATATTAATACATACCCGAGCCTGATCAAAGAAGAGGACGAATGAGCGCTGGTGCTGCTCGCCCCACTCAACGTGAAGTGGATAGTTCTTCACGATCCGGATCTCGTCCCCTAAATACCGGCCGAACCTCTCGGCATGAGGACCGGTATAGCGATAGTCAAGGGTAAAAAATATGGGGAATGCTGCCTCCCCCCTAGCTCTATCAGGCCTCAGCCTATGGGACTGATTCGGGCCTCGAGTCCCCCTCTGGGGATGGAGAGGCCCTGCGTCTGCACGAAATATCAAGACAATCAATAATAAGACAAAGTTGTATTAAAAAATCAAGGTTAAACAAAAATTCAAGTGTGATATATACCTCCGGTGACTAGCGCACGAGCCTGGGCCCGAGCAGCAGCACGAGCGGGACGATAGTTCCTCCGGTGAGGAACAACCGGGGTCCCGGACCCGGACGCATCCCCTCCAACTATAAAATAAACATCGACGCTAAATTTCCATGAAGTTCATATTTATTCTATAGAGCATATGTAAAATGAATAAATATTTTTGAATTTATTCATACTAACCTGCAGACGATGCGGAGGGTATGGAAGCGGCAGGAGTGGCCCCTGTGGAAGGTGTGGACGCACCACCTATAATTTGACAATTAAAAATAGATTATATAAGTAATTGCAAAAAGAATGTGTAGATCAATAATATAACGTTCTAAATCAATATGCATGCACTATAGGATATATAAACATACCCGCAGGTGCGGTGGTGTCACCACCTACAGCTAGACAATAATAAAAATTGCTAAGTAAGAGCAAAAGGATTGTGTGTATTTATGATATAGCATTCTAAATCAATATACATACACTATATGATATATAAACATACCTGGAGGAGCGGGGGTGGCCTATGTCCCAGATGTGGACGCATCACCAACAACTAGACAATCAAACATTGACAATATAAGTAATTTTGACATAAACATGCATGAATATCTGTAATATTACATTCAAAATGGATATGCGTGCAGTATACCTGGAGGTGTGTCCAAATCAACACGGAAGGAGGCATCCGAAGGGGTCTCCGATCTGGGTGCAAGACCGGCCCTCTGAAGCTCCCTACGGAGCTCTCCGGGCGGCAGAACCGCTCTGCCTCTGCCGCGGCTGGAGCTCCTGCCACCCCTCGCTGCTCCCGACATCGTCATCAAATCTAGATAAACGGTTCGTGGACGCATTATACAATCATTAAAAGTATTGACTATATATGATCTAGAGCGTAAAATGTGAAGTAATAATATAACATTACTGATAACCTTTTTCGTTTCGTGGGCGCATCATACATATCTACTTGGATTTCATCGTCGGTGTCATTTCTAACCCACGTAACTTCATGATCGGTCGAAGACAACCCGTCCTTCGAAACAGACGGTCGGAGCACTTTAAGCCTTCTCTCTTCTTCATCCTCATCGCTGTCCTCGTATTCTGGGACATCGTAGACATCTCTAGGTTTCCATCGGCATACAACACTCCACCCCGGATGCTTCAAACACTGTGAGTAGTATACTTGGAACGCTTGGTTCGGAAAGATAAACGGATCGTCCTGACCGTAAAATCGAAGTGTGTCCACACTGGTCAATCCATATTCATCTTTCCAAGTCCCAAGACTGCTTCTCCACCTGTCTGTATCGGTTCGCGGATCGTACCAAGTACACTGGAATATATAAAAGGGTTCTGATCGTCCGGGATAGTGGATGCCGAGTATACAATTTAAGTACCCATAGTAAATCACACCGTCCGATCCTACCGTCGCAATCCCACTATTCTGAGTGGTTCTAGATGTTTCTATGTCATTAACTTCGAATTTGTATCCAAGGACACCAAATCCTTTGTAATATGCAACCTCCATACTAGGAAATTGAGCTAAACACCTTGAATCACTCTCAAATGATGCAGACAAGTTCGGATCGTGGATCTAACAAAACAAATTTTACGATAAATACATAACGATACAAGTTTAGATTAAAACTGATAGCAATAAAATGTAATTCGAATAACTTACATGCTTTGTGACCCAATCACAAAAATTATCCTGATGGTATTTTTCCAAACGTTCTTCATTCCAATCAGGATGCCCCTCACGTACCTCGTTAAAATGAGTTCTGTTTTCGACAAATAATTGTGACATTAATATTATGTTATTTCATACACACACAAACACAGATATAACAATTAATCCAAAAGAACTTACTCTCTAATTTGTTCAAGACATGCGCAATTAAGCAAGATAAACCGGTATATCTTGTTGATAAACATAGTGAACCGTGTCTAACCTATAGGGGTGGTCTGGAGGCAGAAAACGTCGATGGCCGCAATAACAAACCTTCCTGCTAAAATTCAAAAATTTTGATGTTGTGTGTTCATGGCAATGAGGACATGCTTTGTGACCATGTACGGACCAACCTGATAGCATTCCATACGCAGAAAAGTCATTAATTGTCCACATTAAAGCCGCACGCAGTATGAAGGTTGTATTTGTGTTTGAATCATATGTCTCTACACCATCAATGAACAAAGTTTTCAGCTCCTCGATCAGAGGTCGGAGATAGACGTCGATATTGTTCCCCGATGAGTTTGGTCCGTCGATAAGAAGAGGCATCATAAAGTATGATTGGTCCATAGCCAACCAAGGCGACAGATTATAAATTATCATTACAACGGGCCATGTACTGTGACTTCCAGCCATATAGTTGAATGGGCAGAAGCCATCGGTAGCCAGTCCGAGCCGGACATTGCGAGGATCGCTACTGAATATTGCGTGCCTCCTATCGAAATCCTTCCATGCCGGTGAATCTCTTGGATGGCTCATTTCCATTTTCGCTTGGAGGAGCACGGTGATGCCAAATCATTGCCTCGGCTGTTTTCTTGCACCTGAATAGCCTCTGTAGCCTCTGTGTTATGGGAAAGTATCGTGCTATCTTCACAGGTATATCAGGCTTCTTATCAGAATCTTTCGGCTTATACCTGGCCTCTCCGCATGTTGGACACTCTTTCAAATCTGAATTCTCTTTCCGGTACAACACGCAATTTTTAGGACATGCTTGAATCTTCTCGCACTTTAGACCCAAATCAGACATCATCTTCTGGGCTTCGTACCAGCTTTCGGGCACATTATTTCCCGGAGGCATAGAATCTTTCAAGAACGAAAGAAGCATTATGAATGACTTGTTTCTCCATCCATTTAGGCACTTAATCTGGAAAAGTTGGACGAACCATGAGAGGGTGGAATACTTCGCATTCTCATAAATTGGTTTCCTAGCATCATTCATGAAATTTTCATATTTATCCGCACGCGGTCCTTGACCGGAAGGAATGTCATCTTCGGTACGAATAGATTCACCTAGGGCGGCCTCTACCATATCCTCCATTTCTTCTGATGGAAATAAATTTCCGTCTCCTGCCGTATTACCGAATTCTTCTTCTTCTCCTGCCGCATTATCGTGTTCTCCTTCTTCTTCTACCGCAGTACTGCATTCTTCTCCTTCCCCGTGATATTTCCAAGTTGAATAAAGTCTAGTAAACCCATGTTTTACAATATGAAGCTCTGCCAATTCTACCTTCTGCCAGTACTTATTGCCACATCTATCGCACGGACAGAGAATCTTCTCTATTATGATCTTATTATGTGCGCGTGCAAATTCAAGGAAAGCAGCAACTCCTGCGACAAACTTAGGTTGCATACGTTGTTTCCAATCCACATACATCCAGTCCTTAACTCTGACGTACTCATGGGCCATGTTAGACTGAATAACATATAAATTGTAAGTTATGCTGACTATATTGAGAAATATAAGAACGGGATAGTTACTGACAAAGGAGAAAATCCGTGTATATGCTTTGTGTGTGCGTTTGTCGTTGAAAAGAATAAATTATCGCACGTATGTTAACCGATAGACGGGGACTAAGTGGCGTTTTTAGTTTCATATATGAGTATCGATGGGAATATGAAGGTTTCATATTATCATATATTGGTTTTAACCCGAACATCTCGAATCGCTCTCTAGTTATGCGTTTGTATGTGTGTGTTCCGGCTGTCGGGGGTAGGCTTCTATCCCATTAAGAATGTATAGAGCGAACGCCCATCACTTGTGCTTTCAACCGTTTCGAGTAAATTTCGGCAGCACCTCCCCGCTGTTCTCCGAGTACACTGTAATAGAATAGATAATCATTTCAAAACTGTGAAACAATGTTGAAATGAACATCTAATCTATCTTTGTACACGGAGAACCAGCGGAAAGGTACCGACGAAATATCTCGAAACGGATGAAAACACAAGTGAATGAAGGCATTTGCTTTATACATTCTTAACTTGTCCATACGGGACAAATCTATGGGTTACCATACGATTGAATTTTCTCGTCGCGTAGACTATACGACGGTTGTTAGTATCGAGCTATACTGTCCGATATTTAACAACCTTCGTATAGTTCTAGGTCACGACGAGCATCGCACGTATGTTAACCGATAGACGTGGACTAAGTGGCGCTTTTAGTTTCATATACGAGTATCGATGGGAATATGAAGGTTTCATATTATCATCGAGTATCATATATTGGTTTTAACCCGAACATCTCGACTCGCTCTCTAATTATGCGTTTGTTGTGTATTCTTGTTGTATGTGTGTGTTCCGGCTGTCGGGGGTAGGCTTCTATCCCATTAAGAATGTATAGAGCGAACGCCCATCACTTGTGCTTTCAACCGTTTCGAGTAAATTTCGGCAGCACCTCCCCGCTGTTCTCCGAGTACACTATAATAGAATAGATAATCATTTCAAAGCTGTGAAACAACGTTGAAATGAACATCTAATCTATCTTTGTACACGGAGAACCAGCGGAAAGGTACCGACGAAATATCTCGAAACGGATGAAAACACAAGTGAATGAAGGCGTTTGCTTTATGCATTCTTAACTTGTCCACACGGGACAAATCTATAGGTTACCATACGATTGAATTTTCTCGTCGCGTAGACTATACGACGGTTGTTCGTATCGAGCTATACTGTCCGATATTTAACAACCTTCGTATAGTTCTAGGTCACGACGAGCATCGCACGTATGTTAACCGATAGACGGGGACTAAGTGGCGCTTTTAGTTTCATATATGAGTATCGATGGGAATATGAAGGTTTTATATTATCATCGAGTATCATATATTGGTTTTAACCTGAATATCTTGAGTCGCTCTCTAATTATGCGTTTGTTGTGCATTCGTGTTGTATGTGTAACATGATTTTAAACTATTGAGATCAAGATTGATAGAACTGATCATCCTACATTGCAATAGCATTCATCAACCAAAAACTATTATTGCAATGGTATTCATCTATAACAATCAACAATTAAAACTACAAATGTAGGATATTGATATCATAAAGCGTTATACGCAACATTGATAGAACTGATAAATAAAAAAACGAAACACAAACCGTATCAAGATTTAACAACTTTGATTATGTCATATACGCGGGCCGATATTTTCATATTAGCCAATAGGCAAAAATAGATTGCGGTCTGGATATGGCATATTGGCAGATGTTACCTATATGCATACATGCATGTTGTCTCCCCATTTTTTCATAAATCAAACCAACTACATACATCAAACTAGTCCATTCCACCAATCGGAGACTCCACTATGTCTTTGAATTATTATTTTTCCAAATAGCATTAAGCTCCTATTGACATTGTCCCATCCAACAAATTTATTGTGCTTGCCTCGACCTTCATCTATCTTTCACATGCCATACACATTAGATGAGTAATATAGTTATAAATTATGGTATTTTGTTGTCATCAATCCACCTAACCCTATCCCTAAGTTGCTCTATGAAAGCACATAGAACCATCCCCCCTAGTCAAGCATAGCTTTTTCTGTGCAATTGTTCTCATTCTTAATTTCTCACATTCATTACTCTCTCATTTTCTTGTCAACAAATTTGTTGTGCAATTGTTCTCATTCTTAATTTCTCACATTCATTACTCTTTCATTTTCTTGTTTTTTTCCAACTCCCCACCACTTAACCCCAACCCAGCCCCCGCCCCCAGCCTCAGCCCAGCCCCAACCTAACCCTAACCCCAGCGCGGCCAGCTAAACCCCAACACCAACCCTAAGGCAAACCCTAACCCCAGCCCCACCCCAGCAGCAGCCGAACCCCAACCCTAACCCTACCCCGACCCCGACCCCGCCCCGACCGCGACAGCGACCCCTACCCAACCCCAACTCGCGCGCGCAACCCCAGACCCAGCCATGAACCCTAAGCCCAAAATAATCCAAAAATTCTTTAATTTACCTCGAGATTTACTCACCTGAACGGCTGCTGCTGGGGCTGGGGTGACGACCTGAACGGCGGTGGCGACGACCTGAACCGCGGTGGCGACGAGATCTGCGGTGGCGACGAAACCGACGGTGGCGACGAGGAGAACGACGATGGCGACGACGGCGTGGCGATTTGGGGATTTTTTTCGCGCGCGATCGAGAGAGAGAGAAAGAAAGTGAGCGTAGGCGATTGATCTGGGGTTTTGTTAAATCGATATTTACTTCCCCCTACGGATATACCCGTAGGTCCTTTGTTTGCGGCTCCGTAGGGGCAAACACCAAATTAAGAATTAATATTTTTATTCTTGGACGTCTGTGCCCGTAGGGGCAACCTTTTAGCCATACGGATAAATCCGTAGTGCCAAGTTAAATCTGCCCCTACGGATTCCAATATCCGTAGGGGCAACCCCCTATTTTACTAGTGATATAGGAAAGACGATCTAAGGGAAGAAAGGAAGAAACCAATAGAAATTTAAGGAACCAAACGTTACAAGATATCTCGAGATATGATCTCCAAGAAAGTTGAAATTGAAGTTCAAAATGGATTCAAAGGACGGTATGAGATTCAAAGGAAAAGGTAAATGCCGTTGAATTTTTAAGTTCTTATATTATCTGCTTCCAATAATCATGCAAAACTGACCTACATGAGCCACCAAAAAAACCTGTCACATCCAGATCCTAAAATAAATAAAATAAATAATATAATAGTGAGAATGTGACAAGGTCCATGACATATCTATATCAAGATGCATACCTTCTCGATATTGATACGCTAAGCGTCTGTATAAGCAGTAAAAGGAAATTATAGTTCAAAAATTTAAAGCTTATAAAGTATCCAACGATATTTATTTACAATTTCAATAAAAAGAGTCCAAATTAGAAAATAACAGTCCGATATTTTGAAACAGAAGGCATGCCGAAATCTGAAGGAAATAACAACCTAAAGTTCTGCCATGGTGAAGAAATGATCAAAGTTTTACTTAGTTGGTACCACCTCGTACCTAGTCTCGTCTCGTGCTCTGATGTCGTCTGACGACATTCTCCAGAAAAGAAAACAGAAAATATGAATGCCGTCAGCAAACTAAAACTTGGTAAATCCCCATTTTATTAAAAAAAGTATTTGAAACGAAACATGGTATACATAATATTAGGCATGAGAATAGCAGTGAACAATAAACAGTAATGTGCATGTCAAAAAAGTAACTAGATTTGTGGGAGTATCACGATATTCGATATTTCAGTGTTATTAATTATAAGTAAAAGCTCAATTTATGAGAGTTTTATTATGTAACTAAGATATTCCGTAATTCCCACGAAACAACGACAACACGAGATTCATGAGATTCAATATTTATATATAATGTAATATACTGCATTCTCCGGTATCATGAAGAACAAGTATGATCCCCTGTTACACATAAATACCCTCATTATTCGAGCTACCCCATCCCCATGATACACACACACACACCCCGGCCCATCCCCATGATATATATATATATATATATATATATATATATATATATATATATATATATATATATACACGCACGATAACACTAGTCTCTATTATACATGTCATGTTCATGAGATTCAAGATTTGTAATCACAGAGTCATGTATTTATTAATTATTATAAATTACAACTATCATAATAATTATTATAAATTACAACGAATCAAATAACAATGCAGGCATAATGTACATAAAATATTTTTAAAAATGGATTTATAAAGAAGAGGTATACAACATAGTTATGGATATATATGTAGCACAGTTACTGGTTAAGATGACGAGCTTCCATGTATTCATGAAGCATAGTTATGGATATATATGTAGTAGGAAGACACATATATTTAGTATATAGTATTGTTTGGTGGCGTAGTACAATAATAGGTATAGTCAAAATACATAATATGTAGTTTTTCACATTCTTGCATTGCATTACATGAGATGATTGCACACTGAGCATCATACAGTGCATGATAATAGTATTATTAATTTAATTTAATAGCTATTGATGCAGTATTTTGTGCAATATGATTGTTGCGAGAGTATTATGTTAAGTAGTTAGTCAGTTAGTAATATTACTTATAATAACCAAACACTTTGCAACAATTCTGATATTAATTGCTTAGAAAGTCAAATATATATTTAAGGAAAGAAATAAAAATCATAATATTCGAAACATATTGCTTTTATTTCAAAATTCGAAATAATCTATAATTGGAATGAAACCATCATCAAAGTGAGTAATTTCAGCAGTTGCTGAATTTTTAAGATTCGGGAGAAGAAATAATATCTATTTTATACCTTATAATATAAGGTCTACTCAAACAACACAATTCAACCCAAAAAACTTCGAAGCCCAGAAGAGATCGAGATTAAAGAGAAAGTGACGAGTGGAGGAAAGGAAGCGTACCAGATTCTGTCGATCAATCCATCAAATCTCTTTTCGAACATCAACTAAGGTACAAATTATCCTCCTTATATATTCATATTTTCGACCCTTTACTTTTGGGCTAGGGGGTGTGAGATAGAGTGCTCGGAAGTATCATCGACGTCGATTTAGAGACCTCGGCGAGTGAACGGCTTCTATGGCTACGGTTAAGGCTTTGGAAATCTTTAGGCGATGGAGTCGGCGGTGGCCGATCTTGGTTTCGAAGCCATGCTAGAGTCAGGTTTTTGCATTTCCTCTTGTTTGGGACCGAATTGTTGAGAGAAGGTTGGGAATCCTACATTGGAGTTTTTGAAAAAGAAAAGGAAAGAAAACGACCAAGAAGAACGAGAGAGGGGGGATGCGACTAAGAGAGAGGTTTCTGTTTGGGTTGGGTCCGAATTAGTTTTACCATCCTACCGTCTAAATTAGTGATAAAAATTAAAGGAAAATAGAAAGTATCGCACTAAAATTTCTAAATAAAGTATGAATTATATATCTTTTAGTTGGTTCGTATAGGTATATATTCCTTAGTATTTTAGATTTAACAAATATTTAGACATTTTATTAATTATATGTTATATCTTTTCTTTAGAGCCATCTATTGAGAATTAAGGAGAGCCGTTGGAGTTTAGCAATATCAATTTGGATTGTTCGGTTGCTGTATGTGGATACCTATTTTTTGCTAGTTTTCATATGTTATTACTTGCTAATTGATGATGTGCTTATTTGATACTTCATATGTAATCTAGATAATACATTTATTGTATTTACCATATATAAATCAGAATGTTTTTCATATAGTGTTAAGATGCATATGACTTAGTGATTTTAATTATAATTTGTGCCTTGAACATGTGGTTGGCTATGTTTAAAGAATATAAAACACACACACACACACACACACACACACAAGTTGTCATATGCGTCTCGTAGGTTAATACCGGTATGAGTTGAGAAAGCAAAGCGCGCGCGCACACACATTTTATTTTAGAAATAAAAGTTGTCATATGCGTCTCGTAGGTTAATACCGGTATGAGTTGAGAAAACAAAGTAGGTTACATTCGTACTAGTAGTGTAGTCCCAGTGGGATTATAACGCGTGCTGTAAGGCAACCTCACCGTGGGTCATAACATACGGTTCTCCCTACCACGATCTATTTATGGTAGCGTTTCCTTATGTCAACCGAGGTAAAGGTGTTGAACGTACTTAAATGTAACCTGCTAGTTTTTTCGTGCGTGAGAATTATATTTTCTTAAACATTGCGTTTTTATATAAGGCTTATGCGTAAAGTAATATCACCATTACTTGTACAATTTATTGCTTCATATTTTGTTGTTTTCTAATTTATTATAAATGCCTTTGACATATATTTATTTCCTTACCGAGCGTTATAGCTCATCCACTTTTGTCTGTGGCTATTAATCCCAATACAGGGTAGCTTTCTGAAGGAGTTTTAGTAGTGAGGCTAGGATCCACATCGTCTTGGCAACTTGTGGGGCTTTGTGGTTTTTCTATGAATAAATAATTTAGTAGTCTTTCTATGGAATGGTTAGAATAAACTTTATTCGAATAAAATATATCATTTAAATGATTTGTAATAAGTCCACTCTATGACTTGGAGTTCTTATTGTGGAATTTAAAACCATCATTTATGTTATTTTGGGGATGATTTTTTTATCTTATAGAGATTTTTTTAGTTGCGCCTTGCGATCTGTCATGCCCCGGTATGGATGGTACTGTCCATTCTGGCAAATGCCGCAATGTTTTGTCATTTGGAGCGAACCGGGCTCAAGAAAGGGCAACTTCCCAGGAGATCATCCAACCTAGGATTTTCATAGCCCGAGCACGCTTAACTACGGAGTTCATCAAACTCCGGAGTGCTTTTTCATCCAAAAGGCGCCTTCATAATTGAGGGTGATATCATACATTTATAATACAGTTCGGTCCTCTTTCGGAATGTGCTTCAGGGACCCAATCATATTGTTCTGAAGCGGCTTCACACTCAAATCACCATGTGTCCACAACATATCGCACTGAGTGTGGACAGAGCAGATCACCATGATGTCCGAAGACCGCACTGCTCTGGGGTATTACATTCCCTTCACGTAAGAACAATGGTTCTTCCTCGAACCACAGACTTACTACTGACGTACCCGCATGGGCCACCATAAATGTCGCACCCCACACCCCAGTACGGATGGTATTGTCTGCTCTAGCCGAAATCACACGGTTTTGTATTTTGGAGCGAACCAGACTCTAGAAGGGGCCACTTCCCATAAGGTCATCCATCCGAGGATTTACCTAACCCGAGCACGCTTAACTAGGGGATTCTTCAAACTCTGGAGTGCCGGTTCATCTAAAGGGTGCCTCCGTAATTGAGGATGGCATCATTATATTTATAATGCATTTCTTTCCTCTTTAAGAATGTGCTTCAGGGACCCGATCCCATTGATCTGAAGTGGCTCCACATTCAGATCACCATGTGTCCGCAACAGACCGCACTAAGTATGGACAGAGCAGATCACCATGATGTCCGAAGATCATACTGCTCTGGGATATTACATGGTCGTATTGTTGAGATCGCGGTATGTCATGCATTTGTTGGTTGTATTTATATAAGAGAATTTAGGGCATGACAGAGTTGGTATCAGAGCTTAGGCTGTAGAATTAAATGAGAATTTGACCGTAACTTATGAACTAAGAAGTTAAGGTTGTAAACGATAAACTTATGCATTAGAGTGCATGGTATATAACTTCACATGTTTGTTCCATGATATACGTTTGAATTTTTATCCTCGTCTAAAGAAATTATTTATCTTGTGAATTTTAGGCAATGGCACGTGGTAGAAGAGATGCAGCGGCTCGAGGAAGTGGTGCAGCAACTCGTAGGAGGGATGCAGCGGCTGGAAGGGTCAGGAGAATTGTCGTTCCACCTCTTGCTGATGTCACCCCTTCCATTAAGCAATCTCAAATTAGAGGTGTCGGCAGTGTCGGCAGGGTTCCAGAGATGTCTGCGAACCCAGTGACAAAACCATTGCAGGATGCCCCTACAATTAATGATGGATGGAGATTTGGTCCTAAGGCTCGTAGAAGGTCTGCTCGTACTCCTAGAACAGCAAGATAAGGCCTTAAGGATGATGATAATCAATAGGGCAATGAATGTTTCGACACTTTCATGAACATGCAAGCTGAGTTCATGAACAAGCAAGCGGTGTTGACCGCCGAAAACAGAGACGAAATGCGATGGATCGTCTTTCCTGAATTTGGGGGCAGATACTATTTGGATTTATCTGTTCACCTCTCCGAAGATACCAAGTTAATTTATGGCACCATATATCGAAGGTTTGGACGGATGGGTCCGTTGTAGCAGATTTCATCAGATTCCCCCTCACTTTATGAGGGGCTTTTTTTTATCGTGGAGACGCTCTTCCCTGCAGGCGCAAGCCCCTGCAGTTAATTACGTTACCGCGTTACGATAACCACTTTCTCCTGCTCCGGAAGTTCACTTCGTGACATGTTGTGTTTGTTTTATTTTAGGTTGCCCGTGGATTGTATACGGAGACTAATTTATGTCATCAACCGTAGGGCACGGATTAGTCCAAAGTCGTATATTTTAGATTTGGGTTTGGGTCAAGAATTTGCTTGACGGAGTCCACGTTGGTAGCTTAGTTTGCCAACAGGAATGAACTTAGGACGTATTTCTCACATTTATGAGGTCCATACATTCATGGGATATTTAGATTTGATCTAAGGATCATTAGCCAAATTGAGACTAAGATCGACTTATGAGCAGTGAGCATATGAGTTTAACTGATCATTAGATCATATATGAATAGCCCATGGATAGTATACGGTAGTCATTATGAAGACAGTCCGTAGGGCAAAACATATTAGTTTAAGGACGTCGTGGTCCATCATTCCTTGTTTGGGACGAATGTTAGTTTAAGGACATTTCGGTCCAATGTTCCCTGTTTGGAATGAAGATTAGTTTAAGAATATTTCGGTCCAATGTTTCCTGTTTGGGATGAAGATTAGTTTAAGGAAATTTCGGTCTAATATTCCCATTTCGGGGATGAATGTTAGTTTAATGACGTTTCGGTCCAACAATCCCATATTTGGGACGGATATTTGTTTAAGAATGTTTCGGTCCATTATTCATCTTACACACACGTGTATTTGTTACATGGCGGAGTAAACGATAATGACATGGAATGCGCCTAATTTGGGGTGTAATCCGATTTGAGGTGTGCACGTCAATTTGGAAGTGCATCAATGTGGGATGTAAGGAGTTGTTGGTTGTCGGGACCCACCACCTCTCTGAAGACGTTGAGGAATTACAACGACATATATCAGAGGTGTGGAGAGATGTACCTTTAAACCAATCCCGTATTTGAGGGAAAAGATCATGGTGGATCATCTAAGGATCATTAACTTTATTTGAGACTAAGATTATCTTAGGAAATATGGGATGAATAGCCTTTTGGATATCATCAATGAGAGATCATTAGTCATATTTGAGACTAGGATCAGTTTGGAAATCACGAGCATATAGGCTAACTTGAAGAATCGAAGAGATTTAACCTCAGGAAACTTAGCCAATTTGGGCTAAGACTAGGTTTCTGTACTACCCAACGGTGCTAAGCACTCAATTATACAGCACTTACGCGTATTTCACGTGAGGCGCTGAAATAGTGATAAGCACTAGTTTTTTGTGGCGCCCACATGTGTTTCACGTGAAGCGCTGCACTGGTGCTAAGCACTAGCTTTTTGTGGCGCCCACGTGTGTTTCACGTGAGGTGTTGCACTAGTGCTAAGCACTAGCTTTTTCAGGCCCCCACGTGCGTTTCACATGAGATGCTATGTAACTTGGTTTTGAGTGCCCACACGCTTTTCACGTGAGGCACTGAGTTCTTTTGGAAATTTAATTTCTTAAATCTCTGTTAATAGTATTTTGATCATTAACAACCACCAAGATCATTATTTTGAGGATCCGGGATCATGTTCTTTAAGAAATGAGTTCTTAATTTGTAGAAACTAAGTTCCTGAGTATTATGAACTCCATGTGTCACGCCCCGCTTCCCAGTATACGGCGAAGGGGACGTGACTGGTCCGCTACGTATATACTCAGAAATACATACGCTAAGCGTATCTAAGAAATATAAAAGTAAATACACAAGAGACGAGATATAATAAAAACAACAACTTTTATTTATTAACATTCTTTTGTACAATGCATGAAAAGGAAATACAACTGAAATAAAAGTGATGCCTTAACAATGGCATAACAGGAAAGTAAAGTACTGAAAGAAAAAATGTACAATGAAACTAAAGTGCTGGGTCTTCGGCAAACTGATCCAAGTCTTCGGCAGTAGACTCAATCTCTGGCGTGTCCAAAGTACCTGACGACATTCAAAGAAGAGAGAAATAGAATGTCATCGGCGAACAGGTCGTTCGGTAAGTCCCAAAGATAAGAGGAAAGTAGAATAGACAGAATAAGAAGGTATCTTTTTAGTGTTGTATTATCTTGTAGTAATGTTGTATTAACGCTGTTGTTTGTAACTTGGTACAGAAGAATGCCAGTGTATACGAGAGGAATCTCTATAAGCCAGAGACTAGAGGCACGTATAGTAAAAGGAACCATTTATACTACGGTACAACAACAACTGGATTCATGTTAGGTGTATTAAGTCTTACAGTCTCGTGCCACTTGTTCCCGCCAAAAATTTCTGCGCAGAAGAGTCCAAGGTATCAAATGGCAGCGATACGCTTAAGGAAATGCGAACCAATATCTTCCGGCCTGTATTTTGATAAGTTCCCGAAGGAGGAACTATTAAATTCTGATGGTATTGGAAGCATCTCGAAAAACCCTTCGATTCGACATATTATGGGCCTCATAATTCATCCGGAATCAAAAGTTATGAGGCATCACGTGTCCACACGTGATGGACCTTTAAGAACCCGCTGGAGGAGTTAAAAGATATAATAAAAACTCAGAAAAGACCCCAATGGGGCATCACGTGCTCACACGTGACCATGGGTCACGTGCAGACACGTGATGGACTTTTAAAGCCTCTAAAATAATGAATAGAATTTAATTCTAAAAGTCAGAAAATACCTCAACGAGGTATCACGTGCTTACACGTGACCAATGGTCACGTGTTGACACGTGATGGTTAAAACAACAACATAAACAAGCGGCTGTTAAAGGAACCAATTTGGGGGTCACGTGCTCACACGTGATCAAGGGTCGCGTGCCAGCACGTGATAGGCTTGAAAGCCTTACAGTTTAATAGAGTTAAAATTCTAAATTTCTCTAAAATCTTTCGAAATAGAATTAAAATTCTAAACTTCTCTAAATCTTTCCAAATGGAAAAGGATTATGGGGACCGTTGGATTAAAGATCCAATGGTGATTAAAAATCACCAATTTATGGAAAAATCTCAAATAAGGAAAGATCTCCCCAAATCTCACCGAAATAACAAACAGAATATCTTTGGATCTAAAATCCAACGGTGAATAAAATTCACTGTGTGATCCAAAGGATCATATTAATCATGAAATCAAATCAAATCTTTCAATGAGAGATTTGCTAAACAAATTGATTCTCTTCCTTCTCCTATAAATAGGAGCCAAGAAAAGAAGAGAAGGGGATCTACTTTTTTGGAGAGAAGAAACAGAGGGAGGAGAATTTAATTCTCGAGAGAAAAAAGAAAAGAGAGGAAAATTTAATTCTCTGCAAAAGAAAAAAAACCCTATGTAAGAAAAGAGAGGCTTAAAAAGAGAATTTAATTCTCAAAAGAGTTTAACTCTTATATAAAGAAAAGAACTTAGTTCTTTCTCTGGTTGAGGATCTGCAAAGTGCACATCTCCCCATGAATTGAGAATTTAATTCTCATTGGGTTGAGATCCTGCCATGCAGATCTAAAACACAGAGGAGGAATTGAGTTTTGAGAATTTAATTCTCCCAAACTCACAGGAATTTAATTCCTCCTAAAATGAAACTAGGGTTTAACCCTAATCAAGAATTTAATTCTTTTACATATCTGGGAATTTAATTCCTTTAAAAAGAAATCAGGGTTTTATCCTAAATAAGAATTTAATTCTTTCACAACAGGAATTTAATTCCTCAAAAATCATAATTAGGGTTTAACCCTACAAAGAATTCAATTCTTAAAAGATCTCTGTTCATGAAAAGAACTAGGGTCACGTGCCCCCACGTGACCCTTGAAAAGATCCCCTGCAAAGAACTTTGAAGCATCACCTCACGTGCTCCCACGTGACTCCCAAAACGCAGAAAGAAAAAGCAAAGGAAATGAAAGCTTTGGGCGCTCTCACGTGTTGTCACGTGACCCCTCAGCAAATGCTTTAACAGTTGGCGCACAGATCCCCATCACGTGCCAACACGTGATGCTCTAAAATAAAAACAAAAGTGTTTAACATTTATTCGCAGATTTGAGGATAAACCAAAAGGAGATCTGGCTCCATATTTAGGGCGCCCTCACGTGTCACCACGTGACCCCTAATGAGCATTCTAACAGACCAAAGCGGGGGCCTCCATCACATGCTCACACGTTATGGCCGTCAGAATTAAAAGAGTTAAATATTGATCTGCAGAATAAAATAAAAGAAATCAGGGCGCTCTCACGTGTCCACACGTGACCCCTCTTTCCTTAGTGTTTAACACTAATCTGAAGACTTTGTTTCCAGTGTTTAACACTGATTTGCTTTAGTGTTTAACACTAATTTGAAATCTCTGATTATCAGTGTTTAACACTGATTTGCTTTAGTGTTTAACACTGATTTGAAAGCCCTGTTGCTAGTGTTTAACACTGGTTATCTTTTAGTGTTTAACACTAACTTGCTAATCTTATTCCCAGTGTTCAACACTGTTGGTCTTTAGTGTTTAACACTAGATTTAGCCCAATTGGCTAAGTTTCTAGAGGCAAAGCCTCTCCTTCAATGGACCAACAGAGGGTCAATATTTCAAATATAATTGGACTTAGCCCAAACTGGCCATAAGTCCTCAAATCATCTTGAACTGAGCACATCTGCTCTTTCAACCAACTCATTGGTTCAATGGTACATCTCTGAACTCCTCTGATATTTGTCGTTGTAATCCTTCAACGTCTTCAGAGAGGTGACGGGTCCCGACGACCACACATCAATACGGACTGTGGGGTCCTTAAACCTACGGACTTATGCGTCCTTAAACTAAAATACGGACTATGGGGTCTTTAAACCCACGGACTTATGCGTCCTTAAACTACCTATGGACCACCACGTCCCTAAACTGGAACATGGACCATTATGTCCCTAAACTGGAAATGGACCACCATGTCCCTAAACTGTCAATGGACCACCATGTCCCTAAACTGGAACAATAGAGCCCAAACGCTCTTTTGTCGGATCTAAACGATCCCGTTAAGTTGATCTTAGTCTCAAACTGGACTAACGTATCCTTAACAAACGTTTAAGTTGATCTTAGCCTTAAATACGGCTAACGTATCCTTAAACCCTCAAACAAACTTTAGTCCCAAATTGGACTACACCCCAACCAACTTTGGTTCAAGGGTACATCTCTGAACTCCTCTGACATCTGTCGTTGTAATCCTTCAACGTCGTCAGAGAGGTGACGGGTCCCGATGGCCATACATGCAATGGACCACTATGTCCCTAAACTGGAACAATAGAGCCCAAATGCTCTTTTGTCAGATCTAAACGATCCTGTTAAGCTGATCTTAGTCTCAAATTGGACTAACGTATCCTTAACAAACGTTTAAGTTGATCTTAGCCTCAAATATGGCTAACGTGTCCTTAAACCAAACCCCCAAACCCAAATCTAAGAAAATACGGATTTGGACTAATCTACGTCCTACGGGCGACAGCATAAATTTGTCTCCGTACACAATCCACGGGCAAGCACAAACAAAACAAACACCCACGACACGAAGTGATCAGCTGGAGAAGGAGAAAGTTGTTACCGCGACGCGGTAGCGTAATTAACTGCAGGGGCTTGCGCCTGCAGGGAAGAGCGTCCCCACAATCAAAAACCCCTCAACGAGGGGGAATCTGACGAAGTCTGCTCCGTCGGTCGCATCCGTTTAAACCTTCGATACATGGTGCCATAAATCAACTTGGCATCTTCGGAGAGGTAGACGGATAACACCAATTAGCATCTGTCCCGAATCTCAGGCAAGACGTCCCATGTCTTGGCCGCCGTTCGGAGGGAAACAGATTCTGGCACGCCCGGTGGGACTCTGAAGAACTCCTCAAGAATTAAAAAAAAATTAGTGTTAAACACTAGCAAGATGCAGATGCAACGTCAACAAAAGACCTCACGGTCGAAACAAAGCGGAGCGACGGCAAAATCCCAGCTCCACCTCAGCATTCGTCTCGATACAGCAAACGAGATGTCAACAATGGCGTTCCTTCGCAGTCCAGCAGGATGCAGATGCAACGTCAACAAAAGACCTCACGGTCGAAACAAAGCGGAGCGACGGCAAAATCCCAGCTCCACCTCAGCATTCATCTCGATACAGCAGACGAGATGTCAACAATGGCGTTCCTTCACAGTCCAACAGGATGCAGAAGCAGCATCAACAAAAGACCTCATGGTCGAAACAAAGCGGAGTGACGGCAATATCCCAGCTCCACCACGACATTCATCTCGATACAGAAGACGCAGTGCAAGCAAACGAAGCGAAGGCCAAATTCCTAGCTTCAGGGTCTTGATGGTAACTCATATAAAACCTGAAAGACTACCGGAGATCATCCCACATGGAGTGGTCACCACCTCGACGTTCGTCTCGATACAGCAGACGAGATTTCACCACAGTGTCCTTCCTCCAACAGGATCCGGACACGCTAAAGCAAACGAAGCGAAGGCCAAATTCCTAGCTTCAGGGTCTTGACGGTAACTCATATAAAACCTAAAAGACTACCGGAGATCATCCCACATGGAGTGGTCACCACCTCGACGTTCGTCTCGATACAGCATATGAGATGTCACCACAGCGTTCTCCCTCCAGCAGGATTCGGACACGCCAAAGAAAATGAAGCAAAATGCCAAATTCCTAGCTTCAGGGTCTTGACAGCAAGTCATATAAAGCCTGAAAGACAATTGGAGATCATCTCACACCAGCATTGAGTGATCACCACCTCGACGATCGTCTCGATACAGCAGATGAAATGTCACCCCAGCGTTCTTCCCCCAGCAGGATTCGGACGCGCCAAAGCAAATGAAGCAAAAAGCCAAATTTCTAGCTTCAGGGTCTTGACGGCAAGTCATATAAAGCCTGAAAGACAATCGGAGATCATCTCACACCAGCATAGAGTGATCACCACCTCGACGATCGTCTCGATACAGCAGATGAAATGTCACTCCAGCGTTCTTCCCCCAGCAGGATTCGGATGCGCCAAAGCAAATGAAGCAAAATGCCAAATTCCTAGCTTCAGGGTCTTGACGGCAAGTCATATAAAGCCTGAAAGACAATCGGAGATTATCTCGCACCAGTGCGGAGTGGTCACCACCTCGACGTTCGTCTCGACACAGCAGACGCGACATCACCAAAAGGAGTCACGGCAAAATCCCTGGTTCCAAACCTCGACGGTTCACCAGCAACCTGGAGACAACCGCGACATTCGTCTCGATACAGCAGACACGATGCCAGCAAACGAAGCAAAGGCCAAATTCCTAGGTTCAGGGTTTTAACGGCAAGTCATATAAAGCCTGAAAGACCACCGGAGATCATCCCACATGGTGTGGTCACCACCTCGACGTTCGTCTCGATACAGCAGACGAGATGTCACCCCAGCATTCTTCCTCCAGCAGGGTTCAGACGCAACATCACCAAAAGGAGCCACGGCAAAATCCCTAGTTCCAAACCTCGACGGTTCACCAGCAACCTAGAGACAACTATGACATTCGTCTCGATACAGAGGACGCGATGCCAGTAAATGAAGCGAAGGCCAAATTCCTAGCTTCAGGGTCTTAACGGCAAGTCATATAAAGCCTGAAAGACCACCGGAGATCATCCCACATGGAGTGGTCACCACCTCGACGTTCGTCTCAATACAGCAGACGCAACATCACCAAAAGGAGCCACGGCAAAATCCCTAGTTCCAAACCTCGACGGTTCATCAGCAACCTAGAGACAACCACGACATTCGTCTCGATACAGAGGACGCAATGCCAGCAAACGAAGCAAAGACCAAATTCCTAGCTTCAGGGTCTTAACGGCAAGTCATATAAAGCCTGAAAGACTATCGGAGATCATCCCATACCAGCGCGGAGTGGTTATGACTCATCGGGGCTCTCCAAAATGAGCCTAACCTCAAGTAAAAAGCAGCATGGCAAATTCCTAACGCTTGCTCTTCCGACGGTCAAACTGCCAAGGAGGATTGCTTGAATACGTCTTGTCCAGCCCCCGAAAGGATCAGAGACACGGCAGTCGCAGGGCTACTCGAACAGCACGATTGCCTATCGAGGAATATATTAGCTCATGCGATGGTACGACGGCCAAAACCCTAAGTACCACAGACCCTAACGGACTTCTGTCGTAAAGAGCAGAGGTTAACTGTGACGTTAGGATATTCTTGCGAGATCTGCTCGATCCGTTTCGACTCGTGAGGAAATTGATGTCTTTGCGAGAACTTCTCGATTTGTCTCGACTCGTGAGATAAAGCCTTAGGCAGTAGGGATTAAAAAACCTGTTTCCTAAGCACTGGGACCCTGCAAGTCGGCCCAAAACGGTCTCTTGCGTACTATCCACGGGTCACACTCTCCAAATTCGAATCTCGACAAGGAGGGAAACAACCAGTTACGAGTCCTCTCGACTTATAAGCGAGAAAATTCTCTTGTGAGATCCTTACGACTCTCAAGAGAAAACACACTTAGGAATTCTCATGATCCCTAAGGAGAAAAGACACCTACGAGATCCTCACGACTCGTAGGGAGAAAAGTCTTTATGAGACCCTCACGGCTCGTAAAGTTGAAAAGTCTTAGGTGGCAGATCCTACCCCTGTCTCCTAAGCCATCACTGTCCTGCAAAGAGGTCAAGATGGACCATCTATGAGCCACACTTGCCAAAGCTACATGCCACTGAAATGGAAAAGCTACTCATGAGCATATAAACTACTTCACGCCAGAGTAAGACATAAAGAAATGGAAAGGTTCGACTCATGGAGTTAAGGGTTTGGAACTATATCTCTTAAGAGTCGAGATTTGAGTCAATGATAAATGACGACGCTTGTGTCCGCTCGTTATCTTCTCAGATCAAGATTCTGAAAGTAATATACCAACCCGAAATTGGTCATACGCTATGCATTACTTTGCACCACTTCACCCACGTATATACTTACGTGGGCAAACTAGTGGGGGGCATTTGTTCCCGCCGAAAATTTCTGCGCAGAAGAGTCCAAGGTATCAAATGGAAGCGATACGCTTAAGGAAATGCGAACCAATATCTTCCGGCCTGTATTTTGATAAGTTCCCGAAAGAGAAACTATTAAATTCTGATGGTATTGGAAGCATCTCGAAAAACCCTTCGATTTGATATATTATGGGCCTCATAATTCATCCGGGATCAAAAGTTATGAGGCATCACGTGTCCACACGTGATGGACCTTTAAGAACCCGCTGGAGGAGCTAAAAGTTATAATAAAAACTCAGAAAAGACCCCAATGGGGCATCACATGCTCACACGTGACCATGGGTCACGTGCAGACTCGTGATGGGCTTTTAAAGCCTCTAAAATAATGAATAGAATTTAATTCTAAAAGTCAGAAAATACCTCAACGGGGTATCGCGTGCTTACACGTGACCAATGGTCACGTGTTGACACGTGATGGTTAAAACAACAACATAAACAAGCGGCTGTTAAAGGAACCAATTTGGGGGTCACGTGCTCACACGTGACCAAGGGTCACGTGTCAGCACGTGACTGGCTTCGAAAGCCTTACAGTTAATAGAATTAAATTCTAAAAGCTTCCAAATCTTTCCAAATGGAAAAGGATTATGGGGACCGTTGGATTAAAGATCCAAGGGTGATTAAATATCACCAATTTATGGAAAAATCTTGGACTTGGAAAGATTTCCCCCCTAAATCTAACCGAGATAACAAAAGGATATCTTTGGATTTAAAATCCAATGGTGAATAAAATTCACTTAACAATCTAAAGGCCCAGATTAATGATAAATATAAATCAAATCTCTCAACATACAAATCAAATATCTCAATTAGTGATTTGCTAAACAAATTGATTCTCTTCCTTCTCCTATAAATAGGAGCCAAGAAAAGAAGTGAGGGGATCTACTTTTTTGGAGAGAAAAACAGAGAGAGGAGAATTTAATTCTCAAGAGGGAAGAAAAGAAAGGAGAATTTAATTCTCTGCAAAAGAAAAACCCTAGGTAAGAAAAGAGAGGCTTCAAAAGAGAATTTAATTCTCAAAAGAGTTTAACTCTTATTTAAAGAAAAGAACTTAGTTCTTTCTCTAGTTGAGGATCTGCAAAGTGCACATCTCCCCATGAATTGAGAATTTAATTCTCATTGGGTTGAGATCCTGCCATGCAGATCTAAAACACAGAGGAGGAATTGAGTTTTGAGAATTTAATTCTCCCAAACTCACAGGAATTTAATTCCTCCTAAAATGAAACTAGGGTTTAACCATAATTAAGAATTCAATTCTTTTACATATCTGGGAATTTAATTCCTTTAAAAAGAAATCAGGGTATTATCCTAAATAAGAATTTAATTCTTTCACAATAGGAATTTAATTCCTCCAAAATCATAATTAGGGTTTAACCCTACAGAGAATTCAATTCTTAAAAGATCTCTGTTCATGAAAAGAACTAGGGTCACGTGCCCCCACGTGACCCTTGAAAAGATCCCCTGCAATGAACTTTGAAGTATCACCTCACGTGCTCCCACGTGACTCCCAAAACGCAGAAAGAAAAAGCAAAGGAAATGAAAGCTTTGGGCGCTCTCACGTGTTATCACGTGACCCCTCAGCAAATGCTTTAACAATTGGCGCACAGATCCCCATCACGTGCCAACACGTGATGCTCTAAAATAAAAATAAAAGTGTTTAACACTTATTCGCAGATTTGAGGATAAAACAATAGGAGATCTGGCTCCACATTTAGGGCGCCCTCACGTGTCCCCACGTGACCCCTAACGAATCCCTTTAATATCCAATGGATGGATGCCTATCACGTGCCCACACGTGATGGCCAGGAAATTAAAAGTGTTAAACACTTACCTGCAGAATAAAATAAGGGAAATCAGGACGATCTCACGTGTCCGCACGTGACCCCTCCCTCCTTAGTGTTTAACACTAATTGGAAAACTTTATTTGCAGTGTTTAACACTGATTTTCTTAGTGTTTAACACTAATTTGGAAAACTCTATTTGCAGTGTTTAACACTGATTTTCTTAGTGATTAACACTAATTTGAAAAATCTGTTCCCGGTGTTTAACATTGATTTGCTTTAGTGTTTAACACTAATTTGAAATCTCTGCTACCAGTGTTTAACACTGATTTGCTTTAGTGTTTAACACTAATTTGAAAGCCCCGCTGCTAGTGTTTAACACTGATTATCAAAAGAGAGGCTTCAAAAGAGAATTTAATTCTTAAAAGAGTTTAACTCTTATTTAAAGAAAAGAACTTAGTTCTTTCTCTGGTTGAGGATCTGCAAAGTGCACATCTCCCCATGAAATGAGAATTTAATTCTCATTGGGTTGAGATCCTGCCATGCAGATCTAAAACACAGAGGAGGAATTGAGTTTTGAGAATTTAATTCTCCCAAACTCACAGGAATTTAATTCCTCCTAAAATGAAACTGGGGTTTAACCATAATCAAGAATTCAATTCTTTTACATATCTGGGAATTTAATTCCTTTAAAAAGAAATCAGGGTTTTATCCTAAATAAGAATTTAATTCTTTCACAATAAGAATTTAATTCCTCCAAAATCATAATTAGGGTTTAACCCTACAGAGAATTCAATTCTTAAAAGATCTCTGTTCATGAAAAGAACTAGGGTCACGTGCCCCCACATGACCCTTGAAAAGATCCCCTGCAATGAACTTTGAAGCATCACCTCACGTGCTCCCACGTGACTCCCAAAACGCAGAAAGAAAAAGCAAAGGAAATGAAAGCTTTGGGCGCTCTCACGTGTTATCACGTGACCCCTCAGCAAATGCTTTAACAATTGGCGCACAAATCCCCATCACGTGCCAACACGTGATGCTCTAAAATAAAAATAAAAGTGTTTAACACTTATTCGCAGATTTGAGGATAAAACAAAAGGAGATCTGGCTCCACATTTAGGGCGCCCTCACGTGTCCCCACGTGACCCCTAACGAATCCCTTTAATATCCAATGGATGGATGCCTATCACGTGCCCACACGTGATGGCCGGGAAATTAAAAGTGTTAAACACTTACCTGCAGAATAAATAAGGGAAATCAGGGCGCTCTCACGTGTCCGCACGTGACCCCTCCCTCCTTAGTGTTTAACACTAATTGGAAAACTCTATTTGCAGTGTTTAACACTGATTTTCTTAGTGTTTAACACTAATTTGGAAAACTCTATTTGCAGTGTTTAACACTGATTTTCTTAGTGATTAACACTAATTTGAAAAATCTGTTCCCGGTGTTTAACATTGATTTGCTTTAGTGTTTAACACTAATTTGAAATCTCTGCTACCAGTGTTTAACACTAATTTGCTTTAGTGTTTAACACTAATTTGAAAGCCCCGCTGCTAGTGTTTAACACTGATTATCTTTTAGTGTTAAACACTAACTTGCTAATCTTAATCCCAGTGTTCAACACTGTTGGTCTTTAGTGTTTAACACTATCTTTAGCTCAATTGGCTAAGTTTCTAGAGGCAAAGCCTCTCCTTCAATGGACCAACAGAGGGCCAATATTTCAAACATAATTGGACTTAGCCCAAACTGTCCATAAGTCCTCAAATCATCTTGAACTGAGCACATCTGCTCTTTCAACCAACTCATTGGTTCAAGGGTACATCTCTGAACTCCTCTGATATTTGTCGTTGTAATCCTTCAACGTCTTCAGAGAGGTGACGGGTCCCGACAACCACGCATCAACCCGGACTGTGGGGTCCTTAAACTCATGGACTTATGCGTCCTTAAACCAAGATACGGACCGTGGGGTCCTTAAGCCGCGGACTTATGCGTCCTTAAACTAACGGACTAATGCGTCCTTAAACACACCCATATGGACTGTGGGGTCCTTAAACCCATGGACTTATGCGTCCTTAAACTACCAATGGACCACCATGTCCCTAAACTGGAACATGGACCACCATGTCCCTAAACTGGAGATGGACCACCATGTCCCTAAACTGGCAATGGACCACTATGTCCCTAAACTGGAACAATAGAGCCCCCAAATGCTCTTTTGTCGGATCTAAACGATCCCGTTTAAGTTGATCTTAGCCTCAAATATGGCTAACGCATCCTTAAACCAAAACTTTCAAAACAGACTTTAGTCCCAAATTGGACTATAGATCTCCCAACCAACTTTGGTCCAAGGGTACATCTCTGAACTCCTCTGACATCTGTCGTTGTAATCCTTCAACGTCGTCAGAGAGGTGACGGGTCCCGATGGCCATACATGCAATGGACCACTATGTCCCTAAACTGGAACAATAGAGCCCAAATGCTCTTTTGTCGGATCTAAACGATCCTGTTAAGCTGATCTTAGTCTCAAATTGGACTAACGTATCCTTAACAAACGTTTAAGTTGATCTTAGCCTCAAATATGGCTAACGTGTCCTTAAACCAAACCCCAAACCCAAATCTAAGAAAATACGGATTTGGACTAATCCACGTCCTACGGGCGACATCATAAATTTGTCTCCGTACACAATCCACGGGCAAGCACAAACAAAACAAACACCCACGACACGAAGTGACCGGCTGGAGAAGGAGAAAGTTGTTACCGCGATGCGGTAGCGTAATTAACTGCAGGGGCTTGCGCCAGCAGGGAAGAGCGTCCCCATAATCAAAAACCCCTCAACGAGGGGGAATCTGACGAAGTCTGCTACATCGGTCGCATCCGCTTAAAACTTCGATACATGGTGCCATAAATCAACTTGGCATCTTCGGAGAGGTAGACGGATAACACCAATTATCATCTGCCCCGAATCTCAGGCAAGACAGTCCATGTCTTGGCCGCCATTCGGAGGGGAACAGATTCTGGCACGCCCGGTGGGACCTTTTCCTCTTTCCACTCCACACTTCGTGTGTCGTGTTCGCGAACGAATCGCGGTTTACTGTGGTTTCCTGTGGATTCGAGGTACTAAGATTTGGTGTCTTGCTCCGTGCAGAAAACAGAAGATCAATGGCTTCAAACTGCACTGCCTGCAACTGCAACTCTCGCTCGGTCCTTGCTGGAGGAGTGACTTATGGGCCCCAAGCGGCCTCCCTTTTCAAGATGCCAGTGGAGCAGGTAACTCAGGACACCACTGGATTATTCTTCGGGACCATGCTCCCACCGTTGAGCTTCAATGCCACAATGACGTTGAAAGAAGCCCCAAAGAAGTCGGTCTTTGATCGGCTTACCACTGCCGCGACCCCTCTCAACGGGTCGCCCAGCTTCAATACCTCAGTTTTCAACAGACTGGGCCAGAACGTCTGCAAACCCGCGATACCCGAAGCTGCCATCCCAAAGCGGATAGCTATCCCGGCTCAAGCGGGCGAAATCATTGGAAAGGCTCCTCCTTCCAAGAAGTCGGTTTTTACAAGGCTGGCCATTCCGGTTGCTGCTCCAGGCGAGGTCCTCAAAGCTGCTTCCCCTGCTCAGAGGTCTGTCTTTGACAGATTAAACATTGCTTCTCAACGGGCGTCAGTCTTCGATAGGCTAGCACCAATAACAGTCTCTCCTCAAAGCAGGGGGCATGAAGAAGCTTATCCAACAACGGAGGTGATCTCATCCGCACGACATGCTCGACGTCGTCACTGGCACCGAGTAAGAAAGGCTGGGGGTATCTCTCCATCTGGACTTACTCCGCCAGCTCCAACGGTGGGGATCGATGCTGCTGTTCCAACCGGGAACAGCTTTGAATTGCTGAACACGGTGCGCAGAAACTCTCCTACTGCCGTACTAAAAAGATCCCCTCCTCCGGTGGGAAATTTTGCGAAATCCAAGCCAGAACAGTCCTCTCAGCGGCTGTCCTCTAAAATCTACAAGGTCTGACGCCAAGTCCAAGACTCGGTGATTGATCGAAATTTCTCCCGCCAGCAGAAGAAGCTGAAGGTCCGACAGGAAGAGAACCGTCCTGTTAAGCCACAAAAGATGACGACTACTTGGGTGCTCACGACAGCGGCCCCCTCAACGTCAACCACTCAGAAAAGAAGGAGGCCAGAGAAAGCCCCAGTAAACGTGGCAGACCACAATGACGCTAAGCCCAAACGCCCCAAGTCTGGGGGCATGGTGGTGCACACCGTATACATGGCTTCTGGAAAGGAGGAAAGCCGTGGTTCGACGGGTCACCGACCGCTCACCCGATCCGTGACGAAAACCCAGGAGCAGCAACAGAAGCTTCAGGAGATGATGATTGCAATGGCCGCACTTACCGGGTCAAAAGAAAGCCCGGAGGCATCATCAGAGCAGCGTCACAAACAAGAAACTGATGCTGACTTCTTACGCAGAGTCCTCGAAAAGAAAGACAGAGAAGCCGCAGAGCAAGCGGCTAACATAAAGCAAATGGCGCTCCTCTTCCAAGATATGGTAGGGATGATGCTACAGCCGGACCCTCCAGTTGAAGACCCTCCAATCATTACTGAAGACGATAGAGGAGAGACATCTAATCCTCCTCCGACTCTTTCAACAGCCAAAGATGAAACCATTTCCAAGGCTAGGATGACTATATAGCTCATCAAATACGGGCTCATCAAGTGAATGAAGCGGCTGCGCAAATTGTTAGAACTGGACGACCCTATCCGGGCTGGTATGACCAAATCAGTTACCCGTCGGGATATACGATCCCTAAGTTCCACGTATATAAGGGAACGGGAAATCCGCATCAGCACGTCGCTCAATTTAGAGCCATGTGCGGCAACACTGGAGGTGATGATAAATTGCTGCTCCGCCAGTTTGTTGGCAGCCTGTCGGAAACGGCATTTGAGTGGTACTCTGAACTCCCAAATGACTCTATCAAGACATTTACGGAGATGGAGCTGCTGTTTACACAGAGATTCGTGAGTGCTAGTGGACGCACCCCGATAACAGCACTGATTAATGCCAGGATAAGGCCAGGCGAAACATGGGTCCAATACGCAACACGATGGCGGAACCTATGGTCGAAATGCGAACAACGCATAGAAGAGGCTCCTGCAGTAGGCATGTTTGTGGGTACCCTTGATCCGCAAGCGACCATCTCACAGTTCATGATGTTCTTCAAGCCGACCACCTTCTAGGCCTTGATTGACAAGCTGGCCCAAATGGACCAGATGGGCCATAGGCCTTCCTCTTTAAAGACGGAGCCTTGGAATGAAAAGGGCAAAGGGAAAGCAACCTTCGTTTCCAATGCTCAACAACAACCGAGCAACTTAAAGCCGGTTGTTCGCCAAAACAACGTGCGTCCACGCCCATCCCTCGAGGAGAGACTGGGACGTCCTTACTTATTTCCCCAGGATAAAACGAGAAGACTGTTCGAGCTGGCAGTGCGCAACAGACTCATCAATCTGCCGAGTCCAAAGCGTCCGTTGCAGCCAGGCGATGTCAACGATCCCAATTATTGTCCTTACCACCAAACGGTAAGTCACCCGATCGAGAATTGCTTCGTCTTTAAAGGATGGATCGAGGATCAGTATCTACAAGGCAAGTTTGCGTTGTCCGAGAAGTGGAAAATAAACCCACCACAACCGCACACTCCAAAGAAGACGGACACACCGGGGGCAACTTGTTCTTTTGTCGAAGAAGCTTCGTGGGAGGTCGTGTTGTTATCCAAAACCAAAAAGATGCTGAATGATCTCCAGACATGCCCGGCGATCGGGTGGAAGAACTCGCTAGAACCCCAGATCGTCGAAGGGATGCTGAAGCCGCGCCCAACCCTAAAGATCGATGGCGAAGGCCCCAGCACTCACACCCAGCCGTCAAAATCTTCAAAGAAAAACAAGAAGAAATCCAAGAAGCCCGTGAAGCCCGGCGACAAGCGCACGGATTTGCAGAAACAGATTGACGTGCTGGAAGAGTATAACCAGAAGGTGCGGATTCCAATCACGCTCCAAGAGTTCCTCAGCCACGTCCTCGAGGACGAAAATGATGGAGAAGACTCATCAGATGAATCTGAGGACTACGTAGCAAGTTGTCATGTGATCTCTCACTCATTGATAGATGATAAAGAGGCTCCTTGCACCGAGAAACCAGGGCCGGGTCCTGAACCAGAACTTCTGTGGCCATCAGACGAGATGATCGATGCCTTCCTGAACGAAGCCCGTCTTAAAAGCAAAGCTGATCGAGAGCGCGAGATGGCCATATTCGAGAAAGCCAAACGCCGACGACTAGATGAAAGGGTCGAAACACTCCCACCGGATCAAAGTCCATCCGCCACAAATAAAAGCAGGTTCAAGATGAGGAAAAGATTCGCCAAAGCCATATCGATGGGAATGAAGCTCCCCTCTTTCAGAGGAAATTTTCCCACCGATATATATCTTGATGAAGCGGACATGCATCTTAACTTCTGCTTATATCATCAGAAGATTGCACACCCTACTGAAGAATGCAATTCCTTTAAAAACTGGTGGCAGGGATACGTTGCTCACTGGCAGCACGTTCAACGATTGAAGCGCGAAGCTCGTCGGAAACAGAACACGACAAATGAGCATATGAAAACTGCCGGCAACGGTTACATGGTTGACGGCAGAAGATCGCAAGCTCTCACCTTCGGGAGCAATTCTGAAGAAGAAATGACTCTCAGCCCTCCCTTCAAAGAATCCACCTCAGGAAAAGAGGAAGAAAAGAAGAGCTGCGAGAACGTTCAGCTGTGCAATCGCACGCTACCCGAAAAGAATCTCGAACCCGCAAACAAGGGATCGAACAAAAGGGATAAGGGGAATGGAAAAGCGACTTTCATCGCGAACGCTCAACAACAGCCGAGTAACCCGAGACCGTTTTGTCGTCAAAATAACAAGCCGCGATACCTCAATGAGAAGTTGAAACGTCCTTACTCGTTTTCCAGAGATAAAACAAAGAGACTGTTCGAGCTAGCGGTGCGCAGCGGGCTCATCACTCTGCCGGATCCAAAACGTCCGTTGCAGCCAGGTGACGTTGACAATCTTAACTATTGTACCTACCACAGAGTAATGGGTCACCCACTCGAAAATTGCTATGTCTTCAAAGGCTGGATTGAGGATGAATACCAACAGGGCAAATTCCCATTGTCTGACAACTGGAAGGTGAGCCCGCCACAACTACATGCTCCGAAAAAGATGGACATGCCGGGGGCATCGTGCTCTTTCATAGAGAAAGCCCCATAGACCGAAAAGTCAGTAAACTAGAGATTCGCCTCAAATACGGCGACGCTAGACCGAAATGTCGTTAAACTAACGATGGACCACTATGTCCTAAAACTGGCGTCGGACCGAAACGTCCCTAAACTAATGACGGACCGCGATGTCCTAAAACTTGCAAATGACCGAAACGTCGTTAAACTACTATCAACCCGCGGCATCCTTAGGCTGGCGTGGTAAAAAAAAACGGTATGTACACAAGCAAAATGGGCACGGATGAAAACCCAAAAGGGCTCCGTGAGTAAAAACAGCAGGGCTACCGGCGAGTTTTGTGAAAACCCGAAAGGGCGCAACCTCGTTAGAATAAAAAAAAAGAATAAACAAAAAAAAACGGTATGTCCATAAGCAAAATGGGTACGGATGAAAACCCGAAAGGGCTCCGTGAGTAAAAACAGCAGGGCTACCGGCGAGTGTTTGTGAAAACCCGAAAGGGCGCAACCTCGTTAAAAGACACTTACAGGGTCCTCTCGACCTTGTGAGGAGAAACCGCCTGCGTGAGATCCTTACGACTCACAAGGGAGCAACACACTTAGGAATCCTCACGATTCCTAAGGAGAAATTACACTTGGGAGATCCTCACGACTCGTAAGGAGAACTCTCTTATGGGACCCTCACGGCTCGTAAGATTTGAAAGTCTTAAGTTATAGAGACCTGAACCTGTTCTTAAGCAACCCCCACAACCTTCGATATTGCCCTAAAAGCGGCTCATATTGACCCTTGTATACAATCCACGGGCACGAATAAATATTTCCCTAACAAAGTCCCATCCGTGACTAGGGATATGCTTGTACAGCAAACAACACTTGTAAGTCCTCTCGACTTATAAGGAGAAAACCCTTTTGTAAGATCCTTACGACTTACAAGAGAACATGCACTTAGGAATCCTCACGATTCCCAAGGAGAAAACACACCTACAAGATCCTCACGACTTGTAGGGAGAAATACCTTTGTGAGACCCTTACGGCTCATGAAGTCAAAAGCCTTAGCCGACAGGACCCTTAACCTTGTTTACTAAGCCACCTTTGTTCAACATCGACAGAGGCAAATGATGATTCACTCCTGGCAATATCCCAGTTGCAGCGATACTGATGCCTAAACCGGTATCAAATTCCAAGCCCTTTCAAGGCAAATGATGATTCGCTCCTGGCAATATCCCAGTTGCAGCGATGCTGATGCCTAAACTGGTATCAAATTCCAAGTCTTTTCACGGCAAATGATGATTCGCTCCTGGCAATATTCCAGTCACAGCGATGCTGATGCCAAGATTGGTATCAGATCCCAAATCCCCTACTCGCAAAAAAAAAGAAAAAAAAATCAGCGAGCCGAAAAAAAAAGATGCATACGAAATAGCCGAAATGATGGGGCAACTTGCAAACAGAATCAGCAAGTAAAAATGTATGCATACGAAATAGCCGAAATGATTGGGCAACTCGCAATAAAAAACAGCGAGTAAAAATAAAATAAATAGCCGAAATGATTGGGCACCGCGAAAAATAGCCGAAATGATTGGGCAATCGCGACCTTCGCGATATAAAAGCTGAAATGATAAAGCATCGCGGAAAGAATAAAAAAAAATGATGAATGAAATGAAAATTTGCCCTACAGGTGAGATCACATCGATCCCTGTATACAATCCAGGAGTACAAACAACGAGGGAACCATACCTTCCCAACAGGCTCCGCCAGAAAGCGAAGCCAAATCTCGACGGTTCATAGACAACCCAGAGACAACCTCGACATCTGTCGCAATATCGCAGACATAATGTCAACAGACGAAGCAAAAGGAAGATCCTGAGCTTCAGGGTCTCAATGGCCACATCTACAGCCTGGAGACCAACAACGGCGTGCCTCCTCATTCCAGCAGGACACAGATGTTACACCATCAAGCGGAGCGATGGCAAAATCCCAGCTTCACCTCAGCGTTCGTCTCGTTACAGCAGACGAGATGTCAACAACAGCGTTCCTTCGCAGTCCAGCAGGACGCAGATGTAACGTCAACAAAAGACCTCATGGTTGAAACAAAGCGGAGTGACGGCAAAATCCCAGCTCCACCTCAGCATTCGTCTCTTTACAGCAGACGAGATGTCAACGATGGTTTTCCTCCGCAGTCCAGCAGGATCAGATGCAACATCGATGAAAGACCCCATGGTCAGCAAAGCGGAGTGACGACAAAATCCTAGCTCCACCTCAGCATTCGTCTCGTTACAGCAGATGCAATTTCAACAGCAGCGTTCCTTCGTGGTCCAGCAGGATGCGGACGCAGCGTCAACAAAAGACCTTACGGTCAAAGCAGACGAAGCAAAGGCCAAGTTCCTAGCTTCAACGTCTTGACGGTAACTCATATAAAACCGGAAAGACAATCAGAGATCATCTCACACCGGCATAGAGTGATCACCACCTCGACGTTCTTCTCGATACAGCACAAGAAATGTCACTACAGCGTTCTTCCCCCAGCAGGATTCGGACGCGCCAAAGCAAATGAAGCAAAAGGCCAAATTCCTAGCTTCAGGGTCTTGACGGCAACTCATATAAAGCCTGAAAGACAATCGGAGATCATCTCACACCAGCGCGGAGTGGTCACCACCTTGACGATCGTCTCGATACAGCAGATGAAATGTCACCCCAGCGTTCTTCCCCCAGCAGGATTCGGACGCACCAAAGCAAACGAAGCGAAGGCCAAATTCCTAGCTTCAGGGTCTTGACGGCAAGTCATATAAAGCGTGAAAGACAATTGGAGATCATCTCACACCAGCGCGGAGTGGTCACCACCTCGACGATCGTCTCGATACAGCAGATGAAATGTCACCTCAGTGTTCTTCCCCCAGCAGGATTCGGACGCGCCAAAGCAAACGAAGCGAAGGCCAAATTCCTAGCTTCAGGGTCTTGACGGTAACTCATATAAAACCGAAAAGACAATCAGAGATCATCCCACATGGATTAGTCACCACCACGACATTCGTCTCGATACAGCAGACGAGATGTCAACAACAACGTTCTTCCTCCAACAGGATTAGGACACACCAAAGCAAACGAAGCGAAGGCCAAATTCCTAGCTTCAACGTCTTGACGGTAACTCATATAAAACCGGAAAGACAATCAGAGACCATCCCACATGGAGTGGTCACCACCACAACATTCGTCTCGCTACAGCGGACGCGATGCCAACAAACGAAGCGAAGGCCAAATTCCTAGCTTCATGCGTCTTAACGGCAAGTCATATAAAGCCTGAAAGACAATCGGAGATTATCTCGCACCAGTGCGGAGTGGTCACCACCTCGATACAGCAGACGCAACATCACCAAAAAGAGCCACGACAAAATCCCTAGTTCCAAACCTCGACGGTTCACCAGCAACCTAGAGACAACCATGACATTCGTCTCGATACAGAGGACGCGATGCCAGCAAACGAAGCGAAGGCCAAATTCCTAGCTTCATGCGTCTTAACGGCAAGTCATATAAAGCCTGAAAGACAATCGGAGATTATCTCGCACCAGTGCGGAGTGGTCACCACCTCGACGTTCGTCTCGATACAGCAGACGCAACATCACCAAAAGGAGCCACGGCAAAATCCCTAGTTCCAAACCTCGACGGTTCACCAGCAACCTAGAGACAACCATGACATTCGTCTCGATACAGAGGACGCGATGCCAGCAAACGAAGCGAAGGCCAAATTCCTAGCTTCATGCGTCTTAACGGCAAGTCATATAAAGCCTGAAAAGCCAATCGGAGATTATCTCGCACCAGTGCAGAGTGGTCACCACCTCGACGTTCGTCTCGATACAGCAGACGCAACATCACCAAAAGGAGCCACGGCAAAATCCCTAGTTCCAAACCTCGACGGTTCATCAGCAACCTAAAGACAACCACGACATTCGTCTCGATACAGAGGACGCAATGCCAGCAAACGAAGCAAAGGCCAAATTCCTAGCTTTAGGGTCTTAACGGCAAGTCATATAAAGCCTGAAAGACTATCGGAGATCATCCCACACCAGCGCGGAGTGGTTATGACTCTTCGGGGCTCTCCAAAATGAGCCTAACCTCAAGTAAAAAGCGGCATGGTAAATTCCTAACGCTTGCTCTTCCGACGGTCAAACTGCCAAGGAGGATTGCTTGAAGACGTCTTGTCCAGCCCCCGAAGGGATCAGAGACACGGCAGTCGCAGGGCTACTCGAACAGCACGATTGCCTATCGAGGAATATATCAGCTCATGCGACGGTACGACGGCCAAAACCCTAAGTACCACAGACCCTAACGGACTTCTGTCGTAAAGAGCAGAGGTTAACTGTGACGTTAGGATATTCTTGCGAGATCTGCTCGATCCGTTTCGACTCGTGAGGAAATTGATGTCTTTGCGAGAACTTCTCGATTCGTCTCGACTCGTGAGATAAAGCCTTAGGCAGTAGGGATTAAAAAACCTGTTTCCTAAGCACTGGGGCCCTGCAAGGCGATCCAAAACGGTCTCTTGCATACCATCCACGGGTCACACTCTCCAAAGTCGAATCTCGACAAGGAGGGAAACAACCGCTTACGGGTCCTCTCGACTCGTAAGAGGGAAAATTCTCTTGTGAGATTCTTACGACTTTCAAGAGAAAACACACTTAGGAGTCCTCACGACCCCTAAGGAGAAAATACACCTGCGGGATCCTCTCGACTCGTAGGGAGAAAAGTCTTTATGAGACCCTCACGGCTCATAAAGTTGAAAAGTCTTAGGTGGCAGATCCTAACCCTGTCTCCTGAGCCATCACCGCCCTGCAAAGAGGTCAAGATGGACCATCTATGAGCCACACTCGCCAAAGCTACATGCCACTGAAATGGAAAAGCTACTCATGAGCATATAAACTACTTCACGCCAGAGTAAGATATAAAGAGATAGAAGGGTGCGGCTCATGGAGTTAAGAGTTTGGAACTATATCTCTTAAGAGTCGAGATTTGAGTCAATGATAAATGACGACGCTTGTGTCCGCTCGTTATCTTCTCAGATCAAGATTCTGAAAGTAATATAACAACCCGAAACTGGTCATACGCTATGCATTACTTTGCACTACTTCACCCACGTATATACTTACGTTGGCAAAGTAGTGGGGGGCATTTGTTCCCGCCAAAAATTTCTGCGCAGAAGAATCCAAGGTATCAAATGGCAGCGATACGCTTAAGGAAATGCGAACCAATATCTTCCGGCCTGTATTCTGATAAGTTCCCGAAGGAGGAACTATTAAATTCTGATGGTATTGGAAGCATCTCGAAAAACCCTTCGATTCGATATATTATGGGCCGCATAATTCATCCGGGATCAAAAGTTATGAGGCATAACGTGTCCACACGTGATGGACCTTTAAGAACCCGCTGGAGGAGTTAAAAGATATAATAAAAACTCAGAAAAGACCCCAATAGGGCATCACGTGCTCACACGTGACCATGGGTCACGTGCAGACACGTGATGGACTTTTAAAGCCTCTAAAATAATGAATAGAATTTAATTCTAAAAGTCAGAAAATACCTCAACGAGGTATCACGTGCTTACACGTGACCAATGGTCACGTGTTGACACGTGATGGTTAAAACAACAACATAAACAAGCGGCTGTTAAAGGAACCAATTTGGGGGTCACGTGCTCACACGTGATCAAGGGTCACGTGCCAGCACGTGATAGGCTTGAAAGCCTTACAGTTTAATAGAGTTAAAATTCTAAATTTATCTAAAATCTTTCGAAATAGAATTAAAATTCTAAACTTCTCTAAATCTTTCCAAATGGAAAAGGATTATGGGGACCGTTGGATTAAAGATCCAATGGTGATTAAAAATCACCAATTTATGGAAAAATCTCAAATAAGGAAAGATCTCCCCAAATCTCACCGAAATAACAAACAGAATATCTTTGGATCTAAAATCCAACGGTGAATAAAATTCACTGTGTGATCCAAAGGATCATATTAATCATGAAATCAAATCAAATCTTTCAATGAGAGATTTGCTAAACAAATTGATTCTCTTCCTTCTCCTATAAATAGGAGCCAAGAAAAGAAGAGAAGGGGATCTACTTTTTTGGAGAGAAGAAACAGAGGGAGGAGAATTTAATTCTCGAGAGAAAAAAGAAAAGAGAGGAGAATTTAATTCTCTGCAAAAGAAAAAAACCCTAGGTAAGAAAAGAAAGGCTTAAAAAGAGAATTTAATTCTCAAAAGAGTTTAACTCTTATATAAAGAAAAGAACTTAGTTCTTTCTCTGGTTGAGGATCTGCAAACTGCACATCTCCCCATGAATTGAGAATTTAATTCTCATTGGGTTGAGATCCTGCCATGCAGATCTAAAACACAGAGGAGGAATTGAGTTTTGAGAATTTAATTCTCCCAAACTCGCAGGAATTTAATTCCTCCTAAAATGAAACTAGGGTTTAACCCTAATCAAGAATTTAATTCTTTTACATATCTGGGAATTTAATTCCTTTAAAAAGAAATCAGGGTTTTATCCTTAATAAGAATTTAATTCTTTCACAATAGGAATTTAATTCCTCAAAAATCATAATTAGGGTTTAACCCTACAAAGAATTCAATTCTTAAAAGATCTCTGTTCATGAAAAGAACTAGGGTCATGTGCCCCCACGTGACCCTTGAAAAGATCCCCTGCAAAGAACTTTGAAGCATCACCTCACGTGCTCCCACGTGACTCCCAAAACGCAGAAAGAAAAAGCAAAGGAAATGAAAGCTTTGGGCGCTCTCACGTGTTGTCACGTGACCCCTCAGCAAATGCTTTAACAGTTGGCGCACAGATCCCCATCATGTGCCAACACGTGATGCTCTAAAATAAAAACAAAAGTGTTTAACACTTATTCGCAGATTTGAGAATAAACCAAAAGGAGATCTGGCTCCATATTTAGGGCGCCCTCACATGTCACCACGTGGCCCCTAATGAGCATTCTAACAGACCAAAGCGGGGGCCTCCATCACATGCTCACACGTGATGGCCGTCAGAATTAAAAGAGTTAAACATTGATCTGCAGAATAAAATAAAAGAAATCAGGGCGCTCTCTCGTGTCCACACGTGACCCCTCTCTCCTTAGTGTTTAACGCTAATCTGAAGACTTTGTTCCCAGTGTTTAACACTGATTTTCTTTAGTGTTTAACACTAATTTGAAATCTCTGATTACCAGTGTTTAACACTGATTTGCTTTAGTGTTTAACACTGATTTGAAAGCCCTGTTGCTAGTGTTTAACACTGGTTATCTTTTAGTGTTTAACACTAACTTGCTAATCTTATTCCCAGTGTTCAACACTGTTGGTCTTTAGTGTTTAACACTAGCTTTAGCCCAATTGGCTAAGTTTCTAGAGGCAAAGCCTCTCCTTCAATGGACCAACTGTCACGCCCCGCTTCCCAGAGTACGCAAGATTTGGGCACGTGACATAGCCAACCATGCTACCTGTGGGTAGGAAGTATCCATCCACAGTCACATTACGGTTGTAAGGATATCAAGAACAAGATAATAAGCTAATCTAATACATGTCCAAATCCATAATAACAAGAATCAATAAACAATAAGTGCGGAAGCTAATGATCCAATACAATGAATAAACAGTACGTCCCATAATGCGGGCTCACATTTGGAAATGAAAAGCAATAAATAAACTAAATCCTAAGGACTCACTGTTCAGCCTGCTGGCTGAAGTACTCCTGCTCGGTCGTCGACAAAGGGACGGAATCTGGGCCATGCAAAACCCAGACGTCAGCGCGTCACAATATCAAGTATATAGCATAAACATGGTAATGAGAAATGCAAGTATGAGCATGAATAAAGCAGCAATAAGAAATAACAAGCAGGGTAATGTGCACTGGTGACTAAACTGTCCTGTCAGGTTTTCTACTCTATAGTCTTTGAAACCAATTGATGAATCGTCGATGTAACTCAATAGTATCCCGTGCGTGCCCGGGACCACGGTCAAGATCCTCGGGGCTGAATCCGAGACGTGCCGCTAAGCAGTAAAAGGTAGTAGGATGGACGAGTGATGTCAGCAACAACACTCCGGAGCTGGCCAAGCCCGTAAGACTGATCAGAACAATGTATCGAACTGTTGAGTTACAAGTCGGTTTCACCTTTGATTTCCCCATACCCCCAAACTATGTATGTCAGTCAGGTATTCAGTAGTCAAGGACTGATGCCAACACAAAGTCAAGTAAAGGTAGGTCTGTCTGGATCGACAGCAGGAATGGTTAGGTTTGTCGGCATTAGGCATGAAATCGTGAGACAAGTAATGTCATGGTACAACAGGATGAGTCGGTATGTATGTATATGTCAGGTGTAGCAGGGTCAGGTCAATATGTCGTGCAATCGGGTAAGTGCTCACAACAGGTATACAATCAATAATGAATAACAGCAGGAAACAGTAATTAACCACAATATTCCATATAGCCACAGTGATGTTTATATTCTCTTATTAACAGGTTCAATCATCTTTAGGATGCAAAAGCCATAAGGTAAAGCAATATTCACAATTATAAATTAAGGAACTACATGAAATTATACTAAGTATAATAATTGTCTCAAGAATAGTTTAACAGTTCAAGCAGATATGATTCAGTCGTTTTATTTAGTTAAAGCATGGATTGATGTGGGTTAAATAATTCCGAGGAACTGTTGTAACGATTCCACTATACAGATAACAGCAATAATACGATACCAAATGCCATCGTTAAGTTACGGTATTAAATAGTATGAGTTCAATTGCGTGGCAAGACTAGATCTCGCACGCTAGCATGTTCAAGCAAGTATTCAGATACTTGCCTCGACGGTCTGCAAACTGGAACACGGATGCGATGTCGGCAGAAAACGCGATATGAAAGCACGGGCCACGGATCGAGTCCTAACGGGGATCAACGAGATCACACGGACCAGGGGACTTCGCTGGAGCGTCGGGTTCGCCAAGACGGCACGGTCGGATTCCGGCAAAATGTCATCGGTAACAAGTTAGCAACAAAGATACGATACACGCAAAATACGACCAGCGAAGGGATCGTACCAAAAGGAAGCACAAGGAAAACTCACCGAGAAGAAACAGGGTGCAAACACGATGGCTTGACGGCACTGGATCGCCGGCGAGGCAGCGGCGGCGAAGAACGGTGGCTGGAAAATCCTGAGTTCGCTGGAACGAGGGTGCTGCAGCGAGTGCGAGGGTGGTAGTCGACTCTGGTGGTCGAGGGGGAAGGGAGGTGGTCGGAGGTGGCGTCGACGAGGTCGCCGGCGCGTTTCTCCGGCGAACAGCGGAGGTTAGGCGAGGGGTTATGGCTCGGGTTGGTGGTCCGGTGAGGGGAGGAGGGAAACGACGACGAGGTCGGGTCGAGTAGGATGAAAGGGAGTCGTGGGAGGCGTCGACGGTGAGAGGCGACGTCGACGGCGAGGTCTGCGAGGGTGGAGGCGAGGTCGGGGTTGGGTGCAGGCGCGGGTATCGTCGGGAGAACAGGAGGAGGAAGGTGCGGCGGTCGAGGAGGCGTTGCTGGCGGCGACGGCGAGGTCGCGGTGGCGATGGTGGCTGCGCGAGTACGAGGTTAGGGTTAGGGTTTGGGTTTTCTCGCGAAGAAGGGGATGGTGAGGGGCGGCTGCATGGTTTCGAATATATAGAGGGAGAGAGAGAGATATTGGAGAGAGAGAGAATGATTTGGTGAGATAGAGAGAGAGATTGAGGGAAGAGAGAGAGAGAGATGAGGAAAAGGAGTGGGGCCCACGCGGGGAAAACCCAAGCTCGCGATTGGCTGCAGGGAGGTAAGGAAAAATTTGAATAAGGATTTTGAATGGATTTACTGTTAAGGATTTATTTTCGTATATAATTTTAGTTTTAGATATTAAATTAAAACGGGCCCTTTTTAGCGCAAAATGAAACATTTCCAAATCGCGCCCGGCTTGCGCCCAAATGTTCCAAATTCAAATTATATGATTTTAAGCGGGTTTCAAATTTTGAAAAGAGGTGTTTAGTGATTAAAATGCATGCCCCCAAGTCGGACACTTGCACGCGAGCGTAGTCGCCCAAACCGGCCCGTTTAGCCGAACGGAACGGAATCTCGACACGCGGACGCTACCACGCGACTAGTGGCGACGAGTAGGCCAACATGGACATCTTAAATTTCATTTTCGGAGTTAAAATTTGTTATGTGCCAAAATGACTTAACCGGTTAAAATTTAGCCACAAACACCAGAAAATCAGGAAAATTGGAATGAGCAATAAACAACCCTCAACTAGTAATATACATAGTATTATTGGGCTCGGGTGTTACATCATACCCAACTACAAAAGAATTTCGTCCTCGAAATTCCAAGAATACAAGATAGCTAACTACTGGAAAAGGTGAGGGAATTTCTGCCGGCTCTCATCTTCTCGCTCCCAAGTGGATTCTCCATGCGATCGATTACCCCAAGAAACTAGCACAAGAGGGATAACCTTGTTCTTAAGAACCTTTTCTCTTCGATCCTTGATTTCAACTGGTCGCTCCTCGAAGGTCAGATCCTCTCACACAGTCAACTCCGAATGATCCAAGACATGAGTCTCATCACGAACATACCTCCGTAGTTGAGACACATGAAACACGTCGTGAACTCCTGCTAATGACGGCGGTAATGCCAACCTGTACGATACCTCTCCAACACGCTCCAATATCTCGAAGGGTCCAACGAATCGGGGACTAAGCTTTCCCCGACTTCCAAAGCGAATCACCCCTCTAGTCGGTGATATCTTCAGGAATACCAAATCACCCACGGCGAACTCTAGAGGTCTTCTTGACGTGTCGGCCCAACTTTTCTGTCTGTCTTGAGCTGCCTTCATATGCTTCCTGATTGTATTCACCTTCTCGACTGTCTGTACCACCAAATCTGGTCCTAGTAACCTTCGTTCACCAACATCATCCCAACAAACCGGCGAACGGCACTTACGACCATACAGTGCTTCAAACAGAGCCATCTGAATTGTCGCTTGGAAGCTATTGTTGTACGAAAACTCCACCAGGTGTAGATGATCCTCCCAAGAACCTTTGAAGTCTAACATGCAAGCCCTCAACATATCTTCAAGGGTCTGGATCGTTCTCTCTGATTGTCCATCAGTCTGAGGATGATAAGCTGTGCTAAACTTCAACCGAGTCCCCAAACTTTCTTGTAAACTCCTCCAAAAGTGCGACAAGAACCGAGTGTCCCGATCGGACACGATGCTTACCGGTACTCCATGCAATCTGACAATCTCCTGCATGTACCGCTCTGCCAAAGTCTCTGTCGATTGACCAACCCGAAAAGGAATAAAGTGAGCTGCCTTGGTCAACCAATCGACAATCACCCATACAGCATTGTTGCCCTTTGGACTCCGCGGTAAAGCCGTCACGAAATCCATCGTTATATGTTCCCACTTCCATTGAGGAATCGGAAGTGGTTGCAACAAACCAGCAACCCTTTGGTGTTCAGCCTTGACTTGCTGACACACCAAGCACTTAGCCACGAAGCGAGCAATTTCCCGTTTCATACCTTCCCACCAGAAATGCTGTCGAATATCTCGGTACATCTTCGTCCCTCCTGGATGTACAGAGTAAGCTGAACTGTGTGCCTCCTTCATAAGCTCTTCACGCACATCTCCTTTTGGCACACACACACGGCTGCCATATCTCAACGAACCATCTTCATGGATCAGTAAATCGGTTCGTAGTCCAGCTCCAACCTGCTCTCGAAACTTTTGCAGTCTAGGATCCTGCGATTGCGCCGCTTTAATCTTCTCAACTAAGGACGATTGTACTTGCAACTGCATCAACTGTCCTGTAGCACGCGGTAGCACAACCTCCAAGTCAAATCTCCGAAACTCCTCAATGATCTCTCTCTGTGCAGTCAATAACTGAATTGCTGGTAACCGACTTAGCGCATCTGACACGACGTTAACTTTTCCCGGATGGTACTTAAGATCAAGGTCATAGTCGGCCATCAGCTCCAACCATCTGCGTTGCCTCATGTTCAACTCCTTCTGAGTGAACACATATTTCAAACTCTTGTGATCCGTAAAGACTTCAACTCGCTCGCCCAGAAGGTAGTGTCTCCAAATCTTCAGGGCGAAGATCACGGCTGCAAGCTCCAAGTCGTGAGTCGGATAGTTCTTCTCATGAGTCTTCAGCTGTCTCGATGCGTAAGCGACGACTTTCCCATTCTGCATTAAAACACATCCCAATCCTTTTCCAGATGCGTCGCTATGAATCACCAGTCCTCCTGAATTATCCGGTACGGTCAGGATCGGGGCGGTTATCAACTTCTGCTTCAACGTCTCGAAGGCCAACGCACATCCATCCGTCCAAACAAACGGTACCTCCTTACGCGTAAGCTTGGTTAACGGCTCAGCTAAACGAGCGAAGTTCTCCACAAATCTTCTGTAGTAACCGGCGAGTCCAAGAAAACTTCTTATCTCTGCAACATTCTTTGGAACAGGCCAATCTCGAACTGCTGCTATCTTCTCGGGATCAACGGCGACTCCATCGCCCGACACGACATGCCCCAGAAACTTCACTTCTTCCAACCAGAATTCGCACTTACTCATCTTCGCGAATAATTTCTCCTGTCTCAGCGTTTGCAGTGCGATCCTTAAGTGCTCAGCATGCTCCTCTGGACTCTTCGAGTACACCAGAATATCGTCAATGAATACCATAATAAACTGGTCCAAGAACGGTGAAAAGATCCTATTCATCAAATCCATAAATATTGCCGGCGCATTAGTCACTCCGAAGGGCATCACTAAGTACTCGAAATGCCCATACCGAGTCCGAAACGCCGTCTTGCAAATGTCCTCTGCCTGTACTCGGACCTGATGATATCCTGATCGCAAGTCCAGTTTCGAGAATACCCTCGCGCCACTAAGCTGCTCAAAGAGTTCTCCAATGCGAGGGATCGGGTACTTGTTCTTAATAGTCACCCGGTTCAATTCTCGATAATCAATGCACATCCTTCTCGTGCCATCCTTCTTCTTTACTAAAAGAACTGGAGCTCCCCAAGGTGAGTTGCTGCTTCGAATCCATCCCTTCTCGAGTAATTCACCCACTTGTTTCTTAACTTCCTCCAATTCCACCGGTGCCATCGGATAATAAGATTTTGACACTGGCGCTGCACCGGGAATAAGGTCAATCGCAAACTCCACATCTCGCTTCGGCGGTAAGCCCGAAATATCTTCAAACACATCCATAAAGTCGCGAACAACTGCCGGCTCTTCATTACTATCCACTACCATAGCCGCAAGAACATTGTTCGTCGGCCTAGCCCTAAACTCGACTGGCCCGACAGAACTGCTTCCTCCAATGAAAGTAAACTCAGGGTGTCCGGGAATCTGGAAAATTACTTTCCTTGCCCTACAATCAATGTGTGCGTGGAAAGTGCCAAGAAAATCCATTCCCAAGACAACCTCATAACTACCCGTATCAATCACCAAGAAATCCGCAAAAAGCTCCCGTCCACAAACAACAACCGTACAATCTTTACATTCCTTACTAGCTATGATTTTCCCATTCCCAGTGTGTATGTCCCAGAAATTAGACATGGTCGTGCAGGTGATCGAGTGTGTAGTTATAAATTTGGATGACATAAAACAGTGGGATGCTCCGGAATCAAATAATACCAATGCGGGAAAACCATGGACGAGCAAAGTACCTGAAACCACTTCTCCTGATGCCTTGGCTTCCTCAGCTGTCAATGTGAAAGCTCGACCCTGGTTGGGTCCTTGTGTCAGCTGCTTCTGCCCTTGGAACGGTCTCTGCGGAGGCTTCTGTATCTCATCTCTCGTGCGAAGCTTCGACGGACAAGCACCCACTGCGTGATCGGCTGCTCCACAAACCAGACAAAGTCCCAGTCTCCTTCGACAATCCTTCTGCACGTGCCCGGGTAAACGGCAGTAATCACAAATCACGCTCTTCCTTCGATCAACGATCGCAGGCTTCTTCATTGGCGCTACACCTCGACGGTCCACTGGAATACCTCTGCGCCCATGATCTCGGTTAGGTACAAATGCAGGCTTCCTGGCCGCAGCTGCTGTCTGGTGAAGGTTCCCTTTCGATCCTGATAAACTCTGTTGCTCTCTGGCTGCCGTAAGAACCTGTGAGAAAGTGGTCAAACCCAGGGAGACAACCTGCCTCTGGATGTCCACATCCAAACTGCGCAAGAACCTTCGCGCCCTGTCTGCCTCCTTGGCGACCAAGGGTCCAGCGAAACGGCTGAGTCTTGTCCACTCCGCTGCATGTACATCCACAGCTGCTCCATTTTGTTTCAGCCCAATGAATCTCTCCTCCATTTCCTCCCGAGCAGTCCGTAGGAAGAACTTTTCCAAGAAACTTTTGGAGAAATCCGCCCAACTGATTGGCTTGGACAAGCGGGTCTCCTCCACAAGCCACCACTCTCGGGCGTAATCCACCAGCTGAATGCGCACCACATCAACTTTCTTGTCTTCCGGGATCTGTGCTGCAATCAGTAAGTTCTCCGTGTCCACGAGCCACTGCTCGGCTGGCAACGGCTCCTCCAAGCCAGTGAAAGTAGTAGGACCCAACCGTCTGAAATCTGCCACGGTCCCTACTCGGTCGACTGGCTTCGCTACAGCGGTGTTTACAGACTGCTGAATAGCCTGCAAACCCTCCTGAAATGAATCTGCCTGTTGCTGGATCAGCTCAGTTTGCCTCTTCTGATTTTCCAACATCCCACGTATCACTCCTAACATGGCGGCTTCATCTACACGCCTCTGATACGTCTTGAGATTCTTATCTGCCATGGTCCTGAAATCAAAACAAACAACATTAGCATGATGATAGATTCAATATATAAATCAAGGCTAGAACTCCAAGATACTTAAATAGAGTGCTGCATTGTAGCTATGCCGCGGTATCATAGCCGCAATTACTTAACTCCACCCAAGTCGCCTAAGTCCTAGAGATAACAAGAAGTTAGGTTTTCGAGTTAACAGTGCAAAGTAAGTTTGCATGTCGACATGAACTGGAAGAATGATTCAAGGACGGTAAGACGGTCAAGGTGGCAGGACATGTTTCCTAATCACAGATATTTCGATTCGTGTATCGGGTGCGATACCCAACTACAAGGAATCAACCCAATTAACCTATGGCTCTGATACCATAAAACCATGTCACGCCCCGCTTCCCAGAGTACGCAAGATTTGGGCACGTGACATAGCCAACCATGCTACCTGTGGGTAGGAAGTATCCATCCACAGTCACATTACGGTTGTAAGGATATCAAGAACAAGATAATAAGCTAATCTAATACATGTCCAAATCCATAATAACAAGAATCAATAAACAATAAGTGCGGAAGCTAATGATCCAATACAATGAATAAACAGTACGTCCCATAATGCGGGCTCACATCTGGAAATGAAAAGCAATAAATAAACTAAATCCTAAGGACTCACTGTTCAGCCTGCTGGCTGAAGTACTCCTGCTCGGTCGTCGACAAAGGGACGGAATCTGGGCCATGCAAAACCCAGACGTCAGCGCGTCACAATATCAAGTATATAGCATAAACATGGTAATGAGAAATGCAAGTATGAGCATGAATAAAGCAGCAATAAGAAATAACAAGCAGGGTAATGTGCACTGGTGACTAAACTGTCCTGTCAGATTTTCTACTCTATAGTCTTTGAAACCAATTGATGAATCGTCGATGTAACTCAATAGTATCCCGTGCGTGCCCGGGACCACGGTCAAGATCCTCGGGGCTGAATCCGAGACGTGCCGCTAAGCAGTAAAAGGTAGTAGGATGGACGAGTGATGTCAGCAACAACACTCCGGAGCTGGCCAAGCCCGTAAGACTGATCAGAACAATGTATCGAACTGTTGAGTTACAAGTCGGTTTCACCTTTGATTTCCCCATACCCCCAAACTATGTATGTCAGTCAGGTATTCAGTAGTCAAGGACTAATGCCAACACAAAGTCAAGTAAAGGTAGGTCTGTCTGGATCGACAGCAGGAATGGTTAGGTTTGTCGGCATTAGGCATGAAATCGTGAGACAAGTAATGTCATGGTACAACAGGATGAGTCGGTATGTATGTATATGTCAGGTGTAGCAGGGTCAGGTCAATATGTCGTGCAATCGGGTAAGTGCTCACAACAGGTATACAATCAATAATGAATAACAGCAGGAAACAGTAATTAACCACAATATTCCATATAGCCACAGTGATGTTTATATTCTCTTATTAACAGGTTCAATCATCTTTAGGATGCAAAAGCCACAAGGTAAAGCAATATTCACAATTATAAATTAAGGAACTACATGAAATTATACTAAGTATAATAATTGTCTCAAGAATAGTTTAACAGTTCAAGCAGATATGATTCAGTCGTTTTATTTAGTTAGAGCATGGATTTATGTGGGTTAAATAATTCCGAGGAACTGTTGTAACGATTCCACTATACAGATAACAGCATTAATACGATACCAAATGCCATCGTTAAGTTACGGTATTAAATAGTATGAGTTCAATTGCGTGGCAAGACTAGATCTCGCACGCTAGCATGTTCAAGCAAGTATTCAGATACTTGCCTCGACGGTCTGCAAACTGGAACACGGATGCGATGTCGGCAGAAAACGCGATATGAAAGCACGGGCCACGGATCGAGTCCTAACGGGGATCAACGAGATCACACGAACCAGGGGACTTCGCTGGAGCGTCGGGTTCGCCAAGACGGCACGGTCGGATTCCGGCAAAATGTCATCGGTAACAAGTTAGCAACAAAGATACGATACACGCAAAATACGACCAGCGAAGGGATCGTACCAAAAGGAAGCACAAGGAAAACTCACCGAGAAGAAACAGGGTGCAAACACGATGGCTCGACGGCACTGGATCGCCGGCGAGGCAGCGGCGGCGAAGAACGGTGGCTAGAAAATCCTGAGTTCGCTGGAACGAGGGTGCTGCAGCGAGTGCGAGGGTGGTAGTCGACTCTGGTGGTCGAGGGGGAAGAGAGGTGGTCGGAGGTGGCGTCGACGAGGTCGCCGGCGCGTTTCTCCGACGAACAGCGGAGGTTAGGCGAGGGGTTATGGCTCGGGTTGGTGGTCCGGCGAGGGGAGGAGGGAAACGACGACGAGGTCAGGTCGAGTAGGGTGAAAGGGAGTCGTGGGAGGCGTCGACGGTGAGAGGCGACGTCGACGGCGAGGTCTGCGAGGGTGGAGGCGAGGTCGGGGTTGGGTGCAGGCGCGGGTATCGTCGGGAGAACAGGAGGAGGAAGGTGCGGCGGTCGAGGAGGCGTTGCTGGCGGCGACGGCGAGGTCGCGGTGGCGATGGTGGCTGCGCGAGTACGAGGCTAGGGTTAGGGTTTGGGTTTTCTCGCGAAGAAGGGGATGGTGAGGGGCTGCTGCATGGTTTCGAATATATAGAGGGAGAGAGAGAGAGAATGATTTGGTGAGATAGAGAGAGAGATTGAGGGAAGAGAGAGAGAGATGAGGAAAAGGAGTGGGGCCCACGCGGGGAAAACCCAAGCTCGCGATTGGCTGCAGGGAGGTAAGGAAAAATTTGAATAAGGATTTTGAATGGATTTACTGTTAAGGATTTATTTTCGTATATAATTTTAGTTTTAGATATTAAATTGAAACGGGCCCTTTTTGGCGCAAAATGAAACATTTCCAAATCGCGCCCGGCTTGCGTCCAAATGTTCCAAATTCAAATTATATGATTTTAAGCGGGTTTCAAATTTTGAAAAGAGGTGTTTAGTGATTAAAATGCATGCCCCCAAGTCGGACACTTGCACACGCGCGTAGTCGCCCAAACCGGCCCGTTTAGCCGAACGGAACGGAATCTCGACACGCGGACGCTACCACGCGACTAGTGGCGACGAGTAGGCCAACATGGATATCTTAAATTTCATTTTCGGAGTTAAAATTTGTTATGTGCCAAAATGACTTAACCGGTTAAAATTTAGCCACAAACACCAGAAAATCAGGAAAATTGGAATGAGCAATAAACAACCCTCAACTAGTAATATACATAGTATTATTGGGCTCGGGTGTTACACCAACAGAGGGTCAATATTTCAAATATAATTGGACTTAGCCCAAACTGGCCATAAGTCCTCAAATCATCTTGAACTGAGCACATCTGCTCTTTCAACCAACTCATTGGTTCAAGGGTACATCTCTGAACTCCTCTGATATTCGTCGTTGTAATCCTTCAACGTCTTCAGAGAGGTGACGGGTCCCGACGACCACACATCAATACGGACTGTGGGGTCCTTAAACCCATGAACTTATGCGTCCTTAAACTAAAATACGGACTGTGGGGTCTTTAAACCCACGGACTTATGCGTCCTTAAACTACCTATGGACCACCACGTCCCTAAACTGGAACATGGACCATTATGTCCCTAAACTGGAAATGGACCACCATGTCCCTAAACTGTCAATGGACCACCATGTCCCTAAACTGGAACAATAGAGCCCAAACGCTCTTTTGTCGGATCTAAACGATCCCGTTAAGTTGATCTTAGTCTCAAACTGGACTAACGTATCCTTAACAAACGTTTAAGTTGATCTTAGCCTTAAATACGGCTAACGTATCCTTAAACCCTCAAACAGACTTTAGTCCCAAATTGGACTACACCCCAACCAACTTTGGTTCAAGGGTACAACTCTGAACTCCTCTGACATCTGTCGTTGTAATCCTTCAACGTCGTCAGAGAGGTGACGTGTCCCGATGGCCATACATGCAATGGGCCACTATGTTCCTAAACTGGAACAATAGAGCCCAAATGCTCTTTTGTCGGATCTAAACGATCCTGTTAAGCTGATCTTAGTCTCAAATTGGACTAACGTATCCTTAACAAACGTTTAAGTTGATCTTAGCCTCAAATATGGCTAACGTGTCCTTAAACCAAACCCCCAAACCCAAATCTAAGAAAATACGGATTTGGACTAATCCACGTCCTACGGGCGACAGCATAAATTTGTCTCCGTACACAATCCACGGGCAAGCACAAACAAAACAAACACCCACGACACGAAGTGATCAGCTGGAGAAGGAGAAATTTGTTACCGCGATGCGGTAGCGTAATTAACTGCAGGGGCTTGCGCCTGCAGGGAAGAGCGTCCCCACAATCAAAAACCCCTCAACGAGGGGGAATTTGACGAAGTCTGCTACGTCGGTCGCATCCGTTTAAACCTTCGATACATGGTGCCATAAATCAACTTGGCATCTTCGGAGAGGTAGACGAATAACACCAATTAGCATCTGCCCCGAATCTCAGGCAAGACGTCCCATGTCTTGGCCGCCGTTCGGAGGGAAACACCACTTTTAACACCTTCCATACCAATCTACCCCTTAACCCCGCGATGTCTTGTTTGTATTATTTGTCTTGTAAATTGTATTGATTGTATAATTGATTGACTGACCGAAACCATGATATCAGTAAACGGATGTAACCGTAGAATCATGTAAATGGAATAACTGGAAAACCATGTAATTAGAATGTATATCCATGGTTCGGTTCGGTCAAGTTGTGTAGATTGATCATTGGATTCATGGGTTCATGTTGAATTGTATTATTGAAGATTGTAGATTGTAGATTGTACTTGAATCGTATTCAAGTCAGATTATACAGAGACTCAAACTGAGTCAGACGATTAGCAAAGTAATTTGAAGTCCTGATTGTTTTTATTAATTTGTCTATCTTAGATAGGCAAGCACCCATTTCTCCGGCTCCTTAGGGCTCAAGAGATTGGTTCTGCTTAAACCTATGTTTACTAGGGTCCTTAGGGTAATTTATAGAACTTGAGGGGGTTTTCCGTAAAAATATTTTTATATACTTTTCAAAATACTCCTCAAGTATTTATTATTCGTCTTTAGAGTTGTAATAAATGTGGATTTTATATTGTGATATTTCTAGTGCAAATATCCTAGTTTCAGGTATTTATTTGTAATATTGATTTATTTGGAATTCATGGTATTTTAGTATAAAATTTATTCTTGTGATTTTTAGAAAAAAATGGAATATTTATATCTTAACAAGATAGGTATTTTAATGATAAATATACTTATATTTATACAAAAATAATTTTAATATATTTTTTTATATTTTAAAAATCTCATTTTCTTAAGATATCGTATTTTAAATCTTTCGAGACCGAATGCTCCTTGCGGAGGTCTGAATCTCGCACTACTAAGCCCGAGGATGTGCGATAATCCGCACTATCCCGAACGGGTTTCCCAAAATTGGTTGTAGCGGCGCTTTGCAAAGATTGTATAAATACTAAATCCTTTAGAAAACGGTTTTATGAAGTAAATGGTATTTATTTGTAAAGATGTCAATTTTCCGTATTCTATATTCTAGGGTCTCCTAAGACAACTAGACTATTCCTAACTGGTCCAAAACGACAAGTTTTGAGATACCTCAAATCGTCTCTTCACCACCAATTGTGACCAGGTAAGTACAAGTGAAGAAAGGAGGGATCCACTCACGAATCACCGTGAGACGGGCCTTTTAAAGTTACCTTTCTCACTTGCCTAGCCTAGACACCACAAAGTCAGGTTTAGATAAATGACTGATGTCCACAACTTATCCTAATTTCATAATAAGTGGTATTTATTTAAAAAGTGTATTAATACTAAATCTTTTAGAATGGCTTTATTTAGTAAAGGGTATTTAAATGAAAATGTTTGTTTTTCGTATTCTGAGTTCTCGAGGGTATCGTGTTAGGTTGTATGTGAGTGTGTGAGGAGGTAGGTCGTTACCTCGTGATTTACTTTAAATGTATAGCAAGTTTGATGGAGTTAAATGTAGGATTGAAACAATATGGTATTTAAGTGAAAAATACGATGAATGGAAATAGCTATCAATTTATGTAATGAAACTTGATCAATTTGTTTGATTAGTGTTTAATAGTCAACATGAGGAAGTTTAAGTATGATTGTATTAGTGAGAAGTGGAATTTTATAGGAAACCGAATCGAAAATCGGATTTTTTCCGATTCCGTCGGGTTTTGTAAATCCGTATTTTTAGATAGAAGAGATAGGTCGAAATTGGGACTTACGGTTTTAGGACACACAAAAGAGTGAGAGGGAAGTAGTGGAATCACCGATGTGTTGCGTCGTCGCCGAGAGTTCTTAGAACGATCACCAGAAGTTCCGCCAGGAATTCGTCGGAGCTTCACCTCGAGCTCGTTTTCAAAGTACACAAGATTTCTTGAGAATTTTTGAGAGTTGGCTCAGAGTTTGCGGGTGAGAGGGTGGTGTGTAGGGTTGGTATTTATAGGGTTAGGCTAGATGAAAAGTTTAAAATAAAAATGTGATAAAATGTAATAAAAATGTATTAAAAGTGGAGTAATTGGGGTTTTAAAAAAGTTCTGGAAATGGTCTGAGGCTAAAATTTTGCAGGTGTGTAGGGAATGTGAAAAGACACAATTTTCATGTTGGGGTCGTCGCCGGAATCGGCCGACTCGGGGATGACTCGGCCGTGACTCTGTCGGAGGACTGAGTCGGCCGAGTTGGCCGATTCCGGGCCGAGTCAGGCGACCGGGATCCCCTCGATGGTTCATCTAATCTCTGGCAATGTTACATTTTTGGGTGTAGTGAGGTTTTTGTGAGATATGCACGTGTAAACCTTTGGTATTCTAAAGGTTTTAGAAAAATCAATATTAAAAATAATGTGGGGTATGTGATTTGAACTCTTTTGGCTTGGTTCGGCAGTGCAAGGTATTACAATTGAGCTACAAGCTCCTTCTTGTAATTATGGAGCTAATTAATTACTTAAAGTAATGACAGTAAATGTAAATACCCCAAGTATACATTAATTTTAAAGCAAATTTTTGTACACTAAAAATGGAGTTGTTACATTCTTTTAACTTGTAATTAAAAAACAAAATAATTACTTATATCTTGTGCTCAGGCTAAAATACCCATTTATGGATTTTGAAAAAATTTATATAGGAAATTTAGGGTTGTTACATTCTACCCTCCTTATAAAAATTTCATCCTCGAAATTTGTAAAAGGAAAGTGTAACAAATTCAAGGAAAGTTTGGTGACTGGAGTACTGATAGTGTGGAAAAAATAACAAAGTGGTGCAAGGGTTTTAAAAATATGAAAAAGTCTTACCGATGTTACCTCGACCTACAGTCTCGGCTTCTACGGCTGCTAATGTGAAAGTCTGTCGCCGTGGTACCTTCCTTCTAGCTGGAGGCACATTCTGTCCTTGGGGCTTGTTTCTCTGCCCTCGAGGCATGTTCCTCGTTGCCTGTTGGAATTGGCGAGTAGGCTGTGCAGGAGTTCTGTGTGGAGGTGGTGCTGGGAGTGCAGGACGAGTTGCAGGAGCCTGGATAGCTGGCCGCTGTTAGTAGTTGGTAGGTGTGTGAGCTGAGTTGTATCTATATGGACAGGTCTCAATTCTGTGATTGGACGCGCCACAAACTAGGCGCAGGCCTTTTGCGCCCCTACATTCCTTTATCAAATGTCCATCTCTCTTGCAATGGAAACAGAAATGTGGTCTTGGCTGGTTATTAGGTTCTTCAGTTCTCCTGGGTTCGAACGTTGGCCTGGAAGAGGCTCCTCCTGCCATTTGAGTGGCAGGGTGTTTCAAACCGGCAGATTAAGGTCTGCCCCTTGCTTTTATCACTGCCTCATAACTGCGGGCAGTTCCAGAGCATCCTCATGAGTTGGAAATTTTCCCGTGGCTAGAGCAGCTTGAATTTCCGTGTCCAAGCCTTGTTGAAAGCGACGCGCTCTGATCTCGTCCGTCGGTATCAAATGTGCCGCGAATCGACTTAGCATGGTGAATTCAGCGTCATACTCATCTACTGACTTGTCCCACATCAAACCTTGTTGTAGATGAATGAACTACTGTTCCATGGCAAACCTGGTAGTCACAGGGAAGTACTTCGCGTCGAACTTATTGCGGAAAGTCTTCCATTCAATAGGTTGTTCAAGACGGTTTTCTTCCGCCTTCCACCAGTTGCGAGTATTGTCCGTGAGCTGCAGTTTCGCCACACGGACCCAAGCTATGTCTGGCACTTGTGTTGCCGCCAGATCACCTTCTATGCTTTGTGCTCATTCCTCAGCTTCCAGTGGGCTCCCATTTCCTGAGAACTGTTTGGGATGTAAAGCTCT